>CAVLGL010000084.1:30859167-33259167 GCA_963668995.1 Parnassius mnemosyne
CTCTAAATCTACTATGGCGGACTATTTATTTTTTATGCACTCCCATGATATGGGTATCAAATGTATATTCTTCTTTTTAGAGCATTTAAATAAAAGCTAGTTATTGTTAATAATGTGTTTTTTACTATTAATTTAATATGTAATCTTTTTAAATTTTGATGGTATACCAACAAACTCATTTTACAGAACGAATGGATAATCGACTCTCAGCGGGAAGCACCAGAAACGCCTACGCAACAAGATGGCGCGTCGCTGCCGGTAGATCTCACACTGGCCGACGGCCTTATTGGTGTCTGCGAAGACAATGCAATTGTCTGGGTATCGTAATCGGAAGGCATATTGAGAATGCGGGTGATTTTTTTTGTGCTGTCATTCAAAACAATTGATCTAAAGAACCTTATTCACTCATCTGTTTTATGCACCAAGATTTTATTTGATTTGACTTTATGATTACCACAAATGTTACAATAACATTTTCTTTAGGTGCTTTTTATAAAATACTGTTCCTGTCTTACCGTACTTAGATAACGTGATCATTTAATTTTACATTGACACATTTTAACTTGCCTTTTTCTTCAGCTTTTGTAAAAAAAAATATATATTTAGTCTCATGATTTTCTTTACATGATGCGTGTGTTAAACAACATTTGTGATTCGCTTATGTTTTGAATCACTCCATTTAAAAAAAATATTTTCTTATTTGCAAATTCCATGGTAATTGTATATTTGCTCAACGCAACACTTAAAAAGCACATGCATACACACACACACACACACACACACACGCGCGCGCGCGCGCACATACAAGTGCGCGCGTACACTTACACACATTATTTACAGTGCCATGTGAGTATTTATGATACTACTATCGTGTACTAACTTTCATATTTATTTCATAATTAATTTAATATTAAAACGTTAATGACAAAGAAAAAACTGCGTAATTAATAACAACAACTATAACAGAAATATTTTAACATCAAAATTCCTTGCAAAAAGCAGCTTACCATACAAGTTCCACAAATATTTGTGAATACATAACATTTTGCAAAGACTATAAACATAATGGACGATTATGGCTGTTATAATACTTTATTTTTATGTGAAAGGTTAAATGAATGTTAGTATTATTAATAGTAATACTTCAAATATTTCAATGCTAACGCATTAATATACTTCATTCCATGTCGTGAAGATATCCATGGGCTGTCAAGGTGAAACAAACAGATAAATATTTGCAGTGTGATAGATATTTGCAGTGTGTGTGAGACCATCAAATAACCCCGATTGGCGCCAAAATCATAACAAATACGACACTAAGAATAAGCTATAAAACTATCTACTGCTGGGCGTAATCCACCTGTCAGCGCTTGAGAAAAATAATAATCAAATTAATTCTTCTTACTATCACTAATACACACCATTTATTTGCCTATAATTTTAAAGTAGAGCATCTTTCGTGTTTTCTCGGTAATTGTGAGCATATTATGCTGGATTTAATATATTTCCATACCATTATATGACGACGTAGCTATAACTTATAGTATATTAGTATAATATACAATATGTAAAAACATCTTGTCCAACCTGAAAGGTGCTACATTAGGCATAGCAATGATTTTGCTAAAACAATGAAATGAAAACATTATAATACGATTAATTAATACTAACTATGATATTGTTATTCAAGATAACATGATTTGACTACAATTAGCTTTAAATTTAGCAAATTGTTAAAATCTGGCAACACCGCCATCGCCGTGACAGTATCCGGAATGATTGCAATTATTCACATACAAAGTTTGCGTTTTTTTTTAATCATTGGTTGTAACGAAGGATGAGCTAATAATCTCAGCTGATTACCTCTAAATATTGTTACCATGTAAGTTTCCCTTTTTAATAAATTTTACATTTTTATTTACATTGACTTATTTATTGAATTATGTCAGAAAGGAAATTCTCAGAAAATATCATGTACAGAATCATATTACCTAAATGCACCCTCACCGATAAAACAGATTTATTTTACAAATTGTATATTATTTAGCACATGAAAAACAGATTTTTTATATATATATGTTTTGCTTTTTAAAATAAATTATTATTAGAGTTCTGTGATATAGAGTAATGACTGAATTTTTACGGACGTAGTTTTATATCACTATAGCATAATATTTTAAATATAATCATCAAATATAAAATTATCAGAATCAGTGCAATATAAATAATTATGACAGTTAAAAGCAAATTATTTTTTAAAATTAAAGCACACGGTTGCAGCGATCTTACTAATATAAGATATATTTCAGAAACGAATAATTATTATTACTATGTTTTACATTTGGACTCCACCATTTGAATCTGATAAACAATTAACATAGATTAGTATTAATACATATTTGGAATATACTAATTAAAACCTGCTTAATACCTATCACGTGATAGTGATACACGATATGTTATTTGCTTATTTTTTTATAGGTCGCACAAGTTTTCCCTAGTTCATGTCGGCCATGTTAATTTTATAACGACGTTTATTTTTAAATTTAAATTTGGCTGGTTATTGCAAAATAACCTACTGTATAGCAGGGTTAGTAAAAAAAAAATTGTAGGCGTTTAACTATTATATTTTCTTAACGGCTAACTATGGCGTTAATATAGGCCAGAAACAGCAAAAAAAAAACATATTTCTATGTATGACAAAAATACAAAAAAAAAATACACACGACACCTATATTTAATATTTTTCGGCATCCACTATATTTTTACTGTTAAAAGCCTAAAATTTTGCGTTGGCGTTAAAAGGCGTTGTTATACCCTTTACGGTAGGTGGCGCGATAAGTTACACTCCAGACTTGTTATAGTGTAAATATTAATAACTCGATATCAGCGAAATTGGGTATCGAGTTCAGATTTTGTGATTTTCTTTTTCTTTACGCTAATCCAACTTAAAATATTATTATGACTCATTTCGGTCTATGAATAAAAAATGATAATGAATTGGTTACAGCGCTACCTATCGGATTCTAGCATCGATTTTACAAAACAAATATATTGTGTAAATATGACACCCTAGTCTTTGTACACAGAGACTAGGAAGCGTAGGAGATTATAATGCCGCAAATGTACGCGCTAACATACTAACGTTGTTGCATCAATCCATGCCCGATGTTACCCTTAGGCCGGCTCCACAAGTTCGCTCCGCCGCTAGTGCAATACTATTTGCCCAACATGTGGCTCGATAAAATAGCATTGGCCCCAACACTAGCGGTTTCGTCAAACAAAATATTCGCGATTGATTAACACTGTGGAACTTGTTCATTCTATTAAGTCAATCAATATAAATTTGACTTGCTCGTTGGTCTAGTAGTTGGTTAACCGACTGCTGATCATGACCTCGAATCCAAGGTCAAGTCAAGAAATTCTCAGTAGCAGTCCAGAGTTACGAAATTGGCAGTGTTTCATCCCTGTGCCTCAGAAAGCAAGTAAAGCTGTTGGCCCTGGGCCAGGAGAGAGCTCTGGTCATGTTGCACTACCGTCCCACCGGAATATGAGAGTGAAAGAATAGAGAGTGCTCTTGTGTATGCGAAATTCGGTGTGGAGGACATAAATGGTGTTCCACTCAATATCGTAAAAGCAATTACAGCAATTTCTAAACCAGACATCTTCACAATGGCTCTGCCTAGACTAAACTAACATCAACTCCAACGATTGGATGCAAAGTAAAATCACCTAGTTATTAACATTTGGTCCCAACTACCAACCGAGCCCGGGACTACACAATAGAATTGGAGAAAGGATAAGATCAGGTGTTGAATGTTCCAGATCAATGGGCAATCACGGAACAAGCAGACATGAAAACTAGAAATTTGTGTTAACAAGATGACATATTTTCTTTCACACAAATTCCTACTTTTATACTACACATTGTGAAAGCTAATTTTAGGAATTTTAGGAATTTAAAAAGAAGAGGTATTTTTTATAAAATTGAAATGAAAAATGAACTTTTAGTCCACCTGATGATATGTGGCTACCGCAATCGATTAAGCGCTCGGGAACTGTCCGCTAGGGTTGTCTTGTCACGCAAATAAATTAGAATGGTTCACACTACACGTACTGTAAAAATCTGTAGGTCATCCTCATTTAAAGATAAGGAATTTAAGTTTCGTCAGTATCCACATACACAGAAATTTGTTTAAATGTGAAATAAAATAAAATCAGGTTTAATTGTTTTAGTACTTCCCGTTCTGACAACCCTAGCAATTTATTGTTTATGTTGATTTTTCCGACAAAATCAAACGCGTTGACTGATTGTATGTTCTTCTTAGGCTGTGCCTTAGGTCTGGCAATTTTTGTGATGACCCGATACATCGGATACTACTCGATTTTATTGATATTTGGCGAATTTCACAGAAAAAAGGATTGCACCATCCTTCACGTTGCGACCACACAGCGAATTTAATTACTAAAGATAAATACGGAACCCTCTAAGAAATCAAAATTTTGAAAACTATCAACTTACATAGTGAAATAAAAAGAATGATTGAGAGAAATACATACTACACTTACACAATAATATCACTTCGAGTGTTTTAAACTTAGCCTACTTGCAGGAGGAGGACATCCCAGCTACAGTGCTCTGACAACAGAAAGCTAAGTCTTAACGTAATTATGTTGTGGCCTTAGCCTCATCACCGCATTTGTCACCATCACCCGCTACCTTACCAATCATCATCTGCTTATCACCAGCATTAAAGCGTCAACAATTTGGTGTCAAAATGTTTGCTTACGAATTCTGAACGCGTCTTTATGAACTGTCAATGTTATTTAACCAAAGACGTTATTTTATTTTGTAAATAAAGAAGTTTGTTTTTTTTTATTAATTATTTTGTTTTATTTTGTTTTATTTTTTTAAACCCCTTGGATTAATATTTATTTTTATATAATTGTGTTTACCAGTTTTAATGAATGTATTATAACCAATGTTATCAAACGTCGAATAAAAACTAGTTACCTACATTAAACCATTATAAAAATGGACAACAAGAAAATAATAAAAAATGTCTCTTTTCACTGTTCTTATAGGTGTGCAGAAAATTATAGATTTTTTTTTAAATTGACCAACATTGAAACCAACGATTATTTTTGCCGTGATTATATTTTATATTAATATAGTTTTTTCGTATAACGTGATTCTCACGTTAAAATAAGTTCAAGTTTCTTATATATATATATATATATATATATATATATATATATATATATATATAAATGTAATTTCAAGTGTCAAGATCTTGATTTCAAAATAAATAAAACGTATGTTTTAAATAAATTAAAAATGATAGAACCAAATCTGTCATTTCAATATTTGCCTTCAGCGTTATTCGGTAATAAACGAAATAAACCTGATACCCTATTATAAGCAATAATATTTGGTAAAATTATAGAAAACTTCACTATTGGTGTCTATTTTTATCTGCCATAATTAGGAATATTTTTACTTTTATTTCCTGAACATTATTTAATATTAGGTATGTAATAATATATATATCTATCTTTTATCCTAAAGTAGGCAAATATTTATACTAGGTAATATTTTCTCTCGACGACAACCAAATATATTACGGATTATTTAGGTAAATATTTTAAAAATATTCGACGGCAAAGAAGTGTGAATTTAAAAATTATAAAACGGAGCATATTGTTGTTATCCTTAATCCATGTTAGGAGAACCCACAGATTGAATAAGATTTTTTTTTTTAAATTTATATACATATCATGCAAGGCGCAAAACTATAATGCGTACAGTTTTCATATCATTCTGTTACTATAAAATATCTTAGCTTTCAGAGCATGAAAATGTTATTGATGTTAAGAACAACGGAGGTTTTATGCTTAAATAATGTCGAAAAAGCACTGCCTTACATACTAAGTAATTCTTTCTAATTTATTTCATAAAAGGCCTGCGCTAAGCTTAACGCGTAGCACAGATTCGTCCGCATTGTTCGACGGCTCGCGTTTGAGTGGAAATTAACGGGCATACTGATTAAGCGGCAACTATTTTATAAATACCCACATCTAGTAAAGTATTTTGTGGATAGAAATCGCGAGCTTTTTATAAGATCTTTACAACAAAACTGCATTATGTGATAAACATGTTTAAAAAGCGATATCCAATTTTTGAAACCAAGGTTACAAATAGTCATTTCTTCCTATTTATAATAATTAATATTATATATATATATATTTAGTGACGTTATAACAGATTTTATTGTTGTTAATCTTATTTACATGTTCTAACAAATTTATTTCGCAAAATGGATCATCTGAAGTTTAAATTATAACATCGAAATGAACAACTATTTTCTAAAACTCGCCTTTCAGTATAAGGACAATGGCCACTTTTCATCGATAAAAACAATATTATAGTTTTTCCCGCCAAAAATCTTAAAATCAGTAGTAGATTAAAAAATAGTTTATAGCAACACTAAATAAGTATTTTCAATGTTTCGGGGTCCAAAATGACCATTGTCCTTTTTTAGCTTTTATCCCTATTCTTTCTAAAAAACTGTTTTGTTGTGTAATGCCTAAAACACTGGTTTAAAATATTATAGTGTTGAAGAATATGGCTTTTTATACACATGGCGCATGTAGATTGTATTCTATTATGGTAGGTGGGATGTATAGATATGCTGCAATGTTTTGTTGAAAAAAAAAATATCCCTTTTTTAAAAATTTGTATCATCTTCGAATGTCATTGACAACCAGTATCGTGTTATTTTTTTAATGACTGTATTTGACTAAGCGTTGCAGCCAACTTTTTGTATCGACTCAAGTGGTAGCTGATTGTATGAAGTCACAATAATAATTATTATGGTAATAAATTGAACAATATTAGTTACTTGTTATATGTATAATTAAACGGTATATACTGTGGGGTCGTATTGTTTCACACGTTGTATTGACCGGAATTATGCTGAAAATATAAAAAAAAATACATGTTCTTTGAAAATATAATATCTTCATATACGGAGTGACGTTGTTTTTGTGTAATCCTTTCACCTTTCATCCTATATTCACTTCAATTAATTTAGAATAGTTTGTCCTTGAATAACTTAAATTTAAATTATACTGGAAAGGAGTGATAACTAGATAAGACTTTTAGAATAAGGGTAACAAGCAAGGACACAGTCCACCTGATGGTTAGAGGACGTTGTGGACCACAGACATCTACATCTATCCTCGATTAAGAATGAAAATGAAGATGTGTTGTCAGTTGTCACCCAGTTCGAATACCTCGTTTCCATTGAATAGTCCGTTGTCCAGATCCACCATACTATAACACAGCAGTATTAACTACTATTTTACGCTGGTATTATGTGAGAGCGTCGTCCTTCCTCAGTTGTGACGATTCATTCGTGCTACAACCATAAAGCTGCAGCATGGCTCTACCATGGATGCAGGAAGTCGATAGATGGCGATTGCTCACGACCGTGTTTTATGAGATTTCTTGGAAGACGCTTTTGTTCCGCCTTAGACTTGTGAAGAGCTGTAATGATAATAATGATTTTAATATTGATAATCATTATGTTTTCATAGACTTGAGTCTATAGTCGGTTCATCTTGATAAACACTCATTATATAACAATTATTTAATTTGTATACTTAGTCAAAACAAATAACTGTTCCGTGCAAGAATCGAGACCATGGCTCGCAGTAGGTACCACGCTGGTAAGCATTCAATATTACGGGAGAAGTGGCATGAAAGAGTCAGTTTATTAAACGGAGCAAAAAAACATACTTTTAGTAAAAGAAATGATTTTTTTCTTCAATTATTATTTATTTATTAAAGTAGGTAATTGCATACGCAAAAACCTTAAACGCTATGAAAAAATCAACGAAATATTCATTTAAAAAAAAATGTATCCTTTGGCTCTTTCATAACATTTCGGTATTGAAAGAGCTACTAAAAGTTATGAAAGAGTCAGTCTGTACCTAATCATAAATGTGTGTAATTAATGACTGCTAATTCATTGCCGTACGTGGTAGAGCCAAGCTGCAAGTATATCGTGGTTGTAGCACGAATGGGTCGGCTCGACCAGGGTAGGACCACGCCCACATAGAATACCAGCGTTAAATAGCAGCTTAACGCTGCTGTGTCTCGTATGGTGAGTGTAAAGAACCGGAGACCGTTTTTACTGGAAACGAGGCATTCAATCTTAGTCCTCACGGGTGACAACGCATCTGCGTTTTGATTCGTAATTGAGTATAGATGTGGATGTCTATGTGCAACTATGTGCAACAGCAACACTTACCATCAGGTGGACTGTGCATTTATACCCTTGTTTTATAAAAAAAATTGAGTTCTGATTGATGTAAAACTTTCTTTCTAACAGCTCAAATATCATCGAAAGAAAACAGCTGGATAAAAACACTCTTGTGCCTGGGCTCAGGGTTTCAAAAATTAAAGGCAAAGGGGCGTGAATGTTTAGATTCAACATCTGCAGCCTTCTTTGCTTGACGTTTGCTGCAAGTGTGCATGGGCTGTAGTTATTTTAGCCACTTCGTTGCACCTGATGGTAGATTTAAGTTTACTAGTCACTTCAATGTTATAAAAAAGCAACCATCATCCCATTTAGTACCGGTGATATCAACTATGAGAAATGCCAACAAAATGTTATGACTCCCGAAAGATGGCGCTATAGCCAATCTCGTTTTCATCCGTTACGGTCTATCAAAAGTCCACTACTGAACATAGGTCTTCCCACTATCTAGGGTAGAGATAAGGAGGACTATCTCATATGGGGGACAAGATGAAAAAGTGTCCAGTTGTAATCTGTACATAACAGTTCAAAAACCTTTCAGAATGGCGCTAGCGTAGATACAGGGCATGGTATGAAAGTAACAGTTGTATAGATGGATTGAAGTGTGAAATAATTAATATTTTTAAAATACAATTTTTTTAACATTAAAAATATTTTCAAACGTTTTTATGGTTTATTCTAATAATTTTTTCATCCAAAAATTGACACTTGTGAATTTTTTTTTATCATTTTGTTTTTGATGTACTTTTATTTTTCAATTTTGAACGAAAATTAATTTATTTAAATGTTTAAATTAAATTTTAAATCTAAATAATTTAAAGTAAATATTTTACTTAAAATAATTAATTTAATAATTACCCTGCTGTGATTGTAGCGCCACCTTAATTTTACGCATTTCTACATACATGTTTTCATACACAGAGTCCTCCTTACCTCTAGCTTTCATACTTTCCATAGAAGGGATATTTTTGTCATAGTTGCTTAGAAAACGGGTTGGTAGACGCAGTTTTTTACTCTTATGTTGTTATTAACGCTGCGGTTAATTTCCTAGTTTGTTTCTCTCTGTCACCTCTTACGTCACCCACGGGACACTATGGGGTAGTGGATATTCCAATGCTCTACATGGTACTCTCTCTACTCGTATACGCCAACCATAAAATTCTCAGACCGGCGACGACCAACAGCAAAAGATGTGAGAAGTCTGGTTACTGAAATCGTCAATCCAACTGCCAAGACATGTGTTATTCATTCACATCTAGTGACCCGATCATACAAGTATTGATTCGTCTTACGAACCGGGTCATTAGAGTCGATCATTAAAATGGATAATTTTCGAGTTTCACTACTGTGTGATCTGTGAGACGCGCTAGGTGGTGTCGTCGGTCAATTACCTAATATTGTATTTGGTCACAGACTAAGAAGAACATGTCAATCGTTTGATCCGAAACGTTCAAAAAATGTATGTGAGTTTGATGCGACCCGCGTCAAACGAACGAATCATTCACGATTGACACATGTCTACTGCCAAGCGTGACGATTAAACCAAATTCTCTTTACAATGGAATATCCCATGTCCAAAAATGAACTATTATGAAGTTGAAGAATTTCACTGTTGAAGGCACATCAGCTGTGTCTTTTAATAGGGAACTTCTTGCAGGCAGCTGCTTTTGTATGATTAAATAATATTTTAATTTTGCAAACACATTTGTTGCAACGCCATCTAGAGCAATCTTTGAAAAATAATTTCGTACATTTAATGTTTGCTACTGATCGGTAGGTAGCTGTGTCAGCAACATTAGTTTATTGAAATAAAATATGTTTTAATAAGTTTATAAATTTTTAAACCAAATATCTATTTTGTTGCAGTTAACGAACTGCAGAACTAAACTCGACAAAAACAAACAAACAAGACTTTTCGTACTATGAAAAGCGATGCTAGCGCACAATCAGATAGTGGTTCAAATTGGAATTATCAGAATTCAGGTCTTTAGCTATCCGCCGCTAGATGGAGGTCGAAGTTGTAAAGAACGGGACTTATTCTTTGTTTAAGGGGCTACTCCATGCGAACGACCTTGAGCATTTGACCTAAGCGTAGCTGTAGCGAGCGGCTCGCCGGAAGAAATATGTAAGACGCCACCTATTGTACGAAAGTAGTATTATTTTTTCAACATCAATAAACTATTTTATGGAAATACACATAGCGTACAAAGATAAATGTATTTTAATTTTTTTATTCTGTATATATTAGTTGCATTATATTAGAATTATGTATTTTCATATATTATCTAATTATGAAATTTTATAATTAATTATATATTAAAACTGAAGCATTGAAAATTGTGAGTTTAAAAGATACCTATTCACTATAGGTAAATAAATAGATAGCTCGGCTTTTGTACAAATATTTGGTGCAATAAAAAATAAATAAATAAATAGGATGTTTCGCATATGTGTTTTTGATTATTGTTAATTTTTACGTGTCACGTATTGAAAAGTTACCTACTAATTTTTGAACTGAGCACCTTGTAACTTAGCCTGCTTATTACTTATGCTAGCAGTTATTATCCTCACCCCAATGATTGATGAGGATGAAAATCAATTTTATTTCTACATACGTAATTATATTTATTTATACATAAGGGTAACTTTAATAAAGGTAATACAAAAATCAACAAGAAGTATAAGGGTTCAATCTTTCAATTTCAGTTGTAAAAAAACGTTACCCCCACACTAGGATTTTCTCCTGTGTCGTGGAGGCAGTTTACAAACATAAATATTGCACAAAGACAAACATCCAGACCCGGAACAATTATTTGTAGGCCATACAAATACTTGTTCCATGCGGGATTCGAACCCGCGGCCCCCAGCGCAACAACTGATTGCTAAGCCACTGCGCCACCATGAAGCTAATACAAAAACTAACTTTGTATTTGCTTCATGGTCGCCGGGTTATAGCTAAAGTGACCATACGTCCCGTTTTGAACGGGACTGTCCCTTTTCTCGGTCTCCTGTCCCATTGTCCCCAAACAAAGCTCCGGGACACAAAATTGTCCCGTAACTCGTTGGATGGAAGTATTCAAAGTCAACAATCTTCAACATAGTTTTTTTTTAATCGAATATATTTTATGTCTACCTGGTACGAATGCTCCGGTAGAAAGAGTATTTTTTTATTTTGCATAAATTGTGGACGTCTGAAAGAAACACTTACGGTTCCAGAGTTCTAAAGGCGATGTTGTTAACAAAGATAACAATAAAAAACTTGAGCAGAATTTTATTCTTATTTAAAATCATCACCAACTTTATTACAGCAAATTTAATCCACTGACAAATGTAATTAATAATTAAAAAAAATATGTTGCATTTAATAATTACCGTCTATACCGAATATAATTTTATAGTGAACACTAATTGTATAAAGTTATAGTTTTTAGAGTATAAATAAACCCATGTCCTGTTATGAGTTAAAAAATAAATGGTCAGTTTAGTCTTTTTAGTTAAATTTAGTTTTAAAAATTTTTAGTTTATAGTAAAAAGTAGGTATATTAGTACTTTTTACCGAATTATAAGTATAGAACACCTTATGTACTCAATTATTTTTTGAAAAAGAAGAAAAAACAAGCAATAAATAATATACTATATTTTAGCAAAAAACTATAACTTAGTAATACTAATTATAACTTAGAACATAAATGAAAAACTCATAACTGACTTTTTGGCCCGACCCAGGATTCGAACCCGGGACCTCATGATCAGCAGTCGCACTACTACAACCACTAGACCAACGAGGCAGCACTATACCTGATAAGATATTGTGGTTGGGTGATAATATTGAATTAGCCTTTTATAGTGTAAATTAATAATATTTGTCGAAATTTTAATTATGGATTCGAAATTTCGAACCTTACATGCTAATGGTGCTTCATTTTTTTATTTGCATTTACTTCAAAGAAAATACACGCAAAAAGCTTCATCGCGCAGTAAAAAGCACAACAAATATATGTATAACTAATACGAAAAATTATACCCAAAACAAACAAATAATACTACCTATAAATAACCTAATAAGTAATAATATTATCGACTCATATGACGTGGCGTATGCGTTGGTCGACGCTCTAACGACACGGGCTTCTCGTCGAAGAGCTCAGCGCTCACTGACTTCACCAAGCCCGTGAGCAGTAAATATGCCCAGATTTTAAAATAATTTCTTAATAAAATCAAATATTGGTCTTTTGAAAAAAAATTTACTATAGAAATGTTCATTAATAAATTGCCTATCCATTGGTGTAAATCGCAAAATAAAATAATACTTACTTTACGAGGAGATGCATGTTATCAATAATAATTTCACATTTATGTGGTTTCGTTGTAAGGAGATTATATTAATATTTATTCCTTTAAAAAAAAATTGGATATAGCTTTTATGGAATCAAGATTATGTAGAAATATAATGTGTTTTTTATTTGTTGATATATCTTTTAAATAAAAAGTAGATAGCTTTTAAAAACTGCCCAAATAACGACTGGCGCGACATTTTGCTCAACCTGCGCCTTAAGTTATCCAATTTGTTTAAAAGTGAATGTTAATAACATAAAAAATATCCAGATTTTCTTAACCGGTACAACTCCTGATATTTACCTGATCTTATCTCGATTTGAAATGTTTAGATAAGCTTTTAAAAACAGAATCGAAACAAAATAAGTTCAAATCGAAAACTGAGCCTAATTTATAACGAATTTTGGAAGTAAGGCAGTTTGTTGTTCGATACAAAAATTGTACAGAATTAAATTCTGTATCCAAAGAAAACTTTTTCAAGCTTTTAAGTGTCTTTACGATCTGTTTAGCAGTTGCCTCAGGCATTACCTTGTGGTCTGCAGTGAGTCAGTAAGAAAATCTGCGACGAAACCGTGAAGCACAGGCGAGCAATAAGAGCTCAGAGCCTTGACGAACAATGTAGACGCAGAGAGCACATTTAAAAAACGGGCATAACGCTATTCCAATACTAAAATGAACTTTGTAACGGTAGACTGACTTGCATGAGATGCAGACTGCAGCAGCTGACAATGTGAGCTCGGGAGCGAATGTAAGGGGTTCTTGCGATGGCGAAATTCATGTAAAATGAGAGTTTTGAAATAAAGATATTCTCAGTAATATTTCTAATCTACAAAAACGAATATTGTAGTAAGATTGTTGCTCGACTATCTTGTCACACAATTTAAATAAATCGAAATTAAATTATAAGACAGTTAAATAATAATATAGAGTTATTAATACTATTTGGTCTTTTGTCTTTCGTAAAGTGTAAAACTACATGTTTGTTTATATATGTATATATAATAGGGTTATTTTTCAAAGAGTAGCCAAAATTTAAACTTAAGTTCTAATATTGCAAATTCAAATATTTTTTAAACTTAGTTCAAATCAAGTTCAAATATTGAATACCAGCGTAAATGTTGAGTGGTAGCTGTGACTCATAGACATCTACATCTATCCTCGATAACTAATCAAAATGCAGATGCGTTGTCACCCGTGAGGGCTGATATGGAATGCTTCGTTTCCAGTAAAAAGGGCCTCCGGTTCTTTACACTCACCATACGAAACACAGCAGCGTTGAGCTGCTATTTTACGCTGGTATTCTGTGAGAGCGTGGCCTTTCCCCGGTCGAGCCGACCCATTCGTGCTACAACTATACTACTAATATAGCTGCAGCATGGTTCTACCGCGTGAAACTATTGAGCGTCATAAATATGTAAACGCTACTATTTGGCAGCATAAATATATAAGAAAGTGGTACTCACGCAGACGGACTCATATCCAAAAACAGATTTCCTACCACCAAGTATTATGATGATAACGACTAAGATTACGTTGCCATTTTATGCCGGTATTCTGTAAAACACTAAAGGAGCATATTTGCTAGTAACGTGATATTCCATCTTAGTTGTCAGTGGTGACAACGCATCAACAGCGTTCTTCATACATAGCATCATACCTCTGTTGTTTCTATGATCTGAACATCATACATTGTATACAGGGTTATTTTGCAATAACTAAGTTCTAAATAAGTAATATAGGCAAATGGTGAAGAAATATTGATGTTCTTTTTATCTTTTAAATTGTAAAAATGCATGGTAATGCATTATTTTAACTGATTTTACTACGCACTGTTATATCCCTTTTTACAACGCAGTTAAATCTTAGTAAGCATTTATTTAATCCCACGGTAGTTTTCCTTCATATGACGTCAATCAATAATTGCATTGTTCTTTTCTATATTAACTTTGTTCCATTTTAAAATTAGTTAGATTCAGAGCCCCGGGTAGATCGGACATAGATTCCGAGACGTATTAGAATTCGGAAGTCAGGGTTAATATTAATTGTGTGTGTAAACTTTTTATAATAAACCCTTAGGTTTAGTTAGTGTTTTTTTTTAAAGTCAAACGGGATCGGCCTCCTAACAGCACGCAAGCATTCGTAAGGGTCGATCGGTAGGCTACAACGTTGTTGTCCATACATCATTCAATCACACATTAAATTTGGGATAATTTCAAATAAATTATATTTATTAGCCTTATTTACACGTATTTTAAAAAATTTAAATAACGGTATATCATTATTTATATATTTGAATATGAGTTTAAAATTTGGCTACACTTTGAAAAATAACCATGTAAACATAGATCTCTCCCAAGACACGCCACATAGCACGCTCTTTGGCTACACTCATAGAGTTTCTACCAGCTACCTTGCGCAGATCGTCACCACGGGTGGGAATAACGGGGCGACCTGGAAACTCGGGGCCGTTCTTTTTTGATACTGTACATGGTAGGATTTGAAACAAGATATTGATTCTTAATTGGTGATGGATTTCTATGGCCATAGCATCTACTTACCATCCGATGGACTGTGCTCGTTTAACACCCTACTTCTTTAAAAAAAAGGCCGTGGTACTTTCCCGACCGACGGCGTGGCTCCTACCATAGAAACACTCACTTTAATCTGTGATCTTGCGTTTCGCTATTAGTCGAGATTCGCCTGCCAGACAAACAAATACATTTGAGTGGTGGTATTAGTCCTTACGCTCAGTGTGTTACGTCGTTATATAATGATTTTAAATTAAATTAATTGCCAAACAAACAAAACAAAAAACTATTATTTTTACCGATATTTTTTAAATCGGCCCTTAAAAACGTAGCTTTACGTATGTAAATAATTACTATATTTAGGGGGAATTTCGCGACAGTAGTTAGCGAGGCGTTCATGACTCACAACTAGCGAGACGGCCGGTCACACATAAGGTAGAGATTACGTTACCAACCGATAGCGATATTAAAATAAAAAAGTAAGAATATAATAATATATATTATATATGCCTCTTTTGCAGTAAAAAAAGTTATCCGGTTCTCCACACTCACTATTTGATACACAGCAACATTAAGCTGCTATTTCACGCTGGTATTCTGTAAGAGCGTGGTCCTACACCAGACAAGCCAAACCCATTCGTGCTGTAACCACAATATAGCTGCAGAATGACTCTACCACGTTAAAACTGCGTTAATAGTACTGCGATCATCAATCTGCTGCTAGCAAAGGGTGGCGATTCGACGACAACGACAGTTCGACGAAAAACGTGAAATGCTCATATGTCTACAGGTCACTATTTGACCGGATTTTAAGAGTCAAGGCCGGTAACCGCCCGTATTTCTATACAGACTGGATTTTGTTCTAAGCTGGCTATGTCGTGGTAAGTCTACAGGTCAGTGCAAGTGGACAAGTTAATACGGCTTCAAACACATTACTTGTGAAGAATACAATAAATTTTTGGATGTACCAACTTTTTAAAGCTGTTGCTAGTGACCAAAAATATAAGTGCAAATAAATGTATATTTGATTAGGAAAGAAAGCTATTTTCTTAATTTAAAAGAAAAAACGTCGTCTATTGAGCCGACACAGCATTACACACACGTACGCATACGTGCATACGTGCCTTTTTGACACATTCTTAGTTCCCACAACAGAGTGTAGCTCCAATCTGCCCATTATGTCTTGCATCTGTTTTAACATGTAAATAATAATATTTTATAGCCGATTATAGCCGATATGACGGCTGAAGACCGGATTTTTTTCCAATAATCAGTATTTTTAACCACTTGCAACAGGATATCCTATAAACTTACTCCTATCCAGCAGTAGACTTTAACGGGCTAGTAAAGAAGACAATACTCCTTTGCGTACGTTTTCTACCAGCGTTCGCTCATCAATAAGCGAGCAGCGTTACCGTTGACTGACGGAAGCGAGTTTACGCGGACGGAAGCAGGTGCGTGTGACTTCCTGCGCAGTGCGTGTACACAAACTGTACTTATTATTAAATGTGTACGTATTTAAATACGGCTAAATAAAGTGATTCTATTTTATATAACGAATGCCAGTTAACCCAGCCCATACATAATATAAAAAATTTATTTGTATTCATCATTCATCATCATCATCATCATTACAGCCCTTCATAAGTCCACTGCTGAACATAGGCCTTCCCCAAGGAATGCCACAAAGCACGGTCTTGAGCCACCTGCATCCATCGACTTCCTGCATGTCTTACCAGGTCGTCACTCCATCTAGTTGGGGGTCGCCCTACACTTCGCCTACCGGTATGAGGCTGCCACTCGAGAAACTTTTTTCCCCATCAGCTGTCGGTTCTTCGAGCTATATAGCCGGTCCATTGCCACTTCAGCTTACTAATCCATAGGGTTATGTCTGTCACTGTTATGAAGTATGATGAAGTATCGGCCGTATGAGGAAGCTCAAGGTCGCTCAGCACACCTATGTTGGTAGTTGTTGGGGACACTAAACTCATAGCTGTTGACGAGTATGTTTACCTGGAACAAATAGTCCGACTAGGTAAGTCCAACTTCGACCGAGAGGTCAATCGACGGATCCAACTCGGTTGGGCAGCGTTCGGGAAATTACGGCACATCTTCTCGTCAGGTATACCTCAAAACTTGAAAACGAGACTGTACAACCATTGCGTGTTGCCAGTGATGACATACGGAACTGAGACGTGGTCCTTCACTGCTGGCTGGATGAGGAATTTCAAGGTCACTCAGCAAGCTATGGAGAGGGCTATGCTCGAGGTTTATCTACGTGATAAACTTAGAAATGAGGATATCCGCAGTAGAACCAGAGTGACCGACATAGCCCGACGGATTATATGTATTAAAACAATA
The DNA here is from genome assembly GCA_963668995.1 of Parnassius mnemosyne. Taxonomy (NCBI): domain Eukaryota; kingdom Metazoa; phylum Arthropoda; class Insecta; order Lepidoptera; family Papilionidae; genus Parnassius; species Parnassius mnemosyne. Next base: position 30,876,716 of record CAVLGL010000084.1, read on the forward strand.
TTTTTGATTTGTAAGTCAAATTTTTAAAACAGTATTTCATAAAACTGTTTCATTTCCACAACTAAGAGAAATCTAGCGACACTTCATATGTTAAGATCCATCAAGCTCCTTAGGCTAGAGAGCGTGCCAAAAAAATAGACATACATGCATATGTATGGCTCGATCGACCGTTATAATAAATAGACAGTTATGAGCGTTATATATGTCACTATCTCTAACTCCCGATACCATCCACACCATCTGGATGATTGGCGGTCCACCACTGTGCGATTTAGAAGATGTTTTCTTCCTCGCACGACCTCCTTGTGGAATCGATTACCATCAGCGATTTTTCCGGACCGATACGACTTAGGGACCTTCAAGAAAAGAGCGTACTCCTTTTTAAAAGGCCGGCAACGCATCTGCGATTCCCCTGGTGTTGCAGTTGTTCATGGGCAGCGGTAGTCACTTACCATCAGGTGAGCCGCATGCTCGTTTGCCCCCTCTCCTATAAAAAAAATCTATACGTTATAAAGTAAAAGACGTTTCCATGACTGTCTATACCTTATAATGCTCATAGCTATGAATTACCACTGGTTCGAAAAAAACCTCTGTCCTGGGAAGAACCAGCAAGAAACGCAGCGGGACTTTTTTTTAAATAACAACTTACCATCATGTATGTTACACAATTAACAACACAAAACAAATTAGAAATAGCTTGGTAGCGATCACCTCATTCCCAGGGGTTATTATCATCCATAAATTCCTTAATATTATAATAACCCTTTTTATACAAACTTAGTTTAATAAAGTTTTTGAACTTTGAGCAGGTCAAATTTTGTATATTTTCTGCTCTATCCTTAAAGTTGGTATTCTGTATACTTAACAGTAATGTCTCTTAAAGGAGTTTTGGCGGGAACTTGACCGGCGTTGGATTGCTTTGCTCCTGTATTATTGTTTAAATAATGGTATGAAGTGGACTTTGATGTGTAAAAGTGATGCGATTTTGTGTATTAAGTGTCTACGCATGTGAACTATTAGTGGAAACGGTGAAACAAGTGCTCTATTGGTGATGTGATTCTCAAGACAAGGTGTCTGTCTGCTTAGGCGCCTTGAGATACAATCGCCAACTGTCAGCTGTCTGCTGGCTCAAGGTATCGTCAAAATCTCCCAAGGGCTGCACAATGTGACGCATCAACATATTGTGAAGCAGTTTACTATGAAGGATAATTATTATAATATATTGTAACTTCCGGCTCAGAAGGGCTAGAACCCAGAGACGTTAAGCCAGTTATAAAAAAATGTCTCTTAGTGCTGTTTGTAGCCGTGCACACAACGTCGTGTTTTAGACCTCCTACTAGATGTAGATGGAGTGACGACCTGGTAAGACATGCAGGAAGTCTATGGATGCAGGTGGCTCAGGACTGTGCTTTTGTGAGAAGCCTATGTTCAGCGGTGGACTTGTGAAGGACTGTAATGATGGTGATAATGATATTAAATAGCAAATGGGAAAGTTCTCTAACATGTCATTTCCGGGCCCTATATTTATATTTTATAAGTAGTTATTCTCCCATATTGCTTCAGCGTGTTGATTGAATTCAAGCCCTCATATTTTATTCGAGTACCTATGCCTACTAAGCCCACTCGAAACGGCCACCTTGGGCTGACTCTTTACCTCGAACTATCTATGTTAATGCCTCTTCTTTTACCGTGGGTGTCCAAGCAATAGGCTAAGCCTGTCCATACGTTAAGGCGGGAAACAGTAGGTACCTACGGGGTAACCTAAAGTTAACTTCTACGATTCCCTCGGGCATGACGTGATGAATCCTCTACCTCATATACTTGTAAATTTGGGTTACACATTTATTATTGTTATTATACTACCTATTAAAATTACAAAAACTATTGGTTCCTTGTTCTCTATAAAACTATACCCTGAAGCCAAAAGAACAATATATGTATAACAATATACTAATAACGTATACGATAAATTGTTTGAAATGTATAAAAACGTAATAACACGTCACGGAATTCGGGCGATTCGTTCGAAACTAAATATTTAAGATATTAAGTCTCACCGCAGTGGACAGCGGCCCTGTAATTATGCAATCCATTGATATTAACGACGCCTCAAAATGTACGTAAATAAGACACAAAAAATTGTCTATAATCGCTTTTTAATCCGCTAGACTTCGGTCGAGTGAGCACTCGCGGTACGGTCGCTGCGTTTCATACAATATATTCTTATAACTGGCTATTAGACTAGGATATAGCAAGGCACTAAGGATATACTAAGTTAATATTGTTTTTATGATAATTCTTTTATAGAAAAAATGCATTGGGGCGAGCCTAAAGTAGTAGCGAATTAATTATAAGACGAATCGAAAGACATTTACGGGAGTACATGTTTAATCCTCGCTGCGATTTCGAAGGCCTCGGGCGTCCGTCCGTCCGTTGGTCGCGGCCAATATTACACCAATTAGCTTAACTATAGGCACGTAGCAGCCGAAATTAGTTGACTGAGATATAAAGTATAGCTTTAAGGCAAAGAGCATGCAAGTTTGATCACGAATAAAGTACAATTGTGTACGACATACCGTGTAGTTGCGATGTAAGTTGTTTTTTGTAGAATAAGGGTGACAAACGAGCACATAGGCCACCTGATGGTAAGTGGTTGCTGTGGCCCATAGACATCTACATCTATCTTCGTTTGCGAATTAAAATGCAGATGCGTCGTCAGCCGTGAGGACTAAGATAAAATGCCTTTTTTCCAGTAAAAATGGTCTCCGGTTCGCAACACTCACAATACGAAACACAGCAGCATTAAGCTGCTATTTTGCACTGGTATTCTTTTTCTTATATAGAATTAGGGTGACAAACGAGCACACAGTCCACCTGATGGTAAGTGGTTGCTGCGGCCCATAGACATCTACATCTATCCTCTATTACAAATCAAAATGTAGATGCGTTGTCACCCGTGAGGACTAAGATGGAATGCCTCATTTCCAGTAAAAAGGGCCTCCGGCCACCTGCACTAACCAAGCGAAACGCAGAGGTAAATCTCTACTTCACGCTGGTTTTCTGTGAGGTCGTGGTACCACCCCGGTTCGAGCCGGCCCATCCGTGCGACAGCAAAAGCTGCCGCGTGGCTCTACCACTGTGAGAGCGTGGTCCTTCCCCGGTCGAGCCGACCCATTCGTGCTACAACTATACTATTAATATAGCTGCAGCATGGCTCTACCACGTAAAACTTCAATTTTAATATAATTTATTGTTGATTTTTTTAAAAAGAAATTTAAACGGGACCACCTGGGAAGTATAACATTTGAAATAAAAAAGTAATTTCCAAATCGGTTCAGGCGTCTTCGAGTAATCGGTGAACATACATAAAAAAAAGATTCCGAAGAATTGGGAATCTCCTCCTTTTTTGAAGTCTTTTGAAAATTAAAAACTTTGTGCGACCGACTTCAATATAAATAAAATGAGAACATCATCAACGTAGACGTAGTCAATTAAATACGAATTATTAAGGATAACTCAAAAACCTCTAGTCAGCTCTTGACCAAATTTATATGGAACCACATCTGAAGCACCAGCTTTCAAATAAAAAATCATCAAAATCGCTTCACCTAGAAAAAAAAACCACAAGGAAAGCATCAGCTTTCAAATGATAAAAAATCGAAATCGGTTCACTCAGAAAAAAGTTATGACGTAGCACACATAAAAAAACATGCAGTCGAATTGAGAACCTCCTCCTTTTTTGCAGTCGGTTGAAAAGCATCTTCGGTTCTCTACACTCACCATACGAAACACAGCATTATGCTGCTGTTTCACGCTGGTATTCTGTGAGAGCGTGTTCCTACCCAGGTCTACCCGATCCATTTATGCTGAAGTCATAATATCTACAGCATGGCGCTATTACGTAAAGAGTAAGACAAATTACGTGGTAGAGCCATGCTGCAGCTATATTAATAGTATATTTGTAGCACGAATGGATCGTCTCGACCGGGGAATGACCACGCTCGCACAGAATACCAGCGTAAAATAGCAGCTTACTGCTGCTGTGTTTCGTATGGTGTGTGTAGAGAACCGGAGGCCATTTTTACTGAAAACGAGGTGTTCGGGAGCGTCCACTCAGGAAATGTAATCTGAAAAGTGAAGATCTGTACTATCACCAAGACCTTGTCCAGTTGTATAAATTGTTCGTTCCTGTTAATTCATTTCTTTGTTTATAAAAAAGTTAAAGTTACAGCCTATATACGTCCCACTGCTGGGCACAGGCCTCCTCTCATCTCTGAGTTGGTTTTAGAGCAAGGAAGTGTCCGCCGCGCTGCCCCGATGCGTATTGGTAATTTTGCATGTCTTCGAAATATTTTTTCTTATTTCTCAGACATGCGGGTTTCCTCACGATGTTTCCATTCACCGCCGAGCGCGTGGTAAGTCAACACTTAAAATTGCAATTAACAATTTCATTGGTGCCGGTGGGGATCGAACCAGGGTTGCTCGCGTACTGTGAAATTTACAGCGACCGCTAACCAACTGAGCTGCCACGGCTCAATTTATTTGTTTATACTTTATTGTAATCACCTTGTGTCTTACAATTTATCTTCATCTTTATACAATTACGTTAATTCTCTCTCTTCTTTCCTTCAACTTTCAATGTAACAGGCTCGAAAATCTTAGCATTTCATCGATCAATACAATATTATAATATTGACAAAGCACAACAATGTATATGATAACGAACTTACGGTTGACATCATCGCCTACTATGGCTTCAATATAATATGTATATGTAATATATGTACATATGTAGTAACATTTAATCAACTCGTATATCACGCACACACGTTTGTATATATTCAACATTTGACTTGTGTGCGTAAATGCAACGGAGATGGCCGATATGTGAAAAGCATACACTGGTTACAGTCGACCAAAAAGTTTTTATACCGTATGTCAACACAGCACGCCAACTTAACCTTTAAATGTAGGGAAGAAGGTTCTATTTGTGTGCCTTTTTATAAAAAGTACGTTGTGCCTACGCTGACCACTCTTAATGTAGAGTGGACCGCGGACGTTTGTGGTATAACGTATTCGGATAATTTTGATACTTGCAAACTATTAAATTGAAATATAAAATTTATTAATTATACATAATATTTTAAAAATATACAATATCAAAAAAAAAAGAAACAAAAACATATAATTTAATTTTCATACGGTCCTACTCGCCGTATTATCGTGCCAAGAACGCTGGCTGCGTTTCCCCGCTGAATGGCTGTACTTAGCCTTTGAGCGAGACAAGAACCAGCCCTTTTATCACCAGTAGCGATGACTAGTCGCTAGTTCCTTTAGGAACTTCGCCGCACGTGGACACCACGGACCGATAGTCTCTACAACAAACGTGACAAATATGTAGTTATCTCTCAGAGACTCATATTTGCAACACTCATTTAGTTCAGTTGCCTCTGATGCCGCCCCGGCTCTAAATTATTATTTTTTTCCTTCTAGATCAGCCCTAAAAGTCCACTGCTGGATATGGGCCTGTCCCGTTGTCTCGACAAGCAGATTGGTGACCCCAGTATCAGGCACCTCAAATCTTTGACGTTGCTACCCTTGGTATGCCTGGAGTAAACGACATGGTTTATTATATTTTCTTATTATTTTTATTATTATAACGTTATAGTGAACGTAGAACTTAACATTATAAATACAGTGGATTTCATTTATTACGACCTTGGTTGTAGCGACCATTTACGTATCATCATCATCATTACAGCCCTTCACAAGTCCACTGCTGAACATAGGCCTCCCCCAAAGAATGCCACAAAGCACGGTCCTGAGCCACCTGCATCCATCGACTTCCTGCATATCTTACCAGGTCGTCACTCCATCTAGTGGGGGGACGCCCTACACTTCGCCTGCCGATACGAGGCTGCCACTCGAGAACCTTTCTTCCCCATCGTTTGTCGGTTCTTCGAGCTATATGGCTGGCCCATTGCCACTTCAGCTTACTAATCCGTTGGGCTATGTCGGTCACTCTGGTTCTACTGCGGATATCCTCATTTCTGAGTTTATCACGCAAAGAAACTCCGAGCATAGCCCTCTCCATAGCTCGCTGAGCGACCTTGAGCTTCCTCATCCAGCCAGCAGTGAAGGACCACGTCTCAGTTCCGTATGTCATCACTGGCAACATGCACTGGGTGTACAGTCTTTTTTTCAAGTTTTGAGGTATACCTGACGAGAAGATGTGCCGTAATTTCCCGAAGGCTGCCCAACCGAGTTGAATCCGTCGATTGACCTCTCGGTCGAAGTTGGACTTACCTAGTCGGACTATTTTTCCCAGGTAAATATACTCGTCAACAACTTCGAGCTTAGTGTTCCCAACAACTACCGGCATAGGTGTGACATGGACATTAAACATGATCTTTGTTTTGTCCATGTTCATCTTAAGACCTATCCGTTGGGAAACACTATTGAGGTCATTGAGCATAGTGCTTAGGTCCAATGCAGCGGTGAAGAGTTTCGGGGATATCACGTCACCCTGTCTTACACCTCTCTGCAATTGGATAGGTTTCGTATTCTGGTTGTGTACTCGGATAGCCATCGTTACCATCGTAGCCCTACTGTAAAAGCACTTCAGCACTTCGATATACTGACAGTCAACCTGGCATCGCTGAAGGGACTGCAGCACCGCCCAAATTTCGACGGAATCAAAGTCTTTCTCATAGTCCACATACGCCAGACATAGTGGCAAATTGTACTCCTCGGACTTCTGTACAATTTGCCGAAGGGTATATATGTGGTCTATGGTGTTAAAGTCTTTTCGGAAACCGGCTTGTTCGGGAGGCTGAAAGTCGTCAAGTCTGCGCGCGAGACGATTCGTAATGACTCTCGAAAACAGCACGTAGACGCGGCTCAGAAAGGAAATCGGTCTGTAGTTCTTCAAGAGAGCGTTGTCACCTTTCTTGAAGAATAAGACCACCGTACTTCTGCTCCGGTGTAGTACCACCATGGAGGATGGAATTAAAGAGCTTCTGAAGGACTTCAAGTACCGGTTTTCCACCTGCTTTCAGAAGCTCCGCTGTGATTCCATCCTCGCCTGGGGCCTTGCCGTTTTTAAGGTGCTGGAGAGCCATTCTAATCTCGCTCAGACTGACGTCCGGGATATCATCGGAATAATGTCGGATAAGACTCGCTCTTGGATCGTTACTCACACTTACGTGTGGCTCCTATAGAACCTCTCAATCTCATTCAAAATCTCAGGTGTCCCGGAAACGACGCTGCCACACTCGGTCTTCAGCTTCGACAGTTGGCTCTTTCTGGCAGACAGATCTCTAGCAAAGACTTTGGAGCCCTGGTTCTGCTCGATCGCTTCTTTAATACGAGCAGTATTAAAGTTTTACGCAACTTGAGAGATCTGTCTGTTCAGTTGCCTGTGTGCTGTCAAATCTACTGAAGACTGCAGCTTCATATCCCGTCTAACAGCCATGAGATTACGAGTGTGATCGGAGAGTTTTTGTGTTCTTCTACGGCAGGTCTTGCAAAACCGACCGCATGGACAGTTTCCACTAGCTTGTCATTCATATCGTCCACTGCATTGCAATCTTCTAGGCACTGAAAACGGTTTTGTAGCTCGAGCTGAAAGGTTTCGGGACTTTGGATTAGACGTGACGTTGACTTCATTAGACGTGACCTCTCCAACTTAACGTTTAGGTTCAGTGTGCCTCTCACCATTCGGTGATCGCTGCCGGTCTTCACCCTCGCAATCACTGAGACATCACTGAACAGTTGTCGTCTGGTCGTCATAATGGAGTCAATGTCATTTTTTGTGGAACCGTCGTGGCTCGACCAGGTCCACTTCCTGTGGGGCCGCTTCTGGAAGAAAGAGTTCATTATAAAGAGTCCCTCTTTCTCCATGAAGTCAGCCAGCGTTGCGTTGCCCTGTTCCGAAATTCCCTACTTTCAGCTCACCGTTCTCTCTTGTGCCTAGTTTTGCGTTGATGTCTCCCATTAACACCGTATAGTGGGTTTTGGAGGAATGCATGGCTCTAGAGATATCCTCATATATTTCCTCCACCTCCTCATCGGGGTATACCGAGATGGGTGCGTAAACCTGTATGACCTTCAGCGAATACCGTTTGGTGTTTCTGAGTATAACGTACGCAACCCTCGTCGACACACTCCCAATCTCTACAAAGTTGTTAACGAGAGACTTGTGGACGATAAATCCGACACCTCCTTGGGAGAGATGGTCGCCCTCCCGGTGATAGAACAAATTGCCGGATTCGAGGATAACCGTGTCCTCCCCCTCTCTTCGGACTTCGGATAATCCTATGACATTCCAGCGCAACTTGTCTATCTCTTCTTCCAGCTCCAGGATCTTCTCGTCAGTCCTCAGGGTGCGTGCGCTATAAGTTGCCAGGTCGAGTCGTCGTAGGTGGCAACCGAACCTCCACCGGAGATTCTTAGCACCTCCTGCCCTGCCGTTACCATGGTCGCCACCGTAGCCAGGAATAGCGGGGCCGCCGGGGACTGGGGGCCGTCTCTTCGTTACTTTCATGGGGGGTATATTGCCATAGTTGTCACACTTGGCGAGCGGGTTGGCAACCGCAGATTTTTATTGTTGTTTTGCTTTTATCAGAAAGATGCTGCTGCCCATCCTTTGCCTCAGTATCCCTCTGTCGCCTTTTACGACACCCACGGGAAGATATGGGGTAGTGAGTATTCTTACCCGCCACTACACGGTGTATAACCTATTTAATAAAAAATAATTATTAAAATTCGTTTTAAATTGACGAAGATATCGCCTATACATATATTACAAAGTATATATATTCAAAAGTGCATTACATATCATACATACATAATATACATACATTCATACATTCAAAATTCAAAAGTGCATTCAAAAGTGCTGCAGTCAAATTGGGAACCTCTTCCTTTTTGAAGAGGGATAAAAAAAATATTTCAGTGTTAAAGTATCAAGGCATTTTTGTCTGCAGCTCTAGTTACCAGTACTGAACATTGCGTGAATACTCTTCCCGGCTCATAGATGCACGCATATGTAAATAATTCTACAGTCGACCACAAAGAACCGTACGAACATAAGTATATGTTTAAAACCATCCTTCTATGTATTATAATAAAGGCGACTATTGTATAGGCTTTGTGGCTGTAATACAGTATATGCGGTGGACAGTATACTAGGCTGAGCTAAATTGATATTTTACTTACGTAAGCGATACTAGAATTGGGTGCTACGAGAGCGAGTTTTGAACGTTATTTTTTGTTCAGTATACATTATGTATGTTACGGTGTACTGACGTCTGAGAAAAACCATTATCTCATCTCATTTCGTATTTGTCTCGTAGTTTCTAACGGCATGCGATAGATGGCGCCATAACCTTTCCCTATACGAGGGTGACACTGTAAGTTCTTAGAAAATCAAAAACTGAACAAAGTAGCAAGTTATTAGTTTTATTATATCTTTATATACGGGCCTCTTCGTGAAAGGCCAATCGAAGTCTATCATAACTTACTTGATGACTTTAATGACATCGAAAATCATAATCATCAAAACTTTCTCGCGTTAAATTCATACCAAAGACATTTAAGTAGTGTATACCTATATATTTAAATCTCTTTGATTCATGCTGACGTGACACAATTTTCAATTTGCCACCAAATCGTAAACAATGACAAATTAATAAAATACATACACAATAATATTGGCAAAGAGTTCCATTTAAAAAATTTGAATTTTTTTTTATATCGTTTACAAGTGGCCAGTTCTAAAAACTTTCAGCGTCATCCTCGTATGCCTTGTGTTAAATACTAAATAGATCAGCGACAAGAAGCAGCGTCAGATGTGGCAGACATTCAGAACACATGTTTCGATCCATCACTCGGGTGGACCTGAGGATGCCTCGTGTAGAGGCGAAACACGTGTCGTATTTTCGAGAGTGGTGTGTCGTGCTCGTGCCTAGTGTGGTGGTGCTGGGGATAGTAGTGCTGGGATTGACGGTGACGGGTATAGTGCGCGATTTTGAGGGAGGGTGGGAGGTCCCCTTAAAACTGGGCAGGACACATCATTTTACTTCTTTACGCGGAATTAAGCAAATTAGTTTATAACATACCTATTATAATGGATTTCCGCAAAGTAACGCCTGATTCTATTAATTAACTTTTTAATTGGAAAATAAAATACTTTTGCTGTTAGGTAATATATTTTTTATAGAAAAAAGGTTACAAACGAGCACACAAGCCACTTGCTGGTAAGCGGATGCTGTGGCCCATATACATCTACATTTATCTTCGAATAACAATCAAAATGCAGATGCGTCGTCACCCGTGAGGAATAAGATGGAATGCCTCGTTTCCAGTAAAAAGGGTCTCCGGTTCTCTACACTCACCATACGAAACACAGCAGCGTTAAGCTGCCATTTTACGCTGGTATTCTGTGAGAGCGTGGTCCTTCCCCGGTCGAGCCGACCCATTCGTGCCACAACTATACTACTAATATAGCTGCAGCATGGCTCTACCACGTTTAAATACTACTCTACCACGTATATCAAATAGGGATAGTTTCTGGGCCGGAGAGTGACAAAGGTTACTTTTTTCCCAGAAATATCCACGACTCCTGTGAAATCAATTTATGATCTCGTTTTCCGACCTCCACACGGGAGTAGCCGCAGGTAAAAGCTGGTGTGTTAAATTGCTACAGTGATCGTTGTAATTTAAATCGTATTTGGAACGAGCTATTTTTTAGAATTTTCTAGATTTTAGTTGTAGATATAATTCAAAAGTTGGGAAACATTGCAGGTTTTTTTTAAACAATGGTAACGTAAAAACATGGCCAGAAAATTACATCTCAGGTTTGGGTTTTTCTAACAATCTTACATATATTATTATTGATTTTGCAAGGTAACTTCTCAACTGCCAATATGAATAATAAAAGATATGGCGTTGAAAAAAATTATAAAGATTAATCTACCACGGGGAGTGCTCTGAGGAATTGTTCGGATTAATTCCAGCCGCCAAATTTCACGAATGCACATCGCGTCAAAACTCACGATACCATCCTCACCATCCAGATGCTTGGCGGTCCACGACTGTACGTTTTACTAGGAGTTTTCTTCCTCGTACAACTTCTCTGTGGAATTGTTTACCACCGGCGATTTTTTCCAACCGATACGACTTAGGGAGCTTCAAGAAAAGAGCTTACACCTTTCTAAAAGGCCGGCAACACATCTGCAATTCCCCTGGTGTTGCGGTTGTTCATGGCGGCGGTAGTCACTTACCATCAGGTGAGCCGCATGCTCGTTTGCCCCCTCTTTTATAAAAAAATAAATAAATTCTAATTTTGAAATTGTCTTCCAATGTGACAGTCGCCATAACTGGCAAATTGCTACTACAGCAGATAGGCACTGCATCTAACTTAACCGTTGCTATTCCTGATGATTCAAGTGGAATACCCCACGGTCTTTTTTCATGCTGTCTCTTTTACTACCCTTCCAACTGGAACAGAATATTGCTAACTAAAGCCAGAACAGCTAAGCGAACTCTACTATCTAGTTCTAATACATAAAATTTCATTCCAAAACCGTAATAGTTAATAGTAAGGTACGTGCGGGTAATATGGTTACCATAAGCTTTGCCGCTTTATAAAACCAAAACTAGGAAGAGGACAGAGACAAAAACACAAAGTCGTATACTATAACTAATATATTAAGAAAAAAATTGCAAACAAGCTTTGACAATAATTAGGAACACTTCGAAAAATTAACTTAAAAAACATTTACTACACTACGCAATACCAAAATCGACTAAAATATTTACTAGTAGCTATGCCCCGCGGTTTCACTCGCGTCATCACGTGTCAGAGGTGCGCGACATGACCTAGTTCAAGCATTTTATAATTGCAATTAAATATTTTTTATTTGATAGCAATGGATGGAAAAAATGGCATAACTAATGGAGTACTTTTATCTGTCGGCATATTATGTATGATGTAGAGCGAAGTTAAGTTTTATCCACTTTCCCTCCCCCTCCCGATTGAGCAGTTCTCGCAGTTCTCACCGGGCGGCTAGGGTTTATGTGTCGTTCGCGCGCCCTGCCAAGTATTGAATGATTTTAATCTTACATTAATACATAAATTAAGGCTAGCTGAATCAAATCGGACTGGTAGTTGCAGAAATTAGCGCGTTTAAACAAACAAAAAAACAAAAAAAACTCTTCCGCTGTATAGATAATGTCGACTGTCAAATTGGTTTCGATAAAGCAGCGCCCTTTTGACCTTTTATTATTTCATTGACTGATGAAGAGCTATCGTATCATAGAGCCATCTATGCAAACAAGGCAGTAGTTTTTGAGTTATAACAAAGTGACCATACTAACCGGATGACCATATAACTCTCACGTACTTATTGTACTCTATATTAACCATACTAACTTACTTACTAGCTTCTTAGTACATTTTTTTAAATTGTATTGCAAAGCATATTTATTCGAGGTTCAGCATTACATTAGTACAAACAATTATTAAAAAAATAATATAATATAATACAGAATAGAGAAGAGTAAGGTATAAAGAAAACATTTAATAATAATAATGTTCTCCAGGTCCAGACTAATTTCGGACATGGCTGCCGGTCTATACGAAGACTAGCGCAGGACAGGATTATAGTGCCCAAGTGTACGCGCAAGCACAGGTGCACTCTCTACTCCCTCACTCTCATAGTCCGATGGGACGGTAAACCGACACGATCGGAGAGAGATCAGGCGCAGGACCAACGGCGTTACGTCCTTTCCGAGGCACGGGGGTGAGATACCTCCAACTTCTTGACTGGGCAGCTACTGAGAATTACTTACACAAAATAAACGATTTTGGCCCGACCCGGGATTCGAACCCGGGACCTCGTGTTTAACAATCGCGTTTACGACCACCGACGAAGCAGTCAGAGAATATGTACTACGTATGTAGGTTTATTTTAATTAAATTATTTATTTAGTGGTACAATACAACTCAATAATTGATCTTATATAATTTAAAATTAAAAATATTGTACGACCAACTTCTATATAAATTATTAATAATAACTCAAAAACTATTGGTCAGACCTTGATCAAATGTATATGGGACCACATGAGAAGCACCAGCTTTTAAATGAAAAAAGAATCATCGAAATCGGTTCGCCCAGAAAAAAGTTATGAGGTAACACACATTAAAAAACATACAGTCGAATTGAGTACCGTCTCCTTTTTGAAGTCGATAGAAAATATGTATAAATTAAAAAAAAACTGATTGTCAGTCCGGCCCACACCTCGGGCAGCTCCGACGTCTGTCAGCGAGTACATATTCGATGTTTACTAAAGCACGGCCCTGGACCACCTGCATCCGGCCCATCCGGCATGCCTTACAGACCGTCACTACATCTAGCCGGACACGAATGACCTCCACTGCACTTACACGTACAGTATGAAACACATTCATGAAGAAACCTTTTTTTAACCTTCGGCTGCCGGTGTTGGAGCTGTGACTGACCAATAGACACTTCAACTTACTTTTTCTAATACTTTACCCTGTTATGGAGGGAATCGATGATATTTTTTAAAAGATAAGGGTGACAAAGGAGCACACAGACCATCTGATGATAAATGGAGAATGTTAGACATAGACAGCTACATCTATCCTCGATTAAAACTCAAAATACAGATGCGTAGTCACCCCTGAGAACTAAGATGAGAGAACTCTACGTGGTAGAGCCACGCTGCAACTATATTATGGTTGTAGGACGAATAGGTCGGCTTGACCGGGGTAGGACCACGCTCTCATAGATTACCAGCGTAAAATAGCAGCTTAACTCTGTTGGGTTTCGTATGGTGAATGTAGAGTTCATTTTAGTCCTCCGGGACAACGCATCCGCATTTTATTTCTTGATTGAGGATAAATGTAGATGTCTATGGGCCAAAGAATCCACTTACTGGCTGTGTGCTCGTTTGTTAAGCTTATTCTATAAAAAAATAATAATTATAGAACTACGTTACCAGTAAAATTGGTCTCCAGTTCTCTACACTGACCATACGAAACAGCAGTAATAAGCTGTTTCACGCTGGTATTCTTTAAGAGAGTGGCCCTACTCCTACCAAACCGACCCATTCGTGGCTTTACCATGTACACACTTACGAAAAAATTACATACAGTAGAAATGAGAATGTTCGATTAAGAATCAAAATGTTGGTGTGTTGTCACACCTGAAGACTAAATTGGATGCTTCGTATCTAGTGAAAAGGGTCTCCGGTTCTCTACATTCACCATACGAAACACAGCAGCATTAAGCTGCTATTTATGTTGGTATTCTGTAAGTTCGTGATCCTACCCAGTGGAGCCGGCCTTGCTGCAACCTACAACCATAATATAACTGCAGCGTGACTCTACCACGTTAATAATATAGAGAAACTCTGAGAATAGCTCTCTTCATAGCCTCTCATTCGGCCAGCTATAATAAACCATATCTGTTCCATAGGTCATTGCACGATAAATATAATTAGGAAAATTACCAGGGTACAAAAAGGAGATGTTAATTTATTACAAGACAACGTAATCGACGTTCGATTAATTTTAATTTCATAATCCTACACTGGTAGAATATTATTAAAAAAAGAAAACAAAAGTAGCCAGTTTTAGAAGCTTTATGAATTAGCATTCCATTTTCAAAAATCAGCAATCAAACGTTACCTTTAGTCCTACCGTACGAGTCCATTATAAAAAAAAAAAGTTATCATTTAAAAACAAACGGGACTAGATCCAAGACGGTCTGCCGAAATAGCATATACCTACCTACTTAACTGTTTATATACGTATAGGGCCGTACGAAAGTTACTGTTATCTTGGCATATCCTCTCTAGGCAACGCGTCTATAAAGTAACCGATTTATTATCTCTTGCTTGCCAAACAACGGTACTCCATACTTGATGCGCGCGCCGCTCCCCCCTTGCTGCTATTGTTACGAAGTTCCCATAAAGTATCACATTAGAGGTAGAAAATTATTCCATCTCTGGCTTCAAATTTGAGGGCTTGTATCTTAAAAATAACTAAAAATATTATAAAAAATTATATAGTAATGTAATAAGCAAAAAATTACAGATTTTTCGATGTGTAAACCTTTTATTATAATACCACAATAATAGTGAAACGTCCATCTCTTAAATAAATTCCTTATCTCTCTGGCGCGTATTTTAAATGCCGTACTTTATAGACATGCATGTTCATGTTGGATTGAGTTTGGCTGGAGCGAGAGAGACGAGAATAAACTTGGTACTTTGTGGGTCTCAGAGCAACCCTTCGTCTTATTCTCCGTCCTTGTCTTACGCGACGGTTGGCTGCGCTCCTCTGTGTTAAGCTTGTGCTCCGGTAGATGCTACACTTTTATTAATATTGGATAGCATTTGTCGCTGGAGCTGGAAAAGGACTCAATAGAGAAGATGGCTGGGTGTTACCATCTGCTTGGGATCCCATAATTAATAAAATTAAATCCCAACCTAAACATACAACTGCAAGACTTCAAGATACTCTAAGTTCATACTACGTAGATCGGAACAAAAGTTAATAATTTTTAATCTGGAGGTAGTCGGGGTTAACTATGGCATTGGGACGTCATACACCTCAGTCCCCCCCCCGTGACCATGGGTGCTGTAAAGTGCCCGAAACGTCGGGAATATAAAATAAGTTAATATACGCGATAAAATCCGTAAAATTAGTTTTATTTAAATGGAAAAGGACTGTTATGGAAGACTAGTCAAAAAGAATAGCAGTTATATTGCTACATTTTTATAGGGAACAACGAGGACCGCGGACCTGATAACCATTACCAATAATATTTTTTTATAGGATAGGGTGGGGTGACAAACGAGAACACAGTCCACCTGACGTTAAGTGGTTGCTGTGTATTCTCTTGTAAATCTAAGATTCTACAAGCGGTACGTAGACAATAGAATAATAATGATAGAATTGTGGACAATTACATAAAGTAACTGCATTCTTAGATCAACCTAACTTCACAAATTCTAAAATGCAGTTTACGATGGAGTTAGAAGCATATAATTGTTTAGCTCTTTTAGATGTATTAGTAATTCCCGATCTCGATACTAGCTTGAGTCCCATTGTGTATAGAAAAAAAGCTATACTAACAGTTATTTAAACCAGAGATTCGTAAAGTCCTGGTGACTTTTCCACGGAACATAAGGGTTCCGTGGAAAAGTCACCAGGGTTCCACGACATTTATTTATTTTTGCTTGTGAATTAATTTCACACTGGTACAAATACTACTTTTACTTGGTGCAAACTACGCGACGAGAAGAACCCATTACATCTATGATATCTAATTATTTGATGTGGGGTTCCATAAAATAAAAGGGATTCGGTGAGTGTTCCATTACATTAAAAGTTCGGGAACTCCTGATTTAAACCATAACAAACATCAACCAAAGTTTGTGAACTTTGGTTGATAGAGCCTTAAGCCGTTTTATCCGGATCAGTAGAGCTTTCAAGCACTATAATTAATATTAATGGATTTTCGATAGATTGATTAAACAAGAAGACATCCCCCAATTTTTGCATTTTTGATTGACAATTATGCAATTTATATATTTAGAAGTAGAGCTATCAAGTATACGGTGTACGTTATTGGAGTATGGGATTCGTATAAAAATAAAGTTGAGCATATTTCTTGAAATGACATTAGATAGAGGAAGGAAAAAAAATGTTTGCATCACCATATGAGATTGAAAATTGCTAGGTATGTCATTCGGTTTCGTTGAACTACCAATGTATAAAAGCAATTTTCGCATGGAATGTAAAAACTAAAAAGATCTAAACAAATACTAATTAGCCTACAGAATAAATTTACATAAATTGTCCCCATGGCTTGTTTTTCCGGAAGTATCCGGATAACATACACAATATCTTCATCGATTTACTATATTTATATATAGCATCCATCCTTGACTGTGGCACTAGCATTAAGCCCGCGCCGTCCCGCTGCCGCGCGCCTACGTAGTTATAACGCGAATGTACTTTTGCCCACTTTGAAATATCGCGCTTGTCTGACAGAAGGTAGCAACTAATACAAAAGTTTTACCTCTAGCTTATAAAAGCTGAATACGCCGTAATACGCAAAACTTTAATGGCAACGGGCCTGTTTTTAAACAGGGAGAACTAAACTACATACTTTCACGTATAGAACATAATATTGTAATCTGTATGTGGAGATCGAAAGATTAAGTTTTGATTTAGAAAGAATCTACAATATTTATATTGCTATGTATTTCGATGTATTTCTTCCACAATAAGAGCAAATGTATACAGCGCAATTACGTTGACAAAAATTGCTAAGTAAGTCGGTTACTTTAAAGTCACTTCCCGAAGTACTTGGGAAAAAGATTCAAACAATCTCTCTTTCAATGAGAAAATACAAGGACAATAGCGATTAACAATATGTCCAAAGGACAAAAGGCTTTATGCGTTAATACATAATTCGTGTTGAGTATAAGGCCCACACATTTTGAGTTGACAGGGACATTGAGCCTTATTGTTTAGATGTATAGACTGATTTTTTTAATATAGGACAAGGGTAACCAACGAGCACACAGTTCACCTGATGGTAAGTGGTTGTTGTGGCCTATAGACATCTACATCTATCCTCGATTACGAATTAAAATGCGTTGTCACCTGAAATTATCCATAAATCGTTGTAATTTCTATTAGAATGTCAAACTTCGGCAATAGTTTCGGCAATATTTTCGTATGCACTATGCAACTGACTCTCTTAACAATGTACTTTGTAGATCAGAAATTTATTTAATAACAATTTTTTTTAATTTTAAGATTGATTGATTATTTTAAGTTTTTTTTCTTCATGGGTATAGACTCACTTTTTTTTTTACGATTTTTTAAGAATAGTAGGGAAGTTATAGTTCTTTAGCGTAATAAAAAAATACTTGAAAGACAATTACCCACTGAAGTTGTCGCTTTTAGGTGTCAGTGAGCGCGCGCATCGTAACAACTTCATGGTGTCGTTTTTAGCTGTCGGTGTGCGCGCGCGTCTTAAAAAATTCATTCTCATTTTTCCCAAACGCCCTAAAAGAAGTATAACTTCAAAAATAGAAATAAATCAAATTAAATACGAAAAAATCTAAAAAATTAATTTTCTTCAATTATAGAATTTTGAAATTTCGATTTTTGAAATCACTGCATAATATACATACATATATGACAAACGAAGTACATAGTTCATATTGTAGAAGAAAACATATTTTAAAGTGAAGCAATATAATATATAACTTTAATACAAAAATTCAGTAACGTCCTTCTCGTGTAAGCGACTGACGGGCTGTCTAGAAGCGGGCGCTTTTTTTACATCCAGAGCCCATCCGAGGAACGGAAAACAAAAAGACTGGATTTATTTTTTTATCATTTTATTTATTCCCTTTTATTTTTGTATTTTATTTTCGTTAAATTTTTGCATATCGCCGTCTTTCGTCCCAGTTATTGTTTTTATATCTCAAGTTCCGCGCGCTTTCACCATTCTGCTCGGAATGTCAACTGTCACATCGTTGAACGGCGGGAATTCAGAGAATGGGTACAAAAAAAAAACATTGTCAGAGCTCGGTGTGTGGAAAAGGAAACTTGATCGAACAGCCTATATGAAAGATGTTTATTGTAAGAAACTTTAAAAAGTTATGTAGAGTAAAGACCACCTATGATGCGGAGAGTAACTAAAATGATAATAAGTTGAAAAGACATTTTATATTACAAAATCTTTTTTTTTATATAGTATAGAGTGACAAACGACCACACAGTCCACGTGATAGTAAGTGGCTGCTGTGGCCCATAGACATCTACATTTATCCTCGTTTGCGAATCAAAATGCAGATGCGTTGCCACCCGTGAGGACTAAGATGGAATGGCTCGTTTCCTGTAAAAAGGGTCTCCGGTTCTCTACACTCACCATACGAAACACAGCAGTGTTAAGCTGCTATTTGACGATGGTATTCTGTGAGAGCGTGGTCCTTCCTCGGTTGAGCCGACCCATTCGTGCTACAACTATACTATTAATATAGCTGCAGCATGGCTCTACCACGTACAAAATGCTAATCTAGCTTTTGTTTGTGGTTTCGTTCGTATTTCATTCGTCTAGAACTGATATTTATTTATTTATTTAGAACTGTTCTTCTAACCAATAAAAAGGTTACCAAGGGCGGACTTAATGCCAGGTTAACATTCTCTGCCAGTCAACCCATGGCGTGGTGAGAAATTATTGGCAGGTGACTTAAGTAACTAAATACAATAAACTTATATAGATATGACTCTTATTAAAATAAGGCTTATAAATTACACAAACGCATATGAATAATACATAATAATTCATGTATAGTAATTATCCTTAACAACAACATACACAAGTACATACATAAATACATATATACATACATACATACATAATATGTCCGGATTAAGTAATTAAATTTTTACATGGTAGAGCCATGCTGCAGCTATATTAATAGTATAGTTGTAGCACGAATGGGTCGAGTCCTTCCTAGGAAAGACCGCGCTCTCACAGAATGCCAGCGTAAAATAGCAACTTAAAGCTGCTGTGTTTCGTATGGTGAGTGTAGAGAACCGGAGACCCTTTTTAATGGAAACGAGGCATTCCAATTCCATCTTAGTCCTCACGGTTGACAACGCATCATTTTGATACGCAAACGTGTCTAGATGTAGATGTCTATGGGCCACAGCAACCACTTATCATCAGGTGGACTGTGTGCTCGTTTGTCACACTTATACTATAAAAAAGGTAGCAGTATTGTTATTATGGTGACGACATTGTTTTGCGAGATAGTCCCGGACCAATTTTTTGAAGGCTGTCTTGTTTGGTGCTTTCCTAATGTCTTCAGGCACGGAGTTCAGAGTTCAGAGTAGTATAGCCTGAACAGTAAAAGAATTACAGTATATTAAATACTGTAAAAGGTGACGGCCTATTTCATGAAGTAATAGAAATAAGTCAATCTTTTTTAAACAGAATTTAAATTCAATCTTTTTTAAACATAATTTAAAGTCAATCTTTTTTCAACAGAATTTAAAGTCAATCTTTTTTAAACAGAATTTATAGTCAATCTTTTTTAAACAGAATTTAAATTCAATCTTTTTTCAACAGAATTTAAAGTCAATCTTATTTAAACAGAATTTATAGTCAATCTTTTGTAAACAGAATTTAAATTCGATTTTTTTTAAACAGAATTTAAATTCAAGCTTTACTCGTCGATACACATATGGCTTATCACCAACTTAAAAGGTTGTTAAATTCTTTGGAAAGTTTTTATTTTTTATTTTGAACCGTAAGCGAAGTGTAGAGCGGCTCCCCAATAGAAAGAGTAACTAACTGCCTGGTGAGAGATGCAGGAATTTGATGGATGCAGGTAGCACAGGACCGTGCTCTGTGGCGTTCCTTGGGGAGGCCTATGTTCAGCAGTGGTCTTGTGAACTTGTGATAAGATATAATGATGATGAAGTTTTTTGAAGTCCGTTTCTCTTATTACGTGGTAGAAACATGCTGCAGCTATTTTATGGTTGTAACACGGGTGAGTCGGCTCGATCGGGGCAGGACCAAGCTCTCACTGAAAACCTACGTCAAATAGCAGCTTCATGCTGCTGTTTTTCATATGGTGAGTGTAGAGCACCGGAGACCCTTTTTACTGGAAACGAATATCGACGAGAGACGATCTTAGTCCTCACGGGTGACAACGCATCTGCGTTTTGATTCTTAATCGAGGATAGATGTGGACGTATATGGATCCTATCACAGTATCGATTTTCCATTAGATGGATCTCACAGAATACCAGCATAAAATGGCAGCTTGACACTGCTGTGTTTCGTATGGTGAGTGTAGAGAACCGGAGATCTATTTTACTGGAAAAGAGCCATTCCATCTTAGTCCTCACGCGTGACGACGCATCTGCTTTTTGATTCTTAACCGAGGATAGATCTAGATGTCTATGGGTCACAGCAACCAATTATCATCAGGTGGACTGTGTGTTCGTTTGTCACCCTATCCTATAAATAAAAAGATGGACTGTGTGCTTTTGCCACCCTTATTTTATAAAAAAAGACTTTAAAGTCTAATTTTTTGATCCTTTTGAATACTTTGTGGAATCAATTACCACCAGCGAATTTTCCGAACCAATACGACTTAGGAACCTTCAAGAAAAGAGCTTACACCTTTCTAAAAGGCCGGCAACGCATCTGCAATTCCCCTGGTGTTGCGGTTGTTCATGGGCGGCAGTCACTTACCATCAGGTGAGCCGCATGCTCGTTTGCCCCCTATTCTATAAAAAAAAAAAACTGTATGCAAAAGCATAGCCTCAAGGTAACAACTGGAATGTCGTACAGTTACATTCAAATCTTTATCCCCCAGTTCACCTTTGGGGGTGAAATCTTTTGTTCAAATTTAAATGAGACCATAATACCATAGTCTTTTTCTTAAACGATATATCATTGAAAATAGTGACATCATATTTACAAAAAAAAAAACAGTTGCTAACTAATAAATGTTAATATTATTAATGAATATTTTATAAATAACTAGCTGGTACCCGGCGCGTTGCAACCGCAGAAATAAAAGTGTAAATATCGTTTTAAATTTGGAACAGTTATATTGTTTAATTAAAATTAACCTTTCAAATATATTTGTCGGTACGATATGCGCGCCACCGTAAGTTATTTGTACTATGCCCATGAAGCAAATAGCTTCATGACTATGCCTATAACATTCGCGCAAGTGCAAGCGATAACTTGACAAACTTTTAGCGCAATCTGAGACTATACAGCAGCGGCTTCCTAGTTGTGACAAAAAAAAATGCGGTTTTAAACTCGCTCACCGAGCGTGGCAATTATGGCAAATATCCCCCTACGACGTAATCTATAGGGGAGGCCTATGTTCAGCAATTAACTTTAATAGACTGTAACGATAATGGTATGGAACAGTTAACATGCTGCTGATTTAGCATGCCTGCATGCACTGAGTGTTTTAGCGAGAGCTTGGTTGTCAAGGATAAAGAAAAGTTATAATACTGATGATTTATGCAATAATCAGACAAATAGGTTAACGACCTCGTAGACTGCGCTGTTTGAAAACTGCTGACGTGCGAAGAATTAATCATTTTAGCTTTCATGTTACAAAGATGCACCAATATATAACTATTGATAAAAATAGATCTATACTGAACTGACTTATTTTAGAGTATATGTACTAATACTAAGTATAATATGTTTCTTTAGATTGGACTATTGCATATTTTGCACATTAACTGGGAGCCGTGGTAGTTCAGGCACTTAGCGATTGTAAATTTCTCAGTACGCGAGTTACCCGGGTTCGATTACCGCCGGCACCAATGAGACTGTTTATTGCAATTTTAAGTGCTGATTAACCACATGCTCGGCGGTAAAGGAAAACATCGTGAGGAAACCTGCATATTTGAGAAATAAGAAAAAAATATTGCGAAGACATGAGGCAGCGCGGCGGACGTTTCATTGCCCTAAAACCCTCTCAGAAATGAGAGGAGGCTTGTGCCGTATATAGGCTGTATCTTTGACTTTTTAACTGCACAAAAACATGGGATATTTATATCATATCTTATGTGAGCAAACTTGTACAGCCATGGTACCTATATCAAAATCTTTATATATGTTACTTTATATTATATCATTCAATAAATATCAAAATGCAGTTGTGTGGTCGCCTCCGATGAATGAGATGGAATGCCTCTTTTCCAGTAAAAAAGGTATCCGGTTCTCTACACTCACCACACGAAACGGCAGAATTGAGCTGTTATTTGACGCTGGTATTCTGTGAGAGCGTGGTCCTTCCCCGGTCGAGTCGACCCATTCGTGCTACAACTACTATTAATATAGCTGTAGCGTGGCTCTACCACGTTAAAATTTGTTTTGACTGACTAACATCCACACAATATATATAATATTAGGGTCGTTGATGTAGTGATTGAAACACACTTTACTCGTTCAGGTCCATTTATTGAATCCCGAATAAAAGACAATTACAATAATATTATTTAAAATAATAAAGTAATAGGTAAGTAATATTTGCTTAGTTGCAATTGTATTGTATTGTATTGTTTCTTTAAAAAAAAACGTTACCTCCACACTAGAATTTTCTCCTGTATCGCGGGGGCAGTTTACATACATAGATTTCACAAGGACAAACATCCAGACCCAGTTCAATTATTTGTAGGCCATACAAATACTTGTTCCGTGCGGGATTCGAACACGCGGCCCTTAGCGCTGCAACTTATTACTAAGCCACTGCGCCACGGAGCAATCAATGTATCCTATTTTCGACATGACCTAATAATGCTTTCTGTTGGTACATGCGTATATACTACAATATATTTGTTCTGCCAAGACGATGGTTCATATCTATACAGGGTCATTTTGCAATAACCGGCCAAAATTGCAGAGAAGGTTCAGAATAAGTAATATAGGCAAATGGCGAAGAAAAGATAAATTATAAAAAAATCTCGTGACATTTTTATCGTTTAAATTCAAAATGCGTGGTAATGCATTTTTAACTGATTTTACTGTGCACGCACATGTTCGTAAAGGTCGATCAGTAGGCGAAAACGTTGTTGCCCATAAATTACATTCAATTTGGGACAATTTAAAAAAAAAAAAGTATTTTCAAAAACTGCAACAACGTTATATCATTATTTATATATTTTAACTTAACTTTAAAATTTGGCTACTATTTGAAAAATAACCCTGTAGGAGAGTCCAATAGGTGATGTTGTGGTCAAGTTATTAAGAAATTCTATATTTGTGGATCAAAATGACTCATATTTACAATACTACAAGTTTAGTGCTAAAAGAAAATTCACTAAGTTTGGCCCGGATAGGTCGAGTATGTCGGTCAGTCGATGTGGTCCACTTATCAATAAATTTTATATTTACAATGTAAACCGGAGTACTATTACAAGACAGTCGCTTGTAAAAGATTTTAGGTTAAAGTGAGATTTTTTTTCATAGAATAAGGATAACAAACGAGCACACAGTCCACCTGATAGTAAGTGCGTGCTGTGGCCCATAGACATCTACATTTATCCTCAATTAAGAATCAAAATGTAAATGCGTCTGGGGATTAAGATGGAATGCCTCTTATCAAGTACTCGTGAAAAGGGTCTCCGGTTTTATACAGTCACCATACAAAATATAGGAGCATTAAGCTGCTATTTTACGCTGGTATTCTGTGAGAGCGTGGTCCTTCCCCGGTCGAGCAGACCCATTCGTGCCACAACCATAACGTAGCTGCAGCACGACCCTACCACATGTAGTGTAATTGTCGTTTGATTGTTAATTTCTCAGTAATCCCGTTAGATACGGTAAAAGGAATATTACTAGTGTAATCTAAAGATTATCTATAATATAAAAATGAATCGCTGAATGTGTTGCTAAGCGCAAATCTCGAGAGCAGCTGAACCGATTTCGCTAATTCTTTTTTTATAATATTCCTTGAAGTACGAAGATGGTTCTTTCGGAGAGAAAAATTTAAAAAAATTGCCGGTAAAAGTCTAAAAACAACACTTTTCTATATTCCCATACAAAAGATTCGTAATAATACTTAAAAGTCGATTTGAACTTTAATACCATACCATAAAGTTTAAGTGTTAGTGGAGGCGTTCCGGGAAGGCAAAACAATTGAGTGATGTTAGTATCGTATAAATATTAATGTCAATATTTGTCAAATAACTCCATGCGGGTGAAGTCGCGGGGAACTGATAGTAAGTAATGAATCGACAAGCATTTCATTAAGTTACGCCAAAATTCCACCACCAATCCCCCAACACATACACATATATACAACAACACTCCTACACTCACATTCGCACACTCCTTAATATACACATACTAATTACAATTTTTCTAGGGTTTTATAAGACTTTTTGTAATCTTACTGTTATCCTTAACGGAAGTAGCGGGTCATTCCCAACACGAGTATCCTCTGATTACAGTGGGAAGTCTCAGTGTTATGTTGTTAACAAGATTACCGATGTAAACGTAATATTTATTTAAAAAAATGTGGTGGGCCCATTCTCCACACAAAAATAAATTGTGTCCTTTGGAGTGATATCATCGCGCCGCCTGCCAGTAAAGGCAGAACAATATCTTTTTAAATAAAACTAGTTTTACAGATTTTAACGCGTATATTAACTTATTTTATATTCGCGACGTTTCGAGTACTTTACAGCACCCATCGTCACGGGGAGGAACTGAGGCGTTCGACGTCCCAATGTCATAGCGAAACATCCTATTTATTTATTTATTCTTTATTGCACCAAATATTTGTACAAAAGGCGAGCTATCTATCTATTTACCTATAGTGAGTAGGTATCTTTTAAACTCACAATTTTCAATGCTTCATTTTTAATATATAATTAATTATAAAATTTCATAATTAGATAATATTATATGAGAATACATAATTCTAATATAATGCAACTAATATACCGAATAAAAAAATTTAAATACATTTATCGTTGTACGCTGTGTGTATTTCCATAAAATAGTTTATTAATGTTGAAAAAATACTACGTTCTTACAGTAGGTGGCGCCTTACATATTTCTTACGCGATATTATATTGTAGCGAGTCGGCGCGGCACACTAAATGCTCAAGGTCGTTCGCATGGAGTAGCCCCTTAACCACGGCTACCTCCAGATTAAAAATTATTAATTTTTGTTCCGATCTACGCAGTATATCCCCCCGTGGCCATTGGTGCTGTAAAGTACTCGAAACGTAGGGAATATAAAATAAGTTAATATACGCGATAAAATCCGTAAAACTAGTTTTATTTAAATGTGTAGTGTTCGCGTAAATATAAGAAATCAGAACAACATCTGCTATGTTCTATTATAATGTGATGGTATAGCTGTGTCATGACAACGGGAATCCATCGCCCGATTTCTTCTGGTGGATATCCTCAAGATCGAATTTTAGTCACGACAGCCAGTCTCAACGGAGACTAGCTATCTGCGCGAGACAGGAATATAGTGCACCGGAAACACTGCAACCTTAATTCGAGGCTGCTACCGAAAATTTCTTGTCAGAAAACCCAAATACTAATTTTGGTCCGACTATGTATTTGAACTCGGGATCACAGTAAATCAGAAATCGCATTTACGATCACGAAAATCCATGCAGTCAACAAGTGGTAGAATTAAAAATGTTGTACAATCGACTTCAATATAAATAAATTGAGATCATCATCAATGTAGTCAAAGTCAATTAAATACTCATTATTAAGGTTAACTCAAAAACTACTGATCAGATCTTGATAATATTTATATGGAACCACATGAGAAGCACTAGCTTTTAAATAGAAAAGGAATTTTCCAAATCGGTTCAGGTGTCTTCGAGTAATCGGTGAACACACAAAAAAAGATTCCGACGAATTGAAAACCTCCTCCTTTTTTGAAAGGCGGTTGAAAAATTAGAAGTCGAAAATCTCGTAAGAGATCTCATGGCTATCGTTATATGGCGGCATCTCGTTACCAAATTCCAAAATACCCTCTCTGGCGACGGGAGCAGCCTAAATGTTGATCTAGTGTTTAAGACTAATGTACTCGGGACTTTTACGGTCTAATTATGAAGAAGAAGCAAATATAGAAAGTACTCTAAATGTTGAAGTATATTCAGTGTTCTAATATATAAAAATTAATGTTCGTTCGTATTTATGCGCTGCCATACGAACGGTAGATCAGCTTTGCTTGCACTTGCGCGAAGGTTATAGGCATAGTACAATAAATTTACACTAGGTGGCGCGCGTATCGTACGAAATTTATATATCATATATGTTAAAAGTTACATATCATTAAATTTTATTGAATGTAATATCATTCTTATTAAACTATAATAACTCTTCCAACTTTAAAACGATATTCCACCCATATTCTATAAAAAAAAAAATTATAAACATTATGATATTCTTGGTTACCGGCCAAATGCTGTCATGAATTATGGTATAAAGAAGAACCTTTATTATTTCGATTACGAATCCTATAACTATCGAAGGGGAACCAGGAACAACTACACAACTAGGACTACGAAGGAAGGACGTTAGTTGCAGCTTGCAGTTAGTTGTTTCAAGACTAGCGCACACAACGCACGTGGAACACAGTCGTAACTTTTTCTCCGGTTGAAAACCTCACATGAACTGTGCACCCCGCTGGTTGACGAATGATGTTATGTCCGCCGATTGATTATTGAAAATCCAGCCCAATAAACCCAATCGAAAACACAACCCAAATCGACTTCCAATCCGCAGACGATGATGAAATTAAAAGTTATTTTATTGTTAATTTAAAACATTTTTAAAGTACTTTTAAGAAAGGATCGTTATTAATGCGAGAATATTTTATTATTAAAATTATTGTGCTTTTTATAAAATAAAATTGATGGGTTTGATTTAATTTAAAGTTTATTTTTGTTTAGAACATTTCAATAAAAGCTTGGTTTTCAAAAGTACTTTTTTACAATTAATTTATTTAAAAAGAAAGTAGCACAATGTCTCTCTTAATAGATTCCCCTTTGCCTCTGAGTCCGGGTATTTACGTTCTTTCTCATTTCTGCCGGCAAGCAACAGTGCGTCCACTTCTCCATTCCAGTTTAAAGAGTAAGAAGTAAGAATCATTCACTATAATGAGAGCTAATAATTTTCTGCTCACCAGATGTCGTTAGTTGACACTGAGGTAAAGTTTTTTATTACACAATGTCATTTAATTGAGAAGTTAGTTTTAAATAAAAGTTTATCAGTTTCTAGAGTATTATATTAATACACAAAACAATGCCTCATGCCTGATTTCCTCTTTAATTTCTTGCACATTTTAAACTTTTTTTAAATTTTCTACTTTACTGAATATTTGTGATTTGGTTTATTTATTTATTTTTAATCTTATTAACATAAAATATAGCTAATACCACAGAAAGAAACATTCATCATCATCATTACAGCCCTTCACAAGTCCACTGCTGAACATAGGCCTCCCCCAAAGAATGCCACAAAGCACGGTCCTGAGCCACCTGCATCCATCGACTTCCTGCATGTCTTACCAGGTCGTCACTCCATCTCGTGGGGGGACGCCCTACACTTCGCCTACCGGTACGAGGCTGCCACTCGAGAACCTTTCTTCCCCATCGGTTGTCGGTTCTTCGAGCTATATGGCCGGCCCACTGCCACTTCAGCTTACTAATCCGTTGGGCTATGTCGGTTACTCTGGTTCTACTGCGGATATCCTCATTCCTAAGTTTATCACGCAGAGAAACTCCGAGCATAGCCCTCCATCCGTTGGGAGACACTATTGAGGTCATTGTGCATGGTGCTTAGTTCCTCCAGCGATTTTGCCACAAGGACTATATCGTCGGCAAATCGAAGGTGAGTGATGTACTCGCCATTGATGTTGATACCGTATCCTTTCCAGTCCAGAAGCTTGAAAACGTCTTCCAATGCAGCGGTGAAGAGTTTCGGGGATATGACGTCACCCTGTCTTACACCTCTCTGCAATTGGATAGGTTTCGTACTCTGGTTCTGTACTCGGATAGCCATCGTAACCCTACTGTACAAGCACTTCAACACTTCGATATACCGACAGTCAACTTGGCACCGCTGAAGGGACTGCAGCACCGCCCAAATTTCGACGGAATCAAAGGCTTTCTCATAGTCCACATACGCCAGACATAGTGGCAAATTGTACTCTTCGGACTTCTGTACAATTTGCCGAAGGGTATGTATGTGGTCTATGGTGCTAAAGCCCTTTCGGAAACCGGCTTGTTCGGGAGGCTGGAAGTCGTCAAGTCTGCACGCGAGACGATTCGTAATGACTCTCGAAAACAGCACGTAGACGCGGCTCAGAAGGGAAATCGGTCTGTAGTTCTTCAAGAGAGCGTTGTCACCTTTCTTGAAGAACAAGACCACCGCATTTCTGCTCCACGCCTCCGGTGTAATGCCACCATGGAGGACGGAATTAAAGAGCCTCTGAAGGACTTCAAGTACCGGTCTTCCACCCGCTTTCAGAAGCTCCGCTGTAATTCCATCCTCGCCTGGGGCCTTACCGTTTTTAAGGTGCTGGAGAGCCATTCTAATCTCGCTCAGACTGACGTCCGGGATATCTTCGGAATAGACTCGCTCTTGGATCGTTACTCACACTTGCGTGTGGCTCCAACGACAGCTTCAATTACCTACATAGTTTTGTTCTACCCAAGGTTAGTTGGTAGAGAATGCCATATAGCATTATATAGCATTTAGCTCGCCTTTTGTACAAATATTTGGTGCAATAAAGAATAAAATAAATAAATAATTTATTTTACAAAGTGTGAGAGTACTTGACTAGTATCCTACCTGGTCGTTAGTAAGCGAAGATGGTAACGCAAGCTTAAAAAAACTTAGCTTCACATAAGAATTTTTTCTTCATTCAGTCTTGTATCTATTTTCTACCGACTTCATAAAGGAGACGGTACTCAATTCGACTGTATATTCTTTTTTTTGTTCTTTTTCATATATAACTTTTTTCTGGGTGAACCGATTTCGATGATTCTTTTTTATTCGAAAGCTGGTGCTTCTCATGTGGTCCCATATAAAATTGATCAAGTTCTGACCAATAGTTTTTGAGT
Source organism: Parnassius mnemosyne (assembly GCA_963668995.1). Lineage (NCBI taxonomy): Eukaryota > Metazoa > Arthropoda > Insecta > Lepidoptera > Papilionidae > Parnassius > Parnassius mnemosyne. The sequence goes on from CAVLGL010000084.1 coordinate 30,906,432, forward strand.
TATTCTTAATAATTTATGTTGAAGTCGGTTGTACAAAATTTTTAATTTTAAATTATGTTCGTTCAGTCTTGCATTCAGGACACCCACATTGTAGCTGGCAACTATACCACTCCTTCGCTGTACGGAATACTAACTACCAAAGACGAAACAAACTGTTTAGAACCCCTGAAGGTTCGACAAAGCAATATTGCGGTCATTTGATAAGTAAATGGGCTTCCTTATTTCTTTTTAATATTTAAATTTTCTACCGACTTCAAAAAGCAGCCGACTGTATATTTTTTTTACGTGTGTTACCTCATAACTTTTTACTGGGTGAACCGATTTCAATGATTCTTTTTTTATTTGAAAGCTGGTGCTTCACATGTGGTCCCATATAAATTTTGTACAACCGACTTTAAAATAAATTATTAAGAATAACTCAAAAACTATTGGTAAGACCTTGATCAAATTTATATGGAACTACTTGAGTAGCACCAGCTTTCAAACAAAAAAAGAATCATCGAAATCGGTTCACCCAGGAAGAAGTTATGAGGTAACACACATAAAAAAACATACAGTCGAATTGAGTACCGGCTCCTTTTTGAAGTCTGTAGAAAATGCAACCACAACTATGGCGAATATCTACCTGTAAGGCAATCTATAGGAAAGTTCAGTAGTGGACTCTGGCTGTAATTAATGTATGAATAAATCATAAAATAGGTCATTTATAGGTGTTATAATGGCACATAATTAATAGAATCAGGCGTTTCTTTGCGGAAATCCATTATATTAAAGTTGGTAACAAGATGCCTCGTGTAGAGGCGAAACACGTGTCGTATTGTCGTCAGTGGTGTGTCTTTCCTAGTGCAGTGGTGTTGGGAGTAGTGGTGATGGGGATAGTGCACGCAATTGTGGGAGGACGGGATATGCTCTTCAAACTAGGTGAGACACATCAATTTATTTATCGAGCGGATGTACGCGAGGTAATATTTTACCAACTTTAATACATTGAGCCTGAAATATTGATCAGACCTTTTTACTGTCGGGTATGGCTTATCTCTTTCGTCTTTCCTGAAGTCCAGATCAGTGTGCCCTCTCTCCGATTTTGTTAGCAAGCGGCAGTGTATCTATAGCTGGATTCCGGTTCGCAGCCTGTAAGTCATTAAGAAATTTCATAAATCCTGCTGTGTTTAATGTGTACAGCAGACCCTTTTTCACTTAAACAGGACGCATATAATATCATGATCTGTCATGATTCTGGTAAAAATAGATAAATAATACTTATTGAAAATCACTCTTTGTTTAATTTATTACTGGTTCGGAAAATACCTCTGGGCTGGGAAGAACCAGCAAGAAACCCAGCGGGACTTCTTTTGAGAAAAAAAAAACAGTTTACAATCATATATTTTACACAATTAACAACACAAAACAAATTACAAATAGCTTGGTAGCGATTACCTCATTCCCAGGGGTTATTATCATCCATAAATTCCTTAATACTAAAATAATCCTTTTCATACAAACTTTGTTTAATAAAGTTTTTGAACTTTGAACAGGTCAAATTTTGTATATTTTCTACAGATTTCAAAAAGGAGACGCAAGACGGTACTCAATTCGACTGTATGTTTTTTTATGTGTGTTACCTCATAACTTCTTCCTGGGTGTACCGATTTCGATGATTCTTTTTTTAATTGAAAGCTGGTGCTTCACTTGTGGTCCCATATAAATTTTGTCAAGGTCTGACCAATAGTTTTTGAGTTATTCTTAATAATTTATATTGAAGTCGGTTGTACAACATTTTTAATTTTTTATTATTCAACAACTACTTTTATTTTTGTGAACCTATAGGTACAAAATGTAATTTATATAATTAGAAAGTTAATACATTAATTTCCTTAAAATTTTGTCTAAGTGAGGTTTTAAATCATAGATTGATCTGTACTGGTCATAAAACTATTGTATAGTCATCAGTTGTAATAAGTCTGTAAAATATTAGATGCTGCATAACGTAAAAGTGCCTCTTAGGGATAAGCGAAATGTAGGGCGGCTCCCCACTAGATGGAGTGACGATCGACCTGGTGAGATATACGGAAAGTCAATTAATGCAGGTGACTTAGGACCGTATTTTGTGTGTCCTGTGGCGTTGTGGCATTCTTAGAGGATATATATTATATACTGCAATGGAAATGTGAAGACCTGTAATGATTAAGACGGTGATGATGATGATGATTATTATGATGACTACATTATACACATATTATACATACTGGGTCGGCTCGACCGGGGAAGGACCACGCTCTCACAGAATACCAGCGTGAACAACAGAATAATGCTTCTTTGTATCAGTCTGTGGTGAGTGTAGTACACGGAAACCCTTCTTTTTTCTGCCGACTTCCAAAAAAGAGACGGTACTCAATTCGACGCGTATGTTTTTTTTATGTGTGTTACCTCATAACTTTTTACTGGGTGGACCGATTTCGATGATTCTTTTTTTATATGAAAGCTGATACTTCTCGTGTGGTCCCATATGAATTTGATCAAGGTCAGAGCAATAGTTTTTGAGTTATTCGAGTTATTCTTAATAACTTATATTGAAGTCGGCTGTACAAAATGTTTAATTTTAAATTATTATAGAATAAGGGTGACAAACGAGCACACGGTCCACCTGATGGTAAGTGGTTGCTGTGGCCCATTGACATCTACATCTATCTTCGTTTGTGAATTAAAATGCAGATGCGTTGTCAGCCGTGAGGACATATACGTGGTAGAGCCATGCTGCAGCTATATTAATAGTAAGGTACATGAGGGTAATATGGTCACCTTAAGCTTTGCCGCCTTATAAAACCAAAACTAGGAGGAGGACAGAGTCCACCTCATGGTAAGTGGATGCTGTTATCCATAGTCATCTACATCTGTGCTTAATAAAGAGTCAAAATGCAGATGCGTAGTAACCCGTGAGGACTAAGATGGAATGTCTCTTTTTAAGTAAAAATAGTCTCCGGTTCTCTATACTCACCATATGAAACACAGCAGCATGAAGCTTCTTCATTCTGTGAGAGTGTGGTCCTACCCCGGTCGTGCTACAACCATAATATAGCTGCAGCGTGGCTCTACCACGTATACACGCCTACTTACAGCCCCCCACGCCGTCGCACACGGCATGCGCGTGTGTGACGACGTAGGGGGAAACATAGATGGCTGTTTCGACAGCTTAAAATAACCATTAGGTTCAGACATTGTTAATGTAAATCAAATCTTCCGGTTCGGCCACCCGGAACAACGGAGTAATTGTTCCGGGTCTGGATGTTTGTCCTTGCGCAATTTACATATGTATTAAAACTGCCGTCATAATACAGGAGAAAATACTAGCATGGATATAAGTTTTTTTTTATAAAAAAAAATTCTTGCTACGAGTAGCTTGTGCATTCTTTGGCAGCCCACGTCCACTTCTAGTCTCAAAAACTGTTCTTGTTAGTCTGTTCTCATTATATTTTAGTTATATCTAACATTGAGCAAGGTTGGTCATTTTCTGAATTAATTAAAAACTTGATATATAAAATATAGCGCTGTACAAATACACGGACGGTCCGACCAGCAAAATATTCTGTTTACATACGAGAGGTACTGTGGCAGACAAAAGCGTTTGCACGATTCTAACACAAAATTCAATTTTAGCTTGTATAAATCTCATAATAGCATAATTAACAGGATCAGGCGTCGCTTTGCGGAAATCCATTATATTAAACATGTTAAAATTATTTAGAGCTACGATTAAAATCGTATTATTTTAGAAAAGTAATTTTACTCTTTAATTATCTCATGATTATGAACGTTAAAATCTACACCATTCCGGAAACAAGACTCTTCAGAGAAGAACCGGTGACATGAAACTCTATGGTCTTTGTCTTTGTAACAATAATTATTAATTTTAAAAATGTTAGTGTGGTTTACAATGTCATTCCAAAAAAAAAAAATTATCAATTGTTTTAATTTCATTGGTAGAAATGTCTGTGTTTATGAAAGGATTAATTTGAAAAATGTATTAAAATTAATAATTAATGAATAAATTTCGTTTACAGTGTCAAATCGAAAAAAATCATCAATTGTTTTAATACTCAATACTCAATATTTATTTGCATTCCATAATGTATAAATTAATATATTAATTTATCACAATATGGACTCTGTCGGGTATAGCAAATTAGAACAGAGGAGGTCGCAAAAATGTTTTATTATTCATTATTATTATTATATCTTTCATTATTATTAAATTATTCGTTAATATTATTATTACATTTGTCATTCAAGTATTCATTTATAGTATAATAACATTTATTGATTAGAAACACTTTTGTTTTATAAAAATATTACCATTTGCTTAGCTTTTTAATGAGTTTAGCAGTTTATTCTAGACAGTTATGGACATTACGTAAGGGTCTGAGTAGAAGAGGTTCATTTTAGAGGTTGGTAGCAATAAACTATTTTCACGTCTAAAACTGTAAGCCGTATTTTTAATTTCTCTTTTTACTTAGAAATTAGGGTATTTTCTCACAAATTTACATAATTTCAATATGTAAATACAATTTTAGGTAAGAAGTAGAAGTTTAAGTTCTTTGCTTTATCTTCATCAACCTATAAGAGTCCACTGTTGGACATTGGTTTCTCCCCTTGTTGGATTATTTGCCAAAGTCTAGACGTGGCAGTATTAGTAGTCTTTGCGTAGTAGAGCCACGCTGCAGCTATATTATTGTTGCAGAACGAATGGGTCGACTTCACCGGGGAAGTACCACGATCTCACAAAATACCAGCGTAAAATAACAGCTTAATGCTCGTATGGTGAGTGAAGAAAACCGGAGACCATTTTTACTGAAAACGAGGCATTTGGCGTCCACACAGGAAAATAAATTACGTGATATTTGCCGAGACCTTCCCTCTCCCCCACGTGAGATTGGGTGAGATTCGGCTCGACTGTCCGAGGAGGGGTCCTTAAACACCTCACGTAATTAATGAACACCTCCTTCCATCGTATTCCTCAGGGGTGACAACGCCTCTGCATTTTGACTCTTAAACGATGATAGATGTAGATGTCTATGGGCCACAGCTTCCACTTACCATTAGGTGGACTGTGTGCTCGTTTGCCACTCCATTCTATCAATAGAGGATCGCTGTACCAACGTTTGACGCTAGTGCCCGTCGCCGTAATTAATATTTTACTTAACGATTTATTTGAACCCGCAGTCATATCCGTTCGCTTTCTACCCAAGAGGGCGGTGTGGTGAAAATCTGCGTTGCAGTTACCCGCAACTTATGCTGAGCGCAGGGCCTTTTTTTTCTTTGGAAATGGACTCGTAGAGTTGTATTTTTGCCAGTGTCAAGTAATAAGAAATTATTCTTTATAATATTTTATTTAAAAACTTATTCACAATAATTTGATGTGTCACATTGCGAAAGTTTTGGGAGATTTTCACGGCAGTTTGCAGTAGTTAGCAGCAGGCTAGGAGATAATTTTTACTTCACATTTAAAATACAAAACCGAATCATTTTTACGTATCAAACTCCACTTTGAATAAGGGAATGGCAATTCAACGGTTGTTGAGTTCCCACCAAAACTATGGTTTATTTGTTACGTCATACATTATGTAACTGAATAAGTGAAGCCGAAGATAGGGCTAGGTAGGAGTGAGAGGTCTATCTCCTGAAGTAGATTGTTGCAGATGATGATGATGCATTTTCTTTTTTTTTTCTCTTTTATGTCTAGACGAACTATGTAAACATTTCGAGTGACGCTAAAAACATGCTCTATTCTTCACACGCCATCACACACACATCTTACTTCTTTTTTTCTTCAGCAACCCGTGACGCACACATAATGCGGCTAAATTCATGTTGTTGGTTGCAAATAATTTGAGATGCATGTGTGCGAGAGTGCGTTTTCTAACCATGAGTTATTTATTCTGTGTCATAAGTTTAGCATGGTTTTTGCGTCACTCGAATTATAAGCAATCTTTTTTTTTCTTTTTTTGCTTAACCTCATCCCAAATAAAATATTTATAATACATTACTTCACGACAGTACAGTTGCCAGTACCTACAAATATATTATACGGGAACGTTACCGTATGTATATACATAGGTATGTATATATACATATATATACGTAGATACACGCGCTGTGTTTAAAGCAAACACGCCTGAGGCTGAACGGAGCCCTTGATGCGAACACAAGTGTATTATTTCAATATACATTATACATATTCTAAAATAGAAACCATTTCTGTTAAATATTTATATGTTTTTGTTGAAATTTATGCAATTTTTAGTCCACTTCAAAAAGAAGTAGGTTTTAAATTCCACAGTATGTTTTTTTGTTTGTATGTTACGCGATATCTTAACTATTTGTGAACCGATTTTAATGAATCTACATTAATATAAAACAAAGTCGCTTCCCGCCGTCTGTACGCTTAGATCTTTTAAACTAAACATTATTTTTAGATTTTAAAATTTTGATGCGGTTTTAATCAATAGACAGAACGATTCAAGAGGAAGGTTTATATGTAAAATAAATGCATATTATACATTATATAATTCTTCTGTACGTGTGTATGTGACTGAACTCCTAAACAAATGGACTGGGCTGGACCGATTTTGATGAAATATTGTGTGTGATTAAGTTGATTAAAGAATGGCTTAGATTCGCAATTGGACCCGGTAGGTGGCGTTGTTGTCAAGATCCAGAACTCAACCGTCCGAAATCGGGTCGGATCGCTGGTCTTTATATAAAAATAGGCTACAAAGATGGTTCTATTCAAACGTAAAATGATGAGACTATTTTTTTAGATCTAGTTTCCTAAAGTTGTTACTTTGAGTTTGTGATTTTACTTAGTCTTTTTTATAGGATAGTGGTGACAAACGAGCACACAGTCCAACGATGGTAAGTGGTTGCAGTGGCTCATATACATCTATCCTCGATTACGAATCAAAATGCAGATGCGTTGTCAGCCGTGAACACTAAGATGGAATGCCTCGTTTCCAGTAAAATGGGTCTCCGGTTCTCTACACTCATCATACGAAATACAGCAGCGTTAAGCTGTTATTTTACGCTGGTATTCTATGAGAGCGTGGTCCTTCCCCGGTGCTACAACTATACTTCTAATATAGCTGCAGCTTGGCTCTGCCACGTAAATTTGTTAATATTTCACCTCGTTCCTAAATGACGCCACTCTATTAGTGAAAAAATTCGTGGTGGCCCCCACAACAGGGCAGAGTTCTTTTGCAAACCAGTGGTAAAAGTAAAAACTGACTTTCAATAAGTATTATGTAATCTATATTGAATAAAAATAATTCTATTCTATTCTATTGTACTCAAATAAAGTGTTATTTTTATTGTTTTTTTTTTGTTTGTACCTACAATAGTTTAAGTGAAATAAGAAAATCCACTATATCGTCTCGTGGACGTGGTAAGAGGCGACAGAGGGAAACTGAAACAGGAGATGGGCAGCAGTATCTTCCAGATGACAACTCAAAATAATGAAAAAACTACGGTTGCAAACCCAACTGCCAAGCCTGGCAATTATGGCAACATCTCTGTTATAAGGCTGGGAGATGAGGAATGGATGTATGTATAGAAGATAATCTACCAGGAGCACATGACCCCCCTACGAGGCAGTGTTAGCGTGGACTTTGATAGGCTGTAATGGATGGATGTAAAGAGGATAATCTACCAGGAGCACATGACCCACTGAGAGGTGAAATTATTAAATTAACAGCTTAGCATTACGACTATGGCAAAATCTTATAAGCATCATATAGGTTATAGGCAATCTATGAGAGAGGACTTTTATAGGCTGAAATCATAAATTCATGTCAAGTCCACTGACAGGACAGCCATTTTACAAATTTAAGCAATATATACTCGATAATATTCATAAAAAGCCTAGATATACAGGGTTATTTTGCAATAACGGGGCAAATTTGTAGAGAAGGTTCAGAAGTTCAGAATAACTAATTAAGCAAATGTTGAAGAAAAATTAATTAAAAAAATGTCAATAATTTTGTCCTATTTATTTTTTAAAATCAAAAGGCGTTGTAACGCATTATTTTAACCGATTATACTGCGCACGCACACATTCGTAAGGGTCGATCGGTAGGCAAAAACGTTGTCGTCCATAAATCACATTCAATTTGGGATCATTTATACAAATAAATAAAATTGAAGTGTCTGTTTGTAATGTCAAAATTACAGTTTTTTACTAAATGCATATGAAAGTAAATACGGTACATACTTATAACTAAAATACAATCTTTAAAATTTTTGCCTGTCTGTCTGTTTGTTCCGGGTAATCTCTGAAATGGCTAGACCGATTTTGATGGGGATTTCACTGGCAGATAGCCGATTTGATAAGGAGTAACTTAGGCTATTTTTATTTTAGAAAGAGAATTAGGGTTCCGCGCAAAAACATAAAGACCCTAACATGCGAGCGAAGTCGCGGGGAATAGCTAGTTTCAAATAAAAGTAGAAGCCTTATTTACTTGTATTTTCAAAAACTGCAATAACGGTATATCATTATTTCAATATTTGAACTTAAGTTTAAAATTTGGGTACTCTTTGAAAAGTATATATCATATCAGAGAAGTGGAATACTTACCTAAAGCCTTATCAATTCTCGCTACGCTCAAAGTTTTACACGTTCTTGTTTCCGCTACGAACTAACTTTTTTGCATCGCGTGCTCTGTGACAGACAGACAGACGGACAGGGCAATTTATAATATGTCCCTATCGCGCGATCTTAACACGCCATTCAATGCCCACTCTACTTAGATCCGCCTTAGAACCTCCGATTGTACTACAGTTACACAAAGTGTCTTAACTAAAAGGAGCGATCGGGGATCTAGATTAAATTGAGGGTTACGCTAACTGTAGTCATTATAATGCCGATTTTAAGCGATACCTGCCTAGGAGTTGCCGGCGTAATTACATTCACGGAAAGGGTTCGGTTGTTACGTGTATTTTTTTTTTTAATTTTAGACTTCGTTTCCGAGGACAAAGATCGCATGAATATAAGGGGTTGTTATTTTTTTAATTTTAATAGTATTTTATGATGTAGCTTTATTCGTAATAATTTTATGAAAAGTAGACGAGAACATTTTAAAGAGTCCACTTTGTCCTACCCGTGAAACAGTTGGTGGGAAAAAGTGGAATAAGCCTGGTAGTGGTCTAAATTCAGCCGTAAGCTATTATTTTTTAATATAATAGCTTACTATAATGGCGGCGCTGTCGTTGCGCCGCAAGCGAAACTCACCAAAGGCTGAATCGCGCTATCAAAGTTCTGAGTTTAATGCACTATAAATAGAACGCTCCGAAATAACACACCGATCTGCGCCCCCTTTTCCCAAAAGAGGGTCGCTTCCGATTCGGCAGAAAGGCCTAATAAGCCAATGCCAGTGCCACAGGTGGTGTTTAGTGAATACACTTAGGGTGGTTGGGTTAAGTTAGTCACAGTGAGTCCCACATAACCACGACAGCCGGCTGTCGTGGTATGCATAAAACATTCACCACCTCCTCGCGTTAACGGGGTAGCCCTTTTCAAATGCTTCTGGGCGAAAAAAAAAATAACAAACCGAGAGTCATCGAATGACACGAGTTAGCCGTCAGAGGCAGGGTCTGCCCCCTTGTTTGGACGGCGGTTAGAAAAATCACTCATGTCATATTGCTGTTTTCGGCGACATCAAGTATTTGTTGTTGAAGTTGATGTTAATGATAATGTGATCACTGTACACAATATTATCCCACTCTATCGAGATTATAGATCTTAGTGCAACGTCGCGTTGCATAATAACATAACATAACATAACATAAACACTCACGCCTGTCACCCAGAGGGGTAGGCAGAGACTACGGACTTCCATTTGGCGCGATCCTGACACACCTCTCTCGCCTCTTTTACATCCATATATCTACGCATACACGCTCGTCGGTTAAGGGTACTCCTAATCTGGCCCATTTTTAATGTATCGCCGATTTGGTCGATAAACCTTCGTCTAGGGCGTCCCTTCTCGACCCTGCCGTTCACTTCCGCAACATAAATTTGCTTTGTCACTCTTTCCTCGTCATTCTTTCTACATGACCAAACCACCGAAGCATTCCTTTCTTAATCCTTGTCACAACGTCATCTTGCAAACCACACTTTTCTCTTATCACACTATTTCTCACCCTGTCATTCAGATTCAGCCCTAGCATACTCCTTAAGGAACGCATTTCTACAGCATTTATTCTACTCTCATGCTTCTTCTGCCAGACCCAACTTTCACTACCATACATTAAAGTAGGGACTAACACAGCATTATGAATTGCCATACTTGCCTTAGTTGACACATTCTGACTCCTCATAATAGCGTGTAGAGCCCCATTCACTCTATTTCCTGCGTTCACTCGTCGTTCTATATCCTTATCATATCTACCATCCCTGCTAAATAAACATCCCAAATATACAAACTCATCCACTTGCTCAATCAACTCCCCTTCTATTCTTATTTCACATAAAGTTTTACTTTCTTCTCTTTCAAAAACCATCACTTTCGTCTTACTTGCGTTCACTTTCATACCCCTTTCTTTCAATGACCAATTCATTAAAGTAACCATCATTTGCAACTCGGCCGCCGACGATGCAAATATGACTTGATCATCGGCGTACAAAAGGCATTTGACGGTTGACTCACCCATTCTCAACCCACATTCTTCAACTTTCAAAGTTTGCAAACAACTGTCCATAAATAAGTTAAACAGCCACGGGGAAGCCACACATCCCTGTCTGACACCTTTATGAATGCCAAACCAGTCCGAGTAGACCCCGTTGATCCTGACACAAGCACTAGAGTCCCTATAAAGAGATCTTAATGCCTGTATCAAGCCAGCGCTCAACCCAAATGAGTTCAGTGTTTGCCATAACACATTCCTGTCCACTCTGTCATAAGCCTTTTCCAAGCCCATGAACGCACAAAAAACTTTCTGGTTTTTAGCCAAAAACTTCTCCGCTATCATGCGCATGGAAAAGACTTGATCCGTACACCCCATCCCCTTTCTAAATCCAGCTTGCACATCCCAAATTTTTCCATCAGTTTCTTCCATAACTCTTTCAATTAACACCTTAGCATACAGTTTACCCACAATGCTAAGCAAGCTGATACCACGGTAGTTTTTACAGTCCTGCTGCGACCCCTTTCCCTTATATATTGGGACTATAACGGCTTTGCACCAGTCTTCCGGTACCCGTTTCAGTTCCCAACACAAATTAAACAAGGTGTGCAGCAGGCCTGTAACCACACCCTCACCAGCCCTCAGCATTTCGAGTGATACTCTATCATATCCGGCTGCCTTACCTGCTTTCATGCTTTTCATTGCTTTCATTATTTCATCTACACTTATCTCCCTACCTCTCTCCACTTCTTCCGGAATTTCTATTTCACTTATTCCAGACGACTCTTCACTCTTAAACACGCTTTCAAAGTATTCCTTCCATCTCTTTAAATTCGAAACTTCATCTTTCAGCATGCAGCCATTCTCGTCTCGTATAGCATTTATTCTAGGCTGTTTTGAATTTCCCCTGGCAGTTCTTACTAGCTTCCAGAACATTTTAATATTTGCCTGGAAGTTATCAGATATCCTTCTATCATTCTTATCTATCCTTTCTTGCTTTTTCCTTTCAACAACTTCTTTTACTCTCTTATTTATACGTCTAAATTCTGCCTTTTTTCTTTCAATCTCATCATTCATACCGCCAGAATTACCAGCTTTAGTTGCTAGTAAATCTAGCCATGCTCTCTTCTTTGCTTCAACTTCCATCCGTACCTCATCATCCCACCACAACGTATTACTTTTCCTTTCATTCGTTCTCTTACTTACACCGCATACTTCGGTGGCTGCATCCACCAAAACTTTCTTAATATTATTCCATACATTCTTCAATTCTAAATCATTCATACATAATTCATTCAACCCACTTATATTTTCCCTCAATCTGCATTTATACTTCTCTTTCACACCTTCATCTTGTAACCTCTCTATTCTTATACGCTGTAACGCAGTGCTAGACACCGATGTCCGATGCCGCCAACGTCTGAATAGACCATTAATTCAACATAAGACCAAGTAATGATCCGTCCCTACGTTGGACCCCCGGTAAACCCTTGTATCTACCACTGCGCTCCTCATTCTTTCATCCACAATTATAAAATCTATCATGCTTCTATCATCCCCTCTTTCCCATGTATACATGTGAATCCTCTTATGGCGAAAGAAAGTGTTCGCCACACAAAGATTCTTTTCCACACATACGGTGAGGAGGTCTTCACCATTCTCATTTATTCTTTCATCGCCAAACGTTCCTAATATCCTTTCATAACCAGACCTCTTCACCCCAACCCTTCCATTAAAATCTCCTAACATAATAATATTTTCATTTTTCTTACATTTCATCAACACCAGCCTTACCATGTCCCAAAACTGCTCTCGGATATAAGTGGGCTTAGATATATCTGGGGCGTACACCCCTAGCACAAACAACTTCTTTAAGCCCACTTTCATTCGCATCCACAGCAGCCTTGGGCTAACACATTCATACTCTTTCACACATTGACCCATTCTTTCTGAAAGGATGACACCGACTCCTTGGCATGCCCGCTCGGTCTCGTCTACTCCAGACCAGTAAGCGGTATACATGCCATGTGCAGTGACATCTCTTCCCTTTCGTTTCGTCTCGTTTACACATAACACATCTATTCCTCTATCATTCATCATTTCGCATACTTCATCCATCTTATCATTCATTGCTCCACATACATTCAGCGTGGCCAGACGGGCCTCCGCAATCCACTTTTCGCCCCCCCCCCGGGAGACAGGACGTGACGGGTGGCGAACCTCGTCGCCGGTTTTTCTCCCGGAGATTCTTCGCACCCCTGCCCCATTAAAGGGGCGCCGGGAACTCGGGGCCATTTCTTTTCCTTCTTGGCTCATGGTGCGAACTAAGTGGTGGTAGATTTTATGCCGCTACCATACGCGTTGCACTAAAATAAATAATCCCCCCACCCTTTTTTATAGCTTACGACCTTTCAGGCCGCGAGCTCAGAGTTCGATGAAGCTGTAAGAGCCGCATAGGCTAACAAAATTAACATCACGGGAACTATACAACACACCGAGCGTTGGCCGCTCCTCGCGCAGAACATCTTGCACGGCGAGAGCTCCCCTTTTCCTTCCACGGCCAAAGTTTGTATATTAAGCAAACTCTATCCTACTTTCAACACGTATATATGCATATGTATGCGTTATGTTTGCACATTTATAAATTAAGTTAAACACAGCTACATATTTAATTATAAAATAATAAATATAACCTTTTTTGCCTTGACATACACACCACAAAGCCACAGACTACTGAAAAAGGAACACTAGAAATGACAAAAATTGACATCTTATTCAGTAAATCTGTCAGAATTTTTTATAATATAAGGGTGATAAACGAGCAGACAGTTCACCTGATGATAAGTGAATGCTATGGGCCATAGACATCTACATCTATCTTCAATTAAGAATCACAATGCAGACGCATTGTCATCCCTGAGGGCTAAGGTGGGTGAGATATAGTGTTTCCAGTAATAAGGGTCTCCGGTTCTCCACACTCACCATACCAAACACAGAACCATTTTTTTATAGGATAAGGATGACAAGCGAGCACACAGCCCACCTGATTTTAAGTGGTTGCTTTGACCCATAGACATCTACATTTATCGTCGTTTGCGAATCGAAATGCAGTTGCGTTGTCAGACTAAGATGTGTGCGTGATATGGTGTGGGAATGTGCGATGTTGTTGAATAATAATGTACTAGTTACTAATGCCTGATAACCTCACAATGTGACTCAGAGAAGGTGCCTGAGGTGTCTATCGGGTTCAGTAATTAAAATTTCAAAAGTCACTGATGTTGTATTCAGAAATCTCAATTTACATGTAAGATAATGTTACGGGCGATACAATATATTTCCTACTTGGTAGCGGTCTAGCGTGGTTTGTGACGGGGAACGACTGGCGTTCGCCTTCGAGCGCACTCCGGACTCCGGACACAAGTGTAAAATATCAAATCAGCAAAATGTATGTAAATACTGCGTCCCTACAGATAGAACGCCTCTTTTCCAGTAAAAAGAATCTCCGGTTCTCTACACTCGCCATGCGATATTTTACGCTGGTATTCTGTGAGAGCGTGGTCCTTCCCCGGTCGAGCCGACCCATTCGTGCTACAACTATACAATTAATATAGCTGCAGCATGGCCCTACCACGTTTAAAAATTAAGCTGCTATTTTACGCTGGTATTCTGTGAGTGCGTGGTCCTTCCCCGGTCGAGCCGACCCATTCGTGCTGCAACCATACAATTAATATAGCTGCAGCATGGCTCTACCACGTTTAAAAATTAAGCTGCTATTTTACGCTGGTATTCTGTGAGTGCGTGGTCCTTCCCCGGTCGAGCCGACTCATTCGTGCTACAACCATACAATTAATATAGCTACAGCATGGCTCTACCACGTTTAAAAATTAAGATGCTGTTTTACGCTGGTATTCTGCGAGAGCGTGGTACTACCCTGGTCGGGACGACCCTTTTGTGCGACAACCATAACATAGCGGTAGCGTGATTTCACGGATCACAGCAGGTGTAGAGAATTTGCCTTTATTTTCTACCGACTTCAAAAAGGAGGAGGTACGGAGGGGCACATTGAAATGATCGGGAATAGAATATTTCGGATTGAGTTACAATAAAACCTTTTTCAGAATTGGAATACTGGCCTCTTAGAATCTTAATGACATTCAAACAATTAAAAAAATGTTTAAAAACAAAAACTATGTTGGTTTAAAGTTGACACGTCGTTAACATAAATGGAGCTCACGCGTGAACATGTCCGTGCCATAATTTATCACAATTTTCGTCGCGGCTTATCTCAAGATAAATGTCTCAGCGAACTTGTTTCGATTTATGATGTTGAAGCACCGAGTCAAACGACAATATACCGCTGGTATGCCGAGTTCCGACGCGGTCGTGTGTCGCTCAGCACTGTTTCTTCTGCAGATCGACCAAGAACAGCGGTCACGTCTGAAAACATCGCAGCTGTGCGAACTATTATATTAGATGACCGTCATGTGACATACGAGCAGATTCGGGCTGTTATCAGTATCGGAATGACTGCAATTCAGTCGATATTACATAATGAGCTGTGTGTAAGAAAGCTAATTTCCCACTGGGTTCTCCACAATTTGTCCGAAGAGCAAAAGGCGGCTCGTGTAGGTTGGTGCCGGAATACTCTGTAACGCTTCAACGGAGGGAAGTCAAATGCTGTTTATAATATCGTCTCAAGTGACGAATCATGGATTTATTCATACGAACCTGAAAGAAAACATTAGTCAGCAGAGCGTCTCAAAGAAAATGGCCATGTTGCTACAATTTATTTATTTATTTATTTATGCTTTATTTGCACACCAAGTACAAAAAGGCGGACTTAATGCAACAGGGCATTCTCTACCAGTCTACCTCCAGGCTAAGCAGAGAAAATATTGTGGGTGCAAAGTGCAAACAGCTAAGTAAATAACATCTATGTCTACATAATACATACAGTATATATACATATATATATATATACATAAATATATATAAATACATACATACAAATATTTACTTACTACTACTTATTATACATATATATACATAATTAAATATGGCAGTTTCTGATTCAAACTCCAATAACAAATGTGAAAATGAAATGGAAAACCACAAACTACTCCTGCAACGTTAGATAGTAATTCCAGAGCAAGCGTTTGAACGATGCCTTGCTCGTGGCTGCGCGTACACTGCCCGGTAACTCGTTCCATAATCTTACCGCATGAGAAGTAAAAGATTTGTGTAAAAAGCTAGTGTGACAGAGGGGAACATGGAGGTTAGATTTTTCCGTAGAACGGAGACAACGATTATGGGTATCACCTTGATACTGAAATTTGCATTTGCACAATTCCTTTACAGGAACGCAGAACGGTTACCGCCGAGCGGTATATCACGGTTTGTTTGCCAGAAATGATAGCCGAACTCCGAAAAAATAACCCGAAACGTCGCATCATCTTACATCACGATAATGTGAGCTCCTATATGGCTCGAAAGACAAATGATTTTTGAAGCAGGAAAACGTTGAGCTGATGAGCCATCCTCCGTACAGTCCTGACCTGAGCCCAAACGATTTCTTTACATTCCCTAGAATGAAAGATTTATTACGCGGTCAACGGTTTGAAGACCCCGAAGCAGCTGTGGAAGCGTACAAATCAGCCATTTTGTCAACATCAACTTCAGACTGGAATTACTGTTTTAATGATTGGTTTGCACGAATGGAAAAGTGCATTAAGTTGAACGGAGAATACTTCGAAAAACAATAAAATACAATTTAGCTATACCGTGCATATGGTTTTTCTTCCCGATCATTTCAGTGTGCCCTACTCAATTTGACTGTATGTTTTTTTTTAATGTGTATTACCTCATAACTTCTTACTGTGTGAACCGATTTCAATAATTCTTTTTTATTGAAAAGCTGGTGCTTCCCATGTGGTCCCGTATAAATTTTATCAAGGTCTGAACAATAGTTTTTGAGTTTTCTTAGTAATTTATATTGTTATAAGTCGGTTGTACAAAAATTTTAATTTTAAATTATTATACATAACGCTTCGCGGGCGGATATTCAACTACAGTACCAGACGTTCCCGCCACCAGTCTGGTATTTTATGTCTGACATGAACGAGAGAGATGAGCCTCTAGAGTAAACGAGGTGGTTATAGAGTCATCTACCGCAAACCTTGAAATCTTTTTGGATATCCAAGCGTCGCCTCTTACTTTCTCGCACTCGCGGGAAGAAATTGGGTTATACATTTTCTTACGCGGCCTCCACACTTGCCATCACGAGGGTATTACCATTACCATCACGACCTATCAATAGCCCACTGCTAAACGTAGCCCAACCCCGTAGATTAGCTTATTTGGGTTGATTGTAGTCGCCACGCTTGGCAAACGGGTCGGCAACCACAGTTTTTACTTTAATCAGCCGTTATCAAGGAGATGCTACTGTCCATCTCCGGTTTTGGATTCGCTATGTCGGCTCTTACCCACGGGATGATATAGGGCAGAGGATATTCTTACACCGCCACTACACGGTATCCTCCTTTTGTAATTAAATAAATTTCTGATCTACAAAGAACATTGTTAAGAGAGTTGGTTGCATAGTGCATACGAAAATATTGCCGAAACTATTGTTTGGCATTCTAATAGAAATAACAACGATTTATGGATAATTTCAGGTGACAACGCATCTGCATTTTTAGTCGTGATTGAGGATAGATGTAGATGTCGTGTGTCTTGTAAGATCTTCATCTTACAATATACACGACCGACTGATTTGTACACCAAAATTATTGGCGTTAAATAAATTAACTTTTACGGATAGCCAGAGAACTTGCAATATTACTAATTAAGTTTTTTTTTTTTAATTTACTACCTGTAAACTGTAGCCACATGTCCTATAAATCGTACGTCCCGCACAACACGACTAGTTTTAATACTTTCCCTTGCAGAGGCGCTCGGCCATTTTTCATTTTGCTCATTACACGCAACCCTTTTCGATTCCACCCTAGGTAGCGATGGCAAAACAGTTATGTAAAAAGTTTAATTTTTTCTTTTTTTTTTTCTTTATAGTTGTACTTACAGCCAGTGTTGTTAAATTAACTAAATTATAAATATGTAGTATTTTTTTTATTGAATAAAAAAGGAATAAAAGTAACGAGTATGTATGCGCTCATCTGATGGCAATTGTCGATCGCCGTCCATGAACAACCAAGGGAATTGCGGACTTTACTGCAATCCCACCTGGTTGGAGAGTTATGTAAGTAATGTTAAGAGAGATAATAACTTTTCAACTAGGATAAGTTAGTGCTTGAATACAAATTTACCTACCTTGTTGAAACGATGATGAAGGTCCATTTGGTACTCGTAAATCGTACTATCAAAGCGTAACAAATTTTATTTCTCAGAAAAAGTTAAGAAGAAGCACCCAAAGCCTAGGATTTTTGTCTTTTATCGACGTTAAACATACTTACTATGCACATTCAAATTAGGCACGGCATGTATCATCTGCATTAGTATGGTGTTTGGAATTGGAAATACTTCATGATCAAACTAGTGCAAACAATAGTGAAAATCTTTTTAACCATACAAGTTTTACGGGTAAGTTTATTTTGAGCAGACGATATTTTTTAATTATTTTTATGTCTGGAATAATATGGTGCTCAAATAATAGACAAATGTTTTTTCTTTCTTTCTATAATACAGCTACGTGATGGCAGCAACACCATGTGTCATCTATTTTTTTTTCATACATGTAAGGCGATAATTATTTATTTATTTAAACTTTTATGCACAAAAAAGAGTACTTATTACGGATTTTAATGCCTCAAGGTATTCTCTCCCAGTCAACCATTAGGCTAAGCAGCGATAAACATATGGGAGGTAGTACAGCAAAAATAAACTAATAATGAAAAAAAAATGTTAACGAAGTATATATAAACCAAAATATACTTATATATAAAAACATCTTCTATACATAATCATACAAATATACATATAATATAAAGATATAAATACAAAAGTACACAAGTACATAAATCTATTTAAATATATAAGAAAAAAAAGGGACGATAGAATCATTCTTTAGAAAAAAGCGTTAATTCACACTTGCAATGATTTTCTAGTGTTCACGAACTTTGTTTTTGAAAAGAAACTTGTTAAATTATGACAGCACACCGAAAATTATAAAGATGAATATTCGAATGTCTAAAACCAAAGACATTTAAGTAGTAGTATACCTATATATTTACGAGTAAATATCTTTGTCTAAAACCTTTATTAGGACTCGATGATGACGTCTGTCTGTCGCACACGTGATTCATGATTAGTTATTAAAAAACTGACTGATTAGCTAAAATTTCAATTTCTTATTAATTAGGTCTATAATTTTCGTTGCCGACCGTACACGCCCTCCCCAACACGATAGGGTCCCGCAGGCATTTTTCATTCCGGCTTGATTAAATCCACCCGCCCGCTGCTAATGTACGGAACCTGCATATTGCAACTATTGTCGATGTTGCCAGCACAACATACGTTATTCATATGTCGCCCGGATAAATTATGTTGCGGTGACATACAGACGTTTATATATTACAATATTCTGTTAGCTAATTATTTATAGTGCCTTGAAGATAGCATAGTGTTTCTTCTTCATAGTGCTTTTTAGTTAGCACGTAAAGGTCCACTGCTGGACGGGTTAGCTCTCGCTGTAAATTTCACAGTAGCGATCATCCCGGGTTCTATTCCCGCCGGCACCAATGAAATTGTTAATTGCAATTTTAAGTGTTTATTTGCCACGTGCTCTGCGGTGAAGGAAAACATCGTGAGGAAACCTGCAAGTCTGAAAAATA
Source organism: Parnassius mnemosyne (assembly GCA_963668995.1). Taxonomy (NCBI): domain Eukaryota; kingdom Metazoa; phylum Arthropoda; class Insecta; order Lepidoptera; family Papilionidae; genus Parnassius; species Parnassius mnemosyne. Next base: position 30,925,949 of record CAVLGL010000084.1, read on the forward strand.
AAAAAATATATAAATATTTATATATATAAGACACGTGAAGTCCGCCAACACGCATTGGGGCAGCGCGGCGGACCTTCCTTGCCCTACAAACCCTCTCAGAACTGAGAGAAGGCCTGTGCCCAGCCGTGGGACGTATATAGACTGTTACTTTACTTTTAGTATATTATATAAAAGAACGGCTTGTCCTGAATTTCATTTGACAGTTTCAATATTAAAATTAAAAAAGACGGACATTTATCTGTCCGTATCACATTTTGTATATCAACACATTGTATAATTTTGGACCGTAGATTATAGGGAGCTGTGATAAATTTATGATAAATGCCGCCTGGTGTGGCGGTATTAGCGATTGCATCACATTTTGTCCCGTCCGTGTTGTAAAGCCGCGTCTCCACCAAAAATGTTGACAACATTTATGTTTCCAACTGTTGACAAATCAACAAAAGTTGCCAACATTTGTTTCCGAAAATGTTACTAAATGTTCCAAGAAGCGTCTCCACTGAGGGAACAAATGTTTGCAACAAGCGTATTCCTTTGATGTTGCCGCCGAAAATGGAAACACGATTCCCGACATTGTTTCGTTTTGTTGCTAAAACTAGGTGATTACAGAAACATTTGTTGGCAACACGTGTTGGCAACTGTTGTGTTGGCAACAAAACTTTGGTGGAGACGCGCCATAAGAGTTGACGAAGGAACTAGCGTATATATATTGGATTTTAGTTCACAAGTGTGAAATCCGCAGAACTCAATAATATAAAACGTCTGGAGTCAATTCAAATGAATTTTTTGAAAAATTTTGGGATTTTTTTTTTCTATAATAAGGGTGCGCAACGAGCACAGAAACCAGCTGATGGTAAGTGGATGCTGTGGCACGTAGACATCTACATCTTTCCTCGATTAAGAATCAAAACGCGTATGCGTTGTGATTAGTGTTGCCCAAATGGAAGAACAAGACGAGACTTACCAAGTCTTGGTCTTGGTCTTGCGCCAATACACCTGGTCTTGGTCTTGGTATTGCGCTCCCAGTCTTGGTCTTGGTCTTGGTCTTGCAGCAATAGTCTCGCAGGTCTCGCAATTATCTATTAGCCTATTACTATTTATTAAACGTTACTTTAGATCTTAGAACAACTTAACAGAGTAGGTACATATTGAGCTTGAATTAACAGAGTAGGTACATATTGAGCTTAAATTAACATAGCCATCATCATCATCATCATCATTACAGCCCTTCACAAGTCCACTGCTGAACATAGGCCTCCCCCAAGGAATGCCACAAAGCACGGTCCTGAGCCACCTGTATCCATCGACTTCCTCCATATCTCACCAGGTCGTCACTCCATCTAGTGGGGGGACGCCCAAAACTTCGCCTGCCGGTACGAGGCTGCCACTCAAGAACCTTTTTTCCCCATCGGTTGTCGGTTCTTTGAGCTATATGGCCGGCCCATTGCCACTTCAGGTTATTAATCCGTTGGGCAATGTCGGTCACTCTGGTTCTACTGCGGATATCCTCATTTCTGAGTTTATCACGCAGAGAAGCTTCGAGCATAGCCCTCTCGATAGCTCGCTGAGCGACCTTGAGCTTCCTCATCCGGCCAGCAGTGAAGGACCACGTCTCACTGGCAACACGCACTGGTTGTACAGTCTCGTTTTCAAGTTTTGAGGTATATCTGACGAGAAGATGTGCCGTAATTTTCTGAACGCTTTCTAACCGAGTTGAATCCGTCGATTGACCTCTCGGTCGAAGTTGGACTTACCTAGTCGGACTATTTGTCCCAGGTAAACATACTCGTCAACAACTTCGAGCTTAGTGCTCCCAACAACTACCCGCATAGTTGTGACATGGACATTAAACATGATCTTTGTTTTGTCCATGTTCATCTTAAGACCTATCCGTTGGGAAGCACTATTGAGGTCATTGAGCATAGTGCTTCGGTCTTCCAGCGATTCTGCCATAAGGACTATATCGTCGGCAAATCGAAGGTGAGTGATGTACTCGCCATTGATGTTGATACCGTATCCTTTCCAGTCCAGAAACTTGAAAACGTCTTCCAATGCAGCGGTGAAGAGTTTCGGGGACGTCACCCTGTCTTACATCTCTCTGCATGGATAGGTTTCGTACTCTGGTTCTGTACTCGGATAGCCATCGTAGCCCTACTGTACAAGCACTTCAGCGCTTCGATATACCGACAGTCAACTTGGCACCGCTGAAGGGACTGCAGCACCGCCCAAATTTCTACGGAATTAAAGGCTTTCTCATAGTCCACATACACCAGACATAGTGGCAAATTGTACTCCTCTGACTTTTGTACAATTTTCCGAAGGGTATGTATGTGGCCTATGGTGCTAAAGCCTTTTCGGAAACCGGCTTGTTCGGGAGGCTGGAAGTCGTCAAGTCTGCGCGCGAGACGATTCGTAATGACTCTCGAAAACAGCACGTAGACGCGGCTCAGAAAGGAAATCGGACTGTAGTTCTTCAAGAGAGCGTTGTCGCCTTTCTTGAAGAACAAGACCACCGTACTTCTGCTCCACGCCTCCGGTGTAATGCCACCATGAAGGACGGAATTAAAGAGCTTCTGAAGGACTTCAAGTACCGGTTTTCCACCTGCTTTCAGAAGCTCCGCTGTAATTCCATCCTCGCCTGGGGCCTTGCCGTTTTTAAGGTGCTGGAGAGCCATTCTAATCTCGCTCAGACTGACGTCCGGGATATCATAACATAGCCATATTAAAGGCCAACCAAATTAATAAATGTCTAAACATTTAATGAGAAATTCGAAAAATCAACTGACACCCGGTGTGGTTTGAACCCACGACATATGCGATCCGTGCCTATGCTCAACCAACTGCGCTATCTACCGTGTCCCACGGCCACGGGCGTCAGTCTGTTTCTTAATAAACGTTTACGTTTAATAAGCTTACATGTGCTAAAACATGGTTAAACATATAAAAACAAATTAATGGCAATAACTTCACTGTATTTTAAAGAATATTATCGGTCTAGAAAGAAATTATTGGACCCTCACCATATATGAAATGGAATAAAAGAGTTATACAATATACCAATTATTTAAATAAAAAATAAAATACGATACAAATTAAATTACTTCACAGTATCTACATAATAGCTTTGACGTTACTATTACTTTATATTAATTCTTTTGACAAAGCATTAATACAAAGTAACCATCTGGCTGACTCATCACTTAATCTATTTCTATGTTTTCTAATTACTAATGATGCTTTAGAAAATAATCTCTCAGAAGGTACTGAAATTGTAGGTATTGAAAGAAAATCACGGGCCATCTTCGATAAAATCGGATATTTTGTCTCATGCGTCCTCCACCACTCTAAAATATCTTACGAGCTGGTGGCTCTGGGTTTACTTAGGTACTCCTTCAACTCGTTAATAACTTAGCCTTGAAGACAAGATCCAGATCGATTTTTACACATTTCAAATGTTTTAAAAGTGTCTACAATATTTAACAAATGGGTGACCACATATTCGAGCACTTTGTGTTTTAAAAACACACACTTCCAAAAGTCGAGATTTGCAGTGAACTTATTGAACATGTTTATCTATTAGGTAATAATAATAATAATATTAAGTAATTATTATAAACCCATATAGTTAATGTTATAATAATTACTTACTAGAATAAATTATTATGATATCTACCTATCCTTACCATGCGAGATCAGCATAATGTATTCGTGTCCATTCTGAGTACCCGGAAAGTTATTTTATTCTTTGGAATTCTTTGGCGATACTTCACACTTAATTTTGTGTCGCAAACTTTTACTATGTATCCACCTTTAATATACTGCAAAATAATATTTTTTTTCTTCTGTGCATGGAAAGAAAATCAATTAATGCTAATGTATTTTGAAGTGGCATAGAATTTGTATTAGGTATATAAATATAATATACAATACTTTATGTAAATGTTGAATTATTTTAGATCCTATACTTTCTTTTGAGCATGTCCATTTTTTTACTTTTTCTTTGTCTATTATTCTTTTCTGTAATTTACATATTGTTTTTAACATTTCCCTCTTTGTGGGTGTCACTTCAACACCACTGATTGATGTAGCATATTAAGCAGATAAGCTAGGTACAGATTCAATATCTCTGTACTGATATGTAGATGATATATGTGGAAGATGAAGATAGTCTGGAATTCAAACAAATTAAATAGATAAGGTAGATTTATTTCACATAACTTATGTAATGCAAGGGCAATCTAACACTATATATATACACAATTCATAATGTATGCATAAGATATATTAAGAACATTATTTTATTGTTATGAATATAATACAAAATTTATGAACTAAGTATATATTTTTTATTACTGCCTCCACGATACAGGAGAAAATCCTAGTGTGGGGGTAATGTTTTTTTTAAAACAAGTATTTATTTATAAACACCTATTTTTAGTAGAATAGGTTACAGCTTTCATTATTTATTTCACTATTTTTCAGAGAGGAATGTCAGATGATTTGAATTATCATATTGCCTTAGATAGGTGCATTAGATTAATTTTCATAAAATTGAAAACTCAACATGAACACAATATCATCTTTGTTTAATTTGACAAGTGTAACAAATAGGTAATCTGAATGATGTAAAAAGGCAATTGCTTTTTCTTACCTACGCCGGTCACGTGGTAGGAACAGAACCACTTTGCAACTTTCTGCGTTTTTGAACAGAAAATCAGTGTTGATGAAAGTGATTGTATACATATCATAGAAGAATTATGTGGAGTCCAATTTTATCTATTTAACATCCGCAAGCACTTTTCTCCGATCTCTGTATTTTTATGGGAATCTGCAAATAATATGTTGTTCGGTTTCAATAAATAAACAATTCACGTACCTACTATCGTAACCATGTAAGCTTATGTTAGTACTCAGTGCAGTAGCTGTCCCTGTCATTATTGAATATTGGTTTCTTTGTCAATCTAAACCAAAACGTTTGTAAACACTAATTTTCAATAGAATAGACTTCACGGTGTCGCTTTTAGATGTCGTTGTGCGCGCGCATCGTTACAAATTTCATGGTGTCGCTTTTAGGTGTCGGTGTGTGCGCGCTTCGTAAAAATTCACTATCATCATTTTCCCCAAACGCGCCAAAAAAGTATAACTTCTAAAACTACTCTATCCACGCGTAAAGAACATAGTAAAATAAACTAAAAATGCAAAACATTTTTATGAAAACTTTCGTATGTGCTTCGTTTCGTTTTGCTAAGGCAATACACCCTTTTAGGATAACGACATAAGGTACAATCTACCTACCGTTATTCGTCATCGGGGATTAATTATAGTAGTGATTATGGTATCAGGTATGTCTATAACCGATATACTTAATCTTACAGCCAGTTCTTCGAAAGACACTCCTTGAATGAAGGTCTTTGCTTTTTTTATATTTTTTTTTATAGAATAAGCGTGACAAACGAGCTCACAGTCCACCTAATGGTAAGTGGACGCTGTGACTCATAGACATCTACATCTATGCTTGATTAAGAAATTTCTCGATTTGAATTTCTAGGTTTTAAATTATAGGATAATAATAAAATGTAATATAGCTGTGTATATTTCTTTCTATTCTTTTAACTGACGTCATCTCTTAGCCGCGAAAAGTTCTGGGCAAGAGAACAAACGGCCAACTGATACATAAATTATCCTAATTCCCGCTAAGACGGTAGGTGGTCGATATATTTTACTCAAATGATAAATAGTTCGGGGGCGTAATGGAAGATAAAAGATGCGAAATTATTATAAAATTCTAATTTATTGCCGTTATTCGTGAGATCCATTAAAATACGAAAATATATAGGTTACAACTGGCTGAATGAAATGAAAAAAAAAAGAAAGATTTTACTTTTAAGATTTCACTTTTAAATATTTTTAATTTTCAACGAACGTTTTTTACGTGGTAGAGCCACGCTGCAGCTATATTAGTAGTATAGTTGTAGCACGAATGGCCCTACCGGGAAAGGGCCACGCTCTCACAGAATACCAGCGTAAAATAGCAGCTTAACGCTGCTGTTTCGTGTGGTGAGTGTAGAGAAACGGAGATCGGAATGGAAATGAGGCATCCCATCTTAGTTCTCACGGATGACAACGCATCTGCATTTTGTATGATGTAAATGTGTATGGGACACAGTAACCACTTACCATCAGGTGGACTGTGTGCTCGTTTGTCGCCCTTATTCTATATAAAAATAAACGCGCTAGTTCGGTTCGGTTCTGTGGATTTAATTTAATAAAATATCGTCTTCATAAGTAAAGATAATGGATTATTAGTTAGCAGTTCAGTAATTTAAAACTAACTGCCTTGTTGCTCTTTGGTCTAATGGTCGTGGACACGGTTGCTAATTAAGATCACCAAAATCAGTCATTGAATTTTTTCTACCGATTTCAAAAAGGAGCCGGTACTCAATTCGACTGTATGTTTTTTTTATGTGTGTTACCTAATAACTTTTTACTGGGTGAACCGATTTCGATAATTCTTTTTTTATTTGAAAGCTGGTGCTTCACATGTGGTCTCTTATGAATTTGATCAAGGTGTGATCAATGGTTTTTGAAATATTCTTAATAATTTATATTGAAGTCGGTTGTACAAAATTTTTAATTTTTAATTATTCTCAAGAAATTATCAGCATCAGCCCGGAGTCAGGAGGTTGGCTGTGTTTCACCGCCGTGTTTCGAAAAGCACGCAAAGCCCTTGGTCCTGCGCCTGATTTGTCTTCGGTCATGTTGCCGTCCTATCGGACCATGAGAGTGAGGAAAAAGAGAGTGAAACTGTGCTCGCACATACACTCAGGCACATAATCCTGTCCTGCGCCTTGACTTAAATACGGTTTGTAGCACATTATTATTATTAAAGAAACAAAAATATTAATTTCTTGACCGATATTTTAAAACAAACGCAAATAACCGGATAGCCGCAATCTGACTCATTTGAAATATTTTTTTTTTATACATATTATTATGTAATATGTATAATAATACGAGTAACCAGAAGATTAAAGTTACAGCTTATATACGTTCCATAGCTGGGCACGGGCCTCCTCTCACTTCTGAGGGTGTTTAGGGCAAGGAAATGTCCGCCGCGCTGCCCCAATGCGTGTTGGCGAACTTCACATGTCTTCGAATTTTTTTTCCATGCAGGATTCCTCACGATGTTTTCCTTCACCGCCGAGTACGTGGTAAATCAGCACTTAAATTGCAATTAACAATTTCATTCCATCCAGAAGGTAATACCAAGTAATATAGTTAAGAATTGGCGGCACTTATATTATGTGGGTAAGTACCTATAATATTTCTTCTTCACTATCATCAGACCGTAGAAGTCATTTGCTGGTCATGGGCTTGCCTCAGGTGGATTGACGACCGTAGTACCAAACGTCTTGCAACATTCACTCTGGTGCCTGTCGTCGATCTGGGTAAATGTACTAGGTACTGGGTAGTTATATCTGATTTTTTTTATACGATAAGGGTGATAAACGAGCACACAGTCCACCTGATGGTAAGTGGTTTCTGCGGCCATAGACATCTACATCTATCCTCGATTACGAGCCAAAATGCAGATGTGTTGTCAACCGTGATGATTATGATGTAATGCCTCGTTTCCAGTAAAAAGGGTATCCGGTTCTCTATACTCACCATAGGAAACACTGTCTCTTCTGTGAAAGCGTGGTCGTTGCCCAGTCGAGCCGACCCATTCGTGCTGCAACTATACTAGTAATATAGCTGCAGCATGGCTCTACCACTTATAACGTTATATCTGTTGTTGCGAGATGGTTATCCAAACATCTATTGGAAACTTCGATCACTTAAGTACTTAGTGATCGAAGATTGGAAGCCAAATGATTTTTCTGGCGTTGCTGCTAGTTCCCTCTTACAACATCCACGGGACAACGGGAAATGTGGTAAGATCTAGAAAGACCAGTATCACTACGACCTGCAAGATCTATTGTGATCACTGCATTGAGTTATATGTACTACGTACTAGAGAAGCTATTCTATACAAAAATTGTGCGCTACTGTATGTATGCGCGCATGTGCGGGAAAAACTTTAATTTAAAATAAAATAAATATAAGAATTTAATATAAAATACTAATATAAAATAAATATAAGAATTTAAAATAAAATACTCTTATTCTAATCTAACCAAACATATTTCTAAATAAAATGTAATAATAATTATGGAATTCACAAATCTTCAATTTACGCAATAATTAGTTTAGTGTACAGATTACAGTACAGTTCAGTTGAACATAGTCAATGTTCGGAATGCGAAATCTAGTGCGTATTACGTATATATCGATGGATCACTGCTATGTCTATAGTTCACTGCTAAGCCCTCTCCTCTCTTCAACGAATGGAAGAAGTTGCTTAGCTGTGAGCAATTTCACTTCTTCTGGGCGGTGTACATAGTTTACCAGATGAGTGTTACAGTTAGGATGTGCAGCGTGTTTCTTCTCTTAAGGAACAGAATCGGCACATCCTTGAGTTGCTTAGTCCCAGGATGGATATTTGCTTTTTAGACAACAGTGTCCAGTCAAGGCTCTTGCCAGAATACGTAATATTCTTACCTATTTAATGGCTTCTGAAACGAATTTACCACCATAAGCCGGGATTAAGGTTTTAGAGTGTTTGATGCCTAGTGCCACCATACGACACTATTGAATATCTAAAATGAATATTATTCATTAATATCTTTCAACTTATATAAGATATGTAGGTACATTAGCTAATTCAGACAGTAATACAGACACATCACAAAAATTTGTTTGCGATTTTTTTATATTATTAGAGTGACAAACGAGCACACAGTCCACCTGATGGTAAGTGGTGGCTGTGGCCCACAGACATCTACCTTCTCTTATCATCTATCTTCGATTACGAACCAAAATACAAATGCGTTGTCACTAGTGAGAACTAAGATGGAATGCCTCGTTTCCAGTAAAAAGGGTCTCTGGTTCTCTACAATTACCATACGAATACCAGCGTTAAGCTGCTATTTTACGCTGGTATTCTGTGAGAGCGTGGTTCTTCCCCGGTCAAACCGACCCATTCGTGCTACAACTATACCAGTAATATAGTTGCAGCGTGGCTCTACCATGTATAAAACAATATGTCTGTCCAAGAGTATGTCACTCTGTCATCACAGACGTCATTTATTTTATGCTTACATCATAAAATAAATGACAAACCATCGTCTATGTCACACGCGCAAGATTTGCAAATTCGGTATCATTTCTTAAAAAAGCTATGACTAGTTTATGAGTTACGGGTTGCGGACATTAAAACTTAAAACAGAGAAAAAGAGAGACTGTTGGCGAAATACACCATTTTCAGTTTTTTTAGGCCTTATCTAGATTTCGGATCAACTTTCCTAGACTTCTTCACTACCACACCATATCTTAAATCTTAAGTTTAAAGAATATTGAACTCAGATCTACACTTCTTAATATTTACCACGTAAGTGGTGAGGTCACAAGCCCAAAAAATCAGTTATTTCTCGTTTTATCCTCCCCGTGACCCAATTCGTCACGCCCATGTTATGTGTCGTAAGTATCGAATCGAATGGGATTTTTTTATGATTACTGGCCGCTATCCGTAATATTTTTACTTGTATAAAGTTAAAAAACATAAAATTTACGCGGGCCGGGTGTCATATTTCGTACATAATAAACTGTCGGGTGTAAAGTGGTCACTAAAAATACGTGAAATGACGTTGACGACTGTCGCCACGTGTTTTGTTTTACTTGGGATAAAGTTTAAAACTGATATTAACTAAGTTCTTACTACCTCTGGATACAGGCCTCCTTTTACTTCGAGAGACTATTGGCAAACTTCATCGTCACCTAAAACGTGTTTCTTCAAAACGTTTACCTGCACCGTAGAAGATGTGGCAACCAATTTTAGTAGCACTCGCGTGTTCGAAGTCAAGTTGCTTACGCAACACTCATAGATATAATAACAGTATTTCTATGGTAACACTAGATCTTCTTCTTGTCTACCGACTTCAAAAAGGAGACGGTACTCAATTCGGCTGTATGTTCGTTTTCCTTTTTTTATGTGTGTTAAATCATAACATTCTTCTGGGTGAACCGATTTCGATGATTCTTTCGTTATTTGAAAGCTGGTGCTTCACATGTGGTCCCATATAAATTTGATCAAGTTCTGACCAAGTCTTTTAGTTATTCTTAATAATTTATATTGAAGTCGGTTATACAAAATTTTCATTTTAAATTATTTTACTACTATAAGTTAGTGCTTGAGTACTGTCCCACCTGATGGCAAGTGGTGATGTAACCGGAGATAGCAAAGTGCACTGATTTAGCTCAATATAAGCCTATTAACTCTCATTCACCCACATTGTAATCAGATGGAAAGATAGATGCTGGCAAATTATTCCACTCATTTTCTGTACGCGTTATGAACGATGAACCAAACCGCTTGGTTGGAAAATTAAAAAGTGGAGACCAGCTGAGTGTCTGGTAGTCCGATGATGGAACGGAGAGAGGAATTGTAATGCTCCGATATATTTCCTTTGAAACTAACTGAGGTCTAGACTCCAAATTATGTAGGTTATTAAACGGAATAAATCCCGGAAAAAAATTTGTACAACCGACTTCAATATTAATGTAATTTATTGTTGATTTTTTAACACCGCCCGACCGATTTCGATAAAATTGAAATATACCATTTGAAACAAAAAAAAAAGAATTTTCCAAATCGGTCCAGGCGTCTTCGAGTAATCGGTGAACATACATAAAAAAAAAATATGCCGACGAATTGTAAATCTCTCCACCTTTTTAAAGTCAGTTGATAAATAAAGAGTTTTCTTAAATTGAGACTATTTACATAGTTATGAGTCCATACACACAGACACCGGCCGTCATACGTTTTTAACCAGTTGCGCATCATTGATTACGATGTAGATGTCTATGGGCTACACTTACCATTAGGTGGGCTGTGTGCTCGCTTGTCACCCTTATTCTATAAAAAATATCTATGTTTCAGTCGAACAGTCCTAACAACAGTATTTGACAGTGAGGACACTTGTTCAAACATTATAATCATAAGATTTTTCTTAAATAACTTTGAAGCGTTTTTCTTCCATCAAACAGCTTTTTCTACAGAGTTCTCTCTAACCAAAACAATATGGCAACTGTACCACACCCGCGGCGACCAGACTCGTGAAACTTTTATGACGTAGGCTCGAGGTATGTCGTTATGTGTATTCCTAAAAATCTGACCTGATGAGGGCGTGTGAAATGTCATTTTTATATACGTTTTAATGCTCCTGATATAAAAAAAAAACTGTAACATGCATTTTATATTTTTAAACAAAAACTAATGTTTTAACCGACTTCAAAAGGCAGGAGGTTCTCAATTCGAGGGTAGGTATGCTTTCTTGTTGTTTGTTGTGTATGTTACGCGATATCTTCCCAGATTGTGAATCAATTTTGACCATTCTTTTTTTATTAAATAGGTTATACTTCAAAGGTGGCCCCATGTAAATTTGTGAAATTGAGCGGCTGGAATTAGTTCAAACAATTCCTCAGAGCACTCCCCGTGATAGATGCGATAAAATAAGCAATGAGATGCAACATCTCTACGCAGTTCCAGTGTATCGAGCCGATCAGAAAGAACTCGGTCGTCGACGATTCGAACCGCTCTGCGCTGGATGCGGTCAAGTGGAAGCAGCTGGCACTGGGGTGCCCCGGCCCAGAGATGAGAACAGTATTCCATGTGGGGCCGAACTTGCGCTTTGTAAAGTTGCAAGCGATGTGCCGACATGAAATACTGTCTCGCTCTGCTGAGCACGCCAAGCTTTTTAGAGGCCAATTTGGTCTTCCCTTCCAAGTAACCACGAAACTGCACACTATTCGATATGTCAACGCCAAGGATTCCGATAGTAGCTGAGGCAGCAAGGGGAGTGCCTTGAAACTGAGGAGATACGACAAAGGGGTTCTTTTTAGCGGTAAATGCGCAAACTTGTGTCTTCTGGGGATTGAACTGGACTAGATTTAGTCGGCCCCAATCCGCGACTTTGTTAAGTAAAGACTCGACTTCAGACATAAGTTTATCCCAGTAATCAGCGACGTTTTCCCGAGAAATATTGGCACGGCCGGTATATACGGCACCACCAGTGCTGTCGTCTGCATAGCAATGAACGCTACCTGTACACGCCCCTAGCTGCCCCACCGAAAGTCGACCATACAGGGGCCCATACAGCTGTAGGTTCGATGAACAGCTAAGGGTGGGGCCCAACGGCCTATGGAGACTTATCATTCTCGCAATAAATATAAGGCTAGGTAAACAAATAGTACGTACCTGGATCCGAAGCTAAGACCGCCCCAAGGCTCGGTCAGACGTGCATGTAAGTGGTGTGTGGTAGTGTTTATTTATGTGACCTGACCCAGCTGAGGTGACCGGGCAGCTGCCTCGTCCGATGCTGCCCCACCATGTTGTATCACTCCAGAAGGCGTCACCAAATGACAACTTCTTTCTTCATTTCACTATTTCAGTCTATCCACTTTATTGTACATTTAACTAACTTCAAACTCAACTAATTCAACGTTCATCGTAAAATAAAACACGTGACACCCGACACAAGTAACGACAATAGTTCAAAGTTCAATATTCAATGTTCCGGAGTAATTTATCACCAAATTACAAATAGGGAACTAACGCGATCTCTTCTCGAGTCACAAACTTCAGCGTTACAAACAACAAACTAAATTCCTTCGTTCGATATTAAATACTACGTCCGCATTAAGGATTCAAAATCCGCCTAGCTGACAAGCAAACTAACGACAAGAGTCAACACAAAAGGCTCTTAACCTGACGGTACAATTGCAACGAAATTACTCTAATCACTCAAATTCAATACAAGCCTATTGTCACGAACGTACAACTTAGACAAACTAATCTGAGGCGGTCTTCACGAAAACACAAATTCATTAGCGAATTAAACGCACACAAATACTTAAAATCTAGACCAAAACCAAAACTGGTCGCGCGAAACCGCTGCAGCGGTCATCACCAAATACGTTAATCGAACGCCGGGAAGTGGCATATCGCTGCTTCCCCCCCCCCCCCCCCCGGCGTCGCGCACGTCACCTCACACCAACGTGCGATGCGCCCAGCCAAACGTGATTGGATGGCGTTTCAAATGACCATGTTTGGGCCTAAACACTACCAATTAGCAACATATCATTGATATGCAGGAGAAACAGCGTTGGTGATAGCACGCAGCCTCGTGGAACACCAGCGTTGATAGGCTTGAAATCAGAGCATGCACCGTCTACTACGACCTTGATGCTCCGATCAGCAAGGAAACTGGTGATCCATTTGCACAATTTCTCGGGAAGCCCATAGGAAGGAAGCTTCGAAATAAGCGCTTTGTGCCAGACTTTCGCTATGTCCAAACTAACGGCCAATGCCTCCCCCTTGGACTCTTCTGCCTCCGCCCATCTATGAGTCATATAGACTAGAAGATCACCAGCTGATCGGCCTCGACGAAAACCGTACTGGCGGTCACTAATCAGCTGGTGATCCTCAAGGTACCTCATGAGCTGGCAGTTTATAATGGATTCCATTATTTTGGAGAACAAGGAGGTGATGGCAATAGGCCTGTAGTTGGACGGGTCTGAGCGGTTGCCTTTTTTAGGGATCGGGTGGACCACAGCTGTCTTCCATGAATTCGGGACTATGCCTTGGGAGTAGGAGTACCGGAAAAGGCGCGTTAAAACCGGTGCCAACTCCGGAGCACACGTCTTCAGCACAATGGGAGAGACTCCATCGGGCCCACTCGATTTGCTGACGTCCAGGAAGAAGAGTGCTTTGCAAACCGAGCGCTGTGTAAACCGCATATCCGGCATGGAGCACTCACATCGCGGGATGGTCGGCGGTGTGTTCCCCCCGTCATCTAGAGTCCAGTTGGATGCAAAAAGAGAGCTCAACAGATCGGCTTTCTCCTTTGCGGCACGGGCCAGTGAGTCGTCCTCTCTGTGCAGAGATGGAAGAGATGGCTGACAGAAGTTCCCTTGGACAGCCTTGGCGAGAGACCAGAATGCACGGGTTCCCGAAGGAAGGCGAACTAGCTTCTCGCCAATTCTGCTGATGTGCTCAGACCTTGCCTTGGCAATGACGCTTTTGAAGGACCTGGAGGCGGAATTATACTTCTTTTTAAGTGCGCTGGTGTTTACATCCCGAGACGTTGATGCGTCAGCCCAGGCCCGGTAGCACTCCTACTTATAGCGTGATGCTATTTTACAGGAGCGAACAAACCATGGCTGGGATCTGCCTCGGATGGGCACCACAGAGGATGGAATAAAAAGTTCTATATCCTGAAGTACCACATCAGCAACAGAATCGGCAACAACGCTGGGATCTTTCGGCGAGAAGCAAACCCGCCCCCATGGGTAGGATGCAAAAAAAGACCGCATCCCGTCCCAATCAGCTGACCTATAGTGCCAAACACGGCGGCAAGCTGTAGATCGCAACTGCGATTGGAGCGTGAGTGGCACCGTACTGCGGATCAGACAATGGTCCGAAGAGCCCAGAGGGGCATCGACGGAGACCTGATATCCGTCCGGATGAGAGGCAAACTCTACAAATGACTTTAAGCCAGCACTGCGATTCTTTGACTCTAGTAGGAATCAGTCCGGAACTGCGTTATGCTTTTTATTATATTGTATTCATATCATTGTTACCTTAAATAAAATTTCCATAATAATGTAAAAAATACCGGCTTATAATCGAACCAAATCTGCTTTAAAATATCTAAAAAGATTAACTTTTAATTTATCAAAGTAAATTCCGTCTTCAATAAGAAAAAAATGATAAAATTTCACATCCTGAAGTCAGTGCGGTCAGTGCTAAGACGTTATACTTATGAAATAACTAGTGATCTGCCCCGGCTTCGCACGGGTGATATCTGGATTCCACAACGGCGCCATCTACCGGGCGTAACCTTCGCGTAAGTGTGAGCAATAAGTTGACAAAGGTTTAGCGCAATCTGATGAATGGTATGGCAGCGCATAAAATACGAACAAAAATAATATTGATTTCTATATATTAGACTAGGTGTCCCCCGTGACTTCGGCCGCGTGCAGTTTACTACGATTTCATGGGTTTTAATTTTTATTGCGCGGAACCATAATTCTTTTTCTAAAATAAAAGTATCCTAAGTTATAACATCAGCTATCTGCCAGTTAAATGCCATTTCTGAGATTTGCCGGAACAAACAAACAGACAAAAATTTTAAAAATTGTTTTTTTGTTACTAGTACCGTATACACTTTCATAAGCATTTAGTATAAAGCTGTTATTTTAACATTACAAACAAACATTTCAATTTTATTTATTTGTATAGATTAAGGCCCCGACCTGAGAATGTGAAATTATTTTATTTCTTTTTGGTTCTTTGAAATCGGCTTTTACATGTTATTAAAAGTTGATCTTTACGCTTTTGAGTGGACCATGGAATATCACTATCTGTATATGATCTGAATAGTAACACTACTAATAAATTTCATACCCGATAATACCACCGTTAGGCGTGAAATTTTATCTGCAAATTTATATAGAACCCTGCAGTATAAATTATTTATATGAACACCTGCAGTATAAATTATTTGATAAAGAAAAGATTCAAAATCGGTTCACAATGATGGCTATATAATCTTCTGCTCACCAGATGTCGCTAGTTGGGACTGAGGTGAAGTTTTTTGTTACAGAATGTCATTTAATTGGGAAGTTAGTTTTCAATAAATGTTTATCAATTTCTAGAGTATTATATTGATACACAAAACAATGCCTCAGTGGATTGCTCTTTAAGTTTTTGCACATATAAAACCCTTTTTCTACCGACTTCAAAAAGGAGGAGGTACTCAATTCGACTGTATGTTTTTTTTATGAGTGTTACCTCATATTTTTTCTGGGTGAACCGATTTCGATGATTCTTTTTTTATTTGAAAGCTGGCGATTATTATGTGGTCCCATATAAATTTCATCATGGGCTGACCGATAGTTTTTGAGTTATTCTTAATAATTTATATTGAAGTCGGTTGTACAAAATTTTAAATTATTAATGTTTCTTCTTTTAGGAATACCGACTGTTTGGTTTATTCATTTCTAATCTAATTAATATAAAATATAATTATTATTACAGAAAGCAACATTAACCCTTGAATTTTTTCAACAAATTAACTTCCCCGCTATGATACGTGTCAAATATTTCACCTCAATCGAAAGTGTCGCCGCCCTGTGGATGTAATCTTTGAAAAATATCGCGTAGCATATATACAAGAACATACCATCGAAATGAAAATCACCTCTTTTTTGAAGTCTGACACAAGGTCCCTGTAGACAATCGTAACTGCAGTCTCAGAAACGATCGGCCGTTTAAATTGGTAATCTTTGTAAAAGTCCGAAGTGAAACTTTACTTTTTATAACATAATATTAGGCATACTTACCGTGTCCGAGATTTAGTTCTCCGAGTAGATATAACATCGCTATAGCTGTGAATGAGCAATAAAAATTTATTTACGAACTTACCTGCTTTTAACGAGCTGGCCCTAAAGTGAAATGTATTTTTACACGCGGTCTGTTTACGAGGCGCCTTCATTTTGCGGCCTGACCGTTTGCTATGATAAATATACTACTCAATATTTAATTTTACACTTCTTTCTGTTCTATTTTGACGGATTTTTCTTCAGCGTGTTAAGAAAGAACAAATATATTACATGTAGGATAACAGGCCGTAATGATGTTTAACGATGTTTCGAACGCCTATGGAATAACAGTGACAAACACGAGCACACTGTCCACCTGATGTATCCACTCTCTCTCAAATTCTAAAGACCAATCTGAAGATTTTGTTACCTACAGTATCTACTCGTTATCTAAAAACATGCCGTGTTGTTAGTGCTGTTACGTTCGAAATGTATGGCTACTGTGCTGTCGGTCGTCAGCTGCAAAAAAATAGACAATTCAAAGATGCCGCCTTGAAAGCTTCGTCGAGGGTAATTTGATTATTTCAAAAGTGATTCACAACTTAATGTTACAAAGTTGTGAATCGATAAGAGATTATATCTGTATATACACAAATACTTAGGTATATCTACTTAAACACATACAAATAAATCTGTTATCTGCGTCAAGACAAACATGAAATAAGTATCTGTAAGGTTTATATAAAACTGTATTTATTCAAACTTACACCGTTTTTACGGTTCCGTATCCGAAGGGTAACCAACGGGGCCCTATTACTAAGCCTTCGCTGTCCGTCCGTCCGTCGTCTGTCAGCGGGCAGTATCTCAAGATCCGTAATAGTCTACCTGAAATTTTTACTAAACGTGTATTTCTGTTGCCGCTATAACAACAAATAATAAAAATAACAATAAATTAAAAATTAAGTATCTACCTCTACTAGAAACGTGTTTTTGCATACACAGTATTCAATCTAGTACGATTTTTTTATAGGAAAAGGGTGACAAACGAGCACACAGTCCACCTGATGGTAAGTGGTTGCTGTGGCCCATAGACATCTACATCTATCCTCGACTACGAATCAAAATGCAAATGCGTTATCACCCAGGATCAAGATGGAATGCCTCCTTTCCAGTAAAAAGGGTCTCCGGTTCTCTACACTCACCATACGAAACACAGCAGCGTTAAGTTGTTATTTTACGCTGGTATTCTGTGAGAGCGTGGTTCTTTCCCGGTCGAGCCAACCCATTCGTGCTACAACTATACTACTAATATAGCTGCAGCATGGCTCTACCACGTATAAAATGGTAATGGTACGGAACCCTTCATGCGCGAGTCCGACTCGCACTTAACTGGTTTTTTAACATGAGCATGTATTTTATTTTTCCCACCTTGTAGTGGCGGTGTAACAATATCCCCTATCATCCCGTGGGTATCGTAAGAGGCGACAGAGGGAAACTGAAACAGGAGATGGGCAGCAGCATGTTCCTGACTCAATACCTATTATAAAAACGAACCCGCCTCCCAAGGCATGAGGCATGATCCTCGGCGGCACAATCCCCTTTTAGACAATCTATGAGGATCATTCAGCAGTGTACTTTATTTTTACAAACCAACTTGTTAGAAGCTTTTCTAAAATTTGACATTTGTATCGTGATGATCAATTATACAACAATATAAGCCGTAGTTATTATGTATGGGTGTGTACCTGTGTATGTATATATGTATATATATATATATATATATATATATATATATATATATATACATATACTTGAATATTTGAGTCTATATTTGTATTAAGCTTTTTTTGCATGTTAGAGAGTAAGAGAGCATTTTTCTTCTGCCAACAAACTGCTGAGCAGTTTGGCATACTGTAAAACTTTAAAATTAAATAATTATGTTAAATAAATTAAATTAAAATTAATAATGTCAATAAAGACATTTGTATTTCGTTTCTGAGTTTGATGGCCGTGAGGCCGAAAGAGAGAGATATTTAAGTCTGATGTAAAGGCGCACTATATATTATGCGTTTAACTACAAGTTACCTTATGATTGAAATTTAGTGGTATTTAAGCAAACTATGTTTCCTTGAGTTGAAAACTAAATACGATCCTAAATATCTATATAATATCCCAAATATAAATATTCGATCAATAATAAATAGTTATTGATGGCAATATTTGGGGCTATCATCACGTGCTAAGTGGTCATGGAAAATATATAATTTTCTCTTTATTTATTTGGGGACTTTTATGAAAAATATCATGTTTATAAGTGGTAGAGCCACGCTGCTACTATATTATGGTTGTAGCACGAATGGGTCGGCTCGACCGGGAAAGGACCACGCTCTCACAGAATACCAGTGTAAAATAGCAGCATAATGCTGCTGTGCTTCGTATGGTGAGTGAAGAGAACCGGAGACCCTATTTACTGGAAGCGAGGCATTCCATCTTAGTCCTCGCGGGGTGAAAGATTCTTGTATTTTACAGCACCTAAACAGCGGCAACGTCGAGTTCCTTCCGTATACTTCAATGGTATAGCCCAAAATATTGCTAATATTTTCACGTACCTTGCTCACATTATAACGGGCGATTTAAGATGATTGTGATATAGAAAGGGAGCGTAGGGCACTGGCTAGTGGTGGCAGTTAGGAGCAATATATTTACCCGCAGTTGTACTCGATGTATTAATATTATTATTATAAATAAGTCATCTGACAAGCAAGTATTTTTTATCAAATAAAACAGAGAAATTTTCTTATATTCGTTTTCTGTTTTTAACACTAAGGTACGTGAGGGTAATATGGTCACCTTAAGATCTACCGCCAAAACCAAAACTAGGAAGAGGTAGCAAAAAACATAGTTGTATACTATAACATATTACATTATTATACTAATTATTAAACTACTTACTGTAATCTTTTCTGTATATTAGTCCTTTTGGATCGGTATCACGCTTTTACCAATTTTATCGAGTCCGCCTGGTTAGGTACCATCTTCTTACCTAGAATTATTTTCATCTGTGTTCAGCTCTAAAGGGTATAGCTCTCTAGAAGTATAATTACAGACTGAGTCCAGTATAATTCCAGTCTGAGTCCAGTATAATTACAGTCTGTCCAGTATAATTACAGACTGAGTCCAGTATAACTACAGTCTGAGTCCAGTATGATTACAGACTGAGTCCAGTATAATTACAGACTGAGTCCAGTATAATTACAGACTGTACAGTATAATTAGTCTGAGTCCAGTATAATTACAGTCTGAGTCCAGTGTAATTACAGTTTGAGCCCCGTATAATCACAGACTGAGACCAGAATAATTACAGACTGAGACCAGTATAATTACAGTCAGAGTCCTGTATAATCACAAACTGTCCAGTATAATTACTGACTGTCTAGTATAATTAGAGACTGTCCAGAATAATTACAGTATGAGTCCAGTATAATTACAGACTGCCTATTATAATAACAGACTGTCCAGTATAATTACTGACTGTCTAGTATAATTAGAGACTGTCCAGAATAATTACAGTATGAGTCCAGTATAATTACAGACTGTCCATTATAATAACAGACTGTCCAGTATAATTACAGACTGACCAGTATAATTACATACCGTCTAGTATAATTACAGTCTGAGTCCAGTATAATTACAGACTGTCCACTATAATTACAGACTGTCCTGTATAATTACAGTCTGAGTCAAGTATAATTACAGTGTGAGTTCAGTTTAATTACAGATGAGTCCAGTATAATAACAAACTGAGTCCTGTATAATTACAGACTGTCCAGTATAATTACAGTCTGAGTCCTGTTAATTACACACAGAGTCCAGTATAATAATAGACTGAGTCCTGTATAATTACAGATTGAGTCTAGTATAATTACAGACTGAGCCCAGTATAGTTGCAAATATTGAGGTGGATATTCCATTTTAGTCCTCACTGGTGACATATACGTGGTAGAGCCAGGCTGTAGCTGTATATTATGGTTTTAACATGAACGGGTAGGCTTGAACGGGCTAGGACTACACTCTCACAGAATACCAGCGTAAAATAGTTGATGCTGCTGTGTTTTTTAAGGTGAGTGTAGACAACCGGAGACCCTTTTTACTGGAATCGAGACATTTCAGCTTAGTCCTCAGGGGTGATAATACATACGTATTTTGGTTCTTAATTGAAGATAATAGCATAGGAGTGTCTATAGGCCACAGTATGCACTTACCTTTAGGTGAACATTGTACTCGTTTGGCACTGTTATTCTACAAAAAAAGGTGACAGTGCATCTGTAGTTTTCTTTATTCGAAGTTGGCTTACCATCAGGTTGATTGAAGTTCTTAAGTCACTTTGTTTTATAAAAAAAATATTGTAGAAAGGCGTAAAAATAAATATACACATTTCTGTCCACATCCTTTATATACAGTACATCGATATTACTTAAAATTAATTAACATTTTACACTATAATTACACAATAAGTTAACATAATCCGAAATACAATCAATTAAGTCTCTATGGAGCCTGCGAAAATTATACATAACCAAAAGGACAAGAATGGAAAAATTTCGTGTAAGTAGTTTTAGCTTAAATTTATTTCGATTTCAAAACAATATTAAAACAAATACATAATATGTACGAATACTTTTAAAAGTGACAAAAATTACAAGTTGTAAAGAATCATGCCTCAACAGGTTACCAAATCTATTTCGGTAAAACTGCTATCAATATTATTTAGGTCCTGAAATTTTATGTAAATAGTAAGTCACTGTTCTATAGGTATTAGAATTATAAAATAAACAGTTAAAATGTATTTTGTTGTTGTATGAGAAAAGAACAATTTTTATTCGAAAGAAGTTCCTTATCGGACGGTACGAATTTGACGGATGGGGGCTGGGCGAGAAAAAGTAGTAAGATTTTTCCGTCACGACCCCTTCCTGACGTAGTGTAGCCGCCTTGGCGGCTATAAGGAAGTGAGATGGAATAATACCCATCTCCCTCGCCCTTGCCATGAAAGAAATACTATTTGATTTTAAATGACGCTTCATTTTAATAGACGCTAGTAATTCATTTGTTTGAATTTGATAATGAATAATATGATACGTTTATCAACAATAATACCACGAAAGGAACTTTATCAACAATAATACGACGAAAGGAACTTCGTCACAGATTACTTAATAGTTTACTAAAACTACGTCGCGAGTGTTCCACGACACTCACGCATGTTTTTCTTTTTTAATTTTCAATTCATATCGAGGATGCAGAAACATATAATATGATAAAATATTCACGTGTATTACATAACATTAAAACGAAAAAGATAAATGTAAATAATAATGGAGGCGGTGTGATGTCATTCATATTATCTTGTAAACGTTTTGTCGTTAGCTCTTTTAATTTGTAAGAAATTATATATATATATACCTACTCGTAGTAATATAGTCAGCCAGTTATCTGCCTAAATTTTCATTTGACCTTGCTTAATAAAATAAGGCAAACAAGTTTTAGGCGTGGTAGATATTTTGTATAGTTATTACTTAAGAATTCGTTTTTAAAAGTATATTTCTTGTGATGACAATGACATTTCTAACATAATACATATGTAGGTATGTATGTAAAATATCATATTAATTGTCAAAATTAAGTAAGGAAACAGCTTTATTTTTTATTTGTGTTACTATTAGACCAATAAAAGACAGAGCGATGCTGCTTTTTTTTATAGGACAAGGGAGAAAAACGAGCACACAGTCCACCTGATGGTAAGCGGTTGCTGCGGCCCATAGACATCTACATCTATTCTCGATTACGAATCAAAACGCAGATGCGTTGTCACCCGTGAGGACTAAGATGTAATGCCTCGTTTCCAGTAAAAAGGGTCTCCGGTTCTCTACACTCACCATACACAGCAGCGTTAAGCTCCTATTTTACGCTGGTATTCTGTGAGAGCGTGGTCCTTCCCCGGTCGTGCCGACCCATTCATGCTACAACTATACCTACTACTAATATGGCTGCAGCATGGCTCTACCACGGAAAAAAATTTTGCTTTAAAAAGTGACGCCGAAAATATACCAAACTTCTTGAAACGCACTCGCTCTTTCTTTATTTAACAGACGGTAAAACTCTACTGCTGGACAAGAACTTGCAAGTTATTTAAGATGCATATGTATGCGTGGATCCATGTTCTTAGAATAAGTTGAGCACATTATTGGCTTGGTTTCGGTGTCACTTGAAATAAATGTACGCAGCTCTCCGTCTATCTTTATTTATTGGTTTGAGGCAATTATATTATAAGTAACTTATAATAACATTAGTCTGAAGTGTTACTTTAATAATTAAATATATTTTTGAGATACACCTATAGACCTTTTAAAAAAATAAATACGAGTAAGTACAAAAACGTTTGTGATATTTTTTAACATTTATTACCCGCCTTCAGACAAGAATGAGGCTATCAATTAAACTGTGTTTCCTCTTTCTTAAAGGTTTCTCTGAGCTTACCTTTATTCGTTCAGCTGATCATTTATTAACTGGTCCAACATACTGTGGTCTCACGTACATTATGACTAAGATGGATTACTCCGTTGGAATGAAAAAGGGTCACCGGTTTCCGTCAAACTCCATACAATACACGGCAACGTTCAGGTTATTTTGCGTTGGTATTGCGTGAGAAAATGAAAATTTCCTGGTCGTGTTGATTCTATCGTTCTGCAGCCATCATAAAAATACAGTATGGATATTATACCACATACAAATTAAAAAAAGGTGTAAACGCTATTTTGGTATGTAACCATCTGCGCAGGACAGGATTTGGTGCACGAGTATAATCTCAATTACCTTACTTCTATAATCCGATGGTACAACAAATAGAGACGACCGGAGAAAGATCAGTCGCAAGGCCAAAGGCTTTACGTACTTTATGAGGCACTGGGTGAAACAGCGCCACCTTCCTAACTCCTGCTGAGATTTTTTGACAGAAAAACAATAAACTACTTTTTGGCCTGACCTGGGCTTCAACGCCGGGACCTCATGATGAGCAGTCGCGCTTACGATCACTAAATCATTGAGGCAGTCAAGTGTGTGTAAGATAGTGTACCCTGAATTGTACCTATAAGGGAAGTTTACCTACTTCTGTTATCTGATTTATGTCTGGTTTTTCAATCGCCAGATAAAATTTATCCATCAAATAAATTATTTCCTGACTGAATGTAAAAGTCAAACAAGTGAACTACTTTAAACACACAACTTTCTCTATCTAAAATTTTAAGTTTTGAAATAATTTCGAAATAAATTCACGAGACAACACCAAGGATTCAAAACCGGTTCATAATTTCGTTACGCTACATTTAGGTTCATTTAGGTCTAAAAAAAGATTTCTCTTTTCCATACGTTTACGGTAAAGGTGTGGGTTTTGAAATACCGGTCTCAAAATACTTGTTTTTAGCATTGAAGTAATATGTACGACGTTCTAGAAGAGACGTCTAGACTTGGTTGTTTGCAATATGCTTAAGACCCGCGGACTAAAAGTTACTATGTGCCATAAAAAGCTACTCTTAGGGTTGGGCAAGTGTAAAAAATACATCGATATATACTGTAGGTATCGATATTTTTATACTATGTATATCGTGTGATAAATATCGATATATCGTGATCATTTGCATGATGTACTGGGATACGGTCCAAAATTTAATTACTGACTGTTGGACGATGAAAGAAACGACAACCGCACGTGAATGCTTTTGTAGCTGCTCTTTTGTTACTTTGTCCATTATTACAACATTTTAAAATATATCGAAATGAGGGCTAATAAGTTTCTGCTCACCAGATGTCGCTAGTTGACACTGAGGTAAAGTTTTTGTTACACAATGTAATTTAATTGAGAAGCTGTTTTTTAATAAAATTTTATGAAATCCTTCAAATATTATACCTCACTTTCTAGTGGCACCGCCCTGGTAGCACAAAAAGTCGTTGATACGAATTCGATACTCTAAAATAAATTATTTATATTATTTTCATATTTTTTGCCCAAGCCTAGCCACTCTGTGCCACGCGACCGCATGAATGATCGCATGGATTTACTTTGCGGTGTCTATAGTACGTAGTACTAGGATTGTGCAAATATATAGATATTTTTATTAAAAATATCGTCGATATTTTATATCGCGATATATCGATATTTATTTTAAAGTATCGAATTCGTTTTTGTATCGTTCTTTTGTCGTCCAACCGTCAGTAAATAAAATTTTGGACCTTATGTTTACATCATGCCAATGATGACGATATATCGATATTTATCATGCGATATATATCGATACTGTTTAAAAATATACATTCGATATATATCGATATATTTTTTCCCTTGCCCATCCCTACGTAGTGCATATTAGCTAGACGGTTATTAGTGACTTTTTCTACTTCTCCAAAGCTTTTATTAAAACGATGAATCTGTTTTCACAGTCCACCTGATGGTAAGAGGATGCTGCGGCCCATTGTTATTACGTGGTATTATGTTATGGTTGTAGCACGAATGGGTCGGCTCGACCAGGGTAGGACCAGGCTCTCACGGAATATGAGCGTAAAATAGGAGCTCAATGCTGCTGTTTCGTGTGGTGAGTGTAGAGAACCGGAGACCCTTTTTACTAGAAAGGCATTCCATCTTAGTCCTCAGGGGTGACAAAGCATCTGCATTTTGATTCTTGAATCTATCTAGTATCTGTCTTTCCAGAAAGCAATCTCTTGCATCATTAAGAACAGTATTAAAGTTCAGGGTTTACTTTAAAAGACGTCTTATTTATTTTAGAAAAGTCGCTCATATTCAACTGAAAGGCAGTCTGCAAGGGCCGCCTAGACGAAAGTTTATCGGCCAAATTGGGGATATATTGCAGATGAGCCAGATTAAGAGTACAAGTAACCGACGAATATGTATGCGTAGGTATATGGATTTAGAGGCGAGAGGTGTTACAGGATCGTGTCATATGTCATGGTCATCGATTACCACCAGCGATTTTTCCGGACCGATACGACCTCAAGAAAAGAGCCTACTCCTTTTTAAAGGCCGGCAACGCATCTGCGATTCCCCTGGTGTTGCGGTTGTTCATTGTCACTTACCATCAGGTGAGTTGCATGCTCGTTTGCCTCCTCTATTATAAAAAAATATGGAAGTCTGTAGGTCCCTGCCTTGTCTTCTGGGTGACAGGTGTGTTTATGTATGTATATTCATATTGTCGGTACATGGCGACGTATAACGTAAGAGCTACTCTTTTGTTTACTTATAAAAGACCCGTTCATGCGCACTCCCGTTCGACTGGAGCTACTTGGCAGCGTATAATGTAAAATCTGCGTAGGTACATTTCAATTTCGTCTCCCCTCTCCAATTTTATAAAAACTGGGCATGTGAATAGGACTGCTAACTGCCTTCTCGTAAAAAAGCTGCTCATAACGCCCGGCAACCAACACGGATAAGATGTCCGTAAAAAATCTAACGCTCCGTTAATGGAAGCAAGTTTTTTTTTTTAGAAATAGGTAGATATCTCAGTTCTTATAAACTTCTGAATGAAAATGGCAACCATTTTCTTTTTCATTATTTATCTGTAACGTTAACTGTTTTGTATTTTAAATATTATTTTGTATTTTAAATCTGTACCATTCAAAAAGTGAAATATTTTTAGTTATTCTTGTACGAACAAGATTTGAATTTTAGACACATCAGCGACGGCTTCATTTTGTACAAACAACTTCAATATGAATATATAATTTGTTGTTGATGTTTTTTTTAAACCACTCGACGAATTTCGATAAAATTTAAATGGAACCACCTGGGAAGTATACCCTTTGAAACATAAAAAGAATTTACCGAATCGGTTCAGGCGTCTTTGAGTAATCGGTGAACATACATAAAAAAAAGAATCCGACGAATTGAGAACCTCCGCCTTTTTTGAAGTCGTTTGAAAATATGCTTCCTTCCCACATTTTAATATCGCATTAATTTAACATATTCTACAGCGCTGTGACATGTTATTTCACGAAATAATCGTAGTTGCAAAGTATGTAAGGCGAAACGAGGCAGTGTAGAGGCTCTTTAGTCTCAGAAACTAAATGTTCGGTTCAAAGCTCAAATGACCTTTGCACCGACCATTAGCGAATCTTAAAGTTCCACAAAAATTGAATTGACAAATTGTATTTAATAATTTTATAAGGAATTGTTCAAATGATGAACGCTTTGAACGATACCACCGTTTATACTCTCTTCAGTTTAATATGCGAGCGCAATTAACAAACGAAATTATAATTTATGACGTCGAAAAAAAAAAAGAGAAAAAAAGAGAAAGAGAAAGGGAAAGAGATGACATAAATTAAGCATGGTCTTATGTACTGGCTACAAGCACAGTTATTTTGGAATCAGAACATACTTGTTCTCACAATTTTTGTTTAGCAAGAAAATGAGGTATAATGTAGGAAAGAGACCCTTCCCTATGGGAAAATGCGGTTGATTCAGAAACTATTTTTGTTTTACAGAAGAGAGCTTTTAGAGCTATTTAAAACTTTTTTAAACCCAGTCTCTTAGAGATAAATTTAAAGAAATAGATATACTAACTTTGGCCTTTCAGTATATTCACGAATATTTAATGTGTTCACAAAAACAAAGGTAGTTTTAGTAAAAAAAGTGATACCAGTTTCTCGACTCAATAGAGTCGGTAATTCATTCTTGGGGTAATGTATGACGCTGTTACAACAAGGACCCGGAAAGTGTACAGGCTCTCTCTATTACCAAGTTTAAATGTTTTATTAAGCTGAAACTGTATAAAAATGGGTTATTATAATATAAATGAATACATGGTTGATAATAACCCCTAACCCCTTTTAATTTTGTAAATAGTTTGTACAACTATTAATATATAATTTACTTTTAAAAAGTCCCGCTGGGTTTCTTGCTGGTTCTTCCCAGGACAGAGGTTTTTTCTCGAACCAGTGGTAAAGTAAAAAATGACTTTCAATAAGAATTACACATGTTATCTATATTGAATAAAAAATATTCTATCTTATCAAAGAAATATAAAAAAGAGGAGAAGTGGCAAGAGGGCGTTTGTGTTCGCGCGCTATGATCAAAATGCTAAGTTCTATTCTAATGACCGTGTCCGCGTATTAGTGTGCTTTCGACCGTAATCGTAAAACAATATCAGAATACCGTGTTGTTCAGTGGTTCCTTGTAAAAACCGAAACCAAAACTTTGTAAATCATGTAATCACTTACCATATGTAAGTACAAGTATTTTACTAAATTTATCTTTAAAATCATGAAAAACAAATCGTAAAATATTTCTTGCTCTTATTATTTTTGTTTTAAAATAATACTGCGACTGTACTATTTTGTAGTAAATACATTGCTACTTAACCACTACTTATGTATATCGCCAAGCGACTGAACAAGCAATGTAAATCTGACACAACGATACTTTATTTATGGGGATGCATCGCGTAGTACGGCCACTGTATCTTGCGGCGATGAGTTAGTGATGTGCTTGTGCAGATCCACTAACGTATGTTCTTTTATTATATCTATGTATACTATTATCTTCCTATATCGAGAGATGTCCAGGTCTAGCAATGGACTTTTATGGGTTGATGATATATATAATAGTTACACTAAGCTATTACATAAGGTTCTGTGGTGATGTATATGAGTGTAAACCGTGTAGCGGCGGTGTAAGAATATCCACTACCACATATCGAACCGTGGCAGCCGTAGGAGGTAGCATTGTCTTCCTTGTAACGACTAGACAATAAAAATCCCTTCTTTTTTTACAATCCAATAATCTCTTAGACATTAATTCAGCTAGCTTTTAACAGTGCATAGTGTTTACAAAACACATAGTTGAAAATCCGTTACCAACTATGGAAGTTTAATTATAAAATGCAGTATTACGATGTAAATAAAATTTGAGAAACACGGTCATTTGTGATGGAATTCTAACCTAGAAATAATTACTTTTAATAGAACACTTAAGGAAGCTTTAGTAGACGCAATTAGAAGAGAGAAATATTTCATACACAAACTTTAATCCCGGTTTATTTACTCGTAAACCAAAATCGATAAAATCATTCAATTCAGTTGAGTGATAATGTGAAATAAATCGACTGTTTCCAGTAAAAAATTTGTTATTATACATTGTTTTCTACAACGTAACTTAATTATTAACACATGTGATAAATAATTACATTAAAATCAACTTAAAGCTAAAATAAATACTTAGTTAATGCATGGAACACAACAACAGAGCCGCCAGTATGTTTTTGGTAACTTTATTCTTTTCTTTTTTTTTATATTATTTTAAGCCAGCGCTTAACTACAATCCCACCTGATGTTGTAGCCTAAGATGGTGAAGCGCACTGACTTAACAAAAGCCCACCCACTCTTGCCTTGAATGCACCCACATTGCAATCGGATGGAAAGACCAATGCTGGCAACTTATTCCACTCATTTGCTGTACGCATGATGAACGATGTAAAATATAGTAATTTTTTTTAAATTAAAATTTAATTGTAAAAGCTAAAAACCATTACTAAAAATTAAGGGCTGTAACAGTAAACATCGTCAAACTTTATCAAGCAACAGACAAGTTTGCCCCAGAATCCCTTAAATTACATTATTTTGGCTACCTGCGACAGTGTCCCAAGATAGCACAGTATAGGAGTAGCATCATATATAGATAGGCCTTTGCGACACACACACTTAATGGTGCAATGTTTCAAACATCGCTTTTGGTAGGGGAACAGACCGATGCGAGAACGACAAGTTTTAATAGCCTAATTGATGGTGTTATAACAACTTCAAAAAATGCGAATTCACATAATGATATCTTTTATTTACGCGAGCAGTACACGTTAAATAAAACTAATTTTACGAATTTTATCTCCATAAACACTAAAATACAATTCACAATGGAGTTAGATGCAAAGAATACTTTAGCTTTTCTAGATGTTTTATTCATCTGAAATCCTGATAACACTATTGTTCACATGGGTCACAAGTGGTAAAAATAAAAATTTTGTACAACCGACTTCAATATAAAGTATTAAGGATAACTCTATAGACTACTGCAGACTGGTCAGGCCTTGATCAAATTTATATGGGACCACATGAGAAGCACCAGCTTTCAAATAAAAAGAATCATCAAAATCGATTCAACTACGAAAAAGTTTGAGGTAACACACATTAAATTAAATGTAGTTAGATTGAGTACCTCCTCCATTTTGAAGTCGTTTAAAAAGACCCATACTAACCGATATTTAAACGGTGAACTCCGCCACCAGCCATCATAGTTATCTAACGTGGGAAAATCACAAGGATTACAGAGCACAAAGGATTTGTGACAGAAAACATCCGAGCTTAAGCACGTCAAGCAAGTATTGTAAGACAACTAGCTTCGGATCCCGCGCCTGTGACGTCACAGAGACCGAGTGAAGCCGGCCACAGCCGAGCGTGTGCCTGCTGTACTACCCTATGTCAGAAGAGTCACAGGCCAGGTTGGCTACATCTTGAAGCGAACTTCCATTAAAACATACTTCAAGCCGCCGAAGAAGATTAGTCGATTTTTACCATCCGTCAAGTGTCATATCCCTCTACAAGATGCAGGAGTGTGAACAAACTGGATTGTGAATGTAGTCTCTCTTACATAGGACAAATAAAAGATCTATAAAAACCTGCGTAAAAGAACGTATAGCTGGCTTGAAGCACCGACGTTCCGGGAAGTCTGCAGTCTGTGAACATGTTCAAGATAGTCCCCGCAATTACATTAGATTTGATAGACCACAAATCTTCAAAAAGAACACCGATTTCTACCAAGAATGATTCGCGAGGCTATTGAAATTTGAAAAACATCTGTTTGGGATCCTATAATTAATAAAATTAGTTTGACTCCGTCGAAATTTGGGCGGTGCTGCAGTCCCAAGTGCACTGTCAGTATATCGAAGTGCTGAAGTGTTCGTACAGTAGGGTTACGATGGCTATGCGGGTACGGAGCCAGAGTACGAAACCTATCCAACTGCAGAGGTGTAAGGCAGGTTGACGTAAAATCCCCGATACTTATTACCCCTGCATTGAAAGACGTTTTCAAGCTACTTGGACTGGAAAGCATACCTACCATTGCAAGACCAAGATATTGTAAGCTCGATCTGCGTGGATCGTACCAAAAATTAATATTCAAAAACTGAAGGTAGCTATGACATCGGGACGTCAAACACCCGTGACCATGGGTAGTGGGTACTGTAAAGCAAATGAATAAAAAAGTTAAAATTAAAAGCGATAAATTACGTAAAATTAGTGTATTCATCGGTAACAAAATGGCTCGGAAGTTAATTAACCGATTGAACTATAATATAGTCGATTTATATTTTTAAATTAATAATTTTTCCAATAAAATACTAACGAATACTCAGAAAGTTGAGGAAAATAAAAAAGAAAATTTACTTTTAAACAGTTAATACCTAGTTTTGTTTAGATTAGATCGTAAAAATGTAAAGAAAAATTTTAATTTTGAACGTACATAATTTTGTTTGTTGCCTACATAAAGTCTTAAACTGAACTTAAAATCAATTAAAGAGTGCTTGTGTAAAAAACAAAACTTTCTCGACTGCCTAGTATTTTTTATAACAACTGTTAAATATAAAATTCAGAACGTTTGTGTTTAAAATGTAAATGTGTCACTGCCAAAGTTAATGTTACGTAGATAAGATATATCGACGTTTTTCGACGCAGCTTACGATTATATTTTTACACTTTTATACAGCAAGGCTTTTACAACTCCCATCACTGTTTCTACTTCAATTTTATCTAGAAAGAAAAGATCTGCTCTCAGTCCTAAGTCAGAAGTAATAAATTAAAAAAAACGCATGTGTTGATATATTATATTATAGCCTGAGTTATAAAATAATGAAACAGAATAATTTTTCTCAATTTTTTTTCTTTTCATTTTAAATACGTGTTCCATTCCAGCCTGTCCTAAAAAGCGTTGCTGGCTAAATTTCCCTTCGATAATTCAATGTTTATGAGTCTACTTTTTTTTTTTTTATTATTTGTGCGTTTGGATTTTACATTTCAAAGTCGTTTTAATATATAAATTATGGTGATGTTACGTTGGCGCCATGATCAAAATTGTGCCAAACATTCGTACCGTTCGTTTCGCGCCAATTAGCGCGGCGGCAGCGTCATGGCAACGACTTATTTGCTTTAATTGAAAATTCGTACAAATTACATACACTGAAATACTTCAATTAATGTGATATTTAATTTCAAACTTGGTGTAAGCTTTAATATTAATTGGTATTAATTAAATACATCCGTAATTAAAAATAATCCATTTAAGAACTAATTTTATTCCAATATATCAGTAATTTCATTTTCAAAAATTACATTTTTATATCTATAGAAAATTTACATTTTTGTTTTTGGTTTCTAATGTAAATATCAGTATTTTAATTGGTTAACTATATGGCGCTTTTGTAGCTGGTACAAAATGTTTATTATAAAATGACCATAATTCTTGTAAAAAATTAGACAGTTCCTTGATTTCCTTTTGATGCTCAACATTTTGAGCCTGTGATGATGTTTGTATTGTTCGGCCCTTACTGATTTACCTTTCTAGTACAAACTTCAACACGCTATTAATTAGGTACAACATACATATAATTTATTTAAATACATTTTATATACATATTTTTCAAATCAAGCAATTCTATTTACAGTTTCGTACTTGGCAGTGACCAGCTGGTCTTTCCTCTTCTATATACACCATTCTTTTATTACATTAAATAAATAAAAAAAAAACAAATTAATTACATCGAAATAATAAATTACATGCTTTCGATATTAATAATACCATTGTTATTGATTATTACATTTACTTTAATATGTCACAGATAAAATTACCAACACAATAAATAAAATAAAACAAGCCAATTACGATCCATGTACCAATATACAGAAAATAAATTACAAATTACCGTTTAATAATACACAAGGACAAGTCTGTTACTTAGGTTATGTTACATGATGTTTCTTTGCGACTTTCTAAAATTTACAATAGTGTTTGTTGCTTACAGAATTTGCTATACATACAAAATTTCTTATCAAAACACTTGTAACAATAATTTTACCAAACTATATGCAGAATAAAAGAATTCATAAAGTCCATATTTTATTCAAATTCATTTATTCATTTACTAGCGAGCCACCTCGGCTCCGCACGGTTGATTCCTGGATTTCGACAATGTAAACCATCCAGGGACCCATTTCAACGATATTCTGGCCAAGTTTTATACATATTAGAGCTATAGTTTGAAAATGTGATTTTCTTTTTAATTAACGCCCCCGCAACCCGCCCGTGCTAGTGGAATTTCGTATATATATGTTTCGTGTCTATATATATCTGAATACAGTGAGTTAGGTGTTAGTAAAATTTGCAGTAGGCATCGTGTAATTCTACCGACAGTGTGGTGTACAAATATATTTCTATTCGTTCTAGCCAATACAATTAAAAAAGGTAAGTCAAACATATTCACAAAATGCTATATTATAAGTGAAAAACGTCGTGCTATGACACCCATGACACAACACATTTCGTAATGGCGCCTTTACTTTACTTACCGCCTTATATTGAAAAAAAAAAGAATAATATGTCAAATAAATAAAAATGTCATCTAATCAAATTACTACTTGGTTTACTAGCTGGTACCTGACGCGTAGCTACCGCAGAAGAAATAATTGTGGGGAAATATCGTTTTAAATTTGCAAGTTATATTGTTTAATTAGGAATGATACCATAATACATCCATTGAAATTGAATGATATATAACTTTAAAATAAATTTGTTGTTGCGATACGCGCGCCACCTACTGTAAGTTTATTGCACTATACCTATAACCTTCGCGCAAGTGCAAGCAATATGTTGACAAAGTTTTACAACAACCTGATGAACGGTATGGCAACGCATAAAATACGAACAAACAATAATTAATTTTTATATATTAGATATGGGATTATTATTATTTATATGGCCTAATTAGTAACCTACAAGTCAACATGAGGTTATGTTGTGTCAATGTTATTACTGAATATTTGACAGTTTAATGCTATATAACTAGGGTTACCACCCGCACTTTACAATAAAAGTATTATACCTATTTTTGACGATTTTCAAGGTTTTATCTTAATGTTTACTAAAAGAACGAAATAATCATTACAGATATCAATTATTCACAACGAGCTATATAAGAATAAGCTATATTTGCAAGGAAGAAATTCTGACATTTTTTCCCGTTATTACAGAGCGTTATTTACAGAGTTTATTCTTTGATGAGTATATATATGATGTGAGTATATAAGTGATGGGATGAAAGAAACAGTGTGTTATCTTAACTTAGACATAGAATTTAAATATATTGTGTGGAAAAAAAATAGCATCGTAGCAAGTCGTACTTTATTTTTTTTATTGATATTTTTTTTAATTACTCAAAAAAGGTGGCAATCCTAATTATAACAGCTTAACAATCACTCGTTAGTATGATTACAACTTACGAGCACGATTGTATAGACTGCATCATAGTGCATACTAGATTCAACAAAGAACTAACACCTTATGAACACTATACACGATCCAGTTTACCGTCAAGTTTGCAACACCGCTTTCAACGGCGTCAATTTTGCAGTGCATCCATATAGTATATAGTAGTACAAGTTCGCCGTCAAGTTTGCATGATGCCGGACCAGTTGAAACCATGGCGTCTCTCGCTTATTGCTCGGACTAACGTCATGTATACTTGACCGCTCACACACGCGTTCAAGTTTATATAACGCCGCAAGCTTGATCAAGTCACACTGATAGCCATACACCGTCAAGTTTACCGGACGCATCTTCAAGTGCGCTGCAACTTGACGGTAAATTAGATCGTGTATGGCATCCATTAAAATAATACAAGCACTATTTTCAGGTAAGTAGAGATGTACCCGAAGATAGTAAAATCTTACATAGCTTAACAAAAACCTATTCAGTGTTGCCTTGATGACACATCCACATTTTAATAGAGTGCAAAGTATTTCAGAATATATCTCTATTATATAAATCAATTTCTGCCCGTTAGTCTCGCTAAAATTCGAAACTGGCTCGACAGATATCTGGTAAAATTTATTGTGTGTGTGTTTGGATTCCCTGGATGGTTTAGATTCACAACTGGACCCGGTAGGTGGAGCTATTGTCGAGATTCAGATTTTTTTTTTTATATAGGATAGGGTGACATAGGAGCACACAGTCCACCTGATGGTAAGTGGTTGGCGTGACCCACAGACATCTACATCTACCCTCGATTACGAACAAAATGCAGATGCATCGTCACTCGTGAGGACTAAGATGGAATACCTCTATTGCAGTAAAATGGGTCTCCGGTACTCTACACTCACCATACGAAACACAGCAGCGTTAAGCTGCTATTTTACGCTGGTATTCTGTGAGAGCGTGGTCCTTCCCGCTCGAGCCGACGCATTCGTGCAACAACTATACTACTAATATAGCTGCAGCATGGCTCTACCCAGGGATGGAAAAAATCATGATTTTTTTTATTTTAATCAAATCAGCATGATTTTTTTAAAAAAATCATGATTTTTCTGATTTTTTTGAATTTTTTGATTTTTTTTTTTTGTATATTTGGAAATTCACGAGTTGGTAACACTTTTTAACATAGTAGGATTAAAAGTTTATGAATACATATATATGAAACTGATTAAGAGTAAAATAATTAATACTATAATTTTAATTACAGTTCATATCTTAAGGTGAAAGCGCCAAGGTAACCCGCGAAATTCAAATTTTCTTATGTTTTTTACAATTTGTAGGTCAGTATTAGGTTGTATGTTTAAGAAAATATGATTCTCTACCGTAACAAGTATGTATTTACAGAATTATAATCATCATAATCATCAATACAACCGTCTATGTTTGTATAATCCCATTGTATGGCTATTTCCAGAAAAACTCATTGAAAGGGATTATATGAACTTAAAGGGTTGTATTGGTGATTTTAATAATTCTGTAAACACATACTCGTTATGGTCGCGAATCATATTTTATTAAACATACAACCTGACCCTGACCTGCAAATTCCAAAAAATGCAAAAATATTTGAATTTTGCGGGCCATCCTAGAGCTTTCACCTTAAGGGTGAATTTCAAAAAAAAAATTTTGGTTGATTTTACTAAGTTTATGGGACTATTGAAGATTTTACGTTATTTTAAGCCAGTTTTATTTAATTTTCTGCCTATTATATTAATTTATACATGTTGATTTAAATCAATGATTTTTTTAATCAAAATCAAGTGATTTAAATCGTGATTTAAATCATGATTTAAATCAGTTTGATTTAAATCAGCCAACCCTGCCTCTACCACGTAAAAATCGCCAAAGGATCGCTAGTGATTTTATAAAAAAGAAGTGACTAAAGAAGTTACATTACATTTGACGGTAAGTGGCTACTGCAGTAAGACACCTGCAGCTGCAACTCCACACAAAGTTACAAATGTGTTGAGGACCTGCAGTTATACTGGCTCTCTACACCCTTAATTCCAGAACGCAGCGTTACAAGCCCTGCTATTCAGTGTCAGAAGTAGATAAGACGGTTAGTACTTATCTATTCAGACCGAGTCCTAGGCAAGAAGAGTCCTATTAAATGCATATTAATACTTTTAATACAGAATGATATAGAACTAAATTTCATAACCACTCGCCTGCATGGTTACGATTTACATAAGTAACAACAAAATTAGTACTCTACTGTTCTGATCGATACCGTTGAGAAAAACCAAGTGTGTGATCATAAATTTTTTCTAACACCTTAATATAACCCCAGGGTCCTAAAATACGGGCTGTATTTCAAGGTGCAGCACGTGGTAAACGGTCACCATTTACCACTTTCTCGGCGGTGAAGGGAAACATCGCGAGGAAACCCGCATGTCTGAGAAATAAGAAAAAAAATCCCAACACGCATTGGGGCAGCGAGGCGGGCAATTCCTTGCTCTATAAGTCCTCCTAAGGCCTCCCCTCTTAAAAATGAGGGAAGGCCTGTGACCAGCAATGGGACGTATATAGGCTGTAACTTTAACTTTTTCAACTTTTATTCTATCTGACACATACCATATTTTTGCCCTGTTATAAGCCAGTGCTTGAACACTATCCTACCTCATGGTAAGTACCCGTAGATTGTTACAGACTTACTTAGCTAAACAAAAGCCTAGCCACTGTTGCCTTGAAGATACAACCACATTATTTACCGATGATAAGGCAAACATTGCTTATAACTAGTTATTATTATATATAGCCGTAATTATTTCTCATATCGATCTTTCGTATAATACGTTATATCAATTTACAATTTATAGTAAGTCAACAAAATATTTTTTTATCTGTAGCAACCCTACAATCCTACTGTTCGACCTCCGACTGTGCGGGGCATATTATATTGCCGTAAGCTTTAAAATCAAACGCAAAAGCACTCACTCTTTTTCAATGTATCACCCACACATATATGAGAAAATCTCAAGTGAAAATGGATTAAATGTCCGCCACATGCAGACAATGGTAATTAGGGTTGCCAGCCAATCAGAAAGCAGTAGTTTGAACATACGTTTTAATTATTTGTAATACCATAGATTACCCAGGGGGTAATCTGTGTGTAGTACCCACAAAAATACTATATTGCATATAAAAGGTGGCAACCCTAAACACAATATTGTTTTGCAAGAATACTGGCTCCGTTTGTGATCAAACCTGCGACCACTTAGCTTTTTGGTTTTCAATGATAAATAGTAGTAAGCAATCTAACAAAGAAACATCATGTTTTGATCTAAGTATGCCAAGGTTGGCACCAATGTCGACGACCGCTTAAGCCTAGTCTGGAGATCATGGCCGGGCGTCGTTTGACGACTCCACGTCACTGGAGCTGCTGGAGACGGATTTCTTCGGTTTATACTCTGTTATCACTACAGTGACTCCACTGACGGTTACCTGGTACACCAAAATATAGGGATTTGCTGTTCAATATTGGGTTATTTATAGATGCCAGATGCAATCGCAATCACTGATACATTCAACGACTAATTCGAATTTGGAACTTTAAGTAGTGTCTTAAAACTTCACGTTGGCCAACATTGTGGCGATACCTATGGCCATCATGTACAGCGGATGTTTGTGCTTACCTTGGAATGATGGTCCACAATTTGGCGCGAGATCCGTATGGTGTCGATTTTTTACAAAAGATCAAAGGGCTGTGGCAGTTATGGCCGCCGCGTCCACACGTTGGGCGCGCGTATAGTTTGCTACGAGATCACAGATTGATCGCACGCACCTGATTTAAATTTTATACCACACGTCGTAACTAGTAACAATGACCAATGAAGAAACTTCGCTTTATAGAGCTCTACCAAGCCGAAAATTATTTGTGGAACCCAAGAAATAAAATTTATTTTTTTCCCATTTCTTTTTAATCACCCTTTTCTTATACACATTCACGTAGTAGCGATATGCTGTGAATAAATAAACCGCAGCAGTCGTTAGCGCCTCAATATCCATTTTAATATATTCGTCCGCTATTGGCCAGAACCGACGCAAACTGAACAACCTTCCATCGTGTGGACGCCATCACAAACTCTTGCCTAAATGTAGGCTGTACACGTACACGCACAACGTGTACTGGGCCGTTTTGTGTGTATTTGGCGTTTGCGGCCAACACTCGCCGACAAGCCGTATAGTTTCGGTTTTCCGTGCACAAATCAAAGAAATTTGGCGCAAGCCGCAAACAGCGATCACACGTAGGCCGAGTGTTCAGTTCATAGTTACGCGTCGAAGTAGACTGTAGTGTCTGTAGTGGCTTGGCGACATGGACTAATGAGGAAATATTTAGGTTCATTGATTCTTATCACAATGAATCAGTTATATGGAACCTCAAACATGAGCAACATAAAAATAAAACCAGAGTAAGTAACTTGCCTAACTACATTAAATAATACATGTTTAGTCGTGATTTCAGAGTATGTACCTAATGATAAATATTATTACTACCTAATGATAAATATCTTTTTCTAATCACTCATCTCTGGTGCACATCTAAATAAAATTTGAAAGCGCTGTACAATTATATTGCAACGGCCACAATCGCCCTAACGTCCATCATCATAATTATAGCTACCAACGCAGAATGAAACACGCCAACGTGTGAACGGCATCACGAAAATCAGCCGAGCGCGCTTAGCGAGCCACGTGTACTGAAGCCTTTATATCTTTGCCACAATGTTGGCCAACGTGAAGAGCTGCCATAAAATTTAATTTTTAGTATTTCATAAATATACAAATAACTTGATTTTTTGACTATAAAAGCCTGACACTATGTTATATTGATTGGCAACATTTCACGGGTGTTTATAAAAATGTCTATTATTATTAAAATTCAAGTACTCTATTATGTAATCATATTCAAACTTTAACAAGTCTCTGGCACCATTAAAAGTTAAAAAAAAAGTCTGTTCGGTGAGATTTGATAAATATTATGAAAAACGTCTCGCAATAGCGACTGTCGTTTAAGTATCGCTAACTGTTTGAACGGTGTCGCTTATCACCCGCAGAGACAACGCGGCAACTTTTTTAGGGTTCCGTACCCGGTGGTAACCAATGGGACTCTATTATTAAGTCTCCGCTGTCCGTCCGTCCGTCTGTCTGTCAGTCTGTCAGCGGGCTGTATCTCATGATCCGTAATAGGTGGATAGTCCAATTTTCCACAGAATGTGTATTTCTGTTGCCGCTATAACAACAAATAATAAAAATAAATTAAAAATTAAAGGACCCCTACTAGAAACGTGTATTACGATGGTACGGTACCCTTCATGCGCGAGT
Source organism: Parnassius mnemosyne (assembly GCA_963668995.1). Lineage (NCBI taxonomy): Eukaryota > Metazoa > Arthropoda > Insecta > Lepidoptera > Papilionidae > Parnassius > Parnassius mnemosyne. Next base: position 30,965,391 of record CAVLGL010000084.1, read on the forward strand.
CCGAATCGCACTTGGCCGGGAATTTATTATCTATAAACAAAAATATTTTTTTTTATAGAATAAGGGTGAGAAAGGAGCACTCAGTCTACCTGATGATAAGGGATTACTGGGGCTCATGAACATCTACATCTATCCTGAATTAAAAATCCAAACGCAGAAGCATTTTCATCTCTGAGGACTAAGATGGAATGCCTCGTTTCCAGTAAAAAGGGGTCTCCAGTTGTCAACACTCACCATACGAAACATAGCAGCATTAAGCTGCTATTTTACGCGGGTATTCTGTGAGAGTGTGGTCCTTCTCCGGTCGAGTCCAGTCATCGTGCTTATAATATAAAACGACGAAAAATTAGGAATGAGTTTAGGTGCCCTGCTTTTTTTATCAATTGTCGCCGAACAGACTTTAGACAAGGTATATTGTACCTCTCTGGTTTGCGCCGAACTTCGGTCGACGTTGCTAAGTCGTGGCGGATGTCGACGCTTCTTCTTGAGCGAATTGGCGGAGCGTGGTCGCTTCTGTGAGCTCGTGGGCGCTGTGCCGGCCGCTTGGGCTGCCACCAGGGCTGGGTTGATGCGAGGTTTGCGGGTAGAAGTGCCTGATGACAAGCGGTATGTTCAAGAATCTGTCACACAAAATAGATCTAGTCTTTAGAGGATTCTGGTGGTGTTTTGAACAGCAAAGTTCATCACAAATGTTTTCGACTATATAGAAACGGATCGTGTACAAATAGATTGATTCGACCGGGGAAGGGTCATTCTTTTTTTCTTTACTAGGTTACTACTTTTTACATCATCATTACATCTCATCCATTTCCACACATTCACATCATCCACATCCACTGTTATAGGCCTCCCACAAGAAATCCCACAAATCACGGTCCTGAGCCACCTGCATACATCGATTTCTTTCACCTATTGCCATATTACCAGCACGTCGCTCCGTCTAGTAAGGCCCGCCTTTCACTAAGCCTATCGGTACGAGGCTGCCACTCGAAAACCTTTCTTTCCCATCGGTTGTCAGTGCTATGTGAGTGGCCCATTGCCACTTTAGCTAGCTACTGTTCGGTGTATGTCGGTGATGTTGATTACGCTGGTTCTACTGCGGATACCTCATTATAAAGTGTATCACGCAGAAAAACTCCGAGCATAGCCATCTCTATTTTTTTTAAATACTAGTAATGCTATTAAATATTACTAATATTCCCTTTAACCACTTCTGGTAAGCTTAAAATGCTTGTGTTAGAAGTGGTTCACGACAGTAGTCGAATGGCGGATTCGAACCCACGACCTTTCGAGTTCGCGGTCCGCGTCCTGCCATTAGGCTACTGACTCTCTATAGCTCGCTTACCTTATTGCATAATATATTGAAATATCTTCCAGTTGCCTTTTTTTAAAAAGTATATTATGGAATAAACTTAATAAGCAAGATGCTGAGTAGTGTTATCTTACACATTTTTTTAAGTATTAAATAAGATCCAGATTATATAGTCTTCTTCTATCTAAGAGATTTCCACCTATCTACTGACTCATCACGATATCTCTGAGACTTGAAATTTGGTAGGAATATTCCTTTCACCGAGTAGAGATTAGGATTTTATGAAATTCAACCCGCAAGGTGGTATGCGGGGACGTTAATAAAAAAAAAACACATTTTCAAACTACACCTCTTATAGGTATATTTTTTTGTGTTTATGAGTGGGGTCCCTTGATGGTTTAGATTCACAATCGGGCTCGGTAGGTGGCGCTTTTGTCAAGATCCAAAAAGCAGTGCGAAGCGGGGCCGGATCGCTAGCCAATTAATAAAGATTCTGTATGTCTAAGCGGTAGAGAGCTATATTACATTTATTAAAAATATAAAATAGATATTTTAACATCTAAAAACAGCTCGTCCACAAAGAATATACATATAAAAATGTATACATTCCACAGACTAAGACCGTGCCTCCTTTGTTTAATATGGTTAGCGCGTCTACGTCTCGTTGAATTCACACAGGGTTGTCAGAGAGATATTTTATGGCTAAAATTTAATTTTCATTTCTTTCTATGGATATTTTTAACGACTCCCTGTCGTCTCAGAAGAATCTCATTAATTGGCCGAAAGTCCTTCAAACATTATGTCGAATTTGTGTGTAATCAAAGATTAATGTTGTACTAATAAAACTAAAAAAGAATCTGTTCTTTCAAACTATTATGAAAATAATATGTAGTTGCTAATAATTTTATCCATTTTGAATTAGGCGACACCTGAAGAGGAGACTACAAAATTAAAACTTTTAAATGATGTCCTATTGGCTAAATGGAGCGACTATATAAGCAACTACACGTAAAATCGAATATCGGGATAAATGACGTGTCTTTTTTATAGGAAAGGGTGACGAACGAGCAAACAGTCCATCTGATGGTAATTGGTTGCTGTGGCCCATAGACATCTACATCTATTCCCGATTACGAATCAAATGCAGATGCGTTGTCACCCGTGAGGATTAAGATGGAATGCCTCGTTTCCAGTAAAAAGAGTCTCCGGTTCTCTACACTCACCATACGAAACTCAGCTGCGTAAAGCTGTTATATCACGCTGGTATTCTGTGAAAGCACGGTCCTTCCCCAGTTGAGCCGACCCATTAGTGCTACAACTAAACTATATATATATATATATAGCTGCAGCATGGCTCTACCACGTATAAACCTCTCTACGTGGCTCTAAACTTTGGTAAGTTAGCAAATAGAAATTAATTAAAAGTGTCCCTATCGCCTCGTGGTTTATATGACCTTCTAATTTTTTTAAGACTTTTCTTAGTTAATAAGAAAAGTCGAGACAAATGTTTGCATCCTGTCTATACGTATATACCTGCAAACCTCTATTATTTTATTTATACGTATAGATTATAATTGATAACAAAACTTTTGTTTCAAAATAAATATATAATTTTATTACACGCATAGCTGACAACCCTGAATATAGTTGCCGTATCCTAATATGAACAGACTACATTATAACGAAAGCAATTTGAGTTCCGCTTTAAGATAACATAGTCTCCTTGAATTCTTTAAAAAAAAAACTATTTTATTAAAAAAAAGAGGTTTCCAATTTAAATGAATGTTTTTTTTTTGTATGTATGTTACGTGATATCTGGGAACCGATTTTGATGATTTTCTTTTTATTAAATCGGTTATTCTTTAGGGTGAATTCCACCCCTAAGTATCACAAAATAGGGGATGTAGTTTTTAATGTAATTATTTAGACGACATTGAGATTGTGCTATCCGTCAGTCCACTCAAAAAGTTTTTTAGTCGATGGTAAGACATGGTGTAAAAACGAATTGATGCCCTGACTTCAGAATGCGAATTTATTTTATTCTTTTTAATGCCTTGAAGTCAACTGATTGAAGTGGCGGAAAGATTTTTTTTATTAAGTAACTTTTTTTTTAAATAAGAAAAATTTACTAGTGCTCGTGTTAAAGTTACAGCCACATAGAACATATACGTCACACTGCTAGGCTCAGGCCTCCCCTCATTCCCGAGAGGGTTTTAGGGCAAGGAAATGTCCGCCGCGCTGCCCCAATGCGCGTTGGCGAACTTTACATATCTTCGAATATTTTTTTCTTACTTCTCAGACATGCAGATTTCCTCACGATGTTTTCCTTCACCGCCGAGGACGTAGTAAATCCGCACTTAAAATTGCAATTAACGATTTCATCGGTGCCGGCGGGGATCGAACCCGGGTTGCTCACGTACAATGAAATTTACAGCGAGCGCTAACCATCAGCTACCACGGCTCTTCTGAGCTACCACGGCTCTCGTGTACTAAGTTTCATTACACGAGCAACCTCACTTACACCACCTCGGTACCATCGATATTGTTGCAATTTTAAATATTTATTTACCACGTGCTCCGCGGTGAACGAAAACCGTTGTGAAAAACCTGTTTATCTAAGAAATAAAAAAGGAACAAGATCTCTTAAGAATAAAATATTTTTTTAACAGTGGTAGAGCCATGCGGCAGCTTTTGCTGTCGCACGGATGGGCCGGCTCGAACCGGGGTGGTACCACGACCTGACAGAAAACCAGCGTGAAGTAGAGGTTTACCTCTGCGTTTCGCTTGGTGAGTGCAGGTGGCCGGAGGCCCTTTTTACTGGAAATGAGGCATTCCATCTTAGTCCTCACGGGTGACAACGCATCTACATTTTGATTTGTAATAGAGGATAGATGTAGACATGTATGGGCCGCAGCAACCACTTACCATCAGGTGGACTGTGTGCTCGTTTGTCTCACTTATCCTATAACAAAAAAATTTCGCGGACTCATTGTACCAAGACTCTTACAGAAATGAGAAGAGGCACGTGCCCAACAGGCAATGTCCTCCAGATCGCGCAGTCGCAATGGAGACTGTGCGCAGGACAGGATTCTAGTGCGAGTGTATGCGCAAACACAAGTGCACTCTCTATTCATTTACTCTCGTAGTCCGATGGGATGACAATCCGACACGACCACGATCAGGCGCAGAACGAACGCTTTCACGTGTTATACGAGGGACGGGGATGAAACACAGCCAATTTCCCGACTTAGGGCTCCTACTGAGAATTTCTTGATTGCCCAAATACTCAATTTTAAGACGTCGTTAAATCTCGTGCTGTCTCTTTCACTTTAAGTCAAAGTGACTGTGACCACCATGAGACTTAACAGCGTCTTAAAATTGAGTAACGTTTGAGTATTTGGCCATATGACTGTTTTTTTACCTCACGGTCAGGAGTTGCGTTTACGACCACGTAAGACGTACATAGTCTGTAACTTTACTTCGATATAGCTAAACCGATTAATGTTTTTTTTTTAATGGGATAGGGTGACAAGCGAGCACACAGTCCACCTGATGGTAAGTGGTTGCTGTGACCCATAGACATCAGTCAGCCGTGAGAACTAAGACGGAATACCTCTTTTCCAATAAAAAGGGTCCGGTTATTTACACTCACCATACGAAACACAGCAGCATTAAGCAGCTATTTTACGCTGGTATTCTGTGAGAGCGTGGTCCTTACGCGGCGGAGCCGACCCATAAGTGCTACAACTATACCTATAATTAATATAACCGCAGCGTGGCTCTACCACGTTTGACTACCAGTAAATATAACACTGGAGACGTTTTAACCTTTTTTACAGACTTCAAAAAGGAGACGGTACTCAATTCGACTGTAGGTTTTTTATGTGTGTTAGGTCATAACTTTTTACTGGGTGAACCGATTTCGATGATTCTTTTTTGTCTGAAAGCTGGTGCTTCTCATGTGGTCCCACATAAATTTGATCAAGGTCTGACCAATAGTTTTTGAGTTATTCTTAATAATTTATATTGAAGTCGGTTGGACAAATTTTTTAATTTTAAATTATTAATCAGCCTTTAGAATCTTATAATCTATTTAATCAGCCTTTAGAATATATACTGGCCTTTTCAAGAACCACGCTATGGAGGTGAAATGTTGAGCACAGGGTCAATAACTCCACCTTAATAGTGCTGCTTCCCATTTACCAGTGATTTAGATATATCAGCCGGTTGCTAGGGGCTCATTTGATAGTCAGCATGGTGTACCACGGTTGTTGATGTGATAAGGTATTCCGAGAAAAAATGGTTAATTCCTACCGACATCCAGTACTTGGACAACACAGTTATCTTTCTAGTGATTATTTTTCTTAATGAGCTTTACCGCTCATAATGGAAAGTTTACGCAAGATACGTCCTTCAATGTCTAACTATTAGGCTCGCTTTCGGTTGCTACGCTGTATAAGATAGTTTAGATCAGGGGTGGCGAACCTTTATGTATCAACGTGCCATCTTTCTAAAGAAATGTTTAAAGAGGTCATAGACGTCCCGTAAACGAATTTTGACATCGTGATTACCGCCGCCCCGCGCACCGCGCCCGAACACTCACGTTCGTTCGTAATATAATATACTTCATAGTGAACTTTCTGATCGGCGGCGTGCCCAAAATATTGCGACGCGTGCCATTGGTTCGCCATCCCTGGTTTAGATTTATCAAACGCGGTATCTACGTACATACATAACATGGCCGTGTAGTGGTGACGTAAGACAATTCACTGTCCCTTAACAACCAGTGTTAGTGGTAACAGGTGACAAAAGAAAATAAAACAGGTTGACCAGCACCATCTTTCTAATAACAACTCAAAATTATAACAATACGGTACGCGCTCGCCGGCACGACCACTATGACCAATAAGGCAATCTATTTGTTTTTAAAAGACGTTAACTCCACACTAGGATTTTCTCCTGTATCGTCTTGGCAGTACATACATAAATTTCACGGCACGAGTACGGTTCTTACGGCGCGACGATTCACGTCAAAGTTACTTCTGCAACGGTTTTGGCGCGAGCTATTTAAAAAAAGCAAAGGCAATGATGAGGATGAGGATGATGTTGGTTTATGAATCAGTGTTGTTACTAATCATCATATCCCCCCCCTCTGTTGAGGTTTTTTGAGCTATCGAACCGCTCTCCGAGTGGGGGTGTGCGGACCCCCGCCTCTTATTGCTTAGGTCGTGTGGGTCGATGTTTGGGCGGTGAGAGCCACCCTGGTACGCGGGTGTACGGTATGTACGAGGTGTGTACTGGAACCGCCCCATCCTTTATCCTACCAGGCACCTGTGCGAGCCATAGCGGCTGAGGTCGGTCGTCGAAGGCGACCAATAAGCCACAGCTGCGGAGGTGAGCAGTGAGAGGGGCTGCTCTCTCACCGCGCCTACGGCTTTACAAAAACACCCTAGGAGTAGGGAAGACCAGATTACGTGGAGTAGGGGCGTGCTGATTCGGTTTTAGTATTCGATTTTTTATTATCGATATCTCGGAAACTAAGCGAGATATCGAAAAATTGTATTCTTACTTTTTGGCATATCTCGTCGCGATCTTTTTTTTTTTAAAGGATAGGGTGACAAACGAGCACACAGTCCACCTGATGGTAAGTGACCAGTGCGACCCATACACATCTACATCTATCCTCAATAAAGACTCAAGATGCAGATGCGTTGTCACCCGTGAGGACTAAGATGGAATGCCTCTTTGCCAGTAAAAAGGGTCTCCGGTTCTCTACACTCACCATACGAAACACAGCAGCATTAAGCTGCTATTTTACGCTGGTTTTCTGTGAGAGCGTGGTCCTGCCCCGGTCGAGCCTACCCATTCGTGCTACAACTATACCACTAATATAGCTGCAGCATGGCTCTACCACGTATAAAATCTGTGCGAATCCTTCAAATCGTGGCGCCGTAGGAACCCAGAAGCCTTGTGAAATTGGTCACAAGGACATCCAGACCCGGAACAAGTAATTGTCGGGTATACAGATACTTGTTCCATGTGGTATTCGAACCCGCGGCCATTGGCTTTGCAACTCATTGCTAAGCCACTGCGCCACAGAACCGTCAAATGTATGGGAAAAGCCTGTTTTCGGCGGTTGCTTTTAATATGAAGTTTTAATGTGATGAATTAATGAATTTAACGTACATAATAAGCTTTAAACGACAAATTCGAAAAGAGAACCTAGTACAGAGTTAGAGGCCATATGTAATCGGTTCACCCAGTAAAAGTTGTGAGGTAACACACATAAAAAAGCATACAGTCGAATTGAGTACCGTCTCTTTTTTGAAGTCGGTCTTACTTTTCGTGGTAGATTTTTTTGACGGCTCCGTGGCACAGTGGTTTAGCAATGAGTTACTGCGCTGGGGGCCGCGGGTTCGAATCCCGCACGGAACAAGTGTTTGTATGGCCTACAAATAATTGTTTCGGGTCTGGACGTTTGTCCTTGTGCAATTTGTGTTTGTAAACTGCCTCCACTCCATCCTAGGAGAAAATCCTAGTGGGGGTAAAGTTTAAAAAAAAAGATTGTCGTTAATAAGAGCTTTAAATAAACCTAACATGTATTTTTGACTTTTCCTTTGATTAAAATCGTAAGCACCTTTATCATCAGGGCATAAACACTACTGCTTGACATGGGCCTCTCCCATAACAGAGAGAGAGAGAGTTTGATGTAATTGGCAGGCGGGAGAATTAGCGATCGCTACGTATCACAACTTCACAACACAACGTTGTGACGGTGCCCGTCACCGATCTAGGTATTACGTAGTAGTTAGACTGTGTTAATGTCCGACTAACTACGCGATAGTGCGGTAGTTATAGCTTCATGTGCTGCAGGCATTCCCATAGTCGACTTAAGCGTGAAATAGAGCATTTACAAAATGTAAGCTTCCCCTTGAAGTTTGAGTCACACGACCTAATACCCTAACAATTCGATCTGAGCACTTCGGATTCGGATCAGATCCATGGTCCCATGTGTTTACATTCTCATATAATATAAATAAAAAATAATATAACGTCCTACATTCTATATTATAAAAATATAATATTTACACAAATTAAGGTCATGGAGAACTTTAAGAAGCTTCATATATATGTAAGAAAACTACTGTTTCTATATCATACCTACAGGTATAATGCACGCAAGAAAGGTCAACGAATTATAACCACAATTATTTCAGAAGTTATTATATATAAACGTGAAACACCGTTACAAGAGACTATTCAAATAGGTAGGTTTATTGCTACACTAGCGCTCACTAGCCGCGGCAATTTCTAAAACTCATTCTATAGGTTATTAGCTTATAAGTTATTAGTAATTTATTTAGATCTAAAATAAGTATGAATGGCATGTATAGTTCGATTGATATTAGAGATTATTTTAATACAAATTTAATATTATTTAAGTAAAAAGTAAAAATTTCATAGTCCTAATAATACTTTCGCTTTTTTTGAAATAATATTTCTTTTTTTTAACAAATTAATAAAAGTATCTAACTGTTTTGATACATAATCTGAGGTCAAATCAAAGACCGAAAACGTTAAAGTATAGCTTTATAAATAATTCTCTAACACTAATCAATATTCGATACTTATGAATTATGCAAGTTTTAGAGACGATTTAAATGTTAAGTAAGAACTTATAGGCCTTTTTTACAACGATTATCGCTTGCAGATATAATAAGAGTGCATTAACATTACTTGTCTAAACAAAAACCAGATCATTAGCCCTTGGAACGACCTAAATTTCATGAAGGACTTTCGGTCAATGTCTCTATCGAACAGCGGACGTTTGGGGTTAAAACCAAATAAAATCTTCATATTTACCTTTTCTAACGTCACACATTGAGCATTTGAAGGCTTCCGCGTTATTTCTATATGTGCAAACACTACAATCCCAATAATTTTCTTCCAACGCCTTCGAGGGCCTCTTTGCCCTCCGAATACCATTTTTCTTGTCCATTGTCACGTATATTTGAACTAACGCACATTAATCATGATACTTTAGAATTGACACAGCAATTCTTAACGCACATGAACGATATTTTTCGCCTAAAACTCATTATTTATGTTTTACTGTGCACAGAAACGTACACTATAATTCGCCATGACAGCTCGTCCATGCCGCGTAGATAAAATAGCACCGGCGCCACTTGCTTTGGTACTACTTTACCGACAATATCACAGATAATACATTTCAAAATATATTTAATATCATTTTAATATTGATATTTTAGTTTATGGTAACATATTGTTATTGTAGGTATTCAATTTTAAGCAAATATTTTATAATGACGATTTCTTTGAGTAAAATATGTTTAATAAATACTTTAATTAGTTTTTTATCATTCCTGTAAGCAATATTTACTTACTTTCCGTTTATGTATGTAGTATTTTGGATTGGTAATCTCCATTTTTCACTCTTTGTACTCTAGTATGACATAAATTAGTAATAATAAATACTTATTTAATATTTATAGCAGTTTCAAAGAATTTGATGCGTTGGTTAGGTATTATTTAAAAAAATCAATCTCTTAACGTTGTACGTATCATCCAGCGTACCTACTTCATGATCATGATCTTCACAGAGAGGGTATGTGCACTTAAATTAAATTTGGTTTATTTTTTTATTACGATCACGATCGACTTTTGATGCACACAAATATATAAAAACCTTAACTTCATGCAACTCTGACCTAAAATAAATTATATACAATATTAAAAACTATAATAATTATAAAAAATCTAAAACTAGAAACTACTCCCCGCGGTATCGTGCCAAGAATGCTGGCTGCGTTTCCCCGCTGAATGACTATACTTAGCCTTTGAGCGAGAAAAGAACCAGCAACGATCAGCCGCGGATGGAGTTCCTTTAGGAACTCCACCCCACGTGCACCCCACAGACCGATAGTCTCTACAGCAAATTGCACAAATATGTAGTCAAATTGGCATGATATTTTCTAATATGTATGTATTCGCGTATAAACACGTACAAGATCTTAGGTTTTAATAAACAGACTCTACATTCAAATAAGATTTAAATCAAAAGTTACATTCTGAGAATATAATGTAATATGATATTTATTGCCTGTTTAACACCCTAAAGATGACAAAGGTATAGAAAACAAAAATCCACAATATTTTCATAGCACAACAAGCTTTACAGTTTTTTTTTTTATATGATGAGGGTGACAAACGAGCACACAGTCCACCTGATGGTAAGTGGTTACTGCGGCCCATAGACATCTACATCTATCCTCTATTACAAATCAAAATGTAGATGTGTTGTCACCCGTGAGGACTAAGATGGAATGCCTCATTTCCAGTAAAAAGGGCCTTCGGCCACCTGCACTCACCAAGCGAAACGCAGAAGTAAACCTCTACTTCACGCTAGTTTTCTGTGAGGTCGTGGTACCACCCCGGTTCGAGCCGGCCCATCCGTGCGACAGAAAAAGCTGCCGCATGGCTCTACCACTGTTAAAGTTAATACATAAAGTAAAACTTGAATACCCGCATAAAGTGGAAGCTCTGATTCGACGTTTCGTCTGGTGATTGCAGGTAGCCGAAGGCCCAATTCGTATGCGTTTACGTCAGAGAGGACATCTGTTTTCGACGCCTCGGTAGTCTTGAAGATTCTGACCTGTCCAAGCTTTGGCTACGCGTAGATGGCAAGGACCATCCGCGCGTCTACGGGAGCCTCTGTAGGTCCCATAACAGTAATGCCGAAACAAACCGACTCATCGACCACGTCCAAATGACTACAGATTCAACACACAACAGTTTTAACAGTGGTAGAGCCACGCGGCAGCTTTTGCTGTCGCACGGATGGGCCGGCTCGAACCGGGGTGGTACCACGATCTCACAGAAAACCAGCGTGAAGTAGAAATTTACCTCTGCGTTTCGCTTGGTGAGTGCAGGTGGCCGGAGGCCTTTTTTACTGGGAATGAGGCATTCCATCTTAGACCTCACGGGCGACAACGCATCTACATTTTGATTTGTAGTAGAGGATAAATGTAGATGTCTATGGGCCGCAGCAACCACTTACCATCAGGTGGACTGTGTGCTCGTTTGTCACCCTTATCCTATAAAAAAAAAACACACAAACACTCACGCCTGTCAGAGTCCCGACTCTGCCGTTCACAAAAGATCCCATCCGCAGAGATCGTGATTCTCGGCGATTTTTATGAAATGTGTGTAACACCTGTAATTAAGTCAACACTTAGTATTTATGATTTTTTGCAAAAATATTATGCTTTTGTTAGTGTATGTCTTATTGGTGTTAAATAAATAAATAAATAAATAAATTTTGACGCCCACCACGCCAAATGGCTCGGCTCACGTTTAACCAATCATGCGGGGAGATATCTTCATGATTTAGCCTTGGCATATGGTCTGACACAACTAGTTACTTCGCCTACGCGGATTCCAGATGTGGAGGATCATGCACCTTTCCTGTTGGACCTTCTGCTGATCTCTCATCCGGACAGATATCAAGTCTCGGTCGATGACTCTCTTGGCTCCTCGGACCATTGTCTAGTCGGGAGTGTGGTGCCACTCACGCTAACATCGCGGTTGCATTCTGCAGGCTGGTGCCGTGTTTGGCAACATAGGTCGGCCGATTGGGATAGGATGCGGTCTTTCTTTGCATCCTACCCTTGGGGGCGGGCTTGCTTCTCGCCGGACGATCCCAACGTTGTTGCTAATTCTGTCGCTGATGTGGTACTTCAGGGTATGGAACTTTTTAATCCTTCCTCTGTGGTGCCCATCTAGTGAGTGCTACCGAGCCTGGGCTGACGCATCAACGTTCCGAGATGTAAACACTAGCGCCCTTAAAAAGAAGTATAATTCCGCCTCCAAGTCCTTCACTAAAGTCCTTGCCAAGTCAAACTCATACCATATAGGCAGAATTGGCGATAAACTAGTTGCTTTCCATCGGGAACCCGTGCATTCTGGTCTCCCGCCAAGGCTGTCCAAGGGAACTTCTGTCAGCCCTCTCTTCCATCTCTGCACAAGAAGGACGACTCACTGGCCCATACCGCAAATGAGAAAGCCGATCTGCTAGGCTCTTTCTTTGCATCTAACTCGATTCCTAATGACGGGGGGAACACACCGCCGATCATCCCGAGGTATGAGTGCTCCATGCCGGATGTGTGGTTCACACAGCGCTCGGTTCGCAAAGCACTCCTCTCCCTCGACATCTACAAGTCAAGTGGGCCTGACGGAATCCCCCCAATTGTTCTGAGGACATGCGCTCCAGAGTTGGCACCGGTTATAACGCGTCTTCTCTCGTACTCCTACTCCCTAGGCGTAGTCCTGAAATCATGAAAGATGGCTTTCGTCCACCCGATCCCTAAAAAAGGCGACCGCTCAGACCCGTCCAACTACAGGCCTATCACCATCACCTCCTTGTTCTCCAAAATAATGGAATCCATTATAAATTGCCAGCTCTTGCGGTACCTTGAGGATCACCAGCTGATTAGTGACCACCAATACCGTTTTCGTCGGTGTCGATCATTTGGTGATCTTCGGTCTACCTGAATCATTGGCATTGGTCGTTAGTTTGGACATTGCGCAGGCCTTCAATCGTGTTTGGCACAAAGCGCTTCTTTCGAAGCTCCCTTCCTATGAGCTTCCCGAGATATTGTGCAATTGGACATTGTGGACAGCTTTCTTGCAGATCGGAGCATCAAGGTCGTTGTAGATGGTGCATGCTCCGATTTCAAGCCTATTAACGCTGGTGTTTCACAAGGCTGCGTGCTATCACCAACGCTGTTTCTTCTGCATATCAATTATATGTTGCAAACCGGTAACATACATTGCTATGCGGATAACAGCACTGGTGATGCTCTATACACCGGCCGTGCCAATATTTCTCGGGAAATTATAATATTCCCCTGGTGTTGCAGTTGTTCATGGGCGGCGGTAGTCACTTACATCAGGTGAGTCGTAGGCTCGTTTGCCCCATCTGCTATTAAAAAAATTGACCTCTCCCTTTGTCATAATATAATTGTCACACTTGGCCGGCGAATTGATAATTGAAAAAAAGAAAGAGAGAAAGAACGAGATGTTTATTTCGTCATCTCACCTTTTTTTTATTATCCATCTTTATTTAAAAAGGCTATTATTATATAAGGATATATCAGCCATATTGTAACCTAACTTATTCCTGTTACACAAATGCTATTTAGAAAGGGGGAATCAATGTGGTAAGAATATGGAAATGAGTGATCTTGCTACCGCTGAGTGTGGCTCCGCAAGTATACTCAAAAACCAACCCGTTTCACACAAATTCATATTAAATTTTTGCACCAGATTCTCCCTTTCCCTTTGACTTACCATAAAGTGAGCCGTTGGCTCGTTTACCCACTCTCCTTTATAGAAAAAATTTCGTCTTTTTTTATAGGCGTGAGTTTTTTATAAAAGTGAAGAGTATTTTGCTTTTGATCGAATCGTAAGTTGCATAAATAATAAGAGTAGATTTTTACGAAACCGACCGGTCCACCATAATATATCCTTAGATGTTTTATGGGACTGAGTCTGATAGTCTTGGCAACCGTTGCACTTGCGTCTGTGATACAAGTGCGACTCACGTCCAAATGGTTTAGATGCCTTCATAACTATGCCCACAGTGCTACCAACTATAGTGGGAATCGTTTGCCTGTGGCGATCACTTCAAGTTATGCTTTTTCAATTTTAATATCGTTACCTAAATTAATATATCCATATATATATATAAAAAAAAACTTTTATACATTTACTGATACATTTACAAAGTACATAGAAACCAAACGTGAAACGTCAAAACTAAGGACAACTATAATTTCCACTAGAGTAACACAATCACATTGCTGATGATTTTCTTATAGGATAAAGGTGACAAACGTGCACACAATCCACCTGATGGTGAGTGGTTGCCGTGGCCCATGGTCATCTATGCTCGTTGTCACCCGTGAGGATTTAGATGGAATGCCCCGTTTCTAGTAAAAAGGGTATCCGGTTCTCTACACTCACCATACGAAACACACCAGGGTTAAGCTGCTATTTTACGCTGGTATTTTGTGGGAGCGTGGTCCTTCCCCGGTCGAGCCAACGCATTCGTTCTACAACTATACTACTAATATAGCTGTAACATGGCTTTACTACGTATAAAAATTATTTACTACATGCATAAGATAATTTAAAATTAAAAATTTTGTACAGCCGACTTCAATATAAGTTATTTAAGAATAACTTAAAAACTATTGGTCTGACCTTGATCAAATTCATATGGGACCACACGAGAAGTACCAGCTTTCAAATAAAAAAGAATCATCGAAATCGGTTCACCCAGAAAAAAGTTCTGAGGTAACACACATAAAAAAAAAAACGAAAAAAAAAAAAAACATACAGTCGAATTGAGTACCGGCTCCTTTTTGGAAGTCGGCAGAAAAATAAGGAAGATAATAAAAAGAACGACGGACGCTATCGGTTTCGTGTATACTTACGTAATATTTTAATATCGTTTTTAAATAACACATACTCAACACTAAATATAAAATTTTGTAAAAAATAAAAGAGCGGACGAAATATCGGTATAATGTAAAGTCAGAACTGCTGTTGTCTATCTCGATTGTCTAGCTACGTACAGGCAAAAAAAGAAAAATATTTGACAGCACATTTACAAATAATTTTGCAGTGGTTCTCACACTAGGCACGCAGACCTGTATCGAGAGAGCCATACACATACACATTAACAAAAACAGAATTAGTGCACGGCTGACTTTACAAAGCTTTCCCTTACTTTAAATGTCTTCCTCATGTTATTTATAGTCTATAAACATAAATATATACTTAAACATATATACATACTTACACTCACACACACACACACACGCGCGCGCGCGCACACACACGCACACACGCACGCACGCATGCACGCACGCATGCACGCACGCAGGCACACAGGCACACAAGCAAGTTGTTAATTTAGTTGTGAAGGATTCCACTCTCCGAATTTTTTCACAACTACACAAATTCTTCTCAGTCGTGCAAAGATGCGATCTTATGTGTTTGTCAATAGGTTGTGTTGACGGACGGGTCTTATGAAAGCACATATAATTAGTTTTCTGAATATTGAAAGTTAACGGACTTGAGTTTAACCAAAGAGCAACCTCTGAAATACCGCGTTCCGCCAGAGAAATGTCTTCATCCCAACTTTTTCCACTGTATAAAATCAAAAAATCAAAAAATCTTTATTCTCAAACCAGTAATACTTAAAATTAAATACATTATTGGAACACTTCTTTTAAGTTAAAAAAATGACCGTATCATCAGCATAACATATTATCTCTGAATGCTTTGAGTTGAACTGATGTATGTCGTTCATGTATATGATAAAGAGAGTTGGACCGAGAATACTTTCCTGAGGTACACCATACTTAACATTCTGCATTTCACTTATATAAGTGCCAACTCTCACGCACTGTTTCCGTCCCTGCAAATAGCTTTTGAATCATTCCAAAGCTAATCCTGTGATTCCTACGTTTTGAAGCTTTTTACGTAATAAAGGAACAGAAACAGTGTCGAAGGCTTAGTCCAGGATTACACCAATACAACATTCGTTTATGTCAAGGCAAGAAAAAAGAGAAATTAAAGTGGTTACAGCATCCGCGGTACATTTTCTTTTCCTAAATCAAAACTGTCTTGAAAAGAGCAGATTATGTGCTTTTAAGAAATTCATTAGTATTTTATGAACCAATTTTTCAAGGAGTTTGGAAAAACACACTGTAGAGAAATGGGTCGATAATTATCTGGAGAGTTTTTTAGGTCCTTTTATATACAGGATACACCATCGTTGTCTTGCAAACTTCTGGAAATACGCCGGTAAAAATACTCAAGTTGCATATTACTGTAAGTGGCTCAGTGATAAATTTCTTAATATGCTTAATCAGTGTATTACTTAATACATCAATTACGCTTTAGCAATAGATCCTAAATTAAAAACCTATTCTTCAATTGTCTTGCCACTCGGATAGCCTCTCAATTAGGCAATTAGACTACCGTCGTTTTTAAGCCAATATATCCGTATTGTAATGCTTTTAACTTTTTTAGAGAATAAGGGTGATAAACGAGCACACAGTCCACCTGGTGGTAAGCGGATGCTGTGGCCCATTGACATCTACATTTATCCTCGATTAAGAATTAAAATGCAGGTCACGCCCGAGGATTAACATAGAAAACCTCGTTTCCAGTAAAAGGGTCTCCGAATCTCTACACTCACAATACGAAATACATCAGCATTAAACTGCTATTTTACGCTGGTACTCTGTGGGAGCGTAGTCCTTTCCTTACGAGCCACCTATTCTTGCTACAGTTATTATAAAGTTGCAGCGTGGCTCAACAACGTATTGTACTGGTTTTACAATCAAGTCTTATGTTTTATTCTTAAAACTTCTACTTTTAGCAGGTTCCGGGTTATATTATTTATATATATTGTATAGGCTTACTTTGTGAATTACATAATATGTATAATATACATGTATATGTAATTAACAGCTGTTGGTTTTCCTGTTAAAAATAAATAAATAAACGATCGTAAATGATTCCAGCACTTCGTTGAATAATACATATAAAACTGCATTAAAATGCGGCCGAACATAAAAACTACTTGTAGTGACAGCGTACATCACGTTACATATATCACTCTATTTCGTCCGGAGGGTGTCAAAAAAACCTACTTTTTGAATATATTGTATAGACTTACTTTGTTAATTACATAATATATATCATATACATACATTGTTCATTAACAGCTATTATTTTTCCTGTTATAAATAAATAAATAAACGATCTTAAATGATTCCAGCAATTCGTCGAATAATATATTTAAAACTGCATCAAAATGCGGCCGAGCATAAAGACTATTTGTGGTGACAGCGTACATCACATCACATACATCACTATATTACGTCCGGAGGGTATCAAAAAATCTACTTTTTGATATGCTATAAAAAGCTTATAGCTTCCGATAGATGGCGTATGCTAGACGTAAAATACTGTGAACTCAGATCGACTGGCAGAAGTGTCAAATGTAGAATAAGTGTTCTACTGTGACGTCATGATGATCTGCCATTGCCAATCCGCCTTCTAAGTGTGACGATTGGAGCAATTCTTTCAGACAATGAAGACGCTCAACTCAAAAAATGTTTAACGGGCTCAGGACGGTATTTTATGGGAAAACGTACTGTATGACACCTTGGGAGGTACTCACGAAAATGAGCGTAGTTTGATGCGTGTGTGGGCGTGTATCCGTGTGTTTACTTAAAGGAGCTTAGTTTTGTGGCTTCAAAAATAACAAAGGCAGCACTTTATCTACCTTTTTTACTTCTTGTGAGTTCACGGACTGATTAATTAGGAGACTACACGTTTTAGTGCTGTAATATTTTCAGTCTTATATTAATCTAGTTGAGTATCGCCGATGTCAATATTCTTCAACGTGCGTGTTGAATTAGTTTCATTTAGAAATTAGGTAACTGGATTTGTATCTGACATAGAAAAGTAATGGTTTTATATAACATAGAAACACGCTTATATAATTTAACGAAAGTGTTATTAGATGTAATTTTTGAGGTAGTATAGTGAAACGGTTAAATACTTATTATATTTAGTAGAATATATCAAGTGTTAAGTAGTAAAACCTTAAACCGTTAATACTAATAAAGAATCCCTCACAGTATACATATATAGATAAATAATCTTGTAATTATTAGCTTACGATTGGTTCAGATCATGTATTTATAACCGTTTCCAATATGTAGAAATTGAAAATACCGTCTTCGGGACTGGCAAAATTATTTATGTTAGATCGGATGCAACTGTAGTTACTGGCTGTATTCCACAAAGTAGCGTTTTTAGATACATTTTGTTGGTTGTTTACATAAACTCCCAAACATAATAACGATCTATGTGTGCCCTTTGCTGATGATATCTCTATCTTATTTCTTACTTACACTAATTCCAAAGATTTAGTTCCAAAATTGAACTACTTATACATTAGATAAAATTACATAATTTACAACTTAATAAAACTAAAAATAAGCTTTTTTAGACGTCGGAGTTCTTTTACTAGAGATCTGTTTTAATATTCTTCTCTACACTATGTCACTCTCCAGATAACTCCAGAGTTTTTTCTTGCACCAGTGTCGTTGTATGTTATTCAACAAATTCTATATTTATGGACCAAAACAACTCGTATTCACAATATACGTTGGTTTAGCGCCAAAAAAAATTTTACGTGGTAGAGCCGTGATAGGTCAGATGTTTAGCTCTCGCTGTAAATTTCATACTACGCGAGCAACTCAGGTCCGAACCCGCCGGCACCAATGACATTGTTAATTGCAATTTTAAGTACTGATTTACCACGTGTTCGGCGGTGAAGAAAAGCATCGTGAGGAAACCTGCATGTCATGTCTGAGAAATAAAAAAAACGAAAACATGTGAAGTTCACCATGGCGCATTGGGGCAGCGCGGCGCGCATTTCCTTGCCCTAAAACCCTCTCAGAAATGAGGGAAGGCCTGTGCCCAGTGGGACGTATATATATATATATATATATATATATATATATATATATTGTAACTTTAACTTCAACTTTTTACTTCCCCGGTTGGCTCGACCTGGGAAGGACCACGCTCTCACAGAATACCAGCGTAAATAGCAGCTTAATGCTGCTGTGTTTCGTGTGGTGAGTGTAGACAACCGGAAACCCATTTTACTGGAAAAGAGGCATTCCATCTTAGTCCTCAGGAGTAACAACGCATCTGCATTTTGATTCTTAATCAAGTATTGTTGTAGAAATCTATGGGCCACAGCAACCACTTACTATCAGGTGGATTGTGTGCTCATTTGTTACCCTTATCCTATAAAAAAAAATTACAAAATCTAGACTCGATAGTTGGTGCTGTGGCCGAATTATTAATTCTGCGGAAAATTCTGAGTGAAACATATCGCGCTATCCTCATATGAACTATTTTTACTTTATCTGAGACGCTATCTATAAAGAAAGGCAGAACGTCTGCCGGCACAATAGCGTTTTATAAAGTTCGGAATATTTTTTATAAAGGAATCTATTTTATTTGCCTGTTTATCACATGTATAATTCCTACTCATCCTATTACTAAGCCATGCTTACATATCTCGCATTTAACCAAAGATATTTTACAAATATATTCTGTGAAAATATAAGAAACCGGAATACGACGAAGTAAAATCCAAAAACAATTTTGACATGCCGAAATAAAGCGTTCAAAGAAAACGAAATAATACGGGGAAAAGTGTAACATATTGTACTTTCTATGACTATTGTAATAAGGTTTAAAATTGATTGTAAGACGAAGAAGTATTCAAGAGGAAAGTAACGTGACAAGGACAAAAAATTCTTATAAAGGTTTGTAGAAGCGAAATTCTCGGAAATGTCGATCTTTTTTTTTTAACCTCGCCTATGTGAATTTCTTCGTGACTACCTGGGACCGTTTTTGTGAGTGGCTTAATTTTAGGTTAGTTTCGAAAATGCTTCGGTTCGTGCAAGACTTTTGATTAGGTATCTTTGTAATTTTTGTCCGAACTAGCAAAGCGGTCTTATAATTTTGAGAAGGGCAAAAAATAATGTTCTATAGGAATTGATTGATGTTTGTACGATTTCCGAGAAATTTGTTATCTTTGTCGTTGTTTATATTAGGATAAATACAAAACCTTTCTACGTTTTAGGACTATTTTTATGTCTAGGAGTCTGATACCAACCACATACATAATATTATTTCTACCAAACACTGAAACATGTGATATGAAGTCTAAAAAAATAAATATATAATTACAGACTGTGAGGCAGTTCATTTTAGTCCTCAGAAGTGACGAGCCGTGGTAGCTTAACTACTGTGCTATGGCGGGGTAAGAATATCCATTACCCGATGCCATCGAATCGATCGAAACAATCGAGAACACGAACAACTTTTTTTTGAGATGTTTACAGGAAGATACTGCTGCCCAACTCCTCTTCACATCTCTTTTGTCACCTCTTACGACACCCACGGGACGATATGGTGTAGTGCACAGAACACGGAATAAGACATTTTTTCTATTTATTTTTATATTTTTTAAGACAGTTTTTCTGTTTTCTATGGTGTAGTGGATATTCTTGCAACGCCACTGCACAATAAGATTTTTGCTATGTGTTCTTTACAAAGAAAACATAGCTGATGTGAAGAATCGAAGATCTTTACAAAGAACATATAGCTGACGTGAAGAATCGACGCTCCGGGAATTCTGCAGTCTGTGAACACGTATAGAATCGCCCCCGTTACTACATTAGATTTGATAGACAACAAATCCTTCCAAGGATGAACACCGATTCCTTCCAAGGATGATTCGCGAGGCTATTGAAATCAAAAAACATCCTAATTTCAATAGAGATGATGGCTGGGTGCTACCATCTGCTTAGGATCCCATAATAAATAAAATTAAATCCCAACCCAAGCATACGAGAATTCAAGATACTGTAAGTTCATACTGCATAGATCGGAACAAAAATTAATAATTTTTAATCTGGAGGTAGCCGTGGTTAACTATGACATGGCGACGTCATACACCTCAGTCCCCCCCGTGACCATGGGTGCTGTAAAGTGCTCGAAATGTCGGGAATATAAAATAAGTTAATATACGCGATAAAATCCGTAAAACTAGTTTTATTTAAATGTGTAGTGCTCGCGTAAATATAAGAAATCATTAGGTATTTAATAATATCATACTAACACAATTTAGTCGCGGTATTATGACTGCAGCATGAACCGATTGACTCGATCCAGGAAGGAAATGATTTTACTAAATTCCAAGGTAAAATTTTAGCAAAATGGTGCTGTTTCCTGAATATAGAGAACCGTAGTCTCTTTTAACTGGTAACAAGACAGTAATTTCATTTTAGTCCCTAGGATTGACACATGCATTTTGGTTCTTAATTGAGAATAGATGAGGGTATCAGTGGACCACAGAGTCTACTTATCGTCAAGAGCTACTAGGTCTACTTCAATAATCATCATCATTACAGCCTTTCATAAATCCACTGCTGAAGATAGGCCTCCCCCAAGGAATGCCACAAAGCACGGTCCTGAGCCACCTGCATCCATCGACTTCCTGCATGTCTTACCAGGTTGTTACTCCATCTCGTGGGGGGTCGCCCTACATTTCGCCTACCGGTACGAGGTTGCCACTCGAGAACCTTTCTTCCCCATCGGTTGTCGGTTCTTCGAGCTATATGGCCGGCCCACTGCCACTTCAGCTTCCTAATCCGTTGGGCTATGTCGGTTACTCTGGTTCTATTGCGGATATCCTCATTTCTAAGTTTATCACGCAGAGAAACCCCGAGCATAGCCCTCTCCATAGCTCGCTGAGCGACCTTGAGCTTCCTCATACGGCCAGCAGTGAAGGACCACGTCTCAGATCCGTATGTCATCACTGGCAACACGCACTGGTTGTACAATATCGTTTTAAGGTTTTGGCTTGAATGCATGCATCATTTATTTTGGTGATAATTGATATTATTTTTTAACGTGGTAGAGCCATGCTGCAGCTATATTAGTAGTATAGTTGTAGCACGAATGGGTCGGCTCGACCGGGGAAAGACCACGCTTTCACTGAATACCAGCGTAAAATAGCAGCTTAACACTGCAGTATTTCGTATGGTGACTGTAGAGAACCGGATACCCTTTTTACTGGAAAAGGGGCTTTCCATCTTAGTCCTCACGGGAGACAACGGATCTGCTTTTTGATTCTTTATTGAGGATATATGTAGATGTCTATTTTATAACATACAGTCTTTACTAAGTATGTAGTGTTCATTTATTTAAATAGTTAATTGTATTATTTAACAGATAATACCCAAGGCGAAAATACTAATAACGATATAACTTCAGGTTTACCGTCGCAGGACATGTTTCATCGTTTCCAATATAGGCAACATTTCAAATATTTCGATCATGGTGTAATGCATCACTATTTTCACACTAGATATTTCTTCGAATTAACTTAATGGGATATAAACCCCAATTTATTTTTTATCGTTGTAATAAGCGTTTTTAATTTTTAAATCATATTATTTCGAACTTGTTAAGGTTTAGAAATATGGTAGTAATTTTAAGTTAATTCGAAGAAATACCTAGTGTTAAAATACAATATTAAACTAGGAATAAGTCAGATGTGTAATTTTAGAAAAAAACCCAAGCCAATATTCAAGTTTGATCGATGTGGACCCATGGACACTCAACCAGTCCTCTATATGAAGTCGTATTCTTGCGGAAATTTAAACAAAATCAAATGTCAGTAGGATTTGTCGTATTTTTCATTATGGAGGGAAAGACAATTAAAATCTTCGAGTTTTAAAATTGCAATTTTATAGTGCGTATTAATTGGTTGATAATAATAAATTGTGCAATATATACCATTACAATTACAGGTTAATATTGGCATCACATCTGTTTTTGATGTCGTTTACATGCGTCCATGGGTTGTAGTAGCTGTTTACCATTAGTTAAACTGTAACTAATTTTTCACACATATTATAAAAAAGGTAAGTTAGGTTGTCCCATGTTGGTCAGAGACTATAAGAGATTTATAAAAAAATCATCATCATTTTTTGGCTAATCCGAGTAGCTCCTTGCTCTTTGCAATCTGCCTACCCTCTCGGTTTATTACAGGCGAGATCCTATGTATATATAGGTATAAAAGTAATTTGCCAAGTCTACAAAAAAAAAAAAAATTTTATATGATAAGCACTTTTTTTTAAACTTGCTTTACGGCTCTGGGTTCTAGCCCTTCTGAGCCTGAAGTTACTATGATAAGCACGTAGTAGTTTCGGCACAGATTAATTAATAATTAGTAGGTACGTACGGCTCAATGAATAATCACTTGCCTTAAATATGTCACAATACGCGTGCAAGTTGATTCCGATTGACGTGTTATTTTCAGTAAAAATTTTAAAAAATTAGTTTTGGATCAATTCGTCGCTGACGCCGAAAAGGAGTGAACCTGAATTTTTCAAAAAATTACAGGAGTACAAGAAAACATTTATAACTCCCCGTTTACTAGCTTCTTTCATCAGAAAATTAAATAGATTAGACTTAATGGAAAACTACAAATAAGATTATATAAACTTTTCAATACAAATATATATTACTTTATAAAAACCAATTTGGTTTTACAAGGGTTCGCTCGACGTCTGACGCCGGTGTTGAGTTTATGAAATATATTTTCAATGCCTGGGAGAATTCACAAGATGTCGTAGCTATTTTTATGATCTTTGTAAGGCTTTCGATTGTGATCATCATGAGATAATAACCAGAAAATTACAACATCACGGTGTAAAAAATTTGGCGCTTAGGCTATTACTTCATATTTAAGTAATAGATATAAAAATGTCGTGATCAATGGTAAAGGTTCCTCCGGATCGGTAGTATCAATGGGCGTTCCTAAAGGCTCGATTTTTGGCCCATTCCTGTTCTTAATCTATATTAATGACTTACCTTATCTTGTAGGGAACAATCACAATATAGTATTATTTGCTGATGAAACCTCTGTAATTTTCAAACTCAAACGGCAGTCAATTAATTATGACGATGTAATAAATGCTCTATCGAAATTAGCACATTGGTTTAACGCCAACAATTTGGTCTTAAACGGAAATAAAACAAAATATATTAAATTTACAATACCTAATGTAAAACATTCGAATAGCAATGTGTTCTTAAATGGGGAGGAGTTGAGTATTGTGGATACCACTGTTTTTCTTGGTAATTACTATTGACGCGAAACTTCAATGGGGCCCGCATATATCTAAATATGTTAGCAGACTTAGTTCTGCAGCATATGCTGTATGAAAGATTAGAAGTCTCACAGATGTTGAGACAGCTAGATTAGTTTATTTTAGTTACATTCATAGCGTAATATCTTATGGAATTTTGCTATGGGGTTATGCGACTGATATTGAAGCCATAGTTGTTTTGCAAAAGAGAGCCGTAAGGACAATTTATAACTTAAATTGTAAAGATTTTTCACAGATTTTTTTAAGAAACATATTAACTTTGGCATCGCAATATATTTATGAAAATATAATGTACATAAAAATATAAATAGCTTTAATAACAATATGGATGTTCATACTTTAAACACTAGGAACAAACATAAGCTTGTAATGCTAGTTACTAGACTCCACAGAATCAGTAATTCATTTATGGGGCAATGTATACGCTTTTACAACAAAATCCTAGAACATTTTCAAAGTTTGTCAATAAATAAGTTTAAAAGTTTTATTAAAGAAAAACTGTACAAAAAGGGTTAACAAGGTGTAATATCAAGGAATACATGAATGAAAATAACCGCTGGGAATAGCATCATAGCAAAAAATCAATTTGGTTTTCAACGAGGCATATCGACTGAAAATGCTGTACTGGCTCTTACAACTTTAGTAGTAAAAGAAGTGGAATCTGGAAACAAATGTTTGGGAGTAATGCTCGATCTAAAGAAGGCATTCGATACAGTGTCGGTGCCCATCCTGTTAAATAGACTAGAGGAAGTAGGGGTGAGAGGTACTCCTCTCAAATTAATCAAAGATTATCTTACTAACCGAAAGCAGCGTGTTCGAATAGGCAACCACACTAGCCAGGAAACCACTTTAACATTCGGTGTCCCACAGGGGAGTGTGCTGGGACCAACGCTTTTCCTGGTGTATATAAATAATCTCTGTCTACTAAAATTATTCAATGGTATTGTATTTTCTTACGCAGATGATACAGCTATCGTGTTCTCTGGCAAATCCTGGAATGAAGTAAAAATATCGGCAGAAAAAGCCCTGGCAAAGATAGCATCCTGGTTAGATACAAGCCTCCTTACTTTAAATGCAGCTAAAACTCAATATATCTGTTTCAGTAAACATCTCAACTCAACCCCCATCAAATTATAACATAAAAATTCACAAGTGTGGTGACCCGCCTGATACTGACTGCTCGTGTACTGGAATAGATAAGGTCGCTTATGCTAAATACTTAGGGATTCTCGTCGACCAGCGGCTTTCTTGGCACCTGCATATAGAACTGACCATGAAAAGAGTGAGAAAACTGATCTGGACTTTTAAAACTTTACGTCACATTGCGAGTAAAGAATTACTTACTCAAACATATGTTGCACTCGCCCAATCCATACTGGTATACTGCATATCAGTGTGGGGCTCGGCTGCTAAAACTTCTCTACTATGTCTGGAACGAGCTCAAAGGTTGCTGATAAAAGTAATGCTTCTAAAACCATATAGATACCCCACTGAAAATCTTTACCAGGAAGCTAATCTTCTATCAGTTAGGAAACTATACATATTGGACATTGTTCTTAGAATGCACAAATCTCTTCCCTTTGATGCTAAGTTGCTAACCAGGAGAAGAAACTATAAAGTTGCCTTAGTTCCCATAGTAAAATCAGACTTTGCTAGACGGCAGTACTATATACAGTCTGCCTCAATCTACAACAAAATAAATAAATATCTTAACATATTCCCACTTAATAAAAAAGATTGTAAGAAAACGGTTTTGAATTGGCTAAAATCAAAAAGTTACATTGAGGCAGAACTGATGCTTAAAAACTAAAACACATGCACACACACACACACACACACACACACACACACACACACACACACACACACACACACAAGCAGATGGAAATTTAATAAATAAATAAATTTAATATATGTAAACTTATAATAATAATATATGAAAACTTGCTTGTTTTAGTGTATATTCGTTGTAATTTAGTTTATATGTAAGTGATTGTAAAAGAGCGGTTCTTCCTAACACAGGCGATGTATTGCCTAAAGGGGAGTTCCCACAACTAATATTTGTAATAGACTAAGTTACTGAAATAAAAATATTTATTTATTATTATTATTTATTATTTTCAAAGTTTGTCAATAAATAAGTTTAAAAGTTTTATTAAAGAAAAACTGTACAAAAAGGGTTAACAAGGTGTAATATCAAGGAATACATGAATGAAAATAACCGCTGGGAATAAGGTGATCGCCACCATGCTGATTTTATGAAAAGTCATTTAAAAATTGTACGAACAAAATTATTGTTATCTAAGTGAAATATGCTTAAAAAAGTCCCCCTGGATTTCTTGCTGGTTCTTCCCAGGACAAAGGTATTTTCCGAACCAGAGGTAAATAAAAAATGACTTTCAACAAGTATTATGTAATAACCAATATTGAATAAAAAATCATTCTATTCTATTCTATTAATTTTTGGTTACCCGATCCTTCAAGTATTTATTCGTCTTACGAACCGGGTTATTCGGGTCGATCATTCAAATGGATCGTTTCGAGTTTGATTGCTCTGTGATATGTTAGACCCGCTCGATAATGTCAGCCCTCGGACATTACTGTACTCTTTGGTCGTGAGTCCTAACAATCGTTTCATCCGGAACGTTCAAAAATGTAATTTCAATCATCAACTACTTTTTATGCGACCCGAGTCAAATGAACGAATCATTCACGATTGACACATGTTTTATTTCCATCCCCGCGTGCTAGAATCGTAAATTGCAATTTTGAGTACGTAGTCGTCTGTGTACGAAAACATCACGGGTAAAGTTAAATATGAGGATATGTGAAAGGCAAAGACCTTTCACATATCCTCGCACCGGCGTCGTGTGATAGGTTGTCCACTTCCCTTTAAATTGGACGTGGGTGATGACTACCTCATACGTCATGCTTGTGATCATGTTGACTGCCTCGTTTGTCTAGTGGTTGTAACCGCGAATACTGATCTAGTGGTTGCGGGATCGAATTTCGGGTTTTCGGGTTAGATATAAATCAGCTGTTGGTTTTTTTTAATAGAATAAAGGTGCCAAACGAGCACACAGCCCACTTGATGGTAAGTGGATGCTGTGAACCATTAACATTTACATTTATCCTAGATTAAGAATTAAAATGCGTTCTCACGCCTGAGGACTTAGATAGAATGCTTATTTTCCTGTAAAAAGGGTCTCCGGTTCTTTACATTCACCATACGAAACACAGCAGCCTTAAGCTGCTATTTTACGCTGGTATTCTGTGAGAGCGTGATCCTACCCCAGTCGAGCCGACCCATTCGTGCTACAACTAATATAGCTGCAGCGTGGCTCTACTACGTATAAAAGGTTTTCTATCAAGAAACTCTCAGGAGCAGCCCGGAGTCAGGAAGTTGGCGGTGTTTCACTGACGGAATAGAGTACACCTGTAATTACGTACACACACTTGTACACTATAAGTCGGTCCTCGCAGATGAGGAGTCTCCGTTGCGACCATGGTTGCGACTATCGCCGTAACCGCCTTTAGGACTATTACTTGTGAGAAGGTGCTGCTTACAAAATCTGGTCCGCTCGGGCTTGCAACACATTTATTAGGTTTATTTTGCATTTTTTTCTTGTGGTTTAATTTTATTAAAGGACATGCCTTGACTTTTTATACAGGCCTTTAAAATGATGACAAAGCAGGGGATACCTGAGGAGTTACATTTTGAAACGGTAAATTAAAAAAGTATGTTTACGTTTGATAAACGAAATTTTAATTTCTTACATCTAAATTTTAAAAATAAAGGAGATATCTTTTAATAGTCCGTCAAACACGCATTCTGGTAGCGCAGCAGACTCTTTTCTGCTCCGCAAAACCTCTTGAATAGAGGAGGAGAGAAAATCTCGGAGAGAAGAGGTCCAGGAAATGGACGTAAATAGGTTGCGTTAATTGAATTTTCTATGTAATATAAATAAATAATGATTTCTTCGAAGTTATAAGTACCTACGTTGTTTTTTTTTCGTTTTAATCTTGGTTCGTATTGTACATTGTCTTTAGGAGCGCAAAATATGACCAGGCAGTGCTAATTATCTGAAATTAAAAATAAACAATATTAAAAAACCTTTTTTTAAATGAAAAGAACTTGCTCCACAACCGTGCCTTAGTACTACATAGTTACAACTAGCACACATCCTTTCCTGTTGGTGAAATCACCATGACTCACAGATTTTCACCGTTTCCTCATAAAATCTCTCTCCGTTAACAATCTTGTAAAATAATCTATTGTATATAAAAAAAAATCAACAAATTATTAGATTAAAAAAACCCAATTCTCACCCTGGTGAACGCTCTCAAGTTTACATCAGCAAAACCAAACGCCGTCAACTTGCAAGGTTTTTGGGCTCTGAAATGAAATTATTTTTAAATAAAGTTTTTATACGATGGACATCATTCTATATAGGATTGATGACTTTTTCCCCTGGTGGATTTGGAAGCCCGTAAACATTTTCGAAATTGTCTTAATGTTATTTTTTGAATGAAGTTACTTATCGCACGGTACTAATTTGGCGAATGGGGATAGACGAGAAAAAGTGTAAGATTTTTCCGTCACGAGCCTTTCTGTAGTGCGAGCGAGATAGCGAATAATATCCATCTCTCTCACACTTTTTCTTATCATGCCATGAAAGTAATATTAATTTAAATGACGCTTCATTTTAAGAAATGCTAGTAATTCATTTATTTGTATTTGTTAATCAATAATATAATACGTTTATCAATAATAATATAGTACAAAAGAAAATTCGTTCAAACCGAGTGTTCCACGACACTCACGCATGTTTTTTTTTTTAATTTACTTACTAAGCTCATGAATGTAACATGACAATACAATACTATGCAAAAATCTGGAGATTTAACTACGCTAGAAGTTTCTTATATACATATTTCTGGTTCTCTACACTCATCATACAAAACACAACAACATTATACTTTTAGTATAAGATTATGCTGCAAGTTTTTGCTGGTGTGCTGTGCGAGCGTTGTTCTTCTCAGTCGAGACGATATAGTTTCATCAATATTTTATGAGAGCGTTGTCTTCACTGTAAAGCTGACGTATTCGTGCTTCAACCTTACACCAGGTGCAGACTGGTGGTGACCCTACTACGTACTCTTTTAATTCCCCAATTACAGTTTAGACAGTAATTGGCAAAGACACGTTGGCCGCAATTAAAAAAAAAATATTGAAAACTTTCCTTATTTTACACGTACCTGATTTGTACCAACAGTAAATCCTTCCCCACCCTCCAATCAGCCGCATACCACAAACTGTTATACACAGCATCGCTCACCTCCTGACTCTGTGGAAAAAAAAAACACCAAAACAAAACCCGGTTCAACGACTAACTGTTTCCCTGTTAGCACCTGATGCAACACTTCAAATGATATTAATGAAACCGGAATTTACGATCATACTTACCGAGCTCATTATCATGTCACCAAAGAGGCAAAGAAAAAATATCTGGAGGAGGCTCATGGACAAGAACGTTAAGAAGGTAACGGCGAACGCTACGTTGTTAATGGCCTGAAAAGGTAAAATAAATAAATATCCACTACCCCACATCGTCCCGTGAGTGTCGTAAGAGGCGACAGAGGGAAACAAAGAGATCTTCTGTTTCTTTCCCTCTTGGGCAGCAGCATCTTCCTAGATAAAAACTTAAAATAATAAAAATTGCGGTTGCCAACCCACCTGCCAATTGCAATTATGGTAAAATACCCTCTATAAGGCAATTTATAGGGGAGACCTATGTTCAGCAGTGGAGCTTATAGGCTGAAATCGTCGACGATCGAGTCCTTTGCGATCGGCTCGATTCACTGGCGCTACGAAGAGATGTTGCATCTATTTGCATTTTCTTTTCATTTACTACGGGGAGTGCTCTGAGGAATTGTTCGAATTAATCCCAGCCGTAAAAATTTCACAAACGCACATCGCGGCAGAACTCCTGATACCATCCACACCATCTGGATGATTGGCGGTCCACTACTGTGCGATTAAGAAGATGTTTTCTTCCTCGCACAACTTCCTTGTAGAACAATTTACCACCAGCGATTTTTTCCGGACCGATAAGACTTAGGGACCTTCAAAAAAAGAGCCTACTCCTTTTTAAAAGGCCGGCAACGCATCTGCAATTTCCCTGGTTCCCCTGGTGTTGCGGTTGTTCATGGGCGCGGTAGTCACTTACCATCAGGTGAGCCGCATGCTCGTTTGCCCCCTCTCCTATAAAAAAATGGATGGATTTATTGATAGCGAAAATTATACCGCCACCTGTCGATCTAGCCACAATATATTTTTGGCATTTTTCATAGCTCTTATTATACTTACAATGAAATAAGGTTTTGGATTCCCTTTTGCCGCTACCTAATTAGGAACATATCTTCTGTCACTGCATGAGTGGACAATGTTCAACATTGGACTTGTACTGAGGAAATTTATAAGACGAGATGAAATTTTAAGAAAATAATTTATGATTAAAAATTTAAAAAAAAATAACAAATATATTACATGTAGGATAACAGGCCGTAATGTCGGGACGTTTCTTCCGTATTTTTTTGTTCGCGATGTTTCGAAAGCCTTACATTATTTTATGGAATAAGAATGACAAACGAGCACACTGTTCACCTGATGTATCCACTCTCTCTCAAATTCTAAAGACCAATCTAAAGATTTTGTGACAAGCTACTGACGTATTACCTACAGTATCTACTCGTTATCTAATAATTTAATATTAAAAATTTTGTACAACCGACTTCAATGTAAATTATTAAGAATAACACAAAAACTATTGCTCAGCACCTTGATAAAAAATTTATATGGGACTACATGAGCAGCACCAGCTTTAAAATAAAATAAGAATCATCGAAATCGGTTCACCCAGTAAAAAGTTATGACACACATTTAAAAAAAACATACAGTCGAATTGTGTACCGGCTCCTTTTTGAAGTCGGTAGAAAAGGTAGCTAGTTGCAGAGGTTCAATTTATATAAATTGTCTCCTTATAAAGCGACCGTAGTCACGGGTGACCTATACGAGATATATCGACCTGTAGCCCATCGAACCTCCTTTTGAGGGGACCCTTAGATTGCGTCGATACTCCAACTTGTCGAAAACGTCCTTCGATAGCAGGGGTCGGAGTGCAGCGGATTCCAGGCGGCGTCGACCGACACAGACAGAACCGCAGAATTAGAAGCAGAAACTCAATAACTCTCAAGTCGTCTACATATGCGAGTCTATTGGTGCAAAGGTAAAGTCTGCAGGCTGCAGGGCCAACAACAACACCCTTTTAGAATAACAAAAAAAAATGAAAATAGAAAACTCGACTGCATTGATTATTGAGTAGGTATTGAATAAAACTGCGTTCGTCTAAATGCGCCTCAAACAAGCGCCAGGTTATTGTTATTTAGGAATTTGGGTGATTTTGTTTTTACGCAATATTATAAAATCACGACAAATTGACACCTTGACAAATTTCAGGTCGTGTTTTTTTAAACAGAACTTATGGCTGTAAAATAGTCTAGAAAACGTGTATAACGACTTGGTAGAGCCATGCTGCAGATATAATATAGTTGTAGTATGAATGGGTCAGCTCGACCGGTAAAGAACCACGCTTTCACCGAATACCACAGTTATGTTTTTATGGTGAGTGTAGAGAACCGCAGATCCTTGTTACTGGCATTTTAGTCCTCAGGGGTGACAACGTATTTGCATTTTGATTCTTAATCAAGGATTAATGTGGATGTCTATGGACCACAGTATCCTCTTAACGTGGATTGTATACTCATTTGTCACACTTATTCTAAAAAATAGGAAACATCATCATGATTTTAAAACACCTGTTCAGTGATATGACATTCAATATAGTACGCATTTTTTTTTATCTTAACCGCCATTTTGTATTTTACGGTTGCCATTTTGTTTATATAAGAAACAAATAAAAACAAAATCAGGCCTTTATATCCACCAGGTTTAGACAAGTCGATAGACACTGAGGCTATTATATGATAGGCATTATAAGATAGGCACCTAGGCTAAAATCCATCCAGTCGTTAGGATGTTTTTTCCACATACAAACTCAGATAAGCGTAGGAAGCATATGCTTGCCTTCGCTGTTACGCAGTTGGACAAAAAGAATTTAACCAAGGCAAAGTGCGTGCGTTTGTATTGCACAATAGCGTTGCGTTATGCCTTCTGTGTGTTGCCTACGTCATATTTAGACGTTAACAGTGAACGCAAACATCGAAGTATTACTTCAATCGAGCCTAAGCACGGAATATGGCACAATATTTTAAACAAACTTGCAATTGAAACTCGATGACTGGGCAGCTAACAGTTTATTATGATATTTTATTACGACACGGGAATAACCACAGCGAAAAACAGTCGAAAATTTTTGGTATCAATTGCTATACATTATTTAAGTCGCTTACTCGTACAATGTTTATTATATGTCGTAGACATGTGTCATTCATTAATTTCTAATGACCCGATCATTCAAGTATTGGTTCGAGTTTCAATTTAGAGAGATCATTTCGAGTTTCATTACCCTGTGATATGTGAGACCCGCTCAATAATGGCGGTCGTCAAACACTACTATAGTCTTTGGCCGTAGGTCCTGTCCATGGTTTGATCCGGGAAGTTCAAAAAATGTTTTTGCAATCATAAATACTTTGATGCGACCCGGGTCAAATCAACAAAATCATTCGCGATTGACGCAGTGTCGCCCTTGTGCTCGTCACTCGTCGTCGTTTTTGGATAAATTAAATAAAGCTATAATCAATCAGTATGTTCAGGGGCGGTGTAAAATTTCGAATATCGCATATCGTCCCGTAGGTATCATTGAAACAGGTGATGGGTGGAAGCATCTTTCTTGTTCAAAATTATAAAAAAACTGCTGTTCGAACACGCCTACGACTTTTTTTTATAGAATAAGGGTGACAAACGAGCACACAGTTCACCTGATGGTAAGTGGTTTATGTGGCCCATAGACATCTACATCTATCTTCGTTTGCGAATTAAAATGCAGATGCGTCGTCAGCCGTGAGGACTAAGATAGAATGCCTCTTTTTCAGTAAAAAGGGTCTCCGGTTCTCTACACTCACCATACGAAACACAGCAGTATTAAGCTGCTATTTTACGCTGGTATTCTGTGAGAGCGTGGTCCTTCCCCTATCGAGCCGACCCATTCCTGCTACTAGTATACTATTAATATAGCTGCAGTACGGCTCTACCACGTAATTCCCAGTGTGCTCTACCACGTATGTTCAGCTGTGGACTTTTATAGGCTGTAATGGATGGATGTATAGAAGATAAACTACCAGGAGCACATGACCCGCTGAGAGGTGAAGCTAATGAGGCAGTCTATGGAGGAGGTCTATGTTCAGTGGTTTTTTTATAGGCTGTAATGAATGGACTGATGGATGGATTGTTAGGGGACGGTATTCGAACTAAACTTGTTCGCAGCGCAATTGTTAAATCACAGGGTCATATTTGGCGCTAAGAATACTTCCATGTTTTATTTGCGTTCCCTAGACTTTTACGAATACGTACCGTAACGTTGAAGCCAGTCAGGCAAATAATCACCGAGCTTAACACAAAATTGAATAACGTCGACCTTGAATAGATTATTTCTAAAGTGTTCACGGCTCTGAAAATACAAAGGAAATTAATACTTCGGTATTTCTAATGACTTGTTATGTAGCAGAGCCGCGCTTTAGCGTATTTACGGCTGTCACATACAGATTGTGTATATCTTTTCTAAGACCATATTGACCACAGCACCCATTTACCATCAGATGAGTTAGAGTTAGTACGTGGTAGAGCCATGCTGCAGCTATTAGTAGTATAATTGTAGCATGAATGGGTCGGCTCGACCGGGGAAGGACCACGCTCTCACAGCATATCAACTTAAAATAGCAGCTTAACGCTGCTGTGTTTCGTATGGTGAGTGTAGAAAACCGGAGACCCTTTTTACTGGAAACGAGGCATTCCATCTTAGTCCTCACAGGTGACAACGCATCTGCATTTTGCATTTGTCTATGGGCCACAGTAACCACTTACTATCAGGTGGACTGTGTGCTCGTTTGTCATCCTATCCTATAAAGAAAACTGAGCTCTGGAACTCTAGTACGCAAATTTATTTATGGATTCTTTTTAACATACTTACTTTATGAGACTCTGATGCCATTTTATCAACTTTATCAATCCGTTCCTAAGATACACATTTTGGTTTGGCTGTCTATCAGCTATGAGTTGCACAAGTTCATGTCTTAGTAAGCGAAACTGGATTCTAATATATGTACAGCATATATAATAGAGGTAATCAGCACCGCATATCTCTAAAAGAACTATGCATTCTGAAAAATTAAATATATCTTTCGTATATATCCAATTTATTACAAATAATTTAAAATTAACAATTTTGCACAACCGACATCAATATAAATTATTAAGAATAACTCAAAAACTATTGGTTAGACCTTAATCAAATTTATATGGGACTACATGAGAAGCACCAGCTTTCAAAATAAAAAGAGAATCATCGAAATCAGTTCACCCAGTAAAAAGTTATGAGGTAACACATAAAAAAAAAACAGTCGAAGTGAGTACCGTCTCCTTTTTGAAGTCGGTAGAAAATATTAAAATTGGCCTAGTTTTTTTTAATAGAATAAGGATGGTTGCTGTGGCCCTTTGACACTTACATTTATCATTGATAAAGAATGAAAATACGAGGATACATTGTCACCCCTGAGGACTAAGATGGAATGCCTCGTTTCTAGTAAAAGGGTCTCCAGTTCTGTGCATTCACCATACAAAACACATACATATACACAAATTTTACGCTGGTGTTCTGTGAGAGCGTGGTATATAGCTGCAGCGTGGCTTTACTACGTACAAAGTAGTCTAGCCTAGTATAGCCTCTAGTGTGTGATTGGACACGTGTAAGCTGAAGTTTCGTTGAAGCTGTAATAGTTTCTATCGTAATAAGAGCCGTATTAGTAGCTCATGGGCCAAGTGTTCATTGTAAATTTCGTAGCAGGCCAGTAGCGCGTGTTTGATCTCAGCCGGTAACAAGGAAATTGTCAATTGTGACTCGAAAACTCGAAACTTACCTGTTGTAGGGTCGTTGCGCCGGTAAGCCGGCCGGGTCTAGTTTTCGGCCTTTGGCACCAGGTGATGCAGTAAATTTCATTTAATAACGATTTTAATAAATATTATCGTACAAAATTAAGTTTAATGCATTTGTAAATAGTTGCATTATATATTGCAACATTACTTTATCGGGTAAACACAACACGCGATTTATAATAAATAGTTCAGTTCGACGCCGGCACAGGAGCTGTCAAAAAGTGTAAGATCGTGCAAAAAAAAATAGTGGTGCGCGTTTCACTCAAAAGTTAATTTTGCGCTGTATTTACAATGATTATTTAATATTGTGCTCATACTTCACTGAATAAATAACTTAATTTTACATTTTCACATAGATTACTATAATATTTTATTGTGAAAGTTAATAAATTAGGTGGCCGGAAAGTGACACATAAAATTTTCCTATTATTTGGTTATCGGCCATGTGGCCGGAAAGTAGCCTGAGTTTAGCCTAAATACTTTGTCTCTTTCATTTATTTGGTTACCTACTATTAGTCTTCTTTCTTATTTGTAATGAATTGTATCCTTGCGAAGACACTTGCTTTCAGTTTTCGGCCACCAAGTACCGCAATTGGAATGGTTAGTGACGAAACTAAAATACCCATTTTAGTTGTGGCCGAAAACTAGATTGAGTCTAAAATTATTATTTAGTTTTCGGCCAACTTTAAATTGTATGAAAGAACAGGGAAGCCGAAAACTGAATACTGATTTGGTTGAAGGACATTTCATGAAATATTTCGTTCACGTTGCGTTTTAGGAAGTAGATTCAATAAGACATTATTTTCTTCAGATGGCTCCTCCAAAGAAAAATCCTCCAAAGAAATATAATTAGTAAATGGTTTCAGAAAATGTGGACTTAATGAATTTGATCACAATGTAGTGGATTACTCAAAATGTGTCCGGAATACCCCGGAAATACTAATTAGTGAAAATTCAGACACCAGAAAAAATATATTTCTAAAGAAATAACTAACGCAGACCTAGTTTCTACAAGAAAAGTTTTGAAACATTTAAAATCAAATCTGGCATAAAAAATCATGGCTATGTTCTAGTAACTATGGATTCATCTACCGATGCATTAGAATCGTTTATCGATAACAATATTTCAACATTGCATTTGTCAGGAAGTTATTTGGATATCGGTTCCTTAGTATCGTTAGATGATGTTCTTGTAATCCCAACTTAAATAAGCCTACCAATGACAACAGTACTGACAATGCCGGTAGTGGTAATAGATTCCAGTAATGCAATAATAACGACTCAAAAAAGTATAATGGCTACGATGATACCACCACCACTAACACCGATGATAACAAACAACGCCTTTGAAACTTTACGAAAATGTGCTGGTTGCTATTCCAATAAAACAGACTAGTACACCTCTCGAACTAGTGAAACATCGGCTTCAGTACTATTAAATAAAGAACACAGAGATGCGATAGAAAAAACATTTATCTAAATCGGAACTCGTAAAAAATCAACCATTAACAGTACACATACACCTTCTTCTGTTGCAATTTGATATGCAGAGTGGCGAAAACTTTATAAAGATAAAGAGAAAGTTAAAATAGAAAAGTTAGAACTAAGTTAAAAAAATAAGATATTTTGAAAAAGAAAAGAATATAAAAAAAAAAGTTAAAAAGTGCTATAGTTCAAAAACGAAAAATCCCAAAATCCAAGAATTCCATGAAGGAAAATGAAAGAGTAAGAGTAAATGCTATGACATTTTAATAAGCGATACAGAAGAAGATATGGAAAAAAATTGGGTGTGACTTTTGCACCAAATGGATTTGAGATATATAGATTTTGTTGGACTAAAATATCAGGCAGCGTTCAGGAAATCACAGCACATCTTCTCGTCAGGTATACCTCAAAACTTGAAAACGAGACTGTACAACCAGTGCGTGTTGCCAGTGATGACCTAAGGAACTGAGACGTGGTTCTTCACTGCTGGCCGGATGAGGAAGCTCGAGGTTGCTCAGCGAGCTGTGGAGAGGGCTATGCTCGGCTCGGAGATTCTCTGCGTGATAAACTTAGAAATGAGGATATCCGTAGTAGATCCATTAGAGTGACCGACATAGCCCAACGGGTTAGTAAGCTGAAGTGGCAATGGGCCGGCCATTTAGCTCGAAGAACCGACAACAAATGGGGAAAAAAGGTTCTCGAATGGCGGCCTCGTACCGCCGGATAAAGTGTAGGGTGTCCCCCCACTAGACGCAGTGACGACCTGGTAAGACATGCAGGAAGTCGATGGATGCAGGTGGCTCAGGACCGTGTTTTATGGCATTCCTTGGAGGAGGCCTATGTTCAGCAGTGAACTTGTGAAGGGCTGTAATGATGATGATGATGATGAAAATATGAGGAAGTACAAAAAATGAAAAGATTTGATTGCCATATTTAACGACACGAAATTTTATTATAATTTTACAAAAATTATAATAAAATTAAATATTAAGTTAAGGTTAAGGCACCTTTTCTATCGTGTCTAATGCAGTGGCCGAAAACTAAAATTCTTGTGGGCCGGAATTTAAAATTTGGGGCCGAGAACTAGCATTTTACATATTTTTCACATCAAAAAATATTATAAAAAAGAAATTTTTCTTGTAGCATCAATGAGTTACAAACATGAAAACTACATTATGTAAGCTACAAATTAACATTAACAGCACTAGTCCAGCATTATGGCATTTATTTTTTCTAGTACCTTAAAGTCAACAACTCCACTAAAAGGCCGAAAACCAGCGCAACGACCCTACTCGGAAAGAAAGAAAAATCGCGCATGTCAGAGAATTTAAATATTTCGAACACATGTGAAGTCAATACGCACTGGAGAGCGCGGAAAAATCGAGCCATACCTCTCTCAGAAGTGATATGAGGCCTGCCCAGCAATGGGACTAGACATCCGGACTTATAATTTCTAAAATTTTTTAACTTTTAAATTTAAAAAAAAAAATCTGTGAGAGCGTGGTCCGAGAAAGAACCACGTTTATGGTAATAAATATTGTTAGGAATGAGGTTAATAAATAAAAGGAAATACGAACAAATGAATGTAGAACTGTAATATCCCACCCGTTCTAGCGGTATAAAGTATCGCGCAGGCGACTGAAAAGCCATCATTCTGTAATTCTACTATTAGTAGAATTACAGACTGATATTAATTAATATTGTATATTTTATGTTATGAAAATAAATAATTGTTAAAGAAGAAAATTATTATAGTTTAATCAGTAATAGCTTAGGGGCGACAATAACCTAAATGCATTGTTGCTGCTATCGTGAATGTGTATATTGCACTTTTAGTATAGGTTCACCACAGGT
Source organism: Parnassius mnemosyne (assembly GCA_963668995.1). Classification (NCBI taxonomy): domain Eukaryota; kingdom Metazoa; phylum Arthropoda; class Insecta; order Lepidoptera; family Papilionidae; genus Parnassius; species Parnassius mnemosyne. The sequence continues at coordinate 31,004,092 of CAVLGL010000084.1, forward strand.
TTATAAGTGAAGGGAAACATCGTGCGTCAACCTGGATGGCTTAGAAATGAAAAGAATATACATACGAGAAATCCAAGCCTCCATTCCTATATTATTTAATTCTTTTATAACCCGGCCCCCAGCGATAAAATAGTTTAGTTTAAGTTTGCACTAAGTTTGGTTCTACTTTATGTAGTTACATGATTTACCTGACCAAATTTGTTTCATGTATATCAACGGCCAATACCTAATATCGAGCGGATCAAATGGATAAACGTCGAGAAATGGCAGCATCAATTCGAGTTCTCGGGTTCTGATGTATTTTATAGCTATTAATATCAATGGACTGAAGGTGAAATTTACCACCATACCGATATTCAATATATTTAATAGATTTATCACCAAGTTTAAGAATCTCCTCTCCTCTTTTTCAGTTTTAATTTTTATAACAGTGTCCATGTCGCTTGCATTTTCATCAAGTTCTCTCAACTGTTTAATCAATTGCCCAACATAATCTTCATAAATTATTAAATAAAGTGATTTCAAAGTAGCTACCAAGCTCAATGTTGCGCATGGTGCAAGATACGTGATCTCAGTCATATCCTTTCCGTTTTTCACTTTATCTGTGATCCAAAATACAGCACCAATTATGTCACTGTTAAGCCATATAAAATTAAAAATATAAACACTTCTTTTTTTTATTGTATGCCATTTATCGCTTTTATTCCGTTCTAAATTTAAACCTGTGCAAAGAAATATAAATTTTAAGCGCTTTAAAGATTTATCGAAAAATCGTGTCTCACTCGCCATCTTGTTTATGACTAAAGTTATGAAACAAAATGGCATCTATTTATAACACATCGTACATTAACAAGTCTTAAATAACTTAACACTAAATCTAACATGTCCGTTTCGTTTGATAACACCTTGGAAGGCTTTAATTAATCCATTATTTATTACTTGTGATACATGATGATAGAAAATATACTAAAAAGTAAAAGTTACAGCCTTAATGCGTCCAGCTGCTGGGCACAGGCCTTCTCTTAATTTTGAGAGGGTTTCTTTGGCAAGGAAGTTTTCGCTGCGCTGCCCCAATGCATGTTGTCGGACTTCATGTCTTCTAAATATTTTTATTTACTTTCAGACTTGAAAGTGGTGACCCGAGCACGTGGTAAATTAGCACTTAAAATTGTAATTAACCCATACTATTTGCGTTGGTACCTACTGTGAAATTTACAGCGAGAGCTAACCCTCTGAGCTATAAAATAATTACATATATATTATAAATTAGGCTATATCTAATGGGGCCTAATTTTAAAGATGTTCAAGACAAATGTCTCGAATATCTTTAAAATGCCCTTTGTTGACTACCTGTCTACATCCACAATAAGATATTGGATGGATTCATGGATCTCATAAAAAACTTGAGTCCCATATAAATATTGAGAAATAATTCAACACCTAAGGTTAAAAATAAGGGATGAAGTTTTCAATGTAACTATTTAATTGACATTCTACCTGTTCTCTCTGTTATTTTGAGCTTGTGATTTTTCCTTAGTACACTTTATACACTAATATGATTTAGATTTACTAACTCTAGATTCAAAAGATGTTAAGTCACGTGGTAATTTTGTTTTCTTTTTTGTTACGGACAGCGAGAGACCCGCCGCCCCGTCGCCCCTTCGTTCCCCGTTACGTCCCGCGCACCCCGCACGCCGGCGCTGATCACGCGATATCGGGCAACCAATCAGCGCGCGTGCGGGGAATATTGCCATCGGGCGGCCAACCCGACGAAATGAAGCGCTCTTCTCGGAAATATAAGAAGGGCGCCTCGGACGGTCGTTGCATTCCGCCTGTGGCACCGCTCTCGAGCGGTCGTGTCCAGGTAGTCCGCGCATCCGTCCCCGTACGGTAGTGCTCTCTCGCTCTCGCGCCTCCGCTGTCCTGCTCGCGCTTACAGCGTCGACGCCTTGGTGAGTCATTTTACGCTAACTCCAGTTATTACCTCCCTGTCTCCGGGCGGGGCGGTTTGACTGTTGGTCTTGCTTGTTATTGTTATTTTTATTGTTAATTCTTTTGTTAACTATTTCTAATTTTGTTTTCGTTATTTATTTGTATAACGTGTACGTGTATATACTGTTTCTAGGGAGTTACTTGCTCTTTTCAGAGCAAGGCCCTGCTCTTTTGAGAGCAGGGGCACTTACTCCTAGAATTAATAACGTCCCGTTCTTCTCAGAACGGTGATCCCGCCCTTACTGTTTAGGTACTCGTCTCTGTTCTTTTCAGAACAGCACCCACTAGCCCCTTCCGTATCAAATACGTTTCGTAAAACTACTGCCCTCAACATGTCCACAATTACCCAAATTAAGTCCCTCGTCGCCGCCCTAAACCAAACTCTTGGTCTGGGCCTAAACCTCGATGAGACGGCCCTTGCCGCCATCGCCGCCCATGTTACTCCCCCTGCCCGTCAGGCACTCCAACCGCCGCCCGTACTTGCGGCCTACCTAGAGACAAAGAACTCTTTCGCCCCATTAGAAATGGAGTACGCATGCTCCGAGTCCTCTGCATCGGCCTCCCGGAAGAGGCCCGCCACCAATTCTGGCACCGGCTCATCGGAGTCCTGTGACTCCGACGGAACCGGGGATTCTTCGTTCACCACGGTGAACTCCAAGCGCAACGGTAAACGCGCCGCTAAAAACCGCACCCTCCCTGTCTCGGCGGCCCCTGCCGCTCCTTCAACCTCCGCAGCTCCCGCTGCCGCCTCTGCCCCCGCAGCCCCCGCCGCTGCCTCAGCCCCACTTATGTCACTAGACATTCCCGCTCCGACCAAGCCAGCCTCTCGCTGTGCTCCAGTCCTTGCCAAGAAGCAAGTCCCGCCCCCTGTCTTCCTAAGAGACAAGGCTAAATTCACAGAACTCTCCAAAACCTGCTACAACGCAGGCATAAAATATGACCACGCCATCAACCTCGGGGAGGCTATTAAGATCATCCCCCAATCAATCGACGACTTCCGGCGACTCACCAGGCTATTCACAGCCGAACGAGTTTCTTATCATACATACGCTCTTCCGGAAGAGCGCAAAGTCAGGGCCGTCATCCGCGGCGTCCCCTTCGAATTTTCAAACGAAGAAATCCTTGAGGACCTTAAGTCCCAAGGTTTCCCCGTAGAAGCCGTGCACAAAATGCACAGTAGAACAGGCCAGAGGTTCTCTCTTGCCCTAGTAATTTTAACCAACGTGCCGGAGGCGAAAGCCATCTTCCGGCAGGTACGCACAGTGTGCGGCCTGTCGAGAGTGAGGGTTGAGCCTCCACATAGGCGCGGGTTCCCGGCGCAGTGCCACCGCTGCCAGCTATATGGTCATGCGGCGGCCAACTGCTCCGCCCCACCCAGGTGCGTTAAGTGCCTTGAACCCCACAACACTAAAGAGTGTCCTCGGCCCAAAGACGCCGAATCCCCACCCGCGTGTGTCCTGTGTAAACAAACGGGCCACCCGGCTAACTACAGAGGCTGCCCTTGCGCACCTCATCCTCGCCCCAGTAGGCAAGCTCCACCGCCGGTCAATGACCGCTCATTCCCGGCTCTTTACCAACGGATGCCCCGTCAGGGCCTTTCACAGCCCACCCAGGGCTTCACTCGACCCTCTCAGGGTCCTCCTAGGCCCCCTCAGGGCACTATTCGGCCCCCTCCGGGCTTCTCTCAGCCTATGCAGCCTCCAGTTTTTCCCTGGGGCCCCAAAAAGGCAGTACCACCGCGGACATCCTCCGCCCCTCAACCACAACAATCACAGCCCTCAATGGCTGATGACCTAAAAACGGTGTATTCCGCAATTAGGAACATCAACGTTGAGGAAATCGCTGTGTTAGCACGCAAATTGCGCGCTGCGAGGTCCCCTCAGGACCGTCTCCTCGCTCTTGCAGAGCATCATAATCTTTTGTGCTCATTGTAAGTTAAGTTAACTTAATTAACTTAACTCACAATGACAGAGCAGGTTGCTCTACCAAAATCCCACGGTCGTATCAAACCTAAGGGTTTATCGCTTGTATCCTTTAACATTCGCGGTTTGCGAAATAACCTCCCAGAGCTTAAGCTCTTTCTTCAAAATCGTGAAACCGATTTCCTCCTCCTACAGGAAACTAATCTCAATACTAAGGACACTAAAGGCCTTTCCATCAAAAACTTCTCTCTTCTTCGTAATGATAGACCCGACCGCCGAGGCGGCGGTACGGCCATTTATTACAAGAAGACACTCCACTGTTCTCCCATTTCTACTCCGCAACTTTCCAACATGGAAGCCACGGTATGCAGGCTAGCTATGACTGGACATCAGTCCATCTTCATAGCCTCCTGTTACATCCCTTCTAAAACCCTTCCCCTCAAAAAAGATTTTGAGGCTATTTTATCTCTAGGCAATTCAGTCATTATGTTTGGAGATTTTAACTCCAAGCATACTGAATGGACATGCCGTACTACCACCCGTAGTGGCAAGTTACTGCTCGATATCACGCAGTCTCTTGATATTACCGTCCACAGTCCTCTCGGTGTTACTCACTTTCCCGATAACACCGACTATGCCCCAGATGTACTAGATTTTGCGTTACTCAAAGGAGTTTCTCTCAACCTTAGGGCAATCGAGACACTAGATGATCTAGGATCCGACCACCGACCGGTCTCTCTCATTCTTGGCCATCAGCCACCACTCCCAACACCCTCTACTAAAACCTTCACAAATTGGAAGGGCTTCAAGGAGTCCCTAGCGAAAGCTCTGGACTCACAGGACTCCCCCATCTCCCTATCTTCGGACTTAGACAGTCCTGAAAAAATCGACACCGCGGTCGATTCACTCTCCACCCTTATTAAAACCTCCCTTAAGGAGAATGAAAGGGTCGTCCCGGTTGCTAATAATAGTGGGCTTCCCCTGCATATTAGCAACCTATTAAAAGCCAAAAAAGCTGCTTTCCGGAGAGCAGCAAAATATCCCACGCCCGAATATAGGCGCACGGCCAATCGTCTTCAACGAGAACTCCGTTTCCGCCTCTCTGAATTTCGAGACCTCGAAAAGAGTAAGCTCATGGAGAATATCTCTCCCTCTCATTACAGCGTACTATCAGATGGCAAGAGCCCTCCGCATAGACGCTATCTTCCACACTCCCCCTCTCTCCCGTCCCGACGGTACGGTAGCCTTCGAGGACGAGGAAAAGGCTGAGTGCTTTGCAGACAGCATTGCCGCTCAATGCTCTCCTAGCTCTCAACCCGTAGACCCCTCACACGTCCAGGCAGTGGAGGATGAGGTCCGCCGCCGGAACTCGCCCCCTACAGCCTCCGAACCTATCTCTGTGTCCAATGATGAGCTTTCATCCCTCATCAAAGGACTTAAGCCTAAAAAGGCTCCGGGCGCGGATGGCATCTCCAACCAAGCCCTAAAAAACTTTCCTGAGCAGGTGCTAACCCTTTTATCTATTATCTTCAATGCCTGCTTCAACCTTAGTTACTTTCCCACTACGTGGAAAGAGGCAACTGTGATTGGTATTCCCAAGCCAGGCAAGCCTCTTAATCTCCCCTCCAGTCATCGTCCCATTAGCCTCCTCAAGGCCATGGGCAAGCTCTTTGAAAGAGTCATTCAAAATCGCATGAGGCGCCATCTGTTTCCCACAGACGGTGACCCTCTTATCATTCCCCATCAATTCGGTTTCCGAGCGAAACACTCCTGCCCCCAACAAGTTCACCGTATTTTGGAATATATCCTCAGCGGTTTTTATCCCCGTCGTCATAAGACTATCGCGGTCTTTTTCGACATCGCCAAAGCCTTCGATAGAGTCTGGCATACAGGCCTTATCTACAAACTATACAAAATAGGTCTCCCCGATCGTCTAGTACGTCTCGTGGCCTCTTATCTTAATCATCGTACCTTTCGTTTTAGACACGAAGGCACGCTATCTTCACAGCGCCCCATCAAAGCTGGTGTCCCTCAGGGCTCAGTTCTTGCTCCTCTGCTGTACATACTGTTCACCAACGACATTCCCATTCCGCCGAAAGGTGTTCAGCTCTCCCTCTTCGCAGACGACACTGCTCTCTACTGCAAAGGTATCTCGCTACCTTTCATACGGAACAAGGTCCAAAAGTCAGTTGATGACCTAGGAACTTGGTTCAAAAAATGGCGCATCGATGTGAACCCGGAGAAGAGCTCCGCCGTTCACTTCGATTATAAACGACGCCGTCTCAAAAACACTCCACCAATACGTATGCTAGGGACCCCTGTCCCCTGGCATACGTCTGCCAAATATTTAGGTGTCACTCTAGACACAGGGCTAACTTTCAGGCCCCACGTCAAAAGAGTAACCCGTCACGCACGTTTTTACCTGAATAGGCTCAACAGTATGTTGGGCCGACACAGTAAAATGTCCCTCAGAAACAAGCGTACTCTTTATAAGGTCTGTATACGACCAGTCATGTCCTACGCGGGCCCCATTTTCGCCCACTCTAACCCTAAAATTATTAATGAACTCCAAGTAGTTCAAAACCTTTTCTGTCGTCGAGCTGCGAACGCACCTTGGTACGTCCGCAATGCCGACCTTCATCGGGACCTAGAGCTCCCTACAATTCAACAATTCCTTAAAAAACTCTCTGAGAACTTCTTCAAAGCCTCAGAGTCGCATTCCAATCATTTTATTCGTGAGGCTGCTAATTATGCAGCCCCACTCCCCTCCCGCTATAGCGTCCGCAGGCCGAGGAACTCCCTCTCGGACCCGCCTAATAAACTTTCAAACGACCTGAACTGCCTCCTGGCGGCTCAGGCCAACTCTAATTAAGTTATTCATAATTAATTTGCCTTCCCAGGCACTCCCTCAGCGGCTTATAGCCGCCTGCGCCCTCTTTTCCCAAAAGAGGGTCGCTTTACGATACGGCATGTGAAGCTTTCAACAGCTGGTTGCCAGTCCCCAAAGGCAGTTTTTAGAGGGTATCACTTAGGTTCCCCCTTGTAGGTAGTGAGTCCCTCATAACCACGATGGACCGGCCATCGTGGTATGCGTAATGCATTTTCTGCCTCCCTTCGGGGTAGCCCTTTTCCAATTGCTTCGGGCGCAAAAAAAAAAAAAAAAAAAAAAAAAGACGGTCGTTGTTCATTCGGGTTCATTCGGATCATTCAGAAGCATTCAATCGGAAGCGGCAAGGAAGAATCAAGACAGAAGACTCCATACTGAAGACCTCCCTTTTGTATAGTGATTAGTTAATAGTGCCGAACCTTTGTAAATAGTGAATATAGTATAATTAAAAGTACCATCTTTTCTTCGAGCAGTCCCCTAGTTTAGCTAACCTCACACCGCCAGTTTAAAATACCAAATACAGTCCACTACTCTCCATCCACTTTATCTTGGTCCATCGTCGCCGGATAGCAGCCAGAAGAAGGAAGAAAGAAGAAAGAAGTAAGAAGAAACAAGAAAGAAGGCAGTTATACAAGAAAGAAGGTAATTATAGAAGAAGGAACATAATTACAGAAGAGAGAAGATTATTATAGAAGATCTTCAAGGAAGAAAGAAGTTCGTCGACGAAGAAAGAAGATCGTCGGTACTAATTTCTTCCCTGTTTCTTGTTACGCCTACGTCATACGCGTCTATTGTCTGTTTCCAGACAATTTCTTGTTTCTTAACCGCGTTTACGCGGCCAGTGGTCACTCCCTAACGGTGCCAAACTGTGACCATCTGGTAACGCCCTTGTGGCGGGAACGACATCCATACGTGTGTCTTTTTAAAGACTGTACGTACGTCTTTTTGAAGACGACCGGATGTCGCAACGTGAGACCATGAGGAAGACACGAAGCCAGAAGACACGGAACGATGATGACACGCCGGTAGGAATGCGCATATTCGAAGAAGCACCCGCGTCCCCGTCCGATTATCTCGCGATGGCACAAGCGCCCTCCGCCGCGCCCGCGCTCCAGGCCCCGCCCGCGCCCGCATCTACGCCCGCGCCCGCGCCCCCGCCGCCGCGCCCCGCTATGTCCGTGTCCACGACCGATCGTTTGGGAGAGGTTAGCATTTCCGCGCCGCGTACAGAGACACTCGCCGCGATTATAGAAGATCTTCCGTCTACAGAGATTAGTTCGATAGTACGTACCGTCGCGCCTGTAACAGACGTACATAGGCCCGCGCCCCGCGCCCCGTCGGTTCGCTCCGTTCGTTCAGCCCGGTCGACGGCTAGTGCGATAGCTAAATTAAAGCAAATTGAATATAACGCCGCGGAGGAACTAGCTGCAATTAGGAGGAAGCAATTGCAGTTGGAAGAAGATCTTATTAGGAAGAAGTACGCTAGGGACGTCGCGCAACTGCAAGAAGAAACAGATAGGGAAAGTGTCAACGAAGACGAGTTAGTTGAAAATAGGGTACGCGTTGATAGGTGGTTAGAGAACGTAGAGACTGTGCGGGGGGAGTCGCCTTCCCGCCCCTCTCAGCCCGCGCCCCGCATCGAGTTAGAGCAGACCCTACCGAACAGGGTAACCGGTTACGACCACAGTGAAGATGCCCAGGGGAGGACGGAAGCGAATAACGTTCAACCGCGCCGCATAAATTCGGTACAAAGGGAAGATGGAGTCGCCGCAGGAATGAACCAGGTGGATCGTCGTGTACGGGTTACGTCGCCGTCGCGCGTCCAACGCCGCACTCTATCGCCTACACATAGATCGCCACATCGCCACGCGGATCGTAGATCACCGTCGCCGCATAGGGATGTAGGTGCGCATAGGACGCCAGCGCCACAGCGCAGGCTAGAGAGAGATAGGGATAGAGATAGGTCGCTTACTCCGCGAGGAAAGGATAGGGGTATAGAGCGACTAGCGGAAGCTCTGGAGAATATGGTCAGAGTTAGGCCCGCTGCCGCGAAGCAGACGCAGGACTTGCCTATTTTTAACGGTTCGGCCGCGGAATGGCTAGCGTTCAAAGCCGCGATGAAAGAATCCACGCGTCTATATGGATTCACAGATACGGAAAATATGGCAAGGTTAAGAAATTGCTTACGCGGTGAAGCTAGGGAAGTAGTATCGGCACTGCTGTTTACCGCAAAGGATCCAGCAGATATTATGCGAACATTAGAGCAGTGTTTCGGCCGCCCGGAAGTAATTATCGATCGCGCGTTAGAAGAATTGAAACGCCTTCCGCGCCCGGGTCAAACCGCACAGGAACTAAATGCGTTCGCAATAAAGTTGCAAAATATCGTGTGCATTTTGCAAAACGTCGACGGCAAGGGATATCTGCAAAATCCAATGCTTACTAGGGAGGTAACGAGTAAGTTAAGCCCTCACTTACGGTCGCGTTGGTGTGATTACGCGGAGCACTACGGGAGTGCAGACGAGCCGGACATCGTTACACTGTCCAGGTTCATGATGAGAGAGGCTGACCGTGCGTTGAGTCATGCCTATACGTCCGTAGAGCCGACTAAGGAATCGCCCGTAAGACGAGAGGCGCCGCCGTCGAAGAGGATAGTGACACGCCGCGTAGAGAATAGGGCTCGCGACGTAAAAACGTTCACCGCACAGGAGGACACCGGTAGTGCCTCTTGTATGTGCTGCGGAGGTGAACACGCGATCGCAAAGTGTAGAAAGTTAGCGCAAATGGGTGTGGACGACCGGTGGAATTGGGTAAAAGAAAACGGGGTATGTTTTCTATGTTTAAACAGTAAACACCGACGGTTTAAATGTAAAGCAAAGAAATGCGGCATCGACGGCTGCAACGCCCCCCACCACGCCCTCCTTCACACCCGCAAGACCCGCGCACCTGAGACATCGGCCAAACCGGATGAGACCGTACTCGTCGCGTCTAACGTCGGTCGGAATGCATCCGTATTGTTGAAAGTGTGTCCCATTACGTTACGTGGATCACACGGTAAGGAAATAGACACGTACGCGTTGCTCGACGAAGGTTCGACTATTTCGTTGATCGATGACGACTTAGCGCGTGAGTTAGGAGCGGAAGGACCGGTAAAGCCGCTGAATATTAGGGGAATAAGCAATAGTCAGCGCGAGGCCGATAGCAGGCTAGTCAACATAGGCATACGTGGAAAATCGCGCAGCGAGATGTATAGAATAAATGCGCGTACAGTAACGAATTTACAGATAGGTTCGCAGTCGGTGAATAAAGAATGTTTACGTCTAAAGCATTTACGCGACCTACCGAGCTCGGTTTGCTATGAGGACGCCAAACCGAGATTATTATTAGGAGCCGACAATTGGCATTTAATAATCACCCGTAACTTGAGGATAGGGCGTCGAAGGCAGCCTATAGCTGCACGTACGCTATTAGGATGGGTGATACAGGGAACCGTGCCGCGATTCACGTGTAGGGAGGACGGTGAAACCGTGTTACACGTCGTAAGCAGTAGCGGACGGATAGATAGGGACATCCGAACGTTCGCGAGTCAAGACGAGGAGATAACGGAACTCCTCAAACGGCAGTACGAGATCGATTCCATCGGTATCTCGCTAAGGAATAGGCCGCGACGGGAAGAGGAACGCGCTGTCGAGATATTCCAGCGCACCGTCAAGAAGGTCGGCGATCAATACCAGGTGGGACTGCCATGGAAGGACGACGACGTGCGGATGCCTCCTAGCTACGAGATGGCTGCTAGAAGACTGCGGACGATCGAGAGGAAAATGGACAAATCGCCGGAATTTCGAGACGCCTATACCGCGCAAATAGATAACCTCCTGGCGAAAGGATACGCAAGGGAAGCCGAGGGGACGGAGAGAGAGGACCCTAGGAGCTGGTACCTGCCCCACTTCGCAGTACGAAATCCGAACAAGCCTGGGAAGACGAGAGTGGTTTTCGACGCGGCAGCGCGTGCGTCCGGTAAATGTTTGAACGATTATTTGCTTGACGGCCCCGACTTGTTACGGAACCTACCGGGCATACTGTTCAGATTTAGGGAGAACGAAATAGCCGTGTCAGCGGACATTAGGGAAATGTTTCTACGCGTTAAGATTGACCGTCGCGACCAACCCGCGCAATTATTTCTGTGGCGAGGTAACGAGCGATCCAGCCCACCGCGGGAATACGTTATGACTTCAATGATTTTCGGTGCGAGGAGCTCGCCGTTTCTCGCACATTAGGCTTTTAGCGTTAGGGATCATAACGCGCGCGCACACGCTGAGACACATCCGTTGGCACTTAACGCTATCGTACGTAGTCACTACATGGATGACTACCTAGACAGTTATGCTACGGTAGAGGAAGCGGTAAACACTGCGAGGCAGGTTACGGAAGTCCACCAGCAGGCAGGCTTCACCTTAGCGGGCTGGAATTCGAACCACGCAGCCCTACTAGAGGACAAGCCGGAGGAATTATTAGCGAGCAAGCCTAAGGAGGTAGGCTTGAGACAAGACAGCCCAGGCAGAACCCTAGGGCTATTATGGATGGCCAATGAAGACGCCTTAACGTTTAACACATCCATGAACCGGGTACCGAACGAGGTGAAGACGCTGCAGAGGCCACCGACCAAGAGAGAGGCGTTGAGTGCAGTCATGTCGGTCTTCGACCCGCTTGGACTGCTGAGCTACCTCACCATCACCGCCAAGATCCTGCTGCAAGACCTGTGGCGGATGAAGAAGGTCGGATGGGACGACGAACTACCCGAGGAGGCAGCTGAGGAATTCCAGAGGTGGCTGCGAGTCGTCGAGGAAGTATCACGACTGCGGCTGCCTAGGTGCTATGCTCCTACGGGGGGAGTGGTAGAGCGTCAGCTCCACGTGTTCAGCGACGCAAGCGAACGTGCGTACGCATCCGCGGCGTATTGGCGATTACGATACCGCGACGGAACGGTTAAGGTACGATTAGTGGCGGCCAAGGCGAAAGTCGCCCCGATAAAGGCGCAAAGCATACCACGGTTAGAATTGCAGGCGAATCTGATAGGCGCGCGACTCGCGGAATTCGTGCAAGGCGAACACAGAGTGGTAGCCGATAGGGTAGTTTATTGGACAGACTCCACTACGGCGCTCCATTGGATTCAAAACGATACGGCGCGTTACACCCCATACGTAGCACATAGATTAGGGGAAATATCGGAGAAGACGTCACCCGAGCAATGGAGGTGGATACCGACCGCAGACAACATCGCGGATCAGGCAACGCGCATTAATTATACGTACAAGGAAGAGAGCGACAAATGGTTTACGGGACCGCCATTCCTGTACGAAGAGGAAGATCGATGGCCTCGACGACGGGAAGAGAAGGCAGGGGATGAAGATGATGAGATGGAGGAAGTCGTGGCGCACCAGAGCGACACCAGGAGCGCTCCACACCTGCCAGACATCGAGAGGTTCTCTTCTTACGAGAGATTGGTCAGGGCCACCGCTCGGATATTACAGTTCGTCGATGCCATGAGAGGAAAGGCGCACGGACTAACATTGGACCACATCCATAAAGCAGAGCGGATGTGGATAGAGCGAAGTCAACAAGAGAGTTTTGCTGAAGACATCAGTCGACTGCAGAAAGGAAGGAACTTGGCAACCGGCAGCGCGTTAAGAAAGCTCGACCCCATATTCGAAGATGGCGTACTGCGAGCTAGAGGACGGATTGACGCAGCCAATGTGGACAGCCAAATGAAGAGGCCCATCATCCTGAACGGACGCCACCAGTTTGTAAAGCTGCTTGTGGAAAAGGCGCATAAGGAAGCAAGCCACGCCAACAGGGAACGGGTAGTGAACGACCTACGCACGAGATATCACATACTTCGACTACGACCGACCGTACGAGAAGTGGAGCGGAGATGTCTGCGGTGCAGGGTACGCAAGGCGACACCACGGCCAGCGGTTATCGGAGATCTACCACCTGAACGGTTAGGGGCATTCGCGCGACCATTCACCTACACCGGAATCGACTATTTCGGGCCTATAACGGTAACAATAGGACGTAGGCATGAAAAACGGTGGATAGCGTTATTCACTTGTTTGACGACGCGCGCGGTACATTTAGAGATAGTTTATTCCCTAACGACGGACTCGGCGATATCGGCATTGCGGCGCATGGCGGCTAGGCGTGGGTGGCCACGGGTCATCTACTCGGATAACGGGACAAACTTTCATGGGGCGGACACCGAATTACGACGGGCGATGGAAGAGTGGGCACCCCTGCTGAAGGACTACGCGTTGACTCGGCGGACGGATTGGAAGTTCATCGCGCCGGGTGCGCCGAACCAGGGAGGCGCATGGGAGCGTCTCGTGCGCTCGGTAAAGACCGCGCTCGAAGCCACACTCAATCAGAAGAGCCCACGGGAGGAGACATTAGCGACTCTCCTCACAGAAGCCGAAAACACCGTTAACTCTCGACCGTTGACGCACGTACCGGTCGACATCGACGAAGAAGAGGCATTGACACCCAACCACTTCTTGCTGCTGGGACCATCGAGCCTTCCAGTGACCGCGCCGTGCACGCCTAATGATCGTCGGGCGTGGAGAGCGGCGCAGGGACTTGCCGACGAGTACTGGAAGCGCTGGGTGAAGGAATACCTGCCGACGCTGGTTGCGCGCGGAGACTCAAGGGACGTGCAGCAGCGCCCGGTACAAGAAGGAGACCTCGTCGTGGTGGCAGACGGGACCATGCCGCGGAACGTGTGGCCAAGAGGAGTTGTAACGAAGACCTTTCCCGGACCAGACGGCGTGGTACGAAACGTTGAAGTAAGGACCAGGGGCGGATTGCTGCGGCGGCCGGTCAGGAGGATCGCCGTCCTCCCGAGTGCAGCCTAGGCTCGCAAGGCTACGCCGGGGGGAGAATGTTACGGACAGCGAGAGACCCGCCGCCCCGTCGCCCCTTCGTTCCCCGTTACGTCCCGCGCACCCCGCACGCCGGCGCTGATCACGCGATATCGGGCAACCAATCAGCGCGCGTGCGGGGAATATTGCCATCGGGCGGCCAACCCGACGAAATGAAGCGCTCTTCTCGGAAATATAAGAAGGGCGCCTCGGACGGTCGTTGTTCATTCGGGTTCATTCGGATCATTCAGAAGCATTCAATCGGAAGCGGCAAGGAAGAATCAAGACAGAAGACTCCATACTGAAGACCTCCCTTTTGTATAGTGATTAGTTAATAGTGCCGAACCTTTGTAAATAGTGAATATAGTATAATTAAAAGTACCATCTTTTCTTCGAGCAGTCCCCTAGTTTAGCTAACCTCACACCGCCAGTTTAAAATACCAAATACAGTCCACTACTCTCCATCCACTTTACTTTTTAGTTCTTTGAAGTCGGCATTTACTTTAGTTAATTTCTGTTAAATAATTTTAACTACTCATTCAAAATATAGCACCAATTATGTCACTGGTTAAGCTATAAAAAATTAAAAATACATCTAATTCTTTTTTTTAATTAAATATATAATAAATTTAAACCTGTGCAAAGAAATATACTCGTAAATGTTGAAAAGAACAATTTTCAAACATGCCCTAAAATTTACCGGCTGCACTTGTGCGTCAAACACAACGATTTTACTTGTTGCTTCTAAGCGAGAGCATTGTAGTAGTCTATAATAGCTTAATAGAGTATCTTCTATATTTTATACGCTTGGCATCAGCAGTCTGTTTGTGCACCGCACTATCGACCTGTACCACCAATAATTCACCTGTCAAATACCATAAAAGATTGCGCCACTCGTACTATTAATCCAAACGAGTTGTGAATGCTATTAAAGGCAAAACCTTACAATGGAATAAGAACCATTATCGCGTGAACTGTAAATCCATGCTAGGGACCTGACGCGAATTATTAAACATTTTTTTTTATAGGAGAGGGGCAATCGAGCATGATACGGCTCACCTGATGGTAAGTGACTACCGCCGCCCATGAACAACCGCAACACCAGGGGAATTGCAGATGCGTTGTCGGCCAAATAGGGTGACAAACGAGCACACAGTCCACCCGATGGGAAGTGGTTACTGTGACCCATAGACATCTACATCTATCCTCAATAAAGACTCAAGATGCAGATGCGTTGTCGCCCGTGAGGACTAAGATGGAATACCTCTTTGCCAGTAAAAAGGGTCTCCGGTTCTCTACACTCACCATAAGAAACACAGCAGCGTTAAGCTGCTATTTTACGCTGGTTTTCTGTGAGAGCGTGGTGGAGCGGCTGGACTGGGGAAGTCCCAGTCCAGCCGACCCATTCGTGCTACAACTATAATATTACTAATATAGCTGCAGCATGGCTCTACCACGTAACATGCCCTACAGTCGGGTGCTTATCGTTAATACACAGGACAAGCTTTTTATAGTGCCGTGAGCAAGAGAGTGGGCACTTGCTGTCCCGATACGTTTTTGGAAGAAACCAAAATGTGCTCTTTAAAGAACAAAATTTTTGTACGACTGAAGATAAAATTCGGGCGTAAAATCATGCAGTCCTTTGCAGTAAGCTAACATATGGGTCTAGTTTAAATTTATTTGTCGGAGAATTCAACAGAAGATCCCGATTTTGATCTCGGAAATACATCAGGATAGCGTTAATTGTTAAAAATTGTAAAAGTGTGAAAGCGGATGTTCAACTTGCTCTCTTGCTTACGCAATTAATCATTATCAGTAGTAAGACAGCGTAAACGCACTATACATTAAGTATAGAGCAATTACACTTCGACCACCGTAACACGTCTCCGCTACAATCACACACCAGTGTAACGTGAGGTACGTAATTACACGATAACACCAAAATAAGCAAACCAACGGCAACACTACTTATCTCAGTGTTACACAGGGCAGCCTCTCAGCAACACCAATCCTCCTTGCCCGCACTAGAAGAATTACAACAACGTACAGACCAACGACACTATCTTAGCACTAGTAGAATGACCACACTCGTAGAACGACTTAAGCGGAATCTCTCAAATTTCTAGAATAATAATTTTAATAAACATTTTTGTAGTCCACATTGCATGCCGTGGCAACCTTTATTTAAGACGACACTTAGATATAAACATTCCTGTTATTCCTAGTATTTACATTGTGTTCCTGTATGTCTTGTTGGTTGTCCTAATAAATAAATAAAATATCACTTTTTACCGTGTAGTTGTGATGTAAGAATATCCACTACCTCAATTCGTCCCGTAGGTGTCGTAAGAGGCGACAGAGGGAAACTGAAACAAGCAGGAAGTGACAGAAGCATCAACCTAATAACAACTTAAAAAAATAAAAAAACTGTGGTTGCCAACCTGCCTGCCAAGCGTAGCAACTATATCAAAATCCCCCCTATGAGGCAATCTATGGGTTCATGTTCATCAGTAGACTTTTATGGGCTGTGATCGATCGATGAAAGGAAGATCACTTTATCAAAATCAATAACAAAGTGTATGCGCACAGATGAAGAAGCCTCGCAACTTATTGGAAAAGTTTAACAGGGTCATGATCCTGTATCAAGCAAGGTTTGCTGAGGCGAGGTGCAGGTGTCCTACTAAGGATTTCATGTTTGTACGCTCTCACAGAATTCCAGCGTAAAATAGCAGCTTAATGCTTTACGCTGGCATTCTGTGAGACGTACGTTTACGTGAGTGTAAATTTTATGGTGAGTGTAGAGAACCGGAAACACCTTTAATTGGAAATGAGGCATTCCATATTAGTCCTTAGGGGTGACAAAGCTTCTGCATTTTGATTTTTAAAGGATAGATGTAGATGTCTATGGGCCACATCATTTACCTACCATCAGGTGGACTGTGTGCTCATTTGTCACGTTTCCAAAAAAAAGGGAGGCTGAGTCCTAACACTCTTACAAATTGTAGTTAAAATCAATACTTTGGATAGAGATACAAAAAGCAAGTCACAGTAACGGGCCCCACACGGCTTACTTCAAGGCTAAATAAATTTAAATAAACATAATCATAAAAATTAAAAAAAAAAAAACTACTAGCGCGAACGTTGTCAGCTGTCAGTAAGGTTACTTCATAATACTTTGTGGCTGACAGGTGATGCAGCTTTCTTTTCAGCTAGTGTTTCTGCATTCAGGCACGTCGTTCTTAATTCAAACGTACTGTTTGTCTTATGTTCTCCTTTTACAAAAAAAAGTAACCGTAGAAAATGTTTTTATATAACACTGGCTGACTCGGCATACGTTGTTCTGCCCTTTCTGGTTGGCGCTGCGATGAGTTTCATTCCAAATTCTCTCAGTACTTTTTGTTATTAATAAATTTCAAATTTATTAATAACTCAACCACGGCTCCCTCTATCGGGTCTTGATTTTGTGCTTCTTTTTTTTTTATAGGAAACCAACATATTATATTGTGAATATGTGTTATTTTGGTCCGTTTACGTTTTATCATATTATAAGTGACTGTAGAGAAACGTAGACCTTTTTGATTGGATACGAGACATTCCATCTTAGTCCTCAGGAGTGACAAAGCATCTGCATTTTGATTCTTAACCGAGAGATGTAGATTTCTATGGGTCACATCATTCACTTACCATCAAGTGATACAGGCCATCTCGTTCGTCATCCTTATTCTATAAAGATATATGTGTAAAAATACTATATATATAATTTATTAGTAAATTCCCTACAGCGCCCTATATCAGATCCTTACACAGCGCTCATCGTTTCGGCAAAACATTTAAACTGTGAATATGACCTCAACCTCAATCGTTCAAGTCGTTCAGAAGTACACGATCACTAAAAGAAGCACCAACATGCAAATATTTCCAAAAAAATTTTTAATAAGTATAAATATAAAGATTTATGTATATAGATACAATATATAAAGATGTTTCAAAACATTTCCATTTAGGTATTGACGTTTTATTTGTATTTTGCAAAACTAAAAGCGATAATTTATTTTAATATGGAGAATGGGTTCACTACGAATTGTGGCCTATAACAGCGTACAGAATCAAAATGCAGATGCGTTGTCACCTCTGAGAACTAAGATGGAATGCCTTGTTTCCATTAAAAAGGGTTTCCAGTTCACTACACTCACTATACAAAACTCAGCAGCATTAAAGTAAAGTATTCTGTAAGAGACTGGTCCTAACCCGGTCAAGCCGACCTATTCGTGCTATAAACACTAAGATGTTTTTAATACGTCTTTGTATAAACATAATTTAGCTCCAGCTTGGCTCTACCACATTTTATTTTATTTTTTATTTATTTTTGTTTTATATAAAAATATTGGATAAAAATTGTTACATTATTGATATGCGGCACAGCGAAAAACCACGCAGGTTTGTGTTGCGTGCCGTTCCGTATACATTTACAAAAATAGAGCTAACAACTAATATTTGTTAAGGAAATAACATTTTAATTTATACTTTATGTTAACTTCATTAATTTCACTTTTAAATTTATTATCCAGACCATTTATTAAGCGAGGTATTATGTATGCACTGGTGCGCTCACCATATTTATTTTTGGATGGTATTGTTATTAATTTTTTTTTGAGTTACTTTGCGGGTCTGAATTTTGTTTGAGACTGTATGTTGTATACCTAAATTAAATAATTGTTCTTTTAACAGTTGATATTGGACTTTATCATGGATATTGAGTACCTTGCAGTGTTTAAATATAAAGTTTTCATTTGTTTTTGCCTGAAGTTTAACTTTTATAGGTACAATCGATTTTAAAATCCTAAGTTGTAGTTGATAAATGTACTGTAGATGTGATTTGTCTGTTCGTCCATAAAACCATGGATAGGGGGATCCATATGAGGCAATCTATCAGGTAGACCTATGTTCAGCAGTGGGCTCTTGTTAGGCTGTAATGGTATGGTAAAAGTAAATAAACTCCGACAGTGTCGTGTCGACGTACAAAAATTCTAAAAAGTATTACTAACAGACCGTAATGTAAAACCTTAAAAAATTGCGATTTCAACAATGAATCAAGTTAGAAACGTTGCAACTTGTTGCGTCGCCGTAAAATGATAAAAACAAGCGTGCAACGTTGGACGTTATAGGACCAATGAACAACCGAAAAAAGTAGTCAAGCATAATTTGGAACCAAACGCTCAGGGTTCAGTACAAATATATTTAAAATATTATATTACATTCTTTTTTTAAAGGACAAGGGTGACAAATGACATGACTGACATGCTTCAGCTATATTAGTAATAGGTATAGTTGTAGCCCGAATGGGTCGCCTCGACCGGGGAAGGACCACGCTCTCACAGAATACCATCGTAAAATAGCAGCTTAACACTACTGTGTTTCGTATGGTGAGTGTAGAGAAACGGAGACCCTTTTTACTCGAAACGAGGCATTACATCTTAGTCCTCACGGGTGACATCGCATCTGCATTTTGATTCGTAATCGAGAATAGATGTAGATGTTTACGGGCCGCAGCAACCACTTACCATCAGGTGGACTGTGTTCGTTTGTCACCCTTATCCTATAAAAAAATCTGGCACACGGTCCACCTCATGGTAAGAAATGCTTGGTCCATAGACATTTACATCTATTCGAGATTAGGAATCAAAATGCATACACGTTGTTCACACCTGAGGACTAAAATACAATGCACAAGGCATTCTCAAAGAGGCATATTCAAGTAAAAAGGGTCGCCGGTTCTTTAAACTCACCATATGCAACACTGCTAATATTTCTCTCATGAAGCAATCTTTGGGAAGGCCTATGTTCAGCAGTGGACTTTGAGAGGCTGTGTTGGTGATAAAGGAAGATATCGGTGAACTATTTATCGACTGATGAAAAACCAAGAAATTTATCCGTGGCTAATATACAAATATGAGGTTTTGATTCCTTTGCACGGAACCCAGAAAAGTTTCTGCTCTGATACTGATTTATCTTCGTGTACAGATTAAAAAGGAAACGCAAACCCGACATTCAAATTCCGACGCTACTCTGACGTGATGAAAGGCTGTATGCGATTTATGTCGTTGCCGCAAACAGGAAAAACGAAACCACCCGACTATCACTCAAATGGTCCGTATCTCCGTATGTGTTTTGTTTTCTACATTTTCCTGCTTTTAAATCAAAAAATTTCAGTTGTTTTTTTTAAAAAACAGATGAAATACGAATTTACAGCTCACCAGATAGTAAGTGGCACTTGCAACCAATTTTAAACAAAGAAGGCTACGGATGCGTTGTGAAATATTAGGATTAAGATGGAATGCCTCACATTGTAATTATACTGGCTCTCTATACTCTTCGGACCGGAACAGCATTGCATGCATTGACGGAACAAAAAGGTTTTTGAAGTTAAACTTCTTTTGGTGCGTGTGCGAAAAATTATGAGAGTGAATATTTTACGATGCCCGCGCACACTGACAGCTTAAAACGACCCCATGAAGTTGTTACGATGCGTGCGCACACTGACACCTAAAAGCGACAACTTCATTGGGTAACTGTCTCTCAAGTTGTCGTGGGAACTCATAACTTTATACTAGGTAGTTAGTTTTAGTTATTTTTGTCTTTTTACGCTAAAGAAGTATACCTTCCTACGTGCGTACATACATAAGTACACACACACTTGTAAGTACACACACACACGTTTTTTTATAGAATAAGGGTGACAAAGGAGAACGCAGTCCTCCTGATAGTAAGTGGATGCTGTGGTCCATAGACATCAACATTTATCCTCAATTAAGAATCAAAATTCAGATGCATTGTCATCCCTGACGACTAAGTTAATGCCTCGTTTCAAGTAAAAAAGATCTCCAGTTCTCTACACCCACCACACGAAACACAGCAGTAAGCTGGTACTTTACGCTAGTATTCTGTGAGAGCATGGTCCTACCTTTTCTACCGACTACAGAAAGGAGACGGTACTCAATTAGACTTTATGTTTTTATGTATGTTATCTCATAACTTTTATCTGGGTGAACCGATTACGATGATTCTTTTTTTTATTTGAAAGTTGGTTCTTCACATGTAGTCCCATATAAATTTGATCACGGTATGACTAAAGTTTTTGAGTTATTCTTAATAATTCATATTGAAGTCAGTGGTACAAAATTTTTAACTTTAAGTTATTTACAAAATCCGAACTAAATTATTGTGATAATTGACGGTAAACAAACAAAAGGCGTACTAAAATTATTGTGATAATTGGTGATAGAATTGGCTTGGTTGCTGAAGCTATAAAAATATCATAAAAGTAATAATGATTTAGTGTGGTATGCGTTACAAAGGTTAGGTCATTAACCAGACGGATTCCTCGACAAAAAAGTCCTATAATATATTATAATTATAGTCGTCATTCTAGTAATCCTGCCTGCCAAAAAATAAAATCACATAATGGGTTCTACAGCTGGCGCTGTGATCGACTTATTAATAAATTTTATACTTACAGTTTACCCTGTAAAAATTCGGAGAAAATTCGGATTAAAATCCAACGTGTCACCAATCCATTGAGTTATATGTACTACGTACTCTTAGAGTAAACTTCTATGTACGTACTAGAGAAGCCATTCCGAACATTGACTATGTTCAACTGAGCTGTAATGCAATCCATACAAACTAAATATTGCGTAAATTGAAGATTTGTGAATTCCATAAAATAATTATTATTACATTTTATTTAGAAATATGTTTGTTTAGATAAAATTAAGATATTTTATATTAAATTCTTATATTTATTTTATATTAATATCTTATTTTATATCAAATTAAAGTCTTCTTGCATGCGCGACTACTACTCCCGCGCATGCGCGAAGACGTAGAGTAGGACACAATTTTTGTTTGGAATGGCTTCTCTAGTACGTAGTACATATAACTCAATGCACCAATCGAAAAGTTAGAACAACGTCTGTCGGATTGACTAGTATTATCTATAATATCATAATTTTTGTAATTGTAAATAATTAACATCCTTTACAAATAACAATGAAATACAGAATAATTATTCTAGGTACACACATTGTAAGTGTAGAGCTGCTGAATGTTTAAATAATTATAGGTTACACTTGGGAGTGTCTTATTGTAATGTAATTACGCAGTTGTCGCTCGTAATGAAAGGTTATTTAACCTTGATAATATAGGTTGAATATTACTGGTTTTAAATTATTGTTTTCGGTTAACTTTCCTTTAAGTATAGGGATAGTGGAAAATACGTAGTGATTATACGCTTTTTGTACAAGAGTAAATAAAAGTAACTATACAGTTTATTTTTTAATTCTTGAGACTAATTTGACAACTACAAATGTCAAACTTAAACATAATGTTGCTACATTTTAAGCAAAGTATGATGTAGAAGTGTGAAGTTAAACTACTTCAAAAAAAATATTGCATTTTTCTTCTATCGGTATTAAATTCATGCGAAATATTTGTAGATGATTTTCATAAGTGTTCAATTTGAAGTTGTTGTTGAAAATAATTATCTATTTGTTTTCTATGTGTACTCTTAAATTAGATAAATGATCAATTTTATGGAGTATACATAGTGTTTAACAAACAGAAACACGACCAAGAGTTCCTCAGAATCTGAAACGAAATAAATACAAATACAATTAATACATTACAGCCAGTGTATGAGGTGGCATTGTAACATAATCCATCTACTCATCTTCCTGTTGGCTGAAGGCTTTGTATCCAGAGCCGCAATAAATTAAAAAAAAAACACGAACAGCTGTGGTAGTGGTTTATCTACTATATCATTTACAATAAGTAACTTTAGATAATTCGAAATTTATAGCTGTAGCTGATCTAGATGACTATATAAGATGATTCTTATGTTATCTATCGAAGTACGTAAGACGGTAAGTAGCTATGGTAGCCCATTGCACCCATGCCACTCCACTTGCTAATCATGGCAACTGTTGCAAACTATGTTCAGCAGTAGATTTTTGATGGGATTCAATACTTTATACAATCATTGTCTTTTTCTGGTATTTCGGTCACATTCCAGAAGCAAAAGTTGAACGTCCTTCGGCATGTCGCAATTACCACAGGAGATGAGACTATTGTCAAAAATAAAAGTTTCTTCGTTGGAATGTGTCTAGATTGTCACCTCAATGTGCACTGGACGTATCCTGTAACGATATAGTTTAACAAAGAAATATATATTTAACCGAATCCAAAAAAAGGTTATGAGGTTTAAAGGGTCGATATCTTCATCAATGACGGCTAATAATCTTGCGCTCACCAGATGTCGCTAGTCGACACTGAGGTGAAGTTTTTTGTTACACAATGTCGTTTAATTGAGAAGTTAGTTTTAAATAAAAGTTTATCAGTTTCTAGAGTATTATATTAATATCTACACAAAACAATGCCTCAGTGGTTTGCCCTTTAATTTTTTGCACATAACTTTTAAGTCTTTTTCACTTTTATGAATATCTGTGGTTTGGTTTGTTTACTTTTAATCTAATTGATATAAAATGTAACCTATAGTACAGAAAGAAACATTAACCGTTACATTATCTGAACAAATTATATTCCCTTGGGAATTTTTTACGTGCGCCGCCCTAGTACAGAAAAAGTCGTGGAGTCACTGTAAACTGATTTTCATGATTCCTTTTTAATATATAGGTTAAATTTAATTTGTAGTCTATAGAAATAAATAAAATTGAAGTGTCTGTTTGTAATGTGAAAATTACAGCTCTTTACTAAATGCATATGAAAGAATATACGGTACTAATAACAAAAATACAATTTTTAAAGTTTTTGTCTGTCTGTCTGTCTGTCTGTCTGTCCGTCTGTCTGTCTGTTTGTTCCGGCTAATCTGCGAAACGGCTGGACCGATTTTGACGGGATTTTCACTGGCAGATAGGTGATGTCACAAGGAGTAACTTAGACTACTTTTATTTTAGAAAAAGAATTAGGGTTCCGCGCAAAAAAATTAAAACCCCCAAATAACACGCGGGCGAAGTCGCGGGGAAGAGCTAGTCTTATATAAGTTTAGAAAAAGTCCATCCATGAGGGTGGCAAAATAGATTCCCTATTATATATATATATATATATATATTTACAGAAAAGTGTTTAATGTAACTATTTAAACGACATTAAGATTGTAATATTAAATAATATCACAGTACACTCAAAAGGGTAAAAAAAAAATTAAAAAAAAGTAAAAGCCGACAAACTAAAAAGAATAAAATAATTTCATATTCCGAAGCCGATGCTTTGATTCTTCTATACACTTTGTCTTAGCTTCGTATCGGCTTTTTCATTTTACAATTTTTTTTTCTTTAAGCAAATTATAAATAAGTAAATGTCAATGGCCTCTTTTTTTATATTTGAATATTAGGTGGTAGAAAAAAAATACATTCCTCGGAATCACTCACACTTGTAAACGCCATAAGGTTAACGTCTGCGAAACCCATCGCTGTCAACTTGCACGGCTTCTGAGCGCTGGAAATAAATTCCTGTTGTTAGGGAAAATGCTGTTACCACGTTGAGTATTAAAAAGCCTAGAGTACATACATAATTAACAATGTTTTCTTAAAACAAATCACACTTCACACAGATGGGATAGTTGGCACCATCATTTATAAGCTGGGCAGTGTTCCAAAATTTTTTCTGTTTTAGGAGATTGCTGCGGCGGCGGATTGCTGCTCCTGTACATATATGAAATTGTTTGAAGTAGATTTTGATATGTAAATATGCTGCGATTTAGTGTATTAAATATCTGTGCGTGTGAACTATCAGTGGAAACGTTGTAACAAGTACTCCGATGGTGGTGTGAATCTCAAGATAGGGTGTCTCTCTGCTTAGGCGCCAAATGTCGGCTGGCTCAAGTTGCAATTAAAATTTCCAAAAACTACGCAATATGATGCATTAAGATATTGTAAAGCAGTGTATTATAAAGAATAATTATCACTCGAAACAGAAAATCTATAAAAACGAAGATCCCGAATGAAATGAAGACATGGCTTAAAGGATAAGCATCCAAGCCAAAAATCTTAATTAATTTTTTTTTATAAAATTAAATGCAAACCCAAGCATACCACTGCAAGACTTCAAGATACTATAAGCACATTCTGCGTAGATCGTGCTGTAAAGCACCCGAAACGTCGGGAATCAGTTAATCAGGAAAAGTTAAATTAAACGCGATAGAATCCAAAAAAGTTAGTTTCATTTAATGTGTAGTTTTCGCGTGAATATAAGAAATCACTATGTGAATAGATTTGGCTAAAAATTATTCAAAGAGCTTTGAGTCTTGTCAGTCTTAAGTAGATTATACAGTATCAACTTACCGCGTTAGGACTATGAGCATACTTTTGCCAATGACTGCATCCGCGGAATACCAGGAGCAGTTGTAAGCAGCGTCACAGACTGCTGTGCTCTGTCGGTTACGCAAAATTAAACTTTGTGTTATGTTTTTTTTTTTATAGAATAAGGGTGACAAACCAGCACACAGTCCACCTGATAGTAAGTAGTTGCTGTGACCCATAGACATCGAAATCTATCCTCAATAAAGACTCAAAATGCAGATGCGTTGTCACCCGTGAGGACTAAGATGGAATGCCTCGTTTCTAGTAAAAACGGTCTCTGGTTCTCTACATTCACCATACGAAACACAGCAGTGTTAAGCTGCTATTTTAGGCTGGTATTCTGTGAGAGCGTGGTCCTACCTCAGTCGAGCCGACCCATTCGTGCTACAACTATACTACTAATATAGCTGCAACATGACTCTACCACATATAAACGTGTGCAGACAACACAAAATATGACAAATAATATTTCTTTACAATGATATATTATCCGCTAGATAAGTCTCTTCTGAAACTTGGAGAAGTTTGATTTTCATAATATGGGTAAACACTTAACCCGGAAAAATTATTTGTAGGTTATACCGATACTTGTTCGTGCGGTTGTTGAACCCGCGGCCCGTAGCGCCACCACTAAATACTTAGTCTTATATTATGAAAAAAAAAACCCGTATAGCAGTAACTATCCTTTATTTATTATTTGGTGTGAATTTTCACAGCATCCATCTAGCCATTGCAGCCTATAAAAAGTGCACTGCTAAACATGGCCACCCTCATAGATTGCCTCATAGAAGGGATTTTGCCATAGTTGCCAGTTTTTTATTATTTTGAGTTTGTTATCAGGAAGACATTGCTGCCAATCTATTGTTTCAGTTTCCCTTTGTCGCCTCTTACGACATCCTCGGGACTTCTTACACCGCCACTGCACATTCTCATAGAATACCAGCGTAAAATAGCAGCCTGGAAATGAGGCATTCAATCTTAGTCCTCATATGTGACAACGCATATGCATTTTGATTCTTTTTCGAGGGTGATTGTATGTCTTTGGGCTACAGTATCCACTTACCATTAGGTGGACTGTGAGCTTGTTCGTCATCATTATGCTTTAAAAAAAACACAAAATGTGCCTATTTGAACATGGTATACGCAGACCGACATCAGGGAGCGACGTTAAATGCTAATCGTCTTGTACTACAATTAAAAAAAAATCTTAGGGTTGCCACTGAAAATCAGAGCTAGGTTTAGCATATCCTGAATGGCTGTCCTATTTGAACCATTTCACACCGAACCGAAGTTTTTAAGTTTGGCTATTCGTTTTTCATTTTTATTTTTTTACTTGTTGTTGTTGTTCCCTGTTAGTGTATAATTAAGTTTACTTATATGCTTATAAGTTATGCTTTATATAATGTTACATTGAGTTGCCAGGGCACACCAAAAATTGTAAAAAAAAACGACGAAATAAAAATCTCGTTATTTCTCTCTTTCTTTTTTTCAATTATCAGTTCGCCGGCCAAGCCTGGCAATTATATTATGACAAAGGGAGAGGTCCATTTTTTTATAAGAGACGGGTCAAACAAGCATACGGCTCACCTGATGGTAAGTGACTACCGCCACCCATGAACAACTGCAACACCAAGGGAATTGCAGGTGCGTTGCCGGCCTTTTAAAAAGGAGTAAGCTCTTTTCACTCTTCACTCGGAGATTTTAACGGGCTAAAATCTCCGAGTGAACATGAACCCACTATTCCTGCACAAACAGCATTTGAATAAAGTCATTATCGAAAGTAAAATGGGTTGAGTATATGCGACTGCCAACCCTACTACAAAATCCAATATTTTGTAGTAGGGTTGGCAAAACAATAAGTTATGAGTGTGAACGAATAGAGAATTCACCTGTGCTTGCGCACTTACTCCTACAAATTAATTCTGTCTTGCGCAAATGGTTAATCTCCGTTAAGAGTCGCTGCCGTGACTAATAATAATAATTCCATCTGGAGGATATTATTATTTAAATGTTGTGGTTGTGGATGCGTGTCTATTCACCAAACGCGCACATACGCCCACGCTTCTGGACACATATATACACACACACTCTCATACACACAGTGCTAAAACGTGGAAAATATTAAAATAAGGTCTTGTTTAAGTATTAAATAGAATAGATACGTACCGACTGCATCAGCATATCGCCAAAGAAGCAAAGTAAGTAAACTTGCAGCAAGCAAGTGGACAGAAAGATCAGGAACGTAAAGATGAGCGCCATATCTTCTATGGCCTATAAAAAAGTTGTTTGATACAAGTGTTACAACTTTCTTAAGTTTGATATTTAGTTGCAATACATAATATGTGACAGGTTGAAGGAAAAGGGGAGATCTCCCTCCGGGCAAGGTGTGCTGCCCGGGGAGCGGCCAACGCTCCGATTGGTAGTTCTGATATGCTGCTTTAACTTCGGAACTTTGTTAGTGCGATTTAGGCTTCGATGTGTTTCGCTTGTGGCGCGACGACAGCGCCGCAACACCACCCCCCTGCTCAGACCGGAGGTCGATAGTGCAGTCTAGATGTCGACGAATTTGCAAGTGCCAGGGAATTGCCTTGTATGTGTGCGGTGAGTCGAGAAGAAGGCAAGAAATCTGTGAGAGTGCCGTGAAGCAGAGGCGAGTAGTAAGGCTCAGAGCCGTGCCGAACACTGTAGCGCAGAGAGTAGCTTGAAGGAACAGGAAGCATTATTATTCCAGTGCTGCGATGAACATTTGTAAAGCTAGATGGCTTGCAGAATGTGAAGACTGCAGACAATATGTGCTCGTGAGCGAATGAATGGTGTACTTGCGGATAATGAAGGTTTGAAGGTGTAATTTCCGAAGGTTTGTTGGTTGCGTGTTCATATCACGTTGGGGTCACCACTGTGGCGGGTGGAAGGAAAAGGGGAGATCTCCCGCCGGGCAAGGTGTGCCGCCCGGGGAGCGGCCAACGCTCCGATTGGTATTTCTGAGTTATTCTATATATGCTGCTTTAACTTCGGAACTTTGTTAGTGCGATTTAGGCTTCGACGTGTTTCGCTTGTGCGCACATAGTTGATATCTATTTTTATAAAGGTTCCATTCTATTTTTGTAAATAGTTCTCCAGTTTTAGTCTTTGCTGGACAAAGTCTCGGATTGGGGGCGACTAAATCTAGTCCAGTTTAATCCTCAGAAGACACAAGTTTGCGCGTTTACCGCTAAAAAGAACCCCTTTGTCGTATCTCCTCAGTTTCAAGGCACTCCCCTTCTTGCCTCAGCCAGTATCGGTATCCTCGGAGTCGACATATCGAGTGACGTGCAGTTTCGTGGTCACTTGGAAGAGAAGGCCAAATTGGCCTCTAAAAAGCTTGGCGTGCTCAGCAGAGCGGGACAGTATTTCATGCCGGCACACCGCCTGCAACTTTACAAGGCGCAGGTTCGGCCTCACATGGAATACTGTTCCCATCTCTGGGCAGGGGCTCCCCAGTGCCAGCTCCTTCCACTTGACCGCATCCAGCGCAGAGCGGCTCGAATCGTCGACGACCGAGCCCTTTCCGATCGGCTCGATTCATTGGCACTGCGAAGAGATGTTGCATCTCTTTGCATTTTCTTTCGCATCTACCATGGGGAGTGCTCTGAGGAATTGTTCGGATTAATCCCAGCCGCCAAATTTCACGAACGCACATCGCGGCAGAACTCCCGATACCATCCACACCATCTGGATGATTGGCGGTCCACCACTGTGCGATTTAGAAGATGTTTTCTTCCTCGCACAACTTCCTTGTGGAATAGTTTACCACCAGGGATTTTTCCGGACCGATACGACTTAGGGACCTTCAAGAAAAGAGCCTACTCCTTTTTAAAAGGCCGGCAACGCATCTGCAATTCCCCTGGTGTTGCGGTTGTTCATGGGCGGCGGTAGTCACTTACCATCAGGTGAGCCGCATGCTCGTTTGCCCCCTCTCATATAAAAAAAAAAAAAAAAAAAAAAAAAACATAGATGCCTCATAGTTCGCACTTGACAGACGGACATTGATATCAGACGGATTAGCAACCGCAGTTTTTTTATTATTTTGAGATGACTTACTACGCTTGGAAGACGGATCGGCATCATTTTTTTTTATTATTTTGAATTTTGTCAGGAATGTGCTGCTGGCCATTTGCTGTTTTCGTTTCCCTGTGTCGCCTCTTATGACATACATATGACAAAAGGTTTATATAAGTAATTTATACACCACGTGATTGCTTTCATTACTAAGTATATGTAGTGGCACGAAAGTCTAGCGGTGATCGTTATTGCGCATAAGTCGGCGTTCGTTATTGCGTAGGCAATGATGATGATAATAATGAATGATGAATCGTAAATACAAATAATACCACAACGTTGAATCCAGTGAGGCAGATAAGAATAGAGCTCGACAAAAAGTTATAGAGAATAGATTTTGTGTAAATAGCTTCTAGTAGGTACACAGAGCTGCAAGAAAAATATTTTTTAATAAATTACTAACACTTCAACGATAATAAACTAGACGTAGATGAGTCACATACGGCGATGTAACAGAATCCACTATTCCATATCATCCCGTGGGTGTCGTAAGAGTCTACAGATGGGAAAAAAACTGGAGATGGACATCAACATTTCCTTGAAATTACTTAAAATAATTTCAAGAAGATATATATACATATTTTTTATCGATTTGACTCGAGATAAGCCAGGGCAAGGCTAGTTAGGCCATAAAGGTTCACAGATGGACATTGGCTATTCCGTTGTGGATACGATTTGCTTAAATCGTCACTCACGGCAGGCGAATTTTTTTTTAATAGAATAAGGGTGACAAACGAACAGATAGTCCACCTGATGGTAAGTAGATGCTGTGACCCATAGACATTTACATTTACCTTCGAATAAAAATGAAAATGCAGATGCATTGTCCCCAATGGTTCTCTATACTCACCATACGAACACAGCAGCACTAAGCTGCTACTTTACGCTGGTATTCTATGAGAGCGTTGTCTTACCCCGGTCGAGCTGCTGCATTCGTGCTACAACCATAATATAGCTGCAGAGTGGCTCTACCACGTAAGATGCCATTAAAGATTGCAATAAGCAGCAATCTTGCACCTTTAGTGTCTGCGCTCACAGATGACACGACATGGTATGGCGTGGTAAGGCACACTTCGGGACACCGAAGGATTCTGTGGCATCCCGCGGCCAAATAAGTCAAGACGCGCTCGTGTACCGGACGCTCGCACGAGTCGCTTTTTGCGGATTGCCGCCGCAACGGGCTAGATTTAACCTTGTTTCAATTACTTAACAGTCACATTCTTTTAACAACATGAAGTAAGATATGCGTTTCACGTGATGCGGCGCGGCAGGCGGCAACACCGCGGCACTCCGTGGTGTTGCGCGAGACGTCTCGGTATATTCGTGTTGTAATAAAGGAATGCCAGTGGTAACATCATTATAATAAGGTCGAAAATCTTTTGTTCGATGCTTATAGCGCCATCTATCGGAAGCCATATATTTTTCTGGGATTTCCCATAGCCGCCTTTAATCGACGGAACCTCATGAAGTGATGGATTTTCTTACGCTCCCGCCTCGTATCTACAAACCGTATGCACATCTGATGCCTCTTGACGAGATTCACGAATTTGTTCTTAAACACTTCATCACGGAAGCTTATTGCAGTGTTGTTTCCTAGGCCGGGTATTATGTTCCCCATGTCATACTGGAGAAGCCTGAAATGGATCCTGATGTAGGTGCAGAAGGTAAAGAGCAGATAGTCCGCACTATATGTGTCTAGCATCACCACGCACCCTGAGAATGAGATGGAAACGATTAAGCATTATTATCTGTTTTAGCTAATTTTACCATGACTATAGATCTTAATTACTATCATAAAAGAGCTACAAAAACATTTTAAAATCTAAATGCAAAGGAGTCTTTTTTTATAGCATATGGATGACAAACGAGCACACAGTCCAGCTGATGGTAAGTGGTAACTGCGGCCCATACACATCTACATCTATCAGATGCGTTGTCAGCCGTAAGGACTAAGATAGAATGCCTCTTTTCCATTAAAACTGGTCTCAGGTTCTCTACACTCACCATACGAAGCACAGCAGCATCAAGCAGCTATTTAACGCTGGTATTCTGTGAGAGCGTGGTCCTTTCCCGGTCGAGCCGACCCATTCGTGCTACAACTATACTATTAATATGCGAACCACGTAAACTTTAGAGATTTTTTAAAGAAATAATTACACTAACTTTGGCCTCTCAGAATATTTATAATAATTTAATGTCATAAGTGTATGTATACAAAAGCAAAAATATTTTTATTAAAAATAGTGATGTATAATGTGTCAATACTAGAAGTAAGCTAAAAATTTATAACGTGGTAGAGCCATGCTGCAGCTATTAGTAGTATAGATGCAGCACGAATGTGTCGGCACGACCGGGGAAGGACCACGCTCTCACAGACTACCAGCGTAAAATAGCAGCTCAACGCTGCTGTGTTTCGTATGGAAACGGGGCATTCCATCTTAGTCCTCACGGGTGACAACCATGAAGCTAATGCTTCATGGTGACAACACATCTGCATTTTGATTCGTGATCGAGGATAGATGTAGATGTATACGGGCCACAGCAACCACTTACCATCAGGTAGACTGTGTACCCGGTTGTCACCTTAATAGAATGCCACATTTAATAGAAAAATATTATATAATAATGTTAATTAATAATGTTTAAAAATAAGTCCCGCTGGTTCTTCCCAGGCCAGAGGTATTTCCTCTCCAGCGGTAAAAGCATAATTGACTTTCAATAAGACTTTCAATAATGCTTGTAATCTACTATGAATAAAAATTATTCTATTTTATTACGAGTATATTCTATTGGAACAGAACTGCACAATGCCTTGCAATGCATATGCGTTTTCACCTTGAGGACTGAAAGATGAAATGCCACGTTTCCAGTAAAAAGCGTCTCCGGTTCTTTACACCCACGTTGTTCTGCTTATTTTACGCTGGTATTTTGTGAGAGTGTAGTTTTTTTTTATAGGATAAGGGTGACATACGAGCACACAGTCCACCTGATGGTAAATGGTTGCTTCGGCCCATAGACATCTACATCTATCTTCGTTTGTGAATCAAAATGCAGGGGCCTCCGGCCACCTGCACTCACCAAGCGAAACGCAGATGTATACCTCTACTTCACGCTGGTATTCTGTGAGGTCGTGGTACCACCCCGGTTCGAGCCGGCCCATCCGTGCGACAGCAAAAGCTGCCGCGTGGCTCTACCACTGTCGTAGTTCTTCGCGATCCTTCAAGCCGACCCATTCGTGGTACAACCATAATTTAGCTGCAACGTGGATCCACCAGAGTTACCGCCACCGTTGATAGCTGAACTGTATAACGCGTGCAAATCACACCATGGTATTTTTTAGGGTTGGAAGATCCATATATATATATATATATATATGATTATAAATAAATTAAAAAATATTTAAATTACTAAGCTATACATATAGCTTAACAATTTAAATGTTTCGAACTTACCGGACCAAAACTGATGCATGTACACGAAAGGCCAATACCTAATGTCGTAAGAATTGAATGGATAAACCACAAGGAAGGGCAGCATCAGCTCAAATTCTTTCGTCTTCAAATATTCGATCAACATCAACACTAACGGACAGCTGGAGAATGTTACTATCATTATTACGTTGAAGATATTCAGCGTATTAATAATATTATTTAAAAATCTTCTTTCATCTGCTATTATTGATTCTTTTTTTTCTACAATCTCGCTTTGCTTTTCTGTTGACTCCAAATACCGTATACTGTCAATAAGTTCGTCGACACGCTTTTCATTGACTGTCAATATTATAGCTTTTAAAAATGCCAAGGAACTTAGACCAATGCAAGGAGCAATATACGTGAGATCAATAAATCTTTTTCCTTTCATTATACCGTCTATAAACCAGTATATAGAACCAGTAACGTCAAAACCCGCCCAGGAGATGTTTAATAGGTATATACAACGTGTTTTTATTTTTTCTTTAAAGGTTTTCGTTTTAGTGTCCAGCAGCAAGCCCGCGTAGTGGAATGTAAATGTGATTTTTTCCAGTGATTTATCAAATAGCAACGTACGTCCAGACATTGTTCCACTGTTGACCATCTGCTTTTCTAAGTCTGATTGTATCTGAGCATTTAATTTACTTTATAATATCTGATATAATCTAATTATTACCTTAATGTCTTTCAGTAAAAATTTGTCTTTTAAATTAAATGTGTGATATACACAGGCTGTTTAAAATGTGTATAAGTGTATAGAGGTATCAATTATCACTATCAATAACAAAAAATAAAAGAAAATAAAAAAGCTACCGAACATAGGTCAGAGGAACATCATTTTGAAACGGAAGTAGATTAAGGTAATTACAGTATAACTGTAATTACTCTAACATTAAGGCCGTCTCATAGTACGGTGTAAAGTAGTAAAGTAGTTGCTGGTTCTTCCCAGGACAGAGGTATTTTCCGAACCAGTGGTAAATAAAAAAAAGGCTTTCATATAATTAATAGAATCAGGCGTTACTTTGCGGAAATCCATTATATAAAAGCTTTTAGAAAAATTTTACTTCGCAAATATCCGCGTTATAAAATAAAATGATGTGTCTTACCTAGTATGAGGAGCACCTACCGCCCTCCCTCAATTGCGTGCACTATCCCCTACACCACTAATCCCAGCACCACACTTCACATAAGTGAAGTCTTAGCGGTTAGCCACCGTAGAGTCTATATCACCTGCGGATGCCTCGTTTAGAGGCGAAACACGTGTCGTATTATCGTCAGTGGTGTGTCTTGCCTAGTGTAGTGGTGTTGGAAGTAGCGGTGCTGGGATTAGTGGTGACGGGGATAGTGCACGCAAATGAGGGAGGGCGGTAGGTGCTCTTCATACTAGGCAAGACACATTATTTTATTTTATAACGCGGATATTTGCGAAGTAAAATTTTTCTAAAAGCTTTTATAAAAGGCTTTCAACAAAAAATTATTATGTAATACTATGTAATAATCTATATTGAATAAAAATTATTCTATTCTATTCTAGGTAAATGTGCTCGTCGACAATTTCGAGTGTAACACATGTACTTTGTTTTGTCCATATTATTCATTTTAAGATCCATGCTTTGAGAGACACTATTGAAGTTTTTGAGCATAGTGCTTAGGACCTCCAGCGACTGCCATAAAGACTATACCGTCGATAGATCGAAGTTGAGTGATCTACTCGCCATTGTTTTTGATATCGTATCCTTTACAGTCCAAAAACTTGAAAACGTCTTCCAATGCAGCGGAATGCAATGCAATCCAAACAGTTGAATAGGTTTCGTACTCTGGTTCTGTACTCGGAAGCCATCGTAGCCCTACTGTAAAACACTTCACCACTTCGATATACTGACAGTCAACTTGGCACCGCTGAAGGGACTCTAGTTCAGCCGAAATTTCGACGGAATCAAATGCTTTCTCACAGGCTACATACGCAAAACAAAGTGACAGATTGTACTCTTCTGCATTTCGTACAATTTGCCGAAGGGTATGTATGTATGTGGTCTGTGGTACGAAAGCCTTATCGGAAACTGACTTTTTCAGTAAGTCGGAAGTCTTCGGAGTCTATGTGCGAGACTATTCGTAAAGACCCTCGAAAACAGCACATAGACGTGATTCAGAAGTGAAATCGGTCTGTAGTTCAGTAGAGCGTTGTCGTCTTTCTCGAAGAAGAAGACCACCACACTTGTTCCACCGCTTTTAGGCTCCATCTCGCTTATACTGACGTTCGAAATGTCATCTGAATAGTGTCGCATGACATCATCCTCCTCGAAATAGTTGGCAACCTAGATCTACTCTTATTAGTTTATAGCGTTTTTTGCGTTTAACGATAATTCAACGGCTGGATTGTAACTTGACCATAATTAATAGAATCAGGCGTTACTTTGCGGTAATCCATTATATTAAAGTTTTTAAAAAGTTACCTCGCGTACATCCTTTCGATAAAATAAAATGATGTGTCTCACCTAGTTTGAAGAGCACCTCCCGCCCTCCCTCAATTGCGTGCACTATCCCCGTCACCAATAATCCCAGCACCACTACTCCCAACACCACTACACTAGGAAAGACACACCATTGACGACAATACGACACGTGTTTCGCCTCTACACGAGGCATCTTCAGGTGATTTAGACTCTGCGGTGGCTGACCGCTGACATAACCGCTCCGACTTAACCTCTAAAGTGGCAAACATGCTTAAGCTGTAAGCGCATAGATGGAAGGAAAAGAGAATTTGTCACAATCTCTACTCGTAACAGGAAGAGTCATGTGGTGGCGGCGTAAGGAAATCAATCACCCCATTTCGTCCCGTGGGTGATGTAACTATAGGAAATGCCAGAAAAATCTCGGCTCTAGACTCGGGGGAGTCCATTTCGCAGTTGCAGTAAGAGGCCGTGGAGGAAGGTGCGCCTTGTGTTCCTGGTGCGCCTTACCTGTGACAGAAAGGGGGAAGAGAAGCCCTCCCCGAGGATGGGCTGCCATGGGGGGACCGGCGCTGGTGGGGCCGCGGGTGTGTGGCGAAATCGTTCCATGGCCCTGCCAATATGCAGCGAAGGTAGAACTACATGGGGTTTTAGTAGGTGCGAGTCCGATATAACCCGTCCTTGCCCCCGCGAGACGGTTATGCGTAGGCATTTCCCCATGAAAAAAAAGTGTGGAACTGTTTTGATATTAGGTCTTATTTCAGAAAATCAAATTTATTTTATTTTTAAGGATGAAAAGTATTATACCATTTTCAAATCTAAGATAAATGGACCATCTTTTAAAGTAGCTTGCGTGTAGTATAAGGTAACAGTAACGGTCACTGCTAGACTTACGTGCCACGACTTATACGGTGTGTTTTTTAATGAAGAGTCAAAGTTAGGTGACCTTATTTTTTCAACTACGTCTAAAAGAAAATACGTTAATTTTAACTAACCTAGCAAACTTTTTTGTTTGATTTGTGACTGCGATTTATATCACGTTTATTTAAGACCATGTTAGTGAAACAATCACTGTAATATTGAGGAATTTGTGGTCACTATAACCCAATGATATGATAAGGATAAGGTGTCGATTTTCCTCATTTTCATAAATTTGTCAGTTATAATTGAACTAACTGATATGGATTTATTTCTTTATTTTTTTCGGGTCTGGTATGACCGGGTCTGGTACGGGGAGAGGGGGGGGGCCTCTCCCCGTACCTCCTTGTCCTAGAGTTTTGGGACACGTTGTATATACACATTATATGTATAATAACCAGGCATATCTGTTTTTTAATAAAGAACACAATATGGTAAGATTTATAAAAAGAAACTATTGCGTTCTGTTCTGATCGATTAACTCTTTACATTGTAAAGTGTTAATCGATCAGCATACCTCACGTCAATCGAATCAAAACATTTACAATATCATTTATTAAAGACGTATTGCTATTTAAAGTCAAACGAAGCTGTATAAAATTATTATATATTAATTATTGAAATAAAACTACAATCCTACCAGGGCCTACGCAATATATATTTACATACAATACAGGTTAAGCGGCGAAGTAATAGCATTGTTCAATTGTGTGGGGGTTCCGTACAAAAAGCGCCAATTGTATAGTGGTTCTAGGTCTAAGAAAACAATTGACAAAGGATAATTTTCAAGCGCGCTAGTGTTTTAAATTGTTTCCACAGGCACTTCGGTTTTTTTTTTTTAATAAAAGTGGGGGACCACCGAACATGCGACTCGCTTGATCGTAGACCGCCACCCACGAGAAACTGCAACACCGGGGGAAAAGCACGTTCATTGCCAGCCTTTTTAAAAGAAATAAACATAAATTTCCCGCCAACTATTCACATTTAAAGAGGTTTGTAAATTTTCGGCAAATAACAAGTTTTTATATTTCTGATCAGAATGAAATCACTTTAATATATAACACGTCTTTAATAATTATAAGGCTATTTAAATATTTTATTTCATTGACTAAAATATTGTAAAGCGTAGAGTTGTCTCTCCTGTAGTAAACATGAAAATGATGTGTAAACATATTTAGGATAACAATTTAGCACAAAACTGTTATATTTTTAATGTATTTTGATTGTTACCTGTTTTGTTGTCCATATAGTAAATAAATAAAAACGTTAGGTATTCAAAATAAGCACAAGCAAAAGTAATTAACGATTTTTATCAAAGCGTTCAGAAGGATAGTTATGGTCTATGTCTATGGGAATATATTTTCTTTTGGGAATATTATTGAAAAAGAAATACTTAAATAAATATAAAAAATAAAATGGATTGCAGCAAAATATTCCTACAGTACCAGAGTTACCGCAACGCCGTTATTCTGCCGATATTTATAATATGTAATAAATATGTCATTATATGTAAATATGTAATAAATATGGTAGCTCAGATGGTTAGCGCTCGCTGTAAATTTCACAGTACGCGAGCAACCCGGGTTCGACACCCGCCGGCATGAATGAAATTGTCAATTGCAATTTTTAGCGCTGATTTACCACGTGCTCCGCGGTGAAGGAAAACATCGTGAGGAAACCTGCATGTCCGAGAAATAAACAAAAATTTGAAGACGTGAAGTTCGACAGCACGCGTTGGGTCAGCGCGGTGTACACTTCCTTGACTTAAAACCCTCTCAGAAGTGAGAAAGGCCTGTGCCCAACAGTGGGCCGTATGTAGACTGTA
The DNA here is from genome assembly GCA_963668995.1 of Parnassius mnemosyne. Lineage (NCBI taxonomy): Eukaryota > Metazoa > Arthropoda > Insecta > Lepidoptera > Papilionidae > Parnassius > Parnassius mnemosyne. Next base: position 31,041,940 of record CAVLGL010000084.1, read on the forward strand.
ACTTTACTTTACTATATGTAATATAATCCGAAGATTATTGTCGACACTTTTTCTCTACTCTCTAACAAACACAATACCGATAATTCTCTTCATTAATTTCGTCTATATTTTCTACCGACTTCAAAAAGGAGACAGTACTCAATTCGACTGTATGTTTTTTTTTGTGTGTGTTACCTCAAAACTTTTTACTGGGTGGACCGATTTCGATGATTCGTTTTTTATTTGAAAGCTGGTGGTCCCATATAAATTTAATCAAGGTCTGACCAATCGTTTTTGGGTCATTCCTAATAATTTACATTGAAGTTGGTTGTACAAAATTTTTTATTTTAAATTATGTATATTAAAGTGAAGTAGCAATCGAACGTACAGTCCACCTGATGGTAAGTAGTTACTGTGGCCCATAGACATCTACATCTATCGTCGTTTGCGAAATGCAGATGGCTTGTCAGCCGTGAGGACTAAGATGGAATGCCTCTTTTGTACACTCACCATACGAAACATAGCAACGTTGCTATTTTACGCTGGTATTTTTGGGCATACGATTGGTGACAGCAATTTTAAAGTAAATATCCTCACTCTATGTGCAAATAAATAAAATTGAGGTGTCTGTTTGTAATGTCAAATTAAAAGTTTTTTACTAAATGCATATGAAATTATATACGGTACGGTTTTTATTTTATCCGTCCGTCTGTCTGTATGTCTGTTTGTCTGAAACAATTGTTTTATACAATTATGTAGAAATTACAAAATTTAGACTAATAAAATGTTAGAGTGACATACTAACTATAAAATAATTATAAACTGCTAACTGTACATTAACCATAAAAAAACCTTTCATCAACGAATTATATTCCCCGAAGCAAACTCCAATTTTGGGAGTATAATTTTAAACCTCGCATCTGTAGTTTGAAAACTGCTTGTTGTGATAATGTAAATCACAATCTACATTAAATAGTTTCTGAGGAAACCATCTTTTTTATAGGATAAGGGTGACAAGCGGGCACGCAGTCCACTTGATGTTAGGTGGTTGCTGCAGCCCATAGACATCTACATCTATCCTCGATTACGAATCCAAATTGTCACCCGTGAGGACTAAGATGGAATGCCTCATTTCCAGTAAAAAGGGTCTCCGGTTCTCTATACTCACTATACGAAACACAGCAGCGTTAAGCTACTATTTTACGCCGGTATTCTGTGAGAGCGTGGTCCTTCCCCGGTCGAGCCGACCCATTCGTGCTACAACTATACTATTAATGTAACTGCAGCATGGCTCTACCACGTAAAAATCTGCGATAGATGTGTGTCTACCGAGATGTGTCTACGACTTACAGAGACCGAGGTGATACTAAAGTCTAAAGTTAGGTTCTAATTAAATCCTAAACAATCGGAATACGTTTTAAGCACGATTATTAAAAATATTTCTTTTCCTTCTTGGCTCATGGTGCGAACTAAGTGGTGGTAGATTTTATGCCGCTACCATACGGCGAGGAGCCGAGTCTGTCGTTTCGGCTTTGTCGCTCGTTTAGCACCACCCGGGGGACACGTGTAGGGTGGGCCTAGGATTAGGTGGTCGAAGCCTACGGACGCGAGCGACTCATCCCCCAGGCAGGGTCGAGAAGGGACGCCCTAGACGAAGGTTTATCGACCAAATCGGCGATACATTAAAAATGGGCCAGATTAGGAGTACCCTTAACCGACGAGCGTGTATGCGTAGATATATGGATGTAAAAGAGGCGAGAGAGGTGTGTCAGGATCGCGCCAAATGGAAGTCCGTAGTCTCTGCCTACCCCTCTGGGTGACAGGCGTGAGTGTTTATGTTTATGTATGTATTATTAAAAATATTTTTTTTTATGGAACCCTTGCCCTTGGGAGGGGTCAACAATGTAAATAATATTATTCCACGTGTACGAAGCTTATTTAAATCCGGTAAACATTATCAATTAGTATTAGCGTAATGATCGCATTTAAATATAATAAATATGTAAACACTTTAAAGGCTTAAACAAATATACAGTGTTATTTTGCATTAACCGGCCAGCAGAGAAGGTTCAGTATAAGTAATATAGGCAAATGGTGAAGAAAAATTAATTAAAAAATATCTCAAACATTCTCTCCTTTTTATATTTTAAATTAAAAATACGTGATAATGTATTTTATATTAACCAAATTTACTGCGCACGCACAGATTTGTTATTTATATATTTGAACTTAAATTTAAAATTTGGCTTCTCTTTGAAAAATAACCCTGTATTAAATATTAAAATTAGCATTTATAAAAAATATTTTTTTATTCAATAAAGGAATTTTAAGTGACGGCGGTTACTAACACGCCTACTACATGGGGTTTAGTATAATTTCCAGAAATGCATAATTTGGCGCATTCTTGGAGGCATAACCTTTAATTTATTGAAGGACCACGCTCTCACAGTATACCAGTGTGAAAACGCAGCTTAATGCTTAAAACATAGCAGCATAATGCTGCTGTGTTTCGTGTGATGAGTATAGAGAACCGTTGACCCTTTTTACTGGAAACAAGGCATTCCATCTTAGTCCTCACGGCTGACAACGAGCATAGAAGTATATGACCACGGGCCACAGCAACCACTCACCATCAGGTCGACTGTGCGGAGATGTAACTTATCTAATATACAAGTATTTGAAATACAGATACAAGATACAAAATACGTATTTCCATCTTGTAACTATAAAACTTTTTTAAAATTCATTCGCATTCATCGTATCTTGTATTTAAATACCTTTTGTTTAGTATCTTAGTATTTTGTAGATACTATGTTTGCTAAAATACTTTTAGTAATAGATAACTGATTCTATTGTGACATTTAAGGTGACATTAATTTTAAATGTAAATGTTGTCGTAGATAAAACTGAACGCGCCATTGAAAATTTATCTGTGACCAAATTGATGGATGGATAGATTCTTTCTTTCTACAAAATATTATCGGCTGTGCCCCTTGACTCGTGTCGTTTTTAATTATTCTGCATAATATTCTGCCTGTGTTTGAGGGAGACACGTAAATGTTTGGTCGGTCGGTCGGAGCGAGAGAAAAATCGGAGGTTTTAGATAATATTAAAGGTTTTTTTATAGGAGAGGGGGCAAACGAGCATACGGCTCACCTGATGGTAAGTGACTACCGCAGCCCATGAACAACCGCAACATCAGGGGAATTGCAGATGCGTTGCCGGTGCCGGTGATATAAAAAAGTCAAAAGATAAATCTTATTACGTTTTTGGAGGATTCTGATTCCTCTGTTGCAATTGCCGAAAACACAGGATCTACTGGCACCACCGCTAACTTAGAATCATTGCAATAGGTACTTAAATAATAAAGACACCAACTTATAGAGCTTAAATACTTATCCTACAATAAAAAAGATATTTTCCAAATACAACAGCTGTTTTTTTTTATAGGATAGGGTGACAAACGAGCACACAGTCCACCTGGTGATAAGTGGTTGCTGTGGTCCATAGACATCTACATTTATCCTCGTTTGCGATTCAAAATGCAGATGCGTTGTCACCCGTGAGGACTAAGATGGAATGCCTCTTTTCCAGTAAAAAGGGTCTCCGGTTCTCTACACTCACCACAGCAGTGTTAAGCTGCTATTTGACACTCGTATTCTGTGAGAGCGTGTCCCTTCCCCGGTCGAGCCGACCCATTCGTGCTACAACTATACTACTAATATAGCTGCAGCATGGCTCTACCACGTACAACTGTGCTGTTTGCCAAGAAGAAAAATGTGTGATAAACTGTTTGAAGTACTGTTTTTACTTAAGTCTCAATTAAAACCTTAAAAATATAATATTCTGTTGCGTCACGTTTGCGCAATCAACGCGATTTACATGTAAAAAAATAAAGTCGTTAAAAGAATGTTGCTTTTTTTTACAAAACTATTTTATCTATAAAATGTATTCAAAATATAGTACGTATTTTAGATCTATTATTTCAGATACCATTCCAGAAAGTTATTTGCATCTGGCATCTGATATACTTAATTTTAAAGTATTTTACATTTTGTATTCCAGATACTTTATTTAAGGTATCTTGTACATCACTGGGACTGTGTGCTGGTTTATCACCTTTATCATATTTATATTTTTTCTGTAAACGGGACGTTCATCTTTAGGGGTAACAACATATTTTTTTGCGTCTAATGCAAGGCACCCTTCGGAAACGGGGGAAGGAGGTGGTGAATGCTCATAGCATACCACGCAGCCGGCTGCGTGGTTATGTGAGACACACTTTGAAAAAGTGCCTACCCACTAAACATCACCTGTGGGACTGGCTCTGGCCTAAATGGCCTCTTAGCCACATCGCCAGCGACCCCCTTAGGGAAGGGGAGCGCGAACAACACATCTGCATTTAGATTCTATACGAAGTCAGATGTCTATGGACTACAGCATCCACTTACCATCAGGTGACCCGGTAGGTAGCACTACAATCGGGTTATAGGTGTTTTTATTTTCAGGATAGTACCTATGATATAAATAGCAATTGGCAATTTCACTCGTGGAGGCGATGATCTAACTCACGTTACTTGCATACTATGCAATTGAATTAGATTGAATTTCAAAAGTAGTCATGTAGTAGCAAATTATAGCAATAATGAGGACGTCCACGACTTTTTCTGCCACCGGGGCGGCGCAACTTAAAAGTGAGGTGTAATATTTGACGTTAATGTTTCTTTCTGTATTTGTGCACGACGCAACAATATTAAACAAACGAAAGAAAATGCTTATTGTAACCGGCGCTAGTTGAACAACCTAGGAGCGGTGGGCGGAGCCATGACGACGGTGTAATTATCAGGCCACGCCTCTGGTTCGACAACTAGCAAGGGTTATACGGCGGAACTAGCGCAACCTTATGTTGAATTTAAATTATAATTTGTGTAAATAATTGTATTACTTGTATCGAACGATAAAAAATAATGATTGTATTATAACTAAGTTTAAGGTTGAGTTGTAACTGTGCAATAACTCTCCCAAATAAAGGCACCGTATGAACAGGGAGAGTTAGCATAGGCTTCTAATGAAAAACTGTAATTGTTAAATATAATAAATGTTTACTTTATTGTATAATAAATATATTAGGCCGTTAGGCACATAAAATAATAGTAGTAGTGTAACCAAAGAGCATGTTATCGTGACGCGGCCGCGGAGCAAATGAAGCCACGCGCACCGCGCCACGACGTTTTATATTTATAGTGCTGAGGCGGGGGGAAGGATTCTCCGCCTAAAGCAGCTGAAAATTATAATGTAAACCTGTAAATAAGTAAAAATATTGATATGTACACCCTAGTCTAACAAGTAGTTATAAGAATATTATATAGTGAATTATGTTTATTAGTTTGTAAGGTTATTAAATAAATAAAGATAGGCGCGGGGGTGAGGCAAGGGTCCGCTGGCCAGCAGCGGCCAAATCATATAAAAGACGGGCCGGCCGCTAGGGTCAGCATTCCGCCTGTGGCACCGCTCTCGAGCGGTCGTGTCCAGGTAGTCCGCGCATCCGTCCCCGTACGGTAGTGCTCTCTCGCTCTCGCGCCTCCGCTGTCCTGCTCGCGCTTACAGCGTCGACGCCTTGGTGAGTCATTTTACGCTAACTCCAGTTATTACCTCCCTGTCTCCGGGCGGGGCGGTTTGACTGTTGGTCTTGCTTGTTATTGTTATTTTTATTGTTAATTCTTTTGTTAACTATTTCTAATTTTGTTTTCGTTATTTATTTGTATAACGTGTACGTGTATATACTGTTTCTAGGGAGTTACTTGCTCTTTTCAGAGCAAGGCCCTGCTCTTTTGAGAGCAGGGGCACTTACTCCTAGAATTAATAACGTCCCGTTCTTCTCAGAACGGTGATCCCGCCCTTACTGTTTAGGTACTCGTCTCTGTTCTTTTCAGAACAGCACCCACTAGCCCCTTCCGTATCAAATACGTTTCGTAAAACTACTGCCCTCAACATGTCCACAATTACCCAAATTAAGTCCCTCGTCGCCGCCCTAAACCAAACTCTTGGTCTGGGCCTAAACCTCGATGAGACGGCCCTTGCCGCCATCGCCGCCCATGTTACTCCCCCTGCCCGTCAGGCACTCCAACCGCCGCCCGTACTTGCGGCCTACCTAGAGACAAAGAACTCTTTCGCCCCATTAGAAATGGAGTACGCATGCTCCGAGTCCTCTGCATCGGCCTCCCGGAAGAGGCCCGCCACCAATTCTGGCACCGGCTCATCGGAGTCCTGTGACTCCGACGGAACCGGGGATTCTTCGTTCACCACGGTGAACTCCAAGCGCAACGGTAAACGCGCCGCTAAAAACCGCACCCTCCCTGTCTCGGCGGCCCCTGCCGCTCCTTCAACCTCCGCAGCTCCCGCTGCCGCCTCTGCCCCCGGAGCCCCCGCCGCTGCCTCAGCCCCACTTATGTCACTAGACATTCCCGCTCCGACCAAGCCAGCCTCTCGCTGTGCTCCAGTCCTTGCCAAGAAGCAAGTCCCGCCCCCTGTCTTCCTAAGAGACAAGGCTAAATTCACAGAACTCTCCAAAACCTGCTACAACGCAGGCATAAAATATGACCACGCCATCAACCTCGGGGAGGCTATTAAGATCATCCCCCAATCAATCGACGACTTCCGGCGACTCACCAGGCTATTCACAGCCGAACGAGTTTCTTATCATACATACGCTCTTCCGGAAGAGCGCAAAGTCAGGGCCGTCATCCGCGGCGTCCCCTTCGAATTTTCAAACGAAGAAATCCTTGAGGACCTTAAGTCCCAAGGTTTCCCCGTAGAAGCCGTGCACAAAATGCACAGTAGAACAGGCCAGAGGTTCTCTCTTGCCCTAGTAATTTTAACCAACGTGCCGGAGGCGAAAGCCATCTTCCGGCAGGTACGCACAGTGTGCGGCCTGTCGAGAGTGAGGGTTGAGCCTCCACATAGGCGCGGGTTCCCGGCGCAGTGCCACCGCTGCCAGCTATATGGTCATGCGGCGGCCAACTGCTCCGCCCCACCCAGGTGCGTTAAGTGCCTTGAACCCCACAACACTAAAGAGTGTCCTCGGCCCAAAGACGCCGAATCCCCACCCGCGTGTGTCCTGTGTAAACAAACGGGCCACCCGGCTAACTACAGAGGCTGCCCTTGCGCACCTCATCCTCGCCCCAGTAGGCAAGCTCCACCGCCGGTCAATGACCGCTCATTCCCGGCTCTTTACCAACGGATGCCCCGTCAGGGCCTTTCACAGCCCACCCAGGGCTTCACTCGACCCTCTCAGGGTCCTCCTAGGCCCCCTCAGGGCACTATTCGGCCCCCTCCGGGCTTCTCTCAGCCTATGCAGCCTCCAGTTTTTCCCTGGGGCCCCAAAAAGGCAGTACCACCGCGGACATCCTCCGCCCCTCAACCACAACAATCACAGCCCTCAATGGCTGATGACCTAAAAACGGTGTATTCCGCAATTAGGAACATCAACGTTGAGGAAATCGCTGTGTTAGCACGCAAATTGCGCGCTGCGAGGTCCCCTCAGGACCGTCTCCTCGCTCTTGCAGAGCATCATAATCTTTTGTGCTCATTGTAAGTTAAGTTAACTTAATTAACTTAACTCACAATGACAGAGCAGGTTGCTCTACCAAAATCCCACGGTCGTATCAAACCTAAGGGTTTATCGCTTGTATCCTTTAACATTCGCGGTTTGCGAAATAACCTCCCAGAGCTTAAGCTCTTTCTTCAAAATCGTGAAACCGATTTCCTCCTCCTACAGGAAACTAATCTCAATACTAAGGACACTAAAGGCCTTTCCATCAAAAACTTCTCTCTTCTTCGTAATGATAGACCCGACCGCCGAGGCGGCGGTACGGCCATTTATTACAAGAAGACACTCCACTGTTCTCCCATTTCTACTCCGCAACTTTCCAACATGGAAGCCACGGTATGCAGGCTAGCTATGACTGGACATCAGTCCATCTTCATAGCCTCCTGTTACATCCCTTCTAAAACCCTTCCCCTCAAAAAAGATTTTGAGGCTATTTTATCTCTAGGCAATTCAGTCATTATGTTTGGAGATTTTAACTCCAAGCATACTGAATGGACATGCCGTACTACCACCCGTAGTGGCAAGTTACTGCTCGATATCACGCAGTCTCTTGATATTACCGTCCACAGTCCTCTCGGTGTTACTCACTTTCCCGATAACACCGACTATGCCCCAGATGTACTAGATTTTGCGTTACTCAAAGGAGTTTCTCTCAACCTTAGGGCAATCGAGACACTAGATGATCTAGGATCCGACCACCGACCGGTCTCTCTCATTCTTGGCCATCAGCCACCACTCCCAACACCCTCTACTAAAACCTTCACAAATTGGAAGGGCTTCAAGGAGTCCCTAGCGAAAGCTCTGGACTCACAGGACTCCCCCATCTCCCTATCTTCGGACTTAGACAGTCCTGAAAAAATCGACACCGCGGTCGATTCACTCTCCACCCTTATTAAAACCTCCCTTAAGGAGAATGAAAGGGTCGTCCCGGTTGCTAATAATAGTGGGCTTCCCCTGCATATTAGCAACCTATTAAAAGCCAAAAAAGCTGCTTTCCGGAGAGCAGCAAAATATCCCACGCCCGAATATAGGCGCACGGCCAATCGTCTTCAATGAGAACTCCGTTTCCGCCTCTCTGAATTTCGAGACCTCGAAAAGAGTAAGCTCATGGAGAATATCTCTCCCTCTCATACAGCGTACTATCAGATGGCAAGAGCCCTCCGCATAGACGCTATCTTCCACACTCCCCCTCTCTCCCGTCCCGACGGTACGGTAGCCTTCGAGGACGAGGAAAAGGCTGAGTGCTTTGCAGACAGCATTGCCGCTCAATGCTCTCCTAGCTCTCAACCCGTAGACCCCTCACACGTCCAGGCAGTGGAGGATGAGGTCCGCCGCCGGAACTCGCCCCCTACAGCCTCCGAACCTATCTCTGTGTCCAATGATGAGCTTTCATCCCTCATCAAAGGACTTAAGCCTAAAAAGGCTCCGGGCGCGGATGGCATCTCCAACCAAGCCCTAAAAAACTTTCCTGAGCAGGTGCTAACCCTTTTATCTATTATCTTCAATGCCTGCTTCAACCTTAGTTACTTTCCCACTACGTGGAAAGAGGCAACTGTGATTGGTATTCCCAAGCCAGGCAAGCCTCTTAATCTCCCCTCCAGTCATCGTCCCATTAGCCTCCTCAAGGCCATGGGCAAGCTCTTTGAAAGAGTCATTCAAAATCGCATGAGGCGCCATCTGTTTCCCACAGACGGTGACCCTCTTATCATTCCCCATCAATTCGGTTTCCGAGCGAAACACTCCTGCCCCCAACAAGTTCACCGTATTTTGGAATATATCCTCAGCGGTTTTTATCCCCGTCGTCATAAGACTATCGCGGTCTTTTTCGACATCGCCAAAGCCTTCGATAGAGTCTGGCATACAGGCCTTATCTACAAACTATACAAAATAGGTCTCCCCGATCGTCTAGTACGTCTCGTGGCCTCTTATCTTAATCATCGTACCTTTCGTTTTAGACACGAAGGCACGCTATCTTCACAGCGCCCCATCAAAGCTGGTGTCCCTCAGGGCTCAGTTCTTGCTCCTCTGCTGTACATACTGTTCACCAACGACATTCCCATTCCGCCGAAAGGTGTTCAGCTCTCCCTCTTCGCAGACGACACTGCTCTCTACTGCAAAGGTATCTCGCTACCTTTCATACGGAACAAGGTCCAAAAGTCAGTTGATGACCTAGGAACTTGGTTCAAAAAATGGCGCATCGATGTGAACCCGGAGAAGAGCTCCGCCGTTCACTTCGATTATAAACGACGCCGTCTCAAAAACACTCCACCAATACGTATGCTAGGGACCCCTGTCCCCTGGCATACGTCTGCCAAATATTTAGGTGTCACTCTAGACACAGGGCTAACTTTCAGGCCCCACGTCAAAAGAGTAACCCGTCACGCACGTTTTTACCTGAATAGGCTCAACAGTATGTTGGGCCGACACAGTAAAATGTCCCTCAGAAACAAGCGTACTCTTTATAAGGTCTGTATACGACCAGTCATGTCCTACGCGGGCCCCATTTTCGCCCACTCTAACCCTAAAATTATTAATGAACTCCAAGTAGTTCAAAACCTTTTCTGTCGTCGAGCTGCGAACGCACCTTGGTACGTCCGCAATGCCGACCTTCATCGGGACCTAGAGCTCCCTACAATTCAACAATTCCTTAAAAAACTCTCTGAGAACTTCTTCAAAGCCTCAGAGTCGCATTCCAATCATTTTATTCGTGAGGCTGCTAATTATGCAGCCCCACTCCCCTCCCGCTATAGCGTCCGCAGGCCGAGGAACTCCCTCTCGGACCCGCCTAATAAACTTTCAAACGACCTGAACTGCCTCCTGGCGGCTCAGGCCAACTCTAATTAAGTTATTCATAATTAATTTGCCTTCCCAGGCACTCCCTCAGCGGCTTATAGCCGCCTGCGCCCTCTTTTCCCAAAAGAGGGTCGCTTTACGATACGGCATGTGAAGCTTTCAACAGCTGGTTGCCAGTCCCCAAAGGCAGTTTTTAGAGGGTATCACTTAGGTTCCCCCTTGTAGGTAGTGAGTCCCTCATAACCACGATGGACCGGCCATCGTGGTATGCGTAATGCATTTTCTGCCTCCCTTCGGGGTAGCCCTTTTCCCATTGCTTCGGGCGCAAAAAAAAAAAAAAAAAAAAAAAAAAAACTAGGGTCAGCAGTCGCTCTCCAGCCACCGAAAAGGCACCAGCAAGAAAAGAAAAAGTACAAGTTCCTCCTCACCGCCGCTTGCCTCCAGTTAAAAGCAAGACCAGCGCGTTTTATTCCATTTTTCGCACGGCATTACGGCGATCCGTAATATTAATGGTCCTTCGAGAAGCCGGATTACTAGAAGAAAAAGACAATATCGGTCTTGGTATTGCCGGAAGAAAGAAGCAAACCGCAAGAACGAAAAAATATTATTGTGAAGAAAAATGGTGATTACGCGTAGTAACAACGGAGAATCATCGAAGCGTCGCAAGGATGAACAAACAACCCAGGGGGGCACAGAAGAGGCCTCCGGGGGCGACTCAGCCGCTAGTGGTTCAACAAACACCACTAGCGAAACCACAACGGTCAGCGATACGACCGCTACCTCGGCAACCGATAGAACAACCGCAACGGAAGAAACCCAGCAAGAGGGTGATCAAAGATCGCAGTGCACATTGAAGCCCGGCGAGACTAGGTCACGCCGCTCCGTAGCCTCACGCAAGAGACTCCTCGCGGAGTTAGAGGCGAAAGAGCGGTTAGCCGAACTCAAGCTCGAGCAGGCTCAGTTGCAAGCAAGAACAGAATTGCAAGAAATACACGTGCAGCGACTACAAGCAGAAGCCGGATCAACCGATGAAGATGAAGAAATAGAAGACGATTTGGCATCAGTGCGCATTAGTACATGGTTGCAAGAAAAACCTACATCGCAACCCGCGCCTCAGCCCGCGCCACAACCCGCGCCGCAGCCTGCGCCGCAACCCACGTCGTACTTCGCGCCGCAACCAGCACTGCAGATCGCACCACCCGTACTTCAACAGTGTGCTCCGCAACATACCGCGCCGCAGAAAGAAGACTATGGACAGGCGCAGCAGCAAATCGACGTCGCTACCTTAGCCGCTGCTCTATCACAAGCAGTACGAAGCACAAGGGAGCCGCCGAAATATATACAAGAGCTGCCCTCATTCAATGGTAGCAGCAAGGAGTGGCTCAGCTTCAAGACAATGTACGAAGAATCTTCAAAGTACTTCACGGCGAACGAAAACATAGCGAGAATACGCCGAAGCTTAAAAGGGACAGCAAAAGAAGCCGCAGGTTGCCTACTTATAAGCCAACCAGATCCCAGAATTATAATAGAAGCTTTGGAAAGGAGATTCGGACGACCAGAAGCGTTAATTCACTTGGAAATAGAGAAGCTGAAGCTGCTAAACAAAGTTACGGACAATCCCAGGGAGCTATGCATATTCGCAAATCGCATAGCGAACGTAGTGGGCACCGTGGAAGCACTCAAGAAAGCACACTATCTGCATAGTCCAGAAATGACGCGAGTGATCACAGACAAACTCACGCCCATATTGAAAAGCAAATGGTACGACTATGCAGCCAGAAAGAAAGAAGATATCCCAGAGCTTAAGAAGATATCAATGTTCTTAAACGAAGAAGCGGATAAATGCAGCGCGTATGCCTTGCCGGAGTTCATCGCAGAGGACAGCGAAACGAGAGAGCGAAGACCAAGAAAAATAGAACGTGCCTTCGCCACAAGCAAGAAACCATATGAAGAACGCTGCCCTCAATGCAAACAAGAACACAAACTGCCCGATTGCAAGTCATACGCCGCTCTGTCCACAAATGACAGATGGGAAGTAGCAAAGAAGTACAATATCTGCTACCGCTGTCTGCGAGGCAAACATCGTCGATTACTGTGCAAAGCTCCACCGTGCGGAAAAGGCGGATGCATGATGAAACACCATAAATTGTTGCATCACGACAGAACAGCAGTGATGGAAAAAGAACCCGCTATGGAAACCGCAACATCGGCAAAGGAGGTCAACACAGCGACTCGACCGTACAAGCACCGCCGCGCTTACCTAAAGATTGCGCCCGTAACAATAAGGGGGCCGCTAAGCTGCGTCGAAACATACGCATTATTGGATGAAGGAAGCACGGTCACCTTAGTCGATGCCTCAATCGCCGACGTCATCGGCGCCGACGGCCCAGCCCACACAATGTGGATACAAGGGGTCGGCTCGGAGGTGAAACACGAGAAGAGCAAGATCGTCAGCTTTAAAATAAGAGGAACGTACGCGCAAGAAGAACACAACATAGAAGCAGCGCGTACTGTAGAGCGGTTGGACTTCGCGCCAGAATCCGTGAATGAAGATCACTTGGGGAATTGCCCACATCTGTTGGATATCAAAGAGGATATCACCTACGAACGCGCCTCACCGAAAGTACTAATCGGGCAAGATAACTGGCACCTCATAGTGTCTAGAAAACTGCGCGTCGGCCGTCGAGACCAACCAGTCGCCTCATACACCAACCTGGGCTGGGTTCTGCATGGCTGTCATAGCTCATTGACGTCGACGGTCACCTTCTGCGGCAGACTACATCAGAGGGAAGATGCACCACCGATAGAAGAAGAAATAAAAAATTATTTCAAATTGGAGTCGCTGTGCATCGAGCCGAGAAGACCGAAAGAAGATCCCGAGCAGCGAGCCATGCAAATATTGGACGAAACCAGCCAGAGGTCAGCGGACGGCAGATTCGAGACAGGGTTGTTGTGGAAACAAAAGGACTTCCAAATACCAAATAATTATAAGGAAGCGGAAAGGCGCCTGCACACCTTAGAGAAGAGGCTCGACCGAGACAGCAATCTCAAGCTACAGTACGAAGAACGCATCGAGAACCTCTTCAACTCGGGTTACGCAGAGCGCGCGCCAATGCCACCGCCGCAGGAAGAGAAAACGACACAATATGACACCGGGGAAGAGCGAGAAATATGTAACATCGCTGTTAAAAGTGAAGACTCGACAACAACACATCTTCCACAGATAGGAAGATTTTCTAAATGGATTCGCCTCATAAGGGCGACAGCGAGAGTCCTCCTATTCATCGACATGTGCAGACCAAACAAGCACGTAGTGAAGGCTGGGCGTAAACGCAACAAAGCAAGACAAGGTAGCGACCCTGGCTGGCAGAGAACAAACAAACGCAACTCCCCCGCCAAGGAGAAAAAGGCGACTCCTACTGCCTCATCGCTTGTAGGAATACCGGCCGCTTATCATATGAGAGCCGAACAACTGTGGGTGCAAGCCAGTCAGCGGGAAAGCTTCACGAAGGAGCTCAAGAGAATCACCAGCGGAAGTGTTCCGGGAGGCGACGACAAACTAGGCCACCTGAGCACATACATTGATGAAGAGGGGACCCTACGCCTCAGAGGTCGAATAAAAGCGGCATCAGAAGTGGAGGACGACATGTACGACCCTCCCATATTAGACGGGAAGCACGCATACACTCGCCTGTACATAGCACACGTACACGAGAGGCTGCATCACGGAGGCGTAGAAACAGTTGTGAATGAATTAAGACAGAGATTGTACGTAAGAAAAATACGTCCAGTAGTGAAAACTGTCGTCAAAGGATGCCTGCCGTGCCGTCTAAGAAAAGCCAAGCCTGCATCACCGTCTACAGGAAACCTGCCGTCCGCACGCCTCGCTCATCACGCACGTCCGTTCACATACACCGGACTAGACTACTTCGGGCCAATAGAAGTCACAGTGGGACGACATCGCGAAAAGCGCTATGGCGCGTTATTTACCTGCATGACGTCGCGAGCAATACACATAGAAGTAGCCCACTCGTTGAGCGCAGACTCAGCCGTGTCGGCACTTAGGCGTTTTATGAGCAGAAGAGGATGCCCAAAAGAAATATGGAGTGACAACGCTACGTGCTTCAAGGCAGCAGACAAGGAGATGGCCGAAGCAGCACTTGCAGCCCTCGAGCACGAAACCACGTGTCAACAGATTGTGTGGAAGTACATACCGCCATCAGCACCGTTCATGGGCGGCGTATGGGAGCGAATGGTTCGCTCCGTAAAAGAAGCCCTACGCGTCACCCTCAACGAGCGCTATCCCAGCGACGAAACATTGGGGACCCTGCTCGCCGAGGTCGAAAATACTGTAAACTCCAGACCTCTCACACACGTCTCAGTCGACCCAGGAGACCCTGAAGCCATCACGCCGAATCACATCCTCATCGGTCCCAACTCGCACGTACCTGCGCCGGGACACTTCAGCAAGAATGACGTGACGGCCCGCCAGCAATGGAAACGAGCTCAAGCCCTAGCCGACGTGTTTTGGAGAAGATGGGTTAAAGAATACCTGCCCCTACTCCAACACCGGCGGGAGCCCAGCAGCATAGGAGTATCGCCGAAGATTGGAGACCTAGTCATCATTTGTGACTCCAATCTACCACGCAACACCTGGCCCAGAGGGAAAATAAGTAAGGTATATCCTGGCGTCGACGGAGAGGTACGAGTAGTGGACGTAACCACCGGCAGTGGGCACATACTAAGAAGACCAACGAAGAAGATCGTCGTGCTACCAGAGGGATCGCAGCGTGGCGACGGCGGGAGAATGTGCACGACGCAACAATATTAAACAAACGAAAGAAAATGCTTATTGTAACCGGCGCTAGTTGAACAACCTAGGAGCGGTGGGCGGAGCCATGACGACGGTGTAATTATCAGGCCACGCCTCTGGTTCGACAACTAGCAAGGGTTATACGGCGGAACTAGCGCAACCTTATGTTGAATTTAAATTATAATTTGTGTAAATAATTGTATTACTTGTATCGAACGATAAAAAATAATGATTGTATTATAACTAAGTTTAAGGTTGAGTTGTAACTGTGCAATAACTCTCCCAAATAAAGGCACCGTATGAACAGGGAGAGTTAGCATAGGCTTCTAATGAAAAACTGTAATTGTTAAATATAATAAATGTTTACTTTATTGTATAATAAATATATTAGGCCGTTAGGCACATAAAATAATAGTAGTAGTGTAACCAAAGAGCATGTTATCGTGACGCGGCCGCGGAGCAAATGAAGCCACGCGCACCGCGCCACGACGTTTTATATTTATAGTGCTGAGGCGGGGGGAAGGATTCTCCGCCTAAAGCAGCTGAAAATTATAATGTAAACCTGTAAATAAGTAAAAATATTGATATGTACACCCTAGTCTAACAAGTAGTTATAAGAATATTATATAGTGAATTATGTTTATTAGTTTGTAAGGTTATTAAATAAATAAAGATAGGCGCGGGGGTGAGGCAAGGGTCCGCTGGCCAGCAGCGGCCAAATCATATAAAAGACGGGCCGGCCGCTAGGGTCAGCAGTCGCTCTCCAGCCACCGAAAAGGCACCAGCAAGAAAAGAAAAAGTACAAGTTCCTCCTCACCGCCGCTTGCCTCCAGTTAAAAGCAAGACCAGCGCGTTTTATTCCATTTTTCGCACGGCATTACGGCGATCCGTAATAGTATTATTAGCTATATTTTATAATAAAAATTTAAAAATAAATTATCCAAACCACAGATATTCATAAAAGTAGAAAAATTATAAAAAAGTTAAAAATGTGCAAACAATTAAAGAGCAAACCACTGAGGCATTGTTTTGTGTATTAATATAATACTCTAGAAACTGATAAACTTTTATTAAACTCTCATTAGATCATCAATAATAACAAGATGTGGGTTTTCACCATCAAACATATTAAGATTTGGAATTCCTTGATGATAGTTAACATTTGGTAAATTATATAATGGTTGCATTTCATCAAAGCACCATGTGATCTGATTAAAATCACAATTACATATTTCTGTAACTGATTTTATGAAATTTTTTACAAAATTTCACTTCCCACACCCACTTGGTCCTGCCACAATAGCAGTAAACGGATGGATAAAGTGAAACATAACACACGTCTAAAGTTCAAAGGGGTGAAATAAAAAATGAAAGTGTTGGTGTAAACAATTAATATATATTCCAAAAATTATATAAAACAGAATTATCTGTATACTATTTCTAACACAATTAGTACATCATAATTTTACAATTAACTCAACCTCAAATAAATAGAAACAACAATTAGTACATCATAATTTTACAATTAACTCAACCTCAAATAAATAGAAACAACAATTAACTTAAATTATTTACAATAAAACAATGATTAAATATGTAATAAACTACGTCATATTATAGTATTATCATAATTTTACAATCAATATAAATTTTTCTCAAACGCAGACATAAAAGTAAAAACTATCAACACTTAACGCAGTTTATAATGACCCCAAGCTAATGTTTCAATATTATTATCTAAAATATGTCTCTTTGTGTCATTATATGATAAACCTATCTTATTTAATTTTTGTGTGAAAATTGTGTGTTTAATTGATTTAAATCTAAGCATACTATAATATTGCACTTTTTTATTAAATAGAGAAGACTTATAACTATTCATTGTCATCTTTTTAGTGATACATTTATTTACCCCTTTTGCCTTGGCTATAGTCTTATTCTCTAAGTTAAAAGCGTACATTTTGGATCGTAAACCCACAAATTCTTTCATGATTTTACCATTATTTTCATCTTTAAAAAAACCTAATTTCTTTTTATTTAATTTTGGATATTCAAAAATATTATTTGTATCATAATCTGAGGTATCAAAGTATGATGAAAGGTCAGGTTTTATATCAGTGTAAAAATCATTTGTAAATATATGATATATTAAACTATCCGTATCTGTATACAATAATTTGATTTTACTAAACTTTTTAATCATATAGTTATAATGAAAATCATACATTAATGTTTTTGAAATATCTAAAATGCAAAACCCTAAATAAATTGGTTTGTTATATATTAACTTCGTTTTTCGCAACTGAACCGCAACTAGGTTTTCCGAAAATATTGAAAGGCTATGAAATTGTGGTTTAGCGATTAGATCTTGAGCACCTAAAGCTTTACCCTGGTTCTCCCAGTGCGTAACTAATTTTATGTTAACCCTTTTTTCAATATTCTCCATAGTCTTACCGAAGACTGAATTATTCATTAATTTATAAAAATCTTTTTCGAAATCTGATTTTGCTAAAGTTCTTAATTTTGTGTTTAGATCTATGTACATCTTCAACCAGGGAGACTGTTTAAATTTTAAAACTCTATGAATTTTAGTTAATTTAACCCCCATTTCTATGCACTGCTTTAAATTTCTGTAATGAATTACATATTTATCTTTATTATTTAAATTTGGGACTAGTTTATTCTCATTAATATTGCCTACACAAATGTTTTCTGGACATAAAGGAAAGTCCGAACGTAAATCATGAAGTTCATCTGGATATTCCAAATCAACTTCTAAAATAAAACCGAAGTCTGATGTCTTAGACACATTAAATTCTGTATTTGGATTTACCCATTCGAATCCACCAGTAGGAAGATATTGAGACATAGCCCAACCATATAAATTGTTGGCATCAAAATATGTGATATATGAATTTGGTTTCCCTGTATCATAATCCTCCATGTATTTGTTATTAGCTCTAGCATAACGATTACTACATTGAGATACACCACCTCTGATACCTGATCTAATAAATGCAATTTTCTCATAATCTGTTAAAAGTTCTAATTCTATTTTTGTATATTTTAACATTGCATCCCAACTTAAACCGGGTGCTGTGTAATAATGGACAGGGTCTAAATCATATGTATTAATACATAACTTTCTAAAGTTTTCAAATACATCGGATAAAAGTAAAACGTCTGTTTTTAAATACAGGTTTGAATAATCTAGCATATTACAACACCCAAAATGTTCCCAAACATCTTTAGCATGATTGTAATCATCATTTGAAATATGTGAATCTGTGAGTGAACTATAAAAACATTTTTGTTCAGGGAGCGATGTTAGACTTAAACTATCATAATTAGTCATAAGTTCATATGGATAAACACCTTTCCGTTTTAAACGAAAGAAATCTTCATCATTAGGGTAATTTCTATGTAATTCTTGAAATTGATCATTACTGAGATTTTTGGCCAATTCTTCTAATTTACACGATAAAAACTTAAATGAATCTAAGAATCTCAATATAATTTCGTGGTTATTCACTTTTAATTTTTTGGAAAAGGATATATATTTTTCTTTATTTTGAGGGATAACTTCGACTTCACCATCACAAAAGTTTAACGCGTGAACAATAAAATGAGCATCATAGTGACTAAGGTTGTGTAAAAATATTGGTATATAACGAGGTGTTCTGAACTTCGAACAACATGATTCATGAGCAACACCTATAAAACTACCAGTGTACCAATCAAAATCATAAAAATGTTTTGCCAACTCAGTTTCACAAATATGACAAATGGTTGCATTTGAAATTTGGTTTTTGTCTTCATTTGTTAGCGGAAGTGGCGGATATTTTTGAAGTCTATTTATTTCTTTTAGATTGTTAGATAAACTTTCCATAAACACTTGTGCACAGTTGGGTCCGCAATATGTTACATATTTTGATAATTTATCATCATATGAACATTTTATATAATATCCAAAACTATGTACTTCATGTTTCTGAATATTACGAGTGAAAGGTTTGTAAGGATCGTTAGAACATGATTCTATTGGTTTTAAAAATGCTTCAAAATCAGCATAAACTACGAATGGTATCTTTAACTTTTTTTCATAACTATCAAATTTAATTTTATCATTTGAAATAGGTTGACCAAACCAATTCTTTTTTTTTAAAGTTTCACTGTTTGGTAATACTGTACAAATGTGGGCAAAATCGTATTGTTCATGGTTATTTAACCTTTCCTGAGATGGAAAACGAAGTAGACATGCTTCACAAATGTACATGATGTGACCGTCTTTTGAAATTTGTTTACTAACTAACCGCGATAATTTTTTTATATAGCAATAATGATTTTTTGTATCCTTGGAAAAAAATAATAAATTGATATGTCTATCTTTACGACACTTTGTTAAAAATAATGGACCTACTATAGAATTACATCGTTTTTCTTTATTATATTCTAACCCAAAAACATTAATACTAATATCATTTAATTTCTCTACTTTTGCTATGTCAGAAATTTTAACCGGAAAGGAAATACCATCAAATTTAAGTTTATTTGCATGTTTAACGTACGATGATACCCGATCGGTGTGTTTGTTTACGGGATATAACGCCGAGAGTAACGCCCATTTAAAACAAAAATAATCCTTGTTTTTTACATTTATAACAGCCTTTTTTAATTTTATGTCACGAGGAAGATCTATGTATGAAGTACCGCGTAGGGGGTTAAATTTATTAACATTCATGTCTATAGATTTTATGTTTTTTAGACTCCATCCAAGCACTAATTCGAAAGCACTAATTTTATTAGTAATTGTATCATTTAAAGATGAAAGAAAAATATTTAAGTCATCTCCTTGACAAATAATATAGTTAAGCGTTTGAAAATCGAACGTATCATGAATATCTTTAGTATGTTGAACAAAATCAGCATGCAATATGAAGTTTACCTTAAAAATTATGTGTTGATGAATACACTCTTGTAATAGAAATAAAATATCATCTTTAATAGAATTTAAAAATAGTTCAGGAGTTTCAAAATTTACCCATGTCGAACGATCTACTCTACTCTTGATTTTATTAGTTAAAATCCTATTTCCAAAAGCAGATTCAATAACACTAACGTTTGATAAAGAATTATGTGAATTTAAAAGATTATTTTTATGAACATTACTTTTAAAATGATTAGCTAAATACCGTTTCTTGATAAATATATGGCACGTTGGACATTCCACTTGATCATCGTTACTGATACTGTTCCCTGCAGAGGTATGCGCTTCTGCTTCCGTTGTTGGTTTTTTGATGATCTTGGATTCTTTGCTGCACGTTCGCTTCGTTCCTCTTCCAAGTTGTAGTGGTTGACTGCTAAAATGTTTAAATTTATTAAAAACTGTATAAGACAATATGTAAATTATGATCGAAATGAATGTATATTTTACATACTTAAACTGTGTTTCAACCATCGCACAGTGATGATACAACTCATCATCGTATGACGAATCGAACAGTTGACCCCTCTCCATTTCTTCACAAACTTTAGACAACTCCTGATTTAATTCGTTATTGAATAGTTCCGTATTCTCTTCCATGATTGTGGAGAAAAAAGCACTGGTGCACACTTCACTGAAGTTTTCCATCCTTATAGTAAAGAAGAAAATAGATAGCAGAGTAAGTAACAGTTCAGTGTTCGTAGACCAACTGATACCAAAATTTCAAATAATGTTCGATATTTATAGTCTAGCAAAGGATTATAAATAGAATGTAATGAGTACACAGAAGTAATTGAAGTAAACAGAATCACATTCACTAATGATCAGCTAATGACTGTCATTGTTAAAAAAGTATTTTTTAACTTTTTCACTTTCTGCTATTGTCTTTGTTATATTGTATACGAGGGCGTTTGTTTTGTCGTAGATGTTATCCTTATTAGTCTTTACGTAATATTTAATTCTCGTGGAAGCATGTTTCCAATGATCAGTAGTTGGAATCTTGGATAGCTTCTTCATATCGTACATTTCAATTTTGATGAGATGCGTCGCTTGGTCTCCATCGTCAGAATTAGTAGAAATGTATGATACACCATCTCTAGCGGCTCGTGCTACGGTTGATGATAACAGCTTCCTCTTTTTTATTTTTGATTCAGCTTCAAAAAAATGATCAATCGATTGCGATTTTCTTTTTCCACCATCGCATGTGTTATTATTAATGACGAGGTCATCACTCTCTTCTTGAGGGGAGAGTGGCGAGTAGTAATACTGTTTATAGGTATTTTCATCGAAGCTCAATGATTTCTGCAACAACACAGTTATCATGTTAATATCAATTTGTTAACACTTAATCATAAAAGTTAAAAAAGTTAAAGTTACAGCCTATTAAAGTCCACTGCTGAACATAGGCCTCCTCTCATTTCTGAGAGGGTTTTAGGGCAAGGAAATGTCCGCCGCGCTGCCTCAATGTGTGTTGGCGAACTTCACATGCCTTCGAAATTTTCTCAGACATGCAGGTTTCCTCACGATGTTTTCCTTCACCACCAAGCACGTGGTAATAAGCACTTAAAATTGCGATTAACAATTTAATTGGTGCTGGCGGGGATCGAACCCGGGTCGCGTACTGTGAAATTTACAGCTAGCGCTAACCATCTGAGTTACCACGGTTTAATCATATACATACACAATATTTAAATAAAATAATACACACGCATGAAAATAACAGAAAAAAAGTAATTTAGTCAATAGAATAAACACTTACATCCATAGCCTTTGGTGCATTGAAGTAACACAAATGTACTATTGATAGATTCACTGCAGTCAAACGACCATACACTAACTCGATGACTGCGTCTGTTGGTCTTATATACCACCAGTACGTAAAAATTCTAATCTAAGTTTCCGTAATGAGTTGATAATTACTTTATGCGTCACCCAGTTTATCTCACATTTCCGTTGCCTATCTCAACATTTCTTCGTATTGTGTTTTGTTTGGTGATCAATGACTCAAGTACGATTTGTATAACACAAAAATGCAATTTAATATTTAGAAATCACTATAATTGTCCATTCCTATGTTATTCACGTGGTCCTTCACTGCTGGCCGTATGAGGAAGCTCAAGGTCGCTCAGCGAGCTATGGAGAGGGCTATGCTCGGAGTTTCTCTGCGTGATAAACTTAAGAATGAGGATATCCGCAGTAGAACCAGAGTGACCGACATAGCCCAACGGATTAGTAAGCTGAAGTGGCAGTGGGCCGGCCATATAGCTCGAAGAACCGACAACCGATGGGGAAGAAAGGTTCTCGAGTGGCAGCCTCGTACCGGTAGGCGAAGTGTAGGGCGTCCCCCCACGAGATGGAGTGACGACCTGGTAAGACATGCAGGAAGTCGATGGATGCAGGTGGCTCAGGACCGTGTTTTGTGGCATTCTTTGGGGGAGGCCTATGTTCAGCAGTGGACTTGTGAAGGGCTGTAATGATGATGATGATGATGATGTTATTCATTGAGTAGATTGGTACTGTAATAATCTACTAATAGCAGTAATATCATGGATACACTAGATGTACAACAACATCTGAAAAAGATTCACCCCAGTCTAGAAAATAATGTTTATGCAGCTAATAGACTGCCTATGTATACCCACGTACCAACGTATATAATATGCAATTTGGATACAGATGATAAACCAGGGTCACATTGGGTAGCTTTATATATCGATACGAATGACGTCGGTCAATATTTTGATTCATATGGACGATCACCTGTACGATATCATCTAGAGTTTTTAAAAAGGAATTGTAAAAGATGGAACTGGAATGTTGATAGGATTCAGAATGAGTGGACTTCAGTTTGTGGCGAATATTGCTTAATGTATTTGCTATATAAGTTTCAGGGATGTTCAATACATAGTTTTACGAGTATATTTACAAGGAACACATTGTACAACGATATTTTAGTGGATGAGATGTTTCGCTCCTATTTTATAGATAATAAGTAATAAGATTTTGTATTTTATAAATAAAAATTGTAACAAAATTATGTAATGTGTTTTATTGATGATTCAGATTAGCGTTGTATAAACAAAGAATTATAATAAACAATAGCACTGATATAGTCGACGCACACGCTGCAATGAGGGTGATTAATGAACAATAGAACAATAGAAATAGGAACAATGGGACGCTAATGACGGTGGAGGCCCTTACCGGATATCAATTAGATATTAGCTAATTGATCTGCACATCTCCGGAACCGTGCATCCTACACAAAAATGGACCGCAGATTCGTGATCAGAGCATGCCAAAACCTTTTTTTTTTATTAGGATCGTGTGTCGACGAACGTCGTTGAACCACTTCTGACTCAGGTGGTCGAGAAGTGGTACAACTACACTACTAGTATTCGTGTAAATAGGTACAAGAAATCATTATGTGTACTTTACATTAAGTATATAATAGTGTACAACTGATGTCTTTTTTAAAGGATCGTGGCATGAGTCATTGCAAGGCATTTGATCTTAGCCCTGAAAAGTCCGTCTCTGTTGGACGTAAGTTGCTGGTGTCGACAAACTGCAATTCTCAGTTATAATAAAAAAAAAACAGAACCAAAAACCAACAATTTGCCTATTTGAACAAACGTTGGCTTTAGCTGAAATTCGAACTTAGCATTGCAGATTGGTACTCTGTATTACTTAACTAAAAATGATCACGTAGTCATCGTAAATTTATAATATACCCAGTGCCAAATATAAAAAATACCGTTACAGCCTATTAAAGTTCGCTGTTGAACATTGGCTTCACCTATAGATTGCCTCATATGAGGGATTTGCTATAGTTGCCACGCTTGGCAAGCGGGTTGGCAACAGCAGCTTTTTATTTTTAGTCGTTATTAGGAAGACGCTGCTGTCCATCTCCTGATTGGTTCGCTCAGCCGCCTCTTACGACAACCACGGGAGGATATGGGGTAGTGGATACGCTTAAAACGCCACTACACGGTAAGCAAAAACTCAACACACAATTATAAAGGTTTGAAATTAACAGCACACCCAAAAAGGTTGTTCTATATTATGTGTCTATGTGTAGTGTCGTGTGCTGACGACCCCTGTAGAGCGGGGAATCGGTGCATAGCTATTCCAAACATAGGGTTGAACACAATTTTTTTTTTACTATACAATATAATTTAAAATAATTATGCCCGAAAAGTTGTGAGTGTAAAGTCATGATTTTTTATAGTACAGGCTGTCACACGAGTACACAGTCCACCTGATGGTAAGCGAATGCTGTGGCCCATAGATACATTTATCCTCAATTAGGAATCCAAATGCAGATTCGTTTTCACCCCTGAGGACTAAGATAGAATGCCTCGTTTCCAATAAAAAGAGTCCGCGGTTCTCTTTACTCACCATACGAAACACAGCAGCATTAAGCTGCTATTTTACGCTGGTATTCTGTGAGAGCATTGTTCTATCCAGGTCGAGCCGATCCATTCGTGCAACAACCATAATATAGCTGCAGTGACTCGATCACGTGACAGTAAAAATACAAATTAAAAATTTTGTACAACTGACTCAGACAATCGCTGTTTTATTCCAGTTTAAATCAGAATAATTACACTCTGTGAAACAACCTAGTTCTCAAAAGCGTTAGCACACTTGTATGAATGGAGTAGGTGTTACCGCTTATGACCTCATCATCTTTGAACTTTTGGTGTATAAACATACTGGCCGCGAAGAGATTGCACGCTAAAGAAAAAGAAGAAAACAAAAAAGGAACGAAGGATATTATTGATTGCGTGCATAGGTACTTACTTTATATTTTAATATCTTCGCCTATATATTGCTTCTTTTTCTTCATGCATAGGTACAGCAAAGAAGTGGTATAATTTGCCCGCGTTAATCTTTCCGCCCGAATACAATCTGGGTGTCTTCAAGGCAAGAGTGAATGGGCTTTTGTTACGATTTATCAAATAGGGCACTAATGATTTCTTATATTTACGCGAACACTACACATTTAAATAAAACTAATTTTACGGATTTTATCGCGTATATTAACTTATTTTATATTCCCGACGTTTCGGGTGCTTTCCAGCACCCGTGGTCACGGGGGACTGAGGTGTTTGACGTCCTGCTGTCATAGTTAGCTCGGCTACCTTCAGTTTTATAATATTAATTTTTGGTTAGATTTACGCAGAATGAGCTTACAGTATCTTGAAGTCTAGCAGTGTTATACTTGGGTTTGGATTTGATTTTATTAATTATGGGATCCTAAGCAGATGGCAGCACCCATCCATCTTCTCTATTGAAATTATGATGTTTTTTTAATTTCAATAGCCTCGCGAATCATCCTTGGGAGGAATCGGTGTTCTTTTGCGAGGATTTGTGGTCTATCAAATCTAATGTAATGGCGGGGACGATCTTGAACATGTTCACAAACTGCAGACTTCCCGATACGTCGGTGCTTCACGTCAGCTATATGTTTTTTAACGCGGGTTTTTATAGATCTTTTTGTTTGTCCTATGTACGAGAGACCACATTCACAATTCAGCTTATACACTCCTGCATCTTGTAGAAGGATATGACACTTGACGGATGGTAAAAATTTACCAATCTTCTTCAGCGGCTTGAAGTATGTTTTAATGGAAGCTCGCTTCAAGATGTAGCCAACCTTGTCTGTGACTCTTCAGACATAGGGTAGTACAGCAGGCATACGCTCGACTGTGGCTGGCTTCACTCGGTCACTGTGACGTAGGCGCGGGACCCGAAGCTTGTTGTCTTGCAGTACTTGCTCGATGTGCTGAAGCTCGGCGGCCAGATGTTTTCTTTGACTTTGTTTGAGATTGTATGGGTTACCGAAAATACTCAAACCAAACGCTCCACTACGTCCTATAGTAAGCCAGATCGATTCACCAACTTATAAATTGGCTCAACACTTGGCAAAAATAATGTCACCACTAAGAGGACATACCAGAGCATACACAAAGGATTCATACCATTTTGTTAGTGAGATAAAAGACCTACATCTTGCTGACAATGAAACTATGGTCAGTTTTGATGTTCAGTCACTATTCACATGCCTACCTATTGAAGACTGCATCTCAATTGTTACTAGAAAGCTAGAAGATAACAACATGCCCACAGAATATGCACTATTACTCAAACACTGCCTCACATCTGGTTATTTATTGTGGAAAGAAGAGTTCTACATGCAAGTAGACGGAGTGGCAATGGGCTCACCTGTATCTCCCATAGTTGCCGACATATTCATCGAGGACTTTGAGGAGAAAGCCATTCTTACTGCTCCTGTAAATCCAAGATTCTACAAGCAGTACGTAGACGATATTTTCACAATTTTACCATCGGACAAAGTAAACAAAGTATCGGCAAAGTTTTTAAACCACCTTAATTCCATAAACCCTAAAACACAATTCACAATGGAGTTAGAGGCAAACTATACTTTAGCCTAGATGTTTTAGTCATCCGAAATCCTGATAACACTATTGGTCATACTGTGTACAGAAAAAATACCTATATCAACCGATATTTAAATGGTGAATCGCACCATCATCCTTCACAGTTAGCTACCGTGGGAAAATCTTTGTTTAAGACAGCACGAGGGATCTATGACAGAAAACATCTGGCCGCCGAGCTTCAGCGCGTCGAGCAAGTACTGCAAGACAACAAGCTTCGGGTCCCGCGCCTACGTCACACGTAGGAATGGGTTGTCGACGTATTTACAGTCGACGAAACGAGACTGTTCATCGTCAACGATAAACTAGTTTATAAAACAGTTTTTTTTTCGACTAGTTTATGCCGTCGACAAACCATGATCGATGAATAATGTCCGTCAATATAAAATATGTTATCGTTCTGCGTTGATTCGGTAATTGGTAAACGACGACTGGAGTAAATTGTTAGATAAATAATAAGACTGATGTTATGTGATTTGATTAACGAGAGACGTCGATCAGCAAGCGATAACATTAGTCTTAATTAACTATTTTTGAGTAAAATGAACTTCCGTTTATACTCTTTCCAGGCTTAGGACTAAGTAAATCGTTGTCGATTTGTAGTTTTTGATCTGTACAAATTTTTTTTTTTGTATAAATTGCATCCATAACATTTTGTCATTCCGCTGAAGGCCGGGTTGGCGCAAATGACGGTTGTTCTCCCACCGAAGACCTAGACGTACCTGGAATGGGTTCCGCATGCAAAGCACTTCGAATTTGTTCCTGATTCCTTTGTACAGATGAATGACTGGATTGGTCATCATCAACTCCGAACACCGATAAATAAACTGAAGGATGTTTTTTTCACAGATGACTTTTTAAATTGGCGGTGGACGACTTATAACTTAATACATCTTTACATTCATTACACGTTGCTTAAAAGTTTTATTGTCTTTTTCAAAATGGTGCCATATCACACTATTGTTTTTACGCGCCGACGCCAACATAGTAAATATTTACACTATTTGACCACTTAAATACCTAAGTAAAACTATTACTGTTTATACTATTTACTATTAACACTAGAACTTAACACTATGAATATATTAGTTAATAATATATTTACAATATTTTAGTTAATCTCTCAATTTAGAAAATTACTAAATACGTTTAACCTTGAACTATGCAAAGCGCATTTAAATTTTCAATTGAGATAAAAAATAATGTAAACAAAATTCAAAAATCTGCCTACACCTTATATTGACATGCATATTTCATATCTATCCACATTGTAATAGAGCTTAGTTTTACAAAACACCGCCCATTTCGAAAGTCGAACACGTAGAGAAAGAGAGATAGCCGTCGATACAAGCAGTGTGAAGAGAACGGAATGCTTGATCGACGAGTGACCAGCGAAACAGTTTCGGCAAACGCTCGACGGTGTATATAGTTATGTACTGCGCGATGCAAAATGTCGTTCACGAGTAAACTAGTTTATCAGTAGACTATAAACCGGTCTAATAGTCGACGGCAAATAAACTGTCGAAAAAACTGTTCGTTCATTCAACGCTCACCCTTACGTCACAGTGACCGAGTGAAGCCAGCCACAGTCGAGCGTGTTCCTGCTGTACTACCCTATGTCAGAGGAGTCACAGACAAGGTTGGCTACATCTTGAAGCGAGCTTCCATTAAAACATACTTCAAGCCGCTGAAGAAGATTGGTCAATTTTTACCATCCGTCAAGTGTCATATCCCTCTACAAGATGCAGGAGTGTACAAGCTGGATTGTGAATGTGGTCTCTCGTACATAGGACAAACAAAAAGATCTATAAAAACCCGCGTTAAAGAACATATAGCTGACGTGAAGCACAGACGTATCGGGAAGTCTGCAGTTTGTGAACATGTTCAAGATCGTCCCCGCCATTACATTAAATTTGATAGACCACAAATCCTCGCAAATGAACACCGATTCCTCACAAGTATGATTCGCGAGGCTATTGAAATTAAAACAAATCTTAATTTCAATAGAGAAGATGGATGGGTGCTGCCATCTGCTTGGGATCCCATAATTAATAAAATCAAATACAAACCCAAGTATACCACTGCTAGACTTCCAGATACTGTAAACTCATTCTGCGTAAATCTAACCAAAAATTAATATTAAAAAACTGAAGGTAGCCGGGCTAACTATGACAGCAGGACGTCAAACACCTCAGTCCCCCGTGACCACGGGTGCTGGAAAGCACCCGAAACGTCGGGAATAGAAAATAAGTTAATATACGCGATAAAATCCGTAAAATTAGTTTTATTTAATTCTAGGGCACTAATCACCAGGTGGGATAGTGGTCAAGCACTAGCATATAATAAGTAAAAAAAAAAACAACACAAACTCAACTTTGTTTAGGATATATCACCATTCCATCGAATTTGAAGCTTTATTGAAGTCCTAACAGTAGTTAAAAAGTATAGATTTTTATAGTACTAAAGATTATTTTGCATAAACTAAAAAATCACTGTTAATATTAATTAAATAATAATGGACAATAATGTCTTAACTACAATAAAAGACAACATTGACTTAATTTATTTTAAAATTGTTACATATAAATCATTATGTAACAACCCTACGAAGTTTTTCGATCGCACCCCTCTCACGCATAGCCCCCTGCCGTGTTTGGCAAGCGAGCAAACACACGCAGAGCTAAAGTATGCGACACACATGCGCAACTGTGAAAAAAAATTGACAAGCCGTAAATTTAAAAGTACCTGTTCTAAGGGGTAGTTCTATGTCATATATTTCATCTGTGAACTGCTACTACAAATTTATTGAAACGGCAGTCATTAAAATTTCAACCTTATTTCAATTGCTTATGGTTCGTTAATCCGCAAAACTCATTTGTTTGTCATTGTACGAATATCTGGACTGAGACCATAATTCAAGACTATAATTTAAAAATCAAAGTGACAGTATTTTTTAACCCAAAGAAACCGAAGGATGCGTTCCATATTTTTATGAACGGTTTTATTTTTACCAAGGATTTAAGTATACAATTTTTTGCCGACTTTAAAAAAAAGAAGGATCCCAGTTTGACTGTATGTTAATTTTTTATACGTATCTTAGACAATATCTTCTTTCAGTGGATTGATTTTAATGATTCTAAATTTACTAAATAGGTTATACTGCAGGAGTGGTTCTATATGTTTTTAACGTGGTAGAGCCATGCTGCAGCTATTTTAGTAGTATAGTTGTAGCACGAATGGGTCGGCTCGACCGGGGAAGGACCACGCTTTCACAGAATACCAGCGTAAAATAGCAGCTTGACACTACTGTGTTTCGTATGGTGAGTGTAGAGAACCGGAGACCCTTTATGCTGGAAACGAGGCATTCCATCTTAGTCCTCGGGGGTTACAACGCATCTGCATTTTGATTCTTAATCCAGGATCGATAGATGTCTATGGGCCACAGCAATCACTTACCATCAGGTGGAGTGTGTGCTCGTTTGTCACCCTATCCTATAAAAAAAAATATAAACCTGAACAAGCTTGAAGAAAAATCGTTAAGTAGATTTTAGGGAAAATCGTTACCGTTATTTGTAAGCCGTTGTCTAGAGTCTAGCGTATTTATATATGACCCCTAGACTCAATTCTAATGCCTCTGTGGGTAAGAGCGCGGCAGCCTTATCCACGCGCATGAGCGTGAGTCACGCTATGGGTCTAGGGGATGATTGACCCCTTGGATCAGTCTGACTTCTTAGAAAACGTTTAAAAATAGTTGTCTGGCTAACATATATAAAAATGGAGATTCAGAATGTAGGTGAAATTGAGTAATTTTTTTGAGAGCTTTAAAGCGTCTGCAAAACGATACTGCCGACGCCAGTGTCTGGGAGTATTGATGACTGATTTTTAACGATATCATCTAACATATACGTAAAAATCAGCTGGGAGAATTAACGTGAGGTGGGCAATGTTGTCCGCAGTAGAACCAGAGTGACGGACATAACCCAACGGATTAGTAAGTTGAAGTGGCCTTGGGCCGGCCATATATCTCGAAGAACCGACAACCGATGGGGAAAAAAGGTTCTCGTGTAGCGGCCTCGTACCGGCGGAAGAAGTGTAGGGCACTAGATGGAGTGACGACCTGGTAAGATATGTGGGAAGTCGATGGATGCGGGTGGCTCAGGACCGTGCCTTGTGGCATTCTTTGGGGGAGGCCTATGTTCAGCGGTGGACTTGTGAAGGGCTGTAATGATGGCGATGATGATGATAAGCAATTTTTTTACGTATCTTGATTACCTGATACCTGGAAAATGGCCGTCTGGCCAAGCTAACAGATAGGCATGCGATCATAACACATACTAACACTACTCAATCTTACACATTTCGTTCATCAGAAAATAAGTGACATCTGGTAGCCCAGGGACCTTGGACTATTAGGTATCGTTAGTAACTTACTCTATGAAGCATTTGAATTCTAAAACAGCTATTTGTAGATATGCACACATGTTGACCACGCATTACTATTAACATGGTCGTGTTTTAAAAATGTAAAAAATTGTATCTAAAACTTGGAGCCCTAATTTGCTGGGCACAGGCCTCCTCTCATTGTAGAGATAGTTTTAGGGCAGAAAGACCGACCCAACGTGTGTCGGTGGATTTCACATTGAATGTGTCCGAATTTTGTCGGGTTAGTCAATCGGTCGGACAAAAAATGTTGACTCGTATTGCAACATACTAATTAGGACATAGCATACATACATTATCATGTGTCAACGGCCTTTGACAGGTGGAAATAAACATTTGAAAATCGTATTCAATTTGTAATTGTATTCACTTAAACTAAGTGCAAGTGTAATTTTGTGCGATCGTCAGTCAACTCTGAAAGTTATTACTGGAAATGACGTGCATTATAATATAACTTAGTCCGCAGTGGTGACTTGATTCTTAATCGACGATAGATATAGATGTCTATGGGCCACGACATCCTTATAACATCAGTTGGACGGTGTGCTCGTTTGTCTCATTTATTCTATATAAAGAAAAAAAGCCTACAAAATGTGACCGTATAAATCTGAGGAAGGTCTTCGTCCCGTATTTCACTATTTTTTAAAGATTAATAGAAACCGAATAGGAATACAGGGTTATTTTTCAAAGAGTAGCCAAAGTTTAAACTTAACTTCAAATGTATAAATAATTATATGTCTAGGTATATTGTAGTTTTTGAAAATACGGGTAAATAAGGCTTCTACTTTTATTTGAAATTATCCCAAATTGAAAGTGATTTATGGGCAACAACGTTTTTGCCTACCGATCGACGCTTGCGAATGTGTGC
Organism: Parnassius mnemosyne; assembly: GCA_963668995.1. Classification (NCBI taxonomy): domain Eukaryota; kingdom Metazoa; phylum Arthropoda; class Insecta; order Lepidoptera; family Papilionidae; genus Parnassius; species Parnassius mnemosyne. The sequence goes on from CAVLGL010000084.1 coordinate 31,073,887, forward strand.
GTGCGCAGTAAAATCAGTTAAAATAATGCATTACCACCATTACCATGCATTTTGAATTTAAAAGATAAAAATAACAGAATGTTTAAGTTAACCCTTTCGCTGTCCCGTGCACTACATATAGGTCATTGCTATTTTCTCACTATTGTGTCTCAAAACCGGAAAGTGAAAGTGTTAATTTTTAATTAATTTTTCTTTATCATTTGCCTATATTACTTATTCTACTTCTGTAGAAATTTGGCCGGATTTTGTAAAATAACCCTGTATAATAAATAATAGGAGTGACAGCAAAAATGGTAGTTACTTTTAAATTTGTACATAATGAAGCTTCTGTGACCTATTTACTAAATAATTGTATTGCTTTAATTAGTCCCCACTTTGCATATTGACGATGAATTTGTTATCAGCCGTAGTAGCTCAGGGACAAAGTGCGCACCTTAAATAGCACAGTACGCAAACAGCCCTTGTTCGATTCCCGTTGCGTTGGCACTAATGAAATTATTAATTGCAATTTTAAGTGCTGATATACTGCGTGCTATGTGATGAAGGAAACATCGTGGGTAAACCTGCGTGTCTGAGAAACAAAACAAAATATTTCGAGGTTATATTAATTCAGCCAAGACGCATTGGGCCAGCGCATCGGACTCTTCCTTACCGTAAAACTCTGCCCCAGGAGCCTGTGCCCAGGAGTGGGACATATATTATAGGCTATAATTTTGCTTGTAATTGTTATTGTTCGCGTAATATATTGAAAGTAGGCAAAATAAAAACTTAATTCTACCTATACTTTATAGGCGTCTCTGGGAATCTCTTCTTAGAATTTTGAGGAAGAAGATGCAGAATAGAGTAGAGTAATGCTTCAAATATTTCTATTTCACCTACAAGAACGTGGTAAGGGTGGCAGGCTCATAACATTATGCGAAGTGTAAAGCGGCCCTCCACTAGATGGAGTGTCAACCTGGTAAAATATGCGGGAAGTAAATGTATGCAAGCGGTTCAGATACAGCTTTGACAACTCTACGGATTTTTCAGGCATTCTTTTTTCAAATTCTTAAAGGTGTATTTATTTGAATTTTGGATGAAATTTGTTCTTCACGATAAAATTAGTTTAACTATTCAGAAATATTTAAGTGTTAATTATTTTATTTGTTTTTTTACTAAAAATAATTTAAATTAAAGAACTCAACTAATTTTTAATCAATTTTATGTACCATAAATTTTTCAGATATTTTTTTTTTAGAATAGGGTGACAAACACGCACACAGTCCACCTGATGGTAAATGGTTGCTGTAACCCATAGACATCTACATCTATCCGTGAGGACTAAGATGAAATGCCTCTTTTCCAGTAAAAAGGGTCTCCAGTTCTCTACACTCACCATACAAAACAGCAGTAGGATGGTACAGTACCCTTCATGCGCGAGTTCGACTTGCACTTGGCCGGTTATTTGATATGAACTATCGTTAACCGTAACAGAAACAGAAACAGAAACAGAAACTTTTTTATTCAATATACTCGTAGATTATAAATAATACTTATTGAAAGTCACTCTTTTGTATGATTACCACTGGTTCGAAAAAAAAACCTCTGTCCTGGGAAGAACCAGCAAGAAACCCAGCGGGACTTTTTTTTAAATAACAGCTTACAATCATGTATTTTACACAAATTAACAACACAACAAATTAGAAATAGCTTGGTAGCGATCACCTCATTTCCAGGGGTTATTATCATCTATAAATTCATTAATATTATAATAACCCTTTTTATACAAACTTAGTTTAATAAAGTTTTTGAACTTTGAGCAGGTCAAATTTTGTATATTTTCTGGAATTTTGTTGTAAAAGCGTATACATCGCCCCAAGAATGAATTACTTACTCGATGGAGTCGGGTAACTGGTACTACTAGCTTATGTCTGTTCCTAGTATTTACAGAATGAATATCACTTATTTTTGTAAAACTACTTTTATTTTTGTGTACGTACATTACATTTTCATAATTGTATTGAGAGGCCAAAGTTAATATATTAATTTCCTTAAATTTTTGTCGCAACGACTCTTTAGGCTTTAAATCATAAATTGCTCTTATGGCCCTCTTCTGTAAAACAAATATAATTTCAGTGTCAGCGTATAAACTCTGTATTTTATTTAGCTTAAGTATTAAGGAGTGGTGACCGAGATTAGTTTTGCAGCTTGCGTTGGTGGGTAAACAGTGGAATAGGATATTTTACTGCACCAATATTATGTAGCTTTTAAACACAAGAAACAATACATAGCTGGCATGAGAACGGTCTGCTAAATCACAGCCTTATAGACTTAAAGATAGATACCTAACGTATTCTTGTTGTTAACTTGTTTGTGAACTCAACATTTTATAATTAGAGCAAAGTTTTTATATCGTGCAATACATTTTTCTTAACGAAAAAAATGGGTCGCAGAAAAAAAAAACTTACCTGCCTGATACCGCCTGTTTCATGTTAAACGGAGGGACAATGCACACGGTCGTCAAATCACAAGATTTAGTTTTGTTTATTACATCTAGTCCAGATGTTACTCGTTCGTTTCATTGAAGTAACAAAAAACTTTATTGATACTAACTGTTGTAACAAGTACCCTGTTTTTTTTTTATAGGATAAGGTTGACAAACGAGCACTCAGTCCACCTGATGGTAAGTGGTTGCTGCGGCCCATAGACATCTACATCTAACTTCAATTAAGAATCAAAATGCAGATGCGTTGTCACCCGTGAGGACTAAGATGGAATGCCTCGTTTCCAGTAAAAAGGGTCTCCGGTTCTCTACACTCACTATACGAAACACAGCAGTGTTATGCTGCTATTTTACGCTCGTATTCTGTGAGAGCGTGGTCCTACCCCGGTCGAGCCGACCCATTCGTGCTACAACTATACGATTAATATAGCTGCAGCATGGCTCTACCACGTATATGCCCTATGTTCTATTCCATAACATAATAGACATTTCTAGCTAATTTCATTTGAATCCGTCAAGCCGTTAGAACGTGATTGAAGAACAAACATCCGTACAAACATACTTTCGCATTTATGACGTAAAGTACAATTTTAATGATATTCAAAATTAAAATAGTGATTTTTAAATGTTACGCAAATAATAAAACTAATCATAAATTAATGTTAACAAAAACAATATTAGACATTTAAAAATTAAGTCATGGATTTAAGATAATCTAAAGGAAGTTACAGAAGTCAGGTTGTTGGTTTACAGCTTAGAAAAATAAAATTTTAATGCTGTTCTTTTTGAAACATTGTAAATGTTATAATATTACAAATACATACGAAACTGCTTAGGTGACAATAAACATTTCTGGCTTATTTTGCTTCCCAGAAGTCTTTATATCTCATGATCCAATTCTGAGATATGATTTACGTTTCTTATCTCATTTGTTGCAAACCTGTCGTTGCATTCCGTCGCACACGAGTTCCCGCTGTCGGGTCACAACGCTAATATATTACTGTATCTATTTAATACAAAAATAAGCCTTAATACTTGGAAATAAAGAAGCTAACGTACATTTCAAATGTATTAATAATTTTGTACGCTACCTAGTTGCGGCAATGGATATTCTAATTTCGTATTTTCGAAAATGGTCTTTAATTTTACAGCATTTAAGTCCATTGACGTAAACAAGCATAACTATAGCTGCTATTCGGTTCTCACAGTTACGTCGATAGGTATAAGGTTCAAGTAAATATATACATATTATATTAATTTGCAGTGTGATAAGGCATTAAGCGATATAAGAGATTTTGTACCTTATAACTTATGATTTAGGTGCGAGTATGAACGAAAATAAACGGTTTGCATTTTAACCCTTAAAAAGCTATCGACCTGGCTTTTTATATAGGTGTGTATTGTCTAGTTGAAATTGTCTCACGTCCAACTAGCCAACTACCGGCCATGTTGAAAGGCCTAATTCATGTTTTATTTAGCTGTTTTATATTTAACGGTTAACGCAGTATCGCGAAACTTTCGAAAAGAAGTTTATAATTTTATTGTTTACTTTGTTTATTATTGTGAAGTATTTACATGATGTAACAGTAACAAAAAGTAAGACTTATCTTTTAGGGTGTAAAAGGTCATTTTGTTTGAGTTATTTTGTAGAATTAGGAGATAGCTTTCACTTTAAAATTGAATAATTAAATTAAAGCAAAACATATTCAATCCCCGTTGGCACCAATGAAATTAATTGTTGATTAAAATTTTCGGTGTCTGACTGCACTCAGTGGTGAAGAAAAACATCAGAAAGAAAATGTGTGAGCCGGGGAAGTTAATGAAAATTTCGAGGACGTATGCAAATTGATATTCATACTTTTATTTACTACTAGCTGCGCCCCGCGGTTTCACCCGCGTATGTCACGCGTCTACGCCTTGCGACATGCGAACTTCGAGAGAGACATCACAATTCACAACGGACGGTTGCTAAATTAACAACGATTTAAAAAGTGAAACATGTTACTAAAATTACATGGTTAACGTAATTGGTGGTTATGCATGGTGCAGGTACTAATACGAATAATGTGGCCTAGTTTGTACCGGCGTTACTATTTCACATTTTAACATGAAAAAGTAGTTATTGTGACATAACTGTAATAGTTAAACATATGGTATCCCAGGCTTTTTTGTAGATATTGATATCCTCTATAAAACTGAAGTACATTACTTTGCTCTATTATCAATAGTTTCCGCAGCTTACGCGACATAAGGATTCTTTTTGGTGTTTTTTCACACTTTGGGTTACATTAACGAAGATTTCATACGGATCCCTAACTTTTTTTGAAAATATTATATAGCCTATGTTCATCAGGGATAATTTTGGATTCTAATGGTGAAAAAATTTTTCAAAACGGTCCAGTAGTTTCGGAGCCTATTCAATTCAAACAAACAAACAAACAAATCTTTCCTCTTTACAATATTAGTGTAGATATGAATTAACAAGTCCAATGAATACAACAGACACTAAAACGCCTGTGTAAAATAGTTTACAGATAATTTAAAATTATAAATTTTGTACAACCGACTGCAATATAAGTTATTAAGAATAACTCAAAAACTATTGGTCAGACCTAGATCAACTTTTACATGGGACGACATGTGAAGCACCAGCTTTCAAATAGAAAACGAATCATCGAAATCGGTTCACCCAGTAAAAAGTTATGAGGTAGCACACATAAAAAAACATACAGTCGAATTGAGTACCGGCTCCTTTTTGCAGTCGGTAAAAAAGACAAAACTTTTATACTCTACTAGCGATGCGCAGCACCTGCTACCGGGTTTCATTGTGAATCTAAACCATTGATGAACCCGCTCAAATACACACAAAAAATTTCATTAAAATCGGTCAAGCCGCTTAGGAAGAGTTCAGTGACAGACACACGTAGGTATAGACAAATTTTAAATATAAAGATGTCACTTGCACAATTAAGTCGTATCTGATGACATCCCATATATTAAAATCCATGAAGCCGTTTAGGCTACAGAGCGTGCCAAAGAAATAGAAAACATATAAACTCTTAAAACATTACTTTCCTTTTCGGGTAGTCAGGTAAAAAACAGTTTTTTTTTTAATAGGATAAGGGTGACAAACGAGCACACAGTGTACCTAATGGTAAGTGGTTGCTGCGGCCCATAGAGAATCAAAATGCAGATGCGTTATCTTGATGAAATGCCTCGTTACTATTAAAAAGGATCGGATCACACCATATAAGAGCATTTTTTACGCGGATTTTCTTTGAGGACGTGGTGCTTGTGCAGTCGAGTCGAATCATTCCCGCTGAAGCTATGTAGGTACAGCTGGCACATGCTGCAGCGTGGCTCTACCACCTAAATATCCGCATAATGCTTCTGTACTACGCATTCCCACTTACTAGACTCCACAGAATTAGTAATTCATTTATGGGGCAATGTATACGCTTTTACAACAGAATCCCAGAACATGTTCAAAGTTTGTCAATAAACAAGTTTAAAAGTTTTATTAAAGAAAAACTGTACAAAAAGGGTTATTATAATATCAAGGAATACATGAATGAAAATAACCCCTGGGAATAAGGTGATCGCCATCATGCTGGTTCTATGAAAATTAATTTAAAATTGTATAAACAAAATTATTGTTAAGTGAAATTATGTTTAAAAAAAAGTCCCGCTGGGTTTCTTGTTAGTTCTTCTCAGGACAGAGGTATTTTCCGAACCAGTGGTAAATAAAATAATGACTTTCAATAAGTATTATGTAATAATCCATATTGAATAAAAATCATTCTATTCTATTCTATTCTATTCATGGTACTGACGAGAAACCTCAGATCATAGAAACCTCAGATCATAGAATTGTTTCTATGATCTGCGCGAGAAACGCTAGTGTTGCGATAGGTTTACATTTTATCTTTCGTTATGCACACAGCAATGGATTGGAATAATTTGCCAGCGTCTGGCCCACCGTTCGATTATAATGTGGGTGTCTTCAAGGTAATAGTGAGCAGACTTTTGTTGCACTAAGACAGCGCGATTTACAATCTAGTGCTAGATCGCCACTTATTTTTAGGGTTCCGTACCCAAAGGGTAACAAATGGTAACCCTATTACTAAATCATCGCGGTCCGTACGTCCGTCTATCTATCAGCGGGCTGTATCTCATGATCTGTAATAGGTAGACAGTTGAAATTTTCACAGAACGTGTATTTCAGTTGCCGCTATAACAAATAATAAAAACAAAAATAAATTAAATGTTAAAGGGGACTCCCCTATTAGAAACGTGTATTACGATGGAACGGAACCCATCATGCGCGAGTCCGGCTCGCTCGCACTGGACCGGCTTTTTTTTAGTTTTTTTTTTTTATTGAGTCTTATATTTTTTTAAATAGTAGGTTCTAGTTATTATTAGAAAGACTACGCTGCCTCTTACGATACTCACGGAGCGATATGGGTTAGTATGTATATTCTTACACCGGCCCGATTCGGTCAAGACAAGAAATGAAATAATATAACAAATAAAACACCATACGTATAAGAACATCCACTACCCCATATCATCGCGTGAGTGTCGTAATAGGCGAAAGAGGGAAACAAACCAGGAGATGGATAGCAGTGTCTTCTTAATAACTACCAGAAACAGTAAAAACTGTGTTTTCCAACCAGTGTGGCAACTATGGCAAATCTCCCTCTTATGGGGCAATAGGAGAAGCCTATGTTCAATAGTTAAGTTTTAGTAGAATGTTCCGGTAACGGTACGATATGGTAATAAATAATATAGTAACGCAATAAGTATAAATAAATATATAATATTTTTTACTATTATTCCCGCTCTTGGCAAGTGTGTGTGTGTGTGTGTGTGTGTGTGTGTGTGTGTGTGTGTGTGTGTGTGTGTGCGTGTGTGTGTGTGTGTGTGTGTGTGTGTGTGTGTGTGTGTTGTGTATATATGTGTGCGTGCGTGCGTGTGTGTGTGTACAGATTATTTCTATATTCAGAACTTCCAATACTACTTTCAGATTTTTACTAGTACCTACCACTTAAATAGTTATAGCGGGGAGCTGTGTTAGATCAGCCGCCCGGGGCGAAACCCCTTGCTTTTCGTCAATCACGGTACAAAAATCGGAAGCAATATCCTGCTATTTTACGTAGATAGTCTATAAAACGTGATCTTCACCCAGTCGCATTTTGTTCTGGCGAAGTCGCGGGGGACAGCTAGTAACAACTAAAAATAAATAATTGCAGTCGATACGAGTGGCAACTATGGCCAATTCCATGAAGCGATCTATGAGGGAGCCCTATGTTCAACAATGGACCTTCAATAGGGTGCAACGATGACGGTAACAACTTTAACACTTTGCCAATGTGGTGGGGGCCAAAGAAAACGCCATTTCGTGCCAGTGTATCATAAGTTATAAGAAGGCTTCCGGTAGAGAGCAGTATAGTAATCTCGTTTACGGCACTCCTAAAATGCTTAGACCTTAGTACATACGTATTACTCTGAGGCTCAGACCAGCGAGGAGGAGCAGTGTCATAGGTACCAGACGTCCAATATTACTATTGTCTATGGCCTGCTAAGTGTAACGATCTTAGAGCATATAATTACAGTAGGTACCATGTAATTATATACTCTAAGGTGACGATAAAAAAATTCTTCCCAACCAGTAAGAGGCCCAGCCTACCAGTAAATGGAGAATTAGAAGGTTGACACTATGTGATTTCTTTTTACTCAAACAGAAGTTGCGATATTTTTGTTTAATGTTAAAATTATTGGAATGGAGTTCCTTATCGCACGGTACGAATTTGGCGGATGGGTGCTAGGCGAGAAAAAGTGTAACATTTTTCCGTCACGACCCCTTTCTATAGTGCGAGCGAGATGGAATAATATCCATCTCCCTCGCACTTTTTCTTATCTTGCCATGAAAGAAATATTTTAAATGACGCTTCATTTTAATAGACGCTAGTAATTCATTTATTTGTATTTGTTAATCAATAATATAATATGTTTATCAATAATAATATACTACGAAAGGCACTCCGTTCCAATCGAGTGTTCCACGACACTCACGCATGTTTTTATTTATTCATAGGATACCTGTAGCACACATTATTATATTTTTATTGTAAGTAGACTTAATCTAGGGACTAATGTGACCCTTACAACTGACACAGAGTTACATTGTACTATTAAGTTAAGACAAAGCAAAGTTATAGTAGCTTAAAGTCGTAAAACTATAATAACTATAGAAAACATATAATCAATAAAATAAAAACATACTTGTAACGAAGTAGCAGCTTATTACGAATGTTAGAATATACACTTATAGTAGTAACACAGAGGCAACAGGGTGAATTATAGGTGTCACATTTGGGATACCAGGACGTATCATGTTGTTTGGTCTGGATTGAGGATGTAGAATAACTTTTAAAATAATTTAAGGTTACCAAACTCTTCTAGAAATTAAACTACGTTTTTGAAATATTGAATTACTATGCAGTCGGCATTCTAAATTTTGGAGGTATCTTTAAATAAAAAGAAATAATTTCGTGTTATTAGCGTCACATATTTTATTGCAATATATTATGGTAATATTTTGGTAATTTACAGAGGTAATATTATGCGACCCAAAATGTCACGGTGGTGAACGCAAAGTATCCAAATCGCGTTGTTTAATATTATACGCTCGACATTTCCTCGCTGTTTGGTATGCCGATTGTATCATACCGTTGCTAAAGAACTTTTTTCGGTCGATTCAATGTCCACCTTATCAAAGTCTTGTCGAGGTCGATACCGTGCAAATATCTTGATATGTCGACTACAATCTACTTGACATGCGATTTTTTTTTAATTTAAATTGCCATATCGACCAATGAAGATACAGCCTAAAACCTCAAATAAATTTAAATAATATTCAGTATTTCGAAATGATATAATAAGATAAAAAATAACATAAGCTACAAGCAAGTGGCCTATGTATCGGTCATACTTTCCGAGAAATAGCGCATAGGTATATGTGACAATAGAACCGTGTCGGTCTCCGTCTGCATAACGGTAGACATCAATATTCATGACGTCCCTTTCGGACGATAAATCCACGGACCGCTTTAATGTCCGCCGCGGTGGGGTTTTTTCAACGTCCGGCCCAGCAACCAGCACAAATATTGTTGATACCAGACGCACTGCACTTTTAAGGATATTCCGATTATAAAGGACTGAATGAAATTTTTATGAGTTACTGAAATATATCTGAGATAGTATATAACCAAGAGATACACAATTGTAAATTGATACACAATTGGAAAGTGTGAGAGTATCGAAAGAAGAGTGAATGCAGGAAACATGGTGAATGGAACTTTTCACTCCTTTATGAGCAGTCGGAAGGTGTCTAACAAGGCTCGTTTGGTTGTGCATGAGGGGGTGTTGGTTCCAACACTCATGTACGGAAGTGAAAGTTGGGTATGGCAGAAGAAACACGAAAGCAGGATAAATGCAGTTGAGATGAGAGCGTTAAGAAGTATGATAGGAGTTAAACTGAGCGACAGGATAAGACATAGTGAGACAAGGAAACGTGGTCTGAAAGAAGATTTAGTGACAAAAATTGAGAAAGCTCATGTCGAGAGAATGAATGAAGAACGATTGACGGAAAAAGTGTATAAGGCGAGTGTGAATGAAAGTGCTGGAAGGGATAGACCTAGGCGGACATTTCAAGACCAAATCAAGACGTCCCTTGAAAAAAGGCGAGGTCAAGAGCACCCTAAACCGTTGAGCATGTATGAAGAGAATAATGAAAGTGGACGAAGCGAAACAAGTATGTACGGATCGTAGCAAGTGGAAAGAAGTGGTCTCTGCCTACCCCTACGGGAAAGAGGCGTGATTATATGTATGTATGTATGGACACAATTGTAAAAATAAAATATTGGTAAATAATGACTCTATTGGTAAATATGCATTTTCTTTATCCCATAAAATATTATGTATAATATTGACCAATAATAGTAATAAATTTCCACTATGGAGCATAAAGGCCTCTCTACTCAATCTATAATCTATGGCAAGAATATCGTCGTTAAATAATTTTTTCTCAAAATTTATAACAGTGACAGTAATTTCATTAAAAATCAAAAAAATATTTTTTTTAATTTGTATCATGTTTTAAAATATTTATTCAATTATTTACAGTCTGTCCTGTAAAAACAAAAAAGTTGGTATCGCCGTTACGAGCGTACAGTCAAATACAAAAATGAATAAGGTTTTTTTTTGTGTAAACACAACAATAGAAAATAATAGTTTCGACGGGAACAAAGGCTATATTCCGTCACGTTGACGTACAATTTCGAAGGACTTCAAATAGTTTCGCAGTTTTACAACCTGCGAGTAAGTCAAGACCAAAAGACAAGTAAACTACAAAGAAACCAGACGTTCTGAAACTTTCGCTTAGAGTATTGCCTTGACCAAGAATATAAAAATTAAAACAATGCGTCAAGTTAGTAATTATTGTGAACAAAGCATAGGTAATCAAATAATTTTTAAACAAAAAGAGAAAGAGAGATGTATGCCTTAATTATTTATTGTATATTTATATTGCTTCTGGATGTCCCTTATACCATTTTATTTCAGAAAAGGGGACAAATTAGCATTGAACTTATTTATTTAGACTTGATTGTATAAACACCATATTAAATAAATTAAATGAAACTAATTTTACGGATTTAATCGCGTTAAATTTTAACTTTTTAATTCCCGACGTTTCGGGTGCTTTATAGATCCTATGGTCACAGGATGGGGGGGGGGGGGGCATGGGTAAACACCTTAATAAAAAGAATTACAAAGTGTGGTCACCAACGTAAAATAGCAGCTTAAGTTTTGTGTTTCGTATGGTGAGTGTAGAGAACCGGAGACCCTTTTTACTGGAAACGAGGCATTCCAACTTAATCCTCACGGGTGACAACGCATCTGCATTTTGCTTCGTAATCGAGGATAGATGTGGATGTCTATGGGTCACAGCAACCACTTACCATCAGGTGGACTGTGTGCTCGTTTATCACCCTATCCTATAAAATAAAACTTACCATCAGGTGGATTGTGTGCCTGTTTTGTCACCTTTGATACTTTAAAAAAATACTTACATTTTGTTTTTTAATCGAGGATCGAATGGAGATGTCTGTTGGCCATAGCACCACATGCTCATTTTACCACCAAATTAATAGATTATTATATTCTAACAACAGATGACGATGCTATAAATAATTTAGCAAGTGACATGTGATCTATACGATTTAATTATCTGTAAACAACTCCGACCACGTATTCATATGAATAAACATGCATAGTTAACTTGACGTAATGCAAACAAAGTTGCATACATGTGGCTATATACTTATATAAGTGTATTTAAATAAATAAATATTATATATTTTAAATACATAAATATATATAAATAATTTAATTGAGATAATTCTTCCACTATTGTCTAAAAAGAAGATACAATCTATCCGCAAAAGCCCATAGCTGGACCCTTAGCCTCATTTGCCATGATCGCCATGCTCAGCGAATTGATAAATACGGCTCCAGACAGCTCACAGCTTTAACGCTTATTCCCTTCTTAAATCTGGTAATTTCGACAACGTTATACATGGTAGAGCGACGCTGCAGCTGTATTACGTGCGTGCGTGCGTGCGTGCGTGTGTGCGTGCGCGTGCGTGTGTGTGTGTGTGTGCGTGTGTGTGTGTGTGTGTGTGTGTGTTATCTATTATCAGTTATCTATCTATCTACACGTCTGGTGGTATTTAATTGAGATAATTCTTCCACTATTGTCTAAAAAGAAGATACAATCTATCCGGAAAAGCCCATAGCTGGACCCTTAGCCTCATTTGCCATGATCGCCATGCTCAGCGAATTAATAAATGCGGCTCCAGACAGCTCACAACTTTGACGCTTATTCCCTTCGTAAATCTGGTAATTTCGACACCGTTATACATGGTAGAGCCACGCTGCAGCTGTATTATGGTTGTAGCACGGATGGATGGACCGGGAAGAGGCCACGCTCTCACAGAATACCAACGTCAAATAGCAGCTCATTGCTGCTGTGTTTCGTATGATGAGTGTAGAGAACCGGAGACCCGCTTTACTGGAAAAGAGGCATTCCATCATGGTCCTCAGGGGTGACAACGCATCAGCATTTTGATTCTTAATCGAGGATAGATGTAGATGTCTATGGGTCACAGCATCCACTCACCATCAAGTGAACGAGTAACAATGTCCTCCAGACCGAATTTCGGCTACGGCAGTCGATCTTAACGTAGACTAGCGATCTGCGCGGGATAGGATTTTAATATCCGAGTGTATTCGCAAACACAAGAGCCCTCTCTATTTTCTACCGACTTCAAAAAGAAAACGGTACTCAATTCGACTGAATATTTTTTTGTGTGTTACCCCATAAATTTTTACTTGGTGGCAGCCATCTTCGCGGGATTATAATTACCTGAGTGTATTCGTAAACACAGGAGCACTCTCTATTTTCTACCATCTTCAAAAAGGAGACAGTACTCAATTCGACTGTATGTTTTTTTTAAGTATGTTACCTCATAACCGAGATTCTGGGTGAACCGATTTCGATGATTCTTTTTTTATTTGAAAGCTGGTGCTTCACATGTGGTACCATATAGTAAATTTGATCAAGGTCTGATCAATAGTTTCTGAGTTATTCTTAATAATTTATATTGAAGTCGGTTGGAAAAAATTTTAAATTATCTCACTCTCATAGTCCGATGGGACGCTAATCCTACACGACCGCTGAGAGATCATGCATAGACACAACGGCTTTACGCGCCCTCCGAGGTACAGGAATGAAACTTAAAAAATACTGGTTATCTTATTTTGCCACGACTAAAATTCCTTAAATTAAAAAAATAAAGACTCATTTAAGTAATAAAACTAACAACAGAATGTAAGCATGATAAAAATATGCCTAACAAGGCCTATTTAAACAAATATAGAATAAAATTAATGAATATTCAAAACTTAAAAGTAATTTTGTAAGTGTATACATGAATGCAACTAATTATAATAAAAGAGAATAGAGTTTTTAATATGATACCCCTATTCACTGATCACATAGCCTGAGTATTCACTGGCCATAGCCTTTTTAAAATAAAAATAAAATCTATTTTACACTGCAGATGATGTCACCGTATAAACACAAACTGCATTATATTCGTAGTTTCATATAAGTAGGAGGTAAATTCTTTTGGAATGCTCTCAAGAATATTTAAATACATATTAGGACTCTGTTCCACCAAAAGATATTACTTTAATATATTTCTTAAATATCAAGAATTGATTTTAACATTATTTTTAACGTGGTAAAGTCACGCTGCAGCTATATTGACTACTGATACTAGCTTGACCAGGAAACGACCACGCTCTCACAGAATACTAGCCTAAAATAGCAACCTTTAATGCCTCTTTTACTAGAAACGAGACAATGGAATGCCTTAGTCTTAAGTAGTGACAACACATCTGCGTTTGATACTTCATCGAGGATAGATGAAGATGTCTATAGGCATACACTTGCCATTGGGTGAACTATGTGCTCGTAAGTCAATAATACAAATAAGTTCAATTTACAACAAGAGCTAGAAACTTTCTGAACATTATAGCTTAGATAACAGCAGTCATTTTCTGTTAAAATATTAAGTCTTATTTGTCAAACCTCTAAAATATGACGTTTCTTGACTTTTATCTACCGACTTCAAAAAGGAGACGGTACTCCATTCGACTGTATGTTTTCTTATGTGTGTTTACGTCATAACTTTTTACTGGGTGAACCGATTTCGACGGTTCCTTTTTTTTTGAAAGCTGGTGCTTTACATGTTGTCTCGTATAAATTTGATCAAGATCTAACCAATAGGTTTTGAGTTATTCTTAATAATTTATATTGTAGTCGGTTGTACAAAGTTTTTAATTTTAAATTTTCGCCCATTAATTTTGGGTTTTAGTTCAAAATGTTACGAAATATTCCGCAATGTAAATGAATTATTATAATTAGCAGTAATTTTGTAAATTACAACCTTTATACACTTCTGAATGCAAGCCTCCTCTATTTGAGAGAGGTCCTCCTTCCTTAGAGGGGTTTAGGGCGAGAAAGTTGACGAACTTTAATTGTCTTCGAAATAGTTTTTGGCAGGTGGTTTGGCAACCGCAGTTTTAAATGTTATGATTTCTTATCAGGAGTTACCATACATGGTAGAGAGAGAGCACGAATGGGTCGGCTCGAACTGATTAGGACCACACTCTCACAGAATACCAGTAGAAAACAGCAGCTTAACGCTACTGTGTTTTGTATGGTGAGTGTAGAGAACTGATGAATCCTTTTACTGCAAACGAGGCATTCTATCTAATTCTTCACGAGTGATAACGTATCTGCATTTTGATTGACACAGCTACTACTTACCACCAGATGGACTGTGTGCACGGTTGCCACCCATGTCCTATAAAAAAGGAAGATGCTACCGCCCTTCTCCTGTTTCAGCTTCCGTCTGTCGCCACATACGACACCCACGGGACGATAAGAGGTAGGGGATATTTTAACACCGTCATTATACAGTTAGTAATGATGCCACAATAGTTATGTTTTTTTTAATGTAAATAAATTACTACATAACAATCAGTTTGGAATTACAAGGGGCCGCTCGACAACTGATGCCGGTGTTGAGCTAACCAAACATATTTTCTGTGCATGGAAAAATTCAGAAGATATTTTGAGTATATTTTGAGATCTTTCCAATGCTTTCGACTGTGTTTACGATGAGATATTAATCAGGAAGCTACATAATTATGGTGTAAAAAAAACATAGAGCTTAAACTTATTATGTCATATCTAAATAATAGAACGCAAACAGTTGTTATTAATAGATGCAGTTCTTCCGGATCGCTAGTATCTATGGGTGTTCCTCAGGGTTCAGTTCTTGGTCCCTTTGCGTTCTTAGTTTATATTAATGAGTTATCTTACTTGATAGGGAATAACCATGATAATAGTATTATTTGCTGATGATACTTCGTTGATTTTCCGACTAAAAAAGCAATTATTGAAATATGACAAAGTGAATAATGCTATATCAAATGTAGTCCACTGGTTTAACGTCAATAATTTGCTTTTAAACGGTAATAAAACGAAATGTATTAAGTTCACTACATTTAATATTAAAAAGGTTAACACCAGTGTGCTTTTAAGTGGGGATTGTGCTTGTAAGCTGGGTCTTGTTGAATTCACTGTTTTTTACGGAATTACAGTTGACGCGAAGCTTCAATGGGGCCGTCATATATCTAAACTAGCTAGCAAACTTAGTTCTGCAGCATACGCTGTAAAAAAGATTAGATGCCTTACATCTGTTGAAACCGCTAAATTCGTTTATTGTAGTTATTCCCATAGCATAATGTCATATGGAATCTTGCTATGAGGTAATGCGACTGACATGGAAACTATCTTTGTTTTGCAAAAGAGAGCGATGAGAGCAATTTATAACCTACGTCCGAAGGAATCCCTTATAGAAAATTTTAAAGAAATAAATATATAAGTTTTGGCCTCTCAATATATTTACGAGAATTTATTGTATTACACAATAACAAAAATATTTTTATTAAAAATAGTGATGTACATTCTGTAAATACTAGGAACAAGCACAAGTTAGTTATAACAGTTACTCGACTCCAAAGGGTCAGTAATTCCTTCATGGGGCAATGTATACGCTTTTACAACAAAGTCCCAAAAAATATGCAGAACTTTCCTATCAAAAGGTTTAAATTATTTATTAAGCAAAAATTGTCTAGTAAGGGTTATTATACTACTAAAGAGTACATGACTGATAATAACCCCTGGGAATGATGTGATCACTACCATGTTGTTTCTAAATGTTTTCATAATATTTGTATAAAATATTATATTGTAAATTATGTTTTTTTTTTTGAAAAAAGAAGTCCCGCTGGATTTCTTGCTGGTTCTTCCCAGGACGGAGGTTTTCTTGGCGAACCAGTGGTAAAAGTAAAAAATGACTTTCAATAAGTATTATGTACTATAATCTTCTTCTATATTGAAGAACCAGCTGCAAAGAGGCATTCCATCTTAGTCCTCACGGGTGGCAACGCATTTGCATCTTGAGTCTTTATTGATGATAGATATAGATGTCTATGGGTCACAGTAACCACTTACCATCAGGTGGACTGTGTGCTCGTTTGTCACCCTACCCTATAAAAAAATTTCCTTTTTATTCTATTCGATTCAGAGTGTAATGCAACAAATTTATATCGCCTAGAATAAATATACGTTCGCAAATGAAACAATCCTAACTGACAACAGAAGTTTTAAAGAGCTCATATTGACATCTGAGAAATAATAAAAATGACGAGAAACAAGAAACAGAATTTTAATTAATGATAATCAGATATTCCGAGCGTTCATTTCATTTGCCTTGTAATTAATCCTTACATTGTTTTATACCGTGCCGTGTAGTGGCGGTCAAGAATATCCACTACCCCATATCCTCCCGTGGGTGTCGTAAAAGGCGACAAAGGGAAACAGCCAGGAGATGGGCAGCAGCATCTTCCTGATAATAGCCAAATGACAATAAAAAAACTGCGGTTGCCAACCCGCTCGCCAAGCGTGGCAACTATGGCAAATACCCCCCAATGATGAGAGCAACAAAAAAACGGCCCCCAGTCCCCGGCGGCCCCGCTATTCCTGGCTACGGTGGCGACCATGGTAACGGCGGGGCAGGGGGTGCTAAGAATCTCCGGTGGAGGTTCGGTTGCCACCTTAGACGACTCGACCTGGCAACGTACAACGCACGCACCCTGAGGACTGACGAGAAGATCGTGGAGCTGGAAGAAGAGATAGACAAGTTGCGCTGGCATATTATAGGATTATCTGAAGTCCGAAGAGAGGGGGAGGACACGGTAATCCTCGAATCCGGCAACTTGCTCTATCACCGGGAGGGTGACCATCTGTCCCAAGGAGGTGTCGGATTTATCGTCCACAAGTCTCTCGTTAACAACGTTGTAAAAATCGGGAGTGTGTCGACGAGGGTTGCGTACCTTATACTCAGAATCACCAAACGGTATTCGCTGAAGGTCATACAGGTTTACGCACCAACCTCGGCACACCCCGATGAGGAAGTAGAGGAAATGTATGAGGATATCTCTAGAGCCATGCATTCCTCCAAAACCCAATATACGGTGTTAATGGGAGACTTCAATGCAAAACTAGGCACAAGAGAGAACGGTGAGCTGAAAGTAGGGAAATTTGGAATAGGGCAACGGAACCCAAGGGGCCAGCAGCTGGCCGACTTCATGGAGAAAGAGGGACTCTTTATGATGAACTCTTTCTTCCAGAAGCGGCCCCACAGGAAGTGGACCTGGTCGAGCCCCGACGGTTCCACAAAAAATGAGATTGACTTCATTATGACGACCAGACGACAACTGTTCAGTGATGTCTCCGTGATCTCGAGGGTGAAAACTGGTAGCGATCACCGAATGGTTAGAGGCACACTGAACCTAAACGTTAAGTTGGAGAGGTCTCGTCTAATGAAGTCAACGCTCCGTCCCCCTCGTGCTCTGTTTCAAAGTCCCGAAACCTTTCAGCTCGAGTTACAAAACCGTTTTCAGTGCCTAGAAGACTGCAATGAAGTGGACGATATGAATGACAAGCTCGTGGAAACTGTCCATGCGGTTGGAGCTATGTTCTGCAAGACCCGCCGCAGAAGAACACAAAAACTCTCCGATCACACTCTTAATCTCATGGCTGTTAGACGGGAGCTGAAGCTAGATTCTTCAACAGACTTGACAGCATACAGGCATCTGAACAGACAGATCTCCAAATGCATGCGGCGGGACTTACGCAACTTCAATACAGCTCGTATTGAAGAAGCGATCGAGCGGAACCAAGGCTCCAAAGTCTTTGCCAGAGATCTGTCTGCCAGAAAGAGCCAACTGTCAAAGCTGAAGACAGAATGTGGCAGCATCGTTTCCGGGACACCTGAGATTTTGAGTGAGATTGAGAGGTTCTATGGGCAGCTGTACACATCATCGTTGGAGCCACACGCAAGTGTGAGTAACGATCCAAGAGCGAGTCTCATCCGACACTATTCCGAAGATATCCCGGATGTCAGTCTGAGCGAGATTAGGATGGCTCTCCAGCACCTTAAAAACGGTAAGGCCCCAGGCGAGGATGGAATTACAGCGGAGCTTCTGAAAGCGGGTGGAAAACCGGTACTTGAAGTCCTTCAGAAGCTCTTTAATTCCGTCCTCCATGGTGGCATTACACCGGAGGCGTGGAGCAGAAGTGCGGTGGTCTTGTTCTTCAAGAAAGGTGACAACGCTCTCTTGAAGAACTACAGACCGATTTCCCTTCTGAGCCGCGTCTACGTGCTGTTTTCGAGAGTCATTACGAATCGTCTCGCGCGCAGACTTGACGACTTCCAGCCTCCCGAACAAGCCGGTTTCCGAAAGGGCTTTAGCACCATAGACCACATACATACCCTTCGGCAAGTTGTACAGAAGTCCGAAGAGTACAATTTGCCACTATGTCTGGCGTATGTGGACTATGAGAAAGCCTTTGATTCCGTCGAAATTTGGGCGGTGCTGCAGTCCCTTCAGCGGTGCCAAGTTGACTGTCGGTATATCGAAGTGTTGAAGTGCTTGTACAGTAGGGCTACGATGGCTATCCGAGTACAGAACCAGAGTACGAAACCTATCCAATTGCAGAGAGGTGTAAGACAGGGTGACGTCATATCCCCGAAACTCTTCACCGCTGCATTGGAAGACGTTTTCAAGCTTCTGGACTGGAAAGGATACGGTATCAACATCAATGGCGAGTACATCACTCACCTTCGATTTGCCGACGATATAGTCCTTATGGCAGAATCGCTGGAGGACCTAAGCACTATGCTCAATGACCTCAATAGTGTTTCCCAACGGATAGGTCTTAAGATGAACATGGACAAAACTAAGATCATGTTTAATGTCCATGTCACACCTATGCCGATAGTTGTTGGGAACACTAAGCTCGAAGTTGTTGACGAGTATGTTTACCTGGGACAAATAGTCCGACTGGGTAAGTCCAACTTCGACCGAGAGGTCAATCGACGGATTCAACTCGGCTGGGCAGCGTTCGGGAAGCTACGACACATCTTCTCGTCAGACATACCTCAAAACCTTAAAACGAAATTGTACAACCAGTGCGTGTTGCCAGTGATGACTTACGGAACTGAGACGTGGTCCTTCACTGCTGGCCGTATGAGGAAGCTCAAGGTCGCTCAGCGAGCTATGGAGAGGGCTATGCTCGGAGTTTCTCTGCGTGATAAACTTAGGAATGAGGATATCCGCAGTAGAACCAGAGTGACCGACATAGCCCAACGGATTAGTAAGCTGAAGTGGCAGTGGGCCGGCCATATAGCTCGAAGAACCGACAACCGATGGGGAAGAAAGGTTCTCGAGTGGCAGCCTCGTACCGGTAGGCGAAGTGTAGGGCGTCCCCCCACGAGATGGAGTGACGACCTGGTAAGACATGCAGGAAGTCGATGGATGCAGGTGGCTCAGGACCGTGTTTTGTGGCATTCTTTGGGGGAGGCCTATGTTCAGCAGTGGACTTGTGAAGGGCTGTAATGATGATGATTGTTTTATACGTGACATTATTCCTTGCATTATGGTCTCCAAACGTGCTAGTTTTACACGGACATCTCGAATGGATATTTAAAAAATATTGCGAGTTTTGATCAATTTTTTTATTCAGTTGATCTTGCACTATATATTATGTCAACGTATTCTACTTTCTCTTCTTCTCCTTCATCAACTTCTTTAAGTCCTTATGTTTAACGACTTACGTTTCTTCAGTCACGCCGCCAGGTCTTGGTATTTGCAACTTGCATACTCGATATGGCTGTGTAAACATTACTGTAAAGGCCTTGGGCCTTTACACACACACACACACACACACACACACACACACACACACACGCACACGCACACGCACACGCACACGCACACGCACACACACACACACACACACACACACACTCACATATATACACACACATATATATATATATATATATATATATATATATATATATATATATATATATATATATATATATATATATATATATATAGTAAAGGCCATATATATTGCATACGGAATAAAAAATATGTGGAAGAGCCACGTAGCAGCTGTATCATGATTGTAGTACGAATGGGTCAGCTAAAACCGGGAAAGGACCACGCTCTCACAGAATACCAGCGTGAATAAGCAGTTTAATTTTGATGTGTTTCGTACGTGCGCGTAGGCAACTAAAAAACATTTTTATTCATACATTCATTCAGGAGCGACAAGGCGTTCTGAATTTTGATTCTTAATTGAGGACAGATGTAGATGTTTATGGACCACAGCATTCATTTACTATCATCAGGTGGATTATGTGCGTGTTAGTAACCTTCATTTTATAAAATTAAATTTTCTTTATTATTAATTAAATTTTAAGGGTTCATGAAATCATTTTGTCATTTCCCACTGTCGCATCTTACACCCAAGGGACTTAATGGAATGATAAATTCTCTTAAGTTGTCACACATATAAATGAGAGTCTTACCAACAATCACCCAATAATTGAAAAGATGTTTCCCCTAACTACAAATGTCTATTGGATATTAGTGACCGTCGAGTGAAAAGATCGAGTTAAATAAGTAATCAATTGCGAACTCCTGACGTTAGCACTTGTGCTTCCTGCAGATATTCTCGCAGTTAATATTTCAACCTTTTCAATAATGCGGTAGCATGCAACTATTACTTGAGAAAATTGGTCATACTTCACGTATGGCAGACGGGACAGAATTTACCATCATCGTTACGCTTCGCCGGCCTTGATATTTTATGTCTGAGATACGCAGGATACACACATCAACACTGTCTAGGGATATTTTATGTTTATTAGCACAGCTTTAGAAGTACTGACCACATAAAAGACATCAATTAACATTTACGTCTTTTACTTCTAACTTGATACTGGCACTTTTTCTGTTCTAAATTTAAATTTAAATAAGATTAACGTAGACAGTAAAATTAAACCTTTCGCTGTCCTGTGCACTACATGTAGTTTATGGCTATTGTCTTACTATTGTGTCTGAAAACCGTACAGTGAAAGAGTTAAATTAACCTTATTATGATAAATTTTCTACCTAATGTGTTTTACATACTTAGAGTGACACACGTGCGTTGCCGTGTTGTTCTAAGCCGAAAGACTAAATTATTAATAGATTAAATACCGAGAAGGAATTAAATCATGTAATTCCTGCGCGCACTTTCCGGAATGTATCCTATTGAATATCCAGAGGCTTGCTACTTTGCGTCTGCAAGGCTGACAATATTACTTTAAACCATATCAATACTTTACGTGGTAGAGCCTTGCTGCAACTATATTAGTAGTATAGTTGTAGCACGAATGGGTCGGCTCGACAGGTGAAGAACCACGCTCTCACAGAATAACAAGTATTCCACCTTTGCATTCCATCTTTGTCCTCACAGGTGATAACGCATCGCATCCATTTTAATTCGTAATCGAGGACAGATGTAGATGTCTACGGGCCACCATACCATCAGGTGGACTGTGTGCTCGTTTGTAATCCTTATCCTATAAAAAATAGGTAACTAAAAAAATCTTTAGACTGTTTTGATAATATTTTTAGTTATACCGCCATGCCATCTGTCGGAAAGTATGAGATGTTCTGGCATTTCCCACAGTTGCCTCTTTCGACACGCACTGGAGGAAAAAATGTAGCTGTACTGTCTGCAGCATGAATGGATCGGCATGACCAAGTAGTATTACGCTTAAAAAGACAGTAAAACGCTGCTTTGTTTTGTATGGTGAATGACCAGAAGTGGACTGTGGGTTCCTTTTCACCAGACTGCGCGACGCAAACGCAGTTAATGTGTTTATCAGCCTATGTATGTATGTTAGTTCCTCTGTGGCGTTAGATACCAAACGCGTGGGCCGATTTTGATGATACTTACATTAATCGATTTGTCTCAATCTTCTGAGTGACACCAAAGACATGACAGTAATCAACGTTAAATATGGCAACAACCAGAGGAACTATGTCAAGTGAGGTATCATTCAATAGGTATTTTAAAATGTTTAGGTTTATCTAATCATTTTTCATTTTGACCATTTAGAATCTATAACGATTGACAGTTAGTTAGAAGCCATTCTCACAGAATTATTTTAAACTTATAGTCTTAACGTATTATCAACGTGAAGAGTAATTATTTTCTTTTCAGTAAACCGTTTCAAGCAGTCGGGTTTTTTTATTAATTTTTTAACCATTAAGCTTGTTACTTTCATCATTGGCATCCTATCTTGGTCCTTAGGGGTTCAGCAGCCCTTAAAAATCCACTACTAAATATGAAGCCTCACACGTTGTAGATATAATTTATGTTCATCGTCGTACTATTTAGACGAAATGCCATTTGCAGTACCAAACATCACACAACGGCGACGCTAGCGTCAATTTATTAGAAGAGAGGCATACTCCTTTTTAATTCATTAAGGGTTAGTTATCAATCGTCGGAATTACTAGTTTATGTAATGAAGATTGACTACCTATATCACTAGATTTTCGAGCAAGAGTTTTCGTTATAAGCTGGTTGCCAGAGCCCAAGCAGTCAGTCAGCTGGGAGTACCGCGTACATCTATACAAATAAATAAAATTGAAGTGTCTGTTTGTAATTTCAAAATTACAGCTTTTTACTAAATGCATATGAAAGTATATACATAATAACAAAAATACAATTTTTAAAGTTTTTGTCTGTCTGTCTGTCTGTCCGTCTGTCTGTCTGTTTGGTCCGGCTAATCTCCGAAACGGCTGGACCAATTTTGACGGGATTTTCACTGGCAGATAGCTGATGTGACGAGGAGTAACTTAGGCTTCTTTTAGTTTAGAAAAAGAATTAGAGGTGCGCAAAAAAAATTAAAACCACAAATAACACGCGGGCGAAGTCGCGGTGAACAGCTAGTTTGAGATAACCATAGTACATATAAGTTCCCCTTCCATATCATTAAATTTAAAATATCACAGATAGATCAACCGGTTAATATTCAAAGGATTCTAATAAACAATATATTGTAATAAAATATAGATAGTAGTTGTAACGTAATAGATTTGATGTGTGTGTAAAACACATCGTGATTTTATACCGCGTATCTAAGAATTGCTGTTGCTTTTTAAGCAAGTCCGTTTGCCACCGTTCCGTTACCGTTATCCGTTACAACTTATTGAAGGCCTCATAGGAGAGACATTTGCCATAATTGCCACGCTTGGCAGGTTGGCAACAGCAGTTTATTTTAATTTTAAGTCGTTATTAGCGAGACGCTGTTGCCCATCTCCTGATGTTTTCCCCTCTGTCGCCCCTTACAAAACTCACGGGATGTTGTGGGTGTACCGTTTACTACCGTTTATTGGTCATGTAAAATTCACATACAGGTATACAAATATAAAAAAGGACAATTTCGAGTAGGACTCATACCGTGAGGGTTCCTTATAAATTTAATTACGTACGTATGTTCATTGTTCATCCATGCCGCGCAATTATAGGTAAGGTAAGCACCTAACATTGCTCAAACGAAAAGATAAGTCTGACTGAAGGACAAATTTCGCAGTGGAAAAAATGATCTCATCGGTCTATATCAACATAGATGTTTGAACTGCAAATATATGTTTTTTTTATACGTGGTAGAGCCATGCTGCAGCTATTAGTAGTATAGTTGTAGCACGAATGGGTCGGCTCGACCGGGGAAGGACCACGCTCTCACAGAATACCAGCGTAAAATAGCAGCTTAACGCTGCTGTGTTTCGTATGGCGAGTGTAGAGAACCGGAGGCCCATTTTACTGGAAAAGACGCATTCCATCTTAGTCCTCACGGGTGACGACGCATCTGCATTTTGATACTTTATTGAGGATAGATGTAGATGTCTATGTGTCACAGCAAGCACCCTATCCCATTAAAAAAAATGTTTGAAATCGCAAACAAAATATTTTATGTGATATTACTACAAATTAACGATTTTACCATTCTTATCCTTACTTGTACCTACTACGTTGCTTCTTTCAAATTTTAAGATTCAAGATCAAGTGAAATTAATATAATCCGCCTTATTACAAAAAGTAGTTTATAATTAAACTCAAGTTTAAACTAGAATCTGTTTCACGAAAGAAATTCCGTGGAAAATATGTGAACCAAAATGTGAAGTATGGAATTTGACAGCAAACGTCAAATTTCCTGAAGAGAAACGAATATCAAAATATGTGAAGCTTGAATTTTTTTGAGTAAAAGGATCTTGACAGACGGGACCGACAACAAAGTGGTGCTTTAAGGGTTCAGTTTCTTTTGAGGTACGGAACCCTAAAAATAAAAGATTCAGGTTTTTTTATATAACAATTTAATTTTTACAGGTTAAATTGTCATCTATATATTATTATGTATAATATATTATAGCCCCCGGCCATAATATATTTCTGGGATTTATTTCACTTAATTGCTTCTTACAACTAAATGATCGAAGTACGAAGTAGACTAAGTAAGAAATAGACCAGATTAGAATTCGAAACTACTAAAATTATGATGCCCAGTCATATGATAATCCTGCAACATACAAAATATAATCTTTGTAATTAAATAAACTTACAAAATATGCTACATTTTTATATTGTAGAGCTTGCAACGCACTCATCGTAATAAACATTATAACAAACAGCAATAATTATAAAAATTCTATACTATGGGGCGTGGGAGAGTTCAGACAAGTTAGAACTAAGTTAAAACTGCACAAATGTCATTATATATATATATATATATATATATATATATATATATATATATATATATATATATATAGCTAGAGATCGTATTTTATAAGCGAAAAAGTAAGTAGTAAGTAATTGTATTAAATTAAACTCAAGATATCCTAAGATTTCAGTCGTATGAACTGGAAATACACGAACACCGAACAGTTACTGATTTCTTTGTAAATATTCCGCTATTATAAAGTGTCAGTACCAGTAGATATTTTTACAACATTATTATTTAACCGTTTCAAGAACTTTCAGATTAGCTTTGGCATATAAATATATGTTTATTTATTTTGGCAACATTCAGTCATTACATACCTAATAATTAAGGTTTAAACTTGCTTCAATTTAATATCGTAAGAAGCTTTCTAAAGGTAGGTACCTATTGTTCTTCATTCATAAAAAATGGTAATTGTAATTTCGACGATGTTTGAATCAGGTCAAAAAAGAAAACATTTGTTGAATTATGTCTAAAAATAAGATAAAATCTGTCTAAAAAACAGCATAAAACCGAACTTGTACCGCAAACTAAACTTAGTTTATCTTAGCTCGCATAGCTGAGCCAGTTTTTCGTACATGTGCGTACACCGCAAACAATGCCAGCTAAGCTAGGTAAAATAGCCAAACTAAGTCAAACTAACTTAGTTGTTTAGGCCGATCTAACACAACTAAGCGCCTCTCACCCCCTCTGGCGCATTTCGCTTATTGATGTTTGTATTAGGTTTTAGTTTATTTTTCGGTGGACGTGCAACGATTTTCCAGGTTAGCTTAGTTTAGTTCACTGAGCCTAGTATTCATATAGTTTAGTTCGCGGTGGACGTTCAGCTTAATAATTACAATAAATAATGTCGCAAGTCTATTATATTATTGCCGTAGTACGAGTACTAACAAGAGCGGACGTCAATATTGAAAATTTGTTAACAACAGTAATTACTTCTAAACTGTAATACTAGTAATACGTCGGTATTTTGGAAGGATTTTTGTAACGTTTAGAAATATTTTCACAGTGTGTAACAAAAGAATATAATAACAGGATAATAACGGACTTTATTACTGAAATCGCCTTACTGTCATCCGCTATGACTTTATGTTTCGTCGAAAAATTTTAACAAAGGCGCACTAAAACCGATACTAAAATAGATGTTCAATAAAAATTTTAAATAAATTTTGGAACAGGGATAATTCCTAAACAAAAAATACCATAAATGCACATTTATCACTTTCTAGGTTGTATACAACATTCCATCGGTACTTAACGGTGTATAATAAAGAGTCCTTTTGCTTTAAACTTATAAGCGCATATTAAATAAAATATATATAGATACTGTCTCAAAATAATTTATGAAGATAAACAAATTTGAAATTAAAACATGATGTTTTGATGGTAAATATGTCGAGTCTATTCTGGCTTTGTATTGAAAACAATGAGCATTATTCCAACAATAGTTGAAGTTTAATAAATGAATTAAAAGTTTATTATTTAGTTACATTATAATATACAATATTAAATTAAATATTATATACAATATTAAAAACTATAATAAAAAAAAAACGAAAACTAATAACTTAATTATCATACAGTTCTACTCCCCGCGGTATCGTGCCAAGAACGCTGGCTGCGTTTCCCCGCTGAATGGCTATACTTAGCCTTTGAGCGAGAAAAGAACCAGCCCTCTTATCACCAACAGCAATAACCAGCCGCGTATGGAGTTCCTTTAGGAACTTCACCGCACGTGGACCCCACGGACCGATAGTCTCTACAGCAAATGGCACAAATATGTAGTCATCTCTCAGATACTCATTTTTGCGCCACTTAGTTCAGCTGTAAAATAGTATTTTCTTACGGATGAGTTCGTTCCTTCATTATGCCATCTGATATTACTTTCCAGAACTTGATCTTTATATTATACTATACTCACTGCTCCTATTTGATCTCCGGCTATTAAAATTGTATTTTTAATCTCATTAGACAGTAATGATTTCTTATATTTACGCGAACACTACACATTTTTAAATAAAACTAATTTTACGGATTTTATCGCGTATATTAACTTATTTTTAACTTATTTTTATATTCCCGACGTTTCGGGTGCTTTCCAGCACCCGTGGTCACGGGGGACTGAGTTGACTTGAGCTTACAAGCTCATTCTGCGTAAATCGAACCAAAAATTAATATTAAAAAACTGAAGGTAGCCGGGCTAACTATGACAGCAGGACGTCAAACAACTCAGTCCCCCGTGACCACGGGTGCTGGAAAGCACCCGAAACGTCGGGAATATAAAAATAAGTTAAAAATAAGTTAATATACGCGATAAAATCCGTAAAATTAGATTTATTTAAAAATCATTAGACAGTTTTAGTTCTTAACAAATCGGTATTGAGACTCCCTTGCGCATTTTTCTTTATGTCATATAAGTTCCGGAAGTATCCTATTGAATACCCAAAGGCTCGCTACTCTGTGTCTGCGAGGCTGACAATATTACTTTCAACCATATCAATACTTTACGTGGTAGAGCCTTGCTGCAGCTATATTAGTAGAATAGTTGTAGCGCGAATGGGTCGGCTCGACCGGGGAAGGATCACTCTCTCACAGAATACCAACTTAAAATAGCAGCTTAACACTACTGTGTTTCGTATGGTCAGTGTAGAGAACCGGAGACCCTTTTTACTGGAAATGAGCATTCAATCTTAGTCTTCACGGGTGACAACGCATCTGCATTTTGATTCGCAAACGAGGATAAATGTAGATGTCTATGGGCCACAGCAACCTCTTACCATCAGGTGGACTGTGTGCTCGTTTGTCATCCTATCCTATAAAGAAAAAATCACTCTATATATTACCTCAAAAATTGCTACACCAAGACTGTCCAGACCAATGACTAAGAAATTGGTGTAAAATGTACTACAAGTCGCGGCACGTAAGTCTAGCGCTGAATGAAACGTGGAGAGGACGCGCACGAATTGAATTGCACAAATGCGACTGGAGAACCAATGAGCGCGTGCGAACGATACGCACGCGCCTATCAACGCGACTTATGCGCAATAAGCCAATCAGTACGACTTATGCGCCATAACGGTCACCGTTAGACTTTCGTGCCGCTGCTTATAGTTGACTGAAACAAATTTATTGGATCAATTATGAAATCTTTATTAATTATTACCTATTTATTGACGTTTCGTTATTATAGGCACTCTACTCTTAAATATTATTATCTCGATATTATATAGTTCTAAGATTTGCATGCCATTAATAATGGCTGATTAACCGGATGTTTAATTACTATGACCATCTTCAGTGTACCTTCACCAAACGCAAATAAATAAATATTTTATTTTATATCAGTTTATTTCATATTTCAATACAAAAGATTATGTCTGCCAAGCAAATTGATTATACCAAATCTAACCAAACATGGACGGGACCTATGTCTAATAGCGAGCTGTTACTAGCTCTATAGTATATGATGACGTTGATTACAAGCTCCGAGACCCGACAAGTAAACAGTTCATTGCGCTGTTGACATAAAACATAATAAAGCGTGAACAAAGTCCAGGAAACTGTTCCGATAGCTGCTCTCATACAATACGGTAATTTTTTTGTATAATCTATGGCATTGACGTCTTTTACCGCCATTGTGTTCAATAATGGAATATTTAGTATACTGTTGATAAAAGGAAAAATTTTGTCGACAATTATATTGCATAGTATCGTAGTAGGTTCCGTTACCATGACAGCCTATCAAAAGTCCGCCGCTGAACTAAAGCCTCCAACATATTATGTAGATTGCTTCATAGAGAGGATATATTTACCATAGTCGCCTCGCTTGGCAGGCGGGTTGGCAACATTAGTTTTTTTTTAGTTGTTTTTAGGAAGACGCTGCTACCCATCTGGTATGTTTTTCTCTGCCGCCTCTTACGACACCCACGGGCCGATATGTGGTCGTGGATATTCTTGCACCGTCAGTGCATGGTAGCGTAGTGACTAGTAGGTAGAGATCATCTAATTTTAAGTTGCACGTGCCTCCCATGCATTTTTTGGTTGATTTTGTCAAATTTATCTAATGACGTATCGTAAAATCTATATTCTACGCATTCTTTATAATATTATGTATAATTGGTTTAAGCTTTTTTATTACTATAATTAATAGAATCAGGCGTTACTTTGCGGAAATCCATTATATAAAAGCTTTTACAACAATTTACTTCGCAAATATCCGCGTTATAAAATAAAATGATGTGTCTTACCTAGTATGAAGAAGAAGCACCTCCCGCCCTCCCTCAATTGCGTGCACTATCCCCGTCACCACTAATCCCAGCACCGCTACTCCCAACACCACTACACTAGGCAAGACACACCACTGACGATAATACGGCGAAACACGTGTCGTATTATCGTCAGTGGTGTGTCTTGCCTAGTGTAGTGGTGTTGGGAGTAGCGGTGCTGGGATTAGTGGTGACGGGGATAGTGCACGCAATTGAGGGAGGGCGGGAGGTGCTTCTTCTTCATACTAGGTAAGACACATCATTTTATTTTATAACGCGGATATTTGCGAAGTAAATTGTTGTAAAAGCTTTTTTTTTTATTACATTCGATATGTTATACGTGATAAAATCTACTAAAAAATAATGGTTGCGGAAAGAGTTTCTTCGTATTTTGTTTGTATAAAATTGAAGAAAAATCTCTTTGGATGTACTGTTTGTATCTAGCTGGTTTTAATATCAACACATATAGGGCATTAAGGGAGAGAAAAATAAAAAGTAAAAAACAATTTTCCCGCTATTTTTCAATTGTTTTTCTGTCCGCAAAAATGAATGAATCTAACGAAGAAATTCGGTACATTCTGAGGTTTTATTACAAAAAAGGGAAAAATGCGACTCAAGCCGCGAAAAAAATTTATGATGTTTATGGGACTAATGCAGTGTCAGTAAGAGTAGCGCAAAGATTGTTCAAGCATTTTCAGTCCGAGAATTTTGATGTCAAAAATTCAGCTCGCTCTGGTCGCCCT
This sequence comes from Parnassius mnemosyne, assembly GCA_963668995.1. Classification (NCBI taxonomy): domain Eukaryota; kingdom Metazoa; phylum Arthropoda; class Insecta; order Lepidoptera; family Papilionidae; genus Parnassius; species Parnassius mnemosyne. Next base: position 31,104,275 of record CAVLGL010000084.1, read on the forward strand.
CATACGAATAAGTCGATACCATTTTTGAAAAAGTGGAGCAAGATCGGCATATTAGTAGTTACGAAATAGTAGAGAAATTGAGGATAGACTACAAAACAGGTTTGACCAATTTGAAAAAATCTGGCTATACAAAGAAGATCGATATTTGGGTACCACACGAGCTCACTGAAAGAAACCTAATGAATCGTGTACTCATTTGCGTTCTCTATTGAAACGTAACCGAACCATTTTTGAAAAGATTTAACACTGGTAATGAAAAATGAATCACCTACGATAAGAACGTGTGAAAAATATCACGGTCAAAGGATATTGCAAAACACTACAGACTGTAGCGAAACCCGGATTATAACGCAATAAGGTGATGCTGTGTGTATGGTGAGATTGGAAGGGCGTGGTTTATTATGAGCTTTTACTGCCGGGCAAAACCATCGATTTGGATTTCTACTGCGAATAAGTAATTTGTGAGAAAAATTGAGTTAAATTGAGACTCAAGCCAGAAATTAAGAGAAAACGGCCGGAATTGATCAAAAGAAAAAGAGTGGCCTTTCACCATGATAACGCCAGACCACACACATCTTTGGCCACTCAGCAAAAAATGAGAGAGCTTGATTGGGAAGTGTTAATGCATCCACAATATAGTCCTGACCCTCAGTTTTTCTCCTGTTTCGGTCTCTTCAGAATTCTTTCAGTAATGTTAGGTTAACATCAAGAGAGTCAAAATTACTTGTCGCTTTTTTTATTAAAAATCCCAAGATTTCTACAGCAACGGGATTATGTCAATACCTACAAAATGACAACAAGTTATCGAAAAATATGGCACATATGAATATATATATTATAATTAAATGTAATCAAACTTTGAAAAAAAAATGTCTTGAATTTGTATGTAAAATACGAAGAAACTTTTTGCCGACTTTTTATTAGGGAAGCACGTGAAATTTAAACTAGATTTTTTAACTTATGCGTGGTAGAGCCATGCTGCAGCTATATTAGTAGTATAGTTGTAGCACGAATCGGTCGCTCGACCGGGGAAGGACCACGCTCTAACAGAATACCAGCGTAAAATGGCAGCTTTACACTGCTGTGTTTCGTATGGTGAGTGTAGAGAACCAGCGACATACTTAACTGGAAAAGAGGACGAAGATTTGACGTTGATTATTTATTGAGGATAAATGTAGATATCTATGGGTCACAGCAACCAGTTACCATCAGGTGGACTGTGTGCTCGTTTGTCACTCTATCCTATTAAAAAAAAGACATCTCTACATAGCTAATAAAATATGCTGCGGTATGAACAACAAATAAAAAAGTTAGAAGTAGATTGTCGATCCCCTCCTATGACCATGAGTGTTGTAAAGTGCCCGATACGTTGGGAATGAAAAAAAATCCGAAGAAAAACGACGCATCATTCCATCAGTCCTCAGGGGTAACAACGCATCTGTATTCCGATTCTTAATCAAGGAAAATAATGTAGATTGCTACGGGCCACAACATCCACTTACCATCAGGTGGACTGTGTGCTCGTTTGTCACCCATATCCTATTTAAAAAAATGCATAAGGTTGCAAGCACTGGTTTGAATAATAATTTATAATCATTTAACGATAGCTCCTTACTATGTTGCATAATTACTTTGATATTTCTAACCGACCGCGTGACCTAGTTCTTACAGTACTTATTTACTTCAACTAATAAGTTAGAATTCTATCTGAAGGAAAAATTTGTGCAAAAAACCAACTGTTTTCTAAATAAATGTTAGAATTTGTTTTATATAATAAGGGTAACAGACGAGCACACAGTCCATCTCTCAATCCGTCAATCTATCCTCGATTACGAATCAAAATGCAGATGCGTTGTCACCCGGGAGGACTAAGACGGAATGCTTCGTTTCTAGTAAAAAGGGTCTCCAGTTCTCTACACTCTCCATACGAAACACAGCAGCGTTAGGCTGCTATTTTACGCTGGTATTCTGTGAAAGCGTGTCCTTCCCCGGTCGAGCCGACCCACTCGTGCTGCAACTATACCAGCAATATAACTGCAGTATGGCTCTACCACGTGAAACCTGATCTGGCATTGGATCCGGCATCAAATTTTATCACGTAACATTATATTGGGCACGAGTAGGTTAGCATTTAAGTAAGGGCTTCTGTTTGCACGTACAACCCGCGCGCAAAATATTTGCCAATAGCGTCATGACGTCACGTGTCCTTTGCAGCGTTGCTAGCGGTAATGCGGAGTTACCCGAGTTGAATTTCTACAACTGTAAAAATGAATGGAAATAACATGATATCTCTAAGTTACGTTAATTGTAGTCGATTTGATTCATTTCATAGTTTTCTATTAGCGTTATAGATTGTAGAAAGTCAATGTGTTGAAGTCGCTCTAAGCTGAAATGCCATCGTAGAGAAGTTATCTTCCTAGCATGACGTGTTTGTGGAATCGGCTACTTTCCAAAATTTTTTTCGGACCGATACAAATAAGGGATCAACAAAGAAAAGAGCCTACTCCTTTTTAAAAAGCCGGCAACGCACCTGCAATTCCCCTGATGTTGCATCAGCTACCGTATGCTCGTTTGCCCCCCTCTCCTATAAAAAAACACTGTTCCTAAAAAATCGGTGAATCTCCTGTGTTTGCTTGTACACTGCTGGAATTATAATTTTTGCGCGCTTTATATCTTCAAACAACTATTTGCCGTGGCTAAAATTAAAGAGAAGAACATCACCATCATCATTTCCGTCTAATGTCAAACCTACCACTCGTTTTTATAAATAAGCTTTTTTATAGGAGAGGGGGCAAACGAGCATACAGTTCACCTGATGGTAAGTGATGACCGCCACCCGTGAATAACTGCAACACCAGGGGAATTGCAGATGCGTGGCCGACCTTTTAAAAAGTATTACGCTCTTTTCTTGACGGTCACTAAGTCGTATCGGTCCAAATCTCTGATGGTAGTCGATTCCACAAGGAAGTTGTGCGAGGAAGAAAACTTCTTTTAAACCGCCAATCATCCAGATGGTATGGATGGTATCGCGAGTTTTGTCGTGATGTGCGACGGTGAAATTATGCTGGAATTAGTCCAAACAAACAAACTTAATCTCTGTAAACTGCTTTAAGCTGATAACGACGCATTAACATAATTAGAAGCTTGTAAGAATTCTCTTCTTGCTAGGAGTCCGCAGCAGGAATAAAAAAGAAGGTAGCTTATACATGGTAGAGCCATGCTGCAGCTATAGTTGTAACACGAATAGGTCGGCTCAGCCAGGGTCCATGCTCTCAAAGAATACCAGCGTGAAATAGCAGCTTAACATTGCTGTGTTTCGTATGGTGAGTGTAGAGAACCAGACCGTTTTTACTGGAAAAGAGGCATTTCATCTTAGTCATCACGGGTGACAACGCATCTGCATTTTGATTCTTTATTGAGGATAGATGTAGATGTCTATGGGTCACAGCAACCACTTACCAATTAGCTGGCTGTGTGCTCGCTTGTCGCCCTTACTCTATAAAAAAATAGCTGGACTAACACTCAGGGACTGAGCGCTTGTCGTTGATTTTACTGTAGGTTAGCGATCCAATTTCAATCCTCGCCGACATCAATGAAATTGTTTATTCCAATTTTAAGTGAAGGAAGATTGAGGTGACCTGCATGTCTGAGAAACACGGAGTAACACGGTGGACTAATTTCTGTATAATCCTTTCAGAAATGAGAGGAGCCCTGTGCCCATGAGTGGGACATGTATAGACTGTAATTTCTTTCTTAAAGAGTGATAAGAAAGTACGGATCCGTGGCTCAGTGGCTTAACTATGAGTTGCAGCTATGCGGCCACGGGTTAGAATCCCGCACGGAACAGGTATTTTTATGGCCTTCAAATAATTGGTCCGGGTCTGGATATTTGTCCCGGTTCAGTTTATCTATGTAAACCGTCTCACAGATGCAGAAGAATATCCTAGTGTAGGGTTACGTTTATAATAAGAAAAAAAAATTTTTTGATGCCATACTAATACTTGTTCCGTGTGGGATTCGAACCCACAGGCCTCAGCGCTGCAATTTATTGCTAAGCAACCGCACCACGGAGTCGCAAAATAATAAGGAAATAGGTACTAAAAGTATATTCGTAGAGAATTCTAAGAAAGATCCATTCAAATTTATTGAATTAAAAACATATAATATATCACTTTTAAAAATGACATACTAAAATGATAAATATCTATGATTCCGCTGTAAAAAGCATAAATCGAACAAAGTTTTGACATTAAACGTCCGCAATAAATGCCGCGCAGCCGATTTATTTGACACTTCGAAATGTCAAATTGATAAAGAAATAGACTTCGCTTAGTTTTGCTTTTAAAATGCATTTGATGTGTTTTAGATTATATTTGTAATACTTGTCATCTATTTTTACGTATAAGTGCAATACCACTAGCTCACTCACTCATCACAAGATCTTTACGTGGTAAAGCCATGCTGCGGCACGAATGGGTTGACTTGACCGGGTTAGCTGGACTACACTCTCACAGAATTCCAGCGTAAAATAGCAGCTTAATGCTGATGAGTTTCGTATAGTGAGTGTAGAGAACCGGAGACCCTTTTCGAACACGGCATTCCATTTTAGTCCTCAAGGTAGATGTCTATGAGCCACGGAATCCATTTACTATCAGGTAGTCTGTGTGCTTACATGTCTTGTGCCTTATTCTATAAAAAACAAAAAAAAAACTGTCATATAATGCCCGATTTCTGTATAAAAGAAATCATGTATTTTATACAATGAGTTGTATGTACTACGTACTAGAGAAGCTGTTCCAAACAAAAAATGTACACTACTCTATGTATCCGCGCATGCGCAGGAGATAGTAGAGTCGCGCATGCGCAGTTGATATAAGCGCGTTGCGCCTGCGCGGTCAGTTTTTGTCATCATAGATTAGGTATACGTAGGTAGAATGATCAGCACGTAATAATTGTTTATTTAGACTGGATGGTTAATTATATCGAGTAATTTTTTTTAAATTGTCATTTATTTTGCATATGCGCTAATTTAATATAAAATACTCTTATTTTAATCTAAACAAACATGTTTGTAAATAAAATGTAATAATAATTATCTTTGATAATAAATGTATGTTTTTATATTTTACATCTTTTAAAATATTCAAAAAAAAATTAAAATGTAATTGTGATATAATAATAAGGTTTCTCTCGTAAGGAAACATTGTAGGAAACGAAAAGAAAATGAATTGTTATGAGTTTATTCCATCTCAACACTTAAAATAAAAAATAAAATAAAATTAGTAATAAGACTAGTATTGAATACAAGTACATAGACATATTTTACCTACATTCGGTTTGGTAATGGAACATCTGCATGTTTTAGTCTATGATTGTAGATAGCGTGGCATTTAAATGAAGGAATTTTATTTTTTCTATTGTAATATTACGATATTATTACCTATTTATTAACTTGAACAACAAATAATTTTACTCACTTGACTACTGAATTGTTATTTACGTCAAGGTTTAAACTTTAATTTGAAATCACGTATTATTAGCGCCACTCCACACTGCATGAATATTGAAGCCACACTAAATGACACTAAAGTAAGGTGTACGGATTACAGTACAGTTCAGTTGAACATAGTGAATGTTCGGAATGTGAAATCTAGTGCGTAATATATTATATATATATATCGATGATTTTATTTAAACACAAAAAAAACGTATATGTGACTAACTTCATTTTTCCTTCCATTCATATAAAAACTTACGTTTGACTTAATAACCAGCTTGATAACAGTGTAAGATAGCAGCTTAATGCTGCTGTGTTTCGTATGGAGAATGTAGAGCACCGGAGACCGAATTTTTTAAACACGATACACTATCTCAGTTCTCAGGGATGACAACACATATGCATTTTGATTCCTTAGGGTGTTACCACACCAATCGATCGTGGTGTGGCGACACCCTTATCGAAGACAGATGTAGATAATAATAATAATAATGTGTAGCTATATTATTGATGAATAAAATATTATTATCTAATCCTTAAGATTAAAGTTACGGGTAGAACAATATTTTTTTTTAAATCAATAGATACTTGAACGCATAAGATGTTGTTTCATTAGAAAAAAAAAAACAAGTTTCACCACTAAGGCTGTGAACATTTCTTAAGAATGTAATTTATGTTGTGTATTTAACTGTACAGATTTTTTTTAATTCTAGTAATGCTATTAAACTTTACTAATATTCTTTTTAACCACTTCTGGTAAGCTTAAAATGTTTGTGTTAGAAAGTGGTTCACGACAGTAGTCGAATGGCGGATTCGAACACACGACCTTTCGAGTTCGCGGTCCGCGCCCTGCCATTACGCTACTGACGCTTTATTAATCAAAATTGAAATCTTAATTAATTAAATTTTAATATTTGGTAAATTGTAACGAAAAGTGTACACAAAAAGATAAGAATTGCTAGCATTTAAACTAGGCCAAGCCTGTGTCTTAAATGTTAGTTTATTTTTTAAAGTAAATTAACATAGCATTTACACTTAAATGCTTTACAAATTACTACTTTTTGATATCGTGCTAATAAGGTGCTTATAATTATTTAAAAATGTTTAATTTTCATTTAAGTTTAAATTTTAGAATTTAGCTCATTTTTTATTGTAAATAGATCTTCAATGTCATCATAGGTTTGTGATTTAAGCCAGACTGTCAACTGTTTTTTTGCCATTGTATTTATTATGTCTATGGGGCACAGCATCTTCTTGAACTGTGTGCTCGTTTGTCATCTTTATTCGTAAATTCAAATTCGTAAATTTATCATAGCTATCATCATTAGCTCGTGTAATCCACTGCTGGGCCTCTTCCGTTTTATGAAGGACTTACCATATTTGTTATTGGCGTTTGCGGTAACTGCCCGTCGCCATTCCGTTCCGTTATACCACCTATTTTTTTATAGTATAAGGTTAACAAAGGAGTACACAGTCCATCTAATTATAAGTGGATGCTGTGGCTCATAAACATCTCCATGTATCTTCGTTTATGAATCAAAATACAAAATACGTTGTTATCCCTGAGAACTTAGATGGAATGCCTCGATCTAGTAAAGGATCGCCGGTTCCCTACACTCATCATACGAAACACAGCAGCATTAAGCTGCTATTTTTACGCTGGTTTCTGCATTTCTCATAGTCAACTCTTACAATACCTAAGGGACGAAATGAGATGATAGATCATTTTGCACAAACACAACACCACACTACTTAGTTTGGTAATTATTTTTAACAATATTTTAAATGTATTTTTCATGCAATATATGTACTGAAGAAAATGTCATTAGATAAAAAGAAACCATTTTTTAAATATAGAAACTAATGTGGCATAGGTAATAAAGAATGATAGTTTTTAATAAGTTTTAACAAACCACTGACTTAAAGTATTAAGTCCATCGATTTGCAACAGGGTAATGAACCCAGCGTGTGCGCAAGATTTGCGGTATCCTTTTCCTTCCTTTATTGACATTCTTTTAAGGAAGGCTTACGTTCAACAGTGGATTATAATGATAATGATACCTCTATCGCCATTTCCCACACCACATTTTAACGAATTATTTCTAGTTCACACTTTCTTCACGTACCAGTTGGTACCAAAGGTTTTGGTTCATCATTTTCTGAAAGCGAAAATTTTCATCGCTAGATTTTACTTAAAATTTTGGTAAATTTCAGATAACATATAAATTTCGAAGAGTCTCACCGTTGCTACGTCATGGTTGCTGCACAATTAGGCCGGCTCGACCAGGGTAGAATCACGCTCTCACAGAATACGTGGTAGAACCATGCTGTAGCGATATTATGGTTATAGCACGCATGGTTGGCTCGACCAGGTTAGGACCACGCTCTCACAGAACACGTGGTAGAGCCACGCTGTAGCTATATTATGGTTGTAGCACGGATGGTCGGCTCGACCGGAGTAGAATCACGTTGTCACAGATTACGTGGTAGAGCCACGCTGTAGCTATATAATGGTTGTATCACGAATAGGTCGGCTCGACCAGGGTAGGACCACGCTCTCACAGAATACGTGGTAGAGCCACGCTGTAGTTTTATTATGGCTGTATCACGGATAGGTCGGCTCAACTGGAGTAGAATCACGCTCTCACAGAATACGTGGCAGAGCCACGCTGTAGTTTTATTATGGTTGTATCACGGATAGGTCGGCTCAACCGGCGTAGAATTACGCTCTCAAAGAACACGTAGTAGAGCCACGCTGTAGCTATATTATGGATGTAGCACGGATAGTCGGCTCGACCGAAGTAGAATCACGCTGTAACAGAACACGTGGTAGAGCCACGCTGTAGCTATATAATGGTTGTATCACGGATAGGTCGGCTCGACTGGAGTAGAATCACGCTCTCACAGAATACGTGGCAGAGCCACGCTGTAGTTTTATTATGGTTGTATCACGGATAGGTCGGCTCAACCGGCGTAGAATTACGCTCTCAAAGAACACGTAGTAGAGCCACGCTGTAGCTATATTATGGATGTAGCACGGATAGTCGGCTCGACCGAAGTAGAATCACGCTGTAACAGAACACGTGGTAGAGCCACGCTGTAGCTATATAATGGTTGTATCACGGATAGGTCGGCTCGATCGGAGTAGAATCACGCTGTAACAGAATACGTGGTAGAGCCACGCTGTAGTTATATTATGGTTGTATCACGGATAGGTCGGCTCGATCTGAGTAGAATTACGCTATCACAGAATACGTGGTAGAGCCACGCTGTAGTTATATCACGTTATATGGTTGTCAGTTATATGGTTGTATCACAGATAGGTCGGCTCGATCGGAGTAGAATTACGCTATCACAGAATACGTGGTAGAGCCACGCTGTAGTTATATTATGGTTGTATCACGGATAGGTCGGCTCGATCGGAGTAGAATTACGCTATCACAGAATACGTGGTAGAGCCACGCTGTAGTTATATCACGTTATATGGTTGTCAGTTATATGGTTGTATCACGAATAGGTCGGCTCGATCGGAGTAGAATTACGCTATCACAGAATACGTGGTAGAGCCACACTGTAGTTATATTATGGTTGTATCACGGATAGGTCGGCTCGATCGGAGTAGAATTACGCTATCACAGAATACGTGGTAGAGCCACGCTGTAGTTATATTATGGTTGTATTACGGATAGGTCGGCTCGATCGGAGTAGAATTACGCTATCACAGAATACGTGGTAGAGTCACGCTGTAGTTATATTATGGTTGTATCACGGATAGGTCGGCTCGATCGGAGTAGAATTACGCTATCACAGAATACGTGGTAGAGCCACGCTGTAGTTATATCACGTTATATGGTTGTCAGTTATATGGTTGTATCACGAATAGGTCGGCTCGATCGGAGTAGAATTACGCTATCACAGAATACGTGGTAGAGCCACGCTGTAGTTATATTATGGTTGTATTACGGATAGGTCGGCTCGATCGGAGTAGAATTACGCTATCACGGAATACGTGGTAGAGCCACGCTGTAGTTATATCACGTTATATGGTTGTCAGTTATATGGTTGTATCACGAATAGGTCGGCTCGATCGGAGTAGAATTACGCTATCACAGAATACGTGGTAGAGCCACGCTGTAGTTATATTATGGTTGTATCACGGATAGGTCGGCTCGATCGGAGTAGAATTACGCTATCACGGAATACGTGGTAGAGCCACGCTGTAGTTATATCACGTTATATGGTTGTCAGTTATATGGTTGTATCACGAGTAGGTCGGCTCGATCGGAGTAGAATTACGCTATCACAGAATACGTGGTAGAGCCACGCTGTAGTTATATTATGGTTGTATCACGGATAGGTCGGCTCGATCGGAGTAGAATTACGCTATCACAGAATACGTGGTAGAGCCACGCTGTAGCTATATTATGGTTGCAGCACGGATAATCGGCGCGACCGTAGTAGAATCACGCTGTAACAGAATACGTGGTAGAGCCACGCTGTAGTTATATTATGGTTGTATCACGGAGAGGTCGGCTCGATCGGAGTAGAATTACGCTATCACAGAATACGTGGTAGAGCCACGCTGTAGTTATATTATGGTTGTATCACGGAGAGGTCGGCTCGATCGGAGTAGAATTACGCTATCACAGAATACGTGGTAGAGCCACGCTGTAGTTATATTATGGTTGTATCACGGATAGGTCGCCTCAACCGGAGTAGCTTTGTTATGGTTGTAACACGGATAGATTGACTCGACCGGGCTTTATAGCAAACTTTCTTTGCATGTGACCCTTTTATTTTCTAATCTACATATGAAAGGTAACAAATACGGTTAAGTAATTTCTACATCAATGTTTAAAGTAAGTGACAGTAAAAATCCATAAGGGCAGACAAAGATAATATGAACTTTACCATGACAAGTCATATAATCATAGCGTCGAATTTAGAGAATATGTAAAAAAATATTCAAAAATATTTAAAAGAGCGTGTTCCACAGCCAAGTCTTTGAATTTGAGCAACAAAATTAAGACGGCTTTCAATAAAATTAAAATGACATGGAGTATAATTAATAGTGAATCACTGGTAAGGTCAACTCTCGCAATTCAAGCTACCAGTTAAGTTTTAGCAACAAATTAACTGAATCAAATCAAGACATTGAAATGGTTTTTGAGAAATATTTTATTGATATTCCGATCTTAACTATCTATCAACTCTTCTCCTGCCGTCGCTAAATCGTTTAAACATAATTTAAAATCAAAAATTTTGTACAGCCGACTTCAATATAAATTATTAAGAATTACTCAAAAACTATTAGTCTGACCTTCTGTTATTATTATTAGTCTCCTTTTATATGAGACGACATATGAAGTACCAACTTTCAAATAAAAAAAGAATCATCGAAATCGGTTCACCCAGTAAAAAGTTATGATCTGACACACATGAAAAAAACATACAGTCGAATTGAGTACCATCTCCTTTTTGAAAGTTGGCAGAAAATGTAAATAAATGTGTTGAAAAAGAATTTTATATTTTATAAAGTATCATCAAAAGATATTTTACACTTACATTTATTTGTTACATTACACAAATTTATGAGGTATTTTAAGTGGATTTTTGTTAAAGTTATTGCGTCTATAATAGATACAATAGTACCTCAACTAGCTATTATCTTTAATACTAGTATCGAATTTGTTGTGTTTCCTGATTTAATGAAGCATAGTAAAGTTATACATTTATTTAATTCTGGTAGTACATTAGACCCCGCCAATTTTTGACCTATTTTTGTACTGCCAACATGATGATCATGTGTAATTTTCATGTCACACGTAGTTGTTGGGAGCACTAAGCTCCAAGTTGTTGATGAGTATGTTTACCTGGGACAAATAGTCCTACTAGAAAAGTCAAACTTCGACTGAGGGGTCAATCGACTGATTCAACTCGGGTGGGTAGCGTTCGGGAAATTACGACACTTCTCGTCAGGTATACCTCGAAACCTGAAACAGAAATTGTACAACCAGCGCGTGTTGTCGATGACTTATGAATCTGAGACGTGGTCCTTCACTGTTGGCCGTATGAGGACGCTCAAAGTGGCTCAGCGAGCTATGGAGAGGACTATGCTTCGGGTTTACATAACACATAAACATTCACGCCTGTCACCCAGAGGGGTAGGCAGAGACTACGGACTTCCATTTGGCGCGACTCTCTCGCCTCCTTTACATCCATATATCTACGCATACACGCTCGTCGGTTAAGGGTACTCCTAATCTGGCCCATTTTTAATGTATCGCCAATTTGGTCGATAAACCTTCGTCTAGGGCGTCCCTTCCCGACCCTGCCGTTCACTTCTGCAATATAAATAGTGCGAGAAGAGAAAAGTGTTGTTTGCAAGATGACGTTGTGACCTGGATTAAGAAAGGAATGCCTCGGTGGTTTGGTCATGTATAAAGAATGAACGAGGAAAGAGTGACAAAGCTTGGGGTTTATTTGCGTGATAAACTCAGGAATGAGGATATCCGCAGTAGAACCGAGAGTGATCAACATAGCCCAACGGATCAGTAAGCTGAAGTGGCAATGGGCCGGACATATAGCTCGAAGAACCGACAACCGATAGAAAAAAAGGTTCTCGAGTGGCAGCCCCGTACCCGTAGGCGAAGTGTAGGGCGACCCCCCCACAAATGGAGTGACGACCTGGTAAGACATGCAGGCAGTCGATGGATGCAGGTGGCTCAGGACCGTGCTTTGTGGCATAATTTGGGGGAGGCCTATGTTCAGCAGTGGACTTGTGAAAGGCTGTAATGATGATGATGATGATGATGATTGTACTGCCAACGCTTAGTAACATCTTTGAAAGAATTATTCTTGATCAAATATTACATTTGTTTAGTGTAAATATTAAATAATTTACTTCATAATAATCAATTCGGTTTCACAAAGGGTCGCTCGACAACTGATGCTGATGTTAAGCTGATCTCCAATGTATGGGAAAATTTACAGGATTCTTTGGGCATCTTCTGTGACCTATCGAAGGTCTTCGATTGTTTTCACCATGAAACATTAATCAGAAAACTTTAACACTACGGTGCTCTTAAATTAATGATTTCATATTTAAGTAACTGAGTTCAAAAATTTGTCATGAATGGTAAGAGTTCTTCCACGTCGATAGTGCAAATGGGTGTGCTTTTCAAATTATAATGACAATTACTAAAATATGACTAGGTAATGCTATAGCTAAATTAGTAAATTGGTTAACGTTAATAATTTGCATTTAAATGGCACTAAATCTAAATGTATGAAATTGTGAAAATATCCAAGTGTCAAACATCTAAATACCAATGTAATTTTAATGGGAAGGAGCTGAGCCTTGTCGACACCACATTTTTTTTGAAATCACTATTTCAAATATTTGATAAAGGTATCACAAAAAGAAAAATAATATTGTAATGATTTCTTAGGACTGGCAAAATACAGTGTATCTGAATCATCTAATTATTTGTGGATAATTAACGAACATCGTTATATGATCATCATCATTATCATTACAGACTATCAAAGTACTCCGCTGAACAAAGGCCTCCTCCATAGATTGAATTCTAGTTCGGAGGGGGATATTTGTTGCAATAGCCACGCTTGTCAAGCGGTTTGCGAATCGCAGTTTTTGTCGTTTTATGTTGGTACGTATCAGGAAGATACTGTTTTCTGCTTTCTAAAAGATGAGATATCTTTTAAGTGCCATTTATAATAACCTGTCCTGTGGTGGAGATAATTCAAAATTGTCGGTTGTTTGAATGGGGTGTCAGGAAGTTGACTACAGATTTATAATGTAAAGTCATAAAAAGTACTCGATGTTAAAAACATCGATGTATTTTCAAAGTGGACACCCCTATCCTGTGGGTGTCAGAAGAGGCGACAGAAGAATACAAACCAGGAGATTTACAGCAGCATCTTCCTTGTTAATCACTGCCCCACCCCGAGTATTGGATTGGGCAAAAATACATGTGGTGGTGAACGGTGCTTAACTAAACCGTGTGTATCAAACAAAATCGCGACACAAATAACGCCCAACGCCATCTGTTGGCGACAACGCAAGCCAAATGAGTATGAACATCCTCATAAATTACTCAAAATAATAAAAAAAAACGGCGGTAGGCTCCCGCCTACCAAGCGCGGCAGGTTTTTTTATAGGATAAGGGTGACAAACGAGCACACAGTCCACCTGATGGTAAGTGGTTGCTGTGACTCAGAGACATATCTTCAATAAAGAATCAAAATGCAGATGCGTTGTCACCCATGAGGACTAAGATGGAATGCATCTTTTCCAGAACAAAGGGTCTCTGGTTCTCTACACTCACTATACGAAACACAGCAGTGTTAAGCTGCTATTTTAAGCTGGTATTCTGGGAGAACGTGGTCCTTCCCCGGTCGAGCCGACCCATTCGTGCTACAACCATACGAACCGACCCTTTTTACTGGCAAAGAGGCATTCCATCTTAGTCCTCACGGGTGACAACGCATCTGCATCTTGAGTCTTTATTGAGGATAGATGTAGATGTCTATGTGTCACAGTAACCACTTACCATCAGGTGGACTGTGTGCTCGTTTGTCACCCGATCCTATAAAAAAATAACATCATGCAAAACATGACTGTAATGATATCGATATATCGATATTAATCAAACAATATATATCGATTCTGTTTAAAAATAACAATACAATATATATCAATATATTTTTTTCACGTGCCCATCCCTACTGCTTAGGTGTAGTTTATTGATTATCCGTTTAAATTATTCCAGTTACTCGAATACCATAAATTCAACAATTCAACCACGAGCCAAAGTTATATCGCTATGAAGTCCCAGAAAATACATGGTGTTCACCATGTTAAAATTTTGAGTATAAAGAACGTAATATCATTGGAACGTACTTTCATATTATGTATTCTACTGGCAAATCATTACGTGTGATTAAATTGTTTTTTTTTTCCTTTGACATGAAGGGTTTCTCTCGATGTTTTCCATCACATCCGAGCACTTGGTATATCATTTAAGGCACAAGTACAGGTGAAATAAAAGTGTACACTTATCCTTTGAACTGCTACAATTCTTAAACTATAATTTATTATAGTAAGTTCTGACATTCCTATTTAAAAAAAAACTGATAATGTATTTTATTCTATGTAGATCATGCGTGTAAAGAAGCCGACGTACCTACCGGCGGCGGCCCGTGTAGCTTTATGATATAAAATATTTGACATAACTTGTTGGTCATACATTAAGCGCTTCAATAATTTTGTTGTTTTAAAATTTAAGTATTTTCTAGTATTATGTACATAAGGTATGTGCTTTGCTGAATATTATTTACTCAAAAATCCAAAAGTTTCTTTCGTTTATTCACTTATTGCAGCCTATGAAAGTCCACTGCAGACGGCATACGCCTCCCCATATATTGCCTTGTTATACGAATCGCATCAGGGAGTGGCTGCTGCTCATCTAATGCTTTATTTCCCGTTCTTTTTTCAGTTCTTTTCTGTTTCTTCAATTCTTTTAGTTTTGTCAACAGATGCAGATAATATTTTAGTTATAAGTAATTTAATCTTCATATATTATTCAAATATTTAAAATAAGTGTAGGTATTTATGTAAATTAATAATAAAAATAAAAATATTTTTGTAAGAAATATTGTCAATCATATACATTTAAGTGGTAGAGCCATGCTGGAGCAGCATATTTTAGTAGTATAGTTGTAGCGCGAATGGGTCGGCTCGACCGGGGAAGGAACAGGCTCTTACAGAATACCAGTATAAAATAGCAGCTTAATGCTGCTGTGTTTCGTATGGTGAGTGTAGAGAACCGGAGACCGTTTTTACTGGAAACGAGGCATTCTATCTTAGTCCTCACGGGTGACAACGCATCTGCGTTTTGATTCGTAATCGAAGATAGATGTGGCCTATAGACATCTGTCTATATGCCACCGCACTCACTTAGCATCAGGTGGACTGTGTGCTCGTTTGCCACCCTTATCCTATAAAAGAAACTTATTCTTTCAATAAGTATTTAAAACAAGTCCTATACAAATAAATGTTTTTAAACTAACTGCGTAATACGACGCCACAAAGGCGGATATGTATATGTCCATACTCGTATATATCTATCCGCTAGCAAACCTGTTTATGTATGGAGTGATTCTTTTAAATCAAAAAACGAAGAAATAAAATTGCAATGTTAATTATATCTTTTAGTAAATTACTTAGTATCCATAGAAGTCAGTCGTGAGCTTCGTACAAAATATCTTTTTTTTTGTTAACTCACGGCCGGATTTTGTTTTCATTTATAAAAGTTTTTATTAAATGTTTTAGGGACACTTTTCATATATAGAGATGATCCTCCTTCTCTCTACACTCCATAATCTTCAGACAATTATTCAAGTACAGATAAAAAAAAAACAATAATTTACAAGAACAAATTTTGGTTTAGGCCGGCCACCTAAACACCTTTCTCAAGTAACCTATGCACTAGTTCACCCAGTTGGCATGTCAGATCTACGTAAAATATTAAATTTCGGCACATGATTCATATTGCGATGAATTGGTACCAAATTTATAACAATTTTAACCAACTTCAAAAAAGGAGGAGGCACACAATTCGACTGCATTTGTTTATAAAACATGTGTTACCTCTGAACTTTTTTCAAGGTGAACCGGTTTTGATGATTCTTTCTTTATTTCAAGCTGGTACTTCTCATTTGGTCCGATATAAATTTGACCAAGGTCTGACCAACATTTTTTGAGTTATTCTTAATAATTTATATTGAAGTCGGTTATACAAAATTTTTAGTTTTAAATTATTTCAATATATTCGTTCGACAACTTAGACTACATAAAAGTAAACAATTTTAAGCAGTTCGTAAGCTGTTAAATCAGCATTTGTTTGTATTCAATGTTTTTCATGTATTTTTTGCAGTGGAGCATGATTTTTAAGAAAAATTACTCGTTTTTAATAGAAATAATATGATTGCTTTTAATAGAAAACTACAGTACAGTCAGGTGTAACGAAATTTTAAGATGCGGGTTAGTAAACGGAAGTTATTAGAAGCTAGAAAATTTCTATGAATCTTGTAAGTTATTTTTGTAAATTTCTATATTCAAGTAACGTTCCGTTCTTAGTAACGATCTATTGTTTTTATCTACTGACTTCAATAAGGAGGAGGTACTCAATTCGACTGTATGGTTTTATGCGTGTTACCTCATAACTTTTTACTGGGTGAACCGATTTCGATGATTGTTTTTTTTTTTATTTATTTGAAAGCTGTTGCTTCACATGTGGTATCATATAAATTTGATCAAGGTCTGTTTTTGAGTTATTTTTAATAATTTATATTGAAGTCGGTTGTACAAATTTTAAATTATTAAATTAATGTATAAACTGACTAATACGCCAGTACGACTACACGACGCGATCTGCTGACGCTCCCATCGACGAACGAGTTGGGACGGTTGTTGTTAAGAGCGGCCAACCCGTCTTAACTTTTCATACAAAAGCTTGTATGTGATTATGGCGTTGTAATAGGTCTTTCTTTGAAAATTTTAATATATAATATAATTAATAGGTATTTTGTGCACTATATCTAGGTTCCTATCTAAACAAAAAATCTAAATTTGTAGAAACAAATTCAGTATAAGCCTCCAAAAATCTGCTTTTTTGCATAAATTTTACCTGAACTTTGGTCGTTCATAATGTACTCACTAATAGTAAAAGTAAAGAAATTATTTTATAGAATCCTCGCCAATGTAATGGAGACTGACTAAATGACAAAAATTTATTTTACAAACTTGTGGGTTACTGAAAAACACGTATTTCCTGGAACAAGTTTTATGAAATTCCCGCACACTATTTTTCGTTCAATAATATCGTGTTCTCACTTGCTTATTAGCTAAGTGGCGGTAAGAGGTATGCGGGGGACAAGTCGTGCGGGGTAGGGGCGGGGTGAGACGGGGGAGTTGAATGACGAGCGCCGGTGGCGCACGCGTTCGGCTCTCTGGCCTCTCGGAATTGTTAGTAGGTATTCAATTTGTTGACTGCGCTTCGTCAATGTGCCGTTGCATTTTATATTTAGTGACATCTGTTTTACCTACTACAACGATCTTTTTTTTTATACCGGACACTGATTTTGCTAGCGAAGGTTTAGCTATTTTATTATGTGAAACGAACCTGGCATTTGTGAATACGGACACAGACTTTGTTTGGATAAGGATTTTGAAGCAGATCGATTTTATTACTATTGAGAATGAGAATATTACTATTGTTATTAGATAATAATATGTTTTTTTACTAAATTTTCAATCACTTCTGACAGTAAACTCTTTGTGTTCGGAAATCGGAATCGTCTCGACAACCGGGTTGTTTTATGTATTGTTCATAAAGTGTAACAAAGTTCTTTAGAATAAAAATATATATTTATACCCAACTCTATTTAGACTACTTTATTTGTGATCAACCACCTGTACTACGGTACAAATTAGTACCTAAACAACATTTGGAGACATTTACATACGGTACAAGTAGGTACGTTACCTAATTTCAGCTTCCTAAATACAAACGGCCTAGACAGGTAAAGAGTTTATTCTGTTTATACCGCTACTCCATAAGCAGAATAAATTATTTACCTTTACATTTTCGTGCTCTGTTTAGGTATAAAATGGACGAACAATATAAGTTGGATAGAACACCCTGCTAAAACAAAACTGAGTCCAGTTCATGTCTGAGTATTGATGTTTGCGCGTGTAACGCCCGACTAATATGTTGTGAATGTTTGCGTGCCGGGCTTGTACGCACGACGACAAATCAAGGTAAAATAACCAGTTTATGCGGTACTCTTATTGTACGGGAAATTGAAACAAAGCGAGGCCATGTTATACTGGAAATGTATAGCTTGATGTGTCGCCGAGTGTACTTACACACACGAATTGGCCGACTCTGAGTGACAGTTATTTTTATTTGCGACATATTATTTTTTACATGGAAAATTATTTATAACATTATAAAATTATTTATAACATAAATAATTTCTTTAATATATTATATTTATAATTATAACATAAATAATTTCCATGTCAAAAATAGCGCACGTACGATACCTAGTTTGGTAAAAAACAACACACACATATCTCCGAGGCCAAGTGGCACGTCTATACTAGACAAAGAGTAATATAATAAAATAATATGGTACCTACTAAATGTAGGCATGCAGAGAAATTTACAAAACTATAGCTATGCGCCATAGTAGCGAGCCCGTAAGTTACCGAATGCCAACCGAACGCTCAGGCGCTGTCTTTCTCTTTTCGCTTTGCCTCTTTTTCTAACATTGCGCTGGATGAAACAACAAGCTTTTTAACCATGCTCGCATTGACGATAGACGGGCCGGGAAGGGCCCTCTTAACGGGAATATTAGTTGTGTATAGTAAAAAAGCGGCGGTTGGTCCTTATTGTTCGATATAATATAATCAGTCATTTTTCATAATTCGTCAAATAGCAAATCACTGTCTATTATTCGATAACTGCTAATAAAGAGGACTAATAAACTTCCGCTCACCAGATGTCGCTAGTTTACACTGAGGTGGAGTGTTTTGTTACACAATGTCATTTAATTGAGTAGTTAGTTTTAAATAAATTTTTTTTATATTCTACAGAAAACAATGCTGGTTTGCTTTTTAATTTTTTGCACATATTTAAAAAAAAAATTATTTACTTTTATGAATATCTGTCGTTTGGTTTATTTATTTTTAATCTAATCAATATTACAGTACATAAAGAAACATTAACCTTTACATTTTTCTGACAAATTAATTTTCCCGCTATTAAATATCAAATATTACACCTCATTTTCAAATGGCACCGCCCTAGTGGCAGAAAAAGTCGTGAATGATCTCATAGTCTGACATAAATTTTTAAAGAAAAAAACTACAAATTATAAAGAACCAAATAGTTCAGTAGTTTTTTTCCTATAAGATTAACAAAAAATGCTCATTACCATTTACTTTTCAAGTAGCTGTTCCCCAACTTACGCGACACCCCATTGTATTATATGTACTACGTACGCGAAATCTAGTGCATAGTACATATATATCGATGGCGAAACCCTAATTATTTTCCTAAAGTAAAAGTAGCCTAAGTTACGCCTTATAACATCAGCTATCTGCCAGTGATAGTCAAATCTAAATCGATCCAGCAATTTCGAAGATTAGCCGGAACAGACAGACAGACAAAATTTAAAAATTTGCTTATGTTATAAGTACCGTATACACTTTCGTATGTATTTAGTAAAAAATTGTTATTTTGATATTACAAACAGACACTTCAATTTTATTTATTTGTATAGATGTATAGATTACAGTTAATATAATAAGAAAAGCAGTAATCAGTAATGTAAGTCGATAGCTTTCGGATTAAGTTCTTTGATACACTTTGTTTTAGTACCTACCGATTTCAAAAGTTATTTGGAATATGTGTAAATAATTTTATTCCTTTCAGTTTTTAAGTTCTATTTAATTTTTTCTTTACATAAAGAACAATGGCCAAATTTTTATAGCCGCTGGACTTGACTTTTATTTTTCATGTCCCAAAACAAACTATAGCTACATTTGTTTGTTTTTATGTTCTAAATACCATCCCGTTTGAAAATCATATCTAAATAGCCACAATTTTTTATAATAACGTCAACAATACTTTTGAGGTAAGCATCACATATGTAATCTTGTTCAGTGATCTGAAATAAGAATTAGATTTGTATTATGATGTACGATTGTGTGTGATGGTTTATGTTAGTGTAAGAGAATAAGTAGGTATGTAAATATGTACTATTATTGAATTACTAGTACTACTGTTCGCCGCGACTTCGCTCGCGTGTTATTTGGAGTTTGTTTGCGCGGAACCCTAATTGTTTTTCCAAAATAAAAGTGTTACTACCAAATTACCTACGTTACACCTTGTGACATCAGCTATCTGCCAGTGAAAATCCCATCAAAATCGGTCCAGCCGACAGACAGACAAAAACTTTAAAATTGTATTTTTGTTATAAGTATCGTATATACTTTCATATGCATTTAGTAAAACGCTGTAATTTTGACATTACAAACAGACACTTTAATTTTATTTATTTGTATAGATTTCACTCGCAGATCTTAGAGATTACTCTGGTATCAAGCTCAAAAACGAGATGGCGGCGAAGTGTATCAATGCATATGTTACAATTAACACATAGCAATCGCAGGGCTAGTTGTCGTTGTTGTGTAGCTGTAGTCTGCATGATGTCTCTCACAAATATGCAAGATGCAAAATCGGTGCCCAGAAATCAAAAGCACAGAATAATCGTTACAAGTGGTAGTTAACAGTCCGTAAAACAATGCCGAGGCTAAAACAACAGAAGGAAATCTAAAATAATACAGTACGTATCACAATCCACAACGACGAGTGAAGCAAATAAGATGATGCGAATGATTGCCATAGATAAATAGATATGTAGATGATTGCCGGGTGACAATCAATGGAGTCGATCGATGACCACAGATTATGTAACTTGCCGATGACAAATGATGTTCCGTTGTACGTAATTGAACAAAACGCTTAGCTCACTATGAAGCTACATAATTATTTTTATGTTGATTTAATGCCTACATACTAATTCAATAACCATTAACAACTATTCAGAAAAACATGAATAATTTTAGTCTTTGAATACAAAGTGATCCGTGAAATGAATCGTCATTGGGTGCGTTCTGAAATCATTATTTTAAATAATTTCGGAACAATTACAAATATAAAAATAAAAGTATAACTTTTTTGTGGCTACTTAGAGAGGTATTTTTTGTGTTCTTTAAGACGTTGAAAAATAAGGATATTTTTCATAAATATCGCATATAGTGACGCCATCGTTTCGTCGTCTTTGTCGTACGATTTTGTATTTTTTCCTACCATTAGCATAAACGTTGTAGAGCCATGCTGCAGCTATGTTAATTATATAGTTGTAGCACGAAAAGGTCCGCTTGACGGGGGAGGACCACGCTCTCATAGATTACCAGCGTAAAATAGTAGCTTAACACTGCTATGTTTCGTATCGTGAGTGTAGAGCACCGGAGACCTTTTACTGGAAAAGAGGCATTCCATATTAGTCCTTACGGCTTAGATGTAGATGTCCATGGGCCACAGCAACCACTTACCATCAGGTGGACTATGTGCTCGCTTGTCACCTTTATTCCATAATAAAAGTTATATTTATGTAACCTTATTTCATAAGATCTGCGAATAGTGTCTGTCTAGGACGTGTAAGTTCATCAACAAGTTCTAGAGCTACAGAGTGAACACCGCTCTGCTCATAAGAAATGTTTGGAACGTATATGTAGGCTATAAACGTAGCGACATATATTTATTAACAACATATACATATAACTACAGTAAATATCAATATAAATCGGAATGTACTCATTTTCGTAATTACCCGAATATACTATTTGAATAAATAATAATAAAGGAAAAAAAATTATAGTGGACAATATTTTTGATCGTGCATATTTTGGCTCTTTTTATTTTGCAAATATGGGTAAATCTTTGCGACATGTTTTATTATGTAGACTGTGCCATATTTCACCAATAGGCATGCAAAACACAGTTACATTGATCGTTCTGTTAAATAAATTTAAGATTAAAACATAATATGATAAATAAGTATGCCTTTTCAAGTAAATGTTCATTATTAAAATTGGCTACGTGCATATCAGATGTCTGCTTATTAAGCTTTTAATTTGTGACAATCCGGTAAAGGCCAAGTCCTTCAATGGCGGCATTTAGTTTATTGTTCAGTATTATATAAATAAGATACAATATTTATATGCGATTACCGTAGACATTTACGTCCATAGTTATTAGTTATTTTAGTTTTACTTTTTTATCTTTTTTCTTCTTAATAATTTCCTTAAGTTTATGATATTTTTACTCCGTTGTGATTCCATTTTCATTGTTTATTTCGTTATTTCTTTGTATGTAATAAAATATTTATTTTAATTGTCCGTTTGAGGACTTCTGAATCATCTTCAACTTGATCGCAATAACATCGAATGACTTAATAGCAGTTTTGTTTTTAAATTTTTTCTTGGTTGTAGAATGGAATATTTATTGGATATTCACGATCCGCAACGGCATCGCACGGTTGATTTCTCGATCTCGACAACAGCTCCACCTACTTGGCTCAATTGTGAATCTAAACAATCCAGGGATCCACTCGAACACACACAAAACATTTCATCAAAATCGGTCCAATCATTTTTCGAGTTTTTGCGAGACTAAAAATAGTTTTTAAGCGATATTAAATATTAGATATTGGGCAGTGTTCATGTATCTACTTATATAATATTTTGTGAGTTTTTTAAAGCGAGGTGTCATGTTAATTCGCCCGGCTTGTAAGTACGATTCTTTTCTTTCTAGTGGAAAAATTAATAGAATCGTTTTTTATTGAGTTACACAACAAAAGCAAATCGCATTCTATGCTCTCTGTTATTGCTCTATGCTTGCCTTTGCCTTTGCCGCCGTCGCTATTTTAAAAAATAAAAAAGTAAATTGCTCGAGATAAAGGGATAGAAATTGTATTGACTAACCAATACCAAAATCGAATAAAATGTTTAATATAATATCAACTGTCGATAAAGCGGCGCCCTTTTGACCCTTTATTATTTGAATGACTGATGAAGAGCTATCGTGTCACAAAGTCTTCTATGCAAATTAGGCTGTAGTTTTTGAGTTATAAGAAAGTGACCATATTAACCGGATGACCATATTACCCTCACGTGCTATAGTGAAATTGACTTTAGTTATTTCGTTAAAAGGAGATTTTAGCTAGTTTAGGCTATATCATAAAATATTTTTAAGTAAAAAACGTATAGTCCAGAAATGTAGAGCTTCCAATTTATGTGCTTATTGGTTGTAATAACTTTTTAATAGTGCTTGCATAATATCCTGAGAATTTAACCGGTGGCCCGATCGAATTTATGCGAGTTTAAATAAACGCCGGTAATTGCGAAACTATAGCAAAAACACAGGTTCGGTAACAACTTTGCGGACTAGATTTGGCGGAATTGCAGCAAGAAACCAATTTATTTCTTTGCAATGTTTTTGTTAAACAACGAACACGTTTTAATTTAGAAGTAACTAATTTTTGTTATTTTTTAAATAAGATGTCCACTTTTTATTTATATTTTGTGTAATATATTATTACTAATTATAATGGATACGGTTTCTTATGTTAGATGGCTTTTGAGTTGTTTATTGCTTCACAACAAAAAATAATCTATAAGTTTTGTAAGGACGGAGTATTACGTAATCATTATTTTAATTTTATTTAAGTAATTGCTACTTTTATTATATTAATTTATTATAAATATGTATGTATACGTGTGTAAGGTTATATGTGTGCATATTGACTTAAAATTGTTATATATAAAGTTTAGTTTTTCTTAAATGTTTATTGGCAACGACAGGAGATCAGCGTCAAAGTACTTTGTCAGTACCAAGACGATGCTAAGTTGGGTACCTGTTTAGTAACCGTTTATCAAATTTATAATGTGTTATTATTGTAAAGTATTAAGAGAAAAGTGTGGTTTGCAAGATGACGTTGTGACAAGGATTAAGAAAGGAATGCTTCGGTGGTTTGGTCACGTAGAAAGAATGAACGAGGAAAGAGTGACAAAGCAAATTTATGTTGCAGAAGTGAACGGCAGGGTCGGGAAGGGACGCCCTAGACGAAGGTTTATCGACCAAATCGGCGATACATTAAAAATGGGCCAGATTAGGAGTACCCTTAACCGACGAGCGTGTATGCGTTGATATATGGATGTAAAAGAGGCGAGAGAAGTGTGTCAGGATCGCGCCAAATGGAAGTCCGTAGTCTCTGCCTACCCCTCTGGGTGACAGGCGTGAGTGTTTATGTATGTATGTATGTATTATTATTGTAAGCAAATTGCTAAAATGTGTTAGGTAAATAAACTTAATTTCTTTCTTTCTAATTAGGGATATGGAGTGAAGTCGTAAAGTTATAAATTAAAAATGTAGTATCATTTACTAAAATATGTCGCCTCCCAAGAAAACATCAATACGTAGAGTTATAAAAAATGCAAAAGTTACGTATTATAAAACTTGTTTTTGTGGTTTTAGTAAAGGGTAAAATATGTAAATAAAATGTCGTTATAATTTGTAACTTAAACAATGACTTTTAATACATTTTCTCCTATATTACATTCGTTTTGTACAAAAACAACGTATTGGTGAAGTATACAACGTATTTTACGTTCAAACTATCTGCGACACTGTCTGGAATGCGTTCATAGAAAGAGATGATGCAGCAGAAAGAGACAGAAAAGGTTCTTCAAGATGGACAACAAAAATATGTAATATCTATTTTCGTCCGAACGCAACATTGATAGTAATTCTAAGTTTGTATTCCTTTTATCGTTTAACTCAATCAGTAACAAGTTTTTTATCTATGTAAAGTATATTTTCGTTTAATGTACGTGGCTATCAAATTTGACAGATCCACAGATAATTTTAACGTACTTTTTAATTCGACCCAAGGCAAATATTTGTAAATTTATATAAAATTATATGTAAACAATAAAAACAAAAAAATTGCATCAAAAATTACGTATAATAGAGATCTTAATAATTTGAGAAATTGATGTACCTCATAAAATGTGAGAATTATGTTATATAACGATGTACCTACCTAAGTTACTTTAGGCATAATTTTGTTTCAATCTTTAAATTATTAATAACGTTGATTACTTGGTATTTTTGGTATATTATTAAACTATTTGAAGTCTGTTACATTAATTGATGCTCAGATATCTAAAATGATGTTTTCTAAAATTAAGTCAAATATTAATTTTGGTGTTAACTAACATTCATACGGTCACAATTTATTTAAGTATAAAATTTGAAAAAGATGATTTTAATTCTACGATCGGTAATAAAAGGTTATTTTTAATAAATTGTATTGGATGTAGCTTTATTCAAGTATATCAAAGCAAGTATGTACTTTTTCTGTATGTTTTATAGAAGCTAAATTTTTTGGGTCAAAACTTAAATACATTGATTTAATTACATATTTAAGGAAACCTTCAATCCCTCTATTTATGCAAGTAATAATAATTATATATAAATGATTATAAAATTATTTATAATCAAATGGACGCAAAGGTCGAATTAAAAACAATTAGAAGAATGGCTAAATATCTAACTAATGGAGCAATTACGTGTAAAACCAGACCTTTTGTAATAATTACAATATAATCATTACTTACATGTAAAAATAGTTAATATGTTATTACTAGAAAAAAGAATCAAAAAGGTCCGAGTTAACGTAGCGACTAGGCCTTGGGGCGACTTTCCTCAAACACAACAAATTAAAAAAAAACGGACAGTCAAAATCACAGAATGGAATATTTAACCAACAAACTCCAACATAATAACATAACTCGAATCAAATCGTCAAAATAAGAAAGTAACCCCGTTTCCTAAATATAATTCGATTGTTAATATCTTAAAAATTGGTTAATTAATTTATTCGCTGTCCAGTATACAACCTTGGCGGCTCCTTCACTTCCAACATGGCGGACACACTTACAAACAAACGTTTTGACACAGACTAGCGTGTATGTGGTCACCGCACATGCCACAGACCGAGGTTAAGCACACTGAGACTTGGTAATTTTACGATATGGTCCAATCCTTGAGGAGTTATACACGTACAACCGTATAAATCTATGGCCTTTAAGTTCTGTAGCCCGTCGCCAAGCGCCCGTAATCCTCTATCGGTTACACGATGACACTGACCAATGTTCAGGGTTTCTAGTTGCGACAGTCTGGCTACTCTTTCTAAACCTTCATCGGATATTCTGCAAGCGCTTAACGACAAGGAACGTAGACCAGATAGGCCTAACGTTGCATGTAATAGCGCCTCGTCGCCGACTTTATCGCAAAACGAAACGTCCAATGCCTTTAGTCGGCCGCTTTCCGCTAAATGTGCAACACCTGTGTCAGAAACTCCGTCGCAGGCCCTCAAATTGATATCTTCTAAGTGCGGAAGTCTAGCTAAATGCCTCAGTCCAGCATCCGTTACAGCAACACAGAACGATAAGTTGATAGATTTTAATTTGGGAAGACCTGTAGCTGCGTGTTTTAAAGCTTCGTCTGTTAACCTTTGGCAGTCTTGTAGTCCTAAATGCTCTAGCTCGGGAGTGCCTCTCGCTTCGCCACCGCCACATAGATGAGCGATACCAGCGTCATTAACGTGCCAGCATGATCGCAAATTCAGGCGACGCAGTTTTCTTAATCCCCACGCAATCAGTAGCAAACCCGTATCTGTTACATTGCAGCAGCCCCCAAGTTCTAACTCTTCTAAGTTTTTTAACGATTGAGCTATCCTTCCTAAAGACGAATCTGTCACCTGTTTACATAGTGAGAGATCTAAACGTCTTAATGCTGGCAATTCAGCTGCGAAAGCGCTGGCGAGCGCTGCGTCTGTAACACTATAACAACCACTTAGAGATAGTGATTCAAGTCCTGGTAACGCAGCGACGGCATCTCGCAATCCTCGCCTAAGTGATAAAACTTGTAGTTTTCTCACTCCACGTCTTGCTAACGATGCAAATAACACTGGAGCTGGTCTTCGCAAATGGAGAGCCGCTTCAACGCCGCGCCAAACCGACCGACGGTCAGCAGCATCTCTCCACGATCGGCAAACTTGAGCTGCCCGCCCCCTATCCCTTACAGGTAATCGCTCGAATATAAGAGCGAGTAACTCCGGATACAACCTCGATATATGAGTGCCTACAGGCTCCGGTGGAAGTTCCGTCACATGTGGAACAGGCAAATGCGGCCGATGTAATCTGTAAGGCGCACTACGTTGTTTTCTTCGCGTCGTGCTCGGCAACTCGGTTAGGCCGAGTCTCTCTTCGCGCCAGGACAAAACGTCCTCGGTCCACGCACTCATAGCGTCACTGAACTATAACACAACGCGACGCATTGGACCGGTTTTCGGGTGAAATCGTACTCGCGGTTGACGCGCGGCAAACGTCCGCCCCGCTTGATGTATCCTCGTGGACTGCCGAGTGGCGACGGGGGAAAGCGGGCTTCGGCCCCCTCACGCCGCACCACCCCCGCGGTGGCCCGGCGCTCGCCCGGCGCGGCGATTGGTCGCGCTCGGCGGCACGTGACGCGCGCCGTATCGATTCGGAGGCTCTGCGGCGGCATTTTTAAGTTGGTGGCCCGAGAGCCCGCCTTCGCCCCGCGCAGCCCGCGACACCCACATCATAGATTAAAAGAGACGAGATAATCTATTCAATTATAAATTTTTTAAAGTCGTTATTTAAATCCTTCCATCATATTATTGCATTGCTTGTACACCGTCGGAAACTTTACGATCAAACTCGAGAATATTCACCACCATCTTACCACAGTACCTGAGAGGCCAAGCTTCCCAAGGCATTAGAGAAATGTTCTCAAGGTAACGTATCTAGATAAACTTTGAAAGTATAACAGTATCTTAATACAAAATTTTATTTAAATCGTTACAGCCGTTTCCGAGACACGAATTATCTACATATATGATATAAAAATATACATATACACAAGTATTACGTTATGCATTAAGATGTACCTAATAATACTTAGCAATTATATATTTTTGTTATTACGGCTGGTAAATTCTGAAGTAATTAATCCCTCATCAGACAAATATCATAAGATTTACTTCGTATTTTCCTTCGGAGTCTCATAAGATACCCACCAAAGAATATGAAGTAACCTATATTCTAAACATAATGTTATTTTCATTCCACTAAGAAAGTTTAGACATTAAAATACCTCAGCAATAATTTGAGATAATCGTAAAATTAAAAACTAAAATGTGCGGAATATAATAAAGATAATATGTTTAGCTGTTGCTATTAAAATTACTTACATGTCAACTTTTTCCTGCTTTGAACACTTAAAACCTAGTGCGGTATATTTGTCCAACTAAGTTTTAAGAATATGTGTGTGTAAAAAGAGATAGACAGAACAGGACGTACATTTTAACTGTATACATTTAACAATGTTACATAACAAATTAACCAGCAATATAAATTAAAAAGAAAACTTATTTAAATCTCATCATAGATGTAAATAAATATTATCAAAATCAAAACAAATAATATCTACTTTTTACAAAAAATACCTTTAAGTTTGTCCTAATATCACAGTTTTACCGTATAGCGCCGGAGTAAGAGAATCAACTATCTACCTCGTATCGTCCCGTGCGTAACATAAAAATTATAATAATTACTTATTATAACATAATAATTACTCTTAAATTTATGGAAGAGGCCTATAGTCAGCAGCGGTTTCGTGATGGACTGTAATAATTATGACGACGGTGATGAATATGACATTATAGTATGTGTTAATAGCAAGTTAGCAAGTTACTCATGAGTATGCTGTGTAGTTATTTTAAGACACATAAATGGCTGCCATTCATTGATTTACTTAAACGATTTCTTTTAAATGTTGTTTATGCAATTACCGTTAACCATGAAATGACGATGTAATAATATCTACTACTCCATATTGTCTCGTGGATATCATAGGAAACAACAGAGGGAAACAAACCAGAAGATGGGCAGTAGCTACTAAAAATTAAAAACCGCGGTTGGCGACCTGCCTGCCAAGCATGGCAACTATGGCAAGTATCTCCCAAGTAACGGTAAGGATATGTAATGAAAACTTTCTAATGTAAATGTACGCGGGATGTACCATTTTTAGATAAATTACTTTCGTTAATAATGATTTAAACAGTACTTTTTAATTTTGTATACGAATAATTAAGATGACGTGCGCAATTAATATGGCCATAAAATTTTCCATCAAATATTTTACTTAATATTCTCACGGAGAACAGAATAAATAGGCACTAAAGTAAACAACTGTTTGTTATTTAGTCTGTGTAATCAGTGATAAGGCGGCAAAACAACTCGGCGCGTCGTATATTTTCGTTCGCATTGCACTTGCCGACGACTTACGTCCATTTTAAAAAGAACCATCCCAACTCTACCTTGGCTTTTATTGCTGATGAAGTAAAGATTTTCAAGCCCTGTGACACAGGTCAAATAGACTGGTCGTTTGATAACATCGGCCAACTATTACAAGGGCAACCGGTTACGAGCGTTCCAAATATGATATTCGAATTCAATCGAGTTCGAGACTCGACTGCCAGTTTGAATATACAATGCGAAACTACTTAACATTTTTTTCTTATGCGTATTACTTTTAAATTATTTTATATCTGTTGATGATTTGACTTAAAATATCAAAACTAAAAAAAAATTATATTATAACGAAATATGTATCCACTATTTCCGCTTTTTATATTTTTGGATATATTAAAAGATTTAAAAATAAGTCCTAATAAAAACACAAAAGACAAAGGTACATCATTCGCTGTTTTCTTACCTATTACCGCTTTACCTTTAGGGGTCGAATTTTTTCTGAAGCTTATTTCATTAAAAAAAAAGAATAATTGTAATCGGTTCAGCCATTGCCGAGAAATCGGTGAACACACATTAAAGAACATACTCGTCGAATTGATTAATTTTAATTAAAAAAATATATATTTTCATCCCTAAAAGGAAGGCTCAACATTTACCAAATATTGACAACAAGCACAAATTACAATACTCACAGATATTTCAGGAGGAACAATTGGCATTTAATAATATACGCTTTTTGATCTTAAATATTTAGCTCAGTGACGGAGACTGGAGCTCAAGTTGTTTAATGGCAAATTT
This sequence comes from Parnassius mnemosyne, assembly GCA_963668995.1. Taxonomy (NCBI): domain Eukaryota; kingdom Metazoa; phylum Arthropoda; class Insecta; order Lepidoptera; family Papilionidae; genus Parnassius; species Parnassius mnemosyne. Next base: position 31,134,631 of record CAVLGL010000084.1, read on the forward strand.
TCGAAGCGTAGGAGCGACTTGACTCAATTAAGATATTTCTAGCACTTGCCTCTGCTCTTTAAAAGAGATCTGAGTCAGAACCCTAGACTAAATCTAAATTTATAATTTTTATTGACACATTTTATCTTATACTAACTAGCTGGTACCCGGCGCGTTACTGCGACAGAAGAAATAATTGTGTAAATGTCGTTTTAAATTTGGAACAGTTGTATTGTTTAATTAGAAATGCTAATACATTCATTAAATTGAACGATATATAACTTTAAAGGCCGGCAACGCATCTGCAATTCCCCTGGTGTTGCGGTTGTTCATGGGCGGCGGTAGTCACTTATCATCAGGTGAGCCGCATGCTCGTTTGCCCCCTCTCCTATAAAAAAAACTTTAAAATAAATTTTTTGTCGCGATACGCGCGCCACCTACTGTAAGTTAATTGTACTATGCCTATAAACATCGTGCAAGTTTTTTTTATATAGAATAGGGTGACAAACGAGCACACAGTCCACCTGATGGTAAGTGGTTGCTGTGACCCATAGACATCCACATCTATCCTCAATATAGAATCAATATAGGTCCTTCCTTGGTCAAGCCGACCCATTCGTGCTACAACTATACTATTAATATAGCTGCAGCATGGCTCTACCACGTACAAGTGCAAGTAATAAGTTGACAAAGTTTTACCGCAATCTGATGAACGGTATGGCAGCACATAAAATACGAACAAACAATAATTAATTTTTAATTATTAGATTAGACCACAGCATCTGAATTTTGTAACCTACATCGAGAGTGTAGGTGTCTCTGACCGACCTTTACCTTATACCGTTACCTCAATGAGTTCTGTATCCTTGTTTATCATCCTTTCTTTACATGAAAAAAAATATCACAGAAAACGGTTGGAGCCTCCAGCTTGTTTTTGACGTCGGTAGAAAAATAGCTGATGTACTTCAAATGGCTGAACATATTTTGATAAAACGTGTCTAAGAACCACCACTAGAAAACTTGCTTTTATAAAAACAAAACCGCATCCAAATCAGTTCACTCGTTTAAGAACTATGGTGCCACAAAGACAGACAGAGCGACAGATAGACATAGCGGTCAAATTTATAATACGTCGGGGGTTAAAAAGTTATTCGGTGTTTTATGTATTCCCTCTTATATGATTATCGGATACTCGAAAGCAATGGCTTGTGTACTAACAAATATGTAATTAAGACCTAGAAAGCAACTATTTATTTTGTATCAAATAGCTTAGACTTACATGTGTACTCGTATTAACCGCTAAATTGCGTAATTACTATTACAAACAATTACTTGTCTCTACATAAGTAGAGTCATGGTATAGGAATTTTTCTTTTTGCAAATTTTTCAAAAATACTTTTTTTTTTATATGATAAGGGTGACAAACGAGCACACAGTCCACCTGATGGTAAGTGGTTGCTGCGGCCCATAGACATCTACATCTATCCTCTATTACAAATCAAAATGTAGATGCGTTGTCACCCGTGAGGACTAAGATGGAATGCCTCATTTCCAGTAAGAAGGGCCTCCGGCCACCTGCACTCACCAAGCGAAACGCAGAAGTAAACCTCTACTTCACGCTGGTTTTCTGTGAGGTCGTGGTACCACCCCGGTTCGAGCCGGCCCATCCGTGCGACAGCAAAAGCTGCCGCGTGGCTCTACCACTGTTAAAAAATTCAAAAACACTTCAAAAAGAAATGTATAACTGATTTTTTTATGATAAAGTATCTAAAATATTATCCTTTTAACATATTATCACATAATTCTGGTGGAAAAGAGCAGCATTTTATCGCTGCTGTGTTTGATATTGTGATTTGTGAGTGGTAAAACTTGATAAACCGTTTTTTGGCAACGAAGCATTTAGAATAGAATAGAATAATTTTTATTCAATATAAAAACCTTTTTGAAATAGGTTTATGCTTTTCGCACTGGTTCGAAAAACCTTTGTCCTGGGAAAAGTAAGAAGAAACCATTTAGAAACAGCACGCTACCATTCTGTTTTCCATTATCAATCATGTATTGTTTAGTTACAAAGTAGTTAGTTAAGTTTAACCCATATTAAAAACTATGTACTCGCTAAAAATATTACTAAAAACTTGTTTGACGTCCCAATGTCATAGTAAGCCCGGCTACCTTCAGCTCTTGAATATTCAGTCAAACACCTCCATCACCAGTAAAATTATTTTATACGTGGTAGAGCCATGCTGCAGCTATATTAGTAGTATACTTGTAGCACGAATGGGTCGGCTCGACTGGGGAAGGACCACGATCTCATAGGATATCAGCGTAAAATAGCAGCTTAAGGCGACACATCGAAAAACGTTGAAGCGGGCTATCGCCGGACTGACCCAAGTGAAACATGATTTCTATAAAAACTTCAAAAACGCCGGCATAAGGTCTAAAATTGCGTAGCGCCCGCGACTATTCAGACCGCTTAGAAATCGCTTAGAATCTAAAAATATTTTTAAAAATTATTGATTTTATTAATCAAAATAATGAGCAAGTAGATTACGAATATTGATGTTATGAATGTATTTAAGTAATTTCGTTGTAATTTCAACTACTTATAGAGATTTTTTTAGAGGTTTTTCGCAAACAATTATTATCGAATCAAAATTTTACAATCGTGTTTTTGAACAAGCAAATTCAAGATAAAGACATGAATTTATCTATATTAAATTTCCAGTTTCGTTAGTCGTGTCATACTCCTATCCTATTCGATGAAAGGAAGTGCATTTTTTCGCGGTGTCGCCTTAACACAGCTGTGTTTCGTATGTATGTGTAGAAAACCGGAGACCCTTTTTACTGGAAAAGAGACATTTCATCTTAGTCCTCATGACTGACAACGCATCTGCATTTTGATTCCTAATCGTGTAGATATTTATGGGCCACAGCAACCACTTACCATCAGTTGGACTGTGTGATAAAAAAAAAGATTGCTTGCGTACGGAAATTTACTTTGAGTGCTTAGCTAACACCTCTCACACTATGCTTAGACTAAAGTTTGACTTATAGTAGTAAGGTCATCATTTATCTGGGGTCAGGGGTCGCGTTCCTTCGCTCTACTTATCTAACGCGATACGTACAAATTTATTTGTCGGTTTGTGATTTTCAAATTATTTGCACTTTCATTACATTTGCGATATTCATTTAGACGTTTAATTAAACAGTTTCCTGATATTTTTAAATATATAATTTAAAATTTAAAATTTTGTACAACTGACTTCAATATAAATTATTAAGAATAACTCGAAAACTTTTGATCAGACCTTGATCAAATGTATATGATACCACATGAGAAGCACCGGGTTTCAAATAAAAAAAAAATCATCGAAATCGGTTCAGCTAGAAAAAAGTTATAAGGTAAGACATCAAAAAAAGAACATACAGTCGAATTGAGTATATCCTCCATTTTGAAGTCGGTAGAATAGGACAATGCGACACATAAATGATGTCGAAATAGATGTCGTACGCATATCGTATCGCTACGGCATTGGGTTTAATATGGCTGTCATAAATGAGTACTAGAATCAGGTCTTACTTTTTTTTTAACTTATTATAAGCCAGTGCTTGAGCACAATCCCATCTAGTGGTAAGTTGTGATGAAGCCCTAGATGGTAAATCACTGTCGTAACGTTACATAAGCCTATTAACTCTTGCCTTGGAGACGCCTAGATTGTATTCAGGCGGCAAACTATTTCACTTCTTTGCTATACGCACTACGAAAGGCGAAAGCCGTTTGGTTCTAATGCGTGGAATATCGACAACAAAGGACCCACCGACCGTCTGGTTGTCCGATGGTGCAAAAGAGGAGGAGGAATTAAAGTAATTTTTGCGCACGCTCTCCAAAATGCATCTTATAAAATACCGAAAACAATGATATTGAAAATTAGAAAATGATTTATCTAAGATTGGCGTGAGCCTTGTTACGATGACCCATTTTTAACAAAACTTCAAAAAGGAGACGGTACTGAATTTGACTGTATGTTTTTTTTATTTATGTTACCTCATAACTTTTTTCTAGATGAACCGATTTTGATGATTCTTTTTTTATTTGAAAGCTGGTGCTTCACATATGGCCCCATATAAATTTGACCAAGGTCCGACGAGTAGTTTTTGAGTTATCCTTAATAATTTATATCGAAGTCAGTTGTACAATTTTTTTTATTTACCACTTCTTCGCTTGTACACCCAAATTGTCAAATGTTCAGGAAATGTTATAGAGCCACGTCTCCAATGCTATATTTTCTATTCAGTAGTAAAGTTATTAAGCTGGTCGAAATGTTCAAGACGTCTAGTACTCGATGGCCAATCGGTCTATGAAACTATGTAACTAATAATAACGACCACGATTTATTTAAATTTACCTTACACGTCCATGTGGTAGAGCCTCAAAGATATAAGTTGTATGATCATATGCATAAAAGAATATTTTATTAAAAAAAATGTTAATTAGGGTTCCGTACCTCAAAAGGAAATAACGGAACACTTATAGGATCACTTTGTTGTTCGTCTGTCTGTCTGTCTGGACCCTTTTTCTCAGGATATATTAGTAGTAGTAGTAGAAATACCAGCATAAAATATCAGCTTAACGCTGCTGTGTTTTGTATGGTGAGTATAGAGAACCGGAGACCCTTTTTACTGGAAACGAGGCATTCTATCTTAGTCCTCACGGCTGACAACGCATCTGCATTTTGATTCACAAACGAGGATAGATGTAGATGTCTATGGGCTACAGCAACCACTTACCATCACGTGGACTGTGTACTCGTTTGTCACCTATCCTATAAAAAAGAACTTTACCTCAGTCCCAACTAGCGACATCTGGTGAGTGAAAGATTATTAGCCCTCATTAGTTAGGCTCCCACTAAGACACTAGGCCCCACTAATTCGTGGTCAGCCCCTGGTTATCAGGAAAGTACTGTTGCTCAGCTTCTATTTCATTTCCCTCTGTCGCCTCTTACGACACACACGAGGTGATATAGATGATATAGGGTAGTATATTTTGTTACACTGCCACTACACGGCCATAATCACATTACAGCGTGGTCCTTCCCCGGTCGAGCCGACCCATTCGTACTACAACTATACTACTAATATAACTGCAGCATGGCTCTACCACGTATAATTGTTTGTTTGTTACACAATCTCAGTTAATTGAGAAATTAAATAATACTTTATTTCATTACTCATTTATCAAATATCCTCAGTTTATTTTTAAATAATACTTTATCATTATCTAGAGTATTAAATTAATACACAACACAATGCGTCAGTGGTTTGATTTTTAATTTTTTGCACTTTAAAACACTTTTTTTTTTTAATTTTTCTACCTATAGTAATATTTATAGTTTGGTTTATTCATTTCTAATGTAATTAATATGAAATATAGCTAATAATACGGAAAGAAACATTAAAGTTTACATTTTCCTAAGAAATTATCGTCCCCCGCTATGAAATCTGTCAAATATTTTACCTCATTGTAAAGTGGCGCCGCCCGGTGGCAGAAAAAGTCGTGGATGCTCTCATTAATCAAAGTGATGGCCATCTATAGTTAAAAACTATTTTCTGTATTAATGTAAGTATACTGATGTGTCTCTTTGCAAAAATTAACTTTCTTACGTTCAACTCATGAAATTTTCATATAATATTATATTTATTTTTAAAGCTATGATAGCCATTGTCTTCAGTGGCTGAGGCTCTTTACATCCACGGGGCTCTGAGCTGCAGTCCATAAAGCCCATATATTGATCCGGCCCCGCTGATAATACCTCAAAATAGTGATTGAGAATCCGCTAGCGTGCGGCCTACTATAAAAAATCCTAAAAAATGTGGGAATCCCTATAAGACAATCTATGGGGGAGGCCCATGATCAGCAGTGGACTTTCTATAGATTGTAATTGGAACGGTAACCGTAAGGTGACTTATTGTGATAAAGAATTTACCATATTTAATACAGTATGGAAAGGATATAAAATAGAAACAAACCAATACATGCAAATCCCAGATGTTATTTGTGTGTGTGTGCACCTTTTATGTTTCTCATGAAGGCGCCTAATTTTGAGCTGAAATCATTTGCAGATTACATTTTTTTTTAATTTTATATAATAAGGGTGACAAAGGAGCACACAGTCCGCCTGATAGTGAGTGGATTCTGTGGTCCAAAGACACCTCTATTTGATTCTAGATTTAGAATCTAAATGCAGATGCGTTGTCACCCCAGATTACTACGATAGAAAGCCCCATTACCAGTTAAAAGGGTCTTAGTTTAACTTCACATACCATACGAAACACAACAGCATTAAGCTGCTATTTTACGCTGGTATTCTGTGAGAGCGTGGTCCTTCGCATTAATCTAACCGTGTAGTGGTGATGTAAGAATATCCACTACTCATATCGTCCCGTGGATGTCGTAAGAGGTGACAAAGGGAAACTGAAACACCAAATGGGTAGTAGCATCTATTTGGTGTCAACTCAAAATTATTAAGTCAACGCTTGTCTACCCGACTGCCAAGTGTGGCAACTAGGGCCTTTTACTACACCTACACATTTTATACGTGGTAGAGCCATGCTGCAGCTATATTAGTAGTATAGTTGGAGCAGGAATGGGTCGGCTCGATCGGGGAAGGACCACGCTCTCACAGAACACCAGCGTAAAATAGTAGCTTAACACTGCTGTATTTCGAATGGTGAGTGTAGCGAACCGGAGACCCATTTTACTGAAAAAGAGGCATTCCATTTTAGTCCTCACGGGCGACGACGCATCTACATTTTGATTCTTTATTGAGGATAATGTCAATGAAATGGAAAATGAAATGGGTCACATCAACCACTTACCATCAGCTGGACTGTGTGCTCGTTTGTCAGCCTATCCTATAAAGAAACACCACATACAAAATAAATCTTAAAAAATAGATACTTAGTTAAACAGGATGTCTTTTATTTAGGTTTTATTAAAAAATCGTCTTAGATTTATTTACATAAGTTCAAAATATCAATAGCTTGCATACCTACCGCAACGTAACATATGGGCTCAGGTAGGTGGGAAACAAAAAAAAAAGCAAAAAAAAAAACGGCGCGTAACCGGCTGACAGCCCCGGCTTGTGTATAGAAAAAATGGATCCTGACTTGAGAAGACTACGAACGATACTTGTGTAAAAGTGACGATAAAAGAATTATTAAATGTATAATTATTGGGGGAATAATACATTTTCATGGTACTTTTAAGTATACATAAATTAAATAATAAGTAAATTACATACATTTCAGACAATAACATGACCCACAAGATTCAAAAGTTTTTTTTATAAAATACGAAATAGAACTGATTTTGTATTTTATAAAAAAACTTTGTGGAAAGAAAACTTTGTTTGTTTAGTGGAAAGAAGTGGTCTCTGCCTACCCCTACGGGAAAGAGGCGTGATTATATGTACTAAATAGAACTGATTTTGTGCAAAATAAAGATTCCAAGAGCGCCATCTATCGATGAGTAGGTTAAAGTTTTATTTCTGTTTATACATTTTATTTTTTAAATTTGCCATCTAGTGTGGAATAGCACAGACTTTTATATAAAATAACAATGTATATTTTGATTACAGTTTAGTATTGTTGTCATTAGATGGCGTAAAATTTAATAAGTTTTCTTAATTTAATTGGATTGAATTTATTCTAAAAACACTTGCTATATGTATACGCGTTCTTGTTTTACGTCGACTTATACCCAAATCAGTTTACAGTGTACGATTTCTGTGGTTAATACTCATACTGCAACTAGCCACAGACTTAGTAACATTATTTTTTTACTCTGTGCCACAGGCGCCTCTTTTTAGAAAATGTATTGGAAGAGGTAAAAGGCAGTCACGTTATTCTTCAATATGCCTGAATTATTAAAATCATTTTAAAAATATACTATATTATGTATCTACAAAATATTTTTTAGAAGATGTCGGTTATAATACATGTAAGTAAGTACATGTTTTAACATTACGTTTTCAATGGATACTAGTAGATAATACACGCGGTAAATTATTTAAATTTCTAATAAATAACTTTAGTAACGCCGACCACCGAATCGCCTAAGTACCTGAAAAATTTACATACCTAGTAAATCCAGTTTTGAATAACCATGACAACTTGTGATTTCTAATAAATAATTATTTAAGATATGAGTCTTTATCTTCTACGAACAGGCGAGTAATAAGTCAATAATATTAATACTGGAGACCGTGCCTGCGTGATATGATGAGCGTCGTGTATGCATCTACTGGGCGGTGCCCATTAGATGCATCCACGACGTATGCCCAATGGGTGGGTTTCCATTGACCGGCACGGCGACGGCACGGCGATAACTCCCACCGGTACTGTCGCTGGTGCCGGGACAGCAAGCTTCCCACTCGGTGCCGGTCGGCAAAACTGCACATGTATTGTGTAGGTATTGCAGCCGTGTGCGTGTTGCGGCCCAAAGTAGAAGGGACGCGTTGTGATTGAGACTCGAAATTGACTTGACCCGTTCATGCGGAAATAGTTAAAATATTTTTAGAGTCCATTTTCAACTTTTTAAATAGGGTATAATATGTTCCATCTAAGTATTTTCTACCGACTTCAAATAGGTGACGGTATTCAATTAGACTGTATGTTTTTATTTATTTTTTTATGTGCGTTACCTGATAAATTTTTCTGGGTGGAACGATATTGACGATTCTTTTTTTATTTGAAAGCTGGTATCATGATGTGGTCCCATATAAATTTGATCAAGGTCTGACCAATAGTTTTTGAGTTATTCTTAATAATCTATATTGAAGTCGGTTGTACAAAATATTTAATTTTAAATTATATTTTTAAGATTGGATGAATTCAAAATTAGACTTCTTTGCTTTGATTATATTTTCGTCTTAAATGTAATAGATATAACAAATAAATACGACGACTTGACGAGACCATTTTTACATGCTGTAGAACTGAAGTCTGTGTTAGTACTTAGTACTGCCCAAAAATCGAGCGTAGACCGGCAGCAGCACCGGCGCAGTGGAAAAACGAATGCCACGGCGCCGTCGCCGTGCCGTCGCTGTGCTGTCGCCGTGCCGTCGCCGTGCCGTCGCCGTGCCGTCGCCGTGCCGCCGCCGTGCCGCCGCCGTGCCGTCGCCGTGCCGTCGCCGTGCCGTCGCCGTGCCGTCGCCGTGCCGTCGCCGTGCCGTCGCCGTGCCGTCGCCGTGCCGTCGCCGTGCCGTCGCCGTGCCGTCGCCGTGCCGTCGCCGTGCCGGTAAATGGAAAACCGCCCGATAGTACCTTACCCTAGTTATAGTAGGTACCTTACCATGATACTCATTATATTTGATTTACGAGTTTCAAAGTTCGAGTTTGACAAAGTATTGATCAACACTATATCATAACAATATTTTAATGTCGTATTAGTTGTACCTAAATATTGTAATAAATATTTATGTAATATAAAATATGTAAAATACCCTATGCGTTCGTGACGTGCTTTTAGGTATCTTGATATGATTCTCTTTATGTATATCCTTTTCAATGTATAAATTAAAAACATGTCCGCATTATATGACAATTTGCATGGCATACCACATAATAAATAATATGCCATCGGTTAACAACGACGATGATGCCAGATTTAAAAAAAAATTTGCTGAATTTTAAGCAAAGTAGTAAAAAAATTGTATTTTAAATACCAGTAAAATTTTAGATCCTTTAATAATATGCTGATTATTGCTCGTGATCTTTCTTTAGTCCATCTTCATCTTAAGACCTATCCGTAGGAAGACACTATTGAGGTCATTGAATAGAAAAGGACTATATCGTCGGCAAATCGAAGGTGAGTGATGTACTCGCCATTGATGTTAATACCATATCCTTTCCAGTCTAGTAGCTCGAAAACGTCTTCCAATGCAGCGGTGGCGGTGTAGGGCGTCGCCCCACTAGGTGGAGTGACGATATGCAGGAAGTCGATGGATGCAGGTGGCTCAGGACCGTGCTATGTGGCATTCCTTGGGGGCGGCCTATGTTCAGCAGTGGACTTGTGAAGGGCTGTAATGATGATGATGATGATTATTATTATTATTATTATTTAATAATTTTTTTTGATAGGACAAATAGTTTTTTTTAGATATTCTATGTTTTATGAGAAACAACACATAGTTACGTTACTTGAGTAAATGTTATCTGGTAACTGTTATTTTTATATGACTACATTGTCGGTTGGGTTACTGGCTAACTAATGTGCTGTCGTGTAAAACAATCCATCACCACATTTCGTCGTAAGTAGCGATTATGGAAATAATGTTATGGCTTCTGGTAGATGGCGATGTAACCATCAAGTTTACGTCATCTAATTTAAAATAAATTTCGTAATACACTAGTGGGCTGCCCCGGCTTAACACGGGTAATTTCTAGATCTCAATAACAGCGCCACCTACCGTGTCGAATTGGACGTAGTTATACAAAAACGTTCCAACCCACAAGTCATTCAAAAATCTTCGCGAAGATCTCAAAATAAGTAGATCTGTATATTTAACTCATTTTTGAATGACTTGTGGGTTGGAACGTTTTTGTATAACTACGTCATATGAAGATGTCAAAATAAGTAGATCTGTATACCTATTTAACTCATTTTTGAGTGACTTGTGGCTTGGAACGTTTTTGTATAACTAAGTAAAATTGTAATTCTAAACCGTTTCCGAATCAACTTGATCACACACATAATCATCATTACAGCCCTTCACAAGTCCACTGCTGAACATAGGCCTCCCCCAAAGAATGCTACAAAGCACGGTCCTGAGCCACCTGCATCCATCGACTTCCTGCATGTCTTACCAGGTCGTCACTCCATCTCATGGGGGGACGCCCTACACTTCGCCTACCGGTACGAGGCTGCCACTCGAGAACCTTTCTTCCCCATCGGTTGTCGGTTCTTCGAGCTATATGGCCGGCCCACTGCCACTTCAGCTTACTAATCCGTTGGGCTATGTCGGTCACTCTGGTTCTACTGCGGATATCCTCATTCCTAAGTTTATCACGCAGAGAAACTCCGAGCATAGCCCTCTCCATAGCTCGCTGAGCGACCTTGAGCTTCCTCATACGGCCAGCAGTGAAGGACCACGTCTCAGTTCTGTAAGTCATCACTGGCAACACGCACTGGTTGTACAATTTCGTTTTAAGGTTTTGAGGTATGTCTGACGAGAAGATGTGTCGTAGCTTCCCGAAGGCTGCCCAGCCGAGTTGAATCCGTCGATTGACCTCTCGGTCGAAGTTGGACTTACCTAGTCGGACTATTTGCCCCAGGTAAACATACTCGTCAACAACTTCGAGCTTAGTGTTCCCAACAACTACCGGCATAGGTGTGACATGGACATTAAACATGATCTTTGTTTTGTCCATGTTCATCTTAAGACCTATCCGTTGGGAAACACTATTGAGGTCATTGAGCATAGTGCTTAGGTCCTCCAGCGATTCTGCCATAAGGACTATATCGTCGGGAAATCGAAGGTGAGTGATGTACTCGCCATTGATGTTGATACCGTATCCTTTCCAGTCCAGAAGCTTGAAAACGTCTTCCAATGCAGCGGTGAAGAGTTTCGGGGATATGACGTCACCCTGTCTTACACCTCTCTGCAATTGGATAGGTTTCGTACTCTGGTTCTGTACTCGGATAGCCATCGTAGCCCTACTGTACAAGCACTTCAACACTTCGATATACCGACAGTCAACTTGGCACCGCTGAAGGGACTGCAGCACCGCCCAAATTTCGACGGAATCAAAGGCTTTCTCATAGTCCACATACGCCAGACATAGTGGCAAATTGTACTCTTCGGACTTTTGTACAACTTGCCGAAGGGTATGTATGTGGTCTATGGTGCTAAAGCCCTTTCGGAAACCGGCTTGTTCGGGAGGCTGGAAGTCGTCAAGTCTGCGCGCGAGACGATTCGTAATGACTCTCGAAAACAGCACGTAGACGCGGCTCAGAAGGGAAATCGGTCTGTAGTTCTTCAAGAGAGCGTTGTCACCTTTCTTGAAGAACAAGACCACCGCACTTCTGCTCCACGCCTCCGGTGTAATGCCACCATGGAGGACGGAATTAAAGAGCTTCTGAAGAACTTCAAGTACCGGTCTTCCACCCGCTTTCAGAAGCTCCGCTGTAATTCCATCCTCGCCTGGGGCCTTACCGTTTTTAAGGTGCTGGAGAGCCATCCTAATCTCGCTCAGACTGACATCCGGGATATCTTCGGAATAGTGTCGGATGAGACTCGCTCTTGGATCGTTACTCACACTTGCGTGTGGCTTCAACGATGATGTGTACAGCTGCCCATAGAACCTCTTAATCTCACTCAAAATCTCAGGTGTCCCGGAAACGATGCTGCCACATTCTGTCTTCAGCTTTGACAGTTGGCTCTTTCTGGCAGACAGATCTCTGGCAAAGACTTTGGAGCCTTGGTTCCGCTCGATCGCTTCTTCAATACGAGCTGTATTGAAGTTGCGTAAGTCCCGCCGCATGCATTTGGAGATCGGTCTGTTCAGATGCCTGTATGTTGTCAAGTCACACACACATAAAATTTCTTCAAAATCGGTCCAGCCGCTTAGGAGCAACTCAGTCACAGACACACGGATAAAATAATTATATGTATAAAGACTAGGGACCAGCCTTGGTTTCACCTGGGTAAGATCTATTAATGTGGCGTCTATTAGGTTTAAGATAATCAAAGTCAATTTCTTTTATCCATTTTCCGTGTTTTCAAATAAATATCAATTTTTTCGGATTAATATAGCCTAGATAACTTCTGGCTGTGTACTCTTTCTGTTTGCGAAGTTACAAAGGAAAAAAAATAAGCCCGGACACACTGACAGGCAGACAGACAAAAATTATAAAATTATTGTCACGTATCATGAACAGACAGAGAGCAATACCTGGCCTATCTGTTCGTGAAGTTTCTTGGGATGGTGGATTCTCTTCGAGAGACAGCCTCACAGCGCAGTACAAGAAGGCTCCGTGGCGCAGTGGCTTAGCAATAAGTTGCTGCGCTGGGGCCGCGGGTTCGAATCCCGCACGGAACAAGTGTTTGTATGGCCCACAAATAATTGTTTCGGGTCTGGATGTTTGTCCTTGTGCAATTTGTGTTTGTAAATTACCTCCACGATACAGGAGAAAATCCTAGTGTAGGGGTAAATTTTTTTAAAATAAAAAAAGGCGATCCTCTATTGCTCGATGTAAATACGGTCTAATAAGATATGTACGCAGGGAGTCGATATATTACTATAATATCATGGCATATGGCTCAGAATCGTGCATGACATAGGTACATCATAAGTACATTTCCATTAGCTTTTTGTAGCTTTTAGACATCTACATCTATCCTCGATTAAGAATCATAATGCATAATGTGTTGTCAAATTGTCATCTTTCAGGAATAAGATAGAATGTCTCTTTTCTAGTAAAAAAGGTCTCCGGTTCTCTATAATCACAAAACACCGCAGCCTTATTCTACGGTTTCACGCTGGTATTATTGTGAGAGCGTGGTCCTTCCCCGGTCGAAGCTGATCCATTCGTGCTACCACCATGATGTAGCTGCAGCGTGCCTCTACTACGTATTAAATTCCAGTTGCTTTAGTTCTCCTACGGATGTTGGTACTGGGTAAGAATTTCATCACACAGATTGATTCGAGTTCAAGTTCGAGTATGTGAGAGACGACTGAACCCGTAGTATAGGCACAAGGGATTGAGGAGCGTGCTGTTGCACCGATGTCTCGCCTCGGGTTGGAGTGCGCTTGCGTGTACATAAGACGCACAGGCACGGATTCAAAGATAACTATGAAAAATTATTTATATCTTTAATTATGTAGTCTGCAATGACTACAACACTATTGCTAATAATTATTACTTCAGCAATGTATTGAGTAAAAATGATTTTACAAATACACTAATATACTTCAGTTTTTGGCGTAATTAAAACTGCTAGGTTATTTATTTATTTATTAATTATGGCAAACTAACAAAGATATTAAAAAGATTAAAGATACAAAATTAAATTTATGGAAAACATAACAAAATTTATCACTTCTATTATAAATAATAAACAATATGCTTGAAATAAAATTTTATTGAAAATTTTACTTAAATAAAAAATGAAAATTGGATATTTTACGTTTGACAGGCGGGTTGGTAAACGCAGTTTTTATGTTTTAGTTGTTATTAGAAAGAAGTTACTGTTAATCTATTGGTTTCCCTCTGCCTCTGCTCTCTCTCTCACCTACGGCACGATGTGGAGAAGTACATATTCTTGCACCGCCAGTACACGGTCCATGATATGACCAATATATAAATGCGGTATCTTAACATCTTTCAACGAGGACTTAAAGTAAATGAATGAACACGGATTAAATATCGTAATATGTATAGTTTTAGTTCCTAATGCGTCCCTGTCGTACTCTGATGGCAAATAATAAACGCAACAAAACTATTAAAGATAAAAGTAAATATTCAGTAAGCTCACTCTATTTGTTTGTTGTTATTCTGTAAACACCTGTTTAAAGCTCTATAAACATTACATATTTTATCTGTGAGTATCTTAAGCAGATAAAACAACATTGCGATAAACGTATACAGATAATCAATGATAATCATTATAATGTTCTGTGTAATACTGTAAGGCTGCAAGGATTTTGGTTTTTGCCTGTCGTAGTTATGTAAAAAACAATATGGTGGTGGCGCTAGAGAGTCTACGACGCCATTACGATTCTGCAGCGAATAGGTCGGCTAGACCGTATTAGGGCCACGCTCTCACAGAATACCGGCATAAAATAACAGCTTAATGCTGGTGTGTTTCATACGGTGAATGTAGAAAACCGGAGACCCTTTTAGTGTAAGTGTTAATTTATATGACTGCCGTGGTAGCTCAGGGGCAGAGCGCTCGCCATAAATTTCACAGCTCGCGAGCGACCCGGATTCAATCCCTGCCGGCACCAATGAAATAGTTAATTGCAATTTTTAATTTCCCGCTAAGTAGGAAGTTAAGGTTTTTCAAAAATGCGTGCGTGTCTGCGTGCGTGAGTGAGTTAGAGCGTGCATGCGTGCGTGCGTGCGTAAGTGCATGCATGCGTGTGGGCGTGCGTGAGTTCGAGCGTGCATGCGTGCGTACGTACGTGCATGCGTAAGTGCGTGCGTGCGTGTGTGCGTGCGTGCGAGTATGTAAGCGTGCTTGTGTGCGTGCGTGTTTGCGTACGTGCAACGTGCGTGCGTTCGTGAGAGTGTGCGTTCGTACCAAAGTGCGTGCGTTCGTGAGAGTGTGCGTGCGTACCAACGTGCATTCGTGCGTGCGTGCTTGCGAGCGTGCATGCGTTCATGTGTGCATGCGTGCGTGCGTGCGAGCATGCGTGCGGGCGTGCATGCATGCGTTCATGAGTGCGTGTGTTGTGTGAACGGCGTGCGAGACTGCGTGCGTGCGTGCAAGCGTGCTTGTGTGCGAGCGCCGTGCGTGCGTGCGTGCGTGCAAGCGTGCTTGTGTGCGAGCGCCATGCGGGCGTGCGTGTGAACGGCATGCGTGCGTGCGTGCAAGCGTGCGTGTGTGCGTGCGTAAGTGCGTGCATGCGTACGTGAGTACATGCGCGCATGCGTACATGCTTGCGTTTGTGCGTGCGTATGTGCGTGCGTATGTGCGTGCATACGTGCGTGTGTGCATGCGTGCGTGCGTGCGCGCGCGGGCACGCACGCATGCACACACTGTGTCGTACTATATCTTTAGAACGAACCAATTGATCGAGATGGGCGACACGGCGTTCGAAAGTGTTTCAAAGATTTTCAAAAATTAAAAAACAAAAAACAAAAATTAAGTATGTTTTCGAGCGTTGCGCTCGTAAATAAGAGAAATATATTACCTACTTATTTACCTACCTACCTGCAGTAGAACGTTATAGGCTACATTTAAATAGTTACTTCAGTGGTTAATAGTTTCAGGCTCCGTGGCGCAGTGGCTTAGCAATGAGCTGCTGCGCTAAGGGCCGCGGGTTCGAATCCCGCACGGAACTAGAATTTGTATGGCGTACAAGTAATTGTTCCGGGTCTGGATGTTTGTCCTCGTGAAATTTGTGTATGTAAACTGCCCCCACGATGCAGGATAAAATCCTTGTGTGGAGGTAACGTTTTTTAATAATAATAAAAAAATAGAAACAAAAAAGGAATATTACATAATTTAATTATATTTATACTCAACTAGCGACCCGTCCCGATTTTACCTGAGAATCTGTTAATGTGGCGTTATTTAGAATTTAAGATAAGCATTTATTTAATTAATTATTGTTTTTTTTTCAAGTTTCTCTGATAAATTATATCCCTCACGGCATTTCTATCTATCTGTTCGTGAAGTTTGATTACAATCGTTTCAGCCAATTCAAAGATTAAACTGGATAGATAGACTCTCCATATCATAATGACATACAAATAACACCCCCAGCTTAATAAGGCAGGTATTTTAATATTATAGACAGACACTTCTATTTCTAAATTACTAGCGATCCGCCCCGACTTCGCACGGGTGATTTCTGAGTCTCAACAACAGCGCCACTAGGTCCAATCGTGAATCTAAACCATCCAGGGATGCACTCAAGCACACAAAAAATTTCATCAAAATAGGTACAACCATTTTCGAGTTTTTACGAGACTAACGGACAGCAATTGATTTCATATACATATAGGGATGTATGTATTTTTATACATTATGTATGATTTAGTACCCTTGCAGACTTTTCATCGGCTACAAGTTAAGTCGGGTTGGGATATCGCCAGTGTTTCCACAAAGAATACTAATTCCCCTTTTGAAGGGGAATTTAGACTCCAAAGGGGCAGAAAAAGGGGAAAGAGCTAGAAAGGGGAAATCACGAGTAAATCATGAACGCAGTGTTACATTACACTTTATTCCAGATTTCTTTAAATACAGATTAAATATTCATGTAAAAGAATTGAAAAATTCATATCCATACTCCATACGAAACTCATCTATATTACTCATAAATATACATATTTAACTAAATGCAGGTTTATAACTATAGACCCTAATTATGGATACATGCTACTATTATTAGCACCACGAGACCCATAGACATCTACATTTATCCTCAATAATGAATCAAAATGCAGATGCGTCGTCACTCGTCACCCGTGAGGACTAAGATGGACTGCCTCTTTTCCAGTAAAAAGTGTTTTGTATGGTAAGTGTAGAGAGTCTCCGGCGAATCAAAATTCAGATGCGCTGTCACCAGTGAGGACTAAGATGGAATGCCTCTTTTCCAGTAAAAAGGGTCTCCGGTTCTCTACACTCACCATACGAAACACAGCAGTATTAAGCTGCTATTTTACGCTGGTATTCTGTGAGAGCGTGGTCCTTCCCCGGTCGAGCCGACCCATTCGTGCTACAACTATACTATTAATATAACTGCAGCATGGCTCTACCACGTAAAAAGTATTAACAATAAAGTATATAACCATAACACCGACTAAACTATCAGTAATATTCTCGCGTAGGCGAATGCCACACTGATTTAGCAGTCAGCTAATAGTTTGCTTGCGTGCTGCTAGTTGGAAGTCGTGGCGGCAAAACCAATTATTTAGTCTGTGGCTAAACTATCAGCCAATCAAAAGTCTCCAGATTATAGGGCTCTTCACGTAACTATTACGTTAATGACACTTTTTACTGGAAACGAGGCATTCCATCTCAGTCCTCAGTGGTGACAACGCATCTGCATTTAAATGTAGATGTCTATGGGCCACAGCATATTCTCACCACCAGGTGTGCTGGTTGATCACTCTTATTCTATATTTAATAAAATAGAAGAGGGGCTTCCTAAATACTTATGATTGAACCCTATGTTCAGCCTTGGACTTTTGATTTGCTGCAACGGTAACGTATAGATACGATAGTTTGCCGAAAGTTGAGTTCTTGGGCTGTGGCTATTGTGTAGCTCTACTAACTAAGTTGACCTTGGCCTATACCGAAACTTTATAATCTGTATAATGTATTTGCATAAATTTACATACTTATTTCCGACAAAACTATCAGCCGATAAAAAGTTTATAATCTGAGGGTTTTCTAACGCCCTAACTCTTATTTCCGCTCACCAGATGTCGCTAGTTGGTACTGCGATTAAATATATACAAATTAATTACATATTAAATATTATCTTTTTCTAATGTAGGTATATAAATACACAAAACAATGCTTCGGTGGTTTGGTCTTTAATTTTTTTCACACTTTTTAACTCCCTTTTCGTTTTTCTGCTTTTAAGAAGTAACGTAGTTTTGTTTAACCGTTTCAAATGTAATTAATATAAAATATAGTTAGTATTACCACAGATATTACAGAAAGAAACATTAATCCCCTTATATTTTCCTTACAAATTAACTTTCCTTGTCTCTACTCATGAAAGTAATATTTCTAATATTTCAATTCATTTGTTAATGCTTAGTATTAGTGCTTACCGAATTTATTTTGTATTGTATTACATTTATAATGTTATTTTTGGATATTTACTTTGTGGATAAATATTATTGACTTTTTCGTATTTAATAATTTAAGTAAAAATGTTTAAGTATTAATAAGCTGTTGTTGAAGTGGCCCTGACCTAGTAGTAGAAAAAAGTCGTGGATTCCCTCAGTGATCCAGTTAAGTATTTTATAAAATTAATACAACAGTAGTTATCAATTATTTGTGAATTTGTGAGTAGACATTAGAATAATTACTTACGTAATATCATAAGAAAGATAGTTAATGTACATCTATCATCATCATCATCATTACAGCCCTTCACAAGCCCGCTGCGGAACATAGGCCTCCCGCAAGGAATGCCTCCTGGTCCTGATCCACCTGGATCCATCGACTCCCTGTATATCTTACCAAGTCGTCACTCTATATATCCTACCGTTTCCGGTACGTGGCTGCCACTCGAGAACATTTCTTCCCCATCGGTTATCGGTTCTCCGAGCTATATAGCCAGTCTATGCATATATATACTGTAGGGGATGAGGGTAAAAAATAAATAAAAGGGAATACGACTAATTTTATACGTGGTAAAGCCATGCTGCAGCTATATTACTGGTATAGTTGTAGCACCAATGGGTCGGCTCGACCGGGGAAGGACCACGCTCTCACAGAATACCAGCGTAAAATAGCAGCTAAACACTGCTGTGTTTCGTATGATGAGTGTAGCGAACCGGAGACCCTTTTTATTGGAAAAGTGGCATTTCATTTTAATCCTCACGGGTGACAACGCATCTGCATTTTCGTTCTTTATTGAGGAGATATGTAGATGTCTATGGGTCACAACAACCACTTACCATCAGGTGGACTGTGTGCTCGTTTATCACCCTAATTCTATAAAAAAATTAAGACAGAACGGTTATTTCCCACTTGTTCTAGCAGTATAAAGTATCGCGCTGAGAGATCAGTCGGTAATTCTACGAGTCTCACTGTCGTTACCATGCCCGTTGGGGTATTCTATTAATGTTAGCAAGGAATATCGTGTTGCTGAGAAGCTGCCCTGTGTTACATTGAGGTGGTCTTATCGTGTAATTGGTTCCTTCACGTTACACCGGTGTGTGTTTGTGACGTGAACAAGTTACGGTTGGTCAAACTGTATTGCTCTATACTGAATCTATGGTGCAGTGCGCTGTTAATTATTCGACATCAAAAAAGTAAAAAAAATATTTTTCACATTCGAAGATCGGGGCAATATGAAATTATTATATACTTTTTAGTTCTCTGAAGTAAGCTTTTGTTTTTTATTAATAGTTTTTTTTTTCAGTCAATTATAAACACAAGAAACACAAGTTACAAAAACAAATGTCAGTACATATTTGAGGCACTGTGAGATGGGTTCTTGCATCTTTTATTCAACGTGGGTCTTGTACGAGAGCGTAGCTAATTGGTCAAATGCGTATTGAGGATTAAGGAGGCATCACTATTGTGTAACACTGCCTAAACGAGTCATGTGAATGTATTACACCGAATCATAAGCTGAATATTTAACAAGTTCAATGAATTCTCTATTATTTATTACTATACTAGTTGTCCCCCGCGATTTCGCCCGCGTGAAATTTCTTACGATTGGATTTCATGTGTTTTAATTACTTTTTTTTTGCGTGGAACCCTAATTATTTTTCTAAAATAGAAATTGCCTAAATTACTCCTTATAACATCAGCTATCTATCAGTTAAAGTCCCGTCAAAATCGGTTCGGCCATTTCAGAGATTAACCGGAACAACCGACACACAGACAGATAAAAATTTAAAAAGTTATATGCATATGTTAAAAAGCTGTTATTTTGACACGACAAACAGACACTTCAATTTTATTTATTTGTATAGATAGAACTGAAGTGACAAAAGAACGCACAGTCTATTTAACGGTAAGTAGTTGCTGCAGCCCATGGACCACCTCCAACCAACAACAGTCAAAGATGGCTACAGATTCTTTATCACTGAGGACTAAGATAGAATTCTTCTCAGTCTAATTATCTTACTAACTGTTTATATCCTACAGACCAATATCGCACTGTGGGTACCCACCCAGACTCCTAGGCAGAAAGAAGTACCAATACATAGTATAGACCAGTGTTTCCCAAACATTGTTCTGCCATGGCCCGGTAATTTTCACACTGTACCTTCGTGACTCACTTAATACTTTTAAACCTAAGCTGGTTCTATTAAATAAAATAATACACATTTATTAATAGTAAGAATGTTTTAAAATTAATGTTAACTATACGTCGATCGATAGTAGGTATTATTTTTAAAACAAGGCGGGAATGTTGCGAACCGGTATTTTATTTTGATGGTCCGGTACCGGGTCGCGACCCGGCAAATGGGAAACGATGGTATAGAGGAAAGGGTGATAAACGAGCACATAATTCGCCTGATAGAAACACAACATTATGCTGCTATTAAACGTTGATATTCTGCGAGGGGAGAATTACCATTTTTCACAAAATGAAAAAATTTAATAATGATTCTGCGAGGGGACCACGCACCTCCACTCCTACCTGGGTTTAGCCGATTTTTTATTTTAACTATAACGCGTTGCAGCGTTGCTTTACCATGTAATAGCGTCCTGTCGAATTTCGGTCACAGGACAGGATTATAGTGCCCAAGTGTATGCGCAAACACACTTGCACTCTTCTTTCTCTCACTCTCACAGTCCGATGGGGCGGTAAACTGACATGACCGGAGAGAGATCAGGCGCAGGACCAACGGCTTTACGTGCTTTCTGAAGCATTGGGATAAAACACCGCCAACTTCCCGACTCCGGGTTGCTACTGAGAATGTCTTGACAGAGAAACCAAATAATTGATTTTGGCCCGACCGGGGATTCGAACCCGAACCGAATGATCAGCAATCGCGTTTACAACTACTAGACTATAAACAAGGCATCTATATACCATATAATATAAATTAAAATTAAAAATTTTGGTACAGCCGACTTCAATATAAATTATTAAGAATAACTCAAAAACGATTGGTCAGACCTTGATCAAATTCATATGGCACCACATGATGTGAAGTACCAGCTTTTAAATAAAAAAATAATCATCGAAAACGGTATACCCAGTAAAAAGTTATGAGGTAACACAATCGAATTGAGTACCGTCTCGTTTTTGAAGTCGGCAGAAAAATTATAGTAAAATTGACTGGTCTTGCCTACCCTCTGTTTTAATAGACTGCACTTAAATACTTTATAATAACAAGTTTATAAACTGGGGTTCTGTTTTGACTTCTGCATGTCTTTGACCTCACAAATTAATGAAGTTAGTAAAAAAATGTTAACTGCGTTGAGCTCCTTACGTAATTTTCTTCCCACAGTGACTAAAGTTACGCTTACTCTGTCTCTAATTTTGCCCATCTAAGCTGATATTTGCCATCTTGACATTACAGAAGGAGCAGATTAAATTTTTAATCTTTTGGGACCATTTTTAGTCGTTATAGTGGTCAAACCGCGAACTCGCTTATTATACTCATCAAAAAGCCCACGTATTGTGACAGGCAACTACTACAACTACAACAACTAACAGGTATTGTGCGTGACCCAACACGCACTTGGTCAATTTTTTTATTTATTTATTTAATATATTAGATATTGACACTGTTACTTTTTTACAATCTGCCAAACTGTTCAGTACTTTTGCAGATTTTCAGATTAAGTAGTTCTTTAAAGTCGGAATTAACCTTTTATTGAACGTTATAATTTTTGTTCTTTGGAGTAGACTAAGGAATAGCATAATCCCAAAGTCTTCTTAATAGTCATGTCATACTTCAACCCCTATTTTACCACCCTTAGGGATGTAATATTTTCTCGAAAACACATCTCAAAATCATCAAGATCGATTCACAGTTGATAAATATATCGCGTAACTTTATAATATACGTATGCGTAAAAAAAAATTAGATTTTTTTTATAGTATAGGTTGACAAACGAGCACACAGTCCACCTGATGGTAAGTGGCTGCTGTGGCCCATAGACATCTACATCTATCCTCGTTTGCGAATCAAAATGCAGATGCGCTGTCACCAGTGAGGACTAAGATGGAATGCCTCTTTTCCAGTAAAAAGAGTCTCCGGTTCTCTACACTCACCATACGAAACACAGCAATGTCAAGCTGCCATTTTACGCTGGTATTCTGTGAGAGTGTGGTCCTTCCCCAGTCGAGCCGACCCATTCGTGCTACAACTATACTACTAATATGGCTGCAGCATGGCTCTACCACGTATAGAATTGTATTATACTGTCAAATTGTAAACTAAGTAAAATATGAAAAAACCAGATTCTAAACCTTAGAATAGTGGTTTTAATATGTTGTAGGTCCGTCTTATTTATTTCTACCAGCAAGCAGTAGTGCGTCCACCGGTGTGTTCTGATCTGAAAGATACACAGAGCCAATTCCTATAATTAGAAGTCATGACGTATCCTATCTTAGTCCTCAGAGGTGACATGGCATATGTAGCCTACTTTGTTTGAAGTTGTTCCAATCAAATTAAAAAAAAAGAATAAGTTATACTACATTGTCTTGTTATTAAAAAATTATAGCCTATGATAACTCTTGTAGTTTTACTAACTTTTCTACAGACTTCAAAAAGGAGCCGGTACTCAATTCAACTGTATGTTTTGTTTTATGTGTGTTACCTCATAACTTTTTACTGGGTGAACCGATTTCGATGATTTTTTTTATATTTGAAAGCTGGTACTTCACATGTGATCGCATATATAAGTCGGTTATATTGAAGTCGGTTGTGCAAAATTTTAAATTTTAAATTATATAATGTTGTAATGCTATATGTGAACTACGTCCGCCTCACTGGGAGGCTGTCGCTATAGTAAATAGTGTGAAATGGACGAAACAAGTAATGACTGTTACATGATACGATGCGAAAGGCGACGACGCTGTTTGAATATACTAGACGAGATGTAAGGTTATGTTTACAGTGATTTAAATTTTCTACATTTATACGATATAGATAGGTCGAAGTTTACTTGAAGTCTTTTTTGTCAAATTGATGTCACAAACAAATTATCAAACCACCCGATGGTAAGAGGCTGCTGCAGCTCATGGGCATTCTCCCTATAATTCAAACGCGGAGCTGATTGCCGTTTAAAATAGTTAGATGGTATTGGTAATACTAGCCAGAGAAACACCGAGAGATAAACACATCCGTTAGTCTATCTCTGGCCAAGCTAGTACCACAATCTAATTTGTTTTTCTTAGCCTGTTCTAGTACCCTATCTACTTATTACGACCAGTTATCCGAACCCGAAGTCAGAGACCTCAATAAATTAAGTTCATTGGGAGCCCTATTTGAGATTTGAGGGATGAGATAGAATGGGATGAAATAATGAACGGAATGGGATGGGATGGGATAGATTGGAATGGAATGGAATTGAATGAAATGAAACGGAATGGAACGGGGCGGGACGGAGCTGAACGGAATGAAATGGAACAGAAACAGAAACGGAAACTTTCTTTTTGAATACATATTATAAATAATACATATTGAAAGTCACTCTGTTTTTAATTACCACTGGTTCGAAAAAAATCCTCTGTCCTGTGAAGAACCAGCAAGAAACTCAGCGGGACTTTTTTTTAAATAACAGCTTACAATCATGTATATTACACAATTAACAACACAACAAATCAGAAATAGCTTGGTAGCGATCACCTCATTCCCAGGGGTTATTATCATCTATAATAACCCTTGGGAATAATTGGTTTAAAAAACGCTCGTTCATATAGGTAATGATTATGATATTATTAAATATTTTATTAATATTTGTATTTTGTGTGCACACATCCCAACTATTTCAATAGATACACTATTACACGTGGCATGTGATAATTCGCAGTGATTTATAACGAGCTCAGTGAAATAACGCACTAATCTATGAGCACCTTAATATTGGCCATTACATTCGCTACGCATTTTGTTATGCACTTGGTCGTTACTTTTTGAGATTAATATAATGAATTATTAACAATTTTAAATTAATTTGTTTTGAATTATGATCTTTTAGGGAATATTTTAGAGTGTTTTGTATTTATCACGTGGTACAGCCATGCTGCAGCTATATTAATAGTATAGTTGTAGCAGGAATGGTTCGGCTCGACCGGGGAAGGACCACGCTCTCACAGAATACCAGCGTAAATAGCAGCTTAATGCTGCTGTGTTTCGTATGGTGAGTGTAGAGAACCGTAGACCCATTTTACTGGAAAAGAGGCATTCCATCTTAGTCCTCACGGGTGACAACGTAACCGCATTTTGATTCACAAACGAAGATAGATGTAGATGTCTATGGGCCACAGTAAGCACTTACCATCAGGTGGACTGCGTGCTCGTTTGTCACCCTTATTCTATAAAAAAAGTGGTTTTTTTTACATAGGATAGGGGTACCAAACGAGCACCTGATGGTAACTGCTTGCTGTGGCCCATAGACATGTATGTAGATGTAGATCTATCCTGGATGTGTGATGACTAAGATGGAACGCTTTGTTTCCGGTAAAAAGGGTCTCTGGTTCTCTCCATACGGAACACAGCAGCATTAAGCTTTTTTTTTATAGGAGAGGGGGCAAACAAGCAAGTGGCTCACCTGATGGTAAGTGACTAACACCAGGGGAATTGCAGATGCATTGCCGGCCTTTTAAAAAGGAGTAAGCTCTTTTCTTGAAGGTCCCTAAGTGGCATCGGTCCGGAAAAATCGCTGATGGTAATCGATTCCACAAGGAAGTCGTGCGAGGAAGAAAAAATCTTGTAAATCGCACAGTGGTGGACCGCCAATCATCCAGATGGTGTGGATGGTATCGGGAGTTCTGCCGCGATGTGCGTTCGTTAAATTTGGCGGCAGGGATTAATCCGAACAATTCCTCAGAGCACTTCCCCTAGTAGATGCGAAAGAAAATGCAAAGGGATGCAATATTAGCTGGCAGTTAATAATGGATTCCATTATTTTGGTGAACAAGGAGGTGATGGCGATAGGCCTATAGTTCGACGGGCCTGAGCGGTCGCCTTTTTTAGGGATCGGGTGGACCAAAGCTGTCTTCCATGAATTCGGGGCTACGCCTTGGGAGTAGGAGTACCGGAAAAGACCCGTTAGGACCGGTGCCAACTCCGGAGCACACGTCCTCAGCACAATTGGGGGGATTCCGTCAGGCCCACTCGACTTCTGGATGTCCACACGAACCGAGCGCTGTGAGAACAGCACATCCGGCATGGAGCACTCACACCGCGGGATGGCCGGCGGTGTTTTCCCCCCCGTCATCAAGAGTCGAGTTGGACGCAAAAAAGGAGCCTAAAAGGTCGGCTTTGTCTGTTTTGTTTTGTTTTTGTTTGTTTTGTTTGTGTTTTGAAGCTGCTATTTTACGCTGGTATTCTGTAAGAGCGTGGTACTTCCCCTGTCGAGTGCGTGTTACAATTATACTACTAATGTGCTGTATCATGACTCTACCACGTAAGGAGCATATGCAGTTTTAACCATTTATTGGTAAAATTTTTACCTGTCTGTGACTCTACCACTGAAGTTGCATAGTGAGTCATGTATGTTCGACCGTTACAACACTCACTAGTATTCTTCTAGCGTAGAAAAGTAACATAATTCCACTGTTTCTCATATTATACGGTGTAGAGAATCGGAGACTTATTACCTTTTATATACTGGTAACAAGGCATTTTATCTTTATCCTCAAGAGTTTTTTCAAGAGTATTTGTACGTGGTAGAGCCATGCTGCAGCTATCTTAGTTGTATAGTTGTAGCAAGAATGGATCGCGGAAGGACCACGTTCTCACAGAATACCAGCATAAAATAGCAGCTTAATGTTGCCGTGTTTCGTATGGTGAGTGTAGAGAACCGGAGACACTTTTTAGTGGAAACGAGGCATTCTATCTTAGTCCTCACGGGTGACAACGCTACTGCACTTTGATTCTTTATTGAGGATAGATGTAAATGCCTATGGGCCACAGCACCCACTTACCATTATGTGGACTGTGTCCCCGTTTGTCACCCTATCCTATAAAAAAACAGTAGTTCTAGAGATTACTTCCTACAAACAAACTCACAAACTTACAAATTGTACCTCTTTATAATATCAGTACAGATAAAGATAATATTTAACGCTACTAATAATATATATTAACCAAGTAAAATCCTAGTAAGCCTAAAATTATTGTGTTGGGTGTGGTTCATGACAGTGGTCGAATGGTGGGTTCGAAAATAAACGTGCTAAATGCAAAATCATGTGATTTACACTTTTTAATGCCAAACATTCTAAATGAATAGGCCGTATGTTCTGCGCTTATCGGAAAACCATAGTTCTATCCCTTTCGGTCCAAACCGAACTTGTACATCTAACGTACAAATAAATAAAATAGAAGTGTCTGTTTCTAATGTCAAAATAACATCTTTTTACTAAATGAATATGAAAGGATATATTATGGTACTTATAATAAAAAAAAAACATTTAAAACATTTTTGTCTGTCTGTCGGTCTGTCTATCTGTTTGTTCCCGCTAATCTACAAAATGGCTGGACCGATTTTGACGGGAGTTTCACTGTCAAATATGTGATGTTATAAGGAGTAACTAAAGTTACTTTATATTTTAGAGAAACCATTAAGACGCAAAAAAAAATCAAAATCCATGAAATGAAGATCCCTAACAAAATTCACGCGGATGTAGTCGCGGGAACCAGCTAGTTTGTAATAAGAAACGTGAGGCACAAGACAAAAGAATCAAAGTCGCTTATCTACCCATGATAGAAATGACAAAATGTATTAAGTAGCTTTAAGCTACTTTATCTATGAGTATTGAAAATCACACAAACTTGTGATTTTTAATGATAGGCAATTGACACCTAAAACCTAAATTTAGGTGGAGTTATATAAAAATAAATATATTTATTTAATAAATTTTATTTTAATTTCTAATAATTACATAACAACTGAAAATCATATTATGCTACACACAAATGCAAGTGAACTACTGAATAACGAAATAATGATCAAAAGTATTAAGTGAATGTCATTTTTCGTAATACTGAGTATTTCCCAGTACTATATAAGTTGAGAACAATTCTTTTAAATTAATTGTATAACAGATTACAAACCCTAACTAATAACAGAAGTATAAGATACGTTACACTGCTAAGTATACGATGCTTACATATTAACGGGTCAAACTTTAAAATTTATTTAAACTGCTCTCCTGAAATTTTACAATCTCTGTAATTAATACGTTTGTCTTCTAGATCATCGATATAAAAGCTAAAACTTTGAAAAATATAATTTCAATTATGAAGCAAGACTACAATATTTCTCATAGACTAAATAAATACTACGTATTAAAAGAACTTGTTTGGCTTGTTCTTCTTCGATTTCGATGTTCGATTTTTAAAAATATGAAAACATTTATTGCAGGTTAAGGTTCTCATATTAAAATCAGTGCGTATCGGAACTTAAAAAAAAAACGCGACATAACCCAGCTCTATCAGGTTCTATCCGAGGAATCCAACTTGTAGCTTAAACCTTAAACCTTAAACGTAGTTCAGTCCGACTTTGACCCCCGTGTAGACCGGTCGACCGTGCTTAACCTTACTTAAAGCAAACTTACTCGTAACTTACATCGAGCTTAGTGCAAAAATCAAAGTGAAGTGATTAACATAAACAAAATGGTTATATTTCACGTGCTGTGATAAGTGTTGAAAGTGAATTATTGAGATTGTCGGGTATAGCTTCGCTTCTGCAAAATTATAGTTTTGTTTAGGTTTTCAAAATGTCCAGATAGCTTTAGACTTTCACTGATGTGTTTGTTGAAAGTAATTGTTTTTTCATTGCAAATAACCCAAAATAATATTATGGTACAATTTTAATTTCTGTAGCAATTATAAATTTTATCCTTTTAAGCTTTCTCTTAATTAAATTTTCTAAAGAAAAACTAGAATAAAGTTGAGGATAATATTAAAAAAATACATTTACTCGTAAATTTGGAACATGAAAATCAAAATGAGAATTTAAGAAAATAAAATCATTTTTTTTTAAAACATGCCACACACGCCATTATCATTCCATGCTATATTTTAATAAAATCACAGATTTTATAACTAAATACAGAAATTTGTAGAATACTGCACGCTAAAGTATTTTTATTTCTTCTAATTCTTCTTCACCTCTTGAAGTCAAGTACTAAAGTAAACCCTTTTTAAGACCACGTCGTACATTTGCTTGGTTATGTTTATTTATTAGGTTAGATAGAACCTAATGTACATGTACCAGAGAATTTATCATCACTTCTCGTCCGGTAGGTGGATGTTTTAATAAATTTAAGAAACAAACGAACATACAGGACCACCTGATGGTGTCTGGATTTTCTGGCTCTTGCTAGGTGCTAAGATTCCTCTTCTTCGTAGGTTTCCTTTTCTGTCTAGGTAGGCACCACCTTCTCACCCATTTCTATTGTCAAGTAGCAATACGTGCAGTGTTCAGATCTAGTATAATTGGCATTGAGAACTAGTATAATTGCAGGTTGTGAGCCATCATATCTTAGCCCTCAGAAGTGACAATGAATCAGTAGACTTCTTTGTTTGGAGTTGGTTGCTGGTCCATGGGTGGTCAGTAATAACTTTTTTTTATAGGATAAGGTGACAAACGAGCACAGAGTCCACCTGATGGTAAGTGGTTGCTGTGGCCCATAGACATCTACATTTATCCTCGTTTGCGAATCAAAATGCAGATGCGTTGACACCCGTGAGGTCTAAGATGGAATGCCACTTTTCCAGTAAAATGGGTCTCCGGTTCTCTACACTCACCATACGAAACATAGCAGTTTTAAGCTGCTATTTGACGCTGGTATTCTGTGAGACTTACCATCAAGTAGACTGTAAATACGTTGGTCACTTCAATTTAATTAAAAATGTAGGGGAGACCGGGAATGGTTGACCAAATTTCAATGAAGACGCTTGTATTTTCATTGTTTTCATGTATATTATTGTAAAAATCAATACATCTGATAAAAATAACGAAAAGCTCGCAATCAATTATGATATTGCGCACAAACTTCATTTGTGGTTAAAGAACTTTATTTCTCAAAGAATAAATACATTATTCACTTAAAGAGAAATAACAATATACGAACTAATAAATATAACACACAATGAGGGTACATCTAAAACTATACTGTCACTGTATTAACCCATGCGTAGATAATCGCAGATACAAAGATCTAAAACAGAATCGACTGGAAGTGACAAACAAGGTGAATGTACTAATACCGATTGTGTTTATCTTAAACTTTTATTTATTTAGTATAGGGGATCTATTTATTTATTTTCGGTCATTTTAAATAATATGTTTTTACGTACTTGTTTATAAATTTTATTTTTACATACTAGTAATACGTAGTTTTTAGGAGTAGTTGTGTTTAAGTTAACTTTAATGTGATTAAGTGAAAAAAAAAAAAAAAAAAAAAAATCTATTTATTTATTTATGTTCTTTTTACATATTTTACTATGTATGTAAATGTTTATTATTTTATTTGTATATACGGGTAATATGTAATTTTAGTAGTACTTGCTTTAATTTTAAACTTTTATGAACGGTGTGTATAGGAAATCTATTTATTTATTACATTATATATATTTATACATTTTATGTTTTACTGAATTCTCATTTATGTATTTTATTTATATTATATACTGGTAATATGTAGTTTTAGTAACTTTTTGAATGAAGCCATGGTTTTAGCATTTTTTACATCCGTCGGTATTTTATTATATATATTTACACCTTCAAATTCTATATTTTTCTTTCCATAATTGGTTCTTGGAGGGCGTGTTACTAAATAGTTAGCGTTTCTCAATTTTCTTTTTTGTATTTCATGTTTTTTAGTAAAGGACAAGCTGGAATTTATTTCCTTATTTAGTATTTTACGTATTAATATGCATGTATAGTATATATATGATTGTTTGACGTTCATTATTTTCGTATCTTCATATAATTTTTTACTAGGAGTTCTGAATTTATAATTAAATAAAACTTTTATTAGCTTATTTTGTGCCTTTTGAATATTTTCTAGATTAGTTTTAGCGGCTGTACCCCAAATTTCTATTAAATAGTCGATGTGTGGTTTAACTAATGAATTATAAATTATATATTGTACTTTTCGCGGAAGTTTATGTTTGAAACTATGAAGGATCCCTGTTAATGACAATAATTTATTTTTTAAACTTTCTATGTGTGGTTTCCAATTTAGCTGGCTGTCCAAAACGAGACCAAGATATTTTTCCTTTGTTTTCTTTTCAATTGGTTGATTATTTATTTTTAATTGTATATTATTTGTTATTCTTTTATTCTTTGCGGCAAATATTACATAGTTAGTTTTAGTGATATTGATAGTGAGCAGATTATACTTAAACCATTCGTTTAATAGATTTAAATCATTTTGTATATGAGGTGTTAATGATTCGACTGAATGACCAAAGTAGAAAAGGCTAGTATCATCGGCGTATAGAGAAACATCCCCTTTTAGGCCAAGTAGACTGATGTTGTTGATATATATTAGGAACAAAAGTGGACCTAATATCGAGCCCTGCGGTACGCCACATGTAATAGTACTGGAGTCACTTTGGTACTCACCTATTTTGACTATTTGTTTACGATTTTGTAGATATGATTTAAAGATTTCAAGAGCTTTTCCCGTAATACCAACTTGTGACAATTTTTGAATTAATAAATTAGGGCTTATGGTATCAAATGCTTTCTTGAGAGTAGTAGGTACAAGAAATATGAGTCAACCTACCGCATCCCGGGGTTGGTTGACTTGTCACTAGGGGTAAGTTGACCTATGAAATAATTAGCACACATTATATATATTACAAATACTTCTTATATTATAAAAAATATAAGAAGCATTTGTAATTTTATTACATAAAATTTTAATCCTGACGTTTTAAATATATACATGACAAACGAGCACAAAGTCCACCTGATGGTAAATAGATGCTGTGGCCCATAGACATTTACATCTCTCTTCGTTTGCGAATTAAAATGCAGATGCACTATCAGGCGTAAGGACTAAGATGGAATGCCTCTTTCCAGTAAAAAGGGTCTCCGGTTCTCTACACTCACCATACGAAACAGCAGCATTGAGCTGCTATTTTACGCTGGTATTCTGTGAGAACGTGGTCTTTCTCTGGTCGAGCCGACCCATACGTGCTACAGCTATACTATTAATATAGTTGCAGCATGGCTCTACCACGTATCAAACACTCGCACTGTTAATTTTGTGTCCCATTACCAGTAACTACCTGTTTGTTACACTCTACCTGTTGGTGAGTGGATACCGTGGTTCATAGACTAGACACCTACATTAATCACCCCTGACTACTAAGATAAAATTGCCTCAATTCCAGTTAAAAAGGGTATCCGGTTCTACACTTACCATATGCAACATATGTTACGCCGGTATCCTAAGAGATCGATGTCCTATCCTGGTCAAGACGCCCATTCCTGCTGCAGCAATAATATAGCTGCAGCGAGGCTCTACTACGTAGAAATTTAAAAGTGAAACTAGGCTCTAAGCTCTGTGCGATCATCGCCTTTATTGATTTATAAAAAAAAAATAGGAACAGAAATTAAAAAAAAAACTTAAACAGCTTGATGCTAGTGAGAATATACGTCATAGCTATGAATTATTGTATTATCATCGGTTCTTAATATCTCTACAAATTTCTAAATTATTCCAATGGCCGGAAGTGTTTAAAGATTCAATTAAAAAATTCATTACATTAATTCGTAGATATTTATAGGTCAAGTTAGTAAAGTTGTTTAATAAATAATAAATCTACTTGTGTTGTTAATAATATCTTAGAATGACATGAAGGGAAACTTAGTTTTTAATTGTGTTCTCATAAATTAATAGATATCAATACTATACAGTATTTTAATGTAGGCTTTTTTCTCTTTCTCTTTCTCTCTTTTCGGTCGTATCGGATTGCCGTCCCATCAGAGTATAGCAGTGAGGAAATAGAGAGTGCACCTGTGCTTCCCGCACACATAATCAGTTACTGGGTTTGTTTGTCAAGAAATTCTCAATTGTGGCAAAGGGTTGGAAGTCACTCCCGTGCCTCGGGAGCCACGTAAAAATGTTGGTCCTGCGCCTGATCTCTCTCCGGTCGTATCGAATTGCGATCCCATCATACTGTAAGAGTTAATATAGAGGTAATATAGAGTACACTTGTGCTTGCACACACATACTTGCACTGTAATCCTGTTCTGCTGATGGCTAGCCTCCGTTGAGACTGGCTGCGGTGACCGAAATTTCTTCGGTAGATCATAATGCCATTTCCATTTCATGGTCTCATCATCCTTTAATTAAAGTCATTGTGATGCATTTAGAATATATACATTTAAATATGTATATTTATTTTAATGCGTAAAATTAAATTGGGGATTATATTATAATAAAAATGAAACGCGAAAGTAATAGGGACAAAGTATAGTAATAATAAAGAATAAGTCGGCTGTAATAACGACCGTAATGTTCCATTTATAGTCAAAGATTTTTTAAGTCGTGATGTTGTCGTAAACAGACATTATCAGATATTTTTTATGCTTTTTGAAAACGTCAACACCGACATACTCACAAATAATAAAGTAAAAGTAAATTATTATCTTTAATGGAATTTGTTAAACAAGGTTATATTTATCTATTTATATACATATTTAATATGTGTATGTGTACGTGTATTAATATTTATATATTTTTTTATTTCTTACTTACGGCACCTGCCAATCTTTTCACCACTATGGGACTGGTAGAGAACGGCAACTGGCAGTTAAGTCCACCTTTTGTTACCCTATTAAGGTCAACAAACATCCCATACGGAATGCATTGTTAGTGGTGGGTTAGCATTTTCTTATTATATTTATCGACTAGTTTGAAGTGTAATATATTATTATTCATTAAGCATTTAATTTGGAACCTTTCATTGTATAAAAAAGTTAACGCAAGTATTATGTGCGTGATTTTTTTTTTTGCTTTTTGTTTTTGATTATCATAATCACGATCAAACTGCGACAATTCACTGATGGGTCACTTGTTACGTAAATAACAATAGTTGTTTATTTCCATTACAAACTAGAACTACCGTGACTTTGCTGGTTAAAATAACAAATATTTTTAAATTATTTATTTTGAGGATATTAATATTTTTATAATGGTAGCAAAAGAAACAGGGAATTTTATGTTAATAAATAACCTCGGTATATAAATTATACGAAATTTTATTAAAATACGTTGCGTTAGTATAGTTACTTTTTATATTTACTTTTTTAATGTAAATCAAAATCTGTTTTTATACTATTTTATGATATTTTAGATAATAAATTGTGTGTCTATAAATATAGTCCAATATTCCTATTTTTAATATCGTTATGCCATAAAATAAAATAAAAGTCGGAATCGTATCGTTAACCCTAAAGTACTTTTATTCCGCTCTCACAAAGGAATTAGTTACGCTTTAGCCCTTGCTATTGTGAACAATAAATTGAAATTATAAGGGATGCTCGACGGCTCAGGTCTTCGAGCATTTTATTGTATTCAATGTTGCTCGCGTCCATATTTAATTTAAAAAAAATTAAACAGTTTTCTTTTTCTGATAAGCATTTTTAATAACCAGTCCAATCCGGTTACGATTTGAAATAAATGAAAATGTTTTAATTTTAATAGTGTCTTCTATTTTTGAATACATAATCGAAGAAAATGAGATTGGGCCATCCTCGGTCAGCCATATCCCATTCATTTTTTTTATAGGATAGGGTGACCAAGCACACAGTCCACTTGATGGTAAGTAGTTGCAGTGACCCACAGACATCTACACCTATCCTCAATAATGAATCAAAATGCAAATACGTTGTTACCCGTGAGAACTAAGATGGAATGCCTCTTTTCCGGTAAAAAAGGGTCTCCGGTTCTCTACACTCACCAGACGAAGCACAGCAGTGTTAAGATGCTATTTTACGCGTCGACCCATACCTGCTACAACTATACTACTAATATAGCTGCAGCATGGCGCTACCAAGTATAAATACAACCCATACATACTTCTTGTAGTAACCGATTAACTAACATATATCATTCTTTTTCATCATCATCATTACAGCCCTTCACAAGTCCACTGCTGAACATAGGCCTCCCCCAAAGAATGCCACAAAACACGGTCCTGAGCCACCTGCATCCATCGACTTCCTGCATGTCTTACCAGGTCGTCACTCCATCTCGTGGGGGGACGCCCTACACTTCGCCTACCGGTACGAGGCTGCCACTCGAGAACCTTTCTTCCCCATCGGTTGTCGGTTCTTCGAGCTATATGGCCGGCCCACTGCCACTTCAGCTTACTAATCCGTTGGGCTATGTCGGTCACTCTGGTTCTACTGCGGATATCCTCATTCCTAAGTTTATCACGCAGAGAAACTCCGAGCATAGCCCTCCCCATAGCTCGCTGAGCGACCTTGAGCTTCCTCATACGGCCAGCAGTGAAGGACCACGCCTCAGTTCCGTAAGTCATCACTGGCAACACGCACTGGTTGTACAATTTCGTTTTAAGGTTTTGAGGTATGTCTGACGAGAAGATGTGTCGTAGCTTCCCGAACGCTGCCCAGCCGAGTTGAATCCGTCGATTGACCTCTCGGTCGAAGTTGGACTTACCCAGTCGGACTATTTGTCCCAGGTAAACATACTCGTCAACAACTTCGAGCTTAGTGTTCCCAACAACTATCGGCATAGGTGTGACATGGACATTAAACATGATCTTAGTTTTGTCCATGTTCATCTTAAGACCTATCCGTTGGGAAACACTATTGAGGTCATTGAGCATAGTGCTTAGGTCCTCCAGCGATTCTGCCATAAGGACTATATCGTCGGCAAATCGAAGGTGAGTGATGTACTCGCCATTGATGTTGATACCGTATCCTTTCCAGTCCAGAAGCTTGAAAACGTCTTCCAATGCAGCGGTGAAGAGTTTCGGGGATATGACGTCACCCTGTCTTACACCTCTCTGCAATTGGGTAGGTTTCGTACTCTGGTTCTGTACTCGGATAGCCATCGTAGCCCTACTGTACAAGCACTTCAACACTTCGATATACCGACAGTCAACTTGGCACCGCTGAAGGGACTGCAGCACCGCCCAAATTTCGACGGAATCAAAGGCTTTCTCATAGTCCACATACGCCAGATATAGTGGCAAATTGTACTCTTCGGACTTCTGTACAACTTGCCGAAGGGTATGTATGTGGTCTATGGTGCTAAAGCCTTTTCGGAAACCGGCTTGTTCGGGAGGCTGGAAGTCGTCAAGTCTGCGCGCGAGACGATTCGTAATGACTCTCGAAAACAGCACGTAGACGCGGCTCAGAAGGGAAATCGGTCTGTAGTTCTTCAAGAGAGCATTGTCACCTTTCTTGAAGAACAAGACCACCGCACTTCTGCTCCACGCCTCCGGTGTAATGCCACCATGGAGGACGGAATTAAAGAGCTTCTGAAGGACTTCAAGTACCGGTCTTCCACCCGCTTTCAGAAGCTCCGCTGTAATTCCATCCTCGCCTGGGGCCTTACCGTTTTTAAGGTGCTGGAGAGCCATCCTAATCTCGCTCAGACTGACATCCGGGATATCTTCGGAATAGTGTCGGATGAGACTCGCTCTTGGATCGTTACTCACACTTGCGTGTGGCTCCAACGATGATGTGTACAGCTGCCCATAGAACCTCTCAATCTCACTCAAAATCTCAGGTGTTCCGGAAACGATGCTGCCACATTCTGTCTTCAGCTTTGACAGTTGGCTCTTTCTGGCAGACAGATCTCTGGCAAAGACTTTGGAGCCTTGGTTCCGCTCGATCGCTTCTTCAATACGAGCTGTATTGAAGTTGCGTAAGTCCCGCCGCATGCATTTGGAGATCTGTCTGTTCAGATGCCTGTATGCTGTCAAGTCTGTTGAAGAATGTAGCTTCATCTCCCGTCTAACAGCCATGAGATTAAGAGTGTGATCGGAGAGTTTTTGTGTTCTTCTGCGGCGGGTCTTGCAGAACTTAGCTCCAACCGCATGGACAGTTTCCACGAGCTTGTCATTCATATCGTCCACTTCATTGCAGTCTTCTAGGCACTGAAAACGGTTTTGTAACTCGAGCTGAAAGGTTTCGGGACTTTGAAACAGAGCACGAGGGGGACGGAGCGTTGACTTCATTAGACGAGACCTCTCCAACTTAACGTTTAGGTTCAGTGTGCCTCTAACCATTCGGTGATCGCTACCAGTTTTCACCCTCGCGATCACGGAGACATCACTGAACAGTTGTCGTCTGGTCGTCATAATGAAGTCAATCTCATTTTTTGTGGAACCGTCGGGGCTCGACCAGGTCCACTTCCTGTGGGGCCGCTTCTGGAAGAAAGAGTTCATCATAAAGAGTCCCTCTTTCTCCATGAAGTCGGCCAGCTGCTGGCCTCTTGGGTTCCGTTGCCCTATTCCAAATTTCCCTACTTTCAGCTCACCGTTCTCTCTTGTGCCTAGTTTTGCATTGAAGTCTCCCATTAACACCGTATATTGGGTTTTGGAGGAATGCATGGCTCTAGAGATATCCTCATACATTTCCTCCACCTCCTCATCGGGGTGTGCCGAGGTTGGTGCGTAAACCTGTATGACCTTCAGCGAATACCGTTTGGTGATTCTGAGTATAAGGTACGCAACCCTCGGCGACACACTCCCGATTTTTACAACGTTGTTAACGAGAGACTTGTGGACGATAAATCCGACACCTCCTTGGGACAGATGGTCGCCCTCCCGGTGATAGAGCAAGTTGCCGGATTCGAGGATTACCGTGTCCTCCCCCTCTCTTCGGACTTCAGATAATCCTATAATATGCCAGCGCAACTTGTCTATCTCTTCTTCCAGCTCCACGATCTTCTCGTCAGTCCTCAGGGTGCGTGCGTTGTACGTTGCCAGGTCGAGTCGTCTAAGGTGGCAACCGAACCTCCACCGGAGATTCTTAGCACCCCCTGCCCCGCCGTTACCATGGTCGCCACCGTAGCCAGGAATAGCGGGGCCGCCGGGGACTGGGGGCCGTCTCTTTGTTACTCTCTTCATAGGGGGGTATTTGCCATAGTTGCCACGCTTGGCGAGCGGGTTGGCAACCGCAGTTTTTTTATTGTCATTTGGCTATTATCAGGAAGATGCTGCTGCCCATCTCCTGGCTGTTTCCCTTTGTCGCCTTTTACGACACCCACGGGAGGATATGGGGTAGTGGATATTCTTGACCGCCACTACACGGCAATCATTCTTTTTATATAAAGCAAAAAAGTGTGTTACAAACAAAATATCATCAATATTTGTGACAATTAAGTTTATTACTTTGGATTTTGCTCCTTATTCTTTAATTTGGAATTGGAAACGTCGTTAAACAAACCATCAAATGACATAAATTAACCAAATCACGATAAATTTTGCAGGAAAGAAACGTACTTAACATTTTATGATTTTTTTCATAAATGCTAACGAAAGGCTATAATCACTACTAAGTGTTGCCTCTTCTAGCTCTGCTACCAGTCTCCTTAGCATACTCCTAATCAAGTTATCAATAAAATATTTATATTAATTGAGAGTTTTTAAGAGTTTTTAAGATCTCTCAAATTAGCGTGGGCAGGATTTCTATTATTAATTTTTCTTCCAAGTTATCCCATACATGCTTTATGGGGTTCAAATCGGGCGAGCGCACTGGGCACCCCATAGAATTTATTACAACGAAGATAGTCGACAACTACAGCCACAATATGAGTGTGGGTGGGTGCATTATCATGCTTAAAACTAATATTATCTCCTATAAATGGTCTATGGGCCACAGCATCCACTTACCGTCAGGTGGACTGTGTGCTCGTGTGTCACCCTTGTCCTGTTAAAAAAAACTCTCTCCCGGGCGCTTCAATGCTTCAAGTAAAATATGGACTCGTCTGTAAATAGAACTTGACTCCAACCTATTCCAATTTTCGTGATTGCGAGCAAAATTAACTCGAGTTACTCGATGACATGTTGAAAGAAAAGGGCCTCTGGCAGGCAAGTGTGAATTTATTCCGGCCGATTACAGTCTTTTACAGTTTTTGTGCTTACTACAACCCCTCGAACTTCTTGGAGCTTCTTCCTTACCTCAGAAGAAGTGAAGGTCCGGTTTCTAAGCACGCTGGTAACGATGTACCTGTCATCTCTAGCCACAGTTTACTGTTTACGTCCCTGTCCTGCGGGTTTCACATATTGTCCGGTCTGTCGATACCTTTTGACAACTCGGTGTACAAAAGCTTTTAGAAAAATTTACTTAGCAAATACCCGCGTTATAAAATAATTACCTAGTATGAAGAGCATCTCCCGCCCTCCCTCAATTGTGTGCACTATCCCCGTCACCACTAATCCCAACACCGCTACTCCCAACACCACTACACTAGGCAAGACACATCACTGACGATAATACGACACGTGTTTCGCCTCTACACGAGGCATCCTCAGGTGATATAGACTCTACGGTGGCTACAGACTTTGATACTCGTATTTTTGGGCGACATGTGTGTAGGTGTGCCCAGTTTCAATTAAAGTAACAGCCCTAGTACCTTGAGTTGCGTTTAGATCTGGCATTCTCAATTTATTTTAACAATTCCCACTTAACACGATAAACAACGCAGTCAATGCAAACATTTAAATAAAACCTAAACTGAAACTCATGCGCAATTTCTGAAGCGACTTAAAAATGAAAAAAGG
Source organism: Parnassius mnemosyne (assembly GCA_963668995.1). Lineage (NCBI taxonomy): Eukaryota > Metazoa > Arthropoda > Insecta > Lepidoptera > Papilionidae > Parnassius > Parnassius mnemosyne. Next base: position 31,173,953 of record CAVLGL010000084.1, read on the forward strand.
TGATATACATTCTGTAAACACTAGGAACAAACACAAGCTAGTGATACCGGTCTCTCGACTCTACAGAGTCAGTAATTCATTCATGGGGCAATGTATACGCTATTACAACAAGGTCCCAGGAAATATACAAGGTATCTCTATTACCAAGGTTAAATGTTTTGTTAAGTTGAAACTGTATAAAAAGGGTTTTTATAATATAAATAAACTAAATCTACGACACATCTTCTCGTCAGACATACCTCAGAACCTGAAAACGAAATTGTACAACCAGTGCGTGTTGCCAGTGATGACTTATGGAACTGAGACGTGGTCCTTCACTGCTGCCCGTATGAGGAAGCTCAAGGTCGCTCAGCGAGCTATGGAGAGGGCTATGCTCGGAGTTTCTCTGCGTGATAAACTTAGGAATGAGGATATCCGCAGTAGAACCAGAGTAACCGACATAGCCCAACGGATTAGTAAGCTCAAGTGGCAGTGGGCCGGCCATATATCTCGAAGAACCGACAACCGATGGGGAAGAAAGGTTCTCGAGTGGCAGCCTCGTACCGATAGGCGAAGCTTAGGGCGTCCCCCCACGAGATGGAGTGACGACCTGGTAAGACATGCAGGAAGTCGATGGATGCAGGTGGCTCAGGACCGTGCTTTGTGGCATTCTTTGGGGGAGGCCTATGTTCAGCAGTGGACTTGTGAAGGGCTGTAATGATGATGATGATGATGAATATAAATAAATACATGGTTGATAATAACCCTTCGGAATGAGGTGGTCGCTTCCAAGCAGTTTCTAAAATAAATTTTATTAATAGTTTGTAATCATTTATATTGTAAAATTTCTTTTTTTTAAAAGGTCCCGCTGGGTTTCTTGCTGGTTCTTGCCAGTACAGAAGATTTTTTTCGAACCAGTGATAAAGTAAAAAATTACTTTCAACAAGAATTACACATGTAATCTATACTGAATAAAAAAATATTGTATTCTATTCTATTGCTGGCGGCTTCATACTCACCACGTACCAAACAATCACTGAAATTCAGTTTTTCGCCCATTCCTAATTTTTAACAAAATGTAAAGTAAAAAAAAAGCCGGCCAAATGCGAGTCGGACTCGCGTACCGAGGGTTCCGACCAAATCCGTAGGTATATAAGTTTAAAATTATTAAAAATATTTTTATTACTTAGATGATGTAACTAAAAATTTATGCTTTTCGCAATTTTTCCTTTATCTGTGCTATAATACGTTGCTTCGTACCAAATTTTAAGATTCTAAGTTCACAGGAATTACCTTGTAGGTTTTGATTCCCTTGCGAATGTCGAAAAATTACGGCATAAACGGCTGTATCTTTTGATTGCGTTGGCTTAGAATTTTGATTTTTTTCACAGCTCCAAGGAACAGTAGACTTGAGTATTTGATATGAATTTCAGCTTGATACCTCCACGCGTTCCTGAGAAAAAGGGTCTTGACAGACAGACAGACGACAACAAAGTGATCCTATAAGGGTTCCGTTTTTTCATTTTGAGGTACGGAACCCTAAAAACAAAATGATAAAAGGTGTAGGAATATCCATTACCTCGAGTCATTCCGTGGGTGTAGTAAGAGGTGACAAAGGAAAACTAAAACAAGAGATGGGCAGCACCATCTTCCTGATAACAACTTAATTATAGATAATAAATAACTGCGGTTTGTTGCGGGGGCCTATTTCTGCAGAGCAATGTTGAACGAAGGAAAAATGGACACATTAAGTTTCATCTTTGCAATGTGTTCCCTTCTGTTCCCTATTATTCAACATCCACTCTTTTCTTGTCTCTCCTCCAAACACCCAAGACTAATGTTTGTCTATTTATTTATTTAACAATTTATGTACACACAAACAGTGGAAAGGACACAATATGATGAAGAATTTGTACAAGGGCGCTACTTATCTCATTATGAAATTTCTTCCAGTAGGCCAGTTAAAAAGATATGTGATAAATAAAAGATAATAAGGTGTGCACTTTGTTATTATATACACATACATACATATATCCATACAAGATAAAATAAATACATACATATATATATACACACACACATATATATATATATATATATATATATATGTGTGTGTGTGTGTATATATATATATATATATATATATATATACATATAGTCATAATTAAATATATATAAATAATAAAAAGTATAGTAAATATCAAAGATATGGAAACTTTCATAGAAGACAGAGATAAATAATGTTCTTTTACACGTTTTTTGAATAATGTCACTGTTTTGATTTCTCGAATAGGAGGAGGAAGTGAATTCCAGAGTCTTACTGCATGTACAGAGAATGAACGGGAATATGAATGAGCTTCAAAGGATGGGAATTTTAAGAGGGTCTTAAGGTGAGATCTACAAGCTGCATCTGGAGATTTAAAAAAAGTAAATCGATTACGAAGGTATGAAGGGAAATTTGGACTATGTAAGATGTTAAAAAGAAGACAAAGGATACGAGTGTTCCTGCGAAATCGGATCGGGAGCTACTTGAGCTGCTTTCTGTATTTAGAGACGTGCTCAAACATCTTGAGTACAAAAATATACCGAAAGCAAAGGTTTTATAATCGCTCAAATTTGTTTAATTGCTCCTCTGTAGCATCCAAAAAACAGACATCAGCGTAATCTAAGATTGGCAAAATGAGAGTTTGAACAAGAGAGTTTAGTTGATAAGGGTAAAAAACTTTGAAGTCGTTTTAACGAGTGAAAAGCATAATGAACTTTTCTGCTTAAGTCCGTTATATGAGCACCCCATGATAACCTATTGTCAATAATTAGGCCCAAGTTCTTCGCAGATTCCGAATAAGCAATTGATGTGCCATTGATAATCACATTTGGCAGGGTGCAGTAGTCAATAATGCTACTATTATATCTGCTACTTACTATTAACGCTTCAGACTTACTTGGCTTTATAGTTAAACCATGGGATCTGGACCAACTACTAATTCTATCCAAATCGTCATTCAGTGCATCTATTGCTAATTTAGCCTCAGATGCCTCAAAGTGACGGTAAAGCTGCAAATCGTCTGCATAAAGATGGAAGTTGGAGGATATTATTTTTGTTATAGAATTAATAAAAACGGTGAAGAGCAAAGGAGACAAGACGCCACCTTGGGGTACACCTGCAATAAGATTACATCACTTGGAATAAGTGTCATTGGAGCGGATACATTGCGAGTGTCCCCGAAGATAGGAATCAAACCAAAGAATGGCCGAAGATGAAACCGTAGATGAGGCCGTAGATGCTGTGGCCCATAGACATCTACGTCTATCCTCGACTACGAATCAAAATGCAGATGCGTTATCATCCGTGACGACTAAGGTGAAATGCCTCGTTTTCAGTAAAAAGGGTCTACGCTTCTCTAAACTCACCATACGAAACACAGCAGCGTTAAGCTGCTATTTTATACTGGTATTCTGTGAGAACGTGGTCCTTCCCCGGTCGGAGCAGACCCATTCGTACTACAACTATACAAATTATATAGCACTTCCTGTCGAAGTTATAAGAGGTGACTATGGATAATCACAGGAAAATCTCATGTCTCCAGCTGGACGCAGTATAACCAGCTCGTTATCGTCAAACGTAAAACCCCCAGACCTTCGACAGGCTACAGTGTCAGTGATGCGAGGAATCTGGTACTGTGATCGTCATGGGTCCCTTTAGGAGCCCACTGCCTCAGAATAAAATTCAAATTTTGAAAAATTGAGAGGAATTCAATTCTTACGTAATACACATGGCATAATCTGACTCTGCTTATGAAGCTAATTAGATAAACATTTAGCGGTTGTTCATGGGCGGCGGTAGTCACTTACCATCAGGTGAGCCGCATGCTCGTTTGCTCCCTATTCTATAAAAAAAAATATTTGACATATTTCATAGCGGGGACGTTAATTTGTTCGGAAAATGTAAAATTTATTGTTTCTTTCCGTTCTATTTGCTATATTTTATATTAGTAACATTAAAAATAAAGAAACAAAACCACAGATATTCATAAAAGAAGAAATATTTAAAAACAGTTAAAAAGTGCAAAAAATTAAAGAGCATTGTTTTGTGTATTAATATTATCATTCATCATCATTACAGCCCTTCACAAGTCCACTGCTGAACATAGGCCTCCCCCAAAGAATGCCACAAAGCACGGTCCTGAGCCACCTGCATCCATCGACTTCCTGCATGTCTTACCAGGTGGTCACTCCATCTCGTGGGGGGACGCCTTACACTTCGCCTACCGGTACGAGGCTGCCACTCGAGAACCTTTCTTCCCCATCGGTTGTCGGTTCTTCGAGCTATATGGCCGGCCCACTGCCACTTCAGCTTACTAATCCGTTGGGCTATGTCGGTTACTCTGGTTCTACTGCGGATATCCTCATTCCTAAGTTTATCACGCAGAGAAACTCCGAGCATAGCCCTCTCCATAGCTCGCTGAGCGACCTTGAGCTTCCTCATACGGCCAGCAGTGAAGGACCACGTCTCAGTTCCGTAAGTCATCACTGGCAACACGCACTGGTTGTACAATTTCGTTTTCAGGTTTTGAGGTATGTCTGACGAGAAGATGTGTCGTAGCTTCCCGAACGCTGCCCAGCCGAGTTGAATCCGTCGATTGACCTCTCGGTCGAAGTTGGACTTACCTAGTCGGACTATTTGTCCCAGGTAAACATACTCGTCAACAACTTCGAGCTTAGTGCTCCCAACAACTACCGGCATAGGTGTGACATGGACATTGAACATGATCTTTGTTTTGTCCATGTTCATCTTAAGACCTATCCGTTGGGAAACACTATCGAGGTCATTGAGCATAGTGCTTAGGTCCTCCAGCGATTATTAATATACTGCTCCAGAAACTGATAAACTTTTATCAAAAAACAAATTCTCAATTAAATGACATTATGTAACAAAAAACTTTACCTCAGTGTCAATTAGCGACATCTTGTGAGCAGATAATTATAAGCCCTCATTGACGTATCTGTATGTAATAACGAAATAACTGACTTCTTTTAAGCTCAATGGAAATGAATAACCACTTTTAAATTTTTTTGTCTGTCTGTCTGTCTGTCCGGGCTAATCTGCGGAATGATTAAACTGATTGCGATGAAACTTCCCAAACAGATAGAGAACAACGGGAGTTATCTAAACTATGTGTTTCCATGGAAAATGTAGAGGATTATAGGAAATATCTAAACGATGCCACATTAATAAATCCTACCTAAGCAAAGTCAGGGCAGGTCGCTAGTATAGCATAAAAATAATTAATCACTAACACGTTTGAACTTTTTTATATGCGAAGACAAATAGAAATAGTTCCATTTAAACGTATGACATTCCATTAGTAGCTAATCAAATTATATTTGCTTCACGTGCTCGTATAATTAATTACTGCTTTATTATCATTAATGCTTAATAATTATTCTTTAGTCCTTATGTGAAAGTGAACCCTACAAAACAAGAACACGCTTGATTCATCTAATGCCTTTTAGTTACAAGGGTTATTATTCTCGTGAGGGCCGAATTTTCAATCGTTAGATAAAGTTTGTTAAATTGTTTGGTTAAATTGTTTCACTTTTTTATTCAGTCCGGTTATAATTTATTCAATAATTAATAGAATCAGGCGTTAATTTGTGAAAATCCATTATAATAAAGTTGTTCAAAATAAATTTGCTATGCTAATTCTCTATGCTTTTTAGAACATAATACAGCAGTGCCTGAACTTTTGCATAGCGGCAATAATAGGCAGAGGTATTTTCGCAGACAGACTCCTAGATAAAGTTGGTAAAAATTACCTTGCATACATCCACTCGATAAAATAAAATGATGTGTCTTACCTAGTTGGAAGACAACCCGCCGTCCCTCAACTGCGTGCACTATCCCCGTCACCACTAATACCAGCGCCACCACTCCCAACACCACTACACTAGGAAAGACACACCACCGTCGACAATACTACACGTGTTTCGCCTCTACACGAGGCATCTTCAGGTGAAGTAGACTCTGCGGTGTCTAACCGCTAAGCGTGTCATATTGTCATCGGTGGTGTGTCTTTCCTAGTGTAGTGGTGTTGGGAGTAGTGGTGCTGGGATTAGTGGTGATGGGAATATTGCACGCAATTGAGGGAGGGCGGGAGGTGCTCTTCAAACTAGGTAAGACACATCATTTTATTTTATCGAGCGGATATGGGCTAAGTAATTTTTACCAATTTAATATAATTTATTCGATGGATAATTTTTATCTGACCTGACTTGACTTTTTTAAATAGTAGAAATATTATTTATTAGAATCAGGCGTTACACACTTTGCGGAGATCCATTGTATTAAAGTTGGTAAAAATGTATTTGCTAAGATCCTCCTAATAAAATAAAATGATGTGTCTTACCTAGTATGAAGAGCACTTCTCGCCATCCCTCAACTGAGTGCACTATCCCCGTCACCACTAATCCCAGCACCACTACTCCCACTCACTAGGAGAGACACACCACCGTCTATAATATACGACACGTGCAACGGTGGTGTTTTCAACAACTTTAATTTAGTGGAATAATTAATAATTATAATAACAAAATAATGTTGAATCTGGTGGTTGAATACGGTGATAAGTGACAAATGTAACAATATAATGTGATAAAGAACGACCATTTTGCGTGACGCTTGTGTACAAAATGGCGTGGAGTTCTGTTTTCCGATTTCTGATCCTGTTGGCGGCTCTCGTTTGGCTTCTGGCAGCGGATGGTACAGCACGAAAGCGGAGGGAACCTTGGACTAATGGAAGTTGGTTGTGAGTATATTTATGCACTAATCTATTCTTTAATTGTATACTAGGTGATACCCGCTTGCTTCGCGAGGCGCACGATAATAGACGATAATAACGTAGTGTAAGAAACTGTTCCCGTTATGATGTTAGAAATTATTCTCAAAATTATTGAAATAATTAAAAATTTAAAATTTTGTACAACCGGATTCAATATAAATTATTAAGAATAACTCAAAAACTATCGGTCAGACCTTGATCAAATTTATATGGGACCACATGATAAGCACCATCTTTTAAATGAAAAAATCGGTTGTAGGTAAAGTCGGTTTACTGACGATAGTTGAACGTGACAACGCCGATTGTGCCTCTTTGTCGCTCGTTCCGCGCTCTCGCTTGCACTTCAAGCCTTAAATGGAACGCCTCAGAGCGAGGTAACGCCGCATGAGTCATGTTTATTCGTGCGTGCAGCCAGCTACATCGAATTATAAGACGTTGTCACGTCAAAAAGTTATGAGGTAAACACAGATAAATCTATGGAGATAGCACACATAAAAAAAGGGGAATAAAACATACAGTCGAATTGAGTACCGCCTCCTTTTTGACCCAATTACATGATAACACCAAAGTATGCAAGCCAACAGCATCACTACCCATCTCTTTTTTTTTATAGGATAGGTCACCCTACATCTATCCTCGTTTGCGAATCAAAATGCAGATGCGTTTTCACCCGTGAGGACTAAGATGGAATGCCTCTTTTCTAGTAAAAAAGGTCTCCGGTTCTCTACACTCACCATACGAAACACATCAGTGTTAAGCTGCTATTTTACGTTGGTATTCTGTGAGATGTCAATGTCAATGTTAATCTCCATGTAACACAGGGCAGCCTCCAGCATCTCAGCTACACAATCTTTCTTGCTTACACTAGAAGAAACACCACAACGAACAAAAAACACGTCACTTGTCTCTACTTAGGCAGAATCTCAGTGTAGAGGTAATGTTTTACCCCAACGGGCATAATGACGACAATGAGACTCGTAGAATTACCGACTGATATCTCCCAGTGTGATAACTTTTTTTTACATGGGGAAATGCCTACGCTTACCCGCCTCGAGGGGGCAAGGACGGGTTATGTCGGACTCGCACCGACTAAAACCCCATGGTGTTCCACCTTCGTCGCATATTGGCAGGGCCACGGGAACACTTTCGCACACATCCCACGCCCCACCAGCGCCGGCCACCCCATGGCAGCCCCTTCTCGTGGGAGGTCCTCTCCTCCCCATTTTTCTTCCCAGGCAAGGCGCATCAGGAACACAAGGCATGCCCCCTTTCACGGCCCCCAACTCCACCATCGGGCTCGGGGGGGTCCGATAAGCGGAGGCCATGGGGCCGGGAAAATCGAGCGCTTAGTAGCACCAGCTTTCCCGACCCCAGCGGCGGAGCTGGTCTCTGGCTCCGCCGCCAACCAAGTTTCGGCCGCGGAGGGTAGTGAGAGCGGCGCCTCGCAATACCGACACTCCTCTCCCCCCGCGGCCCCACCACCACCGCATCACCGTTCTTAGTGAGCGTCTACATTGCGAAATGATTGCGATACTAAATTTCAAGTCAATCGGGTGTTTGGTTTTAGAGATCTCGTTATGAGTCTATCAGTCAGTCAGTAGTATTCATATATATATATATATATATATATATATATATATATATATATATATATATATATATATATATAGTATTATACCATTTTAGAATCTTGGTTAGTCGCGTCAATTTTTAAAAAAACCTTGCCATAGTAGTGTCAGTACTTTTTTGAAAGTGGACTGAAAGTAAAAATCTTTCAAAATTTTAGGGGAAAAAATAATTTTGATGAAAGTTTGTGTAAAAACTACATGTATTCTGGTATTGATAAGGGTTCGAGTAGTCATGAGCAGGTCGACCCTCTGGTGCCCGTTTATTGTTGAATTTTGGGACACATTGTATATATATACATATATAAGTTGTATACTATATTACTAGCTGGCCAGGCAGACGTTGTTCTGCCCTTTCTGACGACCATTTGATTTCCCAAAAAAACTCCTGAAATTAGCAATAAAAAATTGAGAGTCTTTTATCGAGATAAAAACTATCCTATCTCTCAAGTATTTCATTGAAATCAGTTCAGTAGTTTAGGAGTTTATCGCGGACGTACAATGTGACACGTAATTTTTATATATAAAGATTCTATCTATTCTATTTATAACGATGTTAAAATAACTTGTCTTTTTAAATTGGGTTAGTTGCCAGGAGAAATTCGAATAAATTAGAAATCGTGAAATGGAAACCCATATTGCGAATACTAGCGGCCCGGTAGACCCTGTTCTGCCCATTCCGGTAGATGGCGCAGTGAGTTTTACTTGGCATTCACTCCGAACTTTTTACGTTATAAATATAATAATAATAATAATAATGTCCTCCAGACCGAATTTCGGTCACGGCGGCCAGTTTCAACGGAGACTAGCCATCTGCGCAGGACAGGATTATAGTGCCCAAGTGTTTGCGCAAGCACAGGTGCACTCTCTATTCCCTCACTCTCATAGTCCGATGGGACAGTAAACCGACACGACCGGAGAGAGATCAGGCGCAGGACCAACGGCTTAACGTGCTTTCCGAGGCACGGGGGTGATGTCTCACCGCCAACTTCCTGACTCCGGGCAGCTACTGAGAATTTCTTGATAGAAAAACTCAATAACTGATTTTTTTGGCCCGACCCGGGATTTGAACCCGGGACCTCATGATCAGCAGTCGCACTACTACAGCCACTAGACCAACGAGGCAGTCATAAATATAGCTATAAATTGTATACCAATAAATATAATAATAAATAGTTTAGTACATAGAACAATATAAAATTCGGACTCGATAGTTACAGTAACACTGTGGTCGACTGATTTATATTATCCATTACAGTCTGTAATAGTTTAGAAACTCCTAAATAGCACGCCTCATGACCATTTCATTTAATTTTAATGAAACAAATGAATTACCAAAATAAATTGATTACATAAAGTATAAAATCGATATCGGCTGTATGGTCCTTTGTCTATCAAAAATATATGAAAGCGCTTTAAATTTTAAATAGCAATAAAACTTTAAAAAGTTGAAAATCATTTTATTAGCAAACTACGCATACTAGGCTATTGATATGAAATAGGGATTGTTGATGTAATTCTGAAGCCAATAAAAGAAACCCCGGTCTCGATTCGTCAATTTTTTGGTAAGTTATCGTGATCGCATACAAAATCAACATCCAGACGTCCACGTAAAATTTAGTTCAAACTGTCTTTTTTAAATTAGCAATATGAAATGATTTTTTAAAAAAATATAAGTCTCATGTTATCGTATAAGTGCAATATGGTTATGATAGAGGTGATTTAAAAACAAAAAATTGCTTGGCCATACCGCGTCGAGAGTAAAGCACTACCTAATAACGCATTGCGTTATGAGGCGTGCAAGATTCTACTACTGTCACTGAATGCCGCTAGGCGAAATTTTTCCATAATAGCCACGCTTGGCAGGTGGGTTTGTAACCGCAGTTTTTTTTTCATACTTTTGAGTTATTGACAGGAAGATGCTGCTGCCCATCTGCTGTGTCAGTTTCCCTCTGTCGCCTCTTACGACACCCATGGGACAATATGGGGTAGTGAGTACTCTTGCACCTCTACTACAAGAATATTAATATTTTATATGATGATCTGAAGGACTTGCATTACATGACTACCACGATTGACAACTTGATCTTGTATTTATGATGAAATTAATCATCCAATGAATTTTGTTTGGAGAAGATAACATTTCTAACACTATCAACGTGGTAGAGCCAAGCTGCAGCTTTATTAGTAGTATAGTTGTAGCACGAATGGGTCGGCTCGATCGGGGAAGGACCACGCTCTCACAGAATACCAGCGTAATATAGCAGCGAACGATGCTGTGTTTCGTGTGGTCAGTGGAGAGAACCTTTTTTACTGGAAACGAGGCATTCCATCCTAGTCCTCACGGGTTACAACGCATCTGCATTTTGATTCGCAAACGAGGATAGATGTAGATGTCTATGGGCCAAAGCAACCACTTACCATCAGGTGGACTGTGTGCTTGTTTGTCACCCTTATTCTATAAAAAAATGTACACATACGGACATCCTTTTAAAACAATTCAATCCGACGCCACATGAACTACCTAACACCTACACCAAACTTCCTTCCACCAGGTCGTCACTCCATCTAGTTGAGGCCGCCCTTCACGCTTACCGGTACCATTCTGCCACATGAAAATCTTTTTTGTATTGCTGTATCTATTTGCTTTATTTACTTTGATAATTTTCATCATTTTACCAGGCTCTGATTAAATACCTTTTTACTTCTACGGCCGCACGTAGTGCCCTGCAAACTCACAGAGAGTTAAAGAATAAAATTCTATTTATATATAATATATTTCAAGTATAAAAAGCTCATTACATATCGATCCCTTTCCCTCTATTGTATGGTACACGACATGTCTAGACTAAACAGGGCGCAGGTGGCTTCATACTTCGATAATCAAAACGCGACGAATTGTGGATTGGATAGTCCAACTTTAATATAACAAAAAATCTTAAAATATAGATAAGAATCACATTTTTATTTGTTTATTATATATTATAACGTTTCAAAAAAATTTCGAAATAAATCAATATTTACACCTGTCTCACTAGTGGAGACTTCGCCAAGAAATTAAGAATTCGATTTTGCTCAAGACAGACAGTGAAGTGTATATTTGGTAGTGGTAATGGTATACGAGTATAAGGTGTAGCGATCCGCCCCGACTTCGCACCTGTGATTTATAAATCACGATAACAGCGCCACCTACCGGGTCCAATTGTGAATCTAAACCATTCTCTAATCAACTTAATCACACAAACAAAATCTCATCACAATCAGTCCAGCCGTTTTCGGAGGATTTCAATAACATACACACGGAGAGAGGAATTATATAACATATTATTTTGAACGCCCCCACACTTTCCGTTCTTGGTAATTTTTAACATGCCAAAAAGCGCTATATATAGGAGCTATAGTTTGAAAATGTGATTTTCTTTAATTATAGACTCCGCAAACCCCCCCCCCCCCCTTGCCGGGTAGAATTTCGTGAAATTCGTTTTTATCCTCTACTCGGCGAAAGGAATATTCCTACCAAATTTCAAGTCTATGGGCCTTATGGTTCCAGCGATATCGTGATGAGTCAGTACATAGGTGAAAATCTCTTAATATCTTATAGGGGAGACCGGGTACAAAAATAACATTTTCTACTTTTACCTTGGTTTCTGGTTAGGTGTATATATTTTAATGAAATTAATATAGCCATATGTACATTCCGTTTATGTTCTTTACATTAGTATCTTGATTTACCTTATTATTGTGTATCTTATATGAATTACAGAGACTAAAAATTCGTCAGTTGTTACTTTCGACCGCGTAGGCAGGTCGAACAGGACAAAGGGGTTTGTAATGAATATATGTAGATATAATGTGACATATTAAATCAGCAAATTATGTATTAGAAGACTTTGTTTTAATACCACAGATAAACATTTGCATTTTATATACATTTTTTACAATTATATATTTTAAGAAAACAAAACAAATTATTCTTGCTTTGAATAAGATCAATTAGTATATACAATACAATACAATACAATAACTTTATTTCAGGCATCAAGGACTTAAAAATTAAGAACGTTGGCCCATAGCAATATATACCTTAACCTAAAAATATATATAAAATATAGACATAACTTAACACTATTTAGGGAACTTTTTTCTTTGGCGCGTCCCTGTATCGGCGAAACACTACCCCAGAGGGCCAGAAATCGGGAGCGAGGAATGTCTCTTTATGTTTTGCAGGAACCTGAAGTACGTAGGATTTGAAGTTCGTTGACCTATTAGACTCCAGACGCTGCAAATGTAAAGAGATCGGATCCTCAATGCGGCATCGGCTTCGTTCTTCCACGAAGCGCAGGACGTCTTCTCCCGACGTACTTTTGTCCAAACGCGAGATGTAGAGTTGTATGGTTGGCTCCACAGCACGCAGAGTTGTACTCGCGTTTATTTTCGCGGTCCCACGCTGGTTACAGATGGGTCGCGACCGACGTCTCTTCTCAACAAGAGTAAACCCGTCCTAATCAATCTTGTCTTGGGTCACCACTGGAACTGATTTTATTTCCACATTCTTCCGCTTTCGACCACAAGAGGGTGCCGGTTGTAAAGATTTTCGGGCAACATCCGCAAGCGTCTTCCCTTGTTTTGAGGTTGGCTTCGGCGGAGGAGTACCAATGGGTTCAGTCAAGGGTTGAGGTGGTGATGCAATGACGACCGAGGTCGCCCTAGTTTCTCGGTCATCAACCCGCTGACAGACGGTATCGCGTGACGGAGTCGCAATCATCGGTGAAATATGACTACTATTACGGTTACCGCGTGTCGTATTCACATTCTGCGACGGCGGTGAATTTGCAGATGTTGCAATTATGTTGTGCAACATATTGACTTCGTTCCTCAGCTCTGTTGCGGCTCGTTCTGATTCCTCAAATTTGGAACGGATGTCGGTAATATCGGCTCTCAACGTGGTGATGTCTTTCAACAAACTGGTGACGTCTACGTGATCGAACGTCACGGGAGGCAGCTTGTTGAGATCACGCGCGACGAAAGTTGGGATGTCTTCAGGGTCTGTCTCATTGAACAGCCTGAAGATGTCTTGCAGGTCTTTCTTACCGCGTCCATCCCTGTGACGTGTGATAAGACGGATTTAGGTCACGGCTGAATCTGCTAACACCTTCTTCGCTTGGATGATCTCATCCTCGGTGAAGCTTGTCATCAGTATCTGCTCCAGAGACACCTGGTCCATGACGTCCAATTTTTGTTGAACAAAGGCCAGCTACTCGTGGATTACGTCGGTTTCGGAACGTTTAGGTGGACACGCCATTTCGAGTTATTTTTGCGCAGTAGGTATGCTTACGCTACAAAAATACTGTAAGTTCGGCATTAGAGCCGTCACGTCATTATGAAGCGACTGCACTAACCGGTAGTAAAATATTTTTTTTCACAATCAAACTATTCGGTATTAGTCCTTTACTCAGACACAATTATGGCACACATAATTTCTATTATCGTTGACGCATTTAGCATGTGACCACATATTACATTTGGTAAATTGTATTCATTGCTCATTTGGTCAACTGTTGCTAAAAGTTCCTAAACAAACGCGATAGATGCAATCTCTGTCGAAGGTTTTTTTTCTGCCTTCTTTGTCTTTTTTCCTTTTAGCTGCCTTCTTTGTCTTTTTTCCTTTTCCCTTCCCTTCGTTGATATCAACTTCCTGTTGCCATTTCCAGTATCGGATCGTAATACCGTTCCTTGGATTTATTTATTTGTTGATATTCTTCTTCAATTGCGTTACTTTTTCAAATTTCATATTATGTTCGTTGAAACTCAAGGCCCGCGACAGGCTTGTTGCTTGAGCGCACCTCAAAGAGAGGCTCAGGTGTCGTTTTAAAAAACCCGTCAACCACTCCTTACCCGCAATTTGAGTATCGTGCCACGTCCCAGGAAATGTTTTTCCATCATTTATCACCGGTTTAAGTACTTCAGATAGAGATAACCCAAAATAAACTCCAGAGCACTCGATCAAATAGTCCCGTAGACATTTTTCCTCATCAATAGTAAAAAAACGGTTGACACAACGATAGCTCACAACTGCGCTAGTATTTCCTGCTTTAATTTTTTTATGTATCTTTATAATATTACATGCCAAACAATATTTTTTCCAGGGATTAATTTTGTATCATCTTTGGAATGCTCTTCAGCCGCTTTTCGGAACACTCCCGTGTCAGTAGTTCCTCGTGTGGTAGTTCTTATGCATTGTCGCGGCATTCTGTTCAAATAAATACAAGAACACATAACAATATTAAGTAAACAAATCATTAGGAGGACAAAAGTAACATGTTACTTGTGTACCCATAGGGCTATATTACTTTTGTACCCGACCACATTTTTGTTAGAACATGAAAGATAGCCTTAAAACGGAACATGCCAGACAAATACGAATTAAAACATCCTTTTAAGACTACAAAATATTAAAGGCCGGCAACGCATCTGCAATTCCCCTGGTGTTGCGGTTGTTCATGGGCGGCGGTAGTCACTTACCATCAGGTGAGCCGCATCATGGTCGATTGCCCCCTCTCCTATAAAAAAACAAAACAAAAACGTTAAATAAAAAAAACGTTAAAAACTTACTTTTGATTTGTGAAATCACATACTCGTACCGTCCTCTCACTCAACCTAACAACGCGTGGCGTGCGCGGCGACTTAATGCAAGTGAGGGGTCACCACCGGCTGTCACCTTACGGCAGCAAAACGGTGTGTGGCTATTGGATAAACCTACAGAGCATTTGTTACTTTCGACCCGCTGTTACTTTTGTACCCGGTCTCCCCTACAAATAATTAGTCGGGTCATAAGTTCTGTCAAAAACTTTTTATAAAATTAATGATACACTTTTTAATAATTATATAGAAATGATATATGAAACAAAAGGTAATTTAATTTAGTATACTGTTTTATTTATATTATTCAAAATGCCCTCGCCTATTTTGAATACATGCCCTTAATCGACGCAGCCAATCACCAATCGCAGCACGCACCAAATTCATATCTATTTCTGCCGCTGCTTTAGCCAAAGATGCTCGGAGAGATTCCAAATTCTGATAAGGTTTAGCGCAGACTTTTTCCTCCAAATGTTGCCATATCTTGTAATCCAGTGTGTTTAAATCTGAACTAGAAGAGGGCCAGTCTTCGTGTCCGATAAAATCAACTCCACGGGCGGTCAATCAGTTTTGCCTGCTTCGTGCCCTATGAGCTGGTGCAGAGTCCTGTTGAAATGTCCAATGTCTGTTTTTGAACATTGTTTGAAAAAGAGGTTCCACTATATTTGTTAGGATGGTATTTTGGTACACCTCGGCACTGGTTTTTACACTTTTTTCACAGAAAAGCACCTCAGTTAAGCCTGAATATGAGACTCCAAGCCAAACCATTAGTGACGAAGGATAATGTCCTCGTTGAACCCCCGGAATACGCGTGCTGGCTTCCTCACTGCTGTGGACATACACCTTATCATTTTGTTTATTATAACTTTCTTCGACGTGAAAATTTTTTTCATCCGAAAATAAAATTTCGTGACATTTTTTTCCCTCGTACCACCGTAACAAAGCGCAGGATCTATCCAGCTTAATTTTTTCAAACGCTTGTTCAAAAAATGTTCGGTCTTCTTACGATAAGCTCGTAGTCTTCGGTCTTCATTGATCACTCTCTTGACCGTGGTTCTGCTTTGGCCCATCTAAAGAGCTAAGATTTTTTGTTACGAACAGGATTTCGTTGGATTCGCGCCTTCACTGCTTTGATGATCGCGGGTGTCCTAACTGTACGAGGTCGGCCGGTCCTCTTACGATCTTCGAAGATTGAATCTTCAGTGAATTGCTTGATAGTGCGATGGCGTTATTTTCAATTTTTCTACAATATTTAAAATCTCTTTTGGCGCGTAACCACAGCGGTGCAACGCGATAACCGCTACTCTATCTTCTTTCTTCGACCACTCCATATTTGAAAATGAATGAAAATTAATGTCTTTTTTATTCTCGGCAAGTTCAAACGATATATTTTTAAAATTGGTGAAGTTCATCTAGCTAGTATTCGAAAGTTTTAAATAATAAAACTAAGCTAAGTATACCGACTAAGTATATATACAGAGAAGATTATATTTTGATGGTGATATTATGCTATGATAGCAAACATAATTAATCCCAGCCGCCAAATTTCACGATCGCACATCGCGCCAGAACTCCCGATACCATCCACACCATCTGGATGATTGGCGGTCCACCACTGTGCGATTTAGAAGATGTTTTCTTCCTCGCACGACCTCCTTGTGGAATCGATTACCATCAGCGGTTTTTCCGGACCGATACGACTTAGGGACCTTCAAGAAAAGAGCGTACTCCTTTTTAAAAGGCCGGCAACGCATCTGCAATTCCCTCCCTGGTGTTGCAGTTGTTCATGGGCGGCGGTAGTCACTTACCATCAGGTGAGCCGTATGCTCGTTTGCCCCCTCTCCTATAAAAAAAACTCCATGAATGAAAATTAATGTCTTTTTTATTCTCGGCAAGTGCAAACGACATATTTTTAAAATTGGTGAAGTTCATCTAGCTAGTATTCGAAAGTTTTAAATAATAAGACTAAGCTAAGTATACCGACTAAGTATATATACAGAGAAAATTATATTTTGATGGTGATATTATGCTATGATAGCAAACAAGCAATTTCTAAAAAATTTCAAAAAAGTTCTAAATTAGATTTTATTTACTAATATTTGAACTATTTTTTTATATAGGCTATGCATACCTCAAGGGTACATTTAGAGAAAAAAATAATTTAAAATTATTATGTTATAAAACTATTATATTAAATATAATTATAAAATTTTATGTTTTACTAACATGCAAATTAACTTCTGAGCCTAATAAAAGCCAGTTATTTAAATATTACAGGCACTTTAATTTTATTTATATGTATACATGTGATTTTATGCTTTCTTTTATTGTACTTTTTTGAAACGGCTCTTACAGATAATTTGGTATTTAAATGACCTTTTAAGTTCTAAGTTCATCTAGATAGGAGTAATCTTCGAGAAAATTAAATTTTATTTCTAACGCCCAAGAAAGCTTGGACGCCGGGGTACTGTTATTTATGCGTGGTAGAGCCGCGCTAAAATATTGTACACGCGGCTACTGGATGAAGTTCTGCGATGAAAACCCGGGTCAGGCCACAGAAAAACAATTTATTACATTTTTATATCAAGAAATGTTCAGTAACAGCCTGGAGTCAGAACTTGGCTTGGCTGTGTTTCACCCTTGCGCCTCGGAAAGCGCGTAAAGCCCGTTCGTTCTGCACCTGATATCTCTACGATCGTGTCAGATTCCCGTCCTATCAGACTATGGGAGTAAGGAAATAAAGAGTGGCTCAGAGAAAAATTTAAAGAAATAAACATATTAACTTTGGCATCGCAATATATTTATGAAAATGTAATGTATGTACATAAAAACATAAATAACTTTAATAAGAATAAGGATGTTCATACCTTAAACACTAGGAACAAACATAAGCTTGTAATGCCACTTACTAGACTCCACAGAATTAGTAATTCATTTATGGGGCAATGTATACGCTTTTACAACAAAATCCCAGAACATGTTCAAAGTTTGTCAATAAACAAGTTTAAAAGTTTTATTAAAGAAAAACTGTACAAAAAGGGTTATTATAATATCAAGGAATACATGAATGAAAATAACCCCTGGGAATAAGGTGATTGCCACCATGCTGGTTCTATGAAAATTATTTAAAAATTGTATAAACAAAATTATTGTTAAGTGTTATGTAATAATCAATATTGAATAAAAATCATTATATTCTATTCTATTCTAGAAAGGGTATACAATATAATGCAATAAGTAATTTTCAGTTATTAATACAAGTGGTAAAATAAAAAAAATTATACATCCGACTACAACGTAAATTATTATGGATAACTCAAATACTACTCGTCAGACCTAGATCAAATTTATATGGCACCACATGAGAAGCATCCGCTTTCAAATAAAAAAAAATCATCAAAGTCGGATCACTTAGAAAAATGTTATGAGGCACTTAAAAATACCGTCGAACGGAGTACCTCCCCCTTTTTGTAATCGGTTGAAAATAATAATTTACCCCATGTCATTCCTTGGGTGTCTTAAAAGGAGATGGGCAGCAGCGTCTTCCTAATATCAACTAAAAATAAAAAACTTCGGTTGCTAATCCGCCTACCAAGCGTGGTAACTATGGCAAATATCCTCCCTATGAGGCATTCTATGCAGGAGGCTTATTTTCAGCTATTTACTCCTTATTTAATAAGCTGTAACGGTACGGTAATAGTATGTAATATTTGTTAAATTTATACATGTGGTTCTGAGCTGATTGGCACATTGCAAATTTAATAGATTGTAAAAAGGAAATAGATATTTTTTTTTAAAATGGCACTCTCTATTTTACCCTTCGCTTTTCTCCCAGTCAATACCGCCTTTGCGCAATATTTAACAGTCACCCTGTCCACGGTATAGACACAGTTATAGACAAAACAATAGAAATGTTCATATTATATAATTCTTAGTACAGAGAAAGGGAATGTATCAGGCTCTGCGCCACCTGTATAATTGCCACGTTCAAGCGGCCGATTTTTTTATATTTTTTATAGACAGACGTAATCCTGTAATTAAAACTTAAAGGAAACGTTAATAATTGCTTCGTTTCGAGCTAGGTGGGGTCGATAGTCCTTTAGTAGTGATCATTCCGACACTATTTTTTTTTCTTTGTAATGGAATCGTACTGTTGTACTTTTACCAGTGTCAAGTAACAAAAAATAATTTAAAAAAAAAACATTCATTCTAATTTAGATCCTCCCTATGAGGGATCCCCCGTTGTCGAAAAATTGGACACTTTTGTTTTAAAATTTTAAATAATTAAAGATAAGTATATAAATCTTTGTATACTTATCTTTAATTATTTAAAATTTTAGACAGAAGAGTACGAAGTACGAAACCTATCCAATTGCAGAGAGGTGTAAGACGGTGACGTCATATCCCCGAAACTCTTTACCGCTGCATTGGAAGATGTTTTCAAGCTTCTGGACTGGAAAGGATACGGTATCAACATCAATGGCGAGTACATCACTCACCTTCGATTTGCCGACGATATAGTCCTTATGGCAGAATCGCTGGAGGACCTAAGCACTATGCTCAATGACCTCAATAGTGTTTCCCAACGGATAGGTCTTAAGATGAACATGGACAAAACAAAGATCATGTTTAATGTCCATGTCACACCTATGCCGGTAGTTGTTGGGAACACTAAGCTCGAAGTTGTTGACGAGTATGTTTACCTGGGACAAATAGTCCGACTAGGTAAGTCCAACTTCGACCGAGAGGTCAATCGACGGATTCAACTCGGTTGGGCAGCGTTCGGGAAATTACGGCACATCTTCTCGTCAGGTATACCTCAAAACTTGAAAACGAGACTGTACACCCAGTGCGTGTTGCCAGTGATGACATACGGAACTGAGACGTGGTCCTTTACTGCTGGCCGGATGAGGAAGCTCAAGGTCGCTCAGCGAGCTATGGAGAGGGCTATGCTCGGAGTTTCTCTGCGTGATAAACTCAGAAATGAGGATATCCGCAGTAGAACCAGAGTGACCGACATAGCCCAACGGATTAGTAAGCTGAAGTGGCAATGGGCCGGCCATATAGCTCGAAGAACCGACAACCGATGGGGAAGAAAGGTTCTCGAGTGGCAGCCTCGTACCGGCAGGCGAATTGTAGGGCGTCCCCCCACTAGATGGAGTGACGACCTGGTAAGATATGCAGGAAGTCGATGGATGCAGGTGGCTCAGGACCGTACTTTGTGGCATTCTTTGGGGGAGGCCTATGTTCAGCAGTGGACTTGTGAAGGGCTGTAATGATGATCATATAAATCTTTGTATACCTTTTGACCACTAAAAATAATAATGTGTGTTCCAAATTTGAAATCCTATAAAATTAGGGTGGAGCGGCAACAGTGGTCGAAATTAATAGACAGCACCCAAACCGGTTTCGAACAAAAAGATTTCCGATACCGCTTGGATTCTGGGTCTCATTAGCCCTACTTAAACATTATTACAGGGTCATTACGTTTGCGCCTCCCGGTGGACTGCGGTAGGAAGTTTACAGAGATGTAATTACCATTAATTTCTTGAAATTCTTTTCTTTTTCTTATATTAATATTTACACAGTATACTACGTTAAGCTGTGTACAATCAGATTGTGAAAAAAATTATTAAAAAGATATTATATAATTGCTAAACTAGATCTTCGATTTCACTCATCTCTATTTGTTATATAACTAATGATAATATAATGACAATAAATATAACAATATAATGACATAAATTATAAGAATTGCAAAAACATTGCAAAAATATAATCAAAACTCATATTAAAAATACGAGCGAACTTAACTCTTTCATGGAAATTTGGGGTAGAAATGAGCTAACAGTCAACCCGATGATAAGTGAAATACTGTAGCCCATAGACTCCTACATCCATCATCGATTAAAATGAAAACGGCGTGACGTTGTCACTGCTTAAAACCAAGATAGAAGTCTGTTTATCAATAAACGGGTAGCTTTTTTTCGTCACCGAACGAAAAACAGCAGAATTATGCTGGTATTCTGTGGGGGCGTAGAACAAATGGCAGGCCATTCTGCAATTCTGTACTTCAAAGTAAAAGTGATTAGTTTGTGAAGTTAAGTCAGTGCTATTTACCATCTTCGGCTACGTCACCACTTACCATCAGGTGATAACATCCTTCGAATTTAGCTAACAAGAGCATTTTTTTATAAAAGTATTGGTGCCTTTTAGCACCAGTCTCTGTAAATGATGATTGGCGAGCCAATTAAAATTGATTAATAATTACTAAGTAATCACATCGGCTTGAGTTTCTATTATCAACAAAATTAAATCCAGGCCCAAGTATACCCCTAAAAACTTTTAGATACTGTAAGCTTATTCTGCGTAGATCGACGATAAAATTAAATGCCATAAAATCTGTAAAATGAGTTTTATTTAATAAGTAATATTTTCGTAGATATAAGAAATCATTTTAGGACCAAAAATAATAATAAAAAATCAAGCTAGTCCGTTTTAAGACTTCAGGAAGCCGAACACCTCAATCCCCTGTGATACGGGGCTCTATAAAGCAACCAAAACTTTCTATACTATGAGATCAAAACGTCTAGAGAATAAAAAAAACAGAGGCAGCCATAAGAACGGCCAACAGAAGTGAAAACTCAATGATATATGCGTATACATGTACACAGGCCACTATACTACGCGTCGCTAGTCAGCCTTGACCAGACTAGCGACGTGTAGTAGACATGCATGTGATGAATTGCGCGCAAACGAAATACGTCACGAGCATGTCGAGGTCATCGGTGACGCGAACCCATAAGTTTTGCCCCTACCAAAAATCGCACAACGCGGCTAAAGAAGTTTTCACTTTAAAAATTTATTAAACCCAATAAAATCCAAGAATAATAGTTTTATTTAAAGCTTTTCAAAATTACAACATATTTAAAGGACACTTAATCTTATTAATTCAATATTATAAAAATATTAAAAGAAAAAATGGTTATATCACCAACTCTTATGAGATATTATTACATACCTCACAAGTAATTCATATAGACAGTGTGGAAAGGTTTATTTTAAGTAAGCAATATAAATAACCTTTTTCTTACCTCTGAATTTAATTTATCTGTGCTACGGTGCGTTATCGTAATTTATTGGTCCGCTGTCTATACTTAAATTCATCTTTAACTTCGTTCTTAATTGGTTTATCATAAAAACAGAATAGTGTGTTGATTACAAGCATAGCTTTTTCACATATAGTCAGAATATTTTGTTCTCTTATGTAAGCAGTATTGTAAACACTTACTTTATGACTTAATTCAAAGGCTATTTTACGATGGTGCTGATAAAATGCGGAACATACCCACGTATGTTCCGATATACACTGCGAGCACTGCTCAGTGCTCTCACTGGTATAAAATTCGTTCTGTTATGGACTGCCAGTATACTGCCGCAGTACCCTAGCAAAATATATGACGTCATAAATCGCCGCCATTTTTGTACTATGAGCACTGGCGCTTTCGAGGTAAGGTACTCTCAGTACTTTGATCACGTGATCAAAAAACATAACAGCGCTTAGAGGTTTAACAGCTTTCACGAATGATTCTTATTATTATTAATTAATATTGTTATCAAATAAACTCGGACATTAAGTTTTAAAAGCAACAACATTCAAAATCTTTTTTTGAACAAAAAACGGGTACTTTATTGATAAATATTTTTATTTGAAAACAGTGTCGAAAATGGGGACGACAGTATACTGGATCTCCGGAGGCCCCGTAACGTTCTAATTGAACCCCCTGTTCCGCTAGATCCCGAAACCGAAATGTCGCCGGCCAGTCACACACAAACACTACACAATCACCTTGTGCCAGAAACACTGTTAAGGTAGCCATACACGCTAGGGTGTACCAGTCAGGTCAGGGTGTACTATCATCATCCTCATCATCATCATTACAGCCCTTCACAGTCAACATAGACCTCTCCAAAAGAACACCTGAAAGCACGGTCCCGAGCCACTAAACTTTATTCTGTGACACTGTTTTTATCTCTAGTCCCTTAACTCTAAACATTACTTACCCCAACGCAACGTCACACAATTAAAAATAAAACATACTGTCGGTGCATCGGTGTGCCCACACAATTAAATAATAATATAATATGTACAGGTAATAAATAACTTGCTAACTCGGACTGCAGATCAATTAATAATTTAATTAACTTCGTCCATCCATCGTCTCTTACGACACCCTCGGGACAGATCGTCCCGACGGATATTGGGTAGTGGTTTTTCTTAAGCCGCGTATCCACCAAAAATGTTGACAACAGTTATGTTTCCAATTGTTTACAACTGTTTCCAACAAGCGTCTCCACCGAGGGAACAAATGTTGGCAACAAACGTATTCCTTTGATGTTGCCGCCGAAAATGGACACAAGTTTTGTTACAACTTTGGTGGAGACGCGGCTTTACACCACCATACACGGACAAACAAACCAGATGAGCAGCAGAGTCTTCTTAATAACCTTTGATAGGCTGCAACGGTAACGGTAAAAAAATCGCAGTGCATTGCTTAGTAAAAAGCGACAGTAACCTAATGGTTATAAGAACGGACTGTGGACTTATCCTAAGTACAAATTGATATTCGACCTCTTTTGGACACTTAACGTAAACACAGTAACAATAATGTCATGTACACCAAATTTCGGCGCCAGACAAGATTATAGTGCACGAGTGTATAAGCAAGCTCAGGTGCAGTGTCTATAATAAAGTCGGTTCGGTCGCACACGGAATAGTGTTCGGATCTTTGGGCTGGGGCTCCCCAGTGCCAGCTCCTTCCATTTGATCGCATCCAGCGCAGAGCTGTTCGAATCGGCGGCGACCGAACTCTTTCCGATCGGCTTGACTCACTGGCACTGCGAAGAGATGTTGCATCTCTCTGCATATTTTATCGCAGTTACCACGGGGAGTTTTCTGAGGAATATTTCGGACTAATTTCAGCAGCACAATTTCACCATCGCACATACCATCTGGATGACTGGCGGTCCACCACTGTGAGATTTAAAAAAAAAGTTTTCTTCCTCTCACAACTTTCTTGTGGAATCGACTAACACCAGAGATTTTTCCGGACCGATACAACTTAGGGACTTTCAAGAAAAGAGCGAACTCCTTTTTAAAAGGCCGGCAACGCATTTGCAATTCCCCTGGCGTTGCAGTTGTTCATGGGCGGCGGTAATCACTTACCATCAGGTGAGCCGTATGCTCGTTTGCCCCCTCTCCTATAAAAAAAGTCTATTCCCTCACTCTCATACTCCGATTGGACGGCAACCTGAAACGACCGCAGAGATCACTCGCAGGACCAATGACTTGCTACCCGAGGCACGCAGGTAAAACACCGCCAAAAATCCTTGCGATCAAACGGTTCCCCAAATACAAACGAATAGAACTAAGGACAGCGATTTGGATGCCAATAAGGATGCTTACTACATATTTGTTTTAAAACTTATTCTAAATGGATTTCAATGGCCATCACCTTAAATATGCGTTTTCAATGGGATATATAAATATACGTATAGGAGATAATTAACAAAAATTAATCGGACCTTTATCATCGATAATTATGCGGTGTGGTTTTTTATAATACAAATGGTTTGCACATTAAAATGGCATTAAATAATCATTACAAATAGAAGTGGTTAAAGGGAATATTAGTAATGTTTAATAGCAATACTAGTATTTTTTTTAAATACTACTAATTATTATATATATAAATATTTACTATGCATATTATGTATACATGCAACAACTGACTGTAGTATTTCGTGAGTCTAATACGTATTAGTTGACGAGTTGAGTTAGTTGAGTTATCGTTTTTTGAGTTGAGTAGATGAGTTGAGTTGAGTTGAGTATGATTTGAGTTGTAGTAGTTGAGTTATCGATTTTTATATACTTTAATACAAATAACTATATTCATTTTATAGATTTTAATTACTAAGTTTAAAATTATTTATCATTATCATCACAGCCTGTCAAAGTCCTCCGCTGAACATTTGCCATGTTTTTATTAGTTTTTTATAAAGTTGATACTGCCCATCTCCTGTTTAAATTTTGCTTTGTCACCTCTTCAACACCCACTTGGTCATAAGGAGCACTGATTTCGCATAATATGTCGCTTCGACACGGTAAAAAATTATGATAATAAATCATGAATTATAAAAACATATCTAAAACCATAACCAATAAAAATAAATTTAAAACAGTAGCTATTTATTGTTAAGTATTATTTATTAGAAATTGGACCGTACTTTTAATTTTGAAGTTCGAATATTAAGATTAAGGAAGCTGTATTTTGCTTTAAACTGCACACATAAAAACACAGTTGTCTAATATTCAATATATGTAATAAACGTTTTTATGCCTTAACATACACTCCACATCACAGAACACAATTACTCTCTACCGAGAGCTCCACATACCATTGAAAAGTAACATTTTAAAGCGACAATCTCTACTCTGTGCGACTGTTTGAAAACAGACTATTATATGTTTAATTCTAATCAGTAAATCCAACTCTCTATAGTAGGCTGAGAATAAAACGTAGTGGTTTTATATTGTTTGTCTGAAAATATCAATTTTTCCATGAAAAATAGAATAGAATAGAATAAATTTATTTAAAATTACTATACAATTTGGCATAAGATGGTGTTACAATTATATTAACCTAGTATTGTGTATAGAAACGTGGAAATTTTAAACAATATGTACTCAAATAACCTAAAATAAAATTACACTAATTTTAAATATTCTTTTAAAATATAAAAACACTTGTTATGTAGCCATTCGTTTAATGAAGTTTTAAACTTGTTTCGTTATATAGATTTTATATAAATGTAATTATAACAAAGAGTTTGGTGTACTAGGTTCAAATATTGAGGTGAAGCGACTGTAGTGTGTTACTAACACGCTACAGTCGCTTCACTGAAACTGAAAACTCAGAGTCATAGACTTGAAATCTCCATTTGACTAATGTGGTGAAACACTCTTAACACAAGCATTTTTTACCTTCTTAAAGTGGTTAGCGGGGACATTAGTAATGATAATATAGTTACAGACATTCTATAGAAAATCTATTCCTAATACCCGAAGAAAATCTTCTTTTCGTAACTTTTCAGACCTAATCACTGATGAAAAGTGTGATGTAAGTTTATTACAATCATGAAAATAAATGATGAAAAATTGATTTCAGGCTCATAAGTGTAAGTATCGCGTAAATAGTTTCTAAAATAAAAGTAGTCTAAGTTACTCCTTGTGATTTCAGCTATCTGCCAGTGAAAATCCCATCAAAATCGGTCCAGCCGTTTCGGAGATTAGCCGGAACAAACAGACAGACAGAGCGACAGACAGACAAAAATTTAAAACAATTGTGTTTTTGTTATAAGTACCGTACATACATTCATATGCATTGAGTAAAAAGCTGTTATTTTTACATTACAAACAGACACTATATATAAATAAGTGGGGAGAAACGAGCACGCTTTGCTAAATTGCATCCACTGCTGTGTTTCAATTAGAAACGCAAAAGAAGAGCGCCTGTTAAATTAAGCGCTGCAATATTTTTTTACTACGTGGTAGACCTTCTTTTCTTTCTAGGAGTCCCTCTGGGTCGGTAACACCTACATACATATTATGCAGCCAAGCAGCAGTGTACTGCTGCGTTCCGGGTCTGAAGGGTTATAATAATAATAATAATACACACCAAATTTTGGTCACGGCGGCCAGTCTCAACGAAGACTAGCCATCAACGCAGGATAAGATTATAGTGCACGCGTGCACTCTCTTTTCCAAACTTCGACCGACACGAGATAAACAGTCAGAGGCCGGGTTCGCACACCCCCACTCGGACAGCGGTTAGATTTTTTTATAAGATACGGTGACAAACGAGCACACAGTTCACCTGATGGTAAGTAGTTACTGTGACCCATAGACATCTACATCTATCCTCAATAAAGACTCAAAATGCAGATGCGTTGTCACCCGTGAGGACTAAGATGGAATGCCTCTTTTCCAGTAAAAAGGTTCTCCGGTTCTCTATACTCACCATACGAAACATAGCAGTGTTAAGCTGCTATTTTACGCTGGTATTCTGTGAAAGCGCGGTCCTTCCCCGGTCGAGCCGAACCATTCGTGCTTCAACTATACCAGTAATATAGCTGCAGCATGGCTCTACCACGTATAAATATAGCTGCAGCATGGCTCTACCACGTATATTTAGCTGCAGCATGGCTCTACCACGTTGGTTTATTGATCTCCTTCGATATATCTGTCCATATATTGTCTTTAGTTAAATTATTACGATAATTGGTATGACTGCTACCGTAAAGGGCTGGATAAAAATTCCAAGACCAAGTTAATTAATTGTTCCTCTTCTAAATCAGAGAAATTCACCTTTTTGTTGCAAATTTACTTGTCAACATTCACGTAGGTACTATCGCTGCGCGGACACGTCACTAGTGGTCTGTTGCGGCAGCGGGGCGACACTGCCGCGCAACAGCACCAGTGCTGCCGCTGCATTGCTGCGGAGCTCGGAATGTAATCTCATATAAACCTGTAGATAATATATGGGGACCCTGACGGCTCCGTGGCGCAGTAGCTTAGCAATGAGTTGTTGCGCTGGGGGCTGCGGGTTCGAATCCCGCACGGAACATGTATTTGTATGGCCTACAAATACTTGTTCCGGGTCTGGATGTTTGTCCTCGTGCACTTTATGTTTGTAAACTGCCTCTACGACACAGGAGAAAATCCTAGTGTGTGGTTAACGTTTTTAAAAAAATGAAAAAATATGGGGACCAGTAGTGTTGCGGCAGCACTGCCGCGGCAGCACTGCTGCGTGCAGCGGAGTTCGGAATCATCATAAATCATAACTTTAGAGTACTTATACAAAAGCAAGCTACTTATGTATACTTTAAGGTGAAAGCGCCAGGGTAGCCCGCGAAATTCAAATTTTCTTACGTTTTTTGCAATTTGCAGGTCAGTGTCGGGTTGTATGTTTAACAAAATATGACGCGCGACCGTAACGAATATGTATTTACAGAATTATAATCATTATAATCATCAATACAACCGTCTATGTTCGTATAATCCCATTGTATGGCTATTTCCAGAAAAACTCATTCAAAGGGATTATATGAATCTAGAAGGTTATATTGGTGATTTTAATGATAATAATTCTATAAACACATACTCGTTACGGTCCGAATCATATTTTATTAAACATTCAACCTGACCCTGACCTGCAAATTCCAAAAAACGCAAGAAAATTTGAATTTCGCGGGCCACCCATGAGCACTTCCGTGTGCCTTAAATTTTATCTAAATTCGATTGACCATGAATGAAAAAACCCAAACATATTCATAATTCTTGCATACGCATATACAGGGTTATTTTGCAATAACGCGCCAAATTTGCAGAGAAGGTTCAGAGTAACTAATATAGGCAAATGATGAAGAAAAATTAATTAATAAAAAACTCAAACATTCTGCCCTTTATATCTTTTAAATTCAAAATGCACGGTAATGTATTATTTTAAATGATTTTACGGCGCACTCACACATTCGTAAGGGTCAATAGGTAGACAAAAACGTTGTTGCCCATAAATCACATTCTATTTGAGATAATTTCAAATAAAAGTAGAAGTCTTATTTACTCGTATTTTTAAAAAATTGCAATAACGTTATATCAGTACTTATATATTTGAACTTAAGTTTAAAATTTGGCTACTCTTTGAAAAATAACCCCCGTATAATAATAGATAAGGCCTGAAGTTCGTTTGTCCTATGGATTTTATGATTAATTATTTATCTAAAGCACGGCCGAGGAAAAGGAATTTTTTATTGCTTTGCATTTTTAAACTTAATTCCCATCATTAAAAGTTTTATTTCTATTGCAACTTAGATAGCTTTAGGACCTTTTGAACAGTATTTGTTATTCGAAAACCTAGTTTATTCACAAGTGATTAAAGTTCACATTTGTATGAATTGCAATAATTTGAAATTCTTCCTGCTCCGCGATCACGCCATATATTATTTAGTATTATTTAAACAACCGCATATTAATTATTTTATCGTTTTATAACGACCATGAAATATTATTGACTCACTTTAGTAACCCTAATGGGTAGTTAATTCTGTTTAAAAAACCGCATTAAAGATAACAACAATTATTAGAGACTTATAAAAGTCTGAAGAAGGCTTACGATCGATATATTCCAGTTAGTTTCACATATACATAATGACGTCAAAGCTACTATTGTTAGCTACAGTTTTTGTTTTTTGCCTGGCGGTATCAGTGCTCGGAAATGGAGACCTATCAACAGGACGTACTTATGGTACTCAACTTATACATCACGAGATTTACACAAGAAAGGGTCTTCCCCTGCAAAAAAGAGTACAGGAGGTTGAAATAAAGGCACCAACAAATAGAACAATTCAAGCGGTCATCGTAAAAGACATGAAAGGTAACGGAGAAAGTTACATAAAGCGTGGTGGTATTGGAATGGATAGCGTTACTCTGAAATTGAAGAGTCCAAGAGGTGACGGGTTCAAATTCTCTGTTGATGTGTACGCGTAGAGCTTATATGTAATTATGTGAAATATGGCGGATTAAAATAAACTATTTTTCTTATCTTCGAATATTTTATTATTTGAGCACTTTAAATTATCAATACACATACAGTAGAACTCCGATTATCCGAACGCCAATTAACCGAATCTCCGAATCGTAATATAAAAAGTTAAAACCAAGTACTGTAAGTATTTCGTATATTATCTGACACGGCGCTGATGCTCTCTCTCTCTCTCTCTCTCCCTCTCTCTCTCTAGTCCACTACTTACGTATTGTAGAACTATGTTTGTTAAATTTATTCTACGTGTGACAGTTCGTTTTTCTTTATTACCTACCAGTCTATGTCCGAGTATTCGAATTGTTGACTATCCGAATCGACCCCGATCCCAATTAATTCGGATAATCGTCGTTCTACTGTACTAAACAGTGTACTGTTTAATGGCGACGTAAGTATATCCACTACCATATGTCATTTCGTGGTTGTCGTGAGAGGCGACAGAGGGGAACTAGAACAGGAAATCGGCAGCAGCATCTTCTTGATAACAACTCCAAGGAATAAAAAACTGCGATTCCCAGCCCGCCTGCCAAGCGTGCAGCTATAGTTGATTTTGAAAAATGAACATATTATGTACTAAGTTTCGTCTTCGCAATCTGTTCTATTCTGTTCTTTATCATACAACCTCCCCTCTTTTCTTGTGTCTTCCCCAAACACCCATGACTAACGTTTTCACTTAGAGTTTTCACATTCAATTTTCACACAATTATGTGTTGATTTTCTTTATAGGATAGTGACAAACGAGCACACAGTCCACCTGATGGTAAGTGGTTGCTGTGACCCATAGACATCTACATCTATCCTCAATAAAGAATCAAAACGCGGATGCGTTGTCACCCGTGAGGACTAAGATGGAATGCCTCTTTTCCAGTAAAAAGGGTCTCCGGTTCTCTACACTCACCATACGAAACACAGCAGTGTTAAGCTGCTTTTTTACGCTGGTATTCTATGAGAGCGTGGTCCTTCCCTGGTCGAGCCGACTCATTCGTGCTACAACTATACCACAAATATAGCTGCAGCATGGCTCTACCACGCGCAGAAATGAAAAATGAATTTTGAGTGATTAGCCATCACAAAATCTATCTCCTGATGATACTATATTAAGGCGCGTCTGCACCAAAAATGTTGACAACATTTATGTTTTCAACTGTTGAAAAATCAACAAAAGTTGACGACATTTGTTTCAAACTGTTGCAAGAAGCGTCTCCACCGAGGGAACAAATGTCGGCAACAAGCGTATTCCTTTGATGTTGGCGCCGAAAATGGAAACACGATTCCCGACATTGTTTCGTTTTGTTGCTAAAACTAGGTGATTACAGAAACATTTGTCGGCAACAAGTGTTGACAAATGTTGTGTTGACAACAAAACTTTGGTGGAGACGCGCCATTAGAAGCGAAACACATGCTACCATATCGAAAATAGTGTGTTTTTTAGTGCAGAGGTTATAACAGGTGCCCGCATCACACAATTTTATTCATGTGAAATTTATTTCTACGTTCATCGTAATTTCTTTAAATACATAAATTTGCTTAATTTATTTTCATGTTTTCACTGCTTTGTAATTTACCGTGTACGACCTTCTAATAACAACTAAGAAATTGAAAAAACTGTGACCGCTCAACTGACAATGGCAATATCCCCTCTATGAAGCAATCTATGGGGAAAGCCTATGTTCAGCCGTGCACTTTTGGCTGTAACCTGTAACGGTAAGCGCTTTGTAATTAT
Source organism: Parnassius mnemosyne (assembly GCA_963668995.1). Taxonomy (NCBI): domain Eukaryota; kingdom Metazoa; phylum Arthropoda; class Insecta; order Lepidoptera; family Papilionidae; genus Parnassius; species Parnassius mnemosyne. Next base: position 31,205,418 of record CAVLGL010000084.1, read on the forward strand.
TATATTCAAAAACGAAAGCTTAAATTCTGATAAATGTTAAAATAAAATGTAATTGTCCTAAATACGATAACCAATTAAAAATCGTTTATTACAAGTTCAAATTTATATTTAATTAATTATTACTTATCAGTAAATTAGAAACCCCATTAAGGCCTTATTTATAGAGGAACGTTTGAAAATGGAAATCATTGTTAAACCAAAATCCAAGATGGCGTCTAAGCTACTGTTTTACCGTTTTCTTTTGATATTTTATTTGATAACGTTGGTATACGGTAACGGTGACCTGTCAGTTGGCCATACTCACGGTACGAATCTCATACACAAAAAAATATATGAAAAAAATGGATCTCCTCTTCAAAAGAACATAGAGGAGATTGATATTAAGGCACCGGATGAACAGAAAATAAGAGCGGTTGTCGTACAAGATTTAAACGGAAACGGTGAAAGTTACATCAAGAAAGGTGATGTTGGTAAGAAGAAAGTGACGTTGAAACTAAAAAGTCCCAGAGGTGAAGGATTTAAATTTTCTGTTGCCATTTACGCATCTTAAAAAATATTAAACGTTTTATTTCTCTTCCTTGCTTCATTGTATGATACTAATTTTTACGGTCAACAGCTTAATATTGGTCTTCAATTCATTAAAACATAGGCCTTAGCAGTGAACTATAGCTATAGCACCAATCGAAATAGATCTTACAGTTATGCTGATCTTTCTAGACCTGCATAGCTGCTTGCACGAATAAAAAAATACAATATCGCGTAGGGAGGATGTTTGCCATGGTAACCACGTTTGGCAGACGGGTTGGCAACTGTAGTTTTTTTTATTAGCACTAAGTAGGTATTCCTAACAACTGGAAGATGATGCTGTTACTGTTTTAATATTCTTCTGTTGTCTATTTATCGAACGAATCGAAGTCCACAGGATAACATGCGGTAGTGAGTTATCGTACGCCGCCACTTCATGGTATGAAATTATTAATTGCAATTTAAGTGTCGATTTACCACATGCTCCTCGGTGAAGGGAAAGAAGCTAGTGGCTAAAGATCATCTCATTTAAGTATTTTGCACCTGGCAACACTTTTCTTTAACACCCAGGATTGACTGGCAGAGAATGTAACATGGATTTAAGACCGCTCTATATATATAAGGTGTTAAGTTTAAAGAGAATGAAATAAAATAAATACAATGAAAACGAACGTCAGACGTCAAAGAGAAGCGAAACACGATTGCAACCCAGAATTGTTATCATCAAATCAACATTAACTGACAAACATTTGCTCAAAGCTCAACTCAAACAGTCTAGCGTCAGCAGTCATGTTACATTACCTAATTAATTGTCAACATGCAACGTACAAATCAATCTTTATTATATGAAACGTAGAATCTAAAATAGCTTGTCGATGCTTTAAATAGATGGTGCGGCGATAACAGTGACCTCTGCCCTCTCCCATCGATACACTGATACGTCATATCTGCCTGGCTTACATGGCGGTTGCCGAGATTAATTTAAAATGTGTTTTATTATAATCCTTTCACAGATAATAGGATAGTATACAGTACACATGAGGGCATGGAAATACATGTACTTCGTACAAACGGAGTATTGTGTAATATGATCTGCATAGTAGACAGTTTTAAATGTCATTTAAAAGTTATTTTAGGGTTTTTTTTATAGAATTATGGTGTCAAACGAGCACACAGTCCACCTGATGGTAAGTTGATGGTAAGTGGTTGTTGTGGCCCATAGACATCTAAATCTATCTTCGTTTGCGAATTAAAATGCAGATGCGTTATCAGCCATGAGGACTAAGATAGAATGCCTCTTTTTCAGTAAAATGGGTCTCCGGTTCTCTACACTCACCATACGAAACACAGCAGCATTTACGCTGGTATTCATTGAGAGCGTGGTCTTTCCCCGGTCGAGCCGACCCATTCGTACTACAACTTTACTATTAATATAGCTGCAGCATGGCTCTACCACGTAAACACGTTGTTTACGAGCTACACTGCAGCATATTATGGACCACGTTCGTACATAATACCAGCATGCAATAGCAGTATAAAATATTACTGCTGTATTCTTTTTGATGGTAGGAGAGACCGAGAATGATTGGCTAAAGGGGCAGGTTGATTTACTGTCAAAAACTCGACCTACGCAAAAGTGTTGCCTCATCCAACTAAGCCTTTTTTTACTGGAAAAGACGTATTCCATCTTAGTCCTCAGGGGTGAGAACGCATCTGCATTTTGATTCTTTATTGAGGATAGATGTAGATGTCTATGGGTCACAACAACCACTTACCATCAGGTGGACTGTGTGCTCGTTTGTCACCCTATCCTATAAAAAAAAGCGCGAGAAACCGTTTCCTACCCCCGCTAGGTACCGGGCAAAGAGTATAGATACGCACGTCGTTTGGGAGAAGGAGCTTAATATCCAAAATCAAACCATGTAAGTAATTATTTTCCTTCTAATATATTTTATAGTAAGTACCTAAAGACCCATTCAAATCATTTCGATGAAGTAATAAATGCTTAGTGAATTAGGTTCTAAATAATAGTATTCTTAACTTACAAACATTTGCCGTGTATGGGCGGAACATAGGCTTCTCCCAATGAATGCCACAAATCTCGGCCGTGAGCCTTCTGTATCCATCGACTTCCTGCTACGCTTATCAGGTTGTTAATCCATCTAGTGGGGAGACGCCCCCCAATTTGCTTACCGATAAGCTAGTGCTGTAACGAAGCTGCCAATCGAGAATCTTTCTTCACAATGGGTTGTCGCTTCGAGCTATGTGGCTATATCTTGATAACTCAATAGTAAAACAACTGCGGTTGCGTCGAAAGTTTGACAACTGACAAACATGACAAATACAGGTGAAGCCTATGTTAATAAATTATATATACATTAATTTATTTAATCCACTTTTAAATTGTTCATTTATTTTAATTATTGTAAACGTACTTTTATAAAAAACAACCCGTCAGGATATGGGAGTGGAAAATAAAAATGATTGTATAAATTATCTTGATAATAGCTTGGTCAAAGCGTCAATGAAAGAACGGATAGGTTTAAATTTGGACTTCCATTTGATACGATCCTAACTCACAACTCTCACTACTACTACTACCTTCACATCCATATATCGCATACATCGTTTGTTGTGGAATACTTTTAGATTTGCTCATCAATTATCGTAAATATATGCCCAAATACTCAAACGCCGCTCAATTTTAAAAGACCGTGCCTCGTGCTATCTCTATCACTTTAAGTCAAAGTGACTGTGACACCACGAGTCTTACGACATCTTAAAATTGAGTAGGGTCTGAGTATTTGACTACGCCCCCTTTTCCCTAAAGAGGGTCGCTTCCGATTCAGCAGAAAGGCTACAAAAGCCAATGCCAGTCTCACAGGTCGTGTTTAGTGGGTAGGCACTTAGGTTAGGTTAGTCGCAGTGAGTCCCACATAACTCTGCTCTAAGCATACCACGACAGCCGGCTGTCGTGGTATGCTTAGATCATTCACCACCTCCCTTCCTCGCTTTCCGGAGGGTTACCCTTTCCATTGCATCTTGGCGCAAAAAAAATGTATTTGGCCATTAGTCGATAAACTTCCGTCTACGTCATCCATTGCCGACTCTGCCATTCACTACTGCATAATATATTTGCTTTGTAAGTAACAAAGCATATGTATGTTCTAAATAATGTTTCCACATTTATTCTTTTTACGTGACCAGACCACAAAGTTATATGTAATTTTAAACAGTGCTTGATCATTTATTAGCACTATGAATTAATCGTTACAAAAGTAAAGTTACAGCCTATATACGCCCCATTGCTGGGCACAAGCCTCCTCTCACTTCTGAGAGGGGTTTGGGTTAAAGATGTGTCCACCGCGCTGCCCCAATGCGAAGTCCGCCAGTTCACATGTTTTCGAAACATTTTTTATTTTTTATTTCTCAGACTTGCTTGGGTTTCCTCAAGATGTTTTACTTTACCGCCGAGCACGTGGTAAATCAGCACTTCAAATTGCAATTAACAATTTAATTGTTAGTAAAATAATCGATAAATATTATATTCATAAATGGAAAACAAAAGAAATATTCCATGTAAAACATTAACTAATCGACGATGTATTCTATTCTATGAATCAAGTCAATCGAGATCGTGTCACTTGACCTCCTGGCTCGGCCTCACTCGAGATTGTTTTTGAACAACACAAATCAGTCTTTAGTACGCGTTGGAACTAACACACGCTTCAGCAAATACCACAATGGATTACAAGATTTTATTAGCACTTTGTGCGATACTGACTATTGTAAATTGCAAAAGTGTGATAGTTGGACAAATATATGATCATAGCGGGATTGTTAGAAAGGTGTACGATCAAATCATAGAATTGTCCGGCATTCCATTCATAAAGAGAGAGCAAGAAATAAACTTTGAGTATCCAGTAGGAGATCAAAGGATAAAAGGTATTGCGATAAAAGATTTGGAAAATGGTCTCGCCGAACCTTCTATAACAAGAGGTGGTCTGGGATTCAATTTTGTCAACATCAAATTGAAAAGCGAACGAGGCTCTGGATACAAGTTTTTAATAGAAATTTATGCGTAAAGACTTAGAGTATATAATTACAGTAGTACTGTAATTGCTTTAAGTGTAAAAATGTGACTAGTGTGTTGTATTATTGTACTTGAGATAAGGAAGGTATGTGTGTTGGACCTTGTTTTTTATACTTTCGTGGCTCAAGCGATATGTAATTTTAATGCAAAAAGTAAAAAATTTTCAATGTGAATATTTCAAAAGTATACTCAGTGATAAATATAGCAAAATTAGTTTTTTAGTTATATTTTAAGGCTGTTTAATATATTATATTATGTTCTTTGGTAATGTATAATTCGACAATTTATTCAATAATATTTGCGTTTGAAATATAGATAAAACTTGAATATTAAATCTTTATAACCGATGTAGGATTTACATTGTATACATTTTTATTGAAAAATTAAACCGACATTAAATAAATAATTGATTAATTTTCAAACAAATCATGTTAGTAATTTATTACAGTAACGAATGTTTTGTACGACTTTTTTATAATAATTATAATTAATTTGTATTTCATATAAATATACAATTTGATAAAATACTCAATAAATACAACTTTTTATCGGCATAGTGTGCTTTCTTTCTAACCACATTATTTTATTTTTTATACTTTGACATATTATAATATTTGCGTTAAGTGACGTCGTCACTTAACGCAAATATTATAATATAAAAGAAGAAAGATAAAAGAAAATATAAAAGAAGTTACACTACCTATTTACATATTACATTATCGCCAGTGTCGTAAGAAGCGATGTCGAACGAGGTGACCTCTAGTATATATACAGTAATCTATGGAGGTGACGATGGCGATGTGTATTTTTTTTATAGGAGTTTATGGCCTGGTATCTAGACCTTTAGGCCAAGATGGCGATATGAATGTGCACCCAGTGTTACCAACTTTTTGTTAGATCTCCCAACTATTAGTAGCTAACTCCTATCTACCACCTTGCAAAAAAAATCTAAGTACCAACTTTTCGAATTTTTGAAAAATTTTGGTTCTATATTCGCAAAATGATAATGCCTTCAATTTTTTTCATCAGTCTATCAACGAGTTCTTTAAATATAATAAAGAATAGTGAATGGACATTATTTAATGCTCTGACCAAAGAGAATATAATCACTACGTTTAAGAGGCGGGACTTCCTTACGCAACTCTAAACTACTTTTATTTTTTATTTATTGTATAGAAAATAAACTCGGAAATAATATTTACCTCGGAGATAAATTTCGGGTTGGTAACACTGCGTGAACCTCAAGTTATTGTGTCTGCTTAGACACCTAGAGATTCCGACAAAATCTCCTATAACATTCGAAATGTAATGCATCAACAAATAATAAAGTAAATAATTTTTTAAACAAATGAATTTAATTTCAAAGTAGGTACAACCATACCAGTCCGTTGAAAGAGAAAAAAAACTTTCAGCTGTTTTAACATTTAGTAACACACGCTGAATGCAGTGTTACACTGCGTTTTTGAGGACACGACTACATTGTGTAGAACCCTAGGCAGAAAATAAGTCTTACTTTCTGCCTAGGGTTTTAAAATCTCCTATAACATTCGACATGTAATGCATCAACATATTGTAAATAATTTTTTAAACAAATGAATTTAATTTCAAAGTAGGTACAACCATACCAGTCCGTTGAAAGGGAAAAAAAAACTTTCAATTGTTTTAACATTTAGTAACACACGCTGAACGCAGTATTACACTGCGTTTTTGAGGACACGACTACATTGTGTAGAACCCTAGGCAGAAAATAAGTCTTACCATCAAGTAGACCTCCAGCTCTTAACAAAAAGGGCCACAAAAGTACTGTCACCCCGCGGACCAAGATAAGATGCATCACAGCCTATTAATATACAGTGGTTGCACTGATGTTGGACATACAAAAGACCTTCTTAAGCCCGTAAAAATCCACTGCTGCTGAACTTGAGTCCCTTCTATTGCAGGATGATCGCAGTATCTTTGATTCTGTTCCCGTCACCGATTTAAGTATTTGAAGTGCAGCGTTACATCATCATCATCATTACAGCCCTTCACAAGTCCACTGCTGAACATAGGCCTCCCCCAAGGAATGCCACAAAATACGGCCCTGTGCCACCTGTATCTCGTTAACGCAGCGTTAACGACATGGTTATTCCCAGGGCCTGATTTAACTAACGTTTTTGAGCCCTAGATTTTTATAGCTAATAGCGCCTTAGTTTTTCATTTTATATTGTTTTTTTTTTATTTTGAAGTAATATTGTTACAATTTTTAAGGGATACTTTAGTGGCTGATATAGTGTTCCCTTGACTTTTTAATGGTGAAATTTCTGATAATATGGTCAAAATTGATTTCACGTAGGAAATCACTTTAAATGCAAAGTAGTGATAATGCATTTAATCTTTCCTGCTTCGTCATGGTGCGACAAGAATTTTTTAATCTCTTTAGTAGTGAGAATGATCTTTCTGTCGAACAATTTGTAAGCTTTTTTTCCTTATCTATCTATACAAATAAATAAAATCGAAGTGTCTGCTTGTAATATCAAAATAACAGCTTTTTACAATTTTTAAATTTTTTGTCTGTCTGTCTGTTTGTTCCGGCTAATCTCCGAAACGGCTGGACCGATTTTGACGGGACTTTCACTGGCAGATAGCTGATTTCATAAGGAGTAATTTAGGCTACTTTTATTTTAGAAAACGTATTAGGGTTCCGCGCAGTAACATAAAAACCCTAACACGCGATCGAAGTTGCGGGGAACAGCTAGTTAGTATATAAAAATTTTAATATAAACATAAACGTCGCATACTCGATGATGTCATGTGTTTGAATAACCTTACACTGTAGCATTTTTCCTCTTTCCTCTTAAATGTACTTGTTGAATAAGTGGGCAATGAATTAAGTGAGTCACGGACCAAATAGAACGCGTGGAAAAATTGCACAAGCAGCAAGCTAGGGTTCCCAACACCACTGTATTACTATTAAATTAAATTATGTACTTTTACAAATCATATACAAAAACTATCATTTTAAGTTTTTGTAGTTGGCTTTTGAGACCGAAATGCTTGTTTTTATAGAAAAAAACAAACGAGCACACAGTCCAACTGATGGTATGGGAAAGCTGTGGCCCATAGACATCAATATATTTTTTTTATTGAATAAGGGTGACGAACGAGCACACAGTCCACCCGATGGCAAGTGGCCGCCGTGGCCCATAGACATCTACATCTATCTTCGTTTGCGAATTAAAATGCAGATGCGTTGTCAGCCATGAGGACTAAGATAGAATGCCTCTTTTCCAGTAAAAAGGGTCTCCGGTTCTCTACACTCACCATACGAAACACCGTAGCATTAAACTGCTTTTTACGCTGGTATTCTGTGAGAGCGTGGTCCTTCCCCGGTCGAGCCGACCGATTCGTGCGACAACTATACTTTAATATAGCTGCAGCACGGCTCTACCACGTACAAAATATCTGCCCCCATTAAGAATCAAATTGTAGAATGCGTTTTGACCCTTAACAACTTAGGTGCAATGCCTCGTTTCCAGTAAAAAGGGTCTTCGGTTCCATTCCAGTTCACTTCTGTCAGTGCTCTCTATCTGTTCGTGAAGTAACATTACAATTCAGTCAATTTGAAGAGTAGCCCGTACAGACAGACAAAAATTTAAAAATTAGTTATTTATGTCTTAATGACATGCAAATAACGCCCTCAGGTTGTTATAAGAAAGTTTTTTTTTCTTCTTAAAAAACGTCACCCCCACACTAGGATTTTCTCCTGTATCGTGGAGGCAGTTTACAAACACAAATTGCACAAGGACAAACATCCAGACCCGGAACAATTATTTGTAGGCCATACAAATACTTGTTCCGTGCGGGATTCGAACCTGCGCCCCTCAGCGCAAGCAACTCATTCCTAAGCCACTGCGCCGCGGAGCCAAATTGTTCAATATTACAGACAGACACTTCCATTTTTTTATATGTATAGATATAAAACTAAAATACCAAATTACAGTCCACCTGAACGGCTAGCATAGGCAGGAGATAATTTTATCCTCGGGATATAATCGCTCGCCTCGCTGGATATAATATCCACAGTAGATAAAATGGGAGATAGACTCAGATAGATTTTTTGTAGCAATATAAACTTAAACCCACGTCCAATGAACTAGGATAAAATTGTCCCTTTCAAATTTCAAAAGAACATAGTTTTTTATCTTTCATTTGGCTCCATGCTACGGACGGGTATTACTCGTAATGACAAACGGGGATGTACTTCTCCCCGTTGCCGTGCTTTTTTTTTATAAGGGTCACCACAGATGATACACAAATACTAAAAACAAGAACCAAGCATTGTGAGAAACATGCAATGTGCTCACCCAGTTATAGGCAACCACAGCTAAGAGTGAGTGCTTTGGCATAAGGACAAGATAATTTTATCTCTTGTCAGTGGATATAATCAGGAGATATTTTTTGTCCCCAGCCCATGCTAGCTGTGATGGTCAGTGAATACTGTTGTCCATAGAAACCTACATTTTCGATTATAAACCAAAAGACAGATGTGTTATCACTTATCACCACTGAACTCAGATATAATGCCTCGTTAGCGATAAAATGTGTCTCAGGTTTACGCAACGCAGCCTTATGCTGCTATGTAACCTCATGTATCAACATTTTAAAAATTATTTTGGTCAAAGCATATTATAACCAGCCTGTCAAATGTACGCTAGTGAGAAAAGGACAGAGAATGTATGGTCTACAAATAATTTTTCTATGTATGTCACCTGTCCATGCGATACAGGAGAAAATCCTAGTGTAGAAGTAACGTTTTTTAAAAAGAGAGGAAGAGAGACAACTAATGAAATTAAAAATTTTGTACAACCGACTTCAACATTAATACGCATTATTAAGGATAACTCCAAAACTACTGGACAGATCTCGATGAAATTTATATGGGACTATCTGTTCCCCGCGGCTTCGTTCGCGTGTTAGGGTTTTTATTATTTTGCGCGGGACCCTAATTATTTTTCTAAAACAAAAGTTGCCTAAGTTACTCCTTATGACATCAGCTATATGCCAGTGAAAGTCCCGTCAAAATCGGTACAGCCGTTTCGGAGATTAGCCGGAACAAACAGACAGACAGACAGAGAAAAATTTTATTTATTTGTATGGATGCATAAATTATAAGTACCAGCTTTCAAATAAAAATAGAATCATCAAAATCAATTTACCTGGAAAAAGTTCTGAGGTAACACACATAAAAAATACAGTCGTATTGATTACCTCCTCCTATTTTTGGAGTCGGTTAAAATGGTAAGTAGGAAAAAGTAGTGTATTTTGCATTCAGTTACTAATAAATTAAACATATAAATTAAGTAATTAAGTTATATTTATATGTTTAAATAATTTGATTTATAAAATCCTTTAAAAATCCTTAACGTTATTTTTTTAGGTTTTCGTTATTTATTTTTAACTGCGTTATTTTTAGTTCAATTACTAATCTATATGTAAACTGAGTAAAACTCTGCCTGCACAATATTTACCACTGTTTGTTGACCATATCATAGCTTCACCAAATCAATGAATAGAGATCGTTTGACGATATTAATAACCAAACACAACATTGCTATTTCATGACATGGTCATATCGTCAAATAGTTTCTACCGCTGTCGGCGCTTTTAACGTATTTTAACAGAAACATAATTTTTAACAGAATCAACATCACTTTATGTTATGCCTTATTTGTGTAATCAATAAATGTTCGCGGCTTTGGGGTGGTCATGAGCCAGTTGCACCCCCAACCTTCTATCGCTGATATTACTAGATAATATAGTTTTGGCTTTCATAGTTTTAATGTAATAATAGCACCATCTACTTTCTGCTAAATAAAATTATGAAAAGTAACTGATAAAATTAAATTTTAGAATGCTACTGAATACTTATTCATGCAGCATCAAAAATTGTTACACTTAAACAAACTGGTGACCATTATTGAGATGTTTATTGAAATTTACCGTAATTACCACGTTTGGCAAAATGACTAACGACCCTGTTACACTGGATACTGTACACAACACATGTGTTTTGTGTGCACAGTATCCAGTACTGTGTAAATTAAGTGCCCTGTGAGAATTTTAACTCTATTTGATAGAATAGTTCTTGGCATCGTTGGATGTCTAATTATTAGGTAGATGTGGTCAACAATCGTGCAAAAGCTTTATTTCAGTTTATATGAATTTTTTTTAAGCAAATACGAGAGCCGTGTAGTTCGCCGTGGATTTCATCATGGCACGGGAGCGAAAAGTGTACGATCTCTTTGAGGAAAAATAAATTTGAATTGGGAAATTTTATGTGCTAACTTACCCCGTGTCCGGTGAAGTGGTGAAGAATAACTTCGTGAGGAACGTAGATGTCTGAGTAGTTAAAAAGTCGTGGAAATGGGTAAACCGTTAATACGCACTGAAGCATTGCGGCATACCTACTCTTTTCTGCCTATAAACACTATAGGCAATTGACACAGGGCTCCGTGCACAGTAGTGAGATTTATTTATGTCACATTTTCAGACAGTGTAAGATTTTTGTGACACTCCTGGTGGTGGAGCTATGCGCTCACATGAGTATATGTAATTCTCTTGCGGAACAATACCTTAATCATCAAAGATAGCAGATTTTACTTAAACAAAGATTTTTTTTAATCTTACTAATCATAGGCGGTAATCAATCTGATCCAAACGTAAATTTTATTTTAGCATATATTTTAATTGCAATTTGAAGTGCCGATTTACCACGTTCTCGGCGGTGAAGGAAAACCTGCATATTTGAGAAGTTCTCCAGTTGAGGTGATCCCACCTTGGACCCCGAACACTTTTTGGGCAGTGACATGTATGTAGGCGGGTTGGCAACCGCAGCTTTTATTATTTTGAACTGTTGTCAGGAAGATGACGTTGCCCATCTCCTGTTTGTTTTCCTCTGTCGCCTCTTAAGACACGCTCGGGACGATATGACGTAGCGGATTCTCTTCCGCCAGTTCATAAGTGTAGTTATTCCCACGTTCACTGTGAATAGAACTTAATTTGCAATAAAACTAATCTTAAGGATTTTATCGTGTTTAATTTTAACTTTTTTAATTCTTGACTTTTCGGGCACATCATAGAACCCATGGCCATGGGGTGGAATGAGGTGTTTGACGTCCTGATGTTACAGTTAACGGAGACCACCATTAACTTTTAATTAATAATGTTTGATCTGATCTATGCAGCACGAGCTTACAGTATTTGAAGTCTTGCAACAGCATACTTGGGTTTGGATTTGATTTTATTATTAAAAATAACTCAAAACTATTGGTCAGACCTGGATCAAATTTATATGAGACTACATGTGACGCACCAAGTTTTAAATAAAAAAAGAATCATTGAAATCGGTGCACCCAGTAAAAGTTATGAGGTAACACACATAAAAAAAAAACATACAATCGAATTGAGTACCAGCTCCTTTTTGAAGTCGGTAGATATAAAGCTAGTTAAGTCGGTCTAGTTGTCGAAATATGTTTGTGATTTCAATTGTAATTATTGTCGACCAGGCCTCTTGTCCATTACAGTAACGTAATTTAACGAAAACTTACCACCTTCTGTACTTCCGCGTGTTAATTATAACATCAATTCACAGCAATGACATATTCACATATCACTGTTAAATACTAAAATACACAAAACTGTGTAATGATCCACGTCTTTTTCTCCAACATTTATTCGTTCACCACGCGGAGCATCAGTCGTATTTATAAAAATGGCGGGAACTTTGACAGTTGTATCGTTGTTATTATTATCTGTAGCGAATTCACATGATTTGTTCCTGGGGTATCCAGACGTTTCCTCTAAATTGATTTACAGTAAAGTATACCAAGAAAATCCGGCTATTTGGGTGAGGTCGGAAACTTTCACAGTGAATTGTACAAAAAACGAAGTTATAAATGCTATAAAAGTTCTAGACCTCAGAGAAGATAAATGGGGGGAATGTTATGTGAAAGGAGGAGGGATCGGTGATACGTTTGTGACTATTGAACTGGACAGTCCAAGTGTCTTACGTGGCTACAATTTCTGGGTGGAGGTTTACACCATTCAAAAAAATTATTTTCTTTTTAACCATGGAAGAAAATGATTGTTTGATGACATTGTTTATTTCTGACAAGTGTATGTAAGTTCAATTATTAAAACTTTTTAGATATCTGTTCCATTTATTATTATTATTAAATATCCTTATATTATGCATGGTTATTTTTCAAATAGTAGGCAAATTTTAAAATTATCGAATATCTAAACAATAATATACCGTTATTACAGTTTTTGAAAATACGAGTAAATAACGTTTCTACTTTTATATGAAAGTATCTCACTTTCTTCTTACTTGCGTCCACTTTCATACCCCTTTCTTTTAATGAACAGTTCATTAAAGTAACAGACGATGCAAATATGACTTGATCATCGGCGTACAAAAAGCATTTGACGGTTAACTCACCCATTCTCAACCCACATTCCTCAACTTTCAAAGTTTGCAAACAACTGTCCATAAATATGTTAAACAGCCATGGAGAAGCTACACAGCCCTGTCTGACACCTTTTTGAATGCCAAACCAGTCCGAGTAGGCCCCGTTGATCCTGACACAAGCACTAGAGACATTAATGCCTGTATCAGACCAGCGCTCAACCCAAATGAGGTCAGTGTTTGCCATAACACGTTCCTGTCCACTCTGTCATAAGCATTTTCCAAGTCCATGAACGCACAAAATCTTTCTGGTGTTTGGCCAAAAAATTCTCCGCAATCATGCGTATGTAAAAGACTTGATCCGTACACACCATCCCCTTTCTAAATCCTGCTTGCACATTCCAAATTTTTCCATCAGTTTCTTCCATAACTCTTTCAGTTAACACCTTAGCATACAGTTTACCCACAATGCTAAGCAAGCTGATACCACGGTAGTTTTTACAGTCCTGCTGCGAGCCCTTTCCCTTATATATTGGGACTATAACGGCTTTGCACCAGTCTTCCGGTACTCGCTTCAGTTACCAACATAAATTAAACAAGATATACAGCAGGCCTGCAACCACACCCTCTCCAGCCCTTAGCATTTCGAGTGATATTCTATCATATCCGGCTGCCTTACCTGCTTTCATGCTTTTCATTGCTTTCTTATCTCCCTACCTCTCTCCACTTCTTCCGGAATTTCTATTTGACTTACTTCAGACAACTCTTCACTCTTAAACACGCTTTCAAAGTATTTCTTCCATCTCTTTAAATTCGAAACTTCATCATTCAGCATGCAGCCATTCTCGTCTCGTATAGCATTCATTCTAGGCTATTTTGAATTTCCCCTGGCAGTTCTTACGAGCTTCCAGAACATTTTAATTTTTGCCTGGAAGTTATCAGATATTCTTCTATCATTCTGATCTATCCTTTCTTGCTTTTTCCTTTCAACAACTTCTTTTACTCTCTTATTTATACGTCTAAAGTCTGCCTTTTTTCTTTCAATCTCATCATTCATACCGCCAGAATCACCAGCTTTGGTTGCTAGTAAATCTAGCCATGCTCTCTTCTTTGCTTTAACTTCCATCCGTACCTCATCCACAACGTATTACTTTTCCTTTCATTCGTTCTCTTACTTACACCACATACTTCGGTGGCTGTATCCACCAAAACTTTCTTAACATTAAAATATACAAAACCTACTCAAAGTTCAAAAACTTTAATAATCTAAGTTTGTATAAAAAGGGTTATTATAATATTAAGGAATTTATGGATGATAATAATCCTACTATTGTGATCACAACCAAGCTATTTCTAATTTCTTTTTTGTTGTTAATTGTGTTACATACATGATTGTAAGAGTGGCGTAGCTACGTGTGAGCGAAGTGGGCCCTCGCCCACGGCCTCACACTTAAAGGGGCCTCGCAAGATCCCCTAAATTGCGATGGCCCCAGACTTTACCACAGATGACTAATTAATTTGATCACTTTTACCATTGAAAAAGTGAAAATGTGTTTGTTTGGGGCCACGCAAGAAGCCTCCCTTAAATGTGACTGCGAGGCCTTTGAAACTACCTTCAAGAGGTCGGTGCTATAGGGACAGGTGACCCAGTAATTCCACGTCTGACGTCGCGAAGTAGTCGATTGTTTGTTTGGCAGTGTGCGACGAGGCGTTGTCGTAGTGAAGGAGGATCCTACTGCGAGGTCGTTTCTCCCGAACTTTTTCCAAGACAAATAGCAATCAATTGTTAGTGTAGCACTCTGCAGTAACTGTTTTTTAATCCGCTAAAACAATTGTTGCGTAATGACCTGTCCTTCCGAAGAACGAGACCACCATCTTCTTTCCCCGCGCTTCGACTTCTTTTCACTTTAGTTGTAAGGAAACACCCAGACAGCAGACTGTCTCTTAGTTTCAGGATCATAACAATAAATCCAGCCTGTAAGTATGTCGAACACAGCATTTGAGTCACCTCCATTAAATGTTTGAACCATTTCACGACACCAATCAACACGACGGAGTTTTTGGGTCTCTGTCAAGTTATGAGGTATCTACCGGGCACAATGCTACCTGACTGCTAAATATTCGAGGAGGATTTTGTGCACTTGACTCATACCGATGCCTTATCTTGTCCAAATGTGCTGATAAGTCATTTTTTGTCAGTCCCTATCACACGCCGCACAACACTGATGTTATCTTCAGTCGTCGTCATAGAAGGCCGTCGCCATTGAGTTATACAAGACTAAATCAATGGCCGGCCCTCACGCAGATCATCGGTGAGATTAGTGCGACCACGTTTAAACTCATTAAACCAGTTATAAACAGTGACACGAGATGGGGCTGCATCGTGAAAGGCCAATCGAAGTCTATCATATCTTTCTTGTTGACTTAAATAACATCGAAATCATAAAAAAATCAGTGTACGTAAATTTTCTCGCGTTAATTTCATGCTGATGTGACACAGACAATTTTCAATTTGCCGCCAAATCGTAAACAAATGACAAATTAATAAAATACATACACACAATAATATTGGCAAAGAGTTCCATTTTCAAAATTTGAACTTATTTTTTTATTATATCGTTTACAAGTGGCCAGTTCTAAAAACTTTCAGTGTCGCCCTCGTATGTCGTGTCAATACATGTTAGGTAGGATAAATTTATTCGGTAGACCCATGGAACGAAAGAAAAGGGGCCTCGCTGCAAAGACGTACTTTTAAAAACATCTTAGCCTCGCTGATGCAACTTCGCGCACGTTTATATTAGTCCAGGCTACGCCTCTCATTGTAAGCTGTTATTTAAAAAGAAAGTCCCGCTGGGTTTCTTGCTGGTTCTTCCAAAGACAGAGGTTTTTTTTCGAACCAGTGGTAATTAAACAAAAGAGTGAGTTTCAATAAGTATTATTTACAATCTATATTGAATAAAAAAGATTCTGTTTCTGTTTCTGTTCGGATGAGTTCGTGATTCGTATATTATTCATAATTATATTAATAATATACGAATCGTTTTCGAAACATTTTTTATTTTTTATTTCTCAGACTTGCGGGTTTCCTCAAAATGTTTTACTTTACCGCCGAGCACGTGGTAAACCAGCGCTTCAAATTGCAATTAACAATTTCATTGTTAGTAAAATAATCGATAAATATTATATGCATAAATGGAAAACAAAAGAAATATTCCATGTAAAACATTAACTAATCGACGATGTATTCTATTCTATGAATCAAGTCAATCGAGATCGGTGTCACTTGACCTCCTGGCTCGGCCTCACTCGAGATTGTTTTTGAACAACACAAATCAGTCTTTAGTACGCGTTGGAACTAACACACGCTTCGGCAAATACCGCAATGGATTACAAGATTTTTTTAGCACTTTGTGCGATACTGACTATTGTAAATTGCAAAAGTGTGATAGTTGGACAAATATATGATCATAGCGGGATTGTTAGAAAGGTGTACGATCAATACGTAGAATCGTCCGGCATTCCATTCATAAAGAGAGAGCAAGAAGTGTACTTCGAGTATCCAGTAGGAGATCAAAGGATAAAAGGTATTGCGATAAAAGATATGGAAAATGGTCTCGCCGAACCTTCTATAACAAGAGGCGGTCTGGGATTCAATTTTGTCAACATCAAATTGAAAAGCGAACGAGGCTCTGGATACAAGTTTTTAATAGAAATTTATGCGTAAAGACTTAGAGTATATAATTACAGTAGTACTGTAATTGCTCTAAGCGTAAAAATGTGACTAGTGTGTTGTATTATTGTACTTGAGATAAGGAAGGTATGTGTGTTGGACCTTGTTTTTTATACTTTCGTGGCTCAAGCGATATGTAACTTTGATGCAAAAAGTAAAGAATTTTCAATGTGAAAATTTCAAAAATATACTCAGTGTTAAATATAGCAAAATTAGTGAATATTTTAAGGCTGTTTAATATATTATATTATGTTCTTTGGTAATGTATAATTCGACAATTTATTCAATAATATTTGCGTTTGAAATATAGATAAAACTTGAATATTAAATCTTTATAACCGATGTAGGATTTACATTGTGTACATTTTTATTGAAAAATTAAACCGACATTAAATAAATAATTGATTAATTTTCAAACAAATCATGTTAGTAATTTATTACAGTAACGAATGTTTTGTACGACTTTTTTATAATAATTATAATTAATTTGTATTTCATATAAATATACAATTTGATAAAATACTCAATAAATACAACTTTTTATCGGCATAGTGTGCTTTCTTTCTAACCACATTATTTTATTTTTTATACTTTGACATATTATAATATTTGCGTTAAGTGACGACGTAAAAGAAGTTACACTACCTATTTACATATTACATTATCGCCAGTGTCGTAAGAAGCGATGTCGAACGAGGTGACCTCTAGTATATATACAGTAATCTATGGAGGTGACGATGGCGATGTGTTTTTTTTTTTGGAGTTTATGGCCTGGTATCTAGACCTTTAGGCCAAGTCTTAAGTATTTTTATTCGGTTTATTGTAATTTCCCCACTCCTTCATAGTATACTGCTCCACAATATGTTGATGCGTCACATTGTGCAGTTCTTGGGAGATTTTGGCGGCAACTTGATCCAGCAGACAGCTGATAGTTGGCGATGGTATCTAAAGGTGCCTATGCAAACAAACAGCTTATCTTGAGAATCCATCACCATCAGAGCACTTGTTTCACTGTTTCCACTAATAGTTCACATGCGTAGACACTTAATACACAAAATCGCAACACTTTTACATATCAAAGTCCACTTCAAACCATTATTTAAACAATAATACAGGAGCAGCAAACCGCCGCCGGTCAATTTCCCGCCAAAACTCCGATGGCGATGTGAATGTGCACCCAGTGTTACCAACTCTACCAACTTTTTGTTAGATCTCCCAACTATTAGTAGCTAACTCCTATCTACCACCTTGCAAAAAAATCTAAGTACCAACTTTTCGAATTTTTGAAAAATTTTGGTTCTATATTCGCAAAATGATAATGCCTTCAATTTTTTTCATCAGTCTATCAACGAGTTCTTTAAATATAATAAAGAATAGTGAATGGACATTATTTAATGCTCTGACCAAAGAGAATATAATCACTACGTTTAAGAGGCGGGACTACCTTACGCAACTCAAACCACTTGTAGTATAGAAAATAACTCGGAAATAATATTTACATCGGAGATAAATTTCGAGTTGGTAACACTGCGTGAACCTCAAGTTATTGTGTCTGCTTAGACACCTAGAGATCGTCTCGTATTAGTCTGCTTGCTCAAGCTGCCGATAAAATCTCCTATAGCATTCGAAATGTAATGCATCAACATATTGTAAATAATTTTTTAAACAAATGAATTTAATAAATAATTTCAAAGTAGCTACAACCATACCAGTCCGTTGAAAGAGAAAAAAAGACTCTCAATTGTTTTAACATTTAGTAACACACGCAGTGTTACACTGCGTTTTTGAGGACACGACTACATTGTGTAGAACCCTAGGCAGAAAATAAGTCTTACCATCAAGTAGACCTCCAGCTCTTAACAAAAGGGGCCACAAAAGTACTGTCACCCCGAGGACCAAGATAAGATGCCTCACAGCCTATTAATATACAATGGTTGCAATGATGTTGGACATACAAAAGACCTTCTTAAGCCCGTAAAAATCCACTGCTGCTGAACTTGAGTCCCTTCTATTGCAGGATGATCGCAGTATCTTAGATTCTGTTCCCGTCACCGATTTTGGAATTTGAAGTGCAGCGTTACATCATCATCATCATTACAGCCCTTCACAAGTCCACAGCTGAACATAGGCCGCCCCCAAGGAATGCCACAAAATACGGCCCTGAGCCACCTGCATCGTTAACGCAGCGTTAACGAGATGGTTATTCCCAGGGCCTGATTTAACGTTTTTGAGCCCTAGATTTTTATAGCTAATGCCGCCTTAGTTTTTCATTTTATATTGTTTTTTTTATTTTGAAGTAAAATTGTTACAATTTTTAAGGGATACTTTAGTGGCTGATATAGTGTAATTTGACTTTTTAATAGCGAAATTTCTGATAATATGGTCAAAATTGATTTCACGTAGGAAATCACTTTAAATGCAAAGTAGTGATAATACATTTAATCTTTCCTGCTTCATCATGGTGCGACAAGAATTTTTTAATCTCTTTAGTTGTGAGAATGATCTTTCTGTCGAACAATTTGTAAGAATTTTTTCCTTATCTATCTATACAAATAAATAAAATCGAAGTGTCTGTTTGTAATGTCAAAATAACAGCTTTTTATAATTTTTAAATTTTTTGTCTGTCTGTCTGTTTGTTCCGTCTAATCTCCGAAACGGCTGGACCGATTTTAACGGGATTTACACTGGCAGATAGCCGATGTTACAAGGAGTAACTTAGGCTACTTTTATTATAGAAAAAGAATTAGGGTTCTACGCAAAAAAAAAATGAACACCCCGAATAACACGCGGGCGAAGTCGCGGGGAACAGCTAATCTATACAAATAAATAAAATTGAAGTGTCTGTTTGTAATGTCAAAATTACAGTTTTTTACTAAATGCATATGAAAGTAAATACGGTACTTATAACTAAAATACAATTTTTAAATTTTTTGTCTGTCTGTCTGTTTGTTCCGGCTAATCTCCAAAACGGCTGGACCGATTTTGACGGGACTTTCACTGGCAGATAGCTGATGTTACAAGCAGTAACTTAGGCTACTTTTATTTTAGAAAAAGAATTAGGGTTCCGCGCAGTAACATAAAAACCCTAACACGCGAACGAAGTCGCGGGGAACAGCTAGTTAGTATATAAAAATTTTAATATAAACATAAACGTCGCATACTCGATGATGTCATGTGTTTGAATAACCTTACACTGTAGCATTTTTCCTCTTTCCTCTTAAATGTACTTGTTGAATAAGTGGGCAATGAATTAAGTGAGTCACGGACCAAATAGAACGTGTGGAAAAATTGCACAAGCAGCAAGCTAGGGTTCCCAACACCACTGTATTACTATTAAATTAAATTATGTACTTTTACAAATCCTATACAAAAACTATCATTTTAAGTTTTTGTAGATGGCTTTTGAGACCGAAATGCTTGTTTTTATAGAAAAAACAAACGAGCACACAGTCCAACTGATGGTATGGGAAAGCTGTGGCCAATAGCACTAAAACAAAATGTATGAAATTCGTGACTCCAAATGTCAAACAATTAAATACTAATGTAATTTTAAATGGGGAGAAACTGAGTCTTGTAGATACCACCATTTTTCTTGGAATCACACTAGACGCGAAGCTTCAATGGAGCCCCCATATATCAAAACTAGCAAGCAGACTTAGTTCTGCAGCATATGCTGTAAAAAAGATTAGAAGTCTAACCAGTGTTGAAACAGCTAGACTAGTTTACTTCAGCTACTTCCATAGCATAATGTCGTATGGTATTTTGCTATGGGGACACGCAGCTGACTCTGAAATTATATTTGTTTTACAAAAGAGGGCCATAAGAGCAATTTATGATTTAAAACCTAAAGAGTCGCTGCGACAAAAATTTAAGGAAATTAATATATTAACTTTGGCCTCTCAATACATTTATGAAAATGTAATGTACGTACACAAAAATAAAAGTAGTTTTACAAAAATAAGTGATATTCATTCTGTAAATACTAGGAACAGACACAAGCTAGTAGTACCAGTTACTCGACTCCATCGAGTCAGTAATTCATTCTTGGGGCGATGTATACGCTTTTACAACAAAATTCCAGAAAATATACAAAGTTTGACCTGTTCAAAGTTCAAAAACTTTATTAAACTAAGTTTGTATAAAAAGGGTTATTATAATATTAAGGAATTTATGGATGATAATAACCCCTGGAAATGAGGTGATCGCTACCAAGCTATTTCTAATTTGTTGTGTTGTTAATTTGTGTAACATCATGATTGTAAGCTGTTATTTAAAAAAAAGTCCCGCTGGGTTTCTTGCTGGTTCTTCCCAGGACAGAGGTTTCTTCCGAACCAGTGGTAATCAAACAAAAGAGTGACTTTCAATAAGTATTATTTATAATCTATATTGAATAAAAAAGTTTCTGTTTCTGTTTCTGTTTCATAGACATCAATATATTTCTTTATTGAATAAGGGTGACAAACGAGCACACAGTCCACCCGATGGCAAGTGGCCGCCGTGGCCCATAGACATCTACATCTATCTTCGTTTGCGAATTAAAATGCAGATGGGTCGTCAGCCATGAGGACTAAGATATAATGCCTCTTTTCCAGTAAAAAGGGTCTCCGGTTCTCTACACTCACCATACGAAACACAGCAGCATTAAACTGCTATTTTACGCTGGTATTCTGTGAGAGCGTGGTCCTTCTCCGGTCGAGCCGACCGATTCGTACTACAACTATACTATTAATATAGCTGCAGCATGGCTCTACCACGTACAAAATATCTGCCCCCATTAAGAATCAAATTGTACAATGCGTTTTGACCCTTAACAACTTAGGTGCAATGCCTCGTTTCCAGTAAAAAGGGTCTCCGGTTCCATTCCGATAGCCTAGTTCTCTTCTGTCAGTGCTCTCTATCTGTTCGTGAAGTGACATTACAATTCAGTCAATTTGAAGATTAGCCCGTACAGACAGACAAAAATTTAAAAATTGGTTATTTATGTTGTTACGGCCTACGGCTGCTCCCTTAAAGGATCCAATCTTCAGGGGCCCATGAGCTGAAGATTTCCTGAACAGACGTAGGTCGGGCCCCAATGTGGCCACGTGGAAATTCCTAATTACATTAAAATATATGGGGGAGCGTTATACTACGGCCAGTCGACCGGAAGGAATTTGGATGAAGCTTACTTACCTATCCAAGGCGACTGGTCCCTCCGGAGTCGGTCAGGTCGCATGTGGTTGTGTAGTGCAAGGGAAGGAATGGTGATGTGGTGTGTATCTGGGTGTGACTGATGGTGATTGAACCTAGACCTTGGCCGTCGGCAGCAGCCCGAGCGTCGACACCGCTCCAACTTGAGGGCGCCTTTCGAGGTAGTCCACAGTCACTTTCTTCTTTCGTCACGTTGCCAGTCAATTAACTCTATCGTACGATTTACTAACTTACAGAAGCCACTAACTATCGCCGGGTACAATGGTTACCGCACAAACGCACACGGAGTTTAAAGGGTCAAAGGTCACTACCGTTTCGCGTAGCAATAGTTAATTCTAGAATATCAGAGGCAGCACTATCTAATATTGCCGAATGCACTTATGCAGGTTTTGAGTCAGACACAATAAGTCCCGGGAAGCTCTCCAGTAGGAATGCGCGTCACAATGATAGACCGTATATTTACTGGCCGCGCCGAATTATTCCGAGTTCCCTAACAGAATGGACCGCGTGCTCACGTCAGCACCGATTATGGACGACTGACTTTTCTCTCGCGACTCGCGCGCTCGTGCCACGCCCAGCCGAACTTTAAACCGGAATCGCGCCGAGCCGAGTGACATCTGGTGTCGACTCCGACAACAGTGTTTTGCGCGAACAAACCCCCGTCCCGGACATAAGGATTTAGGTCCGCGAGCAAACCGGGCAGCGAGACAAGGTCGCGATGGCAAGTTGCATTACCGAATCTACAACCAAACTAGGCCACCTTAGGCAACCCATCAGATCCTGCAACCCTAATCAACGCCTCAAAAGATAGCCCTAATGTGGCAAGCCGGAGGGTCAGCCTCCACTGGATGCCCCTCCTGGGCATTGCAGCACTTTAATAAGTCCGGTACTGGACAGAAGTCCGACGACCTATTTCAAACACCTATCTGTGCCCCTATGATTAGTTCCGCAATCCGACCGGATCAGTTCTGCAAACAGCAACGCTACACGAAGCTGCCCAGACCAATTTTGTGCCAGCAGTTGCTTCAGTGCAGAGCTCATTCACAAATTCCGTCGTCGTTCCGAACGTCGTCTGTGGAGAGCCAAACGAAACGCACAGATAGTCCCTAGTATGAATTTTCAACAAGTAGGCCTAGCCAGGCCACCCACCATATTATCATTTACTAAAATAGTGCGGCAGCTGATTTCAATCTGATAATCTCCAAAACTAGCTAGCCTGTTAGGCAAGTAGTCCTATGCTCATATTTCAACTAATTTTTCAAAAGCATCAATGTTCAACTACAGAATTAATTCAACCAAATTAATCACCGATCCGCATAGGTCAACTTGCAAATTAAACAAAACAATAACGTAAGGGACAGCCCTACTTCTTCGTAAAGCAAAATGATTAAACACTATCATAAACATAAACATAATTTTTCAAATAGTGCGCCATTCAATTTCAGATGAATTCAAATTTTCCTTTCAGCAAACAGACGCAACAATCAAATACAGTGATTAAATATATGTACAAAACACATGCAGTAGCATTTAAAGGAGTAGATTAAATTCAATTCTTTTAATTTAAACCGCTACAAATAGGAAAATTTCGCGGAAAGCCCAAAGCAATTTTTTAATTTTAATTCAAAGTATTTTTTTAACTAAGTGCTCGACCAAACCAAATCTAATAACCCTTGACAGCGTGATTCAACGCTCCAGGGGGGCCCTAATCTTCCCACCACCAAGGGGAGGCCACATGGCGTGAACCCGAGATAAATAGAGCACAACCTCTAACAGTTGCCACTCGGGTTGTACGCCTTCACTGAGGCCGTCGGCAACAGAACACTTTGACAAGTGGACTGTTGACGGCTTAAGGCTCAGTGGAGGCGGCCGTGGTGGGAGCTAAGGCGGCAGCTAGACAGGGCCGCCTCCATCAAATGGGGAACAGTGGTACACCAGTCGCGGCCACTCAGCTAACGGAAAGGAGAAGGGTCCAGCGGACCGATGAGTGGCCGTGAAGTTCCTCTCCACACGCTGAGGGGGGGTGATGACACCCCCGCCCCTGGGGGAATTACCCCCCAACTGCTTGGGGGAGGGGCCCCTTTCAAACTTAGGGCCTGGTGGCTGGCCGGCGAGCGCCGATTGTCGCCCAGCAGAGGGCGTGGCTGAGCGCCCCCGCCCGTGGGGGTCGAGGGCCTGGCAGAGCCCCGAGAGGAGACGCCGTTCGCACCCAGGCACAAAACGGCATGGTGATTGCCCTGGCAATGCAGACAGGGCCGTCGATGCGGACAGTCTCGCTGGAGGTGCCCTCCCAGACATGACCAGCACCAGCGGCGCTCCTTGGCGATAGTTCGCCTCGCAGGAACCGGCTTACCTAATAATTTCGGGCACAACGTTACCCGGTGATCAGATGCTCGACAATAGGAGCAGGGGGGGGTTGACGACGACTTGCCTGGCGGGTTCAGCCTCTCACTGGGCACATCTCGTAAGTCGTCAACGGTGCCCGCCGCGTTCTCGATCTGCCGGCACTGCTCCTCTAAAAACCGCAGCAGGTCATAGAAGGGCGGAATATAGGAGGCCTCGTCCCCGCCGTACCTCTCCTCAAAATGGATTCGAAGGTCGAGAGGTAGACGGGACAGCACTATGCGGAGCAACAAAAAGGCCCATTCGCCCACTGGTAAACCCGCCGCCTCAACGTATTACAGGCCACCAAGACTGGATCCAACAGATCCGGACGCAGTCTGGCCCGGTCACTAAGCAGCGGGAGGCTTAGAAGCTGCTTAACATGCTCGTCTGCAATTCGCCGGACGTTGGCGTATCTTCTGGCTAGGAGGTCCCGAGCAGTCTGGTAGGCGTCGTCCGACAATTTCAAGTGGCCGACGACGCCCAGGGCCTCCCCCTCCAGTGAGGCCAGGAGGTACGCCATCTTTTGTCTCGGGGTCAGGTCACTCCGGGCGTCCACTAGGCTGTCGAAAAGACCAACGAAGGTCAGCCATTCGGAATGGACCCCGGAGAACTTTGGCAGGTCCAGAGTTGGGAGCCGTCCCAACAGCTCTGGCTGAAGCTGCTTCAGAGAGGACTCGGACAGGTCACTCATCCGAGCTTCACGCGCTTCCTCGGCATACCTGCCTTCAGCCTCGATCAACTCGTCCGTGAGCCACAAGAACTGCTCATAGTCCGCGAAGCAGGAGTCTAGGACTCCCTTCTCCACATCCGAATCCTCGAGCACAGACTCCGACAACAGTGTTTTGCGCGAACATATGTCTTAATGACATGCAAATAACGCCCTCAGGTCGTAATAAGAAAGGTTTTTTTTTCTTCTTAAAAAACGTTACCCCATCACTAGGATTTTCTCCTGTATCGTGGAGGCAGTTTACAAACACAAATTGCACAAGGACAAACATCCAGACCCGGAACAATTATTTGTAGGCCATACTAATACTTGTTCCTTGGATTCGTACCCGCGCCCCCCAGCGCAAGCAACTCATTCCTAAGCCATTGCGCCACGGAGCCAAATTGTTCAATATTACAGACAGACACTTCCATTTTTTTATATGTATAGATATAAAGTGGTAGAGCCACGCGGCAGCTTTTGCTGTCGCACGGATGGGCCGGTTCGAACCGGGGTGGTACCGCGACCTCACAGAAAACCAACGTGAAGTAGAGGTTTACCTCTGCGTTTCGCTTGGTGAGTGCAGGTAGCCGGAGGCCCTTTTTACTGGAAATGAGGGATTCCATCTTAGTCCTCACGGGTGCAACGCATCTACATTTTGATTTGTAATAGAGGATAGATGTAGATGTCTATGGGCCGCAGCAACCACTTACCATCAGGTGGACTGTGTGCTCGTTTGTCACCCTTATCCTATAAAAAAAAACTAAAATACCAAATTACAGTCCACCTGAACGGCTAGCATAGGCAGGAGATAATTTTATCCTCGGGATATAATCGCTCGCCTCGCTGGATATAATATCCACAGTAGATAAAATGGGAGATAGACTTAGACTCAGATACTCGTAGATTTTTTGTATAAATATAAACTTAAACCCACGTCCAATGAACTAGGTTAAAATTGTCCATTTCAAAAGAGCATAGTTTTTTTATATCTCATTTGGCTCCATGCTACGGACGGGTATATATGTCTACTCGTAATGTCAAACGGGGATATACTTCTCCCCGTCGCCGTGCTTTTTTTTATAAGGTCACCACAGATGATACACAAATACTAAAAACAAGAACCAAGCATTGTGAGAAACATGCAATGTGCTCACCCAGTTATAGACAACCACAGCTAAGAGTGAGTGCTTTGGCATAAGGACAAGATAATTTTATCTCTTGTCAGTGGATATAATCAGGAGATATTTTTTTGTCCCCAGCCCATGCTAGCTGTGATGGTCAGTGAATACTGTTGTCCATAGAAACCTACATTTTCGATTATAAACCAAAAGAAAGATGTGTTATCACTTATCACCACTGAACTCAGATATAATGCCTCGTTAGCGATAAAATGTGTCTCAGGTTTACGCAACGCAGCCTTATGCTGCTATGTAACCTCATGTATCAACATTTTAAAAATTATTTTGGTCAAAGCATATTATAACCAACCTGTCAAATGTACGCTAGTGAGAAAAGGACAGGGAATGTATGGTCTACAAATAATTTTTCTATGTATGTCAACTGTCCCTGCGATACAGGAGAAAATCCTAGTGTAGAAGTAACGTTTTTTTAAAAGAAAGGAAGAGAGACAACTAATGAAATTAAAAATTTTGTACAACCGACTTCAATATTAATACGCATTATTAAGGATAACTCCAAAACTACCGGACAGATCTCGATGAAATTTATATGGGACTATCTGTTCCCCGCGGCTTCGTTCGCGTGTTAGGGTTTTTATTATTTTGCGCGGAACCCTAATTATTTTTCTAAAATAAAAGTAGTCTAAGTTACTCCTTATGACATCAGCTATATGCCAGTGAATGTCCCGTCAAAATCGGTACAGCCGTTTCGGAGATTAGCCGGAACAAACAGACGGACAGACAGACAAAAATTTTAAAAATTGTATTTTAGTTATAAGTACCATATTTACATTCATATGCATTTCGTAAAAAGCTGTAATTTTGACATTACAAACAGACACTTCAATTTTATTTATTTGTATGGATGCATAAATTATAAGCACCAGCTTTCAAATAAAAATAGAATCATCAAAATCAATTCACCTGGAAAAAGTTCTAAGGTAACAGACATAAAAAATACAGTCGTATTGATTACCTCCTCCTATTTTTGAGGTCGGTTAAAATGGTAAGTAGGAAAAAGTAGAGTATTTTGCCTTCAGTTACTAATAAATGAAACATATAAATTAAGTAATTAATGATTTCTTATATTTACGCGAACACTACACATTGAATAAATCTATTTTTACGGATTTTATCGCGTTTAATTAACTTATTTTATATTCCCGACGTTTCTTCGACGTTTCGAATTTTTAAGTAATTAAGTTATATTTATATGTTTAAATAATTTGATTTATAAAATCCTTTAAAAATCCCTAACGTTATTTTCTTAGTTTTTCGTTATTTATTTTTAACTGCGTTATTTTTAGTTCAATGGAAACTGATTAAAACTCTGCCTGCACGATATTTAACACTGTTTGTTGACCATATCATAGCTTCACCAAATCAATGAATAGAGATCGTTTGACGATATTAATAACCAAACACAACATTGCTATTTCATGACATGGTCATATCGTCAAATAGTTTCTACCGCTGTCAGCGCTTTTAGCGTATTTTAACAGAAATATAATTTTTTTTTTCACTTTATGCTATGCCTTATTTGTGTAATCAATAAATGTTCGCGGCTTTGGGGTGGTCATGAGCCAGTTGCACCCCCAACCTTCTATCGCTGATATTACTAGATAATATAGTTTTGGCTTTCATAGTTTTAATGTAATAATAGCACCATCTACTTTCTGCTAAATAAAATAATGAAAAGTAACTGATACAATTAAATTTTAGAATGCTACTGAATACTTATACATGCAGCATCAAAAATTGTTACACTTAAACAAACTGGTGACCATTATTGGGATGTTTATTGGTATTTACCGTAATTACCACGTTTGGCAAAATGACTAACGACACTGTTACTGATACTGTACACAACACATGTGTTTTGTGTGCACAGTATCCAGTACTGTGTACACCAAACTGAGATGAAGAGAGAAGATCTTTAGTTGAATATATTGGATGTCTATGGGCATAGCTTTTATTTTATCAACTTCATTTATTATCAAGTTATCTGATGTAAATATTTTTTTTTTTGTAAATTAAGTGCCCTGTGAGAATTTTAACTCTATTTGATAGAATAGTTCGTGGCATCGTTGGACGTCTAATTATTAGGTAGATGTGGTCAACAATCGTGCAAAAGCTTTATTTCAGTTTATATGAATTTTATTTAAACAAATACGAGAGCCGTGTAGTTCGCCGTGGATTTCATCATGGCACGGGAGCGAAACGTGTACGATCCCTTTGAGGAAAAATAAGTCTGTAATTGGAAATTTTACGTGATAACTTACCCCGTGTCCGGTGAAGGGGTGAAGAATAACTTCGTGAGGAACGTAGATGTCTGAGTAGTTAAAAAAGTCGTGGAAATGGGTAAACCGTTAATACGCACTGAAGCATTGCGGCATACCTACTCTTTTCTGCCTATAAACACTATAGGCAATTGACACAGGGCTCCGTGCACAGTAGTGAGATTTATTTATGTCATATTTTCAGACAAAGTAAGATTTTTGTGACACTCCTGGTTTCATAGCTCACATGAGTATATGTAATTCTCTTGCGGAACAATACATTAATTATCAAAGATAGCAGATTTTACTTAAACAAAGGTTTTTTTATCTTACTTATCATAGGCGGTAATCAAACTGATCCAAACGTAAATTTTATTTTAGCATATATTTTAATTGCAATTTGAAGTGCCGATTTACCACGTTCTCGGCGGTGAAGGAAAACCTGCATATTTGAGAAGTTCTCCAGTTGAGGTGATCCCACCTTGGACCCCGAACACTTTTTGGGCAGTAACATGTATGTAGGCTGCTACTTTTTTAGTTTTGATGGAGCAATTATGCAGTTTTTATTTCATTCGTATTTTTGGAGATGTTACTTTTTGTTTTCACTCTACCGTAAATATTTAGGGTAGCAAAGATTCGTAAGAGTAGAACTCATCATCGTCATCATTACAGCCTATCAAAAGTCTACTGAGCTGAACATAGGTCTCCTTCATAAATTGTCAAGTAGGTTGGATATTTGCTATAGTTCCCATGTTTGGCAGGCGGGTTGGCAACCGCAGCTTTTATTATTTTGAACCGTTGTCAGGAAGATTACGTTGCCCAACTCCTGTTTGTTTTCCTCTGTCACCTCTTACGACACACATGGGACGATATGACGTAGCGGATTCTCTTTCGACACCACAACAAGGCTGCTGTTCATGAGTGTAGTTATTTCCACGTTCACTGTGAATAGAACTTAATTTGCAATAAAACTAATATTAAGGGTTTTATCGCGTTTAATTTTAACTTTTTTTTAATTCTTGACATTTCGGGCCCTTTATAGAACCCATGGCTACGGGGTGGAATGAGGTGTTTGACGTCCTGATGTCGTAGTTAACGAATACCGCCATTAACTTTTAATTAATAATATTTGGTCTGATCTATGCAGCACGAGCTTACAGTACTTGAAGTCTTGCAATAGTATGCTTGGGCTTGGGTTTCATTTTATTAATTATGAGATCCCAAGCAGATAGTTTTTAATTTATATAGCCTCACTCTTGGTAGGAATCGGTGTTCTATTGCGAGGATCAAGTCTATCAGATCTGATACATTGGTTGGGACGATACTGAACACGTTGACATAGTTCAGGCTTCACGGAGCGTTGGTGCTTCGCATCAGCGAAATTTTGGTATGGGAACTTTCATGCAAAGTTCTGTAAATAAACTCACGTAGAACAAAGTTAGAATTAAACGTGATAAAATCAGTATTATTTATTTTATTATTCCATGTGTAATATACACCATTACCGCAAAACTGCATTTAGGAAATTTCGAAGTCTACTCGAACGTAAAAAAAATATTGCACCGTCTATTTTATGGTGCCAATCAATATTAAATGGGACCAATAATAAGAATCAAATATCGCAAATAAACATTATACCGTAAATTGATATTTTTTTTTATAGGAGAGGGGGCAAACGAGCATGCGGCGCACCTGATGGTAAGTGACTACCGCCGCCCATGAACAACCGCAACACCAGGGGAATTGCAGATGCGTTGCCGGCCTTTTAAAAAGGAGTAGGCTCTTTTCTTGAAGGTCCCTAAGTCGTATCGGTCTGAAAAAATCGCTGATGGTAATCGATTCCACAAGGAAGTCGTGCGAGGAAGAAAACATCTTCTAAATCGAACAGTGGTGGACCGCCAATCATCCAGATGGTGTGGATAGTATCGGGAGTTCTGCCACGATGTGCGTTCGTGAAATTTGGCGGCTGGGATTGATCCGAACAATTCCTCAGAACACTCCCCGTGGTAAATGCGAAAGAAAATGCAAAGAGATGCAACATCTCTTCGCAGCGCCAATGAGTCGAGCCGATCGGAAAGGACTCGGTCGTCGACGATTCGAGCCGCTCTGCGCTGGATGCGGTCAAGTGGAAGGAGCTGGCACTGGGGAGCCCCTGCCCAGAGATGGGAACAGTATTCCATATGAGGCCGAACCTGCGCCTTGTAAAGTTGCAGGCGTTGCGCCG
Source organism: Parnassius mnemosyne (assembly GCA_963668995.1). NCBI lineage: Eukaryota > Metazoa > Arthropoda > Insecta > Lepidoptera > Papilionidae > Parnassius > Parnassius mnemosyne. The sequence goes on from CAVLGL010000084.1 coordinate 31,236,180, forward strand.
GCATGAAATACTATCCCGCTCTGCTGAGCACGCCAAGCTTTTTAGAGGCCAATTTGGCCTTCTCTTCCAAGTGACCACGAAACTGCACGTCACTCGATATGTCGACGCCGAGGATTCCGATACTGGCTGAGGCAACAAGGGGAGTACCTTGAAACTGAGGAGATACGACAAAGGGGTTCTTTTTAGCGGTAAACGCGCAAACTTGTGTCTTCTGGGGATTAAACTGTACTAGATTTAGTCGCCCCCAATCTGAGATTTTGTCCAGCAAAGACTTGACTTCAGACACAAGTTTGTTCCGGTACTCGGCGACGTTTTCACGAGAAATATTGGCACGGCCGGTGTATAGAGCATCACCAGTGCTATCATCCGCATAACAATGAATGCTACCAGTTTGCAACATATCATTGATACGCAGAAGAAACAGCGTTGGTGATAGCACACAGCCTTGTGGAACACCAGCGTTAATAGGCTTGTAGTCGGAGCATGCACCGTCTGCAACGACCTTGATGCTCCGATCTGCAAGAAAGCTAGTGATCCAAAATACCATGAAATCATCATTATTTTGTTTAAAATATATTAACTTTAATTATATAAGAATTTAAGGAGTAAAATGTAAATAATAATAATTAATTTTGATTTCAGACAATTTACCTTTCTTATGGATACATTCAAAGACACACAGTGTCTTTGTGTAGCATACTGGACTTATGCCACATATCAAATCATCTACGTCCAGTAGTCTTTGCGAAATCAAAAAAAATTCTTTGACAAACAGACGTAGATACTCAGACACCGTGGTGACTCTAAAAGTGATCGAATTTTGCTAAATTTGGCATGGAACATGATATTTCTAAATTGAAGCCCACGCGAGCGAAGCCGCGGGCAAAAAGCTGGTCAGTTATAAATGGCTATATCATGAAATGGTTGCGTTGGATAAAATGGTCCGGTACTTCCCGATATGTTCAATTCTACGATCTAGCCATAACAACATAAATATAAAATTTACGGATTATTACTTGACATATGCAAACTTTTGTACTAAGAGCTGTACTATACATATTACTAGCAGAGCAGGAAGACGTTGTTCTACCCTTTCCAGTGGGTGGTGCAAAGAGTTTCACTCCTAATTTTCTCCAGACTTCTTGCAGTGTAAATATATTTCTAAGGTCCAGATTTTCTTTTTCAACACTAAACCTCTTACGCCACAAACAAAAGATATTGTGTGAACATGAACTCAATCGGTCAAGTTGTTCAGAGGTTACGCGAACACTAACAGACGCACCAACGATTATATGTATAAAGGGTACGACCGACTTCAATATAAATTATTAAGAATATCTCAAAAACTATTGGTCAGACCTTGATCAAATTTATATGAGACCACATGAGAAGCACCAGTTTTCAAATAAAAAAATAATCATTGAAATCGGTTCACACAGTAAAAAGTTATGAGGTAACACACATAAAAAGAAACATACAGTCGAATTAAGTACCGGCTCCTTTTTGACGTCGGTAGATATAAAAACTATTTAAGTCGGTCTTGTTGTTGAAATTTGTTTGTGATTTCAATTATTATTATTATCGGCCGGGCCTCTTGCCCATTACAGTAATGTAATTTAACAAAAACTTACCACCTTCTGTACTTCCGCGTGTTTATTATAAATTAACATCAATTCACAGCAATAACATATACACATAGCACTGTTAAATACTAAAATACACAAAACTGTGTAATGATCCACGTCTTTTTCTCCAACATTTGTTCGTTCAACACGCGGAGTATCAGCCGTATTTATAAAAATGGCGGGAACTTTGACAGTTGTATCGTTGTTATTATTATCTGTAGCCAAATCACATGATTTGTTCCTGGGGTATCCAGACGTTTCCTCTAAATTGATTTACAGTAAAGTATACCAAGAAAATCCAGCTATTTGGATAAGGTCGGAAACTTTCACAGTGAATTGTACAAAAAACGAAGTTATAAATGCTATAAAAGTTCTAGACCTCAGAGAAGATAAATGGGGGGAATGTTATGTGAAAGGAGGAGGTATCGGTGATACGTTTGTGACTATTGAACTGGACAGTCCAAGTGTCTTACGTGGCTACAATTTCTGGGTGGAGGTTTACGCCATTCAAAAAAAATATTTTCTTTTTAACCATGGAAAAAAATGATTGTTTGATGACATTGTTTATTTCTGACAAGTGTATGTAAGTTCAATTATTAAAACTTTTTAGATGTCTGTTCTATTTATTGTTATTATTATTAAATATCCTTATATTATACATGGTTACTTTTCAAATAGTAGCCAAATTTTAAACTTATCCAATATATAAATAATAATATACCGTTTTTACAGTTTTTGAAAATACGAGTAAATAAGGCTTCTACTTTTATTTGAAAGTATCTTAAATTAAATGTGATTTATACAAGGCAACAACGTTTTGTATAAATCACATTTATACTAAATCGATTGGTAGGCAAAAATATATATTTTTGCCTACCAATCGACCCTTACGAATGTGTGCGTGCTCAGTAAAATCAGTTAAAATAATTCACTAATACGCATTTTAAGATTATAAGACAAAAAGAACAGAATAACTGAGATTTTTTTAAATTCATTTTTCTTCACCATTTGCCTACAATGTTTATTTTGAACCTTCCCTGCAAATTTGGCCGGTTATTGGAAAATAACCGTCTATATTAAGATTTTATTTAGGTTTGATAATTAATAGAATCAAGTGTTTCTTTGCGGAAATTAATTCTATTAAAGATGTTAAAAATTTGTTAGTTAAGATCAAACTTATAAAATAAAATGATGTGTCTTATCTAGTTTAAAACACCTCCCGCCCTCCTACAATTGCATCCCCATTTGACTTCTCATTTGACAGAGATAACGCACGTAATTTAGGGATAGGGCGGGCGGTGCTTCTTAAACTAGTGATAAAATAAAATTATATGACTTACACACATCATTTTATTTTATCACGCGGATTATATTTTACTATATTTAACGCTTAGGTTTGACTAAAATTTACGTTTTCACAGAGTAAATAAATAGTATTCAGTATTAGATTAGAATTGAATAGTTTTATTCAATATCTTTATATCGCACTTTTAGAATTATAGAGACCTAATTTGAAATTTTAAGATTTCAACTTTGACTCATCAAATTACCTTGCATGACCATATTCATGGACTCCTAATAAAATACAGGCCTAATATGGTGTAGAAAGGGGTAAAATTATACTTTGGTCTCTTTCACTCCGTCCCCTCGCACCGCGTCCGTTCAGTTGGAGAGAGTCGCAAGCAGTAATGTGTGTGTAAGTGTCATGCGCAGGTCGTTACTTTTTTGTAATTCATCATCATCATTATCATTACAGCCTTTCATAAGTCCACTGCAGAACATAGGCCTCCCCCAAGGAATGCCACAAAGCATGGTCCTGAGCCACCTGCATCCATCGACTTCCTGCATGTCTTACCAGGTCGTCACTCCATCTCTTGGGGGTCGCTCTAAACTTCGCCTACCGGTACGAGGCTGCCACTCAAGAACCTTTCTTCCCCATCGGTTGTCGGTTCTTCGAGCTATATGGCCGGCCCAATGCCACTTCAGCTTACTAATCCGTTGGGCTATGTCGGTCACTCTGGTTCTACTGCGGATATCCTCATTTCTAAGTTTATCACGCAGAGAAACTCCGAGCATAGCCCTCTTCATAGTTCGCTGAGCGACCTTGAGCTTCCTTATACAGCCAGCAGTGAAGGACCACGTCTCAGATCCGTAAGTCATCACTGGCAACACGCACTGGTTGTATAATTTCGTTTTAAGGTTTTGAGGAATATCTGACGAGAAGATGTGTCGTAGTTTCCCGAAAGCTGCCCAGCCGAGTTGAATCCGTCGATTGACCTCTCGGTCGAAGTTGGACTTACCTAGTCGGACTATTTGTCCCAGGTAAACATACTCGTCCACAACTTCGAGCTTAGTGCTCCCAACAACTACTGGCATAGGTGTGACATGGACATTGAACATGATCTTTGTTTTGTCCATGTTCATCTTAAGACCTAGCCGTTGGGAGACACTATTGAAGTCATTGAGCATAATGCTTAGATCCTCCAGCGATTCTGCCATAAGGACTATATCGTCGGCAAATCGAAGGTGAGTGATGTACTCGCCATTGATGTTAATACCGTATCCTTTCCAGTCCAGAAGCTTAAAAACGTCTTCCAATGCAGCGGTGAAGAGTTTCGGGGATATAACGTCACCCTGTCTTACACCTCTCTGCAATTGGATAGGTTTCGTACTCTGGTTCTGTACTCGGATAGGCATCGTAGCCCTACTGTACAAGCACTTCAGCACTTCGATATACCGACAGTCAACTTGGCACCGCTGAAGGGACTGCAGCACCGCCCAAATTTCGACGGAATCAAAGACTTTCTCATAGTCTACATACACCAGGCATAGTGGCAAATTGTACTCCTCGGACTTCTGTACAACTTGCCGAAGGGTATGTATTATGTGGTCTATGGTGCTAAAGCCCTTTCGGAAACCGGCTTGTTCGGGAGGCTGGAAGTCGTCAAATCTGCGCGCGAGACGATTCGTAATGACTCTTGAAAATAGCATGTAGACGCGGCTCAGAAGGGAAATCGGTCTGTAGTTCTTCAAGAGAGCGTTGTCACCTTTCTTAAAGAACAAGACCACCGCACTTCTGCTCCACGCCTCCGGTGTAATGCCACCATGGAGGACGGAATTAAAGAGCTTCTGAAGGACTTCAAGTACCGGTTTTCCACCCGCTTTCAGAAGCTCCGCTGTAATTCCATCCTCGCCTAGGGTCTTGCCGTTTTTAAGATGCTGGAGAGCCATTCTAATCTCGCTCAGACTGACGTCCGGCATATCTTCGGAATAGTGTCGAATAAGACTCGCTCTTGGATCATTACTCACACTTGCGTGTGGCTCCAACGATGATGTGTATAGCTGCCCATGAAACCGCTCAATCTCACTCAAAATCTCAGGTGCCCCGAAACGCCACACTCAGTCCTCAGCTTTGACAGTTGGCTCTTTTTGGCAGACAGATCTCTGGCAAAAACTTTGGAGCCTTGGTTCCGCTCAATCGCTTCTTCAATACAAGCTGTATTGAAGTTGCGTAAGTCTCGCCGCATGCATTTGGAGATCTGTCTGTTCAGTTGCCTGTATGCTGTCAAATCTGTTGAAAAATGTAGCTTCATCTCCCGTCTAACAGCCATGAAATTAAGAGTGTGATCGGAGAGTTTTTGTGTTCTTCTGCGGCGGGTCTTGCAGAACTTAGCTCCGACCGCATGGACAGTTTCCACGAGCTTGTCATTTATATATATAGCTGCAGCATGGCTCTACCACGTAGAAAAAGTTCTTGTGCCTAGTTTTGCATTGAAGTCTCCCATTAACACCGTATATTGGATTTTGGAGGAATGCATGACTCTAGAGATATCCTCATACATTTCCTCCTCCTCCTCATCGGGGTGTGCCGAGGTTGGTGCGTAAACCTGTATGATCTTCAGCGAATACCGTTTGGTGATTCTGAGTATAAGGTACGCAACCCTCGTCGACACACTCTCGATCTTTACAAAGTTGTTAACGAGAGACTTGTGGACGATAAATCCGACACCTCCTTGGGACAGATGGTCGCCCTCCCGGTGATAGAGCAAGTTGCCGGATTCGAGGATTACCGTGTCCTCCCCCTCTCTTCGGACTTCGGATAATCCTATAATATGCCAGCGTAACTTGTCTATCTCTTCTTCCAGCTCCACGATCTTCTCGTCAGTCCTCAGGGTGCGTGCTTTGTATGTTGCTAGGTCGAGTCTTTTATATTTTCTTTTATATTTTATATTCTTAGCACCCCCTGCCCCGCAGTTACCATGGTCGCCACTGTAGCCAGGAATAGCGGGGACACCGGGGACTGGGGCCGTCTCTTTGTTACTCTCTTCATAGGGGGGTATTTGCCATAGTTGCCACGCTTGGCGAGCGGGTTGGCTACCGCAGTTTTTTTAATTGTAATTTCGGCTACCATCAGGAAGATGCTGCTGCCCATCTCCTGCCTGTTTCCCTTTCCCTTTTTTGTAATTGTGGAGACCTAAAACGAATTAGGGTGCTACAAGATTAAAAATTAAGGTATGTGGATTTAACTATTTTTAATAAAGACCTATTTTGTATTGAGTCTATTTCATACTAAAATTTCTCTATACAGCTGTGACTTATTTATCATTGAATCACTCTTTGATTGAAAAAAATGTACGAATCAAAGACGCAATCATCATTTGGTCTATGTTGTTACAAAACGAATGTTTATGATAGAAACTGATTTATGATTGTGTCCCTCTTATCTATACATATAATAAAAATGTAAATAGCAGATGTCTGTACATTTTATATTTTTGTAATAAAAGTGATTGAGAGGTACTAAAAATAAGTAATTAAATACATTTCTACCATTTTTAGATTTTTCTGTCTGTCTGTCTGTCTGTCTGTTTGTTTGTTAACGTATCACGTATAAAGTACTAATTTATATCATAAGAATAGTTAATAAAATTATTAAGTGTATATTCAGGTTACATTTAGTCTTTATTTCATTAAAATTGGTTAATTCCATCAAAAGTTATGACAAATATTCTGAAGTATGGGTACTAAGTATAGGTACGAATTTGTTCAATAGTGGCGTTGGATGAGTCATCAAGTACATTTTAAAATTAATATCATATTATAATCATAATTAAATGATGTAAATTAATGTTCTATAATGATATAATTATATCTAAAACGCAGTAAACAAAAGTATTACATAAAGAACGTAATAAATATATACAAAATATATTAACCTTATTATCGAAACTAAATTAAAGTACAACAGTTAACCAATTTCATCGATAGATGGTGGTGTGGCACAAATGTGATACAAAAAGGCAGGTTAAAAATTGTGTCTGTTTCTGAATATTGTATAGTAAATTAATTTGTGACTAAAATCATTATGGGGACTGTAAATCATTAAATAAGTACATTTTTATAATTTTTAGAATTGTACTATCTGACGGTCTGTCTGTTTGTTTATGGACGCATGACGTTTTGAGTAAACATCTTTTTTTCAATGAAATCCTTAAGAAAATCATAAACCGTATTATCAAGTTCATTTAATCTTTGTTTTATTGAAATTGGTTAATTCTATCGAAAGTTATGATTATTATTTTGAAATGTAGGTTCGAATTTGTTTAATGGCGCCACAAAATCTCAGAAATAGTAATAAAAAGATTCGTGTGTAAAAAAAAACGTTCTATTATAATATATTTCGTATCGTTCTATTATAGTAGTTAAAACACAGTAAAAAGTATGTTTTCTCACAAAGAACGTAATAGATGGCGTTGTACAAATTACAACCTTTTCTGAATTGCGATGTTAAGATTTTTCGCAAGTGAATCGTATTGAGACTCACTGAAATTATGTCCATGAGTCCGACGAAGTTGCAAGCCTGTAAGAGCCACAATAAACACCAGAAACAAAAACCAGAAAAAAGAGCTAATGAAATATTCAATTCAATTATTTTTCAACAAAACTCGACTAAAAGTAGCAAAATTGCAATAAATGTCGTGATAGTGATATTGTTTTATACCCAGAATCCCTCTAATACCAAATAACTTTCCTTTCAGTTTAAAGTAAAGTTGCAGCCTATTTACGTCCCACTGCTGGGTACAGGCCTTCTCTCATTTTTGAGAGGGTTTTAGGGCAAGGAAATGTCCATCGCGCTGCCCCAATACGTCGAAATATTTTCTTTTTATTTCTCAGACATGCAGGTTTCCTCACGATGTTTTCCTTCACCGCCGAACACGTGGTAAATCAGCACTTAAAATTGCAATTAACAATTTCATTGATGCCGGCGGGGATCCAACCCGGGTTGCTCGAGTACTGTGAAGCTTACAGCGAGCGCTAACCATCTGAGCTACCACGTCTCAAGCTTCAGTTTTAAGATAGGGATAATAACATCGATGTTGGCATCGATAGCTCAACATCGATGTTCGATGTTTAGGCTACTCAAAACATCGATGTTGACCATTATCGACGGTTTTTGTATATGTGTAGTTACACATTGTTTCAAAATTATGTGGGTATACACAACAAGGGAAAAGTAACAATTAACTTGAATATCAATTTACGTAGAATAGTTATTATGCGACTACCGACAACGACACTACAAAATAAAGCGAAAGCAGTGACCATTGTGACATTACAGGAGACACTTGACAATTAAGTTTGACTCACCATACTGACATTTTTTTAGGTTAACGATGCGTTCAGAAATTCTGAATTATTCAAAATTTATAATCTTCAGAGCAGATGCAAGATATAGTTGATATTGATTTCGCGAGTTCGCATTGTTTGCAAGTTCTCAATTATCGATTATGGGTTCATTGAAGCCGATGTTTCGATGTTTGACATATGTCAACATCGATGGTCATTTAACATCCCTATTTTAAGTGTGTTTCCCACACAGCGTGTGTTATGCGACGATCGTAAATAAAGCGCAAGGTCAAACTTTACGCGTTGCAGGAGTGGACCTCAGTACTGATTGTTTTGCACATGGCCAACTCTATGTTTCTTTTTCCCGCGTTAGTAGTCCCCGTAACCTTTTTCTGTACGCCCCGGCTAAGTCTACTTCTATCGTCGTTTACACAGAAGCTCTATCATAAACGATTTAGAACTTTGAGCATATCGATTTATTTTTTTACCACTTATTCATACAGTACTGATATAAATCGTTTAATATTCTCTTACCCTGAACGTCAAATTCTTTAAGTAAAACCTATATTCGCGAGCTACGCCGCGGGCACAGCTAGTAATAAATACTATTGTAATCGCACAGACTATTTTAGACGTCGTTTGACGATGAAATCGTTTTGTTGTCTTGTATAATGAGTGATATTATATATAATATAAATAAAAAATATTATTTTTTCTGTATTTCGGATTTTAGATAGTAGCTCATTATAAAGAAAAAAATTGAAGAATTAAGAAAAGAGCAGATTATATTTTAGAAAAAATTAATTTGTGTAGTGCTCAGGTTAAATGTCAAATTCAGATTTTTATTATTCTTTTTAAACAACAAAACAAATTTTTAACCTTATCATTTATTATTTCCAGGAGAATGATCTTAATAATAGTAGTGCTTACATCAAGGACCCAACAACCAATATGCAAGGAAAATCGGCTGATAGTGATGACATTATGGTAGATAGTTTACCATAATAATTAAATATTTATGCCCATTTAGTATTTTTCACGGATATCTACAATAAAGTAATGTTATAATTTACTTTCAGATTATAACCGATAAAGAAAATATTGTACCATCTAGTCCATCTACAGAAAAAATATTTTTAAATCAGATTGACCAAATTATTATTGAGGTGTGTAATCATATATTTTCAATATTTTAAGATTTAGTTATTTTGAATTTAAACTAGGTACCTTAATTTACATTTATCCATATATTTTTTGCGTTACTTACAAATTTATTTTTGTAAACTTACAATATTTACTTTCAGAATACGCCTCAAAAAGAAAATAAATCATTATCAAGAAAAAAAAAAACAAGTAGTCCATCAATAATAGAAAACTCTCCTGACGTATCCATTAAATATATACACCAATGAGGTGGATCATAAGCTTTTTATGTTTAATTAAAAATAGTATTTTCTTTCATAACGAATTGAAAACTAAATTATATTTCAGGTACAAACGATACACAAAATCGATGAATTTACTAAAGACTCTATAAGTCTTAGCCAGCTCTTCTGCCAGTAGAAATAGAAATGCAACAGTATAAGAAATCACGTGATTCAGCCTCTAGAACTAGTAGGTCTTCTTCTTATTCAAGCCGATCATCATCAACATCCTCTTCCAGTTCCAGCAACAGTTCTTGTAACAGTAAAACAAATGACAATTTCATCATAGATGGGCCATCAACATCTAAGTTAACGGGCCAAGTTGCCCGCAGAACTACATCTGCAGCAAAAAAAGTTACCACCAGTCACCTATCAATTCAGATGAAAGTGATGTAGATTTAAGTGACTCCGACCCAACCTATACTGTAGATAGCTCTAGGTCCAATCTTAAAAGGACTACTCGGTTATCAAGCTCTAGCTCCAGTTCTTCACCTTCTTCCAACACTACTTTCAATACCATATCATTTAATAACACTTGTTCTATAAAAGATTTTAGAAAAATTTACTTCGCAAATATCCGCGTTATAAAATAAAATGATGTGTCTTACCTAGTATGAAGAGCACCTCCCGCCCTCCCTCAATTGCGTGCACTATCCCCGTCACCACTAATCCCAGCACCACTACTCCCAACACCACTACACTAGGCAAAACACACCACTGACGACAATACGACACGTGTTTCACCTCTACACGAGGCATCCTCAGGTGATATAGACTCTAAGGTGGCTAACAGTTACTTAACGGTTAGCCACCGTAGACGTATAGTGCACGCAATTGAGGGGGGGGGGAGGTGCTCTTCATACTAGGTAAGACACATCATTTTATTTTATAACGTGGATATTTGCGAAGTAATTTTTTCCAAAAGCTTTTATATAATGGATTTCCGCAAAGTAACGCCTGATTCTATTAATTATAACACTTGTTCTGTTAATTCTGTCGCAGAAGCTCCCAGAAAATCTAGGAAGCGTACTCGAAATCCATCAAAATGGAAGCAAAATGTAGCAAAAATTTTAAGAAATTCTGGAAAAGCTTATGTTTCAATGACAACTAAAAAGGAAGTACCTGCCCGTTTCGTTAAAGATGCATGTTCATGTAGACTCAAATGTTCCGAGAATGTAGATGGGATCGGTAGAAATACGCTATTTGAAACATATTTGTCTCTTGGCAATATCGAACTACAGAGATCTTAGATAAGATCTTGTATGATGGAAGTTAAGTCAAGATACAAGTATACTAATGCAGCTAAACCAAGATTACCAATTATAGCATTCTATTTTAAAATAAATAATATCAATATTCGTGTTTGTAAGACCTTCTTTATTAACACGCTAGGGATATGAGACCGTCAAATCAGAACAGTTAAAAAGAAAACTGACCCGCAAGGTTTCGTAAGTAAAGACAACAGAGGTAAGCACTTTGGAAGAAAACCCACAGATCCACTACTTATTGAAAGTATAAAAGGACATATAAATTTGATACCAAGAATAGAGTCTTATTATTTGAGAGCTTCAACTTCCAGGGAGTATATCAGAGGTGAGAAGACGATAATGGATCTTTGGAGAGATTTTGATAAATCTCCGAAAGAAGAAGAAAAACCTACAACTGGGTGACTATTGGTTGTACTATGTTGTGTACTATGCTATTTTTACTAAAGAGTTTAATATAGGTTTTTTCAGCCAAAAAAAGATAGGTGCGACTTATGCTTAGATTATGAGCTTGCAACTCCAGATCGCAAGATAGAAATTAAGGAAAAATATGATGATCATCTGAAAGAAAAGGTTCTGTGTCGAGAAGAAAAACGTCTACATCGTTAAAATATTAATGAAACCAACGTTTACGCGGTCTACGATTTGCAGGCTGTTATGCAGTATCTCACTGGAGAAACATCATCTTTTTTTTATAAATCCAAACTTAATTGCCTTAATTTTACAATAGTAGAAATGTTAAAGAATACAGCAACACTTCAAAAGCGTAAAAAAAATGAAGAAGAGAATGATAATGAAATAGGGGCATACGGTAACGTGTATAGCTATTTCTGGGACGAAGTTCACGGAAAAAGGGGAGTGAACGAGATTGGATCATGTATTTTAGATTATTTACACCGTTTAAATGTGCAGAACCAAAACAAAGCTCTCCATGTCACATTTTATTCCGATAATTGTTGTGGACAAAATAAAAATAAATACATTACCACGTTATATTCTTATGCTGTAACTATTTTTGAAAATATTCACAGAATTACTCATAAATATCTAATTAAAGGTCATACCCAGAATGAAGGAGATAATGTACATAGCATTATTGAAAAGGAGATTAAGAGAAATAAAAAGTCTGGGCCAATATACGCACCCTACCAATATGTTACCCTAATTAAGAACTCGCGTAATAATGGTAAACCTTTTAATGTGATAGATTTGACATACGAATTTTTTATCGATTTAAAAGTTCTACAAGAAAAGTGGGGATATAATTATAATGAAGATGAACATAAAAATAATATCATATGGACCAATGTCAAGGTTTTGGAATTTTGTAAGGTTCAGTTCAGTTCAGCAGTTCGAATTTTACTATAAAACCTCGTACACCCAAAGTGGGTTCACCATGGTCAATATGAGAAATGAAAGAAAATGGCCAGACCAGAAGAAATAACGCTAACCAAAGCATTTTCACAAAGACTAGAGCTAAGCGAACATAAGAAAAAAGACTTACGTGATCTCGTTAATAAAAACTTAATATCTAGTTATTATGCAGATTTTTATAATTCTATACTTTAATTACTTATTACGTTTTTCAAAGTTTATGGTTATTGTTAAGACATGTTTTAATTTGAATAGTTTTTGATTTTATTGTAAGCAATAGTTTCAAAGAAGACTGAGTAGCATTTCACTGAATGTAATTTTTTTTTAATTATCTTTTAGCTTTAGTTAACTTTGCGACATACTGTGTTGTACAATTAGTAAGTAGTAAAGTCTTTTGTCCGTTTACTTTTCTAATAAAACTTGTTTATTACCTTAAGATGTTTTTATGTGTTTACTGAACATAAAAGTGTCCCTAAAACTGTTTAAAAATGCATTAATACAGTGACTAATTTAGGAATGATACGATATTTTGATTGAAGATTCAGAATCAGAGAGACCTAAATAATAAAAGGTCTTTTAAAAAACTATGGTTTCAGGCGAACAAAGACCCAACTGTACACTATTTTTGTATAAATTGAGAAAAAAATAATAAAAGTTGATTTTATTTACTTTTTTATTTCACAACGTGTAGATAAATAAGTTAAGTAGGATATAAAATGAAAATAATACGAATTTTATGAAAGTACAACCAAATAATCTCCCTTTTCCACAAAATATTTAAACATACGAAACTTTATTCAACTATTTCCTAAAAAAATATTTTTTTAGATCCGTCTCTATAATTCTAAAGGTGCGATATATAAAAATTACGTGTCAAATTGTTTGTCCGCGATGAACTCCTAAACTATTGAACTGATTTCAATGAAATTTTGCACACTGTGTGCAGTTTAGTCCAACTTGAGAGATAGGATACTTTTTATCCCGATAAGTGACCTTCAATATTTTTTTTATGGGAAGGGTCGTCGGAAAGGACAGAACAACGTCTGCCTGGCCAACTAATTAAAAGTAATTCTTATTTTTTTCCCTGATCAGCAAATGCCACGCTTAAAGAGAGTACAACTCTTTAAGCTGTGATTCGGCAGTGGGTTTGGAGAGACTATCTTTCCGCAAATTATTTTGTACGACATGATAGCTTATTGGATACGCTTGCTGTGCTTACCGAACGAGTTATAACTCAAATATAAGAGGAAAAATTTTGTAGGATATAAACACGGATAGTATCCATAAATGAGCATGTAGTTAAACTTTTTCCAAAATAAGAATGCTCACGCTTTCCTACGAATTCCAAACACAGCAGTTTCGAGTTTCAAGTGTCACATAGCACCGAATATTAAGCCAGTCACGCTATCGTTATGAAAGTCTTTAGTATTTCTGAGAACGAAACCCAAGCGTTTGTATGAATCCTTAAACAATGAGCATAGAATGTAAGCTTTTGATCAAACATAACCCCTAAGTATTTTAGTATCAGTTCGAGTTATAACCTGATTTTTGATTTTATAATTGTAAAAGATACGGAGCATCATACGACAGTAAAACATTGAGTAACACTTATCCAGGTTAAACTCTGAAAATCGCTCTATTTTGTTCTCAACAATCCACTGAAAAATAACATCTACCTCACTCTGCATTCGTACACAATCGGCTTATGACTTTATCTTCGTGAAATATTTTAAGTCACCTACAAACATTTCGGGTGTCCGTAAAACAGATGGGAAGTGATTTATCATAAACAAAAACAGCAGAGGGCCAAGAATCGATCCCTGAGTGACACCTGAGTAATTGGGTCTTGACTCGTATAATATACCAAACCTGATATACCTACTGCTGATGATAGCGAAGGCACTCTGCGATTAACCGAAGAAAGGGCAAAATCTCACTATGGCTGCAAGCTTATCAAGAATCATGTCATTATTAACCCTATCAAACACCCTAAGAAAGTCAAAATAGAGGACTTCGACCTGGCATGCCATGTCCTCTGTCAAAACGCGCTGACATGTAGTCCACAAGGGTCAAGATATTTGTGTCCATAGATTCTTTTTTATAGATAATGGAAGAATGATAAGGTCTTTAATAAAAAATTAAAAAACATTTCAGAATTTTTTTTTTTTAAATAATAATTTTATTTTTTTAAATCTCCGTAGAAAATTAGTGGGATAAAAAAGCTTCATTTCTTCTTATACAACCTATTAACTTTGATTCGGATGAAACCCAAACCAGGACTCATCGGTGAACATGACCAAAGAACATTGTTTGTCACTCCATGGTAAATGCTCTTGAGCGATTGCCACGTCGCAATGCTGGAACACGTAGCGGTCTTCGAGCTTGAAGACCAACTTCATCCGACCTCCTACGAACGGTTAGGTCACTTACCAGCAGCTGATGGTTCTCCTGGAGCCTTTGTAGTAGTTGCATCGCTGTGATATTGGGTTGTCTTCTGGCGGTCATTTGGAGAAATCGACCCTGTCTCTCCGTAGTAACACGATATCTGCCCGTGTGCCGTTCAGCCACATCCCCAGTACTGCGATAACGTGACCACAACCTTGATATCACATTTTGGCTGGTGTGTAGAGCCTCAGCAACGACACGTTATATAGCATCATTTTCTGCCGACTTCCAAAAAGGAGACGGCACTCAATTCGACTGTATGTTTTTTTTTATGTGTGTTACCTCATAACTTTGTACTGGGTGAACCGATTTCGATGATTCTTTTTTTATATGAAAGCTGATAGTTCTCGTGTGGTTCCATATGAATTTGATCAAGGTCAGACCAACGGTTATTGAGTTGTTCTTAAATAACTTATATTGTAGTCGCTTATATTGAAGTCGGCTGTACAAAATTTTTAATTTTAATTATTATCTAACATGCCAACGGCTCGTAACATTTCATCTCGACTCAAATGACGAGGTGACATAACTCTTATAGCTCTCACGAGCAAGTTAAATTAGAAAAGAAAAATTAGCAAGCACTTACTATCAGGTGGACTGTGAGCTCGTTTCTCACCCTTATCCTATTAAAAATAATTTATAATTAAAAATTTTGTACAGCCGACTTCAATATAAGTTATTTAAGAATAACTTAAAAACTATTGGTCTGACCTTGATCAAATTCATATGGGACCACACGAGAAGTACCAGCTTTCAAATAAAAAAAGAATCATCGAAATCGGTTCACCCAGAAAAAAGTTCTGAGGTAACACACATAAAAAAAAAAAAAAACGAAAAAAAAAAAACATACAGTCGAATTGAGTACCGGCTCCTTTTTGGAAGTCGGCAGAAAAACTGCTAACATTTCTCCTCTCCTTTTATCCTGGGTTTACTGTTAGTGCAGGCCATAGGACAATAATTCCGTCCTTTAAAACTTTTAGTTTAAAGACAGTTGTGACATAGGATATAGTATCAAATAATTTTCTAGAAATACGATATTTTCTAGAAATAATATCTGCCCCGGAAGTATTGTGACAAAACATATACGCGTGCTAGCCTTTGAAAATCGCACGACCATAAAATTTCTAATTCACGTAAGCATTTCAGAATATTCTAGTCTATATATATAGTGATTAGGTTGTTTGTTTGTTCAGCGCGACACTGAAACTTGAACGTGTGCGTCGCATGACACGTCAAGATCGTGATGGATATAGGATGGCTCCTTTGTACTTTTGTTTGTACTCGTAGGTTTGGATAGGTTTAAACAATAATACCAATTGAGTTTCTACGTTAAAATAATAGTTCTTTTTTTCATATTTAACTATTAAATTTAATATACCTATATACTAACAAATATAGTCCTCATGGCAGAATCTCTGGAGGACTTAAGCACTATGCTCAATGACCTCAATAGTGTAGTAAGATGAATGGACCCTAGGCTCAAAGTTTTTGAGGAGTATGTTTACCTGGGACAAATATTTCGATTAAGTAATGTTGGACGACGGATTCAACTCGACTAGACAGCGTTCGGGAGATTACAACACATCTTCTTGTCAGGTATACCTCAAAAATTCAAGATAAGGTTGTACAACCAGTGTATGTTGCCAGTGATCACTTATGGATCTGAGACGTGGTCCTTCATTGCTGGCCGTTTGAGGAAGCTCAAGGTCGCTCAGCGAGCTATGGAGAGGGCGATATTACTCGAAGAACCGACAACCGATGGGGAAGAAAGGTTTTTGAATGGCAGCCTCGTACCGGTAGACGAAGTGTAGAGCGTCCCCCCACTAGATGGAGTGACGAACTGGTAAGATAGAATACAGGAAATAGATGGATGCAGGTGGGTAGGGCCTTTCTTTGTAGCGTTGCTTGTGGAAGCCTATGTTCAGCAGTGGACTTGTGAGGGGCTGTAATGATGATACGTACAAATAAGTCTATAACCTAACTCAAGGAAATTTTTTATCGACTCGCAAAAGTTCATAGCTGGCCATGAGCCTCTCCCTACTTTTTTATTATAAGCCAGTGTTTCCCGTAATGGTTCTTAACCTCTTTTAAATAATCCCTCCTAATGGTAAGTAAAGATGAAGCCCTAGATGGTGAATCCCACTGTGTTAACGTAACAAAAGCCTATTCACTCTTGCATTGAAAACACCCAGATAGTAATCGGACGGAAAGATAGATTCTGGTTAATCATTTCACGTCTTTTCTGTAATCCTAAAGAATGACGTTCCTCCTTCATTGTAGGGAGGTCTTCTGCAGTTGTTACGCCTTTCAGACAGCTTGACGATCGCATTGATGACTCACACCTTTAACGCTGCTGCCTGTCGCCTGTCATGGTATTTTATGTCTGACGTAAACGAGACTGTTATGTCATCTATCCGAAGCCTGATTTTTCTTGTAAATGGGGTCATGGATTCTCCTTCGCCACCACCACACCGCTCAAAGAAGTACACAATCATGCTATTTTACGTAGTAGAATCATAATGCAGCTGCATTATAGCTAAAGAACGATTACAGATACAGAATATCATAATATACATAACGATCTATATTATTCCTTATTTATATATATATATATATATATATATATATATATATATATATATATATATATATATATGTAACATGTAACAAAAAACTCTGTGGTTCCCGTTAAGTCAGTACTCAAACGTAAAGAAATAACTTTTTTCAAAATACTTGAACATAAAAAAAAATATTTTAATTGAAAAAAAAATAATTTGCGAATTGTAAGTGGTTTTATTACCTCTGCATTATCCGGAGAGTAAGAGGATTGTGAAAGACCACCCTTCACCTCGTGTCAGTTAGAGATAATAAAACCACACAATTTAAAAATTATTTTTTTAATAGAATTAAATTTTGTTAATTAAAAATTAACATATTTTTTTAATTTTTTTATAATAATTTTTAATAAAAATTTAAAAAATATCAAGTTTTTTGAAAAAAGTTATTTCTTTACGTTTGAATACTGACTCTGATAACGCACATAAAGGGAACCACAGGGTTTTTGTTATGATCGTGCGGGATAAACTCCGCACCTGGGCCCCCCCGCTGACGCAGAGTCTCCGGCCTCAGCTCGTGGAGGATGTGGTGAGCGCTCTGTTCCCTGCGCGCGGGGAACATCCGCCCCCGCCTATGGCTCCGCCACCTGCGGTGCCGGAAGCGGACCACCAGGACGACGACGACGACATCCCGGAAGGGACCGGGGTAGACCTGAGAGTGGCGGTACGTAGGCTCAAGGCCAGGAATACCGCCCCAGGACCCGATGGCTTGCCTGGCAAAGCCTGGGTCCTGGCCTCGGAGGCTCTCGGGCCCCGACTGGAGGGGCTCCTAAGCGCATGCTTGGAGAGAGGCCAATTCCCGCTTCGTTGGAAGACGGGGAAGCTGGTCCTCATTCGGAAGCCGGGGCGCCCTGCGGACTCTCCGTCCGCATACCGGCCCGTGGTGCTGCTCGACGAGGTGGGCAAGCTCTTTGAAAGAGTAATTGCAAACCGCCTCGCCGAGCACCTTGCGGGGACGGGGCCGGATCTTGCGGAACACCAGTTTGGTTTCCGCAAGAGGCGCTCTACGGTGGACGCCATCATGCGCGTGAGAGCCCTCACGACGGGGGATGCAGTGGCCAGGGGGGGGGTTGTCTTGGCGGTGTCTCTCGACATCGCCAACGCCTTCAACTCCATGCCCTGGAGCTGCATTAGGGAGGCACTCCGGTATCACCGGGTGCCGACCTATCTCCGTCGTATAGTCGGGGACTATCTGACGGACAGGGCCGTCATCTACCCCGGTCGAAACGGAGAGTGGAACCGGCGAGAGATGTCGTGCGGTGTCCCACAGGGTTCGGTTCTGGGGCCGCCCCTGTGGAACATCGGTTACGACTGGGTGCTGCGCGCCGACCTCCCTACCGGCGTCAGCGTAGTTTGCTACGCTGACGACACGCTGGTACTGGCACAAGGGGGGTCGTACGAGGCGGCGGCGGAAACTATGACACGCGGGGTTGCGATAGTCGTTGAGAGGATCCGGCAACTGGGTCTCGAGGTGGCTCTGCACAAGTCCGAGGCCATGCACTTCCATGGTCCTCGGAACAGGCCACCACCGGGATCCTCAGTGATGGTAGGAGGGGTATCCATCGGCGTCGAGTCGACGTTGAAGTACCTAGGACTCGTCCTCGACGGCCGATGGAACTTCGTTGAGCACTTCCGACGTTTGGCTCCCAAACTGGAACGGACCGGGGCTGCCTTCAGGCGGCTCCTGCCGAACCTGGGGGGGCCAAACGCCTCCTGCCGGAGGCTCTACGCGGGGATCGTGAGGTCCATGGCCCTTTACGGGGCCCCGGTGTGGGCGCGTGGTTTGGCGCGGCTTGCCGTCCACCACCTAAACGCGCCCCAAAGGGTGGTTGCCGTAAAGATGGTTCGCGGCTACCGCACGATCTCCCGCGAGGCGGCGAGCCTCCTTGCCGGATTGCCGCCATGGGATCTGGAGGCGATAGTCCTCGCGCGCCTGCACGAATGGCGCGCGGCAGCACTATGCCGGGGGGAAACCCCGCTGCCGCGGCAAGTTGTCGCGCAGCGGACAGACTTCCGGCATGATCTCATGGCGACATGGAGAGAGCGACTGTCGCAACCCCGTGCTGGGCACGCCACTATAGCGGCGATAAGACCCCTCTTTGAGGAGTGGCTTGAGAGACGCCACGGCGTCCTCACCTTCCGCCTGACGCAGGTCCTCACCGGACACGGTGTGTTCGGGAGGTTCCTGCACCGAATCGGGCGGGAGGAAACGCCCGGGTGCTCCCACTGCGAGGATCGACCGGAGGACACGGTGGAGCACACCGTGGAGGTGTGCTCTGCTTGGGCGGAGCACCGCCGTGTCCTCGTAGCGGCGATAGGCGGCGGCGACCTCTCGCGTCCGGCTCTGGTCGAAGCCATGGTCCGGAGCGAGACGGAATGGGATGCCGTCACCACCTTCTGCGAAGCAGTGATGCTAGCGAAGGAGGTGGCGGAGCGGGAGAGGGAAAGAGCAACAGCTTTCCTTCCCGACCGCCGCGGGAGACGCCCCGGGCGTCGGGGGCTACGTCGTGGCCCCCGACCACCGTAGGCGCGGGCCTGTGGACGGCGAGCAATGGGTAGCTCGCCGTCCGTCCGTCTAACGACGACAGGCCGTGTCGACGGCGCGTTTTGTTCCACGCGCGCCTCAAAGAGCTGTCAGCAGCGTGAAGGGGCCCGCAAGGGCCGACGCCTGCCGGGGCTGCGGGCTGTTCGAAAGAGATACCGCGGCTCCGGAACGTAAGGGCACTGAAGGAACACGGATGGTTTTTAGTCAGTAAAAGTCTGACACTCCCTTCCGCTCCACCCACAGCGAAAGGCGTCATTAGATGATTTTCCATCCGCAAAAAAAAAAAAAAAAAAAAAAGGGTTTTTGTTATACGTTGTATATATATTAATTGATTTTGGAACATTTGTTTTCATGGAGAAAGTTTATACACTTTGGTGTAACTTACCATTTTCTTCTCCTTCATTTTAATACCAGTAAAAGATATTTTTTTAATAAAAATGAAGTGACAAACGTACTTACAGCCACCAGATGGTCAGTGGCTACTGCTGTCCATGGACATTTGCAGCCATCTTCAAACAAAGAAGATACTCGTAGATATCGTAGACTCGTAGATAACCACGCTGCAGCTTTATTATGGTTGTAGCACGAATGGGTCAGCTCGGCCGCGGTAGGACCATGCTCTCGCAGAATGCCAGCGTCAAATAGCAGCTTAATGCTGTTTTGTTTCGTATGGTGAGTGTAGAGAACCGGAGACCCTTTTTACTGGAAATGAGGCATTCCATCTTAGACCTCAGGGGTGACGACGTATCTGCGTTTTGATTCTTAATCGAGGATAAATGTAGATGTCTATGGGCCACAGCATCCACTTACTATCAAGTGGACTGTGTGCTCGTTGGTCACCCTAATTCTATTTAAAAAAAATACTGTATTGGAAACACTCGAAATACCATAAATTTAAAAAGGCAAAAAAAAGTACTTTAAATTTTACCGCAATTAAATGCGCGGTCATAGTTATTCAATAATAAAATACAGTTCACTATAGCATAACACGATCACTATCTTGTACATATAAAACAATGGCGTCTTATTAGCATATCAGTGTTAAAAACTGTACCGAACGAAACGACCATGCGCGCCTTCAGCCTTTGCATTCTCTTTTGCTTACTTACAGCAGCCTACTGTCAAAGCCATGACCTGGTTCTTGGACAGACGACTTACGGCGACGTGGTTATTTACAAAGTCAACGAATATAAGTACGGATTCCCGTTCTTCGTGAGGACTAGCATCTTGGAGTATCCGGAACCGGGACAGACGAACTTTGCGTACATAAAGGCGATATATATTAAGGACAATGTACGTGACGGAACGGGCGGATATCCGTCAATTTCGGCTGGTGGAATCGGACAACGGTTTGTGAAGATCAAGCTGAAGACTCAAAGAGGATACGGTCTCAACTTCACTGTAACGATATATGGAAGATATTAAAGATCTACCGCAGTATGTTGTAAGCAACATTGTTATTTTGTGCCAAATATTATAATAATTTATTGTTCTATGTTATATAAATACTTACATAAAGAATGTGATTAATTTTTCACTTTGTTTCTTTTTATTTTCAACAAAATTAAAACATGGCGATTTAATGAAAACTTGATCAGGTATTATTTATCAAATTTTGTGTTAAATGAATCTGATGACATTGCTTTGGAAACAACATCATCATTTCTTCTCGAGAAGAAAGTTTACTAAAATACGAAAGTAGAAACAAAAATAGCATGACATGTACAAAATAATTTAAAATTATAAATTTTGTACAGCCGACTTCAATATAGGTTATTTAAGAATATCTCAATAACCATTGGTCTGACCTTGATCATATGGGACCACACGAGAACTATCAGCTTTCATATAAAAAAAAGAATCATCGAAATCGGTTCGCACAGTGCAAAGTTATGAGGTAACACACATAAAAAAAAACATACAGTCGAATTGAGTACCGTCTCCTTCTTGGAAGTCGGCAGAAAAGTTGAAACATGTTGAAATATCTATCTTTGAAGTATCGGACGGAACTCTCATAAAACAAAAAAAATATACATTAAGTGTACAAAGCATAAATTAAAAATATAAGTATAACATAACTTACAAATTTTAAAAACCCCTGAAACAAAATGAACTAATGATCAAACGGCTGACCAGATTTTCTTGTAACCATCGTTTTATCGGGGGTTAAAAACAGTAGTTTTGGCGGGAAATTGGCCACTGGCAGTTTGTTTGTAGTAGATTTTGATACGTAAAAGTGATAAGATTTTACGCTATAACGCGCATGAGAGCTATTAGCGGAAACGATGAATAAGTTGTTGGTTTAAGCCTCTAGTTAGTTTATCCGTTAGGCACCTTGAGAATATCGTTATTGCCTGGCTCTTACTAGCTATCGTCAAAATCTACCAAAAACTTTGCAATGTGACGCGTCAAAATTATCTCTATATATAAAAACTAAAACTCAACTAAAACTCAAAACGGCCCAACCGATTTTGATGAATTTTTTTCTGTGTTTAAATGAGTTTTAGGATTAAATTCACATTTGGACCCGGTAGGTGGCGCTGTTTTGTCGAGATCTAGAAATCACCCGTGAAAAATAGAAATTAAGTTTTTAATGTAATTCCTTAGACTACTAAAAAGAGTAGAAAAATTAAAACTTTTAATGAAAAGTAAAAGCCGATTTCAATAATTTAAAGTTGAAAATTTAGTACAACTGACTTCAATATAAATTATTAAGAAGAACTCAAAAACTATTAGTTCAACCTTGATTAAATTTATATGGGACCACATGTGAAGCACCAGCTTTCAAATAACAAAAGAATCATCGAAATCAGTTCCCCATTACAGCCCTTCACAAGTCCACAGCTGAATATAGGCCTCCCTCAAGGAATGCCACAAAGTACGGTTCTGAGCCACCTGCATCCATCGACTTCCTGCATGTCTTACCAGGTCGTCACTCCATCTAATGGGGGGACTTCGAGCTTAGTGCTCCCAACATCCACCGGCATAGGCGTGACATGGACATTAAACATGATCTTTGTTTTGTCCATGTTCATCTTAAGACCTATCCGTTGGGATATACCATTGAGGTCAATGAGCATAGTGCTTACATCCTCCAGCGATTCTGCCATAAGGACTATATCATCGGTAAATCAAAGGTGATTGATGTACTCGCCATTGATATTGATACCGTATACTTTCCAGTCCAGTGCTTGAAAACGTCTTTCAATGCAGGTGAAGAGTTTCAGGGATATAACGTCACCATGTCTTGTACCTTTTTGCAGTTGGATAGGTTTCGTACTCTGATTCTGTACTCGGATAGCCCTACTGTACAAACACTTCAGCACTTCGATATACCGACAATCAACTTGGCACCGCTGAAGGGACGGCAGCACAGCAGCTTTTTTTTTTATAGGAGAGGGGGCAAACGAGCATGCGGCTCACCTGATGGTAAGTGACTACCGCCGCCCATGAACAACCGCAACACCAGGGGAATTGCAGATGCGTTGCCGGCCTTTTAAAAAGGAGTAGGCTCTTTTCTTGAAGGTCCCTAAGTCGTATCGGTCCGGAAAAATCGCTGGTGGTAAACTATTCCACAAGGAAGTTGTGCGAGGAAGAAAACATCTTCTAAATCGCACAGTGGTGGACCGCCAATCATCCAGATGGTGTGGATGGTATCGGGAGTTCTGCCGCGATGTGCGTTCGTGAAATTTGGCGGCTGGGATTAATCCGAACAATTCCTCAGAGCACTCCCCATGGTAAATGCGAAAGAAAATGCTAAGAGATGCAACATCTCTTCGCAGTGCCAATGAGTCGAGCCGATCGGAAAGAACTCGGTCGTCGACGATTCGAGCCGCTCTGCGCTGGATGCGGTCAAGTGGAAGAAGCTGGCACTGGGGAGCCCCAGCCCAGAGATGGGAACAGTATTCCATGTGAGGCCGAACCTGCGCCTTGTAAAGTTGCAGGCGTTGAGCCGGCATGAAATACTGTCCCGCTCTGCTGAGCACGCCAAGCTTTTTAGAGGCCAATTTGGCCTTCTCTTCCAAGTGACCACGAAACTGCACGCTACTCGATATATCGACGCCGAGGATTCCGATACTGGCTGAGGCAACAAGGGGAGTACCTTGAAACTGAGGAGATACGACAAAGGGGTTCTTTTTAGCGGTAAACGCGCAAACTTGTGTCTTCTGAGGATTAAACTGGACTAGATTTAGTCGCCCCCAATCCGAGGCTTTGTCCAGCAAAGACTCGACTTCAGACACAAGTTTGTTCCGGTACTCAGTGACGTTTTCCCGAGAAATATTGGCACGGCCGGTGTATAGAGCATCACCAGTGCTGTCATCCGCATAGCAATGAATGCTACCGGCTTGCAACATATCATTGATATGCAGAAGAAACAGCGTTGGTGATAGCACGCAGCCTTGTGGAACACCAGCGTTAATAGGCTTGTAGTCGGAGCATGCACCGTCTACAACGACCTTGATGCTCCGATCTGCAAGAAAGCTGGTGATCCAATTGCATAATTTCTCGGGAAGCCCATAGGAAGGGAGCTTCGAAAGAAGCGCTTTGTGCCAAACCCGATCGAAGGCCTTCGCAATGTCCAGACTAACGGCCAACGCCTCCCCCTTGGACTCTACTGCCTTCGCCCATCTATGGGTCAGGTAGACCAGAAGATCACCAGCTGATCGACCCCGACGAAAACCGTATTGGCGGTCACTAATCAGCTGGTGATCCTCAAGGTACCGGATGAGCTGGCAGTTAATAATGGATTCCATTATTTTGGAGAACAAGGGGGTGATGGCGATAGGCCTGTAGTTGGACGGGTCTGAGCGGTCGCCTTTTTTAGGGATCGGGTGGACAAAAGCTGTCTTCCATGATTTCGGGACTACGCCTAGGGAGTAGGAGTACCGGAAAAGACGCGTTAGAACCGGTGCCAACTCCGGAGCACACGTCCTCAGCACAATTGGGGGGATTCCGTCAGGCCCACTCGACTTGTGGATGTCAAGGGAGAGGAGTGCTCTGCGAACCGAGCGCTGTGAGAACCGCACATCCGGCATGGAGCACTCACACTGCGGGATGGTCGGCGGTGTGTTCCCCCCGTCATCAACAGTCGAGTTGGACGCAAAAAGGGAGCCTAAAAGGTCGGCCTTCTCTTTTGCGTCGTGGGCCAGTGAGTCGTCCTCCCTGTGCAGAGATGGTAGTGATGGCTTACAGAAATTCCCTTGGACAGCCTTGGCGAGAGACCAGAATGCACGGGTTCCCGAAGGAAGGCGAACTAGTTTCTCGCCAATTCTGCCTATGTGCTCTGACTTTGCCTTGGCAATAACTCTTTTGAAGGACCTGGAGGCGAAGTTATACTTCTTTTTGAGTGTGCTGGTGTTTACATCCCGAGTCACCGAAGCCGCAGCCCAGGCTTGATAACACTCCTGCTTACTGCGTAATGCAGTCTTACAGGAGCGACCAAACCAAGGCTGAGATCTGCCTCCGATGGGTACCACAGATGATGGAATAAATAGTTCCATTCCCTGTAGCACCACATCAGTGACAGAGTCAGCAACAGCGCTGGGATCATCCGGCGAGAAGCAAACCCGCCCCCATGGGTAGGAAGCAAAGAAAGACCGCATTCCGTCCCAATCCGCCGACCTGTAATGCCAAACACGGCGGCAACCTGCAGAACGCAACCGCGAGGGGAGCGTGAGTGGCACCACACTCCGGATCAGACAATGGTCCGAAGAGCCAAGAGGGGCATCGACGGAAACCTGATATCCGTCCGGATGAGAGGTCAGCAGAAGGTCCAACAGGGAAGGTGTATGATCCTCAACATCTGGAATCCGCGTGGTCTGACACAACTGGTTACATCGGTAACCAGTTGTGTCAGACCATATGCCAAGGCAAAGTCATAAACAGATCTCCCCGCATGATCGGTTAAACGTGAACCGAGCCATTCGGCGTGGTGGGCGTTAAAATCGCCAAGGATCACGATCTCTGCGGATGGGACCTGTTGTAGCAAGGAATCTGCAGCCATTTGGACGTGGTCGATGAGTCGGTCTGTTTCCGCATTACCGCTATGGGACCTATAGAGGCACGCGTAGACGCGCGGATGGTCGTCGCTGTCCACGCGTAGCCAAAGGATGGACAGGTCCGAACCTTCAAGACTGCCGAGGCGTCGAGAACAGATGTCCTCTTTGACATACACGCAAACTCCAGCCCGAGGCACAAAGGAGTGCTCCAATTTGTACCCCGGGTAGGAGTGATACGAAGTATCAGCTCGAGAGGACACCTGCGTCTCGGTCAGAAAGAGCAAGGCCGGCTTCGCCGTCTCAAGATGGTAGTGGACGGCGTTTAGGTTCGAGTGAAGTCCCCTGATGTTGCAGAAATTCACGGATAGCGTGGCAGGGGTCGCCTTGGTCTTGTTGCTCAGTTTGCCCCGAGCAGTTTTTGTGTTGAGCGGAATTTTGCCCCCCCCAGAATACGCGGGGCAGCCTGAGCACCCACGCTCAGGAGTGGAATAGCATGGTCGTGGATGCTCAGCGAGAGATTCTCCAGGGGTACTGGTGGGTACCAGGAGGGTTCCAGGGGTAGTTTATGACGTAATTCCGCTACCATGTTGATGGGGGGGGGGAATTTGGCCTCCGGTCACCTGCACTCACCAGACGAAACGCGGAAGCAGAGCTTCCACTTCACGCCGGTATGTGACGTCGTGGTACTAACCCGGCTCGAGCCGGCCCATACGTGCAACAGCAAAAGCTGCTGCAAGGCTCTACCACCCTATGAAGGGAAATCGGTCTGTAGTTCTTCAAAAGAGTGTTCTTGAAGAACAAGACCACCGCACTTCTGCTCCACGCCTCCGGAGTAGTCCCACCATAGAGGACCGAATTAAAGAGCTTCTGAAGGACTTCAAGTACCAGTTTTCCACCCGCTTTCAGAAGCTCTGCTGTAATTCCGTTCTCGCCTGGGGCCTTGCCGTTTTTAAGGTGCTGTAGAGCCATTCTAATCTCGCTCAGACTGACGTCTGAGATATCATCGGAATACTGTCGAATAAGACTTGCTTTTGGCTTGCAACTGCCTTGCAACTGCCCATAAAACCGCTCAATCTAACTCAAAATCTCAAGTGTCCCGGAAACGATGCTGCCATACCCGGTCTTCAACTTTGATAGATGGCTCTTTCTGGCAAACAGATCTCTGGCAAAGCCTTTGGAGCCTTGATTCTGCTCGATCGCTTCTTCAATACAAGCTGTATTGAAGTTGCGTAAGTCCTACCGCATGCACTTGGAGATCTGTCTGTTCAATTGTCTGTATGCTTTCAAATCTGTTGAAGACCGCAGCTTCATTTCCCGTCTAACAGCCTTGAGATTAAGAGTGTGATCGGAGAGTTTTTGTGTTGTTGCGGCGGGTCTTGTAGAACTTAGCTCCGACCGCATGGCAACTTCCACGAGCTTGTCATTCATATCATCCACTGCGACTGCGATCTTCTAGGCACTGAAAACGGTTTTGTAACTCAAGCTGAAAGGTTTTGGAACAAAGTTCCAAAACGTTCCGAGACGATTGAAGCGACGGAGCGTTGACTTCATTAGACGAGACCTCTCCAACTTAACGTTTAGATTCATTGTCTCTCTAACCATTCGGTGATCGCTGCCAGTTTTCACCCTCGCAAGACAAGACGCTGAGACATCACTGAACAGTTGTCGTCTGGTCGTCATAATGAAGTCAATCTCATTTTTTGTCGAACCGTCGGGGCTCGACCATATCCACTTCCTGTTAGGACGCTTCTGGTAGAAAGAGTTCATCATAAAGAGTACCTCTTTCTCCATGAATTTGGCCAGCTGTTGGCCCCTTGGGTTCCGTTGACCTATTCCAAATATCCCTACTTTCAGCTCACCGTTATCTCTTGTGCCTAGTTTTGAGTTGAAGTCTCCCATTAACACCGTATAGTGGGTTTTGGAGGAATGCATGACTCTAGAGATATCCTCATACATTTCCTCCACCTCCTCATCGGGATGTGCTGAGGGTGGTGCGTAAACCTGTGTGACCTTCAACGAGTACCGTTTGGTGATTCTGAGTATAAGGTACGCAACCCTCCTCGATACACTCTCAATCTTTACAACGTTGTTAACGAGAGACTTGTGGACGATAAATCCGACACCTCCTTGGGCAGATGGTCGCCCTCCCGGTGATAGAACAAGTTGCCGGATTCGAGGATTACCGTGTCCTCCCCCTCTCTTCGGACCTCGTATAATCCTATAATATGCCAGCATAACTTGTCTTCTCATCTTCATAATCCTTTCTTCCAGCTCCAGGATCTTCTCGTCAGTACTCAGGGTGCATGCGTTGTATGTTGCCAGATCAAATCGTCTTAGGTGGCAACCGAACCTCCACCGGAGATTCTTATCATCCCCTGCCCCACCGTTACCATGGTCGCCACCGAAGCCAGGAATAGCGGGGCCGCCGGGAAGTAGGGGCCGTCTCTTCGTAACTTTCATATCATTTCATTTCATATCATAACTATTAGCCATAGTTGTAACGCTTGGCGAGTGGGTTGGCAACCGCATTTTTTTATTTTAATCTTGCTGTTATAAGGAAGATGCAGCTGCCCATCTCCTGCCTGTTTCCCACTGTCGCCTCTTACGACACAGTCGGGAAAATATGGGGTAGAGGGTACTCTTACTCGCCACTACACGGCACCCAGCCTAACACGAAATCGATTCACCGAAAAAAAAGTTATGAGGCAACACACATAAAAAACATACAGTCGAATTGAGTACCTCCTTCTGCTTGAAGTCGGTAGAAAAATTAAAAGAATAAAATAGTTTTCACATAATTGCTTCTGAAGTTTGGGTTTTAATTCTTCTATACACTATTTCCTGGCTGTCTCGTCGGTCTAGTGGTTGTAAACGCGACTGCTGATCCTGAGTTCCCGGGTTCGAATCCCGGGTCGGGTCATAAAAATATGAGTTATTGAGTTTTTCCGTCAAGAAACTCTCAGTAGCTGCCCTGAATCAAGTAGTTGGCGGTGTCTCAACCCCATGCCTCGGAAAGCACATTAAGCCGATGGTCCTGTGCCTGATCTCTCTCCGGTTGTGTTGTATAACCGTCCCATCGGACTATGAGAGTGAGGGAATAGAGAGTGCACCTGTGCTTGCGCATACACTTGGGCACTATAATCTTGGCCTGCGCCGATGGCTAGTCTCCGTTGAGGCTGGCTGCCGTGACCAAAATTCGCTCTGGAGGATTATTGCACTATGCCCTAGCACCTACATCAGGTGATGATAACTAAATGGCTAACTATCCGAGAAAAGCGCACTTCCAGGATATTGTCCGTTCGCTACTCCATTTTAAATGATTTGTCGTCCCCTTCCTATCTTAACGAAAAATTTCAATACCTTTCCTCCAACCACGACAAGGTACTTCCCTCTTTAACTAATCTGAAGATTTCAGTTCCACTCCATTTTACTGACTTTATCTGCAAATCTTTCACTGTTCAGGCTACACTACTCTGAACTCCTTACTTGAAGACATTAGGAAAGTACCAAAAAAAGATAGCCTTCAAAAGATTGGTCCGGGAATATCTCTCCAAAACAATTTCGTCAGCAATAATATCAATACTGCTACCTTTATCCAGACATTATGTGTTTGTATACAACATGTAACAAAAACCCTGTGGTTCCCGTTAAGTACGTTATCAGGATCAGTATTCAAACCTATAGAAATAACTTTTTTAAAACTCGACCATTTTTTTTTATTTTATTTTTTTTAAATTATGTGGTTTTATTTCCTCTTACTAACACTAGCCGATGCTAAAGCTAAATAAAGCGGGGTCTTTGACAATCCACTTACTCCCCAGACAATGCAGAGGTAATAAAACCACATACAATTTGCATACAATTATTTTTTTAATTCAAATAAAAAAAATATTGTTCTAGTTTTTAAAAAAAAAGTTATTTCTATACGTTTGAATAATGATCCCGATAACGTACTTAACGGAAACCGCAGGATTTTTGTTACATGTTGTATATGTATTTATTTATGTATATGTGTGAGTATACGTATATATGTAACGATTTCTTATATTTACGCGAACACTACACATTGAATAAAACTATTTTTACGGATTTTATCGCGTTTAATTAACTTATTTTATATTCCCGACGTTACGGTTGCTTTCCAGCAACCGTGGTCACGGGGGACTGTCCCTGTAGTAAAAATAGTTTTATTCAACGTATATATGTGTTAAGGATAATTATTATATATGAATTATTATGTATTTGTTTGTATTCATATGCGTTTGTGTAATTTATACATATATGCCTTATTTTAATAAGAGTTATATGTATATAAATTTATTGTATTTAGTTACTTAAGTCACCTGCCAATAATTTCTCACCACGCCATGGGTTGACTGGCAGAGAATGTTAACCTGGCATTAAGTCCGCCCCTTGTAACCTTCTTATTGGTCGGAACAATAAAGTTTTCAAATAAATAAAATAAAATAAATAAATGATATGCGGAAATTATTTGAATCTCTTTAGTTCTCTGAAGCCGGCTTCTACTATTTATTACAAACATAATTTTATTAGTGGTTATTCCCACTGATTCAGTTTCTAAGAACACGTGGCTAACTGATAACTCTTGGTATAATGATAACAGTTGTAAAGATAAATATATCTTTTGTCAAGTAAATATTTGCTTTAATGTGATACACAACGAACATGTACAGTAACGTAAAAAAAATGAGGTAGTACTGAGGTATATAAATATTTAGGTGCGCATATCGTGACGAAATTCACGATACAATACCATCCATACAGTCTGGATGCTTGACTATCCACCATTGTAGGTTTTACCAGAATTCATTTTGTTCGCACGACTTCTTTGTGGAATCGGCATCAAGAAAAGAGCCTACTGATTTTTAAAAGACTATTAAAATTGGAAAAATTTACTTGATATTGGCAAAGTAATTTTTTTCCAACTTTAATGTAATGGATTTCCGCAAAGTAACGCCTGATTCCATTAATTATTTTAAAAGACTGACAAGGCACAGGCAATTTCCCTAGTGGTACAGGCAGACGTTGTTCTGCCATTTTCGACGACCCTTCATAATATAAAAAATGCTTAAACTCATAATAAAAAACATTTTGAGGGTCATTTATCGGGATAAAAACTATCCTATCTCTCAAGTTGGACCAAACTGCACATAGTGTGCAAAATTTCATTGAAATCAGTTCAGTAGTTTAGGAATCCATCGCGGACAAACAACGTAACACGTAATTTTTATATATAAAGATTATGGTCACAAGTTATCAACAAAAATTGAAGCCTTCTTTGTAGGAAATTGGCTGCAGTAGTCAATTACCAGGTGAAATGCAAGTTCCTATTCTAAGTTAAGTTGCTATACTATGAAATGTGATATGGAGACAAAAGTAATATTTATAGAAGTTTTTTTTATAGAATAAGGGTGACAAACGAGCACACACCACACTGTCCACCTGACTGGCTGACCTGGCTGCTGTGGCCCATAGACATCTACATTTATCCTCGATTTAGAATCAAAATGCAAAGATGTAGTGCCTTGTTTTCAGTAAAAAGGTTCTCCACTAGTCTACCCACACCATACGAAACACAGCAGCATGAAGCTGCTATTTTACGCTGGCATCCTGTGAGAGCGTGGTCCTTCCCCGGTCGAGCAGACCCATTCGTGCTACAATGATAATATAGCTGCAGCACGGCTCTACCACGTAAAACTTTTTGAAGTTAATAGTTATCTATATATATCTACATTATTGCAAATAATTCATTAATATCTTTTTTTATAGTATAAGGGTGACAAACGAGCAAACAGTCCACCTGATGGTAAGTGGTTGCTGCGACCCATAGACATCTACATCTATCCTCTATTACAAATCAAAATGTAGATGCGTTGTCACCCGTGAGGACTAAGATGGAATGCCTCATTTCCAGTAAAAAGGGCCTCCGGCCACCTGCACTCACCAAGCAAAACGCAGAGGTAAACCTCTACTTCACGCTGGTTTTCTGTGAGGTCGTGGTACCACCCCGGTTCGAGCCGGCCCATCCGTGCGACAGCAAAAGCTACCGCGTGGCTCTACCACTGTTGTCATCTACATCGTTATATTGTTCATTTATAAAACCACTAGCTGTGCCCCGCGGTTTCACCCGCACCATCACGTGTCTGAGGTGTGCGACATGACATGACACCTAGTTCAATCATTTTATAATTGCAATTAAATATTTTATTTGATAGCAATGTATGGAAAAATTGGCATAATTAATGGAGTACTTTTATCTGTCCGCATATGTATGATGTAGAGCGAAGTTAAGTTTTATCCACTTTCCCTTCCCCTCCCGGTTGAGCATCCCCCCACCCCACGTCACAGAAAGTGTCCCGAAGCGCGGTTTTTTCCAGTTTTAAACAAAACCGTACACAATACATGAAAAGTGTGTAGGCATGAAATGATTCTTGATAAATTTGCTATCAAACTCTTATACTTATTAATCAATTGAATTTTCAAAATATCATAGCAACGTGAAATGAAAGAGTTCAGAAATAAAGATTTAACTAATCATTGTCATAAAAGTACTCAATTAATTTTGAATTTATTTTAGCTATAATGATTGAACTAACCTCGCTCATAGAAGCTTTCAAATTTTAATACTGGCTTCTCGCAGTTCTCACCGGACGGCTAGGGTTTGTGCGTCGTTCGAGCGCCCAGCCAAGTATTGAATTATTTTAATTTTACATTATCTCTTAAACTATGTGTCCAAATAACATGGTATAAAGAACAAAGTTTATCTTCATAAAATTGTCTTGATGATGAAGTAACTTTCGTTCGTAAGGATAAATAGGCCATGCCTAATAATAACGCTTATATATCACTTTTTAGTTTTCAATATTTTTTGTCACTAAATACCTAATTATGGCTTATCTATTGAATCGCGGACTTTTTTTAGACGGAGTAAAGATCTATATTTTTCTAGAGCATCGTATTTAGGTATTCCTATCCATAACACCAGCGTACGCGGATAAATCATTTCGGGAGCGCTTTTTCTTCTGACTTGCTTAACAAATATCCATATTTAAGGCTAGCTGAGTGATGTAGCTTAATGCTAGATAAGCTATACTATTCCAGATGAATCTAGCTATAATATACATAAAGAATTTTTCAAATCGGACGAATAGTTCCAGAGATTAGCGCGTTTAAACAAACAAAAAACAAACAAACTCTTCCGCTTTATTATATTAAGTATAGATAGTATAGTATAGATATTATACTATATTATATAGTATAGTAGAGATAGGTTTGCCACCTTACGAACGCACAGAAATCTGGTAACAAACGAAGGCACATTGAACCACCTCTGAGAACAACCTTTGAACTTGTTACTAAATCGCTATTTAGGTGCTTAAGCATAACAATTTTAAGTGAAAATTTCTTTGGCCGCGCTGAGCGATTTTTGGTAGGGAAAAAACCGATGATCTTGACATGCTCGTGACGTATTGAACGCAAGGGGCGCGTAGTAGATATAAATATATATATACGTATGCATGTACATAGGCCGCTATATATAAATATATATAATTATTAATTCCTTCTTAGTCCTCACGTGTGACAACGTATCTGCATTTTGATTCGTAATTTGTCTATGGGCCACAGCAATCACTTACCATCAGGTGGACTGTGTGATCGTTTTTCGCCCTTATCCTATAAAAAAAGAGTGGTACCATCTACTCAGACGAACTCTAAGGTAATAATTTAAAATTAAAAATTTTGTACAACCGACTTAAATATATATATTATTAAGGATAACACAAAAACCATTGGCCAGACCTTGTTCAAATTTATATGGGACTACATGAGAAGCACCAGCTTTCAAATAAAAAAAGAATAATCGAAATCGGTTCATGTAGAAAAAGAACATACCGTCGAATTGAGTACCTCTTCCTTTTTGAATTTGGTAGAAACAGTAGTCTAGCCTTAGAGTCTAGCTTTAAACGATAAGAAGGAGAAATAGTAATTTATCGCAATGTCTCCTTTGTTCCAGCAACATGGGTCTTCTAGAATTCAAGGAGTGGTCCAACCAACCGGACCTCTTCTCCGACAAGTCGCGGATGTGCTCGAAGCTCCGCGGTCTGACGCCTGGACAGCGGCGCGTTTGCCGACGCCACAAAGACCACATGCCGGCTGTTGGCGCTGGCGCAAGGCAAGGTATCACCGAGTGCCAGTATCAGTTCAAGAGCCGAAGATGGAACTGCACCGTGACCGGCGATGAAACGGTTTTCGGGCCGCTGACTTTGATCGGTGAGTTATATATGCTATACGGTTCAATTAAATTCCACTACAGCTTCTGCTGTAGCGTGGCTCTTCCACTGTTAACAAAATTACTGGTAAACAAGTTTTAAAGAACAAAATTTGTTTGTAAGGAATTCGTATCCCAGAACCAATATTTGTTGCCATATACGTGGTAGAGCCATGCTGCAGCTATATTAGTAGTTTAGTTGTAGCACGAATGGGTCGGCTCGGCCGGGGAAGGACCACGCTCTCACAGAATATCAGCGTGAAATAGCAGCTTAACACTGCTCTGTTTCGTATGGTGAGTGTAGAGAAACGGAGACCCATTTTTGCTGGAAAAGAGGCATTCCATCTTAGTCCTCACGGGGGACGACGCATCTGCATTTTAATTCTTTATTGCGGATAAATGTAGATGTCTATGGGCCACAGCAACCACTTACCATCCATCCAGCCCCAGCTACCAGCCCATCATTTGGTTTCTTTTCTTTTGTCGCGAGCCACGAGACGATATGGGGTAGTGGATATTCTTACACCGCCACTGCACGGTCGACACCATCACTACACATCCGCCACAGGATATATTGTTATCAGTTAATGAGAGCATCCACGACTTTTTCTGCCACCAGGGCGGAGCCACTAGAAAGTGAGATATAATATTTGACAGATTTCATAGTTGGGAAGTTAATTTGTTCGGAAAATGTAAAGGTTATTGTAATGTCAAGGTTATAGTTTCTGTACTATTAGCTATATTTTATATTAAGAATACTAAAAATAAATAAACATAATATTCATAAAAATAGAAAAATAAAAAAAGTAAAAAAAGTGCAAAAAATTAAAGAGCAAACCACTTACGCATTGTTTTGTGTATTAATATAATACTCTAGAAACTGTTAAACTTTAATTAAAAAACAACTTCTCAATTAAATGATATTGTGTAACAAATAAACTTTACCTATGTGTCAACTAGTGACATCTGGCGAGCAGAAAATTATTAGCCCTCATTGCCAATATTACATCACGACAACCTAAAAGAATAATATACAATTACACAGATAAAATATAAATTGACCAATATAATACCGTTAGAACCTAAAATAACAAATATATATCAAGCTAAAGGGTCAATAAATTTACAAGAAATATCTGGGCCGGAATAATCCGCTGTTATAGAACATAATAACAATGTCGTAAAACAGAGAACTACTTTGGTCGCTTTTATGGCTACGAAATCAAGTTATTTTATTGCATTCTCTCATTCCTCCAGCAGTAACAATTGTATATTAGTTCATTAAAATATAATATGATTTTTTTATATGATGAGAGTGACAAACGAGCACACAGTCCACCTGATGGTAAGTGGTTGCTGTGGCCCACAGACATCTACATCTATCTTCGTTTGCGAATCAAAATGCAGATGCGTTGTCACCCGTGAGGACTAAGATGAAATGCCTCTTTTCCAGTAAAAAGGGTTTCCGGTTCTCTACACTCACCATACGAAACACAGCAGTGTTAAGCTGCTATTTATGCTGGTATTCTTATTTTATTATTATTATCTTCACGCACAATCCCTGACGGGGTAGCCAGAGAGAACAGATCGCCAAGTGTCACGATCCTTACATACCTCTTTCGCTTCTTTCAGATTCATTATCTTCTTCATACATGCACGTCTAGGTATCCGAGTACTCTTGACCCTACCCTCTTCAAGCAATTTGCTCACATGGTCTTCGAAAGTTAGTCTCGGTCTACCTCGACACCTTTTAATATTAACTTTCGCGCTATATATTTTCTTCACCATTCGGTCTTCACTCATTCGCTCAACGTGCCCAAACCACCGAAGCACGCCCTTATCAATTTTTGTGATAAG
The DNA here is from genome assembly GCA_963668995.1 of Parnassius mnemosyne. Taxonomy (NCBI): domain Eukaryota; kingdom Metazoa; phylum Arthropoda; class Insecta; order Lepidoptera; family Papilionidae; genus Parnassius; species Parnassius mnemosyne. The sequence goes on from CAVLGL010000084.1 coordinate 31,272,246, forward strand.
GTCATCTTTCAAGCTGGTATTCTGTATTATTATATATTCGTTTTATCGTTGTCACCGTCATCATTATTACACCCCTTATAATAACGTCATCCAGATCGAATTTCGGTCACGGAGGCCAGTCTCAACGGAGCGAATTACCCATCTGCGCAGGAGAGGATTATAGTGCCCGAGCGCTAGTTATAGTGCACAAGCGCACTCTATCCCTTACTCTCATAGTCTGATGGGACGGTTGTCCAACAAGACCGGAGAGAGATCAGGCACAGGACCAACGGATTTACGTGCTTTCAGAGGCACCGGGATGAAACACCGCTAACTTCCTGACTCCGGGCTGCCACTTAGAATTTATTGACAGAAAATCCATTAATAAATTATAGCCCCATCCGGGATTCAAATCCTGGACCTGGTGATCAAATATATATTACCACAAAGTACGGTCCCGAGCTTTAAAAAACGTTTAGTAAAAGTTTAAAGCCGTAATTAAATTTTTTAATCAAAATTTTATGATACACATAATTAAATGTCTTCGATATAATTAATAGAATCAGGCGTTACTTTGCGGAAATCCATTATATAAAAGCTTTTACAAAAATTTTAATTCTACAAAAATTTACTTCGCAATTTTTTTTCTTTTTTAAAAACGTTACCCCCACACTAGGATTTTCTCCTGTGTCGTGGAGGCAGTTTACAAACATAAATTGCACAAGGACAAACATCCAGACCCGGAACAATTATTTGCAGGCCATACCAATACTTGTTCCGTGCGGGATTCGAACCCGCGGTCCCCAGCGCAACAACTGATTGCTAAGCCACTGCGCCACGGAGCCGTCAAATATCCGCGGATATTTGCTAATTTTTGTAAAAGCTTTTATAAATATCTTCGAAATATCACAGAAGCCATCAACAGTGTCATGGTGCTCTTTACAGACCTGTAAAATATGTAACACAAGTGTTATACCCGCATTCGTCATTTCATGAAGTCGGATTGCCTGTCGTCAAAATATTATTTTTAATTAAATGAACAAGCATCTGTTCTAAAAGGATTTTTTCTAATATTTTCCTTAAGGCTGGCAACACGGATATGGAACGGTTATTTGTAGAGTTTTTTCTACTGCCTGACTTAAACACAAAGACAAAACAAAAGACAATCATCGCTATCATTGATGCTATAGATCTTCTGTTTTATTTTGCTTAGGTTCCTGAAGGTTTTAATAATATCTGCATAGACAAATTGTTGAAAATGAAAATCAGAAATATCTAAAGCTTCATGCTCTTTGAGTAGTGGATTCTTCAACTACTTTTTTTTTAGAATAAGGGAGACAAACCAGCACACAGCCTACCTGATGGTAAGTGGTTGTTGTGGCCCATAGACATCTACATTATGATTCGATTACGAATCAAAATGCAGATGCGTTTTATTAGATGGAATGCCTCGTAAAAAGGTTCTCCGGTTCTCTACACTCACCGTACGAAACACAGCAGTGTCAAGCTGCCATTTTACGCTGGTATTCTCTGAGAGCGTGGTCCTTCCCCGGTCGAGCCGACCCATTCGTGCTACAACTATACTACTAATATAGGTGCAGCATGGCTCTACCATGTATAGAATATACGTGGTAGAGCTATAGCAAACATAATATTTCCTGCAGATTTTATTAATATACATAAGCCATTAATTTTTAATGTACTACCTTTTAATGACGGTTTAAGAATATATTGTTTAAAAACACAAATGTAGCATGTCTCAGTTTTACAAACGAGTATCGAACAAGTGGTGGCATACAGCCTGTTTGTCACTGTCACCCTTACTTGTATAAAAAAAATACTAAACTAGAATTTCTCATTCAATTCTCAACTACATATTTATTGTTCTTAGAGTTAATGTAATTTTTAAATATGTACTTCCATTTCCCGCTCTCTAAATCTTCGGGAAGCAACGTGCAGCGTCCTGTCCGGGACACCTGACAGATTTATAGCGCATTCTCCTTCTTAGCCACAAATCTTTAATACATTCTCTCGAGAAGATATATTTTCCCCTGCAACACTGGTTAGATAAGAAATTATCTTGTAGGGTATTAGCAATTTAACCAATTAGAAAAAAAGAAAAGATTTATATCTTCGGTTGATAAAGTTAGTCTAGTAGTAGTAGTAGTGTGAGTGCTGATCATTAGGTCCCGGGTTCGAATCGTGGGTCAGGCCAGAAATCCGTTATTGAGTTTTTCCATCAAGAAATTCTTAGTAGCTGCCCGGAGTCAGGAAATTGGCGGTATCTCACCCCCGTGCCTCGGAAAGCACGTAACACCGATGGTCCTGCGCCTGATCTCTTTCCGGTCGTGTCGGTTTACCGTCCCATCGGACTATGAGAGTGAGGTAATAGAGAGTGCACCTGTGCTTGCGCATACACTTGGGCACAACAATCCTGTCCTGCGCCGATGGCTAGTCTCCGTTGAGGCTGGCCGCCGTGACCAAAATTCAGTCTGGAGGACATTATTATTGCATTATAAATAAGCATTACAAATACATGCATATCAAAAAAAAAAAGTCCAACTTTAAACCAACTCAGCGGGGCAACGATCGAGAAAATACGATGCATCTTTTGGTCTCGTTTTCCTTAAAATTTTAAAACAAAGTGTACATACAACTTAAGACATCGTCCTTCACTGTTGGTTGTAAAGGGAGCTTATGAGTCAGCGAGCTATGGCGAACGCTATGCTTAGAGTTTATAATGAAGATAGAAGATATGTTTACGTGGTAGAGCCATGCTGCCTTTAAGTGGTAGACCCATGCTGCCTTTACGTGGTAGAGCCATGCTGCCTTTACGTGGTAGAGCCATGCTAAGCTAAGCCAGCTATATAAGTAGTATGTATAGTTGTAGCACGAATGGGCCGGCACGACCGGGGAAGGACCACGTACTCACAGTATACCAGCGTAAAATAGCAGCTTAATGCTGCTGTGTGCCGTATTGTGAGTGTAGAGAACCGGAGACCCATTTTACTCGAAAAGAGGCATTCTATCTTAGTCCTCACGACTGAAAACGCATCTGCATTTTAATTCGCAAACTCTTCTCTTCTCTTACTTATTTCTGGCCTCCAATGGCAGTCCATTGCTGTGTTTCACAAAATTAAAACTGCATCCAACAAAATTAAAATGACCTGGAGAATAATAAATAGTGAAACGGGCAAGGTCAAACCGCGCAACTCGGATTTTCAATTGAATATTAACAATAATTTAACTCGATCTGTTCAAGAAGTTGCTATGGCTTTTGAGAAACATTTTACTGATGTTCCTTTTTTGACAACTTAATCATTAAACTCTTCTCCTATTGTCGCCGAATCATTGCTCAAACAAAATGTAAAGGCTTGTTCAAATACTTTTAAATTCCATAGAGTACTGCCAAAAGATATCGTTAAATATTTTTAAACTATCGATGTTAAGAAAACGGCAGATTTATGAGGGATTTCCGTTAAAGTTATTTTATAGCAAAAGTATATATATAATAGCACCTTATCTAACTATATTTAATACAAGCGTCGAATCTGGTGTCTTTCCTGATTTAATGAAACAGTAAAGTCATACCTTTATTTAAATCTGGTAGTACATTAGACCCCGCCAATTTTAGACCAATTTCTGTACAACCAACTTTTAGTAAAATTTTTGAAAAAATTATTTTAGATCAGATGTTAAGTTTCTTTAATATTAATAAATTGTTACATAGAAATCAATTCGGTTTTACAAGGGGTCGCTCGACAATTGACGCTGGAGTTGAGCTTATTAAACATATTTTTTGTGCATGAGAGAATTCAGAGGATGCTTTGGGTATATTTTGTGACCTTTCCAAGGCCTTCGACTGCGTTCACCATGAGACATTAATCATCATGACAATAATCATGACATAGTATTATTTGCTGGTGATACTTCCTTGATTTTAAAACTTAAACGTCAATCATTTATACTATTTTTGTTTTACATAAGAGGGCCATTACAGCTATTTACAACCTAAAACCGAGAGAGTCCCTTAGAGAAAAATTTAAATGTAGATTATTAAATCTACATTTAAACGGAAATAAAACTAAATGTAATAAATTTACAACAACGATTGTTAATAGTCTGAGTACCGATGTGTTTTTAAATGAGGAAGCCCTGTTAAATCCACTGTTTTTCTTGGCATCACTCTCGACGCAAAGCTCCAGTGGGGCCCCCATATATCCAAACTAGCAAGCAGACTAACTTCTGCAGCCTATGCTGTAAAAAAGATTAGAGGTCTCACTAGTGTCGAGACAGCTAGATTAGTTTATTTCAGTTATTTCCATAGGATAATGTCTTATGGGATTTTGCTATGGGGCAATGCGGCTGATTCAGAAACTATTTTTGTTTTACAGAAGAGGGCCATTACAGCTATTTACAACCTAAAACCGAGAGAGTCTCTTAGAGATAAATTTAAAGAAATAAATATATATACTTTGGCCTCTCAGTATATTTACGAAAATTTTATGTATGTTCATAAAAACAAAGGTAGTTTTAGTAAAAAAGTGATATACATTCTGTAAACACTAGGAACAAACACAAGCTAGTGATACCAGTTTCTCGACTCCATAGAGTCAGTAATTTATTCTTGGGGCAATGTATACGCTATTACAACAAGGTCCCGGAAAGTGTACAGGCTCTCTCTATTACCAAGTTTAAATCTTTTGTTAAGTCGAAACTGTATAAAAAGGGTAATTATAGTATAAATGAATACATGGTTGATAATAACCCCTGGGAATAAGGTGGTCACTTGCAAGCTGTTTCTAAAATAAATTTTGTACTTATATAGTTTGTAGAACCATTAATGTAAAATTTGCTTTTAAAAAAAAGTCTCGCTGGGTTTCTTGCTGGTTCTTCCCAGGACAGAGGTTTTTTTTCGAACCAGTGGTAAAGTGAAAAATGACTTTCAATAAGAATTACACATGTGATCTATATTGAATAAAAAAATTAATCTATTCTATTCTATTCTATTCTTCCGATATAAGCATATAAGCGGATTGCGTATAAGCATTCCATCTTTGTCGTCAGAGGTAACAACGTATCTGTGGCATTTTTAAGCCACCAGGGCGGCGCCACTGCGGAATGAAGTGAAATATTTAACGGGCGAGGAAGTGAATTTTGCATTTAGAAAAATGTAAAAGTTAATGTTTCTTTCTGAAATATTAGTAATATTTTATATTAATTAGATCACTCGTCAAAATGAAGAAATATAATTAAAAATACAAGAAAAAAAAACATGTGTGAGTGTCGTGGAACACTCGGTTGGAACGAAGTTCGTTTCGTAGTATATTATTAATGAAAAACCTATTATATTATTGATTAACAAAATAAATAGAAATAAATGAATTACTAGCGTCTATTAAAATGAAAAGTCATTTAAAATAAAATAAAATAAAAAGTTATTTTCGTAGTATATTATTATTGATAAACGTATTATATTATTGATTAACAAATACAAACAAATAAATAATACAAATAAAAAAAATATGCACACTATAACGCAAGGGGTAGTAACGAAAAAATCTTACACTTTTGTCACCTAGCTCCCATCCGCCAAACCCGTACCGTCCGATAAGGAACTTCGTTCTAAAAAAACCATCAGCTACGTCACCACTTACCATCAGGTGGAATAGAAAGCAAGTACTGTCTTAATATAGATTTTTTTATAGGATCGGGTGACAAACGAGCACACAGTCCACCTGATGGTAAGTGGTTACTGTGACGCATAGACATCTACATCTATCCTCAATAAAGACTCAACATGCAGATACGTTGTCACCCGTGAGGACTAAGATGGAATGCCTCTTTGCCAGTAAAGAGGGTCTCCGATTCTCTACACTCACCATAGGAAACACAGCAGCGTTAAGCTGCTATTTTACGCTGGTTTTCTGTGAGAGCGAGGTCCTTCCCCGCTCGATCCAACCCATTCGTGCTTCAACTATACTACTAATAATATAAAGAAAATACAAGGATGAACATATCTTGTCACACCCGATCCCTACCCTCAATCTAATTACATCATTATGCGAAAACGATATATTCATTGCTGTTTAGTCGTAAGAGGCGACAGAGGTAAACTGAAACAGAAGTTAATGGTAGTAGCAAAAACCGCAGATGAGAAACCGCCTGCCATGTGAAAAACCGTGGCTACAATGGAGATATCCCCCTAAATAAGGCAATATATTTGGGAGGCCTATGTTCAGCAGTGGACTTTTGATGGGATCTAATAAATGAAAATTAATGACAAATTCATAGCCTTTATTTAATCAATAATAGCTTGTAGCATTTATAATTTTGATAGTAATTTAAAATTGTTGCTTTTTTCGAAACACAAACATTGGATAAACAACACAACTAACACTTACGAAATAATCTCGGTGTATGTCTCTGTGTCACAGACCTTTTTTAGACTATTTTACGTTGTAATTGTTACAAGTCTACCTAAACATTGGCCTCTCTTTTTTATAGTATAAGGGTGACAAACGAGCACATAGAATAGAATAGAATAGAATAGAATAGAATAGAATAGAATAGAATGATTTTTATTCAATATGGATTATTACATAATACTTATTGAAAGTCATTATTTTATTTACCACTGGTTCGGAAAATACCTCTGTCCTGGGAAGAACCAGCAAGAAACCCAGCGGGACTTTTTTTTTTAAACATAATTTCACTTAACAATAATTTTGATTATACAATTTTAAATGAATTTTCATAGAACCAGCATGGTGGCGATCACCTTATTCCCAGGGGTTATTTTCATTCATGTATTCCTTGATATTATAATAACCCTTTTTGTACAGTTTTTCTTTAATAAAACTTTTAAACTTGTTTATTGACAAACTTTGAACATGTTCTGGGATTCTGTTGTAAAAGCGTATACATTGCCCCATAAATGAATTACTAATTCTGTGGAGTCTTGTAAGTGGCATTAGCTTATGTTTGTTCCTAGTGTTTAAGGTATGAACATCCTTATTCTTATTAAAGCTATTTATGTTTTTATGTACATACATTACATTTTCATAAATATATTGCGATGCCAAAGTTAATATGTTTATTTCTTTAAATTTTTCTCTAAGGGACTCTTTACAATTTAGATTATAAATCGCCCGTACGGCTCTCTTTTGCAAAACAAATATAGCTTCAATATCAGTCGCATTACCCCATAGCAAAATTCCATAAGACATTACGCTATGAAAGTAACTAAAATACACTAACCTAGCTGTCTCAACATCTGTGAGACTTCTAATCTTTCTTACAGCATATGCTGCAGAACTAAGTCCACATGATGGTAAGTGGTTGCTGCGGCCCAGAGACATCTACATCTATCCTCTATTACAAATCAAAATGCAGATGCGTTGTCACCCGTGAGGACTAAGATGGAATGCCTCATTTCCAGTAAAAAGGGTCTCCAGTTCTCTACACTCACCATACGAAACACAGCAGCGTTAAACTGCTATTTTACGCTGGTATTCTGTGAGAGCGTGGTCCTTCCCCGGTCGAGCCGACCCATTCGTGCTACAACTATACTACTAATATAGCTGCAGCATGGCTCTACCACATATGATCTCTCTCATAGATTGTCACAAAAGTGGTCAAGAACCACCTGCAACCATCGACTTGTTGCATGCTTTATCAGGTCGTTCCTCCATTTTTCCTGCTGCCTTTTTGCAGTTACATCTTTTCTACATCGACCACCTAATAGTACCCTGAGAACACATCTTAATTATTTAGGCGGAAACGGCATCAACGATTGAGACGAATTTTCTGCCGACTTCCAAAAAGGAGACGGTACTCAATTCGACTGTATGTTTTTTTATGTGTGTTACCTCATAACTTTTTACTGGGTGAACCGATTTCAATGATTCTTTTTTTGTTTGAAAGCGGGTACTTCTCGTGTGGTCCCATATAAATTATATCAACGTCGGACTAATAGTTTTTGAGTTATTCTTAATTACTTATACTGAAGTCGGCTGTACAAAATTTTTTATTTTAAATTATTGTATTTAGATTATATTTCACTTTCCAAAGTTTATCAAGATAGGTATCATCCCTCCGATTCTTTTAGTCTAACAGCGAGTTGAAGCTCCTTCGCCCATGCACAACAACTGGTACATTTCTCAGCAATAATACACATATTGTTTCAGCCTCAAGAGAAACGGCCTTTACGAACGCGATCACCTCGGCTGGCGTCTCGCTGGCGATCTCCCGGGCGTGTAGAGATGGCCGACTGGCCAGCTGTGGCTGCAGCCGAAGTGCCCGACCCAAGAATCTGCATGAAGACTGGGTTTGGGGCGGCTGTGGGGACAACCTGCAGTATGGATACAAGTATGTATTTAGTAAAGCAGCAAACTGTGTTCACCACTATGCAGTTATTTCTAAGAGGTCTCATTGTTATATGAGGTCATAAGAAATGAGTAGATTTTGTAATTTTCATCCACTGCCAGTTGGATGTGTTCTCGTCACTTACCGTACGAAGTAGAACAGTATTATGCTGCTATTACATAGTGATATTTCGAGTAAAGATTGTTCTACACTACAGCATGTCAACCAAACCGCGTGTGTTACCTTACTACTATACTTACCACAAAGTACATACTTACTGGCTAATTTGAAAAGAAAATAACGGGCGATTAGATTTCTCTTATTTTAGCTAAGACTCTCCACTCCATTGAATAATAATCTCCATTGAAATCAGAATGTTTGATATATCAGTAGCCTTGCGAATTTTGTGAAGTGCTCGTCACATCGGGAATGAAAAAAGTTAAAATTAAACTCGATAAAATCCGTAAAATTAATTTGATTTATTTCATTAATTATATGAATATAAATATTGTACACGTTATAAATATTCTAGCGAGATAACATTTAAGATAAAACTCTTACAACTTATGATATCTTAGTAATCGTGAACGAAATGCGTCGGGTGGACCACTAAGGCGCCCTAAGAGGGAAGCTACGCAGCCGAGTTAAGAGAAAGAGAGAGAGGGAGAGAGGGCTCTCATTCAGACAATAGGTATTTATTATAATATAGATTAAAAGTCCTCATCTAACGTAGACTTTACAAATAAGAAAATGAAAATACACAATATAATGTAAAATATTTTAGATACAATAATCAACTCAGACAATATTCTAAATTTCTAAACTAATATCGATTCAAAGACCTGCCCATGACTTATAAAAAGAAAAAAATACACAAATAATTTGACATGTGCATTATTCTAATGACCTTTTTTGAGTTGAGAATGAGGACATCCACGACTTTATTTGACCATAGAATTATTACTATATATTTGACAGAGTACATATCGGGAACGTTAATTTGTTCGGAAAATGTAAAGATTAATGTTTGTTTCTGTACTATATAATCTCTATTTTTTATAAATAAAATTAAAAATATATAAACCAAACCACAGATATTCATAAAAGTAGCAAAATTAAGAAAAAGTTAAAATCGTACAACAATTTAAAGAGCAAACCACTGAGGCATTGTTTTGTGAATTATTAATATTATAATACTCTAGAAACTGATAAACTTTTGTTAAAAACTAACTTCTCAATTAAATGACATTGTGTAACAAAAAACTTTACGTCAGTGTCAACTAGCGACATCTGTTGAGCAGAAAATTTATTTATTAATTAGCCCTCATTATATAGTTGGCATTATTAAATGCTTTATTTTCATCGTCATCGTCATTTCAGCTCCTCAGAATTCCACTACTGACCATAGGCCTTCCCCAAATGATGCCACAAAACACTATCATGAGCCACCTGAATCTATCGGCGTTCCATATGTCTTGCTAGATCGTCACTCCAGCAAGCAGGGACCGTGTAGAGTCCGCTTACCGGTACAATGTAGCTTACTAATCTTTTGAGTTATGACGGTTACTCTGGTGCTTTTTATGATACTGTAGTCCATGCACACCTACTTATTCAAAAGATACTACAGATGTTTTGTCACTTCTGAGGATTAAAGTATATTGCTTCACAGCCTGGGAGTCTTTTTACTCTTCAGATTGGAACCGAGTAGTGCACGCACTGTTGCTAGGCGACAAAAGTAGGTAAGAGCGTACCTAGCCATTTTAGGATTATTAATAGTTAAAAAATATAAGCTGACCATAGTACATGCACTACTCAATCTTACACATTTCGTTCATCAGAAAATAAGTAACGTCTGGTGGCCCTGGGATCTTGGACTATAATATTTCGTTAACTTTTGACAGTTTCACAGTTGCTTCAGAATTTACAATACAATACAATACTCTTTATGTTACACGAAAAAAAAATAAAAATAACAAAAAAATAAACAACTATTGAGGTAAATAATACAAAGGGCGGTCTTATTGCTATATAGCAATCTCTTCCACACAACCAAGAAGAAGAAATAAATAAAAAATGACGCTTCATTTTAATAGACGCTAGTAATTCATTTATTTGTATTTGTTAATCAACAATATAATATGTTTGTCAATAATAATATACTACGAGAGAAACTTCGTTCCAACGGAGTGTTCTACGACACTAACGCATGTTTTTTTCTGTTCTTACCATCGGGTGAGCTTAAGTTTTTTGGGCTACAGTTTTATAATAAAAAATCCACAAATAATAAATTCATAAATATACTAGCTGGCCAGGCAAACGTTGTTCTGCTTTCTCCGACGATCCTTTGTCCTATAAAAGTCCTTAAATCGTAATAAAAAATATTGAGGGTTCACTTATCGGGATAAAAATTATCAAGTTGGACCAAATTGCACACAGTGTGCAAAACTTCATTGAAATCAGTTCCGTAGTTTAGGAGTTCATCGCGGACAAACAATGTGACACCTTATTTTTATATATAAAGATGACAGCTAATAGAAACTTTAAACGACATTTCGCAAAATATGAAGTTCACGCAGACTTGGTTTACGCGAGCTAGTTTGTACCGTGGGTCTTTATTCCATATTCCATCTTCCGCTCATATTAAATCGTGCAGAACAGTCGGCAGAGACAATAATGGTATTTACCGTAAGGAATATTTTCTATACGCCGTAGTTACATATTCGTTTACGGTCCCTTTTTTATAGGATAAGGGTGACAAACGAGCTCACAGTCCGCCTGATGGTATGTGTATGGAATAGAAACATAGAAATCTACATTTATCCTCGATTACGAATCAATATGTAGATGCGTTGTCACCATGAGGACTAACTAAGATGGAAGAATGCTTCGTTTCCAGTAAAAAGGGTCTCCGGTTCTCTACTCACTACACGGAACACAGCAGCGTTAAGCTGCTATTTTACGCTGGTATTCTGTGAGAGCGCGGTCCTTCTCCGGTCGAGGCGACCCATTCGTACTACAACTATACCAGTAATATATATTTTTAAGCTTGGTAAAAACTCCTGGTAAAGTCTTTTGCTATAACTTAATATATTATCTTTGGGTACGATGCTTACCGAACATTTAGCAACTGAACGCCTGATCAAGGAGACACTACAGGTGTTCAAAAAAACAAATTACTCAAATTCCTAAACTAAGGTAATAATACAAAGTAAGAAAAATAAGCACTAGCGCTAAGATATAGCACACGTTATATTGTGTAATATTTAATCATGAAACGCTTAAAACTAAGAGCATTTGAACAGCTCTTTGCTTCATGAAACCCGTGTACCAGTTACTATAATCCAACTACACTACTAACTACTTGACTACGTTATAGTTACGTTATAGTTAAAGTTTGATTTATAAATAGTAGATAGAGTGACAACGCTTCAATCGTTATGTTGTCCTGTTTGTAGATTGTTAATTTATTTAAGTTGGAAAAGTTATAAAGTTACGAAGTTATGAAAGAAGGTATCAATCGAGTATAGTGACCAACATTGATTAAATAAAATTATTTTAAACGCTTGAGATTAGCAATTATTTTTATAGCATGGGAATGACAAACGACCACACAGTCCACCCGATATTAAGTGGTTGCTGTGACCCATAGACATCTATATCTATCCTCAATAAAGGATCAAAATGCAATTGCATTGAGAGCCATGAGGACTAAGATGGAATACCTCTTTGCCAGTAAAAAGGGTCTCCGGTTCTCTACACTCACCATACGAAACACAGCAGTGTTAAGCTGCTATTTTACGCTGGTATTCTGCGAGAGCGTAGTCCTTCCCCAGTCGAGCCGATCCATTCGTGCTACAACTATATACAACTATACTACCAATATAGCTGCAACATGGCTCTACCACGTACATATGTACTTTGAGATGGGATGTAAGTCGTTTGTTACCTCGATATAACAGATAAATAATATGTGTAATTGAAAAACAGGTATTAAAAACTACCCGTTCCCCGCGACTTCACCCGTGTGGAATTTATTGCGATTGGATGTCACGGGATATAATTTTTTTGATATAAAAGTAGCCTAAGTTACTCCTTAGCTTACATCAGCTATCTGCCAGTGAAAGTCCCATCCAAATCGGTTCACAGGTTATTGCGTGATGCGTGTTCAGACAGACGTCATGTTACTGTTAGAGTTTTATTATAAATATAACTAGCTGACCCGGTAAACGTTCTTTTGCCATATACATTAAAAATCGCGATTAAAAAACAGGGGTCGATCGTAGAAGGGTGAAAATTAAAAGTTTTAGGTATTTTTCAAAGATAAATCATAATAAAACAAAAATAATAAATTTGTCAAAAAAAATATTATCACCCTTATCATTTAGGGAGTTTGAAAAATAGATGTTGGCCGATTCTCAGACCTACCCGATATGCACAAAAATTTTCATACAAATCTGTTGAGCCGTTTCGGAGGAGTTTGGTAACAAACACCGCAACACGAGAATTTTATATATTAGATAGTATATTAGATTCAATTAAAGAGAGTTACTTGTGATGTTAGTTATTACATATTTCGGACGCTACTTGCGTAGACACTTTGGCGGCCTCTCATTTCACGGATACCACGTTTAGAGTCGAGGCGGTATTAGAGACAGCTGAACTGAGTGAGTGGCGCAAATATGAGTGTCTGAGAAGTGACTAGATATTTGTGCCATTTGCTGTAGAGACTATCGGTCCGTGGGGTCCACGTGTGGTGGAGTTCCTAAAGGAACTCTATCTGTCACTGGTCGTTGCTGTTGGTGATAAGAGGCCTGGTTCTATTCTCGCTCAAAGGCTAAATATAGTTATTCAGCGAGGAAACGCAGCCAGCGTTCTTGGCACAATACCACGGGGAACAGGACTGTGTGATAAAAATAGGTTATTAGTTTTTGTTTTCTTTTTAATGTCATAATTTTATAATCTTTATATATAAAAATTACGTGTCACATTGTTTGTCCGCGACTCCTAAACTATTGAACTGATTTCAATGAAATTTTGCACACTGTGTGCAGTTTCGTCCAACTTGAAAGATAGGATAGTTTTTATCCCGATAAATGACCCTCAATTTTTTTTATTGCTAATCTCAGGAGTTTTTTTTTTTGGAAAGCAAATGGTCGTCGGCAAGGACAGAACAACGTCTGCATGGTCACCTAGTATTGTATATATTTCAATGTTATGTAAATAAATAAGGTTATTAAAGAAAATAATTTAATTAAAAGTAAAGTAGCAATGGCTATCCTAGTACAAAACCAGAGTACGAAACTTATCCAACTACAGAAAGGTGTATAGGTTGTCGTTACATCCCCGACACATTCATCTTCATCGTTGCATTGGCAGACGACGAAGCTGGAACGGATGCAGTATAACATCAATGACGAATACATCAATCATCTTCGAAGCGCCAACAACATTATGTCAGAATTGTTGGAGGACCTCAACACTATGCTCAATGACCTCAATAGTGTCTGTTAGTCTTAAAATGAACATGGTTATCAAGACAAAGATCATAAGTAACGTCCATGTCATATCTATATCGATAGTTATTGGGGAAAAAATCTAAATGATGCCACATTAGGAGATCCCACCTAGGCGAAGCCGGGGCGTTCACTAGTATGCATTAAATGTTAGAACTATCATTGTATATATCACACACGCAAACGTTGGCTTGGATGAGAAAACAGAGTGTATAGGCATATGGCAACCATAAACCCATTTTTATTAACATTTATTCGGGTGTTGATATAATTGTAAAAATTATCTAAACGAGCTATAAAATAAAATTTGTGACTAAATTCTAATAAATGTTTGTTTGCACTCCAAATATTTTCTAAGTCTCTCACCTGCTCACGGCGTACCTGTGTACTAGGGGTACATAATTCAAAGGTATCTTACATTTTGTTACCTGCCGTGCACACAGTGGCACTTCCCTGCAAATACGTATCTGTGATTTTACGTTTATAGACTCACCTTTAACTCGTACATGCTACTAGAATAGGTGTATGTGTGAATCGGTCTGTGCGTGTTTTTTTTTTTCGTTTTATGCATCACAGGGTTTACGTTTTAGAACTCTAAAAGTCGCGCTCAATTTTAATCAACCAAACCTTTTAAATCCGCAATATCATCGCACCTTAGTTCCATAGCTTCCTTGTTGAAGTACGAGTGGTAAACATATTTTATTACGTAGGGATTTCAATGTGACAAAGCAAATTTATATTGCAGAAGTGAACGGCAGAGTCGGGAAGGGACGCCCTAGGCGAAAGTTAATTGACCAAATTGGCGATATATTGGAAATGGGCCAAATTAAAAGTACCTTTAACCGACGAGCGTGTATGCGTAGGTATATGGATGTGGAGGAAGCGAGAGAGGTGTGTCAGGATCGTGCCAAATGGAAGTCCATATTCTCTGCCTACCACTCTGGGTGACAGGCGTGAGTGTTTATGTTATGTTATATTATGGATTTTAGTGGAAATTTGCTGAGTGGAAGCCTGATGGTGAGAACAATGCTTGATTAAATATTTTAATCCGATTTGCGATTTATTATAGACCGAGCTAAGTTTTATTTTAAAAGATTTTTTTTCTTTGGAGCAAAATCTATCCACATAAGTATGCAGATAGGTTTCACTCCATAAAAGTAAAATATTACCTGAATAATAACAGGGTGGATGGTAGCTTAGACGGTTAGCGTTCTTTGTAAGTTTCACAGTACGCGAGCTACCCGGGTTCGATTCCTTCAAGCACTATATGTAATTAAATTGTTAATTGCAATTTTAAGTGCTGATTTACCACATGCTCCGCGGTGAAGGAGAACATCGTGAGGAAACCTGCATGTCTGAGAAATAAGAAAAAAAATATTTCGAAGACATGTGAAGTTCGCTATCACGCATTGGGGCAGCGCGGCGGACACTTCCTTGCCCTAAAACCCTCTCATAAATGACAATCTTAATGAAATTTAACCTGAGAACAAAATAAATATAAAAGTTTTTTCTGTGAAAAACTAATTTAACCACAATAACTACTGCCACATACATAGATAATATTTTAGTCATATGGAATATGCGTCAAACAAAGTCTCATTAATAGTCTTAACTTACAGTGAGCACATAATGCTACTTACTCTTTCTTTTAAATCCGTTTAAGTCTTCTTATACAAATACCAAGCCAATAACTACTTGAAGAATAGACTGTTTCAAAGTTGCCTTAGTACATAATATATTATATTACATAAACCTTTTCTAGACCCAATTATCCTCGTTTTGTTTATAAAGCTCTTTATTTATAAGGTTTTGAATTGAGAATTTGATATTTTTAGGGTTCCGTACCTCAAAAGGAAAAAACGGTACCCTTATAGGATCACTTTGTTGTCCGTCTGTATGTCTGTCTGTCTGTCTGTCAAGACCCTTTTTCTCAGGAACGCGTGGAGGTATCAAGCTGAAATTCATATCAAAAATCTGAAGTCTACTATCCCTTAGAGCTGTGAAAATATCAAACTTTTAAGCCAACGCAATCAAAAGATACAGCCATTTGTGCCGAAAATTTTCGACATTCGCAAGGGAATCAAAACCATCAACAAAAAAATATAGGGTACTTCCCGAGAACTCAGGATCTTGAAATTTGGTACGAAGCAACGTTTTATAGCACAGATAAAGGAAAAATTGCGAAAAACATAAATTTTTAGTTACATCATATAATAAAAATATTTTTAATAATTTTAAACTTATATACCTACACGGAACCCTCGGTGCGCGGGTCCGACTCGCACTTTGCCGGTTTTTTTTAAACAAAATCAATCCGTGTTAGCCATTATTTTAAATGAAATTATCGGACTGCTGTGGAAATTCGTAAAAGTAGTAAAAGCATTTTGAGTTGTACGAAAACAGGACTTATCTTCATTCAACACAATTTAAAGAATATAGAAAAATACTTTTAAGAATTTTAAAAAGTAAGTAAAATTGCAAAATCAAATTTCACAAGTAACAAAATACATCTGCAGATAAAAAAAATAACGTGTGTAGTTCAAATGTGGTAGAAGTGAAAACTTCAGAAAATTAAACTTCGAGAGAATGAGACGAATGCAGAGTATCAGCAGTAGGATAATTGTAGGGCTTATGTAATTAAAATATGAATAAATTTATAACAAACATTGTAGTATCCTGTATTCTTTCTCATTCTCTCGCAGGCTAAATACTCTAGATGTAAATGCTTGTCTCTTTTTAGTGTCGGTCTTTGGTTTCATCGAGTTGCAAATGAATTAAATATTTATTTAATAAAAAGTCTGTCCGTTCTTAAGTCTTCAATAGACATGTGTCATTCATTAATTTCTAGTGGCCCAATAATTCAAGTATAGAATCGTTTTACGAACCAGAGCATTTGGCTCGATTATTCAAATGGATCATTTTGAGTTTCAGTACTCCGTGATCTGTGAGACACGCTCGATTATATCGGAGTTTTGGCGGGAACTTGACCGGCGGCGGTTTGTTGTTCCTATTTTATTGTTTAAATAATGTTTTTAAGTGGACTTTGATATGTAAAAGTGGTGCGTTTTTGTGTATTAAGTATCTGCGCATGTGAACTATTAGTGGAAACTGTGAAACAAATGCTCTGATAGTGATGTGATTCTCAAAATAAGGTGCCTGTCTGCTTAGGCGCCTTGAGATACCATCGCCAATCGTCAGCTGTCTACTGGATCAAGTTACCGTCAAAATCTCCCAAGGGCTGCACAATGTGACGCATCAACATATTGTGAAGCAGTATACTATGAAGAATAATTATTATAATATAATATTGTAACTTCAGGCTCAGAACGGCTAGATCCCAGAGCCGTAAAGCCAGTTATCAAGAAGAAGAAGCTCGATTATATCCGTTGTCGGACATTACTATATTCGAGGTATGTTCAAAATATGTAATTTTAGCAATTTTGCAATCATTAATACTTTGATGCGACACGGATCAAATGAACGAATCATTCACGATTGACACATAATCTAGTCTTCAACCCAAAGAGATTTAAAATAAATATTTTCTACTAATACTTAAATGTCTCATAAAAAAAAAATTTACGCATATTGCCCACCATGAAATAATAATGACACTTAAGATGATATTTTCTGTTACAGTAATAAATTCTATGATTGATGTTCTTCAGAGGTACTTATATTTAATTCAACACATATCTCGCGCTTCGAAGAATTCACAAAAAAACGATAGTTGTATTTAAGTATAATCCCCTTAAGCGTAACCTATTTCAAATAAAGATTATCATTAAAATTGGTTTACAATTATTAACGAAGACATCGCCACATATTTCTAATATCCTCCTATTTTTAAAATCCGCTAAAATATTATGGCTTAGTAAACTGATTTTTCGTTTGTTGGACTTCTCTTAATAAGATTCAGGAGGCATTCCAATAAATGGGCGTATCACACTATTCTTCGCCTGATCTTGTTTCTTATCTACATTAAGTTCAGTTGAAAAGTTTAGTTTAGGTTAGGTTAAAAAGGTTTAGGGACTAACTACATTTATTCAGCTCAATTCAGTTTTTGTCCATAGTAAACAGCAGTTTTGTATGGAAGATGAATTGGTACTCATCCGTTCAGCCTTCTATTCAGCAAACGGGCGTAAAGTAATGAAAACTGTGTTTCTACGCGTGGTGTGTTCACGCTAACCACCGCGTTCAGCGCTGTTCTGCTACGTTCAGCGCTGTTGCGCCATGTGCAGCGTTGTAGGCGGACTATCCTCGACGACTAGTTGCAAGTTAAAAGTAAAAAAAATTAAAGAACACCACTGAATCATTGTTTTCCGTTTATAATAAATAGATACAGTTCAATCTAAAAAAATGTAATATTTCTCATCCGCAAAATTCTCCCAGGTAGGTAAGGTACCCTAAGAAAACGCTGGTAACTAACTGATAACGGGTAACCCTCAGGAAAGCTCAACCTCACCTGCTCACATCGTACCTGTTTACTAGGAACTCAGCATTAATTTGAAGTTACATTTTACCTGTCGCGCACACAAATGACGTTTTTCACTTTACAAATGTAGTAGGTAGAAGTGATCTCATTTTAAATTCATGTATGAATAAGACTTATATACCTATCTCTTTCATTTTATTGACTAGTATAATAGATAGCGCGTTTACCTGAAACCTGAAATGTGTGTAACATTTTCACGTGGAAAAGGTTAGGAAGATTTTTCCTTGTGATTTCTGATTTCCTAGTACTCAGGTGAGACATAAGGCAGGTAAAGTTTACCTGCGCTCTTCTATTAAAAAACGCTTACCTGAAACGGATCTGTTAAATTATCAAGTATTCATTTTTAAATGAAAACCGCCTTAGAATACAACTTTATTGACGTTTATAAAATGTACAAGTAAATGTATAAAGGTAAAAAAATAAAACATTTTCTTTAAATCAAGCCACTCTTTTATTATGTCAAAATAATAAAATCATGAAAACTTCATTCCATTACTCAGCTGTCAAAAAGGCTTCACGGATATCAAACTATGGCAAAGGACAGCTCCGCAACCAGGCATGCAGAGGTTTCCAGGAAGCAATGACGAATGTTTCCACAATACTAATCGGTTCAAAAATGTAAGATACTGAAGATAAATCTATTATATTTCTCTATATAACCTAGTATATTTCGTATCCTAAAACAATTGACAATTGGTTATCTAAACTAACTATCAAAACAAATATTCTTATGTAAATTTGTATGAAAAAATAGGGTAATGGCGTCATCGTTTTTACAGTCAAATTTTTAAACTAATAATATAATGTAACTTAAAAGTAATTAAATACATTTATTTACATAACATTGAACGTGTTCTTCTTACTTTTTACAAAACTTGACAACGAGATTGTACAACCAGCGCGTGTTGCCAGTGATAACTGATGGATCTGAGACGACGTCATTCAGTGCTGGCCGTATGAGGAAGGTATGCTCGGTGTTTATCTGCGTACAAAACTTAGAAATGATGATATCCGCAGCAGAACGAGTAATCGACATAGCCCAACGCACTAATAAGCTGAAGTGGCAATGGACCGGCCATATAGTTCGAAGAACCGACAACCGGGAAGAAAGGTTCTCGAGTAGCCCCCTCGTACCGGTAGGGAAGGGCGGCTCCCAACTAGATGGAGTGATGACCTGGTAAGAAGCATGCAGGAAGTCGATAGATGCAGCCCACGAGAATTATTTAAGTTTTACAAGCTCAGTGATAGTTCTGAGTAAGAAATTAGATGTAGGTTTTAGATGGATTAGATAGAGTTATTGAATAAAAATTACATGAACCGAATAGTTTTTCATTGCACAACCTTTCTGTTTATACAGGTAAGGACAGTTAAGTTAACCCCGCGGCTAATCTATAGTAGTTTTTAATATTATGCGCGTTATTTATGTACTTGACCACGCAATTGGGTAACTAGTTGACACCGACATTAAAAAAATCACTACATTATATAATTTAAAATTGTTACTTTTAGTACTAAACTTTAGTTTTTATTATTATAGTTTTTAATATTGTGTATATGTATTTCAATATTATGTCATTATCATTACAGCCCTTCACAAGTCCACTGCTGAGCATAAGCCTCCCCCAAGGCATGCTTCAAAGTTCGGTTCTGAGCCACCTGCATCCATCTATTTCCTGCGTTTATTACCTGGTCGTACCTCTATCTAGTGGGGGGCCGCCTTGCACGTCACATACAAGGCTTCCACTCGAGAACCTTTCTTCCCTATCAGTTTTGGATTCTCAAAGCTATAAGGCTTATTATTGCTTCTATATTATTGCCTCTTCAGTCTAGTTTTACGGCGGATATCCTTATTTAGAATTCTATCGCGCAGAGTAGCTTCCTCATACGTCTGGTAGTGAAGGAACACATCTCAGATCCATATTTCATCACTAGCAATACGACTGGTTACACTCTTGATTTCAAGTTTTGAGCAATACGTGGCGAGGAAATGTTAAAGCTCCCCAGTTAAAGCTGCCCAGCCGAATTGGATCCGTCGATTAACCTCTCAGTCGAAGTTGGACTTACCTAATTGGACAATAAGGCCCAGGTCAATGTTCTCGTTAAGAACTTCGAGCGTAGGGTCCCAACAACCATCGGTATAGGTATGACACCAACGATACACATAACCTTTGTTTTGTACACTTGATATTTCAAAAATGTTTTAAAGTATTTTGTAGTAACTAAAAAAAAACACTTTCTTACTTATTATTAAAATTTTTGTAATCTGGCTATAAATATAAAATTTACAATTTTAATTTTACCTTAAAACTTACAAATTGCAAGA
The DNA here is from genome assembly GCA_963668995.1 of Parnassius mnemosyne. Classification (NCBI taxonomy): domain Eukaryota; kingdom Metazoa; phylum Arthropoda; class Insecta; order Lepidoptera; family Papilionidae; genus Parnassius; species Parnassius mnemosyne. The sequence goes on from CAVLGL010000084.1 coordinate 31,292,923, forward strand.
CTTTTGAACCGAGTCACCTCTACGTGAAAACCGTAGCGGCGTAGATAACCTCCTACGAAATTCTTCGTTCCTGGCACATTTTCACGTACTGAAAGGGTTATGTCGCCTGAAAACTGAAAGAAAGCGAAAAAATAATGACTGAAATTTTAAACAATATTAAAAACTTATATAATAAAACTAAAACTAGTAACTTAATCATACAGTCCTACTCCCCGCGGTATCGTGCCAAGAACGCTGGCTGCGTTTCCCCGCTGATTGGCTATACTTAGCCTTTGAGCGAGAAAAGAACCAGTCCTCTTTTCACCAGCAGCATCGACCAGCCGCGGATGGAGTTCCTTTAGGAACTTCACCACACGTGGACCTCACGGACCGATAGTTTCTATACCAAATGGCACAAATATGTAGTCATCTCTCAGAGACTCATATTTGCGCAACTTAGTTCAGCTACCTTTGATGCCGCCCGGCTCTAAACGAGGTACCCCTGAGATGAGAGGATGCCAAAGTAAGTGTATGAAAAAACTACGCGAAAACTTTTATACATAAAAAAATATAAATTTTTATTTTTATTTAAGTACATAATTTAATCACTACATGCGTTGCCGATATATTAGAAAGGAGTAGGCATTTCTTAAAGGTCCCAAAGTCGTATTGGTCCAGAAAACCTGCTAGTGAGAGTAGATTCAACAACCTAGTAGGACTTCCTTTTTACTTAGAAGTCCGTCTGGGTATGTAGGACCACCTATTTCTGCCACCAAATAGCAGTGCCTGCACTTGTGCGTACTTTTATCTAAAGGGTAGAGCGATCCAGTGTAACAACAGGCTGTGGGGCACTTGGTCCTCTGCGGTGACAACACATCCGTAGCCTTCTTTGTTTAAGTTGTCTGCATGTGTCCATCTGCTGCAGTAAGTTCGTTTGTCACTTCGGTTTCAAAAAAGAAATAAAAAATGAACCAGTGAGCAAATTCCATCAATCAATCGTATGGAATAAGGGCTAATCACTTTCTGCTCACCAAATGTCGCTAGTTGACACTGAGTTAAAGTTTTTTTGTTGCACAATGTCATTTAATTGAGAAGTTAATTTTTAACAAAAGTTTATCAGTTTCTAGAGTTATATTAATACACAAAACAATGCCTCAGCGGTTTGCTCTTTAACTTTTTGCACATTTTTAATCTTTTTTATAATTTTCTGTTTTTATGAATATCTGTGGTTTGGTTTATTTATTTTTAATCCTATTAATATCAAATATATTTAATAAACTTAATACCTTTACATTTTCTGAACAAATTAATTTCCGCGCTATGAAATCTGTCAAATATTACCTCACTTTTAAGTGACGCTGCCCTGGTGGCAGAAAAAGTCGTTATTCAGGAAGCAGAAAAACAGAGCCGGTCATTCTGCATTTTTTCACGATTTGAAATATGAAATATTTTTTTAATAATAACGATATATCTACCCGGATATAATAAACGAGAGAAGTTAAGTCTTAATTTTAAATGAGAAAAGCTCGGAGAGAGAAAGCAAATTAAATTTATCAATCAATTTACAAAATCATGAAATTTTCTGCATATTTTTACCAATGGTATCAGAGTATCATAATCATATAACAGGTTAAATTTTAAGAAGAAACTTTTCTCCACGGAGTAAAATTTTGCCCTATAATATGATTTCAATTTAATTTTATAAGTAATAAAGAACAGAATTGCATAATAAGCACTACGTAAGCAACGAGGCAATACAGGTCCACCGATGAAAATTCACGTTCGAGGCTGTATTACTAGGAGAATAGAAACGCTATGTAGGCTTAGAGGGCTGAAAGCTTTTGTTTGGAATGAAGGGGTAAGGTAGAAAAGAGAAAAGATGGAAACGCGAAAAGCTCTATCTTATGTTAAGGCTTTAGTGATATCAAAGCCATAACTAGGAACTCATAAAATCAAAATGATAACAACTTTCCACTGAACTTTTGATTCTTAAGTTTTTAAAAATAACAATTTAATAATATTTATTGACATTTCTACATTACTTACACGTATTATACGTACATAGTATGTAACATACGTACATCGTAAAAGTATCATCTGATGTGTGATATGTTCTGATCAGGAGCAATAACATATTACAGCACATCACAAGTCCACTGTTGAACATATCTCCCCTCCCCCTCCCCATAGATTGTACGAAAGTATAGTCCTGAGCTACCTGCATCCATCGACTGCCTGTTGTTTTATTATTTTTCCTACTGTTTTTCGTATTTTATCTAATGGGGTTTCGTCCAACACTGCGGTTGTTAGTATGACATTGTCACTCCAGATCCTTTCTTCCATATTGGTTATTGGTTATTCGAGCTATATGGTCGGTCAATTGTCACTGCATGTTACTGATGCGCTGGGCTATATCAATTACTCTTATTTTTCTGCACATATCTTCGTTACGAACTTAATCCATGACTAGAAAGAATTTTATAAAGCTATCGAATAATTTTAAACGACATATTAATAATAAATACGATGAGTAAAACTTAAAATGACTTGTTGTGACTAAGTTATTCTGTAATATTATAATTATTTTATTTTAGATGCCTGGGTCATGATTGTCTTTAATAAATGTTTTTGGCCTTTTAAGTTTTTTTTAAATCACTTAATAGCTTAAAAGTTATGTCTTTTGTCTTTCTTGTGTTTTCGAGTGAGAGAGATTAAACGACTGTACTCTTTGCAAAGAGCTCTTGTATTCCTGCATGGAGACCAAAATCATATTATGGGGATAATCTTATTCTAAAAAAAATACCGAGGTTCATTCCTCAAGGTTCTAAACGCACTGGAATATTTATAAAGACAAAAATCCTTTGAATAACGACAGAGAATTTTGACGGAATTATCTGTCTGCATTTTTTGAATTAGTCCGTGAAGACATAATCCGTCCAGCTTCTTTACCGCAAGCACTCTAACAAGGTCTTCAGATCCTTGATAAAATAATATTTTATTTCAAAAGAGTTTTCGTTATCATCATTATCGATCATCATTGAGTCCACCGATGAATATATAACTCCACCAAGGAATGCCACAACACAAAAATACAATTTTATTTTATTTTTTAAACTTCTTTAGAATCTCGATGAAACGAAAAAGTGACACTAAAAAGAGACAAACATAGGATTTAGCCTTGGAAAAGATGAAATAGAATACAGTGTTAAGTGTTTATTATAAATTTATTTATATTTTAATGACTCTGCAACTCTGCATTCGTCTCATTCTCTCCTAGTTTACTTTTCTGAAGGTACTTCTACCGCGTGTGAACTGCGCACATGTTTCGTGTGATTATGCCATATTATGTCGTCTGTAGTGCACTTAAATAAATAAAATGAAACGCCATTTTATTATTGAATTTGGCACGTTTTAACTTCTTTATGAAAACAATTTAAAAAGCTTTCCAATATTTTGTCCATTTGAATTTTCTTCATTAGGAAAACATAAAGATAAGCAGTTCAAGAATGAATGGCATGTCACAAAAATGGCGGGAATTGAATCTCTACAAAGGAAAACGTGGCTTTTCTTTCTTCATGAAATTCGTGAAAGGAATTTTCCCGCATTCGAGTATTTTTCTTACTAGGCGACAAGAAACTGCAAAGAGTTTGAAAGGCATTCCTTAAATGTTTAAGATGTCTGGTGTTAGAAGTCGATTTTTTTATTATAAGGTACGGACAGGCGACAAACAGGCTTAAAATTCTTATTCTTTTAGGTAAAGATAGCTTCCACTTAAAAGTCGCTAGAGGAGTCTGCACGTGTAAATTAAACCCGGACCCGGAAATACGGATAAACCGGGTGAAAACAGGGTTAACCCGCGTTAGACATGCTTAAATCCGCTGAACTCTACTAGGCTAACATAAAAATAAGAGGGTTGCTAATCCGTTCCCACAATGACTTAGTGTGACCCCACAATGAATGACGTAGTGTGACTGAGCAGCTTTTGCAACCTCTTTCGTTATAATGTGAATAACCGTATTGCATTGCATTGTTACCATTACTGTTCCAGTTTATTAAAAGACCACTAATGAGTGATCTTTGACTGAGAGATCTTTACCATAGTTTGCTTCATAGGGGATATTTGCCCCGCTTGGCAGGCCGGCAACCGCAGTTTTTTTTAATTTGTAACTAGGAAGACTCTTCTGCCTTTATCCTGGCCTATTTTTTATAGCCTCTTACAACAATCACGCAATAATATGGGGTAGTGGATATTCTTACACCACCACTATGCGGTCAAACGATAGATTGTATTTATAGATTAACTAGCTGTTCCCCGCGACTTCACCCGCGTGGAGTTATTTTTCGCGGAACCTTAAAATAAAAGGAGCCCAAGTTACTCCATCTGCCAGTGTGTATAAATATTGACAAACATTGACATTAATATTTATACGATACTAACGTCACCCCTTCACTAACACTTAAACTTTATGGTATGGTATTAAAGTTTAAATTGACTTTTAAGTATTATTACGAATCTTTTGTATGGGAATATAGAAAAGTTTTGTTTTTAGACTTTTTCAGGCAATTTTTTTAAATTTTTCTCTCCGTAAGAACCATCTTCGTACTTCAAGGAATATTATAAAAAAATAATTAGCGAAATCGGTTCATCTGCCCTCGAGATTTGCGCTTAGCAACACATGGAGCGATTCATTTTTATATTATAGATTACATTTCTATGTAAGTACGTTAAAAGATTGCATTGCTCAAGAATTGAGTTATGTATTACATTACAACCACCATTGACCACTTATGAATGGCAGGTACTAGGGATTGCAGAAACAGTAGTGCGGGTGTTCGTCATAAGACTAGAGTCTTTAGTTATCTCTTTGGAGTGAATATTTTGTATCAAACTTAACTATTTTTTTTTGAAGTGTAGTAGTAAGTACTTCTTTAGTATCGTTGTGATTTTAAACTCGATGAATGGAAAAAATTACACTAAAAAGAGACAAATATATTCTTCTATGGGATTTAGCCTGCGAGAGAAATTAAATTTGTCGCGTTGAGGCCATCTAGCGTTTTTTTTTTATGTACCATCTTGAAGTCAATTAATTTTTGTTCGATAAAATGACTTTACCTATAGAATGAAGTAGATGCCGCTATTACAAAGCAATTTTACTGGAAAGAAAATATTCTTATAATTTATTACACTAAAATTTGAGCTCTACATGTCTAAAAGTAAGGATTCTAACATTTATTTGCTGTAAAATTAAACCTTTATCTTACACTGGCTGTTCCCCGCAACTTCGCCCGCGTGTAATTTAGAGTTTCAATTTTGTTGCGCGGAACCCTAATTGTTTTTCTAAAATATAAGTAGTCTAGGTTACTCCTTCTAACATGAGCTATCTGCCAGTGAAAGCCCCATCCAAATCGGTACATGGTTTTCGGATGATGCGTGTTCAGATAGACATCGTGTTAGTGTTTTATTATATTAATAGATAAAAGATAACTTAAAAGCAAGTATAAAGCCCGTACCTCAATTTAAATGTATGTAAGGCGGACCAAATTTGACCTCTCGACGTGTATATCATCAATAGTCTAACGATACATCTTGCTGATTTACCACATCGGATATGCAAAAAAGGATCGAGACGAAGTATTCCTGATTATTTTTCAGTGAAAGTCCCGTCTAAATCGGTGCAGGCGTTAAGTACCGTATATACTTTCATACGCAATTAATAGAAAACTGTTATTTTGACATTACAAACGGACACATAAATTTTATTTATTTGTTTAGATTCCATGCCACGCTTGTAGTTGAAAATTATCATATTAAATAAATAATTTGCCGTGAAATATTTTTATTTTATATTTCATCTCATATGAAGGATACACTTCTACCGCGTGTGAACTGCACACATGTTTTTTTTAAATAAATCTTATCATACAATTATCTGAAGGATAATATAGTTCTCACCCGTGGCTTATATAAAATTGAACTGTATTTTTGATAAACCAACATGCAGAGACTCCTGTCTTGTCTCTGAGTATAATGATGGATATATCATTTTTATCAACTAGCCCACAACAGCTATGAATGTGCAAAATACGAAACAATATTATAGATATTTTGTAAACAGTGTTACATAATGTAGTATAAAGTAGATATTTTGTTAAGAATTCTACAAGAAAGATTGGATGTTGTGGCTAGGATTAAAAAAGGGAATGCTTTGGTGGCTTGGACACCTAGAAAGAATGAATGACGAAAAAATGCAAAGCAAATTTAGACTGCAGAAGTGTGTGGTACAGTCGGCAAGAGAAGCCTTAGATGGAAGTTCGTCGACCAAATGGCTATATATATATATTAAACATGGGCCAAATTAAGAGTACACTTAAATTATGTGTAGATATATGGATGTATAATGTAAATATGTCTTTGCCAACTTCTCTATGTAGCGTGAGATTTTATGTGTGTATGTAATTCTACACGCACAACAAAACTAACATTTTGTAAATAAGACCAAGACTACAATGATTTAAACAATATAATATGAACATGTCCTTTTCCCATCCCTAAACATATCATGCGAACAATTTCATACCACAATCACTAAAAACTAGACTTTAAAGTTAAGAAATAAAGACCAATTTCGATATGCATCCTGCGACTGCTACGAATCAATAATCTCCCGTAGGCCGCGTAGCAAGGGACATAGACAACTGAGGCTTGAAATATATATCTATCTTTTTCGCACAGTACTATCTTTTCGTAAACATTTCCATTATATGAAAGTACTAGGAGCAGATGAATTTTCTTTGGTTAAATAGAACCGTGGTATTGGAGAGTTTTCATGAAAATTCTAATAATATTTTTAATGTTTTACATCATTCAATATTATAAAATATATTAATTTCAATTGCGCTATATACAGCGCTAGGTACAGACAATTTGAATTATGTATTTATTACTAGCAGTTTCACGCGTATTGGATTTAATTGGCTTTAATTTTTTGTTTTTACGTGAAACCCTAATTCTTTTCCTAAAATAAAAGTAGCCTAAGTTACTCCTTAGCTTACATCGGCTATTTGCCAGTGAAAGTCCCATCGAAATCGGTTCACTTATTTCACAATTTCACTTAGTGTATTATGATTGCTAATTAACAATATAAGCCTTGCAAATTTAAAACGATATTTCCACAATTTTTTTCTACGCGGTAATGCGCCGGGACCACCTAGTAAAACTATAAAACCTTCGTTTTCTTCTTTATTATCCTTATAAATCTCCTGCTAGATATAGATATTTCCAAGAATGTGGCTAATGAAGCATGTTTTAGAAAATTTATCTATACCACCAACCTCTATATGTACAAGTAAACCTACTCTAGGTAGGCGGATTTATAAGCATAGCGTTGACAAGCCGTGGTAGAGTCAAGCTACAGCTATATAATGGTTGTAGCATTAATGGTCGACTCGACCGGGATAGGACCATGCTATCACAGAATACCAGCGTAAAATAGCAGCTTAATGCTGCTGTGTTTCGTATTGTGAGTGTAGAGAACCGGAGACCCTTTTTACTGGAAACGAGGCATCTCAGTCCTCAGGGGTGACAACGCATATGCATTTTGATTCTTAATCGAGGGTAGATGTAAATGTCTATGGACGACTGCGTCCACTTACCATCAGGTGGACTGTGTTCGTTTGTCATCCTTATACTATGAAAAAACCTTCCACATTTTTGCGATCCTTTCCAGGCGTTCGACTGTGTAAATCATGATACATTATTAATCATATTTAGCCATTATGGTGTCAAAAAAAATTGGTTTACTTTATTATATGATTCCCCCTAACATTACACAAATTCAAAACGCATGTAAAAAATGTTCTTATTAAAAAGGACATTATAAATTCGATGATTATTAAAAATTTTATTTATTGTAACTCAGTCATTCCATCTTAGTCCACAGGGATGACAAAACATTTGCTTTTTGATTGTTGATAATTGATGATAGAGGTAGATGTCTATGGGTCATATCATCCACTTACCATCAAGTTGACTTTTTTTTTTAGGATAGAGTGATAAACGAGCACACAGTCCACCTGATGGTAAGTGGTTGCTGTGGCCCATAGACATCTACATTTACCCTCGTTTGCGAATCAAAATGCAGATGTGTTGTCACCCGTGAGGACTAAGATGGAATGCCTCTTTTCCAGTAAAATGGGTATCCGGTTCTCTACACTCACCATACGAAACAAAGCAGTGTTAAGCTGCTATTTTACGCTGGTATTCTGTGAGAGCGTGGTCCTTCCCCGGTCGAGCCGACTGTTTTCTCGTTTGTCATCCTAACTTCCATAAAAAAATAGTAGACAACTCTGTTATATTTTTTTATAGGAGAGGGGGCAAACGAGCATACGGATCATCTGATGGTGACTATCGCCGCCTATGAATAACTGTAACACCAGGGGAACTGCAGGTGCCTTGCCGGCCTTTAGAAAGGAGTAACCTTATATATTTGGATTCAATCTGATGCAGGGCGTATAGCCCCTTCCAAGCCCAACGCATGCAAATTATAATTCGAACTGGTTATAGATTTTTAGGAGTATATGAGCTTAAACTATTCAATGATATAATATTAGTAATTATTATTTTGTTTCAGATTTACTGAAGGGTTCGTGGATATAAGGGAGCGCGAGAGAAAAGTGAAAAGAGGCAGTCGCGAGCAGGGGCGCCAGCTGATGAACCGACACAACAACGAGGCTGGCAGAAGAGTGAGGAAGTTTTATTAATGCGATGTTATTACGTAATAGTTGTCATTATCAAGAATAGCCGTCTCGAGGGCAGGATTATAGTGCACGAGTATATATGCAAGCGTCGGTGCGCTCTCTATTCACTCACTGTCATAGTCCGATGGAATGGCAATATGACGCCGTCTGTTATTGAGGATTTCTTGGCAGAATAACCCAGTAACTGATTTTCACCTGCCCCGTTATTTAAATCCAAGATCACATGATCAGTAGTCACACTGACAACTATATACTGGGTGGCGATTAGGTTATCACATTAAATAACACAACGGTATATACAAGTTCATATAAGTCGATTAAAATAATAAAATAAACAATTCTACCAAAAATTAAAAATGAATCTTTCAAACAAAATAAATAGCGTAAAAATTGACACGAAATAAATCAATTTGATTAGTTAGATTAGTTTACTGACCAGAAGTGACATGTAAAAGCGACAACGGTGCGGCAGGTACGCAGTGCTCACGCGGTATCGACATAAGTAATTAATTACTTACACTTTCCCGTTCATAAGTAATTAGACAAAAAACGAAATAAAGGGCTATTGTAACTACTCGTAGAATGTTAATTGTAATATATTTTTTAGTTGTGTATGTTCAAATAACGTTATATAGGATGCCTTTTCATTTAATGTGATAACTTTATCGCCACCCCGTAAATATAATACGGCATAAAATCTATAACCACACCTCATCCCGTGGGTGTTGGAACGGCCAGATAGACTTCACGGTCTTCTTTAGAAGTTAAGAGGTTTGCAAACATATTTTTTTAGTATAGTCATAAATGTTTATAAATAGAATGAAGCCTGTGTACAGCAGTGGGACGTATATAGGTTATAACTTTACTTTTACTTTATTTTTAAGTTATAGAATAGTATTAGCGATCCTCCCCGGCTTTAGCACGGGTGATTTCTGGAATTCGACAACAGCGCCACCTTTATTTTTTGGACATGTAGGTACTCTTTTCGATGCACCCACTTTCACCTTAATTGAACAAAGGTACAACATGATTAGTAGTGTACTTTGTTGTAATATTTTAATAATGCCTTTCCTAATCAGTAACCTCCCTCCTCACCCCGCATCAATATACAATCTGTCGCTCTTTTTCGTGTATCTTCCTGGCTTAAATTAAAAGAATTCCCTTAGTCGAAACCACCTCTGCACCACAAAAATGTATGACACAACAACCATTCACGAGCACATAGTCCACCTGATGGTAAGTGGTTGCTGTGGCTCATAAACATCTACATCTATCTTCGGTTAGTAATCAAAAAGCAGATGCGTTGTCACTCCTGACGACTAAGATGGCATGCCTCGTTTTCCATCCCATTTTAGTCCACAGGAAGTGAGAGCATGGTCCTTCCCCAGTCGAGCCGACCCATCATACAACAATAATATTCCTGCAACATGGCTCTATCACGTATAAAAGACCAAGGACCATGTACAAAAATATATTTGATTATGATATTTTGTACCAGGCTGTCATTAAGAAGTCAAGGGTGACGTGCAAGTGCCATGGCGTTTCTGGTTCCTGCAGCCTCATCACTTGCTGGCAACAGCTGCCATCGTTCAGAGAGATTGGTAAGTTTCTTTTTTCTAGCACAACTCATTTTCGAATTATTTTAAAATATTATAAATATGACGCTCTGAGAGATGACTCCATATATCTGCCATTTGCTGTGAAGACTATCCGTCCGTGGGGTCCACTGGCGGGGAAGTTGCCAAAGGAACTATATCCGCACTTTTATTATTCAACGGCTAAGTATAGCCTTCAGCGAGGAAACGCAGCCAGAGCTGTGTGATAATTTAGGATTTAATTTATTTAGTATGGTAATAAATAATGTACATTTATATAATATATATAATATAATATATAATCACGCCTCTTTCCCGTAGGCAGAGACCACTTCTTTCCACTTGCTACGATCCTTACATACTTGTTTCGCTTCGTCCACTTTCATTATTCCCTTCATACATGCTCTTCCTTTAGGGTACTCTTGACCTGGCCTTTTATCAAGACGTCCCTGATTTGATCTAGAAACGTCCGCCTAGGTCTACCCCTTCCAACACCTTCATTCACACTCGCCTTATACACCTTTTTGGTCAAACGTTCTTCATTCATTCTCTCGACATGGCCAAACCATCTCAGCATACCTTTCTCAATTTTTGTCACTACATCTTTGTTAAGGTATGGTAGTTCACCTTTTCGATACTTGAGGGCGCTGTACAAAAGGTAAATCGCGATGTTGACGTGTAAAGCAATTAGATCATAGGCCACAAGAATATAATTTATTTTGTATTTATATCTACGTGTTAATATACCATAAGTACATACGTTGTGGTGTGTTTTATTAACTTATCCCATCGTAAGCCATTTCGGCAAGTAGTACAGTGCAAAAATAAACATATGGTCCAGTCGAGCCGAATTGTGAAACGGCTATTTTTTGAATTCGGGCTTGATTAATTAGGGCAAAAGGATTACTATCGAAAATCAGCTGGCATAGTGCAAGCAAGATTTGGTAGTGTATATCCTTTAAGAGTGCTATACAGTAGTGTTAGTGTGTGTACACATCGCGAGAGTGCACGCGTAACACACAAGCACAAGTTCAGTTCAGTGTGGAGCAGCAGCGCCACACACCACATAGTGGCGAGAAGAGAACAACCGAGTTCGGAGTTAAGCAACAGCGCCACGCATCACGCGGTGGCGAGACGAGGAAAACTGAGAGTTCGGCGTTAAGCAACAGCGCCACGCATCACGTGGTGGCAAGAGGAGGACAACTAAGCAGTTCCTGTGAATGAATTTCATTCGTACAGTGCGACATAGTTACGGTAAAGTGGATGAAGAACAAACTGTGAGTGCTTTTCGAGTGTATATTTAATGCAAGCAAATTTGAGCTTTATATCGTTAAATTATAAAACTTTAAAATTCTATAAATACTTACAAGTCTATTTAAATTAAGCAAATTTGAACTTTATGTCTATTAATTGTTAAACATTGAAAAAATTATTAACTTAAAAATTTCTTTAAATTTAATTTGAAATACTTGTAAACTTTGTGTGTAGATTTAAGGACTTACAATAATTGTGTAAAAAAACGACGGAACGGGGAACCTACGCCCAATTTTCGACAAAGTTTAAAGTGCAAAAGACTTTAGTTTATTTTAGTTGTGTTCTTGTATCTATAGTAAAATTGTTAAATATGGAGAACCTTATTGCATTACAAGATGAATTATACAGCCGAATGAATAAGTCTCAAATTAATTTTAGAAAATGTTCAAAGGACAGAAAGACAAGTACATATGTTAAAAATAGAATAGAAAATTTAGATAAAATATGGTTTGAATTTGTAGAAAACCACAAACAGTTGTTTAAAACGATAGATCGTGCAATATTAAAGGAAACAACGTATATTGAACGAGACTTGTACGATATGGTAGAAGAGTTTTATTGCGATTATAGGGCAGAGTTGAGTATGTTCTTAAATGATAATGATACCAATAGTCATGTCAATCGAAATTCGAATAGTTCCGATAAGGAGTTTCAAGTTAAATTACCTAAAATTTCCATTCCCATGTTTTCCGGGAAGTATTCAGAGTGGACAACCTTCAGAGACTTGTTTATGTCGCTAGTTCACAAAAACAGTTCCTTAGATAATGTACAAAAGATGCACTATTTAAAAGGACATCTCACGGGCGAAGCTGAGCAACTTGTCCGACAAGTACCAGTGTCTGATGCGAATTACAATCAATGTTGGGAACAGTTAGAACGTAGATACAACAATAAAAAGTATCTTGCAAATTGTATTCTTAAACGCTTTTTCGCTCAAAAACGTATGAACATAGAATCTTCTAACGGTTTGAAAGATTTGTTGGATACAACAAATGATTGTCTTCATGCTTTAAAAAATTTAGATATTAATGTTAGTACTTGGGATTTAATTATTATTCATGTTATGACATTTAAATTGGACCCAGAAACGCGTAAAGAGTGGGAATTACAAACTAGTAGTAATAGTCCAAACGATTTGCCTACATTTGAACAATTTAAAGTTTTTCTAGAAAGTCGTTTTAGAGCATTAGAGTGCATTGAACTTAAAAAAGAATTAATTTATAATAATTTACATACTCCACCTTCTACAAAAGCATTGGTCGCATATAAACAGCGTAATTTCGTGGGTAGTAAAACTTGTTGTGAATACTGTTCAGAAGTACACAAACTATGTTTTTGTAAAAAGTTCCTACAGCTTCCTTATGAGCAAAGATACAATTTCGTTTTAAGTAATAATATTTTCTTTAATTGTTTAGGTGGTAACCATTCAATTAAACAGTGCCAAAACCCAACTAATTGTAGAGTTTGTAAGAAAAGACACCATTCTTTATTACATCCCACTAGCGGTAAGGCTACTAACAGTGGTGACCAGGGAAATAGAGCTAGTACATCTGTTGAAAGTTCGGATGTCGATTGTGAAAAAACAGCTATTGTTAGCTGTCTTTCTTCTGGAAACGTCATGGAGTTTAGACAAGTTTTATTAGCCACAGCGCTCATAAGGGCCAAGTCCACCACAGGAAACTTTCAAGTAGTGCGGGCCTTGGTTGATCAAGGTTCCCAAGCTTCATTTATAACTGAAGCTACAGTGCAGTACTTACGCTTAAAGCGTACTCCAGTAAAGAGCACGGTAACCGGACTAGGTGCCGACAGAGATATAGTATCAAAGTACATAGTTACTCTTGATCTCAAATCATGCATAGACCATAACATCAAACTACAGGTTAAGGCCTATGTTCTAAAGACTATAACGTCTTACCTTCCAGACAAAAGAATAGAGTTAGCAAATTGGGTGGATTTGAGGGATTTGAAACTGGCTGATCCAGATTTCGCCACTCCTAATAAGATTGACCTATTATTGGGAGCTGATGTCTATGGTCAAATTATAAGGGACGGTGTAAAAAAGGCACCAACAGGACATCTTATAGCACAGTGCACAACTCTTGGTTGGATTCTTTCTGGTGTTGTAGATAGAACAAAATTAAATAATAGTACACAAAAAATATCAGTGATGCACGCACAAGTAAATCAGAACGACATACTCAAGAAATTTTGGGAGTTAGAAGAACAAATTCCACCAAGTGCGAAAATATTTTCAGTAGAAGAACAAAAGTGCGAAGATCTTTTTGCAGCTACTACCACTCGAACATCTGATGGCAGATATGTGGTCAAACTGCCATTCAGAGATGAAGAGCCGGCATGTAAAGGCGGCAACTCACGTAATATCGCTGTAAAAAGATTAATATCTATGGAAAGAAAATTAGAGAAAAATAAGGACCTAAAAGAAAAATACACAAAGGTTTTAAAGGAATACTTACATCTAAACCACATGAGACCTGTAAGCGAAGAAAAGAAAGAAAATGAAACTGTGTACTTACCCCATCACGCTGTCGTAAGAGAGGACAAACTCACAACCAAGGTTCGGATAGTGTTCGATGCGTCCTGTAAAAATGAGAACGGTGTTTCTTTGAACGATACGCTTATGGTAGGACCAACCTTACAATCCGACTTGCGCCACATTATACTGCGTTGGAGAGTATATCCCATTGGAGTCGTAGCTGACATTATAAAAATGTATCGTCAAGTAAGGGTGACCGAAAATGATGCCAAGTTTCAAAGGATAGTCTGGAGAGAGGGATCGGACAAGCAGATACAGGATTATGAATTAACCACCGTAACGTTCGGGACTGCATCAGCACCCTACTTGGCTGTAAAGGCGCTGAATCAAGTCGCTATTGATGAAGCAGAAACTTATCCCTTAGCAGCAAATAGAGTTCGGGAATCTTTCTATATGGACGATCTAATCACTGGGTGCTCTACAGTCGAAGATGGTAAAGAATTATATAGACAGATGAAGAATTTGTTAAAGAAGGGAGGTTTCGAACTACAGAAATGGAATAGCAATAGTCAAGAATTACTTACAGCAATAAATAAGCAGGAAGCGGAAGAAACAAAGAGCGAAAGAGCAAATAACAAGAACTTACCTGAAACCATTGTAGAGAACAGTCTAGAAAATAAAACCTATGAAGAAAAGAATATTAAACTAGATATAACTAAAATTTTAGGACTTACCTGGAACCGCAGTAACGATGTCTTCAAATATTCAGTACAGCTCGCTCCCACACCGGGACCTGAAACTAAACGAAACATAATATCAGAAATTGCTCGCCTATTTGACCCTCTGGGTTGGCTAGCACCTACCGTTATACTAGCAAAGGTATTTATACAAAGGCTATGGCTTTCAGGTGTAGGATGGGATGAAAAGGTTCCTGAAGATCTCATAAATGAATGGAGGACTTACCGTAATGAGTTGTCAAAACTTACGGAAGTTCGTATTCCAAGATGGCTTCAAATCAGACAAACTGATCGAAGCGTTGAGCTCCATGGATTCAGTGATGCTTCAGCAACCGCATACTCAGCTGTGGTTTATACAAGATCCGTCGATGCAAAAGGCGATATTCACGTTGCTCTTTTGATGGCGAGAACCAAGGTGGCTCCAATAAAACAAGTAAGCATCCCTCGGTTAGAGTTATGTGGTTCTGTGTTGTTGACTCGTCTATTGGCAGAAGTAGCAGAAGCAATGCACATTCCCAAAGAGAATGTTAGAGCGTGGACAGATTCCACCGTAGTGCTGTCTTGGTTGAACAGTCACCCAAGTAGGTGGAAAACTTTTGTGGGCAATCGAGTGTCCGAAATTCTTAGTACGCTGGATGCGTCACAATGGGCTCACGTTGCCACTAAACACAATCCAGCAGATTGTGCATCAAGAGGCATTAAGCCAAGTGCGCTGACTGAAAGCAAATTATGGTTTTCAGGACCAAGTTTTCTTATGGATAAGCAAATTAGATATCACAGACCAAGGAATATGGACACTAATATAGAAAAGCGTATAAAGGTACATATTAATCAAAATCAAAAAATCAAAAATCAAAAATCTTTATTTCATTAACTTAAGTCTAAAAATACAAGTTTTCTATGTTTGGAGATTCCTTTTAAGCTAAATAAATTGCTTGTTTTAGGAAACTCCGCTCTTCCAAAAACACTTTTACAACATATATTTAGACTACTATGTTAATGAACTGAAAGACTACATACTAATTATTTAAATAAGATATGCATGCAATTTTTACTCTTGTGTGATTTTTACTCGTGTATGTGTGTGTGTGTGTGTGTGTGTGTGTGTGTGTGTGTGTGCGTGTACGTGTACGTGTGCGTGTGTGTGTGTGTGTGTGCGCGTGTGTGTGTGTGTGTGTGTGTGTGCGTGTGTGCGTGTGTGTGTGTGTGTGTGTGTGGTGTTTCTATACTATGTGCGGATGTAATTCTATGTTTAAAACCTAATCATGCTCTCTACTTCCTCATAAGTTAGTGGCTTAAGCCAATTTAGGACCAGATCCTTGCATTCAAAAGTTGTTTTGGTATAGATATTAAGTGCTTTGTTGGCCTTATTATATAGTTGACATGACAGGTTTGCGTGTTGTTGTCTAGCAAAAAATGTTTTACATGTTTGCATTTTAGCTACTGAGTCAATCCTTCTTCTGGTGAGTATAGAAGTGTCAAGTGGGAGAGATTTGTGTTTTTTAACAACAGTATGCAGGATATATAATTTACGTAATGACAACATATCTGCTACGGCATAGAGTGCTTGGGTGCGGAACCTTCGTTTTTTAAAGAACATGACCTTCAAAAGTGCGCGCTGCGCACGTTCAGCTACTAAAAATTTTATTTTTGATGCACCACCCCATACAGGAATGCAGTAAGTCATGATAGACTGCGCCAAAGAAACATATATTCGTTTTAATAGGTCTTCTTTCGCAGAATGTCGTAAAATTTTAAAAATCCAGATTAATTTTCTGATGCGACTTGTAATAAGGTCAGTGTGGGCGTGCCATGAAAGTCTGTCATCAATCATTGTCATGTCAACATATTTCGTGTGTCGTGGCATAAATTTTCTTCATTGAGAAGATTGTTAAGAATTATTGCATATTGTCGAAGATTTTTAAAAATAAAAGAAAAGAAGCAGAAATATTTACAAAAGATAGAATTAGATGAAGCACTAACGTGTTGCATAAAGCATTTTCAAATGGAAGACTTCTCGGAAGAATATTTACAGTTGAAAGAAAAGGGTTACATAACGAGAAAAGATAGTAAAATCAGAACCCTGTGTCCATATATAGATAATATCGGTATAATAAGAGCAGGTGGCAGATTACATGAATCATCACTAACGGAACAAATCAAACATCCTATACTGCTGTCTCAGTCTTGTTACCTAAGTAAATTACTTGTGTCTAATGCTCATGAAATAACCTTGCATGGTGGCCCACAATCAATGGTAAATTACCTAAGATCAAAATATTGGATTATAGGCGTGAAAAACCTAGCTAAGCAACATGTGCGAAAATGCGTGATATGCATCAAACATGCTGCCAAAGTAAGACACCAATTCATGGGATCTCTTCCAGCTGTCAGATGTACTCCTGCACGACCTTTTTTACACAGCGGCGTGGATTATGCTGGTCCAATAAATATAAAAACATCAAAGGGTCGTGGTTACCACGCTTATAAAGGTTACATTTGTGTATTTGTCTGTATGGTGACGCGCGCCATACATTTAGAAGCTGTCAGTGATTTGAGCACACAAGGCTTTTTAGCAGCTTTCAGACGATTCGTTTCGAGACGTGGCCATTGTTCTCAAATTTGAAGCGACAATGGCACCAACTTTGTTGGAGCTGCTCGAGAATTGAATGACCTTAAGTCAATTCAGCAATCGGTTGCTCAACAGGTTGAAGCTGAGGGGACCCAATGGCACTTTATACCACCGCATGCACCACATTTCGGAGGTTTGTGGGAAGCTGCGGTCAAATCTGCAAAGCACCACTTGAAAAGGGTGATTGGAGATTCAACCTTAACCTTTGAGGAGCTTAGCACGCTGCTCTATCAGATAGAGGCTTGTCTGAACTCCAGACCAATGACGGTTATTAATGGTGATGATTTATCTGATCCTATGCCTCTAACTCCTGGTCACTTCTTAATAGGCGAACCACTAATAAGTATTCCAGACGATAATTACGAACATACAAATAGAAGTTCACTAACTCGGTGGCAACTAGTCCAAAAAATGACACAGAATTTCTGGCGTCGGTGGTCACAAGAATACTTGTCAAACTTGTTGCATAGATATAAATGGACTTACCATGTTCCAGAACCTAATATCGGGGATGTAGTGTTAGTTAAGGAAAACGATTTACCACCATGTCGTTGGTTACTTGGTCGGATTATTGAAAAACATCCTGGTCCTGATCAAATAACCCGAGTAGTTACATTACGAACCAAATCATCAATAGTTAAAAGACCTACCTCTAAGATTTGTGTATTACCTGTTAGTACTTAGTTAGAAAGTATTTTTTTTTTTACTATTGTTAAACCAAATTGTTATTGTTATTATTTTATTTTATATTTGTATTTCTGAGATTTAATTGTTGCATTTATTATTTCAGAACAAAATTGTAAACAACACTCACTAAGGACAATAAAGGCGCGAGTTCACGGTGGGCGGTTTCCCATAATGAAGGACAATTATATTTTCAATATTGTCCTTGGTGGGCGGTATGTTAAGGTATGGTAGTTCACCTTTTCGATACTTGAGGGCGCTGTACAAAAGGTAAATCGCGATGTTGACGTGTAAAGCAATTAGATCATAGGCCACAAGAATATAATTTATTTTGTATATATATCTACGTGTTAATATACCATAAGTACATACGTTGTGGTGTGTTTTATTAACTTATCCCATCGTAAGCCATTTCGGCAAGTAGTACAGTGCAAAAACAAACAAGACTTTCAGACCACAACGTTTCCTTATTTGAATGTTATGTAAATAAATGATTTTAAGAAATATAATTATTATTATTTATTTACTCACCATAATATTACATCATTATTGAACTTAATGTATTACGCCTCTATATGTTACACTGTAGGGGACTGGTGCCTAAGGTAGACTTTACGCCTGTATTTCAGGACGCCAGGTCTAAGCCTTTTGGTACTAATTACAATACTTACTATATAATCTTATACAGGGTGTTTTTGGAACGCTCCCGAAAACTAAGACAGGCGACAACACCAAGTATACCTTTGATCATGGGTCACAAATAAATTCGATCCTGATGAAAAAAAAATCATCTTTTTACAAGGTTTTATTAGCTTTATTCACGCGCCATCATGTTAGTACAGCTAAATGAAACGATAATTTCATAAAAAATATCATGAAAATACTGAAACATAAAACCAGCAGTGGAATGACTGAATTGATATCACCTGACCTGAGCTAGATAAAGGTCAATGTACGCGCGAACACAAATTCGCGCGGCCCGCAACTAGCGGGCCTTCCAACAATACCTAATAATTTACAACACGTGTCTAAATACCTAACTTATCTACTTAACCTACTATTTTGCCACTGTGCTTATCTCCACGTAGCCACTTAATCCGAATTTACAGGTTAAATAACCCAAATAACTGGTTCGATTCCCCGCTAATGAAGAAATACTTAAATGAAATGTAACCAAGGTTGGAGTCATGCGTTTTTATTCATCGTGTAGGTATGTTTATTATTCTCGTGTATTCAGTTATGTACCTATTCAGATTAGTCTAGTACTAAGTTATTTAAAAAAAAATAGTTATGAAACAGCTTACTGCTCTAAATCCTCCGTGGTCTTATGAGATGCGGCTCAAATTGTGCTCCATTCATTTCAAGGCAGACTTGGGTGCAGGCGGGGCATCATCGTGTGGTCTTCGACACAGTCCGTACGTAGTTTCTCGAAAGCATCCACGATCCTTTGGCGCATTTCTTCAGCACTATCACATTCACGATTAAAAACCCTTTCTTTCACATACCCCACAAAAAGAAGTCTAACGGAGTCAGATCTGGTGAGCGAGGTGGGCAAGCGTGTGGTCCTAGTCTGCCGATCCAGCGATCATCAAATAGCTCATTGAGGCGCTCACGGACGAACCTCACGAAATGTGGAGGGGCACCATCATGTTGGAACTATGTGCGGCGATATTCAGCCAACGATAGGTCGTTTAAAATGTCAACCAACTGTTCATTTATAAAGTTTAGGTATCGCTGTCCGTTCAGTCGCTCTGGCAGAAACACTGGTCCCAGTATGCGATCCTTAAATAAACCTGTCCATACGTTAACCGACCATCGGGTTTGGTGCCCGGTTTGTCGAATAGCGTGCGGGTTAACCTCTGAATACACGTGTGTATTTCTTCGGTTCCACAGGCCGTTTCTGGTAAATGTCGACTCATCCGTCCAGATAATGTGCTCAATGGAACCAGGCACACGTTGTTGCTGATATAATAACCAACGGCAGTATAATAACCACTATAAACGTAGGCGTTAGGCATTATTAAAACAAAAAAGAATCCAAAAACGTAACAAAAACTTTAATATCAACACGTAATCACAAGTAAATTTATTAAACAAAACGACTGAACTGTCGCTCGCGCACGCGTGTAGAAAATCAACACGAAACTGTCTCAAAAACTAAAACCAACGAACCCCGTCAAGGCTGAAAATTACTGCGTCACAAGCGTGAGGCGACAGGGTTAGGCATTCTGCCGTCATAATAAAAAAGGAAGTAACTAACAAAAACGTAAAATGGAAATAAAAAATAAATTGATGAATTTTTCTTTCAGACCCCGTGTCTAAAGTATATTAAAAGGTATGTATATTGAAATATATACGTAGAGACATGAAGATTTTAAGGACGAACTTATTTTTTTTTTAAATTTGTTTATTTATTTAAATAAAACGAATTTTCCTTTTCATCTTAGCTTAAAAAATACACCTGGCAACACAAAAACATCGAAGGAAAGACGCATATAACTATTTGCGTCTTTCCAACCTAATAAATTAAAAAAAAACCGCCATTCATTTAACAATTTTACATATTTTGGAAAGGTCATTTGAAGTTGAAAGGACGCTAATCGTAATTTACTACTTTTTTTTTAATAAATATTAGAAAAGCATTGGTAGTGAGACACAAAAAATAATAATTTTAAAAAGTAATGATTTTAAAGGGGATATCATACAAGACTTACTACGATAATAATTAAAAATTAAAAAATTTGTACAACCGACTTTAATATAAATAATTAAGGATAACTCAAAAACTATTGGTCTGACCTCGATCAAATTTATATGGGACCACATGTGAAACACCAGCTCTTAACAATAAGATATAAGCTCTTAATAATAAGATATAGAATAATAAGACAAGACCAAGAATAATTGAAATTTAAGTAATCGATGCAAATATTGTTAAAGATGACGTAGCAACTGGTTAAATAAGTCTTTTCTTTTATGTTGAATTTGTATGTCTTTTCTACTAAAAAAAAGTCATCTGTGATCAACAGTTACGTCTAAAATTCTTACGATAATTTCTAAAATATTGATATTTGTGAATATTAAAAAAAATTAGTAGATGCGCCTTCTTATCATGAATCGAATGGTATATTTAACTCATTTATTCATAAATTGTTAGATGCGCCCTTTTTTCTTACGACCGCGTGTTTCGTACCGAGCTAGATACAGGTCGATAGCGGAGGGGGTGTGGGTACAATCGCGTTCTAAAGTACTACATGGTATTGGGCTATTGTTTTATAATATTATAGTAATTAATTGTTTTAATGTAGAATCATAATAGGTGTTTTACTAGCTACTTAGAACTTTGGAAGAGGTGGGAATTAAAAATGGATAATGTTTACATGAGCATTATTTGTTATTTCTATCGTAAAATATAAAGTAGTTTGTAACAAGAAAACTTTAGCTAAGGGTAACACGCCGTCCATTATGACGTCTTGGGTCACATGGAAGCCAGATGTTAATGGTGTGTTGGTGTTACTGGATGCTACTTGATCATCACTTTCATCTTCGCTTGAGCTTCCGTCATCAGGTCGATCACATGGTAATTTTTTCGGTATTCTTCCTCCACACTTTTAACTTTACTGCACAATTTTCCCCATTCACCTTCTCCTATCATATTTACCTTTTCGATCACTAGTTTAGTCATAAAACAATTGATATAAATAATTTTTCTTTCCTTCCTTTTTAAAACATCGTCGCGAGTCGCAAAGTAAGCTGTGTATGCGACTGTATTTTTGGAGCGAACAAAGCGCGGGAACCAATAGCATGCAGGCACACTAATACTGGCGGATTGTTCCCCCGTCGCGCGCCTTTCGTACCAATATGTGATAAATCGCTCAGTGCCCAAGTTCAAGGCCAGCGTTTGTTTTTCACCGTTCGCGCGTACATTAACCTCCATTAGTCAGGTGATATCAATTCAGTTTCCACTGCTGGTTTTATGTTTCAGTATTTTCATGATATTTTTTATGAAATTATCGTTTCATTTAGCTGTACTAACATGATGGCGCGTGAGTAAAGCTAATAAAACGTTGTTAAAAGATGATTTTTTTTTCATCAGGATCGACTTTATTTGTAACCCATGATCAAAGGTATACTTGGTGCTGTCGCCTGTCTTAGTTTTCGGGAGCGTTCCAAAAATACCCTGTATATACTGCCACTGCTTTTATTTCTAAGCTTAAATGGCTTTCTATTTGTAAGAGGCGTTGCTCCAGAATCTTACTAACCCTTTTTTCTAACAGTGGTAGAGCCACGCGGCAGCTTTTGCTGTCGCACGGATGCGCCGGCTCGAACCGGGGTGGTAACACGACCTCACAGAATACCAGCGTGAAGTAGAGGTTTACCTCTGCGTTTCGTTTGGTGAGTGCAGGTGGCCGGAGGCCCTTTTTACTGGAAATGAGGCATTCCATCTTAGTCCTCACGGGTGACAACGCATCTACATTTTGATTTGTAATAGAAGATAGATGTAGATGTCTATGGGCCGTAGCAACCACTTACCATCAGGAGGACTGTGTGCTAGTTGTCACCCTTATCATATAAAAAAAATGCTCCGACGACTCCTTCTTATCTTAAAGATAACTTCCACTTTCGGTATTCAACTCTTGACCGTGAACCTCGTTTCTCTAACGTACTTAAGATTCATATACCTCCGCATAATACTGGTTTCTTTAATTCTTCATTTACAGTTCAGGCAATACTTCTCTAGAACGCCCTGCCCGTTGATATAAGAAAAGCTCCGAATAAGCACGCGTTTAAGAGACTTGTCCGACAACATTATCTTAAGGAAAGCTGCATTTGACCGTCGATTTTTATTTTTAGTTATTTTATATATTATATATGCAATATTTATTACATTATTTTTCTATATGTATTATTAGAACGTATGCGAATATATTTTGTTTATATACATTACTAACTGTGCCCCGCGACTTCGCCCGTGTGGAATTTACTACGATTTCATGGATATCAATTTTTTTGCGCGGAACCCTAATTTTGTTTTTGAGTAATATTACCATCTTATAAATATTGACATTAATATTTATACGATACTAACGTCATCCAATAGTTTTGCATTCCCGGAACCCCTCCACTAACACCTAAACTTTATGGTATGGTATTAAAGTTCAAATTGACTGTTAAGTATTATTACGAATCTTTTGTATGGGAATATAGAAAAGTGTTGTTTTTAGACTTTTTCAGGTAATTTTTAAATTTTTCTCCCCGTAAGAACCATCTTCGTACTTCAATGAATATTATAAAAAAAGAATTAGCGAAATCGGTTCAGCTGCTCTCGAGATTTGCGCTTAGCAACACATTCAGCGATTCATTTTTATATTATAGATATGTCTAGTAATTTTAACATTTTTAACACCTACCAACTTTTACTTGTTTAATTCTCTCAGGGTTGACTCGTAGAGAATGCCATAAGGTACCTAGCAAGCTAACCGCATAGCAAAGTGGCGAAGCAATCAGCTTTGTAGCGGTTTCTAACGGTTGCCGTTGAGCAATCAGTTTCAAAATAGGAGGTTCAGATGCCTGGGTGATCAGTAATCGATTGCTGAAAACAGAATTTGAAAATTCAAAACCGTTCTCGAGATAATCGTTGGACAGACGGACAGACGGACAGACGGACAGACATCGTGAAATCAATAAGTGACTTCGCAAGCTTCGCCACTTAATAAACACCTCTATCTGTGCCTCTACTTTATTGTATAAGGTACCATTTTAGTTAGATCTTGTTATTGGCCGTTGACTACAGCAAAATTTTATTGTAAAGATGTTGTATGTAAAGTCCATAGCCACAAAATAATTAAATTTAATACAAAATTGTAACAATTTAATCAGTTAATTCAATTAATTAATTAATATTGCTTAACTTACAGTAAATATTTTGAATTTAAATTTGAATTTGCATTAAATTTATTTGTGATTTGTATATCAAACCAACTGCTATTATTATTTAAGCGTCAACCAAAAAATATTTGATTTTTATTTTCGTTTATTGGAAAATTACATTAATTCTGAATATTATGATGATATTCTTTATTTTTATATAAGCCTTAAGAGTTAAGCTCCCAATGCGCGGGCAACCCAAGTTCTCCATCAACACCAATGCAATTTTTAATTAAAATTGGACGTTCTGATTTAACATGTGCAGCACTTAGTTCAGCTGTAAAGGCACACTAAATAACCTTAACACTTTCACTGTCCGGTTTTCAGACATATTGTGTTTGTAAGACAATAGCAATGGTCTATATGTAGTACACGGGACAGCGAAAGGGTTAATAAAATATTTTGATGACATCTTAAGTCTGAAAACCACCAAACCGCACTTGGGCAGTGCAGGGAACTAATTACTCCTGGGAACTAATTACTACATAACCCCTGCAAAAATGAGAGGCGGCCTATGCCGTGATACGTTATATAGGCTGTAACATCACTTTACGTGTTATCATTTTACGTTCCTATTTTTTAAACTGTGGTTAATGAGGGCTAATATATATCGAGGGAAGGTTCTCGAGTGGCAGCTTCGTACCGGCAAGCGAAGTGTAGGGCGTCCCCCCACTAGGTGGAATGACGACCTAGTAAGACTTGCAGGAACTCAATGGATGCAGGTGACTCGGACCGTGCATTGTGGCACTCTTTGGGGGAGGCCTATGTTCATCAGTGGACTTGTGATGGGCTATAATGATGATGATGATGAATGAAGGGTAATAATCATCCAAATAATTTGACACTGAGGGGAAGTTTTTTTGTTACACAATTTCATTTAACTTAGAAGTTAGTTTTAAATAAAAGTTTATCAGTTTTTAGAGTATTATATTAATACGCAAAACAATGCCTCAGCGGTTTGCTCTTTAAGTTTTTGCACATTTATTTTTATTTTACTAAAACTCTAAACTCAAACATTGATTGCTAAACCATAATGTACACAAAATGTTATAAAATAATGTGAGACCAGTGTTATGGACCCTGTTGGGCACGCAATTTAGGAGAGAGGAAGCGTATTTAACTACTTATAAGAATGTCATTGTGGTTTATTGAGATAGAATTCAATTTAAATTAGTGATCATTTTGTAAAGCCTATATAAGTATTATTTGTAAAATATTCATTAGTACTATAATAACATTTATTAGTTAAGTACTGTTTTAATTTTTTTGTAAATATGATGTCATTATTTTAATTTTTTACTACTTTTATGAATATCTGTGGTTTGGTTTATTTATTTTTAATCTAATTAATATAATACATAACTATAACATTTCCCCGCTGTGAAATCTGTCAAATATTACACCTCATTTTTAACTGGCGCTGCCATGGTGGCAGAAAAAGTCGTAATGTCCTCGATATAGACACCGACTGATGACTTTCTATAAATCCTCTAAACGCCTTTCACAAACCTAACTTTATAGATAGCTAGATAATATCGATAGAAAATTGACTATAAATGCTATCGATGGCCGATAAAAACTATCGGTATTTATTGTCAAACCAATCCATTTACGATTATAGATATACGCATAATATATTTTACAATATACAGACATACTTTTGTTACTACTTTTGATGGCTCAATAGCGAAGTGGCTAAGAGTTTGATAATTTGTATAGCCTACAAATAAATCTAATACAAATATTCGTACATGGTAGAGCCATGCTGCAGCTATATTGGTAGTATAGTACAACTATGGGTCGGCTCGGCCGGGGAAGGACCACGCTCTCACAGAATACCAGCGTAAAATAGCAGCTTAAAACTGCTGTGTTTCGTATGGTGAGTGTAGAGAACCGGAGACCCTTTTAACTGGAAAAGAGGCATTCCATCTTAGTCCTCACGGGTGACAACGCATCTGCACTTTGATTCGCAAACGAGGATAGATGCAGATGTCTATGGGCCACAGCAACCACTTACCATCAGGTGGACTGTGTGCTCGTTTGTCACCCCATCTTATAAAAAAAATGTCCCGGGTCTATGTAAATGTATAGAGACGTAGAGGTCAAATTGCTAAAATAGAAATACTGGCACCAATCAGGAATGTTAATTACAGTATTTTTATTTAAATATTTAAGTGTTGCAGGCTGGCGAAATTAAATGTGGACTTTTAATGTTGTTTGTTGTAAATGCTTGTTTTTCATCAGCGTTTTTAATCAGAACATAAAAAAGTAAAACAGCTGCTATATTATCGATACTATGGATAGAATCGATAGGATTGTTGAACTGATTTTTCCTACCTGGCTATAATATAATATAACGGACGAGTTTTAAACTTCAGATACAAGTTATCCTATCAAAAAGTTATAACCCGACTAAATATAAAAGCCAAACAATTGAATCTATTTTATTCAAACAACTCTTGTTTTTAATTTGTTTATATTGTTTTTATCCGAGGATTGTAAAATCGTCCCTTAATCTTCATATTTTGATAAGTTTATATTATTTATTACGCGTTACGAAACTTACAAAAAGATACCGTAACAGAAAATTAAACCGATTGTCTTTTAAACGATCTTCCATTGTATTCACGGACCGATAGGTTCACTTGGGCGAAAGTTAATGAGGCTATCAGTCCTCCTGTCACCTCATGCTGCCCCAGTACATCGGAATTAATTCCTCTATTAACTGAGATCGGATTTTATTGTTCCCGGATAGTGGCTAATGATGGTCGTTAAATAATTAATGATACTGTCATTTTAACGGAACCGACGCCCGTTTTACAATGCGCGTAATTATAAAGTTCATTATTAAACACAAAAGCGAGACTGAGAAATGTGGATGGATTTCGAGGTTTCAGTGATCAGACATTTCAAATTATTTGAAATTAGCTGAGAGACCGTAAAAGCGAATGTATCCAATTTAATCCCGTAGATTTTATAAAGGATACTAGATAAAACTATAGTACCTACTATAATAATTGTACCTGTATTTTTATTTTTACCCAAAGATTTTTTTTTATTCAACTGAAGTGACGAATGAACCTTACGAAACCAGGCGCTATGTTAGTTCGTGGTCTGTGGCTAATGCAGCCTATGGACTCCTCCAACAAACTTTGAACAAAGAAGGCTTTAGACGCGTTATCACCTCTAAGGACTAAGATGGAATGTCTTACAGACTTTTTTCTTACGACTTCAAAAAGGAGAAGGTACTCAATTAGACTGTATGTTTTTTGTGTGTTACCTCATAACTTTTTTCTGGGTGAACCGATTTCGATGATTCTTTTTTTATTTGAAATCTGATGTCCCATATAAATTTAATCAAGGTCTGATCAATAGTTTTGGAGATATTCTTAATAATTTATATTGAAGTCAGTTGTACAAAATTTTTAATTTTAAGTTATAAATTTTGTACAGCCGACTTCAATATAAATTATTAAGAATATCTCAAAAATGATTAGTCTGACCTTAATCAAATTCATATGGGCCAACGTGTGAAGTACCAGCTTTCAAATAAAATAAGAATCATCGAAATTAGTTCAACCAGTAAAAAGTTATGAGCTAACACACATAAAAAAAAACATACAGTCGAGTTGAGTACCGGCTACTTTTTGAAGTCGGCAAAAAAAAGAGATTTCAAAATTTTTAATTTTTAATTATTTTAAAATAATATCTCTTGAAACTGAATTTGGTTAACGGCGGCCTGCCTCAACGGAGACTAGCCAGATGGCGAGTTTGTATTTTATTCTGCTCTACTGACTTCAAAAAGGAGGATGTACTCAATTCGACTGTATGCTTTTTATGTGTGTTACCTCATAACTTTTTTCTGGGTGAACCGATTTCGATGATTCTTTTTTTATTTTAAAGCTGATGCTTCTCAGGTGGTCCCATATAAATCAAGGTCTGACCAATAGTTTTTGAGTTATTTTTAATAATTTATATTGAAGTCGGTTGTACAAATTTTTTAATTTTAAATTATGTTTATATATAGGCGTATCTTTTGCGTATTCTATTTTTGGTTATTAATTATGATAATTTTAGTATGATATAATAATTGTAAACAATACTAAAAGTATTCATTCACTCTTTACGACCTATCAAGGCCCACTGCTGAACATAGGCCTCCCCACAGGTTGCTTCGTATTTGCCCTAGTCGCCACGTATGGCAGGCGAGTTGGCAACGGTAGTTTTCCTCATGCCCTAGCTGTTATTTTTGTAGAAAGTTTAGTACCTAGTGTTTATTTATTATTAGGAGAACGCTGAAACCATCTCCTGGTTCGATGCCTCTGTCAACTCTTAAGACACCCATGGGGTGATATGAAACGAAGCATTCCATCTTAGTCCTCATGAGTGACAACGCATCTGCATTTGATTCATAATAGAGGATAGATGTAGATGTGTATGGGCTACAGAAACCACTTATCATCGTGTGGACTGTGTGCTCGCTTGTCACCCATATCCTATAAAAAAAGACAAGCGAACTAACAGTCGACCTGACGTAAGCAACCAAAACACAAAAAAGGCTTGCTGTTAAAGGTGCCTCCGGTCCTCTACATACATTATACGAAACACTTCAAGAAAAAAACCAATTCCTTTTTAAAAGGCAACGCACCTTCAATTCCTTTGGTGTTACAGTTGCTAATAGACGGCGGTGGTCATATTTACGCAACAATGTTTCTTAGAATATTCCCGACAACTTTTGTAGTCATATATTTATTTATTTCTCTTCGTAGTATTTAATAATATTGCGTAATTTTAGTTTTTGTAAAACTAGGTGTCACCTACATATATGTATATAGAATATGTCGAAGTAATTAAATAGTCACCAAATAGAATATTGGAATTGTGGATGTGGACACTGGACAGCTCAAAACCTTAGAGTCGATGGGTTGCAGTTTTTTTGCTTAAAAAATTTAAGTATCTAATATCTATCTTTATTTTTCTTTATTAATGTTTCACTACGAATGATGAGAGTACTACGAAATTAAAAAGAGTTGGTAAGTTATTTAACTAAAATAACTTTTAACATCCAACCAGTTTTTAGAATGTGGTTTTATTTAAATTTATAGCAATTAAAACGGCAATTGAGGCGGTTGGATTAGCTTAAATTTTTTAAAGCAGGAAGTAGTAATTATTGCTCAGGCTTTACGTTTAAACTCTCACACACATTTTAAAATTTATTGTTTAAAAAGAATTTCTCTTGCAATACACCATAATTAAGTTGTGAAATGAATAAACATATTTATGAGCTCTTAAATGCCTTTAATAGAAGATTCTATAACAAACCAATCATAAGTTTTACGACATACCGACAAAAGATTGTTGGACGTAAATGGGTATTTTGTTGCAGCACTATTTCTATTTTACCTTTTTATTGTCTCCGGGCTTAATTAATCTGAGACAAAATTTTGTTTTGGGTGGTCGGCTATATTGCCTACACAGTGCAATGTTTGCGGTGAAACTGAAAGATAGTCAGTATGATTAGTCTATATTTTATTTTTAAACTACCATGTATATGAGCCACGCAGCGGCTATATTATCGTTAATAGCACTAGTGTCGACCGCGAAGAGATCGCGCTCTCACAGAATACCAGCGTAAAATAGCAGCTTAATGCTGGAGTGTTTCATATGCTGAGTGTGGAAAGTGTTTTTGTTGGAAACGAGGCATTCCATTTTAGTACTCGGGGATAATAAAGCATTTGCATTTTGATTATGAATGGATGTAGATGTCTATGGAATACAGCATACGCTTGTCACAGCAAGTGAACTGTGCGCTCGTTTGTCAATCTTGTTCTATAGAAAAAGTATTGTACACATAAGTTTTTATGAGAATATAGGTCTGTCTCCATTAGAGTATAAGATGCCTCCGCCAAACAGCGCTAATCAATAAACAAATGTATAATTTTGAAAAAAGAATTCCATGATTTTAAAACAAAATTAATTTGAAATTAGAATTCTTAGCCAAAAAAAAATTATTTTGATTTGAAATGGCCAGTACTCCAGAACGGTAATTTCATAGGTTTACCTTTTATTATCTTCAGTCCTTGATCTGTGGTCTTGCTTTTTTAAAGTTCTACTACAAGCGGCAATTCACTGACTGATACCTACAATATCAATGGCTTGTAGTAGCAACGTACCGGATGAATAACTGTTAGCCTGTTAGCACATTTTTTCACTCTACACAACTTACGCTACTCTATGTGACATTTATCAACGTTTTTACGATATAATTATATCTGTTGGTACCGGTACAGTTATAGCCTATTAGATGTCTAATGTTGAACATAGGCCTAGATTGCCTCGTAGGCTGAATATTCGCTATAGTTACCACGCTTGGTAGGAGGGGATCTGATTATAAATATAATTTTATAACAATACCTATTATGGCCATAAGTAATTATACATGTTTTACTCAGAAAAATCGATGGCAATTTAAGAAATTCTTAAAGTTGCTCTCTCTCCTCTCTCTCTCAGAAAGAGACAGGTATAGATTTTTCGAATTTTTTATTAAAAAACAAATTTTATACTAACTGGTTGCTGTAGGTTAGATACATGGTTTTAATTCCTCTGTTCATGAATCTATAGATTTACGCACTGTCATGTATCTATAGATTTACGCTCTTTGATGAATTTATAAATTTACGCACTATTATGAATCTAAAGATTTACGTACTGTCTGCATGTAGAATTTAACCACTGCTAGGTATAAAGATTTTATGAGAGATACGATGAGAAGTAACGTTTAGAGCAGAAAATGTCTTCTAGTAGTGACTAAAATAGGTCTTATGAAGATCGAAACATTGTTCTTAAGTTAGCTTTTGAGTTGTTCGTGTTCTGTGACCAGGAGCAGTCTCGCTAGAAAAACTACAGCACATTTTTGAAAAGTGTATTACACACACACACTATTTATATCGTCTGAAATAGACGCGAAGGTCGTGACTGAATCACTACACGATTCAAGACAATACCAAAAGACAATATCAAAAATGAAGCTTTGTGACTGCTTGGTTGGACCCACTCGTTATTTTGTTGATCGAGGATGATGATCACCTTAAACTTTTCGCGTTGTAGCGTCCGAATACCAAAATATTGCAAAGGGCTAGGTTTTTACTGTAGAATCTGCAGAACACATTCTGAAAAACACATTTCTTCCACAACGCAAAAGGCAATGCAAGCGTTTTAATAGATCTTTGCTCTATGGTCACTGCATCTCAAGCACACCCTTAAGCTGTAGGCACTAGGGATATTCTGTGTATTGACCATAACACCTCTGGTCTGGCTATTTTTTTTACAGTTTTGGACATTAACCAGGTTGCTATATAACACCATTTATCGAACGCTATGAAACCATTCTTGTATTTCCAATACTCGCCTTTATGATACCCATGGGAAGAAAGAGGTTGCTATATTTCATTATTGTAAGTTTTTTTAATTAATATTATGTACTGTAAGGGTAAGGAAACCAGTACAAATGTACAAACCTATATTTTTCTTTTTAGGGGATTACCTCAGGGACAAATATGAAGGCGCCACAGAGGTGAAAGTGTCCAGACGAGGTAAACTACGCCTGAGCAACCCGCACTACAGCTTACCGACGGCTCACGATTTGGTATACTTAGAAGAATCACCTAACTACTGTGTAAAAAATGAAACGCTTGTAAGTATAACTATATAGTACTTTGAACGTAGCGCCTGCATTTAAGGTTAATTTTTTTTTATAGGATAGGGTGACAAACGAGCACACATTCCACCTGATGGTAAGTGGTTGCTGTGACCCATAGACATCTACATTTATCCTCAATAAAGAATCAAAATGCAGATGCGTCGACACCGGTGAGGACTAAGATGAAATGCCTCTTTTCCAGTCTCCGGTTCTCTACACTCACCATACAAAATACAAAAGTGTCAAGCTGCCATTTTATGCTGGTATTCTGTGAAAGTGTGCTTCTTCTCCGGTCGAGCCGACCAATTCGTGCTACAACCATAATAAAACTGTAGCGTGGCTTCTACCACGTCACAAATGATTTTGGGAAGTGAGTATTATCTATATTATCCTCAAGCATACTTATTCGCTAACTTTGTTGCGAATATGTATTTATTGCGGGTTTTATATAGCTTTGCTATATGAGCTAACAAGGCTCATAAAATATACCACGCAATTGTACTTCAAATTGACCATCATTCTGATCTCAACAAAGTTATAACAGGCGTTCAGATCTAATACCATGACGTGGTATTGCCATGCTGCAGATATATTAGTAGTATAGTTGTAGCACGAATGGTTCGGCTGCAGCAACGACTTATCATCAGGTGGACGGTGTGCTCATTTGTCACCCTTATCATATAAAATATCGGTCACGCAGCACTGTGTAACTAAAAGTACAAGAGTGTGTGCTCAAGCACAGGTTCACTCTCGAACTCTCTGTTCCCCTGTAGCTCGATGGGATGGCAATCTGACACGACCCAAGAGATACCAGACGAAAAACCAACTGTTTTTGGCACGGGGTAAAACACCGCACGTACTTGACTCTATACTGCTACTAAGAAAGTTTCTAACAAAAACACGACAACAGAATTTCGCTCGATCCGCGATTTGAACTAGGAATTACAAGATCAACAGTCACACATACAACCACTACACCAACAAGGATGACTGTATCGAGTTTTTATATTAACACGACAAACGAGTTAACAGTCCACGCGGTGGCAAGTGGCTACTACAGCTGAGTCTTGCAATCAGCAAACAAATATTAATAATCAAATAAATGAAAATGCGTTGCCACTACCGAAGGCCAAGGTAGATGACTTCCAGCCGTATTTACATTGAGTTATAATATGAACTACGCACTAGAGAAACTATACCAAACAAAAATTGTGCGCTACTCATGTCTTCGCGCGTGCGCGGGAGATAGTAGAATCGCGCATGCGTGAATACTTTAATCTTTATATATAAAAATTACGTGTCACATTGTTTGTCCGCGATGAACTCCTAAACTACTGAACTGATTTCAATGAAATTTGGCACACTGTGTGCAGTTTGGTTCAACTTGCGAAATAGGATAGTTTTTATCCCGATAAGTGACACTCATTAATTTTTTATTACGAATTTAAGGATTTTTTCTAGGAAGGGTCGTCAGAAAGAACAGAACAACGTCTGCCTGGTCAGCTAGTTTAATATAAAATAATATTAATATTAAATAAATATAAGACTTTAATATAAAATCCTCTTATTTTAATCTAAACAAACATATTTCTTATGGAATTCACAAATCTTCAATTAACGCAATATTTTGTTTAGTGTACGGATTGCAGTACAGTTCAGTTGAACATACTCAATGTTCGGAATTACTAACTAGATTTCGCAGTTGAACATTGAGTATGTTCAACTGCGAAATCTAGTGCGTAGTACATATATATCAATGCGTATTTATGTAGCGTCAGGTCATTGTCGTATAAGGTCTAAGAACCTGAAAATCTAGATATACGAGTACA
The DNA here is from genome assembly GCA_963668995.1 of Parnassius mnemosyne. Lineage (NCBI taxonomy): Eukaryota > Metazoa > Arthropoda > Insecta > Lepidoptera > Papilionidae > Parnassius > Parnassius mnemosyne. The sequence continues at coordinate 31,326,571 of CAVLGL010000084.1, forward strand.
ACTGACCAACGAGATCACATATTCACACATTTAACCATTTACTTTTAATTTACATAAATACATACAGTTACTGTTACAGCCTATTAAAAGTTCACTGCTGGACATAGGCCTCCCCCATAAGGGCAAACTTACCATAGTTGACAAGCTTGGCATAAAGAAGACGCTGCTACCCTACTTGTTTGCTTCTGTCGTCTCTTACGACACCCAAGGGACGATATAGGGTAGTAGATATTCCTACATCGCTACCACACTGTCACTTATACATACGAGTACACACTTTTATTTAAATTATAAAAATTACAGGGCTCCTTGGGTACCACAGGGCGGGAATGTAACAGGACGTCACCTGGAATGGACGGGTGCTCCCTGATGTGCTGCGGCAGAGGTTACAATACGAAGAAGATGGTAATCAGAGAGCGTTGCGAGTGTAAGTTCCATTGGTGCTGCCGTGTCGACTGTAATACATGTGTTCGAACCGTTGAATTTCACACTTGTAAATAGTACTTCGATTTCGCGCCAAATATTAATTATACAACCACACAGATTACAGTATAGGGTAATAAAAAAAATTAAGACCCATATTCTTTACAAATATCAAAAAAACACAATGAAATAACTGTCTTCTTTTAAAATTTATAAAAAAAAAATATTTAAACGAATAAGACAGGAAGTCCCGATTGCTTAAACGATTATTATTTTAACTATGGAAAATCGTTTTCTATATTCCCATGTTATGAAGTATTTTATATATAGATATAGATATATATATATATATATATATATATATATATATATATATATATATATATATATATATATATATATATTACACAAAGCAACAAAACAAGCTCAAATTTTTCCGCCAGGCGTTAATACAGGTTAATAGAGATTTACACCTCTGCTTAACATTATGCACACTAAATTCATTATTAATATTTAATTCCTTTCGGTACGTTTCGAATTATTCTAGTTAGTGTAGACTTTTAAATAAAATGAATTTTTCATTGTATATATACTGCATATAGGTATGTTTCATAACAATTTGTCGTATTCCGTCTAACAATTAAATTGAAACCATTGCAGACAGTTAATTTTTATTCTCAATGTACAATTTACGTTCTTATGTTCAGTGTACGCGATGAGCGCTTCATGTTATCCTTTTCATATTTAGGACTTCTTTATCAGGGTCTTATTTTTATTTAAATCAGAGTTACTATAAATACTGATTTCAAAATTCACTCTTGTAATATATGTCTACTTGTTTTTTTTTTTTAATATAAGATCATTTTTGCCCACCAGCATGTTACAATTTAAATGCATAATATGTAAATATTTCATTGGAAATAAGATAAAAGTAGAGAGGCTAATACATTATAAGGTATTATATTATGTATATTTTGATGTGTAGTAAATTTTAATCGTGAACTGAACTAGCTAGTTTGTAATATTTATAATATTTTAGAAAGTATTAATCTTAATATAAACGCTGTATAGAGTAGAGTACACTAAGTTAATCAAATAAAATATTAATTATTATTTCTTTTTTTATTTTAACATATACAATTTTGCACATCCGATTAGATCACCGATTCCTTAGCTGCTCCATCTTTACCTACACAGAGAACCAACCTGAATCCGCCATGCGGAGACCATACTGTTAGGAATACATCGACCAGCCACCACGTTTCGACTACAGTGTAGCTATAATTATAGAATATATTATAGAATGACGCATTTAAAAAATGTGAGTGTAGGACCCCTAGTGACGCGTTTCCTATAGACAGGTGCCGTACCGCCTTAATCTGTTTGTCTTAATATTTTTATGTATTTTATTTTGTTATGAAGACTAAAACTTCTTTTAACATGACAACGAGCTATTTAATTTCAAATTATCGCAAATAATAATTAAAACCAAAACCTCGTTACTTCTTATTGATCAATAACCTTCTACAATTTACCGATATTTTTTTAATCTGCTACAACATTATCCTTTGGACAATAGTCATATTAGCCCCAGAAAACAATTTATATATTTTTTTAAATTCTAATTTGGGTTTTACTGGGTACACGTAGAGATCACTCTTGCGTAAGTTTCACATTGGATGATTGTGGTGTACTCTGATTGTGAACATTTAAGCTATAAAAACTGTGTGAGTTAGTGTGAGTAGTAACATTTACCCCAATATGGGGTTCAAATAACTTTTTCTGTCCGCATGACTTATTTAATAATAAAAAAAAATCAAATATAACAGTTTTTGACATTATTAAGTGGCGAAGCTTGCGAAGTCACTTATTGATTTCACGATGTCTGTCCGTCTGTCCGTCTGTCCGTCTGTCCGTCTGTCCGTCTGTCCCACGATTATCTCGAGAACGGTTTCGAATTTTCAAATTCTGTTTTCAGCAATCGATTACTGATCACCCAGGCATCTGAACCTCCTATTTTGAAACTGATTGCTCAACGGCAACCATTAGAAACCGCTACAAAGCTGATTGCTTCGCCACTTTGCTATGCTGTTAGTTTGCTAGGTTTATTTTAGCTGGAAAATATTCTCTATCGTTATATATATTTAATTGATTACCCCTTTAAATCAAATAGACAATATTGGTAAAACTTAAAAAATCCAACTTGTCTTTTTAGCTACAATATCCATCATATTATATTATAGGTACACGTCTAATAAATTTTTATTTATTTTTACCTTATTTTTTATATAAAATTGTATTGATACACGTACTTACTATTTACTATTTAGTCCACCTGATAGTAAGTGGCTGCTGCAGTCCATGGACACCTGCAACCAACTTCACACAAAGAAGGCTACAGACACTCATATTCGTTCTCGCATTCCCATTTTTATTTCCAACCAAACAAGACACAAGCACAACACCAAGAATAATACAGTTGTAAATCTTTAAATTCAGACGAATACCTATATCTTTTAGAAGATCTACGATTTCTTTCTTTTGTTCACCACGAACAATAATTGGCGACCGTGACAGGACCCTGCTACTAAAACGGGCTTTTGCGAGTATGTGAGTCAACGGAGGAAGAGCATTAAAAGGTCAACGTCGCGTCGTGCATGGCAGTACCTGGATTGCCTGGGCTATTGCCAACAGCAAGTTAGGACTAAGTTTGCTCACCGTGCAGCTAGATCGTCTTTCGCCGAGCCACGCCGATGCTAAGTTCAACCACTCGGAGCCTCACGCCTATTCAAGCAGACAGCACCCAGCGGTCGGAGCTTCGCTACTTCTCCGGCTTAACAACGCCTGCCTGCCTACCTAACTGTGAGTCCGTTCCTATTTTATCCTATTTATTCCACTCAATTTGTGTAGATAGTTTTTTTTTTTTATAGAAGAAGGGGCAAACGAGCATGTGGCTCACCCGATGGTAAGTGACTACCGCCGGCCAAGAACAACCGCAACACTAGGGGAATTGCAGATGCGTTGCCGGCCTTTTAGAAAGGTGTAAGCTCTTTTCTAGAAAGTCCCTAAGTCGTATCGGTCCGGCAAAATCGCCGGTGGTAAACAATTCCACAGAGAGGTTGTACGAGGAAGAAAACTCCTAGTAAAACGCACAGTCGTGGACCGCCAAGCATCCAGATGGTGAGAATGTTATCGTGAATTTTGACCCGATGTACGTTCGTGAAATTTGGCGGCTGGAATTAATCCGAACAATTCCTCAGAGCACTCCCCGTAGTAAATTTGATAGAAAATGCAAAGAGATGCAACATCTCTGCGCAGTGCCAGTGTATCGAGCCGATCAGAAAGAACTCGGTCGTCGACGATTCGAACCGCTCTGCGTTGGATGAGGTCAAGTGGAAGGAGCTGGCACTGGGGTGCTCCGGCCCAGAGATGAGAACAGTATTCCATGTGAGGCCGGATTTGCGCTTCGTAAAGTTGCAAGCGATGTGCCGGCATGAAATACTGTCTCGCTCTGGTTAGCACGCCAAGCTTTTTAGAGGCCAGTTTGGCCTTCCCTTCCAAGTGACCACGAAACTGCACACTATTCGATATGTCGACGCCGAGGATTACGATGCTAGCTGAGGCAGCAAGAAGAGTGCCTTGAAACTGAGGAGATACGACAAAGGGGTTCTTTTTAGCGGTAAATGCGCAAACTTGTATCTTCTGGGGATTGAACTGGACTAGATTTAGTCGCCCCCAATCCTAGACTTTGTTTAGCAAAGACTCGACTTCAGACACAAGTTTGTCCCGGTACTCGGCGACGTTTTCCCAAGAAATATTGGCACGGCCGGTATATAAGGCATCACCAGTGCTGTCGTCTGCATAGCAATGAATGTTACCAGTTTGCAACATATCATTGATATGCAGGAGAAACAGCGTTGATGATAGCACGCAACCTTGTGGAACACCAGCGTTGATAGGCTTGAAATCAGAGCATGCACCGTCTACTACGACGTTGATTTTCCGATCAGCAAGGAAACTGGTGATCCATTTGCACAATTTCTCGGGAAGCTCATAAGAAGGAAGCTTCGAAAGAAGCGCTTTGTACCAGACCCGATCGAAGGTCTTCGCTGTGTCCAAACTAACGGCCAATGCCTCCCCCTTGGACTCTGCTGCCTCCGCCCATCTATGAGTCAGGTAGACCAGAAGATCACCAGCTAATCGACCCCAACGAAAACCGTACTGGCGGTCACTAATCAGCTAGTGATCCTCAAGGTACCTCATGAGCTGGCAGTGAGTCAAGTATATTTTACAATCTCCTTGGCAACTACGCAGAATAATAAATCATAGACCGGAGTGTGTCTATGGAAGTTAACAACCCGCGAATTGCTGTCTCGACCTACAGCGCCCTCTAGAGCGTACTTTATATGACGTTATCGATATATCGACTCGGTACACGAATGGACCTACCGGTTCGAGTAATAATAGATCGAGGAGATTTGCGCGCTACAGCAAGTACAAAAACAAAGTTAAAAAGCAGTCTGTAAGTCTGAAGGCAGCGAAAAAACTGACTTCTAATCCTGAATTTATAAATCCGTTGATAACTTGCCCAGAACAGCTAAAATATTAACTTTATTGCAGTTCAGGGAAATTAAAAAAAAGGACAAAGGTCGACGATTTTTTCTAGAGGAAAAAATTGTAGCTTTGTCGATTTTAAAACAAGGTCCAAAGTGTTATAGATTTTTAAGAAAAATATTCGTCTCGCTGAATCCACAAGCTCTCACAAAACTTTTAAACCATGCAAATACAAAGCCTGGAATAAATAAAAGAATATTTGCTCAGATCAAGAAAGCTACAAAAAAGTTTAAAGTTGAAGAGAGACTATGCATTGTTTTATTCGACGAAATGACATTGAAAGTCAATTTAAGTTATAATGAGCGAAAAGATAAGGTAATTGGTTTCGCTACTGATGGCCGGAAAACGAGAGCTGACGATGCTGATCATGCACAAGTGTTCTTGGTACGGGGATTGATAAAAAATTATAAACAACCTGTATCATACACATTTTCTGCAGGAACAACAAGAGGACCGGAATTAGCAGTAGAAGTAGAAGTAATTAAAGAATTACAAGGGGCTGGCCTTATTGTGATAGCAACTGTGTCTGATCAAGGCAACAATAACAGGCATTCCATTAAACTTTTAATTCAGGAAACAAGAGGGATTTTCATAAAGTCTGGAGAACCTGTAGATGTGTAGAATATGTTTCTTGTGAATGATCAGGAAGGCATTCCACTATTTGACCCTCCACATCTAATAAAATGCATTCGCAATAATTTATTTACAAAAAAACCTGACATATGTAGCAAGTAACCAGCAGTTGCGAACAGCAAAATGGCAACATATTGAATTGTTACTCAAAGAAAACCCTGGATACAAAGGTATAAGACTAAGCCAAAGCTTACAAGAGCGAGTCTTATCCGACACTATTCCGATGATATCTATATTAGAATGGCTCTCCAGCACCTTAAAAATGGCAAGGCCCCGGGTGAGGATGGAATTACAGCGGAGCTTCTGAAAGCGGCTGGAAAACCGGTACTTGAAGTCCTTCAGAAGCTCTTTAATTCCGTCCTCCATGGTGGAATTACACCAGAGATGTGGATCAGAAGTGCGGTGATCTTGTTCTTCAAGAAAGGCGACAACGCTCTCTTGAAGAACTACAGACCGATTTCCCTTTTGAGCCGCGTCTACGTGCTGTTTTCGAGAGTCATTACGAATCGTCTCGCGCGCATACTTGACGACTTCCAGCCTCCCGAACAAGCCGGTTTCCGAAAAGGCTTTAGCTCCATAGACCACATACATACCCTTCGGCAAATTGTACAGAAGTCCGAGGAGTACAATTTGCCACTATGTCTGGCGTATGTGGACTATGAGAAAGCCTTTGATTCCGTCGAAATTTGGGCGGTGCTGCAGTCCCTTCAGCGGTGCCAACTGACGGTATATCGACTGTCGGTATATCGAAGTGTTGAAGTGCTTGTACAGTACGGTTACGATGACTATCCGAGTACAGAACCAGAGTACGAAACCTATCCAATTGCAGAGAGGTGTAAGACAGGCTGACGTAATATCCCCGAAACTCTTCACCGCTGCATTGGAAGACGTTTTCAAGCTTCTGGACTGTAAAGGATACGGTATTAACATCAATGGCGAGTACATCACTCACCTTCGATTTGCCGACGATATAGTCCTTATGGCAGAATCGCTGGAGGACCTAAGCACTATGATCAATGACCTTAATAATGTTTCCCAACGGATAGGTCTTTTTATAGAAATAATAATAATAATAATAATTTATTTGCCAGAAATATTGTGGTTCGCCAGTGGGATGCAAATACATAATTTTTTTTAAATGTACATGATTCTATTAAAAAAATATGTTTAATTATAATTTTATGATAAATTCAAGATTAAAAACTCTTAATACACATAACATGGATGTCAATAATTAATTTAAAAAAAGTTGAAGAAGTCCTAAATTAAAATTTCATATTATATCAAATCAAAAAAAAAATTAAAAAATAATCAAGTATACATGTCAATAGTTATTAATTTTATATACATTTATTTACTCAATTTTACACGAAATGTCTTATAAAATACTTATCATTTTGGTTTATAACAATAAAAATCATCTAGAGTATAAAAACAATTTTGGATGAGATATTGTTTTAGTTTCTTTTGAAAATGTTTTAATGGAACAGGAAGTTTATTATATACTTTTATGCACATAATGGGACAATTTTTCTGGAAAACGGCAGTTTTACATAATCTAAAATTTAATCTTGTTACGTCTCTATGTGGGAATCTTTTATCTGTATTATCAACACACCTCTGAAATAAATGTGGATATTTTTTTACGAAAGTTCCGATTTCATACACGTACATGGAACACAGAGTCATAATTTTTAACTGCTTAAAGAGTGGTCTACAAGAATCGAAAGGTCCACATCCACAGATTGCCCTTATACATTTCTTTTGCATTAGAAATGCTCTCTTAAAAAATACTTGAACTGCCCCAGATCAAAAGCCCATATCGTAACACCGACGCTACATATCCATAATATGCTGTGATAGCGGCTTCTTTAATTATTAAGTTACTAAGTCTTCTGAGCGCATAAACGAATTTATTTAACTTGTCACACATTAAATTTATGTGATTTGCCCAACTACAGTGCTGGTCCAAGATAAGGCCGAGGAATTTTATATCAGCAACCTTTTCAATTTCTTTTCTATGACTCGTTATTTTCATTGTAGGATTATTTGCGCGGTTTGTACAAAATGTGATATATTTAGTTTTAAGTAGATTCGGACATAAATTATTACTTTCGAGCCAATTTACTATAGATGTGACAGCACTGTTAACTTTGAGTTCATAATCTAAAGGCTTTTCTTTACCTGTTATTATAACTGATATATCGTCGGCATATAAAGTACAATGTTGATCGATTGCCAGTGGAAGGTCATTAATATACAAAATAAAAAGTAAAGGACCAAGAATTGTACCCTGTGGCACACCTCTTGTGGTGGGTTGAAAGTTAGAGTTATGTGTGACTCGTTCATTAAATTCATTTATTCTAGCTATTTGAACGCATTGGGTTCTGTTATTTAAATAGGATTTTATCCACTGGAATGCAAGCCCTCTTATGCCATATTTTTGAATTTTACTAAGCAAAACCTTATGATCTACAAAATCGAATGCTTTACTCATATCGAAAAAGACACCAGTAACTTTCATACCTTTGTCAATGTTTTCCGTTATGTGCTGAATTAGTGTGTAAGCAGCTAGTGTTGATTTTTCATTTTGAAAACCGTTTTGTTCCTCCCGTACTATTTTATATTTATCTAGGAAACTATTAAGTCTAGTATGCATGGCTTTTTCAAATATTTTAGCTAATATTGGGATAAGAGCAATAGGTCTATAGTTATTAACTTCTTTTTTGTCGCCTGCTTTATGGATTGGTTTAATTACAGAGATTTTAAGTTTGTTTGGAAATATTCCGTATTCAAATGATATATTAATAATATAAGAAAGAACTGGAGATATTAAATCAGCACACGACTTTAAGAATTTCGTAGAAATTCCATCATAACCCACCGAATTTGTATCATTTAGTCCTTGTATAATTTTTTTAATTTCTTTAACGGAGCAGGGTTGCAAAAATATACTGTTATTTATAAGATTTAACTTTTTTAATGAAAAAAAAAATATCTTTTTGATTCGTTCTATTTGTCAAATTTGTAAAGAAGCTGTTAAAGATATTTGTGATTTCTTGGGGATCCTGAATCAATTTTTCGTTATTATAAATCGAATTAATGTCTAAATTTCTCCGTAAATCATTTGAGGACTCTTTGATTAGGTTCCAAGTTGCTTTACACTTATTTTTAGCTTTATTAATAAAATTATTTTTTGCGTTATTTTTGGCTTTAATGATACAAGATTTTAAAATTTTGCTATAAGTCCTGACTTGTACCTTACTACTATTTTATTTATTTTTAAAAAATAAGCACAGTAGTTTTCTTTTTGTGCGACAGGATTTTTTAATTCCTTTTGTAATCCATTTTGTTATGGAATTGAATTTTTTTTCTTTTTATTCTTAATGTAGGAAAGCAGAGATAAAACATTGTTAAAGTTTCATGAAAGTTATTAAATGCGGAGTTAACATCCGTGTCTTCAATTACATCATTCCATGAGATACTGGAAAGACACTGTCTAAATTTCATAATATATTCCTTGTTGTAATCTCTGATAAATATAAAAAAATGTGGTTTTGGTTTATGGGTTAAAATTGTTGGTACGAATTCTAACGTTTGTGCTGGTCTGACAAATGTAGCGCATGTGTTTTGCCTACTGCATTTGTTATATTGCTTACAATATGGTCTAAGCACGATGCATTACGAGTAGGGCCTAATATATGTGATTTTAAATTATAATTTGCTAAAAGCCCATTTAATTCTATTGATAATTTATTCTTTACAAGAGAATTAATATTGAAATCACCCGCTATAACAATTTTTTATTTTTAAGTGGAATAATTTATTCAATAATACTTGTAATTTATTAAAGAATATAAATGCATTCGAATTTGGTGTTCTATAAATACATATTATAATATAATTCCAATGTGGTATTTCTACACCACAACAACATCAATCTTAAGATGAACATGGATAAAACAAAGATCATGTTTAATGTATTAAGATCTTTTAATGTTGTGAATATAGGTAACATACGGATTATGGCAGTCACAGCTCTACAGACGCGATACGGCATCCACAGCCGTGATCGCGACAGTTGGCCATGGTGTATGTATCCATAAGTAGCTACTATTAAAATTCTAGTCTATCTATTCTACACAAACTTTTCATACAGACCCCCGGACCTCCTGTAATTCGACATGCCTATAAAATGTAGATACAGTCGAGTCGTGTTATGGATTTGCCACGGAGGGGCTGTGACAGTACTACACAGTCCGACAAATTTGATAATCCAACATTGCCTTGCAAAACATTTGTCAGATTACCGCGGGTCAACTGTATTATATTTTCAAATGTTCTATCCATACTGAAGTTTAAATTGATACACAATACTTCTGAAACTACAAATATCTATATATAAAAATCAACTGCTATCCGTTAATCTCACTAAAACTCGAAACTGGCTCAACTGAATCTAAAATTTTAAACGTCATTTATATTATGAAAATATGAATGAATTCATAAAAACGATAATACTTTGTTATCAATTTATCTTACAGATTTTTCGTAAATAATTACTGTGAAGATATAATCAAAATATTAAAAGGGAACAGAGCCTCCAATGATAATGAGTATGTATTTCAAATATAAGCGTTAAAATATTTTCATAAGTGTTTTAAGAGACGAAATAAATGATCAATTTAAATACATTGTGGTTTTATTATTGCAAATTTAGTTCAGTATATATATACTGAACTAAAAATAGTTCCATCTCACGCATGCAGATAGCAGCACAGTCATTCCCATTTGAAGGCGTTGAGAGATACCTCTATTCCCACCCTTTTCATCGTGCCCAAAAAACCGCCATCGACGCGAGCGCCGCGAGTGGTAAAGAGCTGGTAAAGAGCATGTGTAACTCTTATGCATAGCTTAAACCACTAAACTATCTATTAGTACACAGTTGTTAAACAGATGTTTGACAACTGTGTACTCGCTGCTGTGTTGATCGCACGTCTACTGCGCGATTGTTGCTAATTGCTAATTTTTACATAATAGCACTGCCGAACTTTTCATATTAATAATTTCGGTATAACTACATGTATTGACCCGAAACATTAATAAGCTTCTGAAATAGATATATTTGAATACCTAATTTTTACCTCCTGATGAGGCTCATTGTACAAGTTCTTGACCAAAGAAAAAAACTATAGTAGGTGTTTGGGCGGAAACTTGACCGCCGCGCGGGAGGATAGGTCCTCATGTTTTATTATATAAAGAACGGTTTAAAGTGTATTTTGATACTTAAAATTGATACGATTTTGTGTAGTAAGTGTCTGACGCATGTGAACTATTAGTGGAAACGAACAAAGAACGAACGAGAACGAACCTCGCATCGTGTCATATCAGCATATTGTGAAGAATTTTTAAACAAATTATTACAAATAATAGTTTCTTATTACTTGAAACTGGCAAAAGTACAATAGTACGACTCCGTTCAAAGAAAAAACATCTATGGTTATTATTATCTGTCTATGACTGTATGACAGCCATCTTGGTCTTGGATTTGTTTTGTTGAGTTCTATTTTACAAAATAATTTGTTGATTTGAAGATTTTTATAATATATTTATTTGAATTCAAAATTATTTTAGGTATTGCTTTCTACGCACAAATATGGGGAAACCGTCGTCTACTCATCTATCTGTTAGTTAATATTTAAATTGAGTTTCCAAAACATCACTTGTTGACAAGGGAGTATGTTGAAAATTTGGTTTACAGCATGATTTAGTCATCGCACAAATATACTGAGGCTAGGAGTGTGTTAATAATGCTTTACTAACTAAAATGTTTCTGCTTTTTATTTAATGTTTCCACTTCACAGTAGTATTTTTACGTTATATATAGTATAATGGCGCACAATATTTTTAAAGGACAAATTTTTCAGCGTATTTTTTCAAAGGTTACATGTCTAATTTTACCTATTTTAATCATAGATTCACTATTAACTTATTGTTTAATAAAATCATATTATGCTAATTTGACTTCGAAACAGTTTGCTTGTCTATGTAACTAAATTATTTATATTAAATGCGAACAGCATTTAATACAGTACACCTACCCACATTTAATGCAGTACAAAAGCAGTATACACTATACCCGCACCTGTGTTTCAATTTTCAGACATTTAAAATTATCAGAAACAGAACTTTATTTCATCTAACAGTGAAAAATCTTATATTAGATGATAATGAGCCGCATAATATTATCTATAAACAATACATAAGAACTGTTTTGCTATTAACTAAGTTGTTTTTAATGTATGTTTGATTGTTATAATTTTATGCTTTTCATGATTACATTTAATATTTTTTGAGGAGCACTTTTTATATATGTGAGGTGCTTGTCTAGTCATGTATTATGTACAGGCTGATGTGGAGGAGTAGGCTTACATACTGTGATTTCACAGTATAAATTTTTCCAAAATTCTTTATAATATTTTAGCTTAACACTTTTTATATTTCAGAAAGACAATTCAAATTCAAAACATAAAATGAATGCCCAAAAATTAAGTATCAAGAAGAAAAAATTTAAAAGGAAATCCCTGACAAGTGTTATAAAAGTATTCAATCAATTAAAAGATGAAAATATTTCTAGAAACAACTCAATTAGCTCTATAAGTTCAGGGAATATCACAGTTATAGACTTAGAAGCAACAGTAAATTCACCAGTTAGGAGTAATCTAAATATAAATGAACCAAACAATAATTTAATAGTTATATGTGATGATGATGAACTAATAACAAATACAATGCCTTGTGGAACAAATCATTCACAAATAAAATCTCCGATTCATTGCTCAACACCAATTAGAAAGACAAGCAGTATGATTTTAAAGAAATCACTTGCCAATAATCAGAATAATAACAATTGCTCAACCATTCAAAATCTTAACGATCAAATTGTCAACTTAACAAAAGAAATAAATAGAGATTCTTATGTAACAATAGATTTAACAGAAGATAGTAACATACATACGAGTTGCAGCGAAAACAATGATAACACAGTAATAGATTTAGTAAATATGTCAGAGGGTAAAGACTTAATGTTAACATCTGTAAGCAACACTAGCCTGTCAATGAGTGGAGATTCAGATGTTACAGTACTTAATGTTGGGCATGGTAAAAATGAACCGAGCAAACAAATGCGTAAATTTGTCAAAGGAATATCGAAATTAGATTCCAAAGAGAAAGGAAAGCTGCTCAAGTTGATTACAGAAACTGTGTTTACCGGTTGCAATATTAGTAATAATCGAAGTAAAATTAGCCTTGGAGTCAAGGTATGTTTTTTTTCTGCTTCTGTACAGTTAATATTTGGTTTTATTTCGAATACAACATTTAGTATTACATCCCATTACAGATATGCTGAACATAGAATGAGCATCCATTAATTGTCAGTATTCACGCATCAGACCCCTTTCCTTACAAGCTGCCCCGTTGAGAATTTATCAATTTACTATTATTCGCAAAGGGCTTCCTCATTGTTTTCATTCATTCTTAAATTTGTAAACAGTATAAAATATATTCATGACATTTTTTTATTTGCTGCATTAATATTCAAAATTAAAGTTCTTGGACTATTCATTTGTTTCATAACCCACATAGTGTAGTTATGACCTGAACTGAGCTTCATCTGCTGTTATAACACAAAATTATAATTTTCTCAGTATAAACCATTACATAAACAAAAAATATTATCTTTATTGATCAAATTCATACGCAAGCTTTGTGATGAGCCATAGAGATCTCTATTCATCAGTGGACTTGTAATAATTGTTATTAATATAGACTATTTCATCTCAATAGCCACAAAACAATATAGCAACGGAAACTGTAGAAGATACTTATATAAAGGAAGTTATACTTGGACAAGTAAATTCAAGAAATAGTATTGGAAGTAACATATATAACCCAGAAAGGGACATTAAAAACCGGACTGGTCTTCGAATGGTTGTTATTGACGGAAGTAATGTGGCTATGCAGTAAGTATATTTCTTATTTATAATTATAAATGTGTAAAATATATGTATATGTTTATACGTAGCAGCACCATGCTGCAGCTATAGTATATCTGGTACAGTTGTAGCATGTATGGGTCGGCTTGACCGGGGAAGGACCACGCTGTCACAGAATAAAAGTTTAAAATAGCAGCTTAACGCCGCTGTGTTTCGTATAATGAGTGTAAAGAACCGGAGACCCTTTTTACTGGAAACAAAGCATTCTTCTTAGTCCTCACAGGTGATAATGCATCTGCCTTTTGATTCGTAATTGAGGATAGATGTCTATGGATCACAGCAACCACTTACCATCAGGTGGACTGTGTGCTCGTTTGTCACCCTTCTCCTATAAAAAAAACTTTTGATCTAGTTTGAGATACCACAACAATCTCACAGTATCATAATATAATACGCTAGATATAAAGTAACCAGATTGCAGCAGTATCCTTAGCAATGTGCCATGGGCATAGCACGGCAGCTCCCTACTAGATATGATAACTATGGCAAGTGTCACCCCTTTTCTACCGACTTCAAAAAGGAGACAGTACTCAATTCGAATATGTTGTTTCTTTTTTTTCATTTTTTTATGTGTGTTACATCATAACTTTTTTCTGTGTGAACTGATTTCATTAATTCATTTATTCTTTTTTTATTTGAAAGTTGGTGCTTCTCATGTGGTTCCATATAAATTTGATCAAGATCTGACCAGTAGTTTTTGAGTTATGCTTAATAATTTATATTGAAGTCGGTCGTACAAAACTTTTAATTTTACCACTTGTTACTTATTTATTAAATTACCTTTAGCCAAGGGTTAAAGGGTTCTGTATAAAGACTGCATAAATCCACTATTCTGTATTATCGTCTTATGTTATAAGAGGCTATGTCCCCTCTATGATGCAATCTACAGATAGGCCTATGTTTGGCAATGGATAGGCTTTAATGATGAATATTGAAGGGTTATAACTCACCAAATCCCTTATAGTTTTTGAAACCGCACAACAAATAAAACATATCATAGACAGTGAAATTGAAATCTTATAATTTTCGTTAACTACCTATATAGCTATATGCGAGGGGCGGCTGAAAACTTTTGAACCTAGGGTATTAAAAATGCTGATAGAAAAGTATACAAAATTTATTATTCTATATAATCGCCCTCTACTTCAATGTACTTCTTACATTTGTGATAAAGGCTTTAAAACCCGGTGAAAAAATATTCGCTGGGGGCTACGTTTGAAATGTATGGTGGGTGATTGATTTCTTCAAATCCAGTTTTGTTCAGGACACGCCTTGCAACTCGAGCAGTGTGCACGGGCGCATTGTCCTGCAAAAACAGGATTTCTTTCGTCAGTTTGCCTCTTCATTTTTTGACAACCACTTGACGCACTTTTGTCAACTACGCATCGTAAGAATCCCTGTTCATTGTACTATTCTTAGGAAGGTAGTAAATTAATAAAATGTCTTCCCAGTCCCAAAAAACAGTGGCCATGAGCTTGGATGCCGATCGATCCATTTTGAATTTCCGTGACGGCTTTTCTCCCTTTTCAATCCACCGCATTGACTCTTGTTTTGACTAGATCGTTTTGGCGGATCCATGTTTCATCAAGCGAGACAATGTAAAAAAAAACATCATCAAGATTATCGCCATAGATGTCGAAACTCCTGCGATGTTGTGACACGACACTGCCTGTCCAGCGGCGTAAGCATTTTTGGCACCCATCGTGCGCACACCTTTTGCATGTGCAAATGAGTATGCAAAATATCGTCGATTCGTTCCTTGCTAATGTGTATGGCTTCAGCTATCTGCCACAACTTGATTTGTCGATCTTCTTGTTCGATCTTTTTTTTTAGACGTTCGATCTTTTTTTAAAGAAGTTACCCCCACACTAGGATTTTCTCCTGTTACGTGGAGGCAGTTTACAAACACAAATTGCACAATTGCAAATCCAGACCCTTCTAAAAAAAGTTTCTTTACTTTTTCAATAATTTCTTCATTAACGGCAGTGTTTTGGCACCCCTGACCCGGAGTCATCTTCTAGCAACTCCCTGCCATGCTTGAATTCTCGGCTCCAACGTTTTACATTGGCAAACTAAGGTCCAGACTCCCCGTAAACCGTCAACATCTCTTCAAATATTTCCGTTGGTGTTCTTCTTTGTAAGGAATTTTATGACAAATCTGTACTCCAATTTCGTACAATGCGTGGATGACTGAGACATGATGATGTTTACAGATTAATTACTAAAAGCTTAATGATGTGAAACTCTGTATGTATACTATAGAGGGTATTCACAAATTAATGATATAGAGCGTGAGACAATAATGACACTTGAAGGTACTTAGGCTCAAAACATTTCAGTTGCTCCTCGTAACCGTAATGGGTTCTTCTGATCACATATTTTGCGCCAATTCAAAATTATATTTGTACCAGTGTTAAATTATATAACAAGCAAAAATAAATAATTTTGTGGAACCCTGGTGACATTTCCACAGAACTCTTAGGTTCCACGGAACCCACTTACTCTGTTATAAAGAGTTAATAGACATTTCATATACGGGAACATTATTGAGAAGACCTGGTCTTTGGTGAACTAGCTCGAATGGTATTGTATATCTTCTATGAAATTTATTATACCTATATTGAATTTTAATATCTTGTAGGCACACAATGGGCAGAGAATTTTCAGTCAAAGGTCTAAAAATATGCATAGATTATTTCCTTAGACGGGGCCATGTGGTGAAAGCTTTTGTGCCAAGATTCCGGTAAGTGTGGCTGTTCTTTGTTTTTTTTTAAATCATTTTGCATAATTATGGCATTTGGATTACTATTATTGTACAAAAAAAAACAATTTTTTTCTAAAGAAAATATAGGCTCTAAAAAAATAGTTGAATTGGATAATTCGATCTTAAGATGCATCCATATCCGAACTAGTAATTAATAATAAAAAGTAAAAAAGTAATTAGGCTACCATCACGTCATTTTAAAAGTTATGGAAAAGGATAAATTTTATAAGTAACTATTATAATTTTTAATGATGTTGAAACAATGTTTACTCTTTAATCGAGTTTAAATAGATTTTTAATTGCAAAATGTATGTGGTTTTGTTACCTCTGCATTGTGTGCATGTTTATTATAGGTTAGATGTGGTATGATATTATGTGGTAGAGCCATGCTGCAGCTATATTACTGATATTGTTGTAGCACGAATGGGTCGGCTCGGCCGGGGAAGGACCACGCTCTCACAGAATACCAGCGTAAAATAGCAGCTTAACACTGCTGTGTTTCGTATGGTGAGTGTAGAGAATGGGGCATTCCATCTAAGTCCTCACGGGTGACGACTCATCTGCATTTTGATTCTTTATTGATGATAAATGTAGATGTCTATGGGTCACAGTAACCACTTATCATCAGGTGGACTGTTTGCTCATTTTTGTCACCCTATCCTATAAAAAAAAGAGAAAACTCATTCCTATTAACCACACACAATTTGCAAAGAAAATTAAGTAATTAAATTTAATTAAATTTTTTATGGTTGACTTTTTTGAAGTGAAGTTCTATTTCTATATGTTTGAACATTGATTCTGATAACATACTTAACGGGAACCACAGGGTATTTTTTACATGTTGTATATTGTATGATGTGTATATAAGTATATAACTGACTGCCTTGTTGGTCTAGTAGGTGTAATCTTCATCGTTCGAGTCTCAGGTCGGGCCAAAAAAAATTTGTTATTGCGTTTTTCCATCATTAAATTCTCATTATCTGCCCGGAGTCAAAATGTTGGCGGTGTCTCACCAACGTGCCGCGGAAAGCAGGTAAAGCTGTTAGTTCTGCGCCTGATCTCTCTCCGGTCGTGTCAGTTTACCGTCCGGCTCGAGAGTGAGGGAATAGAGTGCACCTGTGCTTGAGCATTCCATTGGGCACTGTAATAATGTCCTGCGCCGATGGCTATATCCGTTGAGGCTGACCGCCGTGACCGAAATTCGGTCTAGAGGGCATTATTATAAAGGTAGAGACAGGCTGGTCCCGCTTACGCAACGTATGCAACGCATTATGACGTCTGGAATCTTGATTTTGTATGAAAAACTACGCATTATAAACATTTATCGTATGCAACGCAATCACACGCGTCCGACGCAACGTCGATCTGCGATGTCAGATCGGCGTGGGAACGTGGAGGATGTTCGTACGTAATCCCACGCGTACGACCAGTGTGTTCCTAGAACTTAAGCGTAGCACGTCATAAACAAATAGACCCTTGCACCGTGCACGCGTTTTGTTGCCAAAATGGGAAATTAACAAGCTCATCGATTCAGTAAGGCGGTACGAATGTACTTACAATATTATTGGGTATGTTTGATATTGTAAAAAATCAACAAAATGGCCGTAATAACTTAATTAATTACGTATTTGCTTCTGAATTTATGAAGTCAACAATTGGTTCCCATAGAACAGATAAGAGATTGCCCTAAATATGCAAGCTCAATCACCAATTATTCGTACTTCAATGAGCCACCTTGTTGCCTTTAATATTAAAAAAATAAAAATACGTACTTAATTACAACTAAATGAAGAAAATTACGTAAGTATCTATATTATGCGTCTACCTGCAAACAAATAAAAAATAAAAATAAACTCAACCAAGGACAGTTCTTTAATCTTTGAGTAATAGGTGTGATCGTTCCAAAAATCAGATGAGTTTTCTATCAAGAAAGTCTCAGTAGTTACACGGAGTATTTTACCCCTATTCTATTTTTGTGGTTCAGAAAGAGCGTACAAAGCCGTTGGATCTGAGTGTGATCTCTCTATATTCGTATCGGTTTACCGTCCCATCGGACTATGAGAGTGAGGGTATAAAAAGTGCATAATATGTGCTTGCACACACATTCGCGAACCATAATCCTGCCCTGTGCGCTATTAAATTATACTCGTATATATATTTGAGAAGGGAAATTCATTGCGTCCTACTTTTTCAGGAGACAGAAAAACTGAATATCTAAAAAATGTTATTTATTGTAAAATAGTTTTTAATTTTACACACTGCGTGTCTTTTCAGACTAAGTAAATCATTCTAAAACTCACTCCTAGAAGCAGAAAACATGCTATAAGTTTGTACTCGTGCGTCCGCTAAGAAGTGACAAGAGTGTCTGACGGCAAACGTACGTTGCATACGTAGGTCAAGTGTGTACACCAGCGTGGGAGCATTGCATCGCATACGTTGCGGACGTGGGATCAGTCTGTTTCTCCCATTACTATATTGTATTAATTCCGGCTGTCACTCTGAAGGGTAGCCAGCGTTTACAGATTCCATTTTGGTACGATCCTGACACCTATATGCAGTATGCAGTATACATGCCCATAATATGTTTGTTTGTTTTAGGTGTAAATTTGGAAAAAGCACGGAGCCAAGACTGTTGGATAGATTGGAGCGGCAAGGCCTTGTGGTATACACACCGTCTAGGGAGATACAGGGGAAAATGGTCACTTCTTATGATGATAGGTGAATATATTTTTTTAAATGGCTCCGTGGCGCAGTGGCTTAGCAATGAGTTGCCGCGCTAAGGGTCGTGGGTTCGAATCCCGGAATAATTATTTGTATGGACTACAAATAATTGTTCCGGGTCTGGGTGTTTATCCTTGTGAAATGTAAACTGCCCCCTCGATACAGGAGACAATTGTAGTGTGGAGGTACCGTTTAAAAAAAATTAAAAAATGGTTAAGGAGCTGACAGTCCATCTGATGTTAAGTGGATGATGTGGTCTATTGATATCCACATCTATCCTTAATTAAGAATCAAAATCCACTTGCATTGTCATCACATTCCTGAAGACAAAGATGGAATACCACCTTTATTCTATAAAAAACATGCAAAACTTCAGTTTTGAAATTGTATGAAGGCAATCACACTAAACAATCTAATTTAATATAATATGTAGTACTTGTGAGTACACATAGATTTTTTTATATTGATATGGTCATTATAAGATATTGTTAGGTTGTTGGTAGTTACGTAATAACTTTAGACAGAAGGACCCTTAAGTAGGGACTGAATAAATTAACCAACTTGGTATTACATGGATCTCACAACTTGTTACGGTAGAAGAACTGAGTTGCGAGACTTGGTTTTTTTTTTCAAGTTATGTTTTTGATGTCATTTAACTAATTTGTTTATGTTTTAAAAATTTTAATCGAAGATAAATATAGGCGTTTAGAGACTACAGCAATTACTTAATATCAAGTGGGCTGTGTGCTCGTTGACCACCCTTGTATATAATCATTCATTCATTGATTCATCTAAAATCTACTGCTGAACATGGCCTTCCCATAAAATGCCACATAGGAAGGATATTTGCCACAGTTGCTGCGCTTGGCAGGTGGGTTGGCAACCGCAGTTCTTATTGTTCTTAGTTTTTATCGGGAAGATGCTTGCTGCCCATCACTTTCATTTCTCTCTGTTGTCTCTTACGACGCCCACGGGATGGATCGGGATATGATTGATTAAACTGGGCTGGCGTCCACAATTGGATCTCTAGGGTCGTATTTTACTTGTAGATTGTATGGGGTAGTGGATTCTCCTCATAAAAAAAAAACAAATTTATTCAATTTTAGAATTGATAATTTCATATTCACACACACACACACACACACACATACAAGTAATGTTCTTTTAATTTTGTTTTAAATATCCACTTGTTAGGGGATTTTCTTATTGCTAAAGGAAACACATTCCAAAGTGGATAATTTTGGTGGCGTATTATACAATAACACCGCAGGGATCTATCTACTTGACCTCTCCTTCTTTTTCAAGATTATAAGATATCAATTGCATTGTCCTGCACTCCTAATGAAATTTAATTTTAAAGTTTCGTCACGAATGCCTCGTAAGCCCATTGAACCTCTCTCTCGTCCATTTCGCAATTCAAAAAACAGTTTTGGGAGCCAATTCACCGGTTTCCAGAATTTTCCAACTATACTATAATAAGTGCGGAGGGTCAATTGATGTTAATGTTATGTCGGTAGCTAAGTTTAAGGCCACAGTAAACGATACATTATTTAAGTAACTAGGTGTAAGTCATTGTTTCATATACATAATATTATTTTGTTCTATTCTAAGTTTTTGTATTTTGTGTATTTGGAATTACTAGGTAACTTTTTAGTAACTTGAAGCATGTGGTGTATACCTTTAATTGATTGTGCAATTAGTATATAAGTGGAGGTGTGTTTACTATTTCTGCATTGTTGTAACAATCGTTGGTGTACTTAAATAAATAAATAACCTCAAATATAAAAAATTAAGGGTATCCAGCACGATGAGGTCCCAATTACTCATGGTTTAATTGAATATCTGTCTTTTTTGAACACATTACTTGGTTACTGGCTGTTTATTCATATAGGTTTATAAAAAAAAAAGTTTTTTGTTTATTTTTATTTTTTATTATTTTATCCACAGATATATTGTCCAGTGTGCCGCTGAGTTCGATGGGGTAATTGTTTCGGGCGATAATTACAGGGACTTGTTACTCGAGAATCCAAGATGGCGTTTTGTTATAGAAAACCGTTTGTTGCAGTTCACATGGGTGGGAGATATGATTATGTTCCCAAAGGATCCTTTAGGGAGAAATGGACCTACGCTGGATCAGTTTTTAAGGCATACGTAAATACTTAAAATAATTAATTTTCCTGGTCATGTAAGCTATATTAGCTACTATCATAGTATCAGGTTTATTTTCAAAAATAAATAACTTAAATTTTTCTAGTAGATTAGCAGCCACTGATTATTAAACCTGTTTTATATTGAATTAATCTAAAAAAAAATGTCAGCAAAATTAAGAAAAACTCAACTGTCAAAATATAAAATTGGATCTACATTGTTTTGATTCCAAAGTAAAATCCGGTTAAATGGTGAACAGCAATAAAAAAATTAAGCTTACTTATGTGTATAACTTGTGAATGCTCTTGAAGCATTTTCGATTATACTTTACAAAAAAAAATGTATAAAAATCTCATCTGAGAAGTTTCTTTTACTTGAGTATAACATTTTTATTATGGAATTATTATATAATAAATATATATAATAAATACATTTTTTATTATGGAAGTATTATATATAAAGTATAATAAAACAAATTGATTTAAGTTTAGGTTTTTGAAAATAACAAATATCAATATTCATAAGTGAATGTTGCTCATATACTGTACAATTCGAAAATTATAACTGGCAATAATTGTGAGTGAAATCCAAATTCACATGAAAATATCAGTTTTGTGTAATTCCTAGCCTTAAATTCAATATCGTGTTATCTATAGTTACCTTAATCTATGGTAGATGTCCAAAGAAATAAACATTCCCATTTACCTACGTACATATTTTTATGTGATTTGATATTGTCTAATTATTATACTCTACTTAAAAAAATGTTTGTCAAATATTAGACAGACTTTTTTTAGCTGAATGTTCAATAACGTGTCCTATGTTAGATTTTATTTAATTTATTATTTTAATGGCTATTTTCTCGAATGTTAAATTCATTGTTAACATCAAACTAAAATAAAAATCTCTCTATGAAGGGTAACGCTCGTATGAATGTTTTTAATTTCTTCTACAATATGGCTTCAGAATGATATTTATTATGTGATGCTCAAAAATAGACTCAACGAACTTGTGACAAGATTCATTTTTGTGAAAAGCTTATTTGGAGGTTTCGGTTTATTTTTTTTCACGAATAAAAAATAATTAATATTTAAAGTAAAATTTTAAGATAAATATTAATTATTTTAAAAAAGCATATACCTAAATATTATTAATTTAAAAAAGCTATATTAATAGTCGCACAAATTATGTTTTTGTGAGAATACTTACTGTTACCAGCGAGGCTTTCATGTTAACGTTCCACCTGTAAACATAGCCGGCTTTTTAATTGAATATTTATTTTGTGTTAAAATTAAAAGGAAATCTCATTTTTAATTTCCATCGGTGTAAAAATGTAAACCCTTCGGTCTATAGCTATTTGCCTACTTTCTGTACAAAGTCGTGCATTATGAAAATATCTAAGTTACTTACATCGATGTAGATATAATTATATACCTATGCATGTATATTGTAAATAAAAAATAATCGCCTGAAATGGCGTTTGAATTGTTTTATATAGAACAAATAAAAGAATTTAGTTGATTTTTTTCTAATGGAATTTTAACATTTTAATCTAATCCAATCTTTGTAGGGTGCATTACGAATGATTTTTTATAGAATAAGAATGATAAACGAGCACACAGTCCACCTGATGGTAAATGGATGCTGTGGCCTATAAACATCTACATTTCTCCTCGATTACGAATCAAAATGCAGATGCGTTGTCACCCGTGAGGACTAAGATGGTATGCCTCGTTTCCAATAAAATGGTCTCCGGTTCTCTACACTCACCCAACGAAACACAGCGGCATTAAGTTGCTATTTTAAGCTGGTATTGTATGAGAGCCATCAATATATATGTACTACGTACTAAATTTCGTATTCCGAACATACACCATGTTCAACTGAACTGTACTGCAATACGTACAGTGTGTCATTTAGTGTGGTTTCAATCTCCTAGTTAGTCTGCGGTTTCGATATTCATGCAGTGTGGAGCGGCGCTAATAATACAAGTTTTCAAATTAAAGTTTAAATTAAAAACTAACCGCGCAGACGCAACGCGCTTAAATCAACTGCGCATGCGCGACTTCTATCTCCAGCGCAAGCGCGAAGACATAAGGGTAGTGCACATTTTTTGTTTAGAATGGCTTCTGTAGTACGTTGAACCCAGTGGTGCGAACGCGATCTTTCACCTGTCGAGCTGACCCATTCGTACTACAACCAAAATATAGCTGCAGCATGGCTTTACCACGTGAAGAATGAATGTGTACAAACCAATTTCACAGCCTCGCATCAATAATTTTATAATATAATTTGTAGCTAAATAGGGGATATCTGGTTCTGATTGTTGTATACTGGCGATCTGCCCCGGCTTCGGGTCTCGACCACAGCGCCACATATTGGATCCAAAGGTGAATATATCATCCAGGGTCATCAAATACACAAATTTTTTTTTTATCAAAACCGTTTATATATCGATTTTTATACAGGGTTATTTTGCAATAATCGGCCAAATTTACAGAAAAGGTTCAGAATTAGTAATATAGCCAAATGGCGAAGAATAATTAATAAAAAAAATCTCAAACATTCTGCCCTTTTATAAACTGATTTTACTGCGCACGCACGGCACGTAAGGGTCAATCGGTAGGCAAAAACGTTGCTCATAAATCACATTCAGTTTGGGATAATTTCAATTAAAAGTAGGAGCCTTATTTACTTGTATTTCAAAAACTGCAGTAACGGTGTATCATTATTTATATAATTGAACTTAAGTTTAAAATTTTGCTACTCTGAAAAATAACCCTGTGTATAGAGATTAGGTTGGATACTTATATATTCTGTTTATTTGTTATTATTGATTTTAAATTAATGTTAAAGAATGGCACTTATTCATAATCTAAATGCGAATTTCACTGTTTACATGGGTGGACGACTTTGTTTATGACACAGATACTTGTCAATAGATGGCGCTACCTGTATTTAAAATATTCAAGACCAAGGAACATACTACTCTCTGCAGGGTTAGCATGGGCAGGAGAGAATTTTGTCTCCGGGTAAAGGGGAAAATGTTTATCCCCTCGCTTAGGTTTATCCACCCTTCGAGCATGGGCACACCGGTGGATATAATATCCACAGTAGATAAAATGGGAGGTAGACTTAGACAGATTTTTGTATGAACATAAACTTAAACCCACGTCCAATGAACTAGGATAAATTTGTCCCTTTCAAATGTCAAAAAAGCATAATTTTTTATCTTTCATTGGACGGGGATATATGTCTACACGTTATGTCAAACGGGGATATACTTCTCCCCGTTGTCGTGCTTTGGCATAGGGACAAGATAATTTTATCTCTTGTCAGTGGATATAATCGGGTAAATTTTTTGTCCCCAACCCATGCTAGCCGTGCTGGTTCAAGACGTACCTACTCAGCGTTCAAGACCATAGGTACAACGATATTCATATAAATAATTTTAATTTAATAGGCGATTAATTACATAAATTAATCACGATAAAATTCGTAAAATTAAAAATTCTAATTAATAAAAGATATACCGTGTATGCACTAAGTAAGAATATGTACTACCCCATATCGTTCCGTGGGTACCGTAAGAAGTGACAAGGAAACAAACCATAGGGACAGAAGTGTCTTCCTAAAGGTGGCGACTCACATGAGCATTTACTCAACGTGAATATTCGCTCGCCTATAATGCTTGTATCGAGAATTTGTTCGCTGTGAGCAAATGCCTATGACATCTGAATCTTCGCGACGAATATATGCTTTGTGCTCCAGTAGTTGTAGTTAAAATAGCGGACGTAGTTGTCGTGTGTGCTGTGTTCCTTTTAATCCTTTATAGCTACTTAACGAAGAAAAAGCGTTGTTGGACAACAAATTTGTTCTAAACGAGAAATAAAGCTAGCGGATTGAACAAAAATTGTTTTTTCCTGACTTAACTGCATTTTGCCATACACAAAAATACTACGACACAAACAGAACAACGAGTGCGCTCTCGGCGGTACTCTTGTCTTTTGTGCTTTGTTGCCAGAAGTGACGATTTAAGGGAGCAATTTAGCGACGGCTCTTATTTCAGTAATCTTCAATTTTTGGATGAAATAATTGTCGCTTTAGATACATATTTCATTAACATTCTTGTAAAATGGCTTATTTGACATTCTTAAAAAATGGCAGATATGTTTCTGGACGCACCTGAAGTCATAATATCGAAATGCTGCAAATGACATTTTTTTAAGTTTTTGTTACCGTAGTGTAACTCTTACAACGTGTAATTCTCTCTAGTACGTGCTCTAATCATGTATGATTACAAATAAAATAAAATAATTTTTTTTTTCACAAAACTTAAATTAATTAAATAGTTGATTGGGGTCTCCATTCAAGTAAGTAATGCTTGTGTTTGGAAACCCCGCTCTTCCTTATCTAAACATACATTTTTAATTCTAAAAATCAAAAATGACAAACCAATTACTCTATTTTAACAACCAAAAATGATAAAAACTAATTTATTCTATTTTTACAACCAAAAATTACAAAAAGTACAAAAGTATATGTGTGCACGTGCGTGTGTTTATTGTGAGTGTGTGTAGAGAAAGTATTATGTTAAATATTGTAAAGAACAGTGAATTATGAAATGCGTTCCATCAGAAATTCAGTTTCGTCATATGTTTTTGACTGGACCCATCTACATCTACACTACTATTATAAAGAGGAATGATTTGTTTGTTTGTCTGTTTGTTTGAATTGAATAGGCTCCGAAACTACTGGACCGATTTGAAAAATTCAAACCATTAGAATCCTACATTATCCCTGATGGACATAGGCTATGTAATATTTTCAAAAAAGTCAGGGATCCGTATGAAAACTTCGTTAATGTAACCCAAGGTGTGAAAAAAATACCAAAAAGAATCCTTATATCGCGTACGCTTCGGAAACTATTGATAATAGAGCAAAGTAATGTACTTCACCTTTATAGAGGATATTAATCTCTACAAAAAAGTCTGCGATACCATGTTTAACTATTACAGTTATGTCACAATAACTACTTTTTCATGTTAAAATGTGAAATAGTAACACCGGTACAAATACTACTAATACGAGTACGTACTGATACGAATAATGTGGCCTAGACATTATTCGTATCAGTACCTGTATCATGCATAACCACCAATTAAGTTAACTATGTAATTTTAGTAACATATTTCACTTTTAAATCTTTGTTAATTCAGCAACCGTCCGTCGTGATGTCTCTCTCGAAGTTCGCATGTCGCAAGGCGCAGATGCGTGATATACGCGGGTGAAACCGCGGGGCACAGCTAGTTTTAGTATAAGGTTTTTACACTCCTTGTACGTTTTGTCGTATATGTTTAATTCTCTATTTATTATATTATATAGGAATGCAGAACGGGATCTAAATTGCCTACTAGCAAACACTGTTTTGGAACCAGAAGACACAGCCACAACATCTTTTCGCCGCTTTTCCAAGAAGGCAGGGATTTGTGTGCTTTGAGCGTTGTCATAGTAACGTATAATTGTCTAACTGAGAGTAGACCACTTATTTGATACAATTTTTCAGTGGAAAAACGTCTTTTTTTAAAATACATGACCTTAAGAAGGATTCACTGGGCTGGCAGAAGTTGAGAAATTGGCTCTTTGCAGCTCCAAAGAATACAAACTCTAATCCAAAAGCTCTTTTTTTCTTATAAAGCTTAATCTAGCGGTATATACAAACTCAATCTAGTGACATCTGGCGGATTTAGTCTTCAGAGTCTAACGACTCCCACTGTAGAGTGGCCAAATGTTCGACTTGTAACGTGCTCACATTGAGTAACTGCTCATATCAGTCGCCACCTTAATAGCTAAAAATTTAAAAACTGCGGTTGCCAGTCAAACGAGGCAATTACGGCAAATGTCCCCCCCCCCCCCCACTTTTGACGATAATGGTAATCTGTAAAATTAGTTTTGTATCAAATTTTTTAATTTAATTTAGAAGAGAATAATTTTTGTTAAACATATATCAAAATGTTACTTATTATGGCACAGCTAGTAACGAAATAAAACAACCAGAAATTGAAAAAAATATTTAATAGCAATAACTACTAAAGACGTCACTTTAACGATGTTTACATATTTTTAAATTTCACGAATATTGGACGAATATTTCTATAGAAGACAATCGATTTTGGGCCCACTACAAATTTTAACGTAACTTAATTTTACTATACATAAAAACATACCAATTTATAATAGTATACGGCCCAAAGATTTTATGAAAATGTAACCAGATTCATGAAAACTGAAAAGAAAAAGAGTTGTTTTGATATTCGTGTTGTGGCTAATATGAAAAACCGTTATACGTTGATACGCTATCTCATAGACAGCAAGAGAACTAGATGATTTTTAGACATTTTAGCAAGAGATGGCGCCACTACCGGCGTTTATTTTAATAAATAAAAAATCAGTTATTATTTGAATTATTTACAATTGATTACAAATAATGTTTTGGGCCTTTATGATGGTATAGCCAAGGGTATAAAAGTCCTCAGTAGCTTGCTTTTTCCTTTGATACCAACGCCATCCCACAGTCATTAAAAGCACTATTTTCCCCAATATTTTTACACATTTTATTAAAAAGATGGCGTAACTGCTGGCGTTTATTATTTATACGGAAGTCTATTTATATTAATTGCTAATTTCTCAGTATTCTATAGTTAGATACGGTAAAACTAATACTACTTTTGTAATCTATCGGTTATAAGGAATACATTGACATATATTTCATTAAGTTACAATTTGTGGTGGGCCTACTCTCCATATAAAAATTGTCTCCTTTCACTGGACAATAATAGCAAAATTGTCGATTCTAAGTTCGACGCTGAGTATTATTAAAAGTGCACTTTATAATATAATGGATACATACATACATTCATCAAAGTAATGTTTAGATGACTAATACAGTTACATGTATACAATAAAATACAACTTACTACACGATAAATTTTTGGCTTGGATCCAAAATACTTTTTGAAGCGTGTAAAATATATTAACTCGCAATTATAAAAAATTACACCTATCAAAAATCTCACTTTCCATTATACAAGCTCTTACTCTTACTCTACCCTACGCACAGTCTTTCAAATGTTTATGCATACTTTCAAATAATATAAATAACAAAAAATGTTCTAGGTAGTAGATAATAAGAATTTTTTATTTACTATTGATTGGTATGTATCTCCTTTTATTATTACAAGGTCTTATATAATATTTAGGAAAGTTATTTCTTATAAAGAAAGTGATTAAACATTTACAAGCAGATATTACATAATAACATAGGAACGAAACTTACAACAGATATTTAAAAAAACACTTAAAATATTTTTTAATTGCCTTTTATGTTTAAATAATAAAAAAAAAAACATTAACGTGCATTTTACTCTTAAAAACAATTTTTTTCATAATAATTTACCATTTTATTGATAAAATTATAGTTCACATGTTACATACTTAAAGAATATTTTTAACTTGGAGCTGATTTTTAAATCGTCTGATAAAAATTGCCCATCGAATAAATTATAATCTTATTAAATAAAAAAGTGAACCAATCTATTTTATTCATACGACTGTAATTTTTAATTTTTTATATTGTATTTAATGTTATGAATAACGTCTATCCGATGATTAAAAAATCGGCCATTTAAAAATACAATAAAAAAATGGCTATTAAAACAGTATGTGCCCAGTGTGTTTTAATATCACATATTTTAAAATAGCCTCTTTCTGCATAGATATACCTACGTAATATTAAAAATTACGTGGCAATACACAAATAGTAAGTAATTTTGTCATTACGTAATTCTCTATGAAAACAGTAGGTAGGTAAATTTGGAAAGTATCAAATAAAATTGACAACGAATTGACAGGTGACATTAGGAAGAAATTTTTGGCACTACAGCATTTTTATTTCCACGAAAAAGAAAAAAAAAACCGAAATATGCTAATGCTGATACTACACATTCAACCAACCGTCCACATCGTTCGAACTATAAAACTTGAATGAACGATGCCAAATTAAAACGCTTGACTAAAACGAAGGTGGTGGAATAGATGCAAATTAGACATCGGTGTAAAAAATAAAAATATATTTCTATCCACCAAATATATTTCAACACACAATTTGAAAATGGAAGATTCAAGCGAGTTTTATGTAGAGTTAGATAACTTATACAAACCGGGTCTCCCATATTCGTTTTCACTGAGGCGTTTTTTTTTTAAATTTTAACGGCGTTCATATTGAGTCGGTGATTAATACTACGCTACATAGGTTTGCGCCAGCGTTTGCATTTCCATGATAGGCCTCCTTCACTCTAGCTACCTGCGTGAAACAATTACCTACAATCGCGAGGTGCTCTAGGGATACAACGCAGTCAGAGCTAGCGCGTTCTAGGCGATTGAATGTTAAAAAAATTAAACGCTGTTTACGTAAATAGGTTTTTTGTAAATACTTGTTGAAATACTCGTCGAAATAGTTTTTGATTAGTGTTTAGTATATTTAATTGTAGGATAAAATACATAGTTGAAAACTTTTAATGTAAATTATGATGGCAACGTCGTTCTTACTATAATAGTTGCGTGGATGGATGTTTAATGAGTAATAAGTAAACAAAAGCATTCAGATATATATATTATTTTTTAAGTTGCCGAAAGATAATAAAAGGTGAATACATAACTTTTTTTTGTTAGATAGGTACTTATAGCGAAAAAATAATTAAATAATAATTTAACTACAGAAGGTAATACCTAAGTAATTTATGACAAAACTTAGTTTAAATTTATTTCACTACCCAAGTAGCTACTTACATACCTATACTTGTCTTTTGTAATTAAGATATTTTAAGTTATAATAACACAACATACTGAAATTAAATTTTTGTTTAGAAGATTTTTAACTAAGTAGAATACGATCACATTTCTGTTAAGAATCGTAGTTCGGGTTTATTTGTTGTTTACACTATCTACCTATCTATTTCTTCCTAGCCAAACATCGAGATTCCCGACGAATGGCCTTGCAAGTTGCATGCGTTGGGCATCACAGAATTCACATAGTAGCGGAAATATGGTCGATCACAGTCAGAATAGGTACTTTACCTAAGTGACTTACTTTCCATTTTACTTTTATATTTTTACATTTTACACGGAAAATCCGTCGTGACGTAGGAAGGGGAAAAGATTCAAAGTAATACGGGCACTCGCGCAAGTTTTATTAATTTGCTTGCGCAATTTATCTGATTAATAATAATTATGTTGGCTATTAAAATGTCGGCAAGCAGTCAACATCAAAGGAGTGCAACTTCTGTACGTAGTACCATTATTTATTCTGTGGTAGTACCGGCATAAATTATAAAACTGAGAGGAAGCACGGGCGAGCTGTATTGCCATTACAAAAAAAAATTAATAGTAGCTAGAGTAGTTCAGTCATAGTTACTCACCAAAATATTCACTCAAGACGTAAATGACGAAGAATGTAAGAGATTGATTATCAAAACATCGATTTTTAATCAAAATAGTTTGTATCATTTCTCTTACTGAGGGAAAAATATAATTGTTACAACTTGGTCAAAACAATTAGGCGCATGACGGGAATGTGATTTCGGCGCCCGCACCCCGCATTTATTCCCCCGCTTCCCCTAGTGACCAATCACCGTTCCGTTGTTCCCTCCCTAGTTCTAATGACGTCTTAGTTGCCATGCGCCTAATCGTTTTGGTCACGTAGTACAGATAAAACAATATTATGAAAAATTATAAAAATTACGTTTTTATTTTGTGCAATTCAACATATAATCAACAAAATATAATCAATATTAAACCACAATTCGTTCAATTTCAATTTAAATAAGTATTGACAAATAATAAAACATTAAAAATATTTACTAACTATTATATTAAATTATTAAACATTCTATTTATAAAATAATCCATAAAACATAACGTGCTGATATATTCCGACCAGGAAATTAAAAACCTTCGCAAAATTGCGGATATTCACTAAACTATTTGTGACAATGATAACGCCAAAATACCCACATCTAGCACTGTGACCACCAATTACCTTATCAAGAGCGGCGATTATAGTAGAAACGTTTTATCTCACAAAGGCGGGTAAGCCTTAGTTGTAGTTGCGATGTGTAGGCAACATATTTGAACTTTATAATCATAGAGGAACACGAGCTACCGGCAGACCGGAGGGGAGTAGCCATAGCGTTTTTCCTCGATACAGAACTGTCATTTTTTGCGGGGGGAAATCTGCGCACACAAAAACAAACGTCTGTCACTACGAAACTCATACATAACAATTAAAACAATAAACTAACAATTTCATACACACATACAAACGTTACCAGATTTACCTAGTTACATATGCCTATCGACCTTGCATATTATCACGAAGATACTTATACCATACAGCACCGCCTGCTAAGCAAATAGCAGCACGTATTTATAACGTGACTCAATTTACTTTCGTGATTTTTAAGTATGTTGACACAAGCTTCCGTACACTAAAACTATGTGCATGTATGCGTATATGCACCTGTACTTACAAGTAAGACTAACCCGCCATCGTGAGATAAAATACTATAAGTACAAAGACAAGAGAAGTGCGCTCAATGCTAGGTTATTATTTTTCTGTTCAAACTATACATATATAATATACAATATAAAAGTATTTATTTGAAAATTGTTAACGTGCAATAAAATAATTTAGAACAAAACTTAATAACTAATAACGAACTGAATAACTTTGGCATTATTATTATATTAACTCACTTTACGTTCGTAAGTAAAGTAGTAAGTATAAAATTAATAATTAGCATTCGCATATCCATACCATAATTATATACATATAATAAAATTAAAAATTACATATTCTATCGAAATTAAAATATTATGTATGGATGGAGTTTAACTCTTAAAAATTATAAGAAATTTTATAAAAAAAAAATTAGCTACGGATTATCTTTTTACAAAGGTAAAAAATAGATTAACTGCCCATTATGTGCTAATATTATTTTTTTATTACTGATTTTGGTAAGGATGTGTCTCTTTTAAATATGCTTGTGTCACTTTTAAGAGAAACAATTTTTATGCGACTTAATTTTACGCGGGAAGAACCTGACAGTTACAAGGCTAAAACTTATTGTTTTCTTTATTTTAGTCAAACATCGGTTGTAGCTAAATTATGCCTTTTATTGCACTACAAAGTTTATTCAGTTATAAGATTAATATATTCCTGAAAGTTTCGAAAGGATGCTACTACATTCTACTTTGAGGCTAAATATTTTCGACTGCGGCCTGACCTTAGTAATATTTGAATAGAATTACAGATAAACAAGTATTTGAAATATTGTATTTAACTCATTCAATATGTTATTATTACCATTATTTCATAAGTCTACAATAATCGCAAAGATCTCAATTACGTTACATTTATTTTTGCTACACATAAATGGACTTTTTAATAATATAAACTGTGTTTATATTAAATAATCACAATTCTTCAGTGTTCATAAAATGTCACTGATTAATTGTAATTGACGTTTGTTATTTTTTAGACGAATATTTTAATTAAAAATACCAGCTTGTCACATGTAATAGTTTCTAAGTCTGTTTATTAGGCCTATGGAAGGAATCATTTTATTTTATTTGCGTCATTTCAATGTAGTTCTTTCAAGTTTCGAAGCATGCCGATATGATATTTCTGTAGTTCAATCTAAGAATATGCGCCTGACATTTGTTCCTATTAAAGTAGAGACTTTTTCGCTTTGACTCGACAATAAATGTACGTATGCATACGAAAACCTCAGCCGCGATCATTTTTAAGTGCGTTTTCTCCTTTATCCTAACACACACACATGAGATGTGATAAATATATATATTTATCACATCTCATACAACAATTTGCGCTATTAATAACACACAATTAAAAGAAAGTAACTTTGTTGTAAAGTTGTTGAATGTTTTATAAACAGATTCCTTACAGTTTGTGTTATTGATTTATTAACAATATAGCGTTTATTACAGCAAGCAATTCATCATATCAATTCCATTGACAATTAACTGTATGTCCGTTTTGTCCTGTATTGCGATCGCCAATCCGTCTGCCAAACTTGGCGATTATTCTGCAACGCAAATATTCTGCGGCAGGTGATACCCATGTCTAGACTTTCGACGGGCTTGATAATGACGAAGATTTACATTTAAAATAAATACTTCGCAATATAATTAGTTATTATGCGGATAGCACCATTGTTTAAAAAATGTAAACCTATTTATATATATTATTAAAAACAAAATCCTTTTTGTGTAAATAAATTTCCAAATTACATACCACATTACACTCAACAAATAACATCGCACTTTTCTTGAATGACTTTTCAGCAGTTTGCGACCTTAAATTCCAATTTCTTTGCCGAAATGACGCAAACAACAGAATAGTCACACGCCATCATCCTTCGGAACCATATTATCCAGTTTCAACTGTTCCAACTGTAGTTGCCTCCTTATGGAACCTAACTGAGTCAGTATGTTCACATTCTTCCCCTCTTCATTTGGTAAACTCTTTAAAATGTTTCTTTGTACGGCCGGTACTTTCCATTTGCAGTCAACCATTTGCATTGCCTCGCTTAATTCTGTATTTTCGTTTATATCTTTCGCAATATTAATAGGGGAGTGTCTCAAAACCGGAATCGGTAACGTGTCCTCTTTATCGGTTTTTGTGTCGCGTTTTTCTTTAGGCTGCGTATGGATTAGTGCCTTCTCCACTTTAAAGTTTCTGTTTCTTTCATCATTTTTAACATAATCTGTGAGATTTTTATTAGTGTCTTCCATTTGCACTTTGTTTTGAGCTTCTTTGTGCAGGTTGTTTGACATTAAACTCTCTCTGCTCGGATTAAGGTTCTTTCTTAGATAACTTTCTACATCGTAGTTTTTGGAAAAGATCGAGTTATCGGGGATATTGATCGAGTAAGGCGGTTTTGTTTGGGGGTTAGTTTTATTTTGGTTGTACAAGGGTAGCTTCGAGGGGTTTTTATCGCTGTGGGACGTTTGAATGATTTTTCGGGAAAAAGGTTGGTACTGAGATGTTGCCCGCATTAGAGTTTTCTTTTCTTCATCTATCTCTTTTTGTAGAGCGTTGCGTTTCTTCTCGTATTCTGTCGCGTGCTCCCTCAACTGAAATCCGCAAATATTTATTATGTAGCACCTTGACTGTGCCTTCCATTGTCGATTTGGTTAATATATAATATATAATAAATATTAAATATTAAAGAAAAAATAGTACCATGTTAAAATACCTGATTACTTGAAATGCAGTTATTTAAGTACTAGGTCATTGAATATGCTGGTATATTAAAGTATCGGGTCAATGGAGATGTGGGCATATTAAAACATCGGGCCGCTAGAGATGCCAGCATATTAAAGTATCGGGTCACTGGAGATGCCGGCATATTAAAATATCGGGTCACTGGAGATGCTGGTATATTAAAGAATCGGATCACTGGAGATGTCGGCATATTAAAGTATCGGATCACTTGAGATGCCAGCATATTAAAGTATCGAATCACTTGAGATGCCGGCATATTAAAGTATCGGATCACTGGAGATGCCGGCATATTAAAGTATCGGATCACTGGAGATGCCGGTATATTAAAGTATCGGATCACTGGAGATGCCGGCATATAAAAATATCGGGTCACTGGAGATGCTGATATATTATAGTATCGAATCACTGGAGATGTCGGTATATTAAAGTATCGGATCACTGGAGATGCCGGCATATTAAAGTATCGGATCACTGGAGATGTCGGCATATTAAAGTATCGGATCACTTGAGATGCCGGCATATTAAAGTATCGAATCACTTGAGATGCCGGCATATTAAATTATCGGATCACTTGATATGCCGGCATATTAAAGTATCGGATCACTGGAGATGCCGGCATATTAAAGTATCGGATCACTGGAGATACCGGCATATTAAAGTATCGGATCACTGGAGATGCCGGTATATTAAAGTATCGGATCACTGGAGATGCCGGCATATTAAAATATCGGGTCACTGGAGATGCTGATATATTTTTTTTTCTTTTTTAAAAATCGTTACCCCCACACTAAAAATAGTACCATGTTAAAATACCTGATTACTTGAAATGCAGTTATTTAAGTACTAGGTCATTGGATATGCTGGTATATTAAAGTATCGGGTCAATGGAGATGTGGGCATATTAAAACATCGGGCCGCTAGAGATGCCAGCATATTAAAGTATCGGTTCACTGGAGATGCCGGCATATTAAAATATCGGGTCACTGGAGATGCTGGTATATTAAAGAATCGGATCACTGGAGATGTCGGCATATTAAAGTATCGGATCACTTGAGATGCCAGCATATTAAAGTATCGAATCACTTGAGATGCCGGCATATTAAATTATCGGATCACTTGATATGCCGGCATATTAAAGTATCGGATCACTGGAGATGCCGGCATATTAAAGTATCGGATCACTGGAGATGCCGGTATATTAAAGTATCGGATCACTGGAGATGCCGGCATATAAAAATATCGGGTCACTGGAGATGCTGATATATTATAGTATCGAATCACTGGAGATGTCGGTATATTAAAGTATCGGATCACTGGAGATGCCGGCATATTAAAGTATCGGATCACTGGAGATGTCGGCATATTAAAGTATCGGATCACTTGAGATGCCGGCATATTAAAGTATCGAATCACTTGAGATGCCGGCATATTAAATTATCGGATCACTTGATATGCCGGCATATTAAAGTATCGGATCACTGGAGATGCCGGCATATTAAAGTATCGGATCACTGGAGATACCGGCATATTAAAGTATCGGATCACTGGAGATGCCGGTATATTAAAGTATCGGATCACTGGAGATGCCGGCATATTAAAATATCGGGTCACTGGAGATGCTGATATATTAAAGTATCGGATCACTGGAGATGCCGGCATATTAAAGTATCGGATCACTGGAGATGCCGGCATATTAAAGTATCGGATCACTGGAGATGTCGGCATATTAAAGTTTCGGATCACTTGAGATGCCGGCATATTAAAGTATCGAATCACTTGAGATGCCGGCATATTAAATTATCGGATCACTTGATATGCCGGCATATTAAAGTATCGGATCACTGGAGATGCCGGCATATTAAAGTATCGGATCACTGGAGATGCCGGTATATTAAAGTATCGGATCACTGGAGATGCCGGCATATTAAAATATCGGGTCACTGGAGATGCTGATATATTAAAGTATCGGATCACTGGAGATGCCGGCATATTAAAGTATCGGATCACTGGAGATGCCGGTATATTAAAGTATCGGATCACTGGAGATGCCGGCATATTAAAGTATCGGATCACTGGAGATGTCGGCATATTAAAGTATCGAATCACTTGAGATGCCGGCATATTAAAGTATCGAATCACTTGAGATGCCGGCATATTAAATTATCGGATCACTTGATATGCCGGCATATTAAAGTATCGGATCACTGGAGATGCCGGCATATTAAAGTATCGGATCACTGGAGATGTCGGTATATTAAAGTATCGGATCACTGGAGATGCCGGCATATTAAAATATCGGGTCACTGGAGATGCTGATATATTAAAGTATCGAATCACTGGAGATGTCGGTATATTAAAGTATCGGATTACTGGAGATGCCGGCATATTAAAGTATCGGATCACTGGAGATGCCGGTATATTGAAGTATCGAATCACTGGTGATGCCGGTATATTAAGGTATCTAGTCTGTGGAGATGCCGGTATATTAAAGTATATTAAAGTACGGGTCACTGGTGATGCCGTATTGCCGTATGTAAATAATTATTACTTACAGATTCATCAGCATTGATCTGTCTGTAAGTTTCATGTTGCTGGGCCACTTTCAACGCACGTAATTGTTCTTCTAGACGGCGCATTTCCGCCTGCTCGAGCATTCTAGAAAAAGATATGAATTTTTTTTTATCACTAATCACTGCGTTAACAGTCCACTGGACATTGCCTCCCATACTCAGGAGAATTTATTTTGGATTGGTGAATCAAAGTCGATCCTATTAGGTTTTGCCTACATAGCTACCTACCAAGGAGATGAACTTGATTCCATACAAGCCTGGGCCCGGCGTGAACAAACTTAAAATATGTCGTAGCTTGAAGATTTAAACATTTACTAATTATGAAAAAAATTATATTTTTGCGGGACATGGGGTTCTGTTTTTATTTTATGTTTTATAATTTGTAGGTTATGTAGTAAATTCACTCGTTCTTGTGATAAGTTGTTTAAATAAATTGAAAAGAACACAAAATAATGCAGTTTTGTAATTATAATAAAATTGAACTCAATCTTTTTTAATTGTTTACGTAACTATTTTCTGCACATATTAATAAAATGTCATCTAGAAAACCAGCCGCAGGCTGTACATTGTCTGTTCTATTCCTCTCAAAACTTAAGTACCACATTATCGCCATTATGTGGGCGCAACAACCTACTGTCCTGTGATCCGAGAGAAAAGACAAGGGATAAATTAAATAAATCCAGAAAGTAGAATCAAAAAAAAAACAGTCACAATGCCAAATGCGCATGCCGCATGAGTTGAATCTCGAAGTTACCAAGTTAAGTCTCCCACATAACAGGCAATGATCAATTACCATACAGCCTATTCAGTCTTGCGGGATAATATTCAAGTGTTTTTTTATTGGGTTAATAACAGCCTATTCAATGCGTTTTCTAAATATATTCTTTTATTCAATATTAATTAACACAGATTCACCTCGATGTTTCAATATTATGATTTTTTTGATAATGAATGCTATTTTATTATAAAAATAGCCTTAATTATCAATTGCCATAGACAAAATAGAGAAAAATATTTAAAAACGTTTCATTTTTGCTATAGCAAAAGCATTGATTTCGTTTTACAGTTAAAAAAAAATGTTTTTATGATTGTCCCAAGTACTACAGAAATTAAGAACATTTATATACGCTTATTGTTTATCGTTTTACTACTTACATATTTTTGTATTATTGTTACAAACGATGTCAAGCACCCAATTTAATGCATCTCCTTTCGGAAGATATTAACCATGAAGTAAATACAAAGAGGAGACGTAATTAAATTCCACTATGTAACATCGCGTGAAAATTTGCGGGGTGAGGGGATGCAAAGCCCCACCCACTTTACACTATTCTACATCTACCGATAAATAGTAAAACTACTCGAATCTTTCTATATCGATGTTGCAATGTAGCTTAGCTATCTTGACGGTAGATGGCGGCATGTCCACAAAATGTTATAAACTATAAAAATAATATATTGGCGATTAAAATTTCTTTATGTCTGAATGCAAAACAAATTTCAGCACCTTCGTATGATTATTTTATCATTACTGAGCTCTACGTACCTTTATATTTTTCATTCACATGACACAAAGTGTCGCCATCTAGTGTCGAATATATTTAATTATATTTGAAAGCCGACGCAAAGAGATTTTTCTAGAACTATTTTGATAAATTAGGTGTAAATTATTTACAAATGAAATGTGATGCCATCCATAACATCAGAGCGTCTATCTGAGTAGTTTTTACACAATAAAACACAACACTTCATCCTTTTCTTCTTCACTTCATCCTTTTCTTCTTAATACTACGAAAATACACCGATTTGCGATTTTTCAACACATAAGCGCACAGGACGAATGCTGACAGTATACTAACTAAAGCCACGCCCACTATGATGACGTCAGGACGTACTTAGAATCACAGTGCACAGTTGCTTATGCCGTCTCCCCTTTGTATTAGCTTCATGATATTAACTATGCAGGGAATTTAACAGTGGTAGAGCCACGCGGCAGCTTTTGCTGTCGCACGGATGGGCCGGTTCGAACCGGAGTAGTACCACGACCTCACAGAAAACCAGCGTGAAGTAGAGGTTTACCTCTGCGTTTCGCTTGGTGAGTGCAGGTGGCCGGAGGCCCTTTTTACTGGAAATGAGGCATTCCATCTTAGTCCTCACGGGTGACATCGCATCTACATTTTGATTTGTAACAGAGGATAGATGTAGATGTCTATTGGCCGCAGCAACCACTTACCATCAGGTGGACTGTGTGCTCGTTTGTAACCCGTATCCTATAAAAAAAAATCCAGAATCACTCGTTAAATATGTTTCAAATATTAAAAATCTAAATCAACTTCCTTCTTAAGTTAAAGCGACCAAAATTTTAAGCACTCCTAAAAAGGTAATTGACCATTTAAGAATATCGAGAGGCGATAGAAGGAAACAAACTAGGTGTTCAGCAGCGTCTTCCTAATAAA
Source organism: Parnassius mnemosyne (assembly GCA_963668995.1). Lineage (NCBI taxonomy): Eukaryota > Metazoa > Arthropoda > Insecta > Lepidoptera > Papilionidae > Parnassius > Parnassius mnemosyne. The sequence continues at coordinate 31,366,320 of CAVLGL010000084.1, forward strand.
AATAAAAAACCGCGGTTACCAAACCGCTTGCCAAGCGTGGCAACTATGGCAAATATCCCCCTCTATGAGGCGATCTATGGTGGAGGGCCTTTGTTCAGCAGTGGACTTGATAAGCAGTAGCGGTAATGGTAATATTTAACCGTCTTGACTGTCACTAATATTATCACAAGTAATATTTTATTGTAAAAAGAAAATCAAATAATTTAGTAATTTATTAATTAAAGTGTAAATATCCAACTATATTGACTCTCTTATCATTCAAATTGGAACACAACAGAAACATGTAAAAAGGTTTGAACCCTGGGCAGAAATTCTTTACTAAATAAAAAATGTTATAACATCTTACTTCTCTCTAGTTTTTCTTTCTTCTCGAATCCTCTGCTGTTCCATGATCTGATTTTTCAACTCCTGCTGGTAAAATTGACGCCTCTCCGCCGCTTCCTTTAAAATAACAACATAGCATTATATAAATTACCAGCTGACCAGGCAGACGTTGTTCTGCCCTTTCCAGCGACCATTTGCTTTTCTAAAAAAAAAAACTCCTGAGATTAGCAATAAAAAAAATGGAGGGTCACTTATCGGGATAGAAACTATCCTATCTCTCAAGTTGAACTAAACTGGACACAATGTGTAAAATTTCATTGAAATCAGTTCAGTAGTTTAGGAGTTCATCGCGAACAAACAATGTGACACGTAATTTTTAGATATAAAGATTATGAAAGCAAATATTTGTGTTACTTTGAATTGTGATCGGGAATAAACTGCGCCTTCCTGTTTTATTTCCCTATGTCACCTTTAACGACACTCACAGAATGATATAAGGCAGTGGATATTCTTACACCGCCTATATACGGCGTAAAAAACTGCGATTGGCAACCCGCATACCAAGCTTGGCAAGATGCCAAATATGGGAGATATGGGCAATGAGTCAATCAATATGTTATGTTCTATGTTTAGCTGTGGACTTTTTATAGGCTATAATGTTAATGGTCCATGGGCTACAGTAGCCATTTACTATCAGGTGGCTGTACGTTGTAAGTACGTTTGTCACTTCAATTTAATTTTAAAAAAAAAACTTGTTCAATAGTTGACTGTTACAGGCTCATGAATAAAAGGAAATTTACCTTCTCAGCTTGCAAATTTCTCATCTGTATAGCCTCTGCGTCGAATATGGACGGCATGTAGGAGTGTCGCAGATCGGCAGTCAGCTTGTCTTTGTTATACTTCTTGACCACGCTCGCAGAACGTTCTGGAAATAGAAAAACAATTGGATTATTTCGAAAAATACAAACAGACTTCAATATCATCATGTTACAAAAACACAGTCGAATTAATGCTTTTCTAAATAAATTATTATCTGACTGATTAAGAATGTCAAGCAATTGAAGTATTTTATTTTAATAATTCATAGACAACTATAATTTTTAATTTGTTTGTGTTGTATTTTTTCCTATAAATAAATTTTATCTTAGAATTGAAAAATCGGTCCTTATGCCCAAATACGCAAACACTACTTAATTTTCAGACACCGTTAAGTCTCGCTCTGTCTCTATCACTTTAAATCAGAGTGACTGAGACGGAGACGCAACGGCATCTTAAAATTAGAAGCGTTTGATTAAATCAGTGAAAATATTTATAATGTATATGTATATAGTAATGTTTAAAGGTGTGTTCTGGATGCTTGTACTCGTGTCATTTATGTATGATAACGCCTTCCTAATATAACTGACTCCGTGGTGCAGTGGCTTATCAATGAGTTGCACGGCTGGGGGCCGCGGGTTCGAAGCACGCTAGGTACAAGTATTCGTTTGGCTTACAAATAATTGTTTCGGGTCTGGATGTTTGCCTTTGTGCAATTTATGTTTGTAAACTACCCTCACGAAGTCACGATACAGGAGAAAATTCTAGTTTTGAGAAAAAAAGGAAGAAATAGAGTAATAGTGCTCGAGTATGTGCACAAGCACAATAGCACTCTCTATTCCCTCATTGTCATAGTCCGACATGTCGACAATCCGACACGATCGGAGAGAGATCAAGTGCAAGACTTTTTATGTTTTTATGTGCTTTCCGAGGCACGGGGGTGAATCACTGCCCAACTTCTCGACTCCCGGCTAGTACTGAGAACTTTTTAACAGTATAAATTATTTTGGTCCAATCCGGGTTTCGAACTCGGGACCCCATGACCGACAGTCGTGCTTACGAACACTATTTTTTTTTTTATAGTATTTGGGTGACAAACGAGCACACAGTCCACCTGATTGTAAGTGATTGCTGTGGCCCATAGACATCTACATTTATCCTCGTTTGCGAATCAAAATGCAGATGCGTTGCCACCCGTGAAAACTAAGATAGAATGCCTCGTTTCCAGTAAAAAAGGGTCTCCGGTTATCTACACTCACCATACGAAACATAGCAGTGTTAAGCTGCTATTTGACGCTGGTATTCTGTGAGAGCGTGGTCCTTCCCCGGTCGAGCCGACCCATTCGTGCTACAACTATACCAGTAATATAGCTGCAGCATGGCTCTACCACGTATAAACTATACTAATGAGATAGTCAAATCAAGTAAGATATAACTGAACTGGAAATGGGTAGAACAGGTGCTCGACTTAAACATAACAAGGTACCTACTAAGGTACCACATATGCTGAGAACATCGTGAAGGAACTTTCATGTCTTAGAAATTATAACTCCAAAATATGATCTTTGCCCATACGTAAAAGCAAGGAACTTGTGGACAACAGTGGGAAGTGTGAGTGTGATTCCTGAGTGGAAGCTAACCGTCAAAGTCTCCATAGCTCCTTCTCCTCTCCTGCATCTTCCACTGACTCCAGTTGTCCTCCGTCCATTTCTGTTCTCCGGCTAATCGAGGGGATAGCTCCCTTTCTGCTTGCGTTAGTTTTTGCTGGTTTGATGGCACCTGTGATGATATCATAAAATGACTTTCTAGAGAAAAAACATATTTTACAGAAATTAGTATATTATATTTTTTAAATAAAATATGACGAGAGAATATAAAGAAATACATCGAACTCATTATTTATGATTATTCAGTAGAACTCATATTACATTTCTGATCGAACTTCAAGATCGAAGTGCGTTTGATCATATTTTACGAATAACATGGCTGGCGTTCGAAATTAAACCAATGAATCCACGACTTTTTCTGCCACCAGTGCGGCGCCACTTAAAAATTAGGTGTAATATTTGACAGATTTCATAGCGCGGAAGATAATTTGTTCGAAAAACATGAAGGTTAATGTTTATTTCTGGTAGTTATATTTTGTATTAATTAGATTAAGAATAAATGAACCAAACCACAGATAAAAAAGTGAAGAATGTGCAAAAACTTAAAGAGCAAATCACTGAGGCATTGTTTTGTGTATTAATATAATACTCTAGAAACTGATAAACTTTTATTTAAAACTAACTTCTCAATTTTGTGTTACAAAAAGCTTTACCTACTTTAGTGTCAAGTAGCGACATCTGGTGAGTGGAATGATATTATTATATTTTTACACCGCATAAAGCCATGACAGCTATCAAAACTAACTAATGATATCAGTTTACTCGACTCCTAAGAGTCAGTAAATTCATCATGGACAACATGCTTTACGACAGCGCAGTTCTTTTCCCTGCTTCAAAATTCTATTAGACCTATGGTCATATGACTTAATTCTATAAGGGTTGCCATATTACACAAAAGTGGATTGAAAGGGTTAATAATAATAAAATTAAAATGACGGATGATGAAAACACCAAAAAAACTCACCGCATACAATTCGACGTCGTCGGTTTGGACAGCAACGGATAGTGGCCTTCCCAAACTGTTGACTTGAACACCAGTGTCCACCTTGCTGTAAGTTTTAAGAATCAAATTGTAGATGTATTGTCACCCCTGAGGACTAAAATGGAATGCCTCGTAACCAGTAAAGTTAAGTAATTTTTTTCACGTGGTAGAGCCATGCTGCAGCTATACTAGTAGACAAGTTCTAAGACATGAAAGGTCCCTCACAATGTTCTCATCATATGTGGTACTGCCCGAACCAGAAATTGAATGCATCTATCGTAGGTACCTTGTTATGTTTAAGTCGAGCGCCTGTTCTACCCATTTCCAGTTCAGTTATATCTTACTTGATTTGACTGTCATTAGTATAGTTTATACGTGGTAGAGCCATGCTGCAGCTATATTACTGGTATAGTTGTAGCACGAATGGTTCGGCTCGACCGGGGAAGGACCACGCTCTAACAGAATACCAGCGTCAAATAGCAGCTTGACACTGTTGTGTTTCGAATGGTGGGTGTAGAGAACCGGTGACCCTTTTTACTGGAAAAGAGGCATTCCATCTTAGTCCTCACGGGTAACAACGCATCTGCATTTTGATTCGTAATCGAAGATAAATGTGGAAGTTCAGCTTATCCCAGGAACATGTTATATGAATATTTTTTAATTATTTTAGAAATATCATGGTAACATTTCTGTTAATTTTTGAAGTTATTCAATTTCGTGCACTAAACTATTTTTTTTAATGTTTTTACCGCTTCTTTAACAATCTTACTATGCATTTACTTAATACTCTATTCCCTTAGTCTCATAATCCGATGGGACTGAAACCCGTCACGACCGGAGAGATATCAGGCGCAGGATCAACGGCTTTACGTGCACGGGGGTGAAACACAGTCAACATTCGGACTGCTACTGTTAATTTCTTGACAAAGAAACCCTAATACTATTTTTGGATCGACCTGGGATTCGAACCCGGGACAACGTCATCAGTTGTCGAGCGTACGACAACCAAGAAGGCAATCAGATTGCATCATATATAAGAATTTACGTGTTAGAGCCATGCTGCAGCTATATTACTGGTATAGTTGTAGCACGAATGGGTCGGCTTGACCGGGGAAGGACCACGTTCTCATAGAATACCAGCGTAAATAGCAGCTTAATGCTGCTGTGTTTCGTATGGTGAGTGTAGCGACCGGAGACCTATTTTACTGGAAAAGAGGCATTCTATCATTAGTCCTCAGGGCTGACAACGCATCTGCATTTTAATTCGCAAACGAAGATAGATGTAGATGTCTATGGGCCCCAGCAACCACTTACTATCAGGTGGAGTGTGTGCTCGTTTGTCACCCCAATTCTATGAAAAAAGGTGACCAGTGTCTTTAGTACAATATTTTGACTAAAACGAAATCTCATGCTACCCAAAAGCGATGACCACTGTAGTACTTCATATGGAGATGAAAATTCCATTAGCATTTCTAAAATTAAATAACTTGATATTAGAATTTGTATTTATATCAGTATAGTAGAGTACTTACGTTCTAAACGTATCACTACTCCCGTTGGAGACATCCTGCCCGTAATTCCAACTGGCCCTGCGTCTAATCGGACTATGATTCTCCTGTTCCAACTGTCTCCTCTCTTGTTCCTTTTCTTCTTCTTGCGCTCTTTCCTTCTCCTCGCGCTCCCGACGTTCCCTTTCCGCTTTTTCTTTCGCTTCCTGTTTCAGCTTCGCTTGCTGTAAACATTGGTTACACATATTGTAGTGTTTGCATTAGGTGCGAGGTAGCCTTAGTCTAGCACTCTCTTACATATTTCTCGGGTTTCGAGAGTATAGAGAATCAGTACAATAACAGACTGTGAGGTATTCCATTTTAGTCCTCACAGGTGACGCATCTGTAGCTATATATAGTAGCAGAAAATTATTAGCCCTCATTTCAAATGAGGGCTAATAATTTTCTGCTCACCAGATGTCGCTAGTTGATACTGAGGTAAAGTTTTCTGTTACACAATGTAAATTAATTGAGAAGTTGTTTTTTAATAAAAGTTTATCAGTTTCTAGAGTATTATATTAATTCACAAAACAATGCGTCAGTGGTTTGCTCTTTAATTTTTTTAAGTTTTTCTACTTTTATGAATATCTGTGGTTTGGTTTATCTATTTAGAATGTTATTAATATGAAATATAGCTAATAGTACAAAAAGAAACAATAACTTTTACATTTTACGAACAAATTAACTTCCCCGCTATGAAATTTTCTACTAAGTTCGTTTGTCATTTCATATTTATAAAAATAAGTTTCATCATCAGCAGACGTAAGCCCAATTGCCCGTAAACGTCCACTGCTATACATGTGTCTCCCCGTATTGAGGATATGCCTTAACATACGCTTGGCAAGTCGAGTACCAGATGTACTGTACAGGTGGCTCTGTTTCTCGTCTCCGGTCTGGATATTTTACATCTATCATAAGTCAGATGGTTATAGCGTCATGAGATCATATTGAGATCAGATGCCATGAGATCTTTTGGCATTTTCCATAGTCCCCTTTTACGATACCCACTAGCAGAAATATGGTGATAAATTTTCTTACGTCGCTAGCAAAAATTTGTATATAATATTATACTATTGTATAAAACACGATCGCGGAGCAAGAATTTTTTTATTGCAACTAACATAGTTTACAGTATTTGCGATTCGTAAACCGAGTTTATTCTCAAGTAATTAAAGTTCACATTTGTATGAATTGCAATAATTTGAAATTCTTCCTGCTCCGCGATCACGCCATAGTCAAGTAAAGTAACAAGCTAGATACGTTCTACTATTGGATACAGGACATCTCTTAGATGGTGGGCTTAGAAAGAATACACCTCGCTGCACCAATTCTTGTCGAAGTTTAGATTATAGACCTTTTAAAAAAAGTAAACTGTTTTCTTGAAGGTCCCTCCCCATGTCAAATTCACAGACATCCTCCTTTCCTTCAACCGTTGTCAAACTGCTGACGAAAGCAAACTCCACTATATTGTCGTGTAAGGTAGAAATAATTTAAAATTTAAAATTTTGTACAGCAGACTTCAATATAAGTTATTAAGAATAACTCGAAAACTATTGATCTGACCTTGATCAAATTTAAATGGGAACCACATGAGAAGTACCAGCTTTCAAATAAAAAAAATCATCGAAATCGGTTCACCAAGTAAAAAGTTATGAGGTAACACACATAAAAAAATACAGTCGAATTGAGTTCCGTCTCCTTTTTAGAAGTCTGCAGAAAATATAGAAAATTGCACGGTAGGGGACCGCCAAGTAGCCAGATGATGGTAGTAAAAATTTGTCGTTACATGTGGTGAAACTTGGTGGCTGTAATTAATCCGAACAATTCCTCGAAGCACACTTCGAGATAAAAAAAAATAACAATGCAAAGAGATGCAACTTCTTTTTGCAACGTGCACAAAACTTGATTTCGACTGGATTGCAAACCGTGAGCTATGGTGTAGTTACACTGATTTCCTAGTAATATCACATACCTGATCGAGATATTCCCTGTACTGTTGCTGTCTAAGTTTCCGCAGAGTGTTTCTTCTCCTCTCATATTCCCCTAGTCCGAGCAACGCGTCCCCTGTTGTTCTCTCCCCTCTTATCAGTGGATTATTAGGCGAGTATTCCCCTGCTTTCAGCATCACTGGTAAACCTGTGCAGCGCTAAAAATATAAAATATCATTAGCAAAAACCTCCCACTAAATGCCAGTGACGATCTGTAGAGGCATGTAGGAAGTTTATGAACGTAAGTTCTGAGCCACCTCTTCTTTTTCTTCAGCAATATGACATAAGGAATGTTAAGTTTTAAAGAATACGGACTCTTAAACTTCAGTCTGACAGTAACTGCAATTTTAAGTGACGAAGGTCTTTCTTTTTTTTTATAGGATAAGGGTGACAAGCGAGCACACAGTCCACCTGATGGTAAGTAGTTGTTGGGCCATGGCCATGGGCCATATACGTATCCGTATCCTCGATTAAGAAACAAAATGCAGATGCGTTGTCGACCGTGAAGACTAAGATGGAATGTCTCGTTTCCAGTAAAAGGGGTCTCCGGTTTTCTACACTCACCATACGAAACACAGCAGCATTAAGCTCCTATCAGCAGCATTAAGGTGCTATTTTACGCTAGTATTCTGTGAGAGCGTGGTCCTTCCCCGGTCGAGCCGATCCTTTCGGAGATGTAGATAGTCTATGGGCCACAGCAACCACTTACCATCAGATGGACTGTGATCGTTTGTTACCTTATCCTATAAAAAAATAAAAAAAGATACGTTCGTTCGTTCTGCGTAGATCGGACCATACATTACATAAAGGTAGCCGGTCTTACTGTAACATCGGGGCGTCAAATACTTCGGGGTACCCCCTGACCACGGGTGCTGTAAAACAGCCGAAACGTCAGGCATTAGTAAATGTTAGAATTAACGCGATAAAACCCGTAAAATTAGTTTAATTTAAACACATGCATTAAAATCAGCGAAGCACACACTGCGTCAACGCGGCAATCACTAGACACGCGCGACCGCCTCTCACGCGATGCTACAGGTACAGCTCAATTAATTGCACTAGACTAATTCAACGCTTCGTTACACTCACAAACAACTTAAGCGTTCTGTAATTTTAACAAGTCACGACAGTTATATTCAGAAAGGTTAGGCCATTTGATATATGGTCCCAATTGTCGACTATAGTTAAATAAAAAAGATTTAACTTTAGAACGGACGTCGTGTTTCTAAAGAGGATACTTTTAGAGAATCCAGAATTTTTTTTTTATGCCGTGGAACATCCGCGTAGAGTAGTTTAATCTAACTTTCAGGAAGATCTTGTAGCATGTCACTACTCGCCTGCAAGGAGAGCTTTCCTATAAGCTACAATAGAATAGCTCGTAAATAAGCTAGTAAATTTAGCTTTATATACCAACTCCCAGCTCAGGGGAACAGCTCCCCGCGGCTTCGTCCGCGTATAATTTAGGTTTTTTTGCGCGGAACCTTAATTCTTTTTCTAAAATAAAAGTAGCCAATTTACTTCTTATAACATCAGCTATCTGTCAGTGAAAGTCCATTTCGAAAACCATTTCGGAGATTAGCCAGAACAAATAGACAGATAAAAATTGTGTTTATAAGTACCGTAGGTATATACTTTCATATGCGTTTAGTAAAAAAAATTTTACCATTTGTTATTTTGACATTACAAACAGCCACTTTAATTTTATTTATTGGTATAGATATAAGTAGATAAAATACCATGTAATATAGCATAGTGTGAACATGTCCATAAAAATGGTAGTTGTTTTGCTATATAATATTTGCTATATTCTATATACAAAAGAATAGTTTGTACTGAGCTTTATTTCATGCACGTCTTTCCGCAGAGTCAACTTAAAACTCCGCAGTTATAAATACACTGCAGCGGTGACGTAACTCCAAGCTACGTCAAGAGAATGAGAAAGATACATCCCACGACGGGCACAGGCTTCTACTCGTTTATGAAAGGGTGAACACCTAATCCACCGCTCTGCTCTAATGCGTACTGGCGGACTGCATGTCTCCGAAATATTTTTAATTCATTCCACATGGAGGTTTCTTCGCGATGTTTACCTTCGCCACCGAGCAGGTGTTAAATCAGCATTACAATTGCAACTTATTATTTCATTGGCGCAGTGATTTTAACAATGAGTTACGGCCAGAGATTTAACTTATCTAAGATATAAGTATCTGAAATACAGATACAGGATACAAACTATGTATTTTTATATTGTACGAGTAACTATAAAACTTTTTTAAAATTCATTTCGTATCTTGTATTTAAATACCTTTTGTTCAGTATCGTAGTATTTTCTAGATACTATGTTTGCTAAAATACTTTTAGTAATAGAACAGACTCTATTATGACATTTAAGGTGACATTAATTTTAAATGTAAATGTTGTCGTAGATAAAACTGAACGCGCCATTGAATCTTTATTCTAGGGCCTAATTGATAGATGGCATGGCAATTCAATATTTCCAAAGAGATTTAAATATATAGGTATACACTTAAATGTCTTTGTATATTTCTAAAAAATGTCATCGACTATGCCCCTTGACTCGTGTCATTTTTAATTATTTCACATAATAGTCTGTGTTTCAGGGAGATCTCACACGACCAGACGTAAAAGTTTGGTCGTGTGAGAAGCCCCTGTGGAGCGACCCCCAAATGAGAAGACATTTGGGGGTATGATCATGAGGCATCATCGAAGAAAAATGAGTGATAAACTGTTTGACGAACTGGTTTTACTTAAGTCTCAATTAAAACCTTAAAAATATAATATTACTATTGTGTCACGTTTACGCGATCAACACGATTTACATGTAAAAAAATAAACTTTCATTAAAAAAAAAATGTGTTTTTTTACAAAAGTATTTTATCTATAAAAAGTATTTAAAAGATACGTATTTTATATCTATTATTTCAGATACCACTTCAGAAAGTTATTTGCATCTGGTATCTGATATACTTAATTTTAAAGTATTTTACATTTTGTATTCCATATACTTTATTTAAGGTATCTTGTACATCTGGTTACGGTGCTGAAGGCCGTGGGTTCGAATCCCGCACGGAACAAGTGTTTGTACCTATGACATACAAATAATTGTTCCGAGTCTGGATGTTTGTCTTTGTGCAATTTGTGTTTGTAAACTGCCTCCACGATACAGGAGATAATCCTACTGTAGAAGTAACTTTAAAAAAAAAAAGAAGATTGGCGCCGGATCGAATCCGGGTTGCTCACGTACTGTGCAATTTACAGAGAGCACTTATTTGACTCAATATTTTATTCTATATATGATTGTATACAAATAATTCCCAAAATAGAAGAAGTCGATATCTAGCAGTGGACTTTTAAGGACTTATGACAAAGAAGAAAACGAAGAAGATACCGAAATATAATTTAAATATTTTCTGATATGACAAAGGTGACATACGAACACAGTCCACAGTGAGTTAGTTTCTGTGCTGTAAGTAGATGGTGTGGGCCATAGACACCTATAACTACCCTCGATTAAGAATCAAAATGAAGATGCGTTGTCTCTCCTAAGGGCTAAGATTTAATGGCTCGTTACTAGTCAAAAGGGTCTCCAGTTGTCTACTTACCATACGGAATAAAGCAGCATTGATGATATTTTATGCTGGTATACTATACGACTGAAGTGCTTCCTGGAGCCGACCCATTCGTGCTACTATCATAAAAAGCTAGAGCGTGGGTCTAAGACTTAGAATGTTCTTTTATCACTTTTATAATATCTATTCCCTTGCATTGTAATAATTTCGCTAAAGCACTATTGATCTTCTCCAGCTACATGACACACGCAAGAGAAGACGCAGTAGGTAATTGTATTCTAAGGTTCAGAACCGAACTCACGAAAAATATGAAGCAATGAAGCACTCTGTTGGAAGTCGATGGATACCGGTGGCTCGGAACCGTGCTTTGTGGCATTCCTTGGAAAAGGGGACTCAGCAGACTTGTGGAGGGCTGTTATGGTGAGGGTTTTTTTTATAGAATAAGGGTGACAAACGAGCACACAGTACAGCTGATGGTAAGTAGATGCTGTGGCCCATAGACATTTATCCTCAATTAATTAAGAATAAAAATGCAGATACGCTGTCACCCCTGACGACAGAATACCTCGTTTCCAGTAAAAAGGGTCTCCTGTTCTCTACACTCACCGTACGAAACACAGCTAAAACGGTTATGTATATGAATTAATGATTTTAGATAAATTTCTGTCATCGCTAGGTATCCAGAGTCTCGTCTGTCAGCCAGCCACCCTGCTGCAAGTTTTTGCACTTTAATCTTTCTACATGACATAAAATGTAAGACGAAAAAAATTTTGGCACCAGTTCCCTATACTTGAACCTATACAAAATGAGCAATAATTGAAACTTGAAATGGTTTGCTCTTGGCATGGACATTTGTATAAGCCATTGGCGTGTGCCAATATTATAAGGTTTGAAATGATTTGATTCTATATATCACTATAAAAGGGTGAGCCTTTGTGTGGGATACGTTCGCGCTTGGTACACTTTTGTGGCCTCAAAATTTTGGGGTATGTTTTGCATCAGAGGCCGAGTTGAGTAAATGACACATATATTACTCTGGATATAACTATATTTTTGAGCCATTTGCTGTAGGGATAGCCTATCTGTCCGTATTATCCACGCGTGGCGATGTTTCGAAAGGAGCTCCACGTCTGGTCGTCGCTGTAAGACGGCTGGTTCTTTTCTCGCTCAAACGTTGAGGAGCAGTCATACAGGAGCGTTCTTAAGGCGAAGATACGCATGTACTAGGTTTATATGATAACAGTTTTTTTTTTAAATTGTCATAACATATGTCACGTTAATACCTACCTACTGGTTAAATAAAAGTACAGTATCAAGTTTGAAAAACGAAATAACGAAATTGAAAATAATTTAAAATATTTTGGCACAGGCTTCGGTGAGCTTATACAAGCAGGGGTGTGGGTTGGGGCGCAAAGCCTCTTTCAAGAAATACGCTGTTATTATATTGGCTCTTTAATCTTTAAAACAGACAAACACTACTGCCCATAGACTGGGGGGTGGGGGGGGGGGGGGGGATATTTGCGAGTTTTGGCAGAGGAGGGTTGGCAAGAAACTCTTCTTACTCGAAACGGGACAACAGTTTTTACTATCGAGATGTGCAGCGACGTCGAGATATCAACTATCTGGACGTCGCTGCACATCTGATTCACTTCTTTCAGTCGTCTTTTACGAAACCCAAGGGATGATATGAGGATAGTGGATTCTCTTACATCGCTACTACACGGATATGAAAGGATAGTAAACACCTAGACTGACTCATAGACTAGAGTAATAACAACACCAACACCATCGACTATCTGCGTGGTTGTTCTTAAGACTTTCTACAAAATAACTCCTGGGGTTTCCTTTACAAATTTATTTTTAAACGTGGTAGAACCATTGGAACAGTTATATTAATTGCATAGTTGTAGCACGAATGGGTCGGCTCGACCGGGGAAGGACCACGCTCTCACAGAATACCAGCGTAAAATAGCAGCTTAACGTTGCTGTGTTCCTATGGTGAGTAGAGAACCGGAGACCCTTTTTACTGGAAAAGAGGCATTCAATCTAAGTCCTCACAGCTGACAACGCATCTGCATTTTGATTCGCAAACGAAGATAGATGTAGATGTCTATGGGCCGCAGCAACCAATTACCATTAGATGGACTGTGACTTCTAGCTTGTCACCCTTATCCTAAAAAAAAGTTATAACAACGTTATACAAATATAATATTAATATGATAACACAAGACCTTAAATGTTAAAAGCAGTTCAAAGAGCGTGCAAGTTTGCTGCACCAACTCATTTCACTTAAGACATATTAAGTTAGGTAATAGTGTATTATTATCAAAATAACTTCACACCACACTAAAGTCTATCACTAGCCGCCGCCACAAGCAAGTATTCCTATACTAAGTCAAGCAAAGAACCACTCCCTAAGTTACTAAGGGTGTGTTCCAGTACTGAAATAAAGCTAGCTAATACTATCAGCCGTAAATGTTCGATGTTTTAGGATACCGTAGGTACTTTAGAAATTAGGACCGAAAACAAAGTATAAACATCCGAATTTAGAACCTCCTCGTCTTTAGAATTTAGTTAAAAATAATACTTATACTTTCAATTAATTATCTTAACAATCTCGTAATAGTCATCCCACAGAATAGTTTTCATGTAGCAAAAAGTTATTTATGCTCGCGTATCTATCAAATTATCAAATTAATCACCGACCATGTTTCCGCGGCAAGTACAGCCACATTACTGACGATATCGGATGATGCATCGCGTGGGACGTCATAACAATACGGACTTTTCTATCCAGAGCATTCAGTTCGGTCTGAGTCCACCTGAGTATGCCAAAGGTATACATGAGTACAGGCATGATCCAACCGTTATATGCGTGTGTCTTATTAACGCCCGATAAAAGGCTGTTAAGCACTTTTGTCAAGCGTGCATAAAACACAGCGCAAACTGACTGTTTCATGTACCCCTTTCGACATGGAGGACCACACACTTATTCGTCCCCTGCTTCATTCTGATAGAATTGCTAAAATCACAAGTAATGTTTAGCAATTCCATAAGATGGGAACGACTGGAGACGAATAACTCGAGATCATCCATACAAAAAGGCGGGTCACTTTTGTACCTCCTTTCCGAAGCTGAAATCCCCTCCCGGAACCCTCCAGCAAGGTACTGAGAGGGTTCAGAGAGAGGCAGAACCAAATTGGACTCAAACAATCACCCTGGAAGATACCCCTTCTTATCCTTATGTGGTTCTTCGCAGCCGTTATCCGCTCGCCTAGATGACAAAGAATCGTATTCCACTGCCCCATACACTGCCCGAGGAAGTCTCGAACTGTACAGTCAACCTTGTACAGCTCAAGGACCCTCTTCAGCCATGTATGAGGCACGGAGTCGAATGCCTTTTTATAGTCTATCCAGGCGGCGGAGAGGTTTGACGTTTGTGTTTAACCCCCTTGCCAATGACCGCGTCAATGAGGAGTGGTTCCTTGGTTCCACGACCACCGCCCCAACATCCATTTTGAGCGCGCTACATCCCCTGATTTGAGTTTAGATGACGAGTGATTCTCGCGCTCAAAATGGATGTGTTTTGTATACGGTAGGTAGACACGTTATGGGGCGGTATTTGCTCGGGTCTGTGGAATCTCGGTCTTTGGGAACCAAATGAGTGATACTAGTGGTGAAGAGGCTCGGGCGAGCGTGACACACCACGAACTCCTTCAGCCAGTAGTGATGCAGTCCGTCGAGTCCCGGACTTTTTCAGTTCGGGGCCCTACGGACCGCCTCAGCTACGTCATCCGGCGTTATGATGACGGGGTCCATGGGCGTAACATTCGCACACTGACTCGCCACAACTGTAGGGCCCTTGGACGGAAGTGGGTTACGTCTAATACTGTGGTTTACGGGCTCTGACCACAGGCCGCGCCCGATTGCGACAGTGTCGGCCTGATTCGGTGCTGGGCCCTTTCCACGTACCATTGGCCGCTCCAATGATTTATAGAACCTCTTCTGATCACTCTGGAAGAGACGATTCTGGTTAAACCGTGTGGACCTCTCGGTATGTCGCCGAATCCGCTTCCCCCAAGCAACGATTCTCTGCTTCGTCTATGCGCTCCGTCAGTTTTTGTGTTATATCCGGCTGGGACAAACTGATATTTGACCCAGCAAACGCCATCCTGACTGTGCGCACAATTCTCGGCCTATTATTGCCCAACCTGAAGCTTACCAGTCTGCCAATAAAGGCCCTTGCCTTAGCGATACAGTCCTCAATCTTCCTTCTCCATGCTGGGATAGCGCTACTTTGGCCAGTAGCACGTCCAGACGTGCGAAGTTTGGCACCAACAATGCGGCAAACTGTCAAAGCGGCGGCAAAAAGTATTGAGTTCGTATCGCAAAGATTCCGGCTGGTTTCCAAAAAGGCACATCAGAACCGTCATGACATCCCGATTCCGCTTGTTTAGGGTTATGCGTGGGAGTTGCGGTCGATTTTCGAGAGGCGTACAGCGCGTTTCCACAATCGCTTCCTGCAATTTACTCCTTATCTGCTCTAGTTCGTGGGTGATCATTCCATCATCGCCTGAATCAACCAGAGCGGGAAAATCCATGGCGGGTTCCATGTGGCTGCTAGTCTATGGCCTTAGGAGCCGCATCCCCAGCTATACACGTAGTAGAGCCGTGCTATAGCTATATTTCTGGTAGAGCTGTAGCACAAATGGGTCGGCTCGACCAGGAAAGGACCACGCTCTCACAGAATAGCAGCGTAAAATAGCAGCTTAATGCTGCTGTGTTTCGTATGGTGAGTGTTGAGAACTGGAGACCCTTTTTAATGGAAATGAGGCATTCCACCTTAGCCCTCACGGGTGACAACGCATCTGCATTTTGATTTGTAATCGAGGATAGATGTAGATATCTATGGGCCGCACCAACCACTTACCATTAGGTGGACAGTGTGCTCGTTTGGCACCCTTATCCTATAAAAAAAAGCTGGTTAATTCAATGGGGGAATAGTCTCACGCCGTAGTCGTTCTTGTTCGGCATCATCACATATTTCCGAGCGTATGATGTACCGAACTCGGCCTGCTAGGTTTTGCTCTGTGACGGGAACAGACGGCTCGAGCTCAGCAAAAAAGCGATGCTTCCGGGCCCGATACGCTATCCCTCCAGTTTCTTCCCCTTTGCCCTATAGTACGCCCGCAATGGGTCTATGTTCATATTTTTTGTCCAACGCATACGGCGTACTCCACCAAAGACGGGTGCCGCTTGCCGAGTCCGAGAGGACCCTGCGGACACCAAGTCATCTGGTGGGGATGATGGATGCGAGGGGCTGCTAGGTGTTCGTGCAGCACCTTGCGCTCGGCTGGCGGCCCGCATGCTGTCGCGTCCAGTGCAAGCTCCAGACGCGCCCCGGTGACCCCCAGGCAGCGGCCCATTTTTTTCCATCAACCATAAATTGGGCGTCAATTAACGGGAGACGCCCAGGCCCGGCATCGTTTCATGATTTTGCAGTAAGCTCAAACGAGCCTAAATTAGAACCCTCAATTCTGCCGAGGCACGGCGCTCACACCTATTGGCAAGGCGCTGACTGAATGCGCCGACGTAGCAGTTTTGTCAATTAACTGTTACGTCAGCGGGCGATGGGGTCGTCACTTCCCTACGCCTAATTACTATTTTATTATTATTATTATTACTTAGTTATAAGTTGAAATTACAATTACTAACAAGTAACACTTTTTTCATAAAATTGAAGTAACAAACGAACTTACAGTCCACATGACCATCATGTCACGCGGCTACTGCAGTCAATGGTCACCTGCAGCCAACTTTAAACAAAGAAGGCTAAAGATGCTTGGTCACCTTTGATGACTAAGATGAAATGTCTCACAGCCTGTAATATAATTACTAACCTCCAGACCACACACAGTATACCAGCGTAAAACAGAAGCTTAATGCTGCTGTGTTTCGTATGGTGAATGTAGAGAACCGAAGACCCTTTTTACTGGACTGACTCTTTTTTTGTCTATGGTCCAAAGCATCCACTTACCATCAGGTGGACTGTGTGCTAGTTTGTCACCCTTATCCTATATAAAAAAAGGACCGGAACACAGAAGTGAAAATTAAAGTTGGTAAAAAATTACTTCGCCATGCTGCAGGTATATTAATTGTGTAGTTGTAACACGAATGGGTCGGCTCGACCGGGGAAGGACCACGCTCTCACAGAATACCAGCATAAAATAGCAGCATTAAGCTGCTGTGTTTCGCATGGTAAGTGCAGAGACCCGGGGACCCATTTTATTGGAAAAGGGGCATTCTATCTTAGTCCTCACGGCTGACAACGCATCTGCATTTTATTTCGCAAACGAGGATAGATGTAGATGTCTATGGGCCACAGCAAGCACTTACCATCAGGTGGACTGTGTGCTCGCTTGTCACCCTTATCCTATATATAAAAAAAGTAATTTATTACCAACTTTAATATAATGGATTTCCGTAAAGTAACGCCTGATTCTATTAATTAACAGAAGTGGAAGGACTGCTATTTGGTTGAAATAAGTGAGTGGTTGGCACCTATCCCGACGAACTTCTAGACAGAAAAAGGGTATCCAGTCACCTGTACAACCTAGCCTTAACCACCCATCACTTACAGCCTAGGGATATACGCTTGTAAAATAATATAAAATACGCACACTAAGATAATTCAAATATAGGACAGGACGTTGAATAAAATTTTCGTTTCATTTTAACTTAGCTATAATTTAACTTAATTAAAATTAAGCGCGATTAAATCCGTAGAATTACTATTATTCAATATATAGTATTCGAGTAAATTTAAGAAATCACTAATTAGTTTTAAATTAACAGTGCTGACGTCAAGGTTTTTTATAGAACAGAATTGGAGCAAGCATAATAAACTTTTGGATACTTATTGGAGGCATTTCGCAATTTGCTACAAATGTATAATTATTCTCGCGCGACATTAGGTTAATTTACTCGTTTAATTTATTTTATAAACGTGAAATATAACGTCACATTAGGGAGTGGTTCAGAAAGAAGGCGCGTCGAGGGGCGGCGAAAGGGAACGCATTACATAAATGAGCGACGGTTGAATTTTTGTCTATCACGCAATATAATGGCTTCTGAAACTCAATGCGGATCTTTCAAAGTTTGGCTTATTACCGAATAATATATATCTACTACACATATACATTTTTACGTGATAGAGCCATGCTGCAAGTATATTTTGGTTGTAGCACAAATGGGTTTGCTCGACCGGGGAAGGACTTCGCTCTCACATAATACCAGCGTGAAATAGCAGTTTAATGCTGCTGTGTTTCTTATAGTGAGCGAAGAGATCCAGTACACCATTTTTACATGAAACGAGGCATGTCATCCTCATGGATGTAAACGCAACTGCATTTTCATCTTTAGGTGAACTGTATGCTCGTTTGTCAATTAAAAAAAAAACTTTATACATCCATGATGTAATTTAAAAATTGTATTTTACAACCACGTCTCCATTCTAAAGGCAAACGTAGGATAGCAGAGCCTACTACGTTAGTCACATTGCGCCAACGCGGATGACGAATTCTCGAATTATGCCTTTACTTCTTAAGGCGGCTCTTCACGTTGGCCAACATAGTGGCGAATGTGTTGGCAAAGATATTAGCCAAGAGCTTGTGATGGCGCCTCCACGTTGGAAGGTCGATCAGTTTGCTTCGGTTCACGCCAATATGCGGACGAATTTATTAAAATGGATATTGAAGCGCTAACGGCTGCTGCGGTTTATTTATTCACAGCATACCGCTACTACGTGAATGTGTATAAGAAAAGGGTGATCAAAAAGAAATAGAAAAAAATAAATTTTATTTCTTCTGTTCCACAAACAATTTTAGGCTTGGTAGAGCTCTATAAAGCGAAAAGTTTCTTCATTGGTCATTGTTACTGCCATTTTGTAGACACTAGTTACGATGCGTGAATATAAAATTTCAATCAGGTGTGTGCGATCACTAAATCGCTGTAATTTTGACATTACAAACAGACAATTCAATTATATTTATTTGTATAGATATTCTTATTGTTTAAATTAAGATATATAATTAAAACAGGGAAGTTAAACGCAAAAAAAAATCATTTATTTAAAGTTAAAAAGTTAAAGTTACAGCCTATATACGTCCCACTGCTGGGCATAGACCTCCTCTCATTTGTGAGAGAGTTTTAGGGCAAGGAAATGTCCGCCGCGTTGCCCCAATGCGTGTTGGCGAACTTGACATGTCTTCGAAATATTTTTTTTTCTTATTTCTCAGACATGCAGCTTTCCTCACGATGTTTTACTTCACCGCCGAGCAAGTGGTAAATCAGCACTTAAAATTTCAATTAACAAGTGCCGGCGGGGATCCACCTGGGTACTGCGAAACTTACAGCGAGCGCTAACCATCTGAGCTCATCACGGCTCCTGAATTCATTAATTTATTTAGATTAAAAAAAAGGATATTTTACAACAGTTATATCTCTAAATCTTTGTTGAAATTTGTAAGTATCACTGTTATCGCCGCCAGATCCGACCGGCAGAAAATTTTCAAAAATTCATAAATTATAAACATTAGCACCATGCATTGCTTTTAAACACAATAACGAACTGATTGTGCTAAATCAGACAATGACGACCGTTGTTTTTATAATCTGTGATGACGACAGTGCGGGCCTATAGCATTGTGTTCACCCAACCTGGACAATGACTCATATGTGCCTAACTGAATACTTAATGACGCTAATAAAGATCCTGATATTAGTATGGGAGAGATTTCATAAACTTATGGAAATATATTGATAAGAGTCCACACCTCAACAAGGGCTTCCCCAAAGACTGCCACAAAGCTCTCTCACAGCTCTAAGGCACCTACATCCATCCACCACTCCCTGCACGTCTCAGGTCGTGACTGGATCTAGTTGATCGAAGCCAAAGGCGGCTTTTGACTAAAATTTTAATTAAACGCTTAGTGTTTGACAAATGTGGTAACCATGGTGGTAACCATCCTCACAATAAAACTATGGGCTGGTTTTTCAATCGACAGTTAAAAATTATCAATCTAATAAATTGGAGCTCTACGCTATATTGGAAAAGTCAGAATGTGTCCAAAAAGGCACTTATGGCAATTCACAATGCTGTGTTATTCCCTACTTTAATGTATGGTAGTAAAAGTTATGAAAGTGTAGAAGAAGCACGAGAGTAGAATAAATGTTGTAGAAATGCGGTCATTAAATATGTTAGGGCTGAATCCATGCTGAATCTAAATGACAGGGTGAGAAATTGTGTGGATAAGAGAAGGGTGTGATTTGCAAGATGATGTTGTGACCAGGATTAAGAAAGGAATGCTTCTGTGGTTTGGTCATGTAGAAAGAATGAATGAGGAAAGATTGACAAAGCAAACTTATGTTACAGAAGTGAACGGCAGAGTCGGGGAGGGGCGCCCTAGACGAAGGTTTATTGACGAAATTGGCGATATATTGAAAATGGACCTGATTAGGAGTACTTAACCGACGAGCATGTATGCGTAGGTATATAGATGTGGAGGAGGCGAGAGAGGTGTGCCAGGAATGTGCCAATTGGAAGTACGTAGTCTCTGCCTACCCCTCTGGGTGATATAGGCGTGAGTGTTTATGTATGTAATGTCTAGTAAATTATAACCTGACTGAATATAAAATTTAAACATTTCGAACTATTTTACTCATACAACTGTAATTTTTATTATGTTTATATTATATTTTATCCTATGAGTAAATTTTACCTGAGGATTGAAAAATCGGTTGTATATATATATAATAACTATATAGCCTTACTAGGCAGTATATTATATTTAGGTTAAAAGTCGAAGTGCGGTCACACTTTGGTTTTAGCCAGCTACAACTGGGTTCAGCTGATTTCGAATGGTTAAACTTAGGTGTATATGATGAAATACCTAGACGATACGAGGCGAAAAGATATGTATTCATTCTTTTTAGTTTTTTGAAGCTGACTTTTAAATTTTATCAAAAGTATATTTTTTTTTAGTCTAAGTTACCGGCAGATTAACAGTGCTGCGGCAATTTTGCTGTAAGCTTATGCTGAATCGGTGACGGTTTTGCTTTGCGTTACTGCAACCCAATATTAATAAGATTTTTTTATTTATATTTTTCTTTGTAATTTAATCATTAAATCAAATCTGTATATTTTGTGAACATAGGTTAATTTACAGATCTCAATAATATGTACATAAAAAATATAAGATAGATTATCTATGTCCCACCATTAGGCGTACAAAATATAAAATTAATAAGTGTAGTAAGTACACCAAAATCAACAACTTGATTATGTACTGTAGGTTGTTATTTAATTAAAGCCCAATATACAAATGACTTTGCTACAATGCAGACGTATTACGGTACATGTGATATATAATGTAAAATTGTAACTTTAAAATACAACAAAATCAAATTTATTATTAAGTCCATAGACATCTACATCTATCCTCGATTACGAATCAAAATGCAGATGCGTTGTCACCCATGAGGACTAAGATGGAGTGCCTCATTTCCAGTAAAAAGGGTCTCCGGTACTCTACACTCACCATACGAAACACAGCAGCGTTAAGCTGCTATTTGACGCTGGTATTCTGTGAGAGCGTGGTCCTTCCCCGGCCGAACCGACCCATTCGTGCTGCAACTATACCGATAATATAGCTGCAGCATGGCTCTACCACGTGAATATAGCTCCATTCACAACTATATTATGTTCTTTTGTCATCCTTCCTTAAGTAGATATAAAGGCACCGTACAGTTTCGCTGCCCTTTCTTTTTCGTAGACTCTATTAGTGCCGACATTTGGTTAGCCCAAACCCAAAGATGTCATTATTGTTCTGAATCAGGGCCGGTGCCTAGTAACAGTTTTTATGCAAGATTTTTAATTTTGCTTCAGGAGGAGGTTCTCAATTCGAGGGTTTGTTTTTATATGTATGTTACGTGATATCTTCGCAGATTATGAACTGATTTTGATGATTGTTTTTTTTATTAAATAGGTTATACTTCATAGGTGGTCCCATATAATTTGGAGAGAAAAAAATCCACCTTCAAGGGTAGCAAATAAATAACTTCTTTTTTAGCAATTTGAAATCAGTTTTACTTTGTCTTAAAAGTTATAATTATTAAATATATACTCGTATTATAATAGCACTCCTCTGATGTTATAGTTTATAACGGAATAAAACACATGAATTTAAAAGTTGTTTAGAGCTTAAATGCTATTTGTAAATCTATGCGAGTTGTCGAAATGAGATAATTAGTTTCTTGAGGAATATTTTTCAGTTTTTGGATATATAGTTTTTTTTTTTGTAACTCCGTAATACATATTATCAAAAGCACATTTTATTTTCTAGCTTTTTTAAAATACACTAGTTATATTTCTCATATTATAAAGGCGTCTTACATATATAAATTCAAACATAGAAACAATTATTTGGGAGCTATAAAACTTCTATTTGGGCTTCGAATCCGTGCCCTGCAACCCCCCAACCAAGCACTAACCACTGCGCTATGGAGTTGCAATTTGATACCGTTTTAAAATTGTCGCAAATTTTTACTATAGTTTAAAGTTATAGTTACAGCCTATATGCGTCCCACAGCTGGGCACAGGCCTCCCCTCATTTCTAAGAGGGTTTTTAGGGCAAGGAAATGTCCGCCGCGTTGCCCCAATGCGTGTTGGCAAACTTCACACGTCTTCGAAAATTTATTTTTTCTTATTTCTCAGACATGCAGGTTTCCACACGATGTTATCCTTCACCGCCGAGCACGTGGTAAATCAGCACTAAAAATTGCAATTAACAATTTCATTGGTGCCGGCGGGGATCGAACCCGAGTTACAGTTACAGCGAGCGCTAACCATCTGAGCTACCACTGCTCGTATTATAATATCTAATATAGGCAACGTTAAGATATTGGCCCCGTCCACATACGTCGTTATAATATAAATTATACACATAATTTTTCATATTACGCGTGTACGTTAAATACTATACATATTTTTGCACTTACAAATTTATGCACGCCTACACTTCTACCACAAAATAACACAATTCACAATTATAACACGCTAACACTGCATAGAATGTACACGTGAGTCCGTGTCTAGATCCCAAGTGCTTAGTTATAATAAAAACCGTGCGCGGCAGGCGCGGAATTGGCATTGTTTCTGACGTTTAAGCAACTGTAACAATTTGTTGAATCTCGAGGTACATTCGAGGAAAAAAACTTGCCAAGTTTATTTATAAATCAAGTAGTGTTAAATTGGACTTTTAATTGTATATTCTTAAAGAAACAAGCCGGCTCTAAATTTACATGGTAGATGCTTGTAGCACGAATGAGTCGGCTTGATCGAAATAGGGCCACACTGTCATAGAAATCCAGCGTCAATCAGAAGAATAGTGATATAAGAGTATGAATCAAAACCCTTTTTACTGGTAACGATAGTCCTCAGAGATGACAACGCATCTGCATTTTGATTCATAATCGACGATAGATGTAGATATCTATGGTCCGCAGCTTCCACTTACCATTAGGTGTACCGAGTGCTCGCTTGTCACTCTTATTCTATAAAAAAAATAATCGTAAGTAATTGAATATTATGATAAAAAGCGTTACGTAAATTAAAACATACAGTCCACACTCGAATTAAGAATGTCCTGTTTTTATGTACTTTCTAAGATAATAACTCCTTAGACGAACAAGGAAGAATTCTGAAACATGCACACTATCTTATAATCTTGCTGTTCCCTGTGACTTCGCCCGCGTGGAATTTATTGCGATTGGATTTCATGGGTTTGAATTTTTTTGCGCGGACCCTAAATCTTTTCCTAAAATAAAAGTAGCCTAAGTTACTCCTTATAACATCAGCTATTTGCCAACGATAGTCCCATCCAAATCGGTTCACAAGTTTTTGCGTGATGCGGGTTCAGACAGACGGCGTGTTAGAGTTTTTAATTATAGTATAGTATATTATAGTGTATATATATACAATTAGTTTTATCTTAAATATGTTAGTGCCTTGTTAGACGATATCAAAAAGGTGTAGATTTAATTCGAATGTCTTTTAAAAGTAAAATTTTGTGAACGATTAGTAATTTCAACCAGATGCAATAATATTTGTGGACGATTTGGATTTTATTAAAATAATTTCATTATTATTGTAACAACCATTCAACTTCCTTGTAACCGTTAGCTGTTACCGCCTGAAAATCTACATTCCAGAACTACAGTTGCAACGCTTGGGATGCGGGTTGGCAACCGCAGTTTTTAGGGTTCCGAAGCCAAAGGCAAAAAACGGAACCCTTATGGATTCGTCACGTCTTTCTGTTTGTCTGTCTGTCTATCCGTATGTCTCAGCCACTTTTTTCCGAAACTATGCTGTTGAAACTTGGAAGAACTATGCTGAAACTGAACTTGAAAGAACTATGCTATTGAAACTTGGTAAGTAGATGTATTCTGTGAACCGCATTAAGATTTTCACACTAAAATAGAAAAAAATAACAATAAATTTTGGGGGTTCCCCATATTTAGAACTGAAACTCAAAAAAATTTTTTCATCAAACCCATACGTGTAGGGTATCTATGGATAGTTCGTTAAAAATGATATTGAGGTTTCTAATATCATTTTTTTCTAAACTGAATAGTTTGCGTAAAAGACACTTCCAAAGTAGTAAAATGTGCGCCCCCCCCCCCTCACTGTAACTTCTAAAATAGAATGAACTAAAAAACATATGATCTACATTACCATGTAAACTTCCACCGAAAATTGGTTTCAACGAGATCTAGTAAGTAGTTTTTTTTTAATACGTCATAAATCGTAAACCGCAATTTACCTTTCATTCAATCAACTCAAATAAAAAATAAAAAAAATAATAATTTCAGTACATAATTGTAATGTTTATTTATCAATAACTTAATTAAAAAAAGTACACTATTATTGAAACATCGATCAAAGTTACAACGAACTACAAGAACTTTTATATTATGTTACTTGCTGCTACGGAACCCTTCGTGGGCGAGTCCGAATCGCACTTGGCCGCTATTATTTTATTTTTTGTCGTTATTAGGAACACGCTGCTGCCCTTCTCCTGATGTGCTTCCCTCTGTCGCCTCTTACGTTACACTCACGGGATGATATGGGGTAGTTGATAGTCTTATACCGCCACTACACGGTACTACATTGTATCTTATTTAGCAAATAAAGTGTGATATTTTTTTATAACAGTCAATAACTGAAAAATAGAACGTCCGTCTAGGTGCTTGAATTGGTGACACTTACGAGTTCGATGTGCTGATGATTGAGACATGTTACTGTCAAATAATGAGGGCTAATAATTTTCTGCTCTCCAGATGTCGCTAGTTGACACTGAGGTAAAGTTTTTTTGTTACACAATACCATTTAATTCAAAAGTTAGTTTTTAATAAAAGTTTATCAGGTTCAAAAATATTATATTAATACACAAAACAATGCCTCAGTGGTTTGCTCCTTAATTTTTTGAACATTTACAATATTTTAAAAAAATTTCTACTTTTATGAATATCTGTGGTTTGGTTTACTTATTTTTAATCTTATTAATATAAAATATAGCTTATAGTACAGAAAGAAACATTAACTTTTACATTTTCTGAACAAATTAACTTCCGCTACGAAATCTGTCAAATATTATACCTTACTTTTAAGTGGCGCCACCCTTGTGGCAGAAAAATTTGTGGATGCCCTCATTAAACACTTTTTACGGTGACTGTACATGGTTAAAGTCGATTTATATATGTATGCACAAAGCGCGTAGGAATCTGCAATCAAAATTAATGTACTCGTAAAACGCGTGGGTGAACAGTGGCGTTTTATTATTTTTATAACAAACTCAATGTGTGGATTCTTATTTAGTTCTTAGCTTTATGTGCGCGGGGTTACGAATCAAAGGACCTATCGGAATGTTCAATTTAAGTATAGTTATTACACAAATATTATTTTATTACTTCATATTTTTAGAATGTTTGCCTAAAAATTTTAAGATAATTAATAGATAGAATCAGGCGTCACTTTGCGGAAATCCATTATGTTAAAGTTGTAAAAGATTAATTCGCGTAATGAAATAAATGATGTGTCTTACCTAGTCTGAACAGCACCTTTCTCAATTGCGTGCACTATCCCCGCCACCACTAATCCCAGCACCGCTGCTCCCAACACCACTACACTAGGAAAGACACAACACCGTCGATAATACGACGTGGTTCGCCTCTACACGAGGCATGCCCACGTGAAGTAGATTCTGCGGTGGCATACCGCTAAGTATTACGGTAATTTTACAACTTTGAATTAAAAAAAAATTAAAAGCTTGCTGATAGAACATTTAGAAAAGGAGTATATATTATTAAAATTTTCAATATTACGGATTTATACATGAAGAGATTGTAAAATGTCTTTCATTTTCGGGCCGACTGTAAAAAAAAATGAAAAGATACTTAAAGATATACCTACAATTCGACTGTATGTTTTTTGTATGTATGCTCAGCGATATATTCGTCAATTGTGAACCGATTTTGATGATCTTTTTTTATGTAATAGGTTTTATTTTGGAGGTGGTCCCATATAAATTTGGAGAAAATTTCCACCCCAAAGGGTGACAAAACAAGGAATGAAGTTTTAATGTAACTATTTAGGCGACATTAAGATTGTGTTATGCTTTAGTCCACTCAAAAAATTATAAACCGAATTTTAAGAACTAAAAAGAACAAAATAATTTCACATTTTGAAGTCGAACCTTGTAAATCTTCTATGCAATGACTTCAGAATGTAAATTTTTTTTTGATTCTTTAATCAGTTTTTATTTTTTTTAATGTTTTATTTATTTATTCTTTACAGCATTCCTTATAATAAAAGAATACAAAGACCGGACTTAAACCCATAGAGTGGTGAGAATTTGACGTAGGTGTGGTAATATAGAATAAAAGAACACAAAACAAAAATGCTGATTAACTACATAATATATACATTTTACTAATAAATAAACTATATATATACAACCCGTACATGTATATATACGAATATATAAATACATGCATATACCTACAAATGACTATGAATATACCTATGTATGCGTCTGTTTAGCAATACACATTAAATGGCTGAGTCATGAAAAATGCGTTATCTTCAATGATGATGATTACGGACCAACTTTTCAAAAGCGTACTTATTGGGTGCTTTTCTGATGTCATCGGGCAAGGAGTTCTAAACGCGTGTAGCCTGAACTGTGAAGGAATTATCATAAAACTCGGTGAAGTGAATAGGACATACAGATTTTGTTGCTAGAAGAAGTACGTAGGACGCTATCATGAGATGAGGAGAGATAGTGGAATTTACTTTTAAGATGAGGTGGCGAAGATGGGTCTATTAATATAGAAAAACCAACTACTTATTTAATCTGTTAACGTAGATAACAAAAAAATTACACTTAATAAAAAGTAAGTGCCGACTTCAAAAACTAAAAAGCTTGATAATGTCAAATTATTTTAAGCTTAATATAATTTTAAATTATTTTAGGCCTTAATTCTTCTATAGATACATTATAGCTTTGCACCGACTTCAGAATGACAAATTATGTGATGGTTTTTAGTCCTTTGAAGTCGTCTCTTATTTTTTATTAAACATTATTTTTTTCATTCGCTAACATGTTTCATACCCAGACTAAGCAATACCACCCAAGACATAAACATAACAGGTTGGCTATTTTGATAATGGCACTCGTAGCACAAAGTATTTCATACTGGGATCTCATCATCATCATCTCATCACACCAACAAAAAAAGATAAGACGTAGCACTGTGCACATTTCACCTGATATCCAAACCTTGCTCAACTTCTTGACACTGACGTGAGTTCTTTATCAGACAGGTGCAAATACGTACCTACCACGTACAAAGACTGTAAATTTAATTGAGAAGTTAGTTTGTCGATCCACCTGCCAAAGGTGGTGATAAAGACAAACTAGCGACAGTAGCCTAATGACAGGATACTAATGTCTTGAACCACTCTTCGTACCGTAGTATGGGACCGTGTTAGCTCCCTGCTAAGCGCTCAATGTTAATTTCACAGTACGCGAGCAATCCAGATTCGATCCCCGCCGGCACCAATGAAATTGTTAATTGCAAATTTAAGTGCTAATTTACCACGTGCTCAGTGGCGAAGGAAAATATCGTTAGGAAACCTGCATGTTTTTTTATAGAATAGGGGTGACAAACGAGCACGCAGTCTACCCGATGGTAAGTGGATGCTGTAGCCCATAGACAATCATCATAACATCTATTCTCGATTACGAATCAAAATGCAGATTCGTTCTCTACACTCACCATACGAAACACATCAGCATCAAGCTGCTATTTTACGCTGGTATTCTGTGAGAGCATGGTCGAGCCGACCCATTCGTGCTACAGCTATACAAGTAATATAGCTGCAGCATGGCTCTACAAAGTAAATAAGAAATATAACAATATACGAAGACGTGAAGTACGCCAACACGCATCGGGGCAGCGCGGCTGTCATTTCCTTGCTCTAAAACCCTATCAGAAATAAGAGGTGGCCTGTGACCAGCAGTAGGACGTATATAGGCTGTAACTTCTTTTTTATAAGATAGGGTTTTATAAGATAAGGTTTAACAGTGGTAGAGCCACGCGGCAGCTTTTGTCGTCGCACGGATGGGCCGGCTCGAACCGGGGTGGTACCACGACCTCACAGAAAACCAGCGTGAAGTAGAGGTTTACCTCTGCGTTTCGCTTGGTGAGTGCAGGTGGCCGGAGGCCCTCTTTACTGGAAATGAGGCATTCCATCTTAGTCCTCACGGGTGACAACGCATCTACATATTGATTTGTAATAGAGGATAGATGTAGATGTCTATGGGCCACAGCAACCACTTACCATCAGGTGGACTGTGTGCTCGTTTGTCACCCTTATCCTATAAAAAAAAGGGTGACAAACGAGCACACAGTCCACCTGATGGTAAGTGGTTGCTGTGACCCATAGACATCTACATCTATCCTCAATAAAGAATCAAAATGCAGATGCGTTGTCACCCGTGAGGACTAAGGTGGAATGCCTCTTCTCAAGTAAAAAGGGTCTCCGGTTCTCTACACTCACCATACAAAAGACATCAGTGTTAAGCTGCTATTTTACGCTGGTACTCTGTGAGAGCGTGGTCCTTACCCGATCGAGCCGACCCATTCGAGCTACAGCTATACAAGTAATATATCTGCAGCATGGCTGAACCAAGTAAATAAGAAAAAAAAATATTCGAAGACGTGAAGTACGCCAACACGCATTGGGGCAGCGCGGAGGACATTTCCTTGCCCTAAAACCCTCTCAGAAGTAAGAGGAGGCCTGTGACCAGCAGTGGGACGTATATTGGCTGTTACTTTTGTTTTTACTTTACTCTTAGTACAAAGCAAGGTGTCTTCAGGCAAAAGGTATGAAGCAAATAGGCTTTTGTTAAGTCAGCGCGCTTGACCATCTGGCCACATCACCACTTACCATCAGGTTGTATAGTAGTAAGCGCTAGCTTATAATAGTAATAATGCAAGTAAACAAAATTAAAAACATTTGTACAACCGACTTCAATATAAATAAAATGAGAACATCATCAATGTTGTCGAAGTCAATTAAATACGAATTGTTAAGTATAATAACTCAAAAACTACTGGTCAGATCTTGATCAAATTTATATGGGACCACACGAGAAGCACCAGCTTTCAAATAAAAAAAAGATCATCAAAATCGGTTCACCTAGAAAAAAGTTCCGAGGTAACACAAAAAAAATACGATCGAATTACTAATACGCCTTCCTTATTTAAAAATGACTGCTGCTATTTACAGGCTGCTGTAGTTATATATATAATATATAATATATAATAATATAAAGAGGAAAGATTTGTTTGTTTATTTGTTTGTTTGTTTGAATTGAATAGGCTCCGAAACTACTGGACCGATTTGAAAAATTCTTTCACCATTAGAATCCTACATTATCCCTGATGAACACAGGCGATAGAATATTTTCAAAAAGTTAGAGATCCGCATGAAAACTTCGTTAACGTAACCCAAGGTGTGAAAAAATACCAAAAAGAATCCTTATATCGTGTACGCTGCGGAAACTATTGACAATAGAGCAAAGTGATGTGCTACAATTTTATACAGGACATCAATATCTACAAAAATGTCCGCGATACTATGTGTCTAACTACAGTTATGTCACAATAACTACTTTTCCATGTTAAAGTATGCAATAGTAATGCCGGTACAAGCTAGGCCACGTTATTCGTACCTAGGTATTAGTCCTTATATCCAAATAAATCAGTTCGTATTTATGGCTATATCAGTACCTGCACCATGCATAACCGCCAATTACGTTAACCATGTAATTTAAGCAACATTTTTCACTTTTTAAATCTTTTTTTTAATTCAGCAACCGTCCGTAGTGATGTCTCTTTCGAAGTTCACATGTCGCGAGGCGCAGATGCGTGATATACGCGGGTGAAACCGCGGGGTACAGCTAGTTATATATATAACTATCACACAGGAAACTATTAAGTCTATCCTTAACCATCATCATCATTATATCCCTAAATAAATCCGCTGCTGAACATAAGTCACCTAAATAATGCCACATAGCACGGTTCTGTGCCACTAGCATTCATCGACTTGCAGCATGTTTGTCAGGTCGTCACTCCATCTAGTGAGGAAGCGTCCATCACTCGAGTACAATAAATGTTGCCCTCTAAGATAAACACAATACAATCGAAGAGATGATAATGGAGTTAGACAAAGATGTAGAACCCTACATCACACACTACTTGGTTGGTTGAGAACTTGAGCACTGGAGACCTTGTATAAGCAAAAAATTTAGAACCAAGCCAATTATTACAGCAATCGCAACATACAAAATTATGCAATTATAAACACAACAAATGCAATTGTAGCCTCGAAACGCACAATGGGTGACTAATTACAGGTAGTTCTGTGTTTCACGGCGTTGGCAAGCAACATTTAAGACTAAGATTTTAACACCATTTCGTTAAAAAAAACACACTTACTTAATCTATAAGTGGTATCTTTAATGCCATTAATTCTTTGAAACTGTTAACATTTTGCACACATCGAACGCAAAGCGGAGATGTAATGCTCTATTGTCACCAAATCAAATCCACTAACTTAAGTCATTTGCACCAGCTTTATATTGCACTTATAATAATTAAAAAAAAACACCCATAGAAAAAGGAGATTACAATTAATACGTTTGACGTAGTTATAAGATTATTAATTTCGATTATTATTAAAAAAAATTTGAAATTAATTTCACTTGGCCGTCAGTTGGTCGGTATGGATGATTTTTTTTTGTTTTTTTTTTCATATTATTCTAAGCCAGTGCTTAACTACAATCCCACCTGATGGTAAGTGGTGATGTAGCCTAAGATGGTGAAGCGCACTGACTTAACAAAAGCCTATTCACTCTTGCCTTGAAGACACCCATTATACTCGGATGGAAACACAGATGTTGGCAACTTATTCCACTCCTTTGCTGTACGCATGATGAACGATGCAGCAAACCGTTTGGTTCGAATACGTAGTAAGTCAACAACGAAGGGGTGGAGGTCGAACCTCCAGGGAGGAATTACATTAAGCAATTCCTGCGCACACGATGTGAACAAGATATCTTTAGAAAAATTGAACTTATCACTTTAATTTTTTTATAATTAGCTTTAGATTTTAATACTTATGAAGCCTTTTGAATTTCACTATTGTAAACCGTCCCGTTCGAGGTGTGCACTTACGTACACGATTTTCCGATTTTTTAATGCCTTTTGAACTATTGTAAACAAATATATTATTGATTTATTATATTTACGCGAAGACTACACATTAAATGAAACTAATTTTTACGGACTTTATCGCGTTTAATTTAACTTTTTAATTCCCGACGTTTCGGGTGCTTTACAGCACCCGTGGTCACGGAGGGGACTGAGGTGTTTGACGTCCCGATGTCATAGTTAGCCCGGCTTCAATTTTTGGTCCGATCTACGCAATGATATTGATATTATTTATAGATACTTTCCGTAGAGAATTCGCCTGAGAGAATAATGAAATAAAAAATAGAGAATTAGTGGCAGAGTAACAACAGACAGTGGGACATTCTACTACAGTCCTCAAGAGTAAACACGAATCTGTGGCCTTCTTTGTTGGAAATTGGTAGCAGACGTTCAATAGCAATTTACAGTCATTGTAAGAATATCCACTACTCCCTATCCTCTCGTCAACATCGTAAGAAATACATAACAACTTTTCTACGTGGTTGAGCCATGCTGCAGCTATACTAGTAGTATAGTTGTAGCACGAATGGGTCGGCTCGACCGGAGGGGGGGGGGGGGGACCACGCTCTCACAGAATACCAGCGTAAAATAGCAGCTTAACGCTGCTGTGTTTCGTATGGTGAGTGTAGGGACCCTTTTTACTGGAAATGAGGCATTCCATCTTAGTCCTCACGGGTGACAACGCATCTGCATTTCGGTTTATAATAGAGGATAGATGTAGATGTCTATGGGCCGCAGCTACCACTTACCATCAGGTGGACTGTGTGCTCGTTTGTTACCCTTATCCTATAAAAAAAACAACTAGAAAACAAACGACTGCGGTTGCAATACCCGCCTGCTAAGAGTGGCAACTATGCAAATATCGCTCTCATGAGGCAATCTATGAAGGAGACCTATGTTCAACAGTGGACATTTGATAGGCGAGCGGCGGTGATCACTTGCAGGTGAGCCCCATCCTCGTTTCCCCCTCATCTATAAAAAAAAAAGAAAAAGAGGCTGTAGCGCTAATGGTAATAATTACAATCAGGTAGCCACTAATTTTGTTAAAAGTAATATTTTATTGTAAACATTATCTTTTTAACTGGAGGTCGCGATCAAACGTAAAAAGCAATCCTGAAGAATATTCATTGAGATAACGCTATTTCCATTATCACCGATTGCAATCTTTTCAACCGACTTCAAAAAAAGGAGGATGTTCTCTATTCGATTGCATTTTTTATGAGTGTTACCTTAAAACTTTTTTCTGGGTGAACCGATCTTGATGATCTTTTTTTATTTGAAAGCTTTCATGTGGTTTCATATAAATTTGATCTAGATCTGACCAGTAGTTTTGGAGTTATACTTAACAATGCGTATTTAATTGACTTCGACTACATTGATGATGTTCTCATTTTATTTATATTGTAGTCGGTTGTATAAAACTTTTAATTTTACCACATTCTCAAGTTTGTGTGTACAGTCATCAACGGTCACGTATAAAAATAAAATATAAAGGCTTCATTCATAATTGAGTAAGACAGTAATTCAAGGCAACGTTACTAAATAAAATAAGACTAGATTACGCGAGCATAATAATACCACTTACTGCGTAATAGCACGTAACCATTGTTTCATCGACTGTACACGGTTTAGTCATACATAAGTGAACAACATGGGTTTTATGAAACAAGTAAGCACCCGGCGTAATACGTAACATTTCATGACATCGAAGATTATAGAGATAGAGTCTAAAACTTGATGCGAATATTTAGTAATTTTCTCACCCAAGCGCGTCGATTACGGGCTCTACGATTACGTGGCCACCAACAACCTTGGTTTAATTATTTATTTAAAACTTTTATTGAGAAGTATATTCAAGTTTTTTTATAGGATAATGGTGACAAACGAGCACACAGGTCACCTGATGGTAAGTCATTGCTGTGGCTCTTTCGTCATCTACATCTATCCTCGATTTAGAATCAAAATGCAGATGTGTTGTCACCCCTTAGAACTGAGAACTAAGATGCTATGTACCACTGTTATTCTGTAAGAGCGTGGTCCCACCCCGGTCTAGCCGACCCTTTCGTTCTACAACCATAATATAGCTGCACTTCGCTCTACCGCCTTATAGATTGGTCTATGTCCGGCAGTAGACCATTACGGGTAATAAAAAAAATCGTAGTAACAAACATAGAGACACTTTCACATCGTTATAGATTATGGTGTAAGTAAGGATAACCTATATAGGCCAACTACAAATTTTAAACTAAAACTTTCCTACAAAAGCGTCCGTGTATTTGTAACATTTTACTGTTAATATTTTTATAATGGAGTTTTTGTAAGAACCGTATCACACCGGGATGCCATGGCTACCTTTGGAAACTGAAGGTAGAGGAATCAAGAGAGATGCGAGTGTTATGCGTCAGTTCTTTTGCTTGTGACAGTAACAGGTTGAATGAATTTCGATGAAATAGTACGATTTATATTATTTCCACTGTGGAACGATTTCACCATAACACTTATTCCCGTGTAAATAGACAGCAACTCTGATAATAACCAACTTGACCTTGACGCTATGACTACTATATACTACTAGCGATCCGCCCCGGCTTCGCACGCATCTGGACTTCGACAACAACGCCACCTACCGGGTCCAATTGTGAATCTAAACCATTCTCTAATCAACTTAATCTCACATACACACAGACAGAAGAATTCTATATTATATAATATGCATGAATGAAAAGCTCTCCGATTACACTCTTAATCTCATGGCTGTTAGACGGAATATGAAGCCTGCCTAATCTTTATATCGTATGCTGTCAAATCTACTGAAGACTGCATCTTCAGTAGATTTGACAACATACAGGCAACTGAACAGACAGATCTCCTAATGCATGCGGCGGGACTTATGCAATTTTAATACCGCTCGTATTGAAGAAGCGATCGAGCGGAACCAAGGCTCCAAAGTCTTTGCCAGAGATCTGTCTGCCAGAAAGAGCCAACTGTCAAAGCTGAAGACAGAATGTGGCAGCATCGTTTCCGGGGCACCTGAGATTTTGAGTGAGATTGAGAGGTTCTATGGGCAGCTGTACACGTCATCGTTGGAGCCACACGCAAGTGTGAGTAACGATCCAAGAGCGAGTCTTATCCGACATTATTCCGATGATATCCCGGACGTCAGTCTGAGCGAGATTAGGATGGCTCTCCAGCACCTTAAAAACGGCAAGGCCCCAGGCGAGGATGGCGTCATATCCACGACTCTTCACCGCTGCATTAGAAGACGTTTTCAAGCTTCTGGACTGGAAAGGATACGGTATCAACGTTAATGGAGAGTATATCACTCACCTTCGATTTGCCGACAATATAGTCCTTATGGCACAGATCTGGACTTTGACAACAACGCCACCTACCGGGTCCAATTGTGAATCTAAACCATTCTCTAATCAACTTAATTTCACATACACACGGACAGAAGAATTATATATTATATAATATGCATGAATGAAAAGCTCTCCGATTACACTCTTAATCTCATGGCTGTTAGACGGAATATGAAGCCTGCCTAATCTTTATATCGTATGCTGTCAAATCTACTGAAGACTGCATCTTCAGTAGATTTGATAACATACAGGCAACTGAACAGACAGATCTCCTAATGCATGCGGCGGGACTTACGCAACTTAATACCGCTCGTATTGAAGAAGCAATCGAGCGGAACCAGGGCTCCGATGTCTTTGCTAGAGATCTGTCTGCCGGAAAGAGCCAACTGTTGAAGTTGAAGACAGAGTGTGGCAGCGTCGTTTCCGGGACACCTGAGATTTTGAGTGAGATTGAGAGGTTCTATGGACAGCTGTACACATCATCGTTGGAGCCACACGCAAGTGTGAGTAACGATCCAAGAGCGAGTCTTAACCGAAACTATTCCGATGATATCCCTGACGTCAGTCTGAGCGAGATTAGAATGGCTCTCCAGCACCTTAAAAACGGCAAGGCCCCAGGCGAGAATGGCGTCATATCCTCTTCACCGCTACATTAGAAGACTTTTTCAAGCTTCTGGACTGGAAAGGATACGGTATCAACGTCAATGGCGAGTACATCACTCACCTTCGATTTGCCGACAATATAGTCCTTATGGCAGAATCGCTGGAGGACCTAAGCGCTACACTCAATGACCTCAATAGTGTTTCCCCACGGATAGGTCTTAAGATGAACATGGACAAAAACAAAGATCATGTTTAATGTCCATGTCACACCTATGCCGGTAGTTGTTGGGAGCACTAAGCTCGAAGTTGTTGACGAGTATGTTTACCTGGGACAAATAGTCCGACTAGGTAAGTCCAACTTCGACCGAGAGGTCAATCGACGGATTCAACTCTCGGTTGGGCAGCGTTCGGGAAATTATAGCACATCTTCTCGTCAGGTATACCTCAAAACTTAAAAACGAGACTGTACAACCAGTGCGTGTTGCCAGTGATGACTTATGGAACTGAGACGTGGTCCTTCACTGCTGGCCGGATGAGGAAGCTCAAGGTCACTCACCGAGCTATGGAGAGGGCTATGCTCAGAGTTTCTCTGCGTGATAAACTAAGAAATGAGGATATCCGCAGTAGAACCAGAGTGACCGACATAGCACAACGGATTAGTAAGCTGAAGTGGCAATGGGCCGGCCATATAGATCGAAGAACCGACAACCGATGGGGAAAAAAGGTTCTCGAGTGGCGGCCTCGTACCGGCGGACGAAGTGTAGTATCTATTTTACGTTTCTGCTTGTAAACGTGGCCTAAACTCGACTAATTTAATATAGTATCTCTCATTCTTTCACAGGATAAATCCTATAGATCTATATGTTTGTCTCTTTTTCGCTCCATCGAGTTTCAAATCACAAAGAAGTTTTCACATCAAAAAAGAAAATTATTCACGACATAATGTGCAGCATAAGGCCCTGTCAGCACTGCGATATTTCACCGCGCGATATTTTTCTCGGAATTCTGTAACACATAGAATCTTATAGTAGCCGCACTGGCGGTAAAAAAATCGCGCGGGAAAGATATCTGTGATTTGATACAAATTGAACACGAAGCGGTGCTATTTATTTCCGCGCGAATATTTTGTGCAGTATAAAGTATGGCTATGACCGCACTGCGGGATAAAATTCGCGCGTTTCGCGTCTCTCTCCAGCTAAAATTATTTTTGTCCAATTCGTATTTTGATAGGTAATAGCCCAACCAACAAGTCGCTTTAATTTTCATTAATTATGGAATGGAATGATTTTATAGCCATTCTGTAATATGTGAAAAGCTTTTACTGTATTTTCGCAGCCTTTGATGTTTTATGTAGAAAAATACTTTCATATGTCTCAAGGCCGTAAATTAGTGAATCCAATGTTCATGACATCTTTTCATACGTTTGTCACGAGACCGCCGTAGTAAATTAAAGCCGGGTAAATTAAAAAAAAATCTGTTGTTCATTTCGTGCGTTTCAGCGGGGAACTGCTAAAAATCGTACGAAATTTTATTCGCAGTGTGTACTAGGTGTAATTCCTATCACGGAATATAATACGCCAGAATAAAAGTCGCGCGGTGAAATATCGCAGTACGGACAGGGCATAACGGCTTTACATAATAACATACAGAGATAGTATTGAAATTATCACTGTAGTCGAAGTCGGCCTATAGAACCAGCAAGTAACCAAAATATAGTGTTATTCAGATTCAGTAAAAGTTATGTAACTTCTAGTGCACTGTTCGATTAGCCGACGGTTGGAAAATGTATGTAGTAGACATGTGTCATTCGTTCATTTCTAGTGACCCGATCAATCGAGTATTGATTCGTCTTACGAACCGGGTCATTCGGGTCGAGCATTCAAATGGATCATTCCGAGTTTCAGTACTCTGTGATCTGTGAGAAGACCCGCTCGATAATGACGATCATCGGACATTACTATACTCTTTGGTCGTAGGTCCCGTCAATCTTTTGATCTCAAGAGGTAATTGCATCATTATAATAACTTTGACGTGACCCGGTTCAAATAAACGAATCATTCACGATCGACATATTATGTCTAGTATGAACAAGACAATCTCATACCATGTAATGTATATTGGCTGAATTAATGGACTGGGTTTATCATTTCCAATGCCAAATCAACTAAAGAGATATAAAGTGTGATCGAGATGGTACATGTATATAGTTGTTTCGTATGTTTTATATTTTATTACTAGCTGTTCCCCGCGACTTCGTCCGCGTGTAATTTAGGGTTTTAATTATGTTGCGCGGAACCCTAATTCCTTTTCTAAAATATAAGTAGCCTAAGTTACTCCTTATAACATCAGCTATCTGCCAGTGAAAGTCTCGTCGAAATCGGCCCAGCCGTTTCGGAGATTAGCCGGAACAAACAGACAGACAGACAGACGGACAGACAGACAAAAATTTTAAAAAATATGTTTTTGTTATAAGTACCGTATATACTTTCATATGCATTTAGTAGAAAGCTGGTATTTTGACATTACAAACAGACAATTTTATTTATTTGTATAGATATAC
The DNA here is from genome assembly GCA_963668995.1 of Parnassius mnemosyne. NCBI lineage: Eukaryota > Metazoa > Arthropoda > Insecta > Lepidoptera > Papilionidae > Parnassius > Parnassius mnemosyne. Next base: position 31,404,660 of record CAVLGL010000084.1, read on the forward strand.
AATATCCATGTCGTCGACGTCGTTTGGTCCAATGTAATAGCCCAAGTGTTAGCGTTTACGGTAAATCTAGTACTGTAAAAGAGGGCACCATTTATACGCTGGATGTTGGGATAGTGGGGGCGAGGAATTCTGAGATCTATACAAATAAATAAAATTGAAGTTTTGTATTGTTGAAATAACAGCTTTTTACAAAATGTAAGTTGCGCGCGGAAACCGCTCCAGTGTGACCGTTCAACATGGATGTCGGTCGTGTACGAGTAGATGCCACTTTCATAGTTCCATGCATCTTCTCCGAGTGCTTTATTATGATAAAAACGACTTTTGTTCACAAAAGTAGTTTTCCACAGCGTTTATTTTGAACCATATCATTTTATCAATATACGGCAACTTCGGTTATCCATAGCTCGGAACGCAACGAACACACGATGATGAAAACAACCGTCTCAACTTGCTCGCGCGCCAAAACTTAGAACTACTTTGTACGCGGTAAAAAACCGACACCAGATGGAGCGACACCGTTCCAACGAACAATTTGGTGCGCGTTCCAAGGCGGTATCCATTTCACGCGGCTGGAGCGCGCGCCATTGTTCGACCTCTTCGAGCGCATAATCCAGTATAATCGATACTCGTCTTTACAGTCGTCCACCGGACACGCATATTATTCGGTAATTACAGACACTAGAATAGTATGTGTGAAATTCTCGCCATAATAGCAATCAATCAAAAAGACACCACCATCATATTATGAAGTGCGTGCAATTGGAATCCATTTTTATTCCTAGGTCTTGTGATAGCTTTAATGCCATCGTTGAATACGGATAAAATCGATTGTCCCTTGGGTAGCATTAGTGTAATAAATTGGCCCGCAAAGCGCGGCGATAGAGGCAATTGCCAGTTGAAGAGGCCCATGCTCAAGAGTGGACTGTCGGGTGCTTATGAAGGTCTATGATTTGTGTTGCGCATAAAATAAGTAAGCAATTGTCAGTAAAATAATCCCAAATCCATATTCTATTTACAATTAAAACGTATAAATATATATCAACGCAATACTTGTATAGTTAAAGGTAAGGTTAAAGATACAGCCTATACAGGGTTATTTTTCAAAGAGTAGCCAAATTATAAACTTAATTTCACATAAATAATTAATCATATACCATTATTGTAGTTTTTGAAAATACGAGTAAATAAGACTTCTACTTTTATTCGAATTTATCCCAAATTGAATGTGATTTATGGGGAACAACAATTTTTGCCTACCGATCGACCTTTATGAATAGTGTAAAAGCAGTTAAAATAATGCATTACCACGCATTTTGAATTTAAAAGATAAAAAAGACAGTACAATGTTTGAGAATTTTTTTTATTAATTTTTCTCCACCATTTACCTGTATTACTTATTCTGAACCTTCTCTGCAAGTTTGACCGGTAATAGCAAAATAACCCTGTATACGGCCTACTGCTAGGCACAGGCCTTCTCTCATTTCTTATAGGGTTTTTAGGAAAAGGAAATGTCCGCCGCGCTGCCCCAATGCGTGTTGGCGACCTTCACATGTCTGCAAAATATTTCTTTTCGTATTTCTCAGCATGCAGGTTTCCTCATGATGTTCCTTCACTGCCGAGCACGTGGTAAATCGGCACTTAAAATTGCAATTAACAATTTGTAATAGAACCCTGGTTGCTGGCGTACTGTGAAATTTATAGAGAGCGCTAAGTCCTGAGCTACCACGGCTTATGTATCTTATTTGCATGGGTTCTTACCACTAATGGGTTTTCCCACCAAAAATGACTTGAGACTTCAATCGGCTAACATAAATAATGTGCTTACTAAGCCAATAGAGCAGTTTTTGCTGGTGTTGACGATTTGTACCCGAAATCCTACAACAATAATCTATCTACAATCTACGAGTACACTTACACTAGGAAATAGTAGTGTAAGAAATAACCGAATGTATTTTTGTATAATAAACATTTAAAAAAAAATAACTTATTCTGTAGTACTGGCAGGAAATTCTGAAAGGTCTTTTTTTTTCCGTTTTTTTTTTTTATTTATATCTCAATAGTGTGTTACAATTATTTATTATTAGTAAATGTTAGGTTACAAACTATATACGTCCAACTGCTGGCTACAGGCTATATAACAATTCTGAGGGAAAAAACGATGTTCTTCTTCACCGCCAAGCACTTGATAACTTATACTTGCAATATAACATTTATTATATTGTAGCCAGTGGAAGGAAAAGGGGAGATCTAACGTCGGGCAAAGTGATCGTTCTGACTGGGGAGTGGCCAACGCTCCAAGTGGTATTTCGTAGGTATTCTATATAATATACTGCTTTTACTTGGGAACTTTGATAGCGCGATTTAGGCTTCGATGTATTTCGCTTGTACCGCGACAACAGTGCCGCCACAATGTATTTTGTGATTTATATGTGCGTAATCTGGCCACTTTAAATTGCAATATAACATTTCATTAGTGCCGGCCGGTGAGATCAAACCCAGTTTGCTCGCGCACTGTAAAATTTACGCCTCATTGGTCTAGTGGTCGTAAGCTACTGATCATGGGGTCCCGGGTTTGAATCGCGGGTCGGGTCAGTATTCAGTTATTGTTTTTTTTTTTTGTAAATAAAATTTTAGTAGCAGTCTAGACCTGGACTGTTTCACCCCCGCACCTCAGAAAGCACGTAAAGCCATTGGTTCTGCGCCTAATCCTTCTGGTCGTGTTGGATTGCTGTCCCATCGTCTATGAAAATGATAAAGTAAAGAGTGTACTTGTGCTTACGCACACACTTCAGATGACCAGATTGCTAGTCTGCGTTGCGACAAAACATGTGTTTTTTGTTAAAGTTATATGAGTGTCCCAAAATTCAACGTTAGGCTCAATTTACATAAGAATGTGAGGCAGAAGAAGAAAATGATGAGGAAAGGAAGAATATCTGAAAAAGAAAAAGAAATATTTGGGTTCATGACTTATGTAAGAAACGAAAACGTCACCCTTCGTGCCACTTCCCACAGACGGCGCCGACTGCAGCTATGGGAATCCTAGAGAATACGGGAGTATTCCGACCCGCGACTTCTTTTTTGGGTCATATCTAATTTGCACGTTACACAATATAAAACTCATTTAATCATGTACAATTTCGTTCCAAAAATTAGCTTCAATTCCGTTCCGCGGCAGTGTAAATTGAGCCTGAAGCGGACAAATTGACGACTGCCCAGGGAAAAAACAAAAAAAGTCAACTTTTTTTTAAGTTATAACTTTTTTAAATACTTTGAAATTTAACACGCTATACAATATCTTTAGATATTTTTTTTTACCAACCTAAGTAGCATAGCTGTTAATCACAGTTGCAAATAAAATGAAAATATCTGAAGTACCTATTAAGAAATGAATAAAATTAAGTTATTTTTTTCTCGCAATTTTAGATAATTTTAACTTTTAATCAACTTTCACTCGTCACGGTATAAAAAATGTATCAACACTACTATGGCAAGTTACAATAAAAGTTAGCACAATTAATCAAGATTCTAAAATGGTAAACACTCTGCAGTGTCACTCTGCAGTGACACTAAGCACACAAAAAAATCGTATTTTTTCTTAACAGACAGTTGTATACAAACACTGGTTTGCATAGGTAGGTTGGCAAACATAATATCACAGAAATATTAGCCAGTAAACAGTACGCATAGCCCAACGGATTAGTAAGCTGAAGCGGCAATGGGCCGGCCATATAGCTCGAAGAACCGACAACCGATGGGGAAGCAAGGTTCTCGAGTGTCATCTACTGAGGTGTGGGGCGGCCCCCCCACTAGACGGAGAGACGACCTGGTAAGACTCGCAGGAAGTCGATGGATACAGGTGGCTCAGGAGCGTGCTTTGTGGCACTCTGGGGGAGGCCTAAGTTCAGCAGTGGACTTGTGAAGGGTTCTGTTGTTGACGATGATGATAAAACAGTACGCTGCTAGTCATATGCCTCTACCTACTAGAGGAAGGGCGGATTGGCAGACGGATAACAATTGAAGTATCAGAGTGTCACATCTTTAAATCCTCCCAAACCCTGTCTGATCTATGTGAAGTGATCTTATATTTGGTAGTGAAAATGTGTTATATTTAGTAATTTCAATTGTAAATTAACATTAATAAAAGTTGATAAAAAGAGCAAGAGCTTTTTCTTCTGGATTTTTCCTAATAAGTTGTGTGATTATGATAAAGACTTGAAGTATCTAGATCGGTATTAATTTTACATTATGACAGCATTGTATTATATTTTCCATATATACTTAACTTTTTTTATAGGATAAAGGTTACAAACGAGCACACAGTCCACCTGAAGGTAAGTGGTTGATGTTGCTGTGGCCCATAGACATCTACATCTATTCTCGATTAGGATTCAAAATGCAGATGCGTTGTCACCCGTGAGGACCGAGATGTAATGCCTCGTTTCCAATAAAAAGGGTCTCCGGTTCTCTACACTCACCATACGAAACACAACAGCGTTAAGCTGCTATTTTACGCTGGTATTCTGTGAGAGCGTGGTCCTTCCCCGGTCGAGCCGACCCGTTCGTGCTACAACTATAGTACATATAGCAGTAGCATGGCTCTACCACTCAAATATATATATATATATATATTTATATAGTAGTAGTAGCATGGCTCTACCACTCAAATATATATATATATATATATATATATACCACGTAAAAACTTTCATGAGGGTTTCATGAAAACTGACATGGATTGAATTGAGCTACGCTCTTCAGTCAGTAAACTCAATATATTACCCCGGTCACTCACATGCGCGCAAACATTCGTACATGGTACGAATGTTTTCACGCGTGTGAAGGGCCGTCAGACATTGAGTTCGCCTACTCAATTTGCAAACCCGTTTGCACTTCCTTCTACACTTATTTATGAGATTTCTTTTGAGTATCGTGGTCGATTCATACTTCAGGACTTCAATGAACTCCATCAACTCGGTGTTGTTCCAATCTATGATGAAGTTAGTTTAAGTACGTTACACAGTGGACGTCACGAACTATGAAAATGGCGAAACGTCCGTTAACTTCGCAATCGTGTGCGCAACTGGTCGGGTCGCACGAACGAATGTGTGGGAGAGTACGCGAAGGATCGAGGTTCGCGCGCATTGATGTCCGTTAAAAAACCGACACAGCTTGGAAAACCGCGAATGCAGCGAAAACTTTGCATTCATTTGCAAATGTCGTCCTACACTTGTGGGTTTTGCGTATGAGTGACCGGTGTTAGAGTAATTACATACAATTTGCTATTAATTACTCTGAGACCTATACCAATATATATAGACTTAGAATATACAATATATAACCATAGCAAGTAATACCTATTTACTTATTTAGATCCTTAAATTAAGTAATAATGTACCAAAAGCGTTGTTAATATTCTTGTTTTAATCAATACAATAAAGCTATTAATGTAGGTGCAGACAAATATAGAAGCGCTAGTTTTTTAAGTAAAGCGTAGGTACGTGATACTGAAAAATACAAGCTATGACAAAGCCAATATGTCTTTTTTACAAGATTGCTGCGGTTTTTTTTACTTATTACTAACCAGTGCTTGACTACAATCCACTTGATTGTAAGTAGTGGAGAAATCAACTATTTTTATATAGGATAGGGTGACAAACGAGCACACAGGCCACCTGATGGTAAGTGTTTGCTGTGGCCCATAGACATCTACATCTATCCTCAATGAAGATTCAAAATGCAGATGCCTTGTCACCCATGAGGACTAAGATGGAATGCCTCTTTTCCAGTAAAAAGGGTCTCCGGTTCTCTACACTCACAACACAAACGATAGTACTTTCGTATTTCCCCCTGGTGTCGGTGTGCCTACATCTTTACACACAGACAGACATCAGACTTCGATAATAATAGCGAGCTGATTGCTCGGAAACGATTACCGGCACGCGAGCCGAGACAAATTGCTCCAGTTTAGGTACTTCGTAAGTTGGGGAAGCAATCTTTAACATTAATATCTGCTTTAAATGTGTTTTTATACAAGGGTGACTAACTGGCATAATACAGCAAAGCCGATAGTAAATACAGAAACATCTACATAATATATCATTATATCTTCGATTGAGAATCAAAATATAAAATATATTCATGATAGAGACATTCTAAAGCAAGATACTAGATATAGTATTTTAAGAGGCTAAACGATATAGTCTTTGTAACTTCTGGTATAAACTTGAAGTTTGCCCATATGTAAAGTTTTGAGAACGTATGAAAGACATCTTAGAAAACTGTTTTTGAGATATTACTATAGTAATAATAACTTATATTTACGCGAACTACACATTGAATAAAACTGATGTTAAGTATTTTCTACCGACATCAAAAAGGAGGCGGTACTCAATTCGACTGTATGTTCTTTATCTTTATTTACGAGTATGTGTGTTACCTCATAACTTTTTTCTGGGTGAACCGATTTCGACGATTCTTTTTTTATTTGAAAGCTGATGCTTCTCGTGTACTACCATATAAATTTGATCAAGTAGTTTTTGAGTTATTCTTAATAATTTATATTTAAGTCGGTTGTACAAAATTTTTAACTTTAAATTACATTTAGACCCCAAATCGAGGGTAAATGTACATGTCAATGGGATTCAGCATCTACTTACCATCAGGTGGACTGTGTGCTCGTGTGTGCTTGTTTGCCCTTATGTCATAAAAAATAAGGCAATATAAGGCCTATGTTCAACAGAGGATTTTAGATAGGCTGTCTGTGAGTGTGGTTTAACATCTTCAGCATTACATCACCACTTTCTATTATATAGGATAGCAGTCAAACACTGTCATAAAGTAAGTAAAACAAAATGGCAAAATTAAAAATTTTGTACAACCGACTTCAATATAAATAAAATGAGAAAAGATAAAGATATATTTATTTGCAAAAACATGTGTAGATAATAATACATTTGATGTTTATTATTGGTCTTAAAGTTATAACTTTGAATCAACATGATTGACCATAGTTGGTGTACAAATATGAAAAAAATTGAAAATAAAAATAGCTGTAACAGATAATTAATGAGCTATGACAAAATGTATAATATCTACTCAATAATGTATCAGAACATTATCAATGTAGGAGAAGTCAATTAAATACGCATTATTAAGGATAACTCAAAAATGTCGTATGTTGATCAAATTTATATGAGACCACATGAAAAGTTTTCAAATAAAAAAAAGACACATTAAAAAGATACAGTCGAATTGAGTACCTCCTTCTTTTTTGAAGTCGGTTCAAAATGTTTGTAGATCACAGTAAGTTAACACGTCACTCAATATCTGATGATATTGGAGTGGTATGAATTGGAATAGATGGCGATAACGAACACGATAGCGATTTATACGTGGTAGAGCTAATATAATTAAAACTATATTACGGTTGAAGCACGAACGGGTCAGCTTGACCGGGGATGGGCCACGATTCAGAATACCGGTGTATAATTAATGCTACTGTGTTTTGTATGGCGAGTGTAAAGAACCGGAGACCCTTTTTACTGGATACGAGATATTCAATCTTAGTCCTCAGGAGTGACAACGCATCTGAATTTTGATACTCAATCGAGTCTAGGGGCCACAGTATTCTATAAAAAACTAAACTTTAAGGTCTCTTTAACTTCTGCTTTTATCATTTAGGATGATGCTGATGTCTAACAGTGGGCTGTTCACGGGCTGATGAGGAAGAGCAACACAGTGACTTACCATTGGAAAAGTGTTGTAGCTGTCACTTACTTAAAAATCTCACACAATTCTCACTTCACTTTTTACGTGCTAAAACCTAATCAAACGTAGCTACTGACTTGCCTAATATGAGAAGCCAGAAATTAATATGAAGACTTAGTTAGCTTTAGAGTTACTGGAATGGCCAACAATTATTATATTTAAGGTTCACCTAGACATGACAAATGTGATTGCTGATGATTTTTTTTTTATAGAAGAGGGGGCAAACGGGCATGCGGCTCACCTGATGGTAAGTGACTACCGCCGCCCATGAACAACCGCAACTCCAGGGGAATCGCAGATGCGTTGCCGGCCTTTTAGAAAAGTGAGCTCTTTTCTTGAAGGTTCCTAAGTCGTATCGGTCCGGAAAAATCGCTGGTGGTAATCGATTCAACAAGGAAATTGTGCGAGGGAGAAAACTTCTTCTAAATCGAACAGTGGTGGATCGCCAATCATCCAGATGGTATGGATGGTAACGCGAGTTTTGTCGCGATGTGCGATGGTGAAATTGAGCGGCTGGAATTAGTCCGAAAAATTCCTCAGAGAACTCCCCGTGATAGATGAGATGAAATACGCAAAGAGATGCAACATCTCTGCGCAGTGCCAGTGTATCGATCCGATCAGAAAGAACTCGGTCGTCGACGATTCGAACCGCTCTGCGCTAGATGCGGTCAAGTGGAAGGAGCTGGCACTGGGGTGCCTCGGCCCAGAGAAAGAGAACAGTATTCCATGTGAGGCCTAACTTGCGCTAAGTAAAGTTGCAAGCGATGTGCCGGCATGAAATACTGTCTCACTCTGCTGAGCACGCCAAGCTTTTTAGAGGCCAATTTGGCCTTCCCTTCCAAGTGACCACGAAACTGCACACCATTCGATATGTCGACACCAAGGATTCCGATGCTAGCTGAGGCAGCAAGGGGTGTGTCTTGAACCTGAGGAGATACGACAAAGGGGTTCTTTTTAGAGGTAAACGCGCAAACTTGTGACTTCTGGGGATTTAACTCGACTAGATTTAGTCGCTCCCAATGCGAGACTTTGTTAAGCAAAGACTCGACTTCAGACACAAGTGTGTCCCGGTACTCGGCGACGTTTTCCCGAGAAATATTGGCACGGCCGGTATATAAGGCATCACCAGTGCTGTCGTCTGCATAGCAATTAACGCTACCAGCTTTCAACATATCATTGATATGCAGGAGAAACAGCCTTGGTGATGCAGCCTTGTGGAACACCAGCGTTGATAGGCTTGAAATCAGAGCATGCACCGTCTACTACGACCTTGATGCTCCGATCAGCAAGGAAACTGGTGATCCATTTGCACAATTTCTCGGGAAGCCCATAGGAAGAAAGCTTCGAAAGAAACGCATTGTGCCAGACCCGATCGAAGGCCTTCGCTATGTCCAAATTAACGGCCAATGCCTCCCCCTTAGTCTCTACTGCCTCCGCCGATCTATGAGTCAGATAGACCAGAAGATCACCAGCTGATCGACCCCGACGAAAACCGTACTGGCGGTCACTAATCAGCTGGTGATCCTCAAGGTACCTCATGAGCTGGCAGTTTATAATGGATTCCATTATTTTGGAGAACAAGGAGGTGATGGCGATAAGCCTGTAGTTGGACGGGTCTGAGCGGTCGCCTTTTTTAAGGAAAGGGTGGACCAAAGCTGTCTTCCATGAATTCGGGACTACGCCTTGGGAGTAGAAGTACCGGAAAAGACGCGTTAGAACCGGTGCCAACTCCGGAGCACACGTCCTCAACACAATTGGGGGGATTCCGTCAGGCCCACTCGACTTGTTGATGTCAAGGGAGAGGAGTGCTCTGCGAACCGAGCGCTGTGAGAACCGTACATCCGGCATGGAGCACTCACACCGCGGGATGGTCGGCGGTGTATTCCCCCCGTCGTCTAAAGTTGAGTTGGACGCAAAGAGATAGCTCAAAAGATCGGCTTTCTCCTTTGCGGCATGGGCCAGTGAGTCGTCCTCTCTGTGCAGAGTTGGCTGACAGAAGTTCCCTTGGACAGTCTTGGCGAGAGACCAGAATGCACGGGTTCCCGAAGGAAGGCGAAATAGCTTTTCGTCAATTCTGCCGATGTGCTCAGACCTTGCCTTGGCAATAACGCTTTTGAAGGACCTGGAGGCGGAATTATACTTCTTTTTAAGTGCGCTAGTGTTTACATCCCGAGACGTTGATGCGTCAGCCCAGGCCTCGTAGCACTCCTGCTTATAACGTGATGCTATTTTACAGGAGCGACCAAACCATGGCTGGGATCTGCCTCCGATGGACACCACAGAGGATGGAATAAAAAGTTCCATACCCTGAAGTACCACATCAGCAACAGAATCGGCAACAACGCCGGGATCTTCCGGCGAGAAGTAAACCCGCCTCCAAGGGTAGGATGCAAAAACAGACCGCATCCCGTCCCAATCGGCTGACCTATAGTGCCAAACACGGCGGCAAGCTGCAGATCGCAACTGCGATTGGAGCGTGAGTGGCACCGTACTCCGGATCAGACAATGGTCCGAAGACCCCAGAGGGGCATCGACGGAGACCTGATATCCGTCCGGATGAGTGGTCAGCAGAAAGTCCAACAGTGAAGGTACATGGTCTTCCACATCGGGGATCCGCGTAGGCGAAGTAGTCAGTTGTGTTAGACCATATGCCAAGGCAAAGTCATAGATAGATCTACCCGCATGATCGGTTAAACGAGAACCAAGCCATTCAGCGTGGTGGTCATTAAAATCACCGAGTATCATGATCGAGATTGTGATACTTGGTGGACAAACAACGACACCCGGTCTGGATGTTTGTCCTTGTGCAATTTATGTTTGTAAACTGCCTCCACGACACAGTAGAAAATCCTAGTGTGTGGGTAACGTTTTTAAAAAAAAATCTCTGCGGATGGGACCTGTTGTAGGACGGAGTCTGCAGCCATTTGGACGTGGTCGATGAGTCGGACTGTGTCGGCATTACCGCTATGGGACCTATAGAGGCACCCATAGACACGGGGATGGTCGTCGCTGTCTACGCGCAGCCATAGGATGGACAGGTCCATACCTTCAAGACTGCTGAGGCGTCGAAAACAGATGTCCTCTCTGACGTATACGAAGACTCCAGCCCGGGGCACAAAGGAGTGTTCTAATTTGTACCCCGGGTAGGAGAGATATGAAGTATCTGCCGGAGAGGACACCGGAGTCTCGGTTAAATAGAGCAAGGCCGGCTTCACCGTCTCTAGATGGTAATGGACAGCGTTAAGGTTGGAATGAAGTCCCCTGATGTTGCAAAAATTCACGGATAGCGCGACAGGGGTCGCCTTGGTTTTATTGCTCCGCTTGCCCCAAGCAGCATTAGTCGCGGGCGGAATTTTGCTCCCCTTAGAATACGCGGGGCAGCCTGAGCACCCACGCTCAGGAGTGAAGTAGTTTGGTCGTGGATGCTCAGCGAGGGGTTCTCCAGGGGTGCTGGTACCCTCCTGGGGTAGTCTCTTATTTAATTCCACCACCATGATGGGGGAAGGGGGGAATTGGGCCTCCGGCCACTCACCAAGCGCAACGCAGAGGTCAGCCTCTACTTCACGCTGGTATTCTGTGAGGTCGTGGTACCACCCCGGTTCGAGCCGGCCCATCCGTGCGACAGCAAAAGCTGCCGCGTGGCTCTACCACTGTTAACAAGTGTGATAGACATGAATGTTTACTTTCGAACAAATATTTCAACTTCGATATTTTATTATTATAAACCTTGTTGGAAGTCATGTGTTTAATTGACGTAGGAAGTATTAAGGCACGGTAAAAACGCCGCAGGAAACCACTCGTAAACTGTCATAGAATAAACTAATATGAAAAATATACTGTTATTATGTCCACACCCTATCAAAAGCCCACTGTTGAACATAGGCCTCCCCCATAGATTGCCTCTGAGAGCCATAGTTGCCACGCTTGGCAAGCGAGTTCACAAAAGTATTTTTTTTTATTCAGCTATTCAGGAAGATGCTGCTGCCCATCTCTTGAATCAGTTCATAACCAATAAATTCAACTGCTGAACATAGGCCTCCTCCATACATTGCCTCACAGGAAGGATTTTGCCATAGTTTTGCCTCTCCGTCGCCACTTAGGACAGCCTTGGGATAAAATCGTAGTGAATATTCTTACACCCCCACTACACTATTTTACTTTTTTTTATATTATATGTAATACTATATTTTTGAAGTTATACTTCTTTTGGCGTGTTTGAGATAAATAATGAGAGTGATTTTTTTACGATGCGCGCGCACACAGACACCTAAAAACAACACCATGAAGTTGTTACGATGCGAAACTTAAAAGCGATAACTTCAGTTGGTAATTGTCTGTCAACTGTCATGTTTGCGTGAGAACTGATAACTATATTCAAGGTAGTTTTATTCAAATATATAGAATCTCTAAATCTTGTTTTACACACGTTATTTTTTTAAAACAGTTACGTCTACACAAAGATTTTCTCCTGTCTCGTGGGGGCAGTTTACATATATAAATTTTACAAGGACAAACATTCAGACCCGGAACAATTATTATTTGTAGCCCATAACAATACTTGTTCCGTGCGGGATTCGATTCATCGCAAAGCCACTGCTAACAAGAAATTTGCCGCGTTGTGCATGCTGCTTGGCGAAAGAAATAGGTTAGATTGATTTTGGCTCCTACCGAGACGAAATCCTAGCTAGAAACGCAATACTATCACCTAGAAGGTACCTACATATTTATTAAGATTTCTGTGTGCAAGTAAGATAACGCGGTTTCCAGCGATTAATAAGCGCTAGGTAGTCGACCGCCTTATACAGCGTCAAACCACATCTAATAATCGCTCGTTAAAATTAAACGAAAGCGATATACTGGCATTGCGTCATTTTGCTGTCGGCTTTCATGCGAGCTTAATTGAATATTTCATTATTACCGAACTTAATATGGGTTTCAATCAAATTCTACGTTCTTTATTTAATAACTCGATCAAGTTAAGCGCTGCAAAAGCAGTGATATCTGTGTATTTGGCTTGTATATGAGAAACAGAAATAGATATTTATTTATTAAATATAGATTATAAATACATAATACTTATTGAAAGTTATTCTAATGTTTAATTTAACATAGGTTCGGAAAATACCTCTGTCCTGGGAAGTACCAGCAGGAAACCCGGCGGGACTTTTTTTAAAGAACAGTTTATAATCATATTATATTATGTTAGACAATTAACTACACAAAAAAAAAAAAAACAGCTTGGAAGCGTCACCTCTTCCTAAGGGTTTATTATCATACATAACTTTCTTAATATTATAATAACCCTGTTTCTGGACAGTTCTCATATCGTCCACTGTATTGCAATATTCTAGGCACTGAAAACGACTTTTTAATTTGAGCTGAAAGTTTTCGGGACTTTGGATTGGAGCATTTTTTTTGGACGGAGCGTTGACTTCAATAGACTGAAGACCTCTCCAAATTAACTTTAAGGTTGAGTATGCTTCTATCATTCGATGATCACTACCAGTTTACACCGTCACGATCACTTGAGACATCTCTGAACAGTTGCCATCTGGTCATCATAATGAAGTGAATCTCATTTATTGTCGAACAGTAGGGGATTGACCAGGTCAACTTTTTGTGGGGCCGCTTCAAGAAAAAACTCATCATAAAGTCCCTCTTTCTCCATAAAGTTAGCTAGCTGTTGACCCCCTGGGTTTCGTTACCTTATTCCAAATTTCCGTAACTTCAGCTCACCGTTCTCTCTTGTGCCTAGTTTTGCGTTGAAGTGTCCCTTTATCATCGTATAATGGGTTTTGGAGGAATGCACGGCACTAGAGATATCCAAATAATAAATATCCAAAAAATAATAGAAGATGTGCCAAAGTTGGTGCGCAAACCTGTATAACTTTCAACGAATACCGCTTGGTGGTATTGAGTATTAGATAATGATGCCTCCCTGCGATTGAACAAATTGCTGGATTCGAGGATTACCGTGTCCTCCCCCTCTCTTCGGACCTCAAATAATCCTATATTATCCGAGCGCAACTTTTCTCCTCTTTCAGCCGTTAATTACTTGCGTAATTAATTACTTGATTATTTATTTCTTTAATTACTTGATAACTTTTACTATTTATTTTCCTATTTACTTGTTTATTTACTTTCTAATATACTAGCTGACTTGCTTTCTTATTTCTTTTACTTGCTTATTTACTTGACTAAATACTTGCTTATTTACTTGACTAAATACTTGTATATTTACTTGACTAAATAATTGCTTATTAACTTGACGAATTACTTGTCCATTGACTTGCAAAGCAAGACTATTTGCTTGCCTATTTACTAGCTTATATACTTGCTAATTAACTTGATAATTTAATTACTACAAGGTAGGAATTGTGTTCTAGCCCTGAAAATTTATCGTGTAAATGGTCCACATATCCCATGCGGGGTCGTTGCGCGCTCGTTAGTTGTTGGCTTCACGTGATTTCTTGGTGGTGTGCTGGGTGTGCGGTGTGTGCGGTGTGTGCAGGGTGTGCGAGGTGTGCGGGGCGTGCGAGGTGTGCGGGGTGTGCGAGGTGTGCGAGGTGTGCGAGGTGTGCGGGGTGTGCGAGGTGTGCGGGGTGTGCGAGGTGTGCGGGGTGTGCGGGGTCTGCGAGGTGTGCGGGGTGTGCGAGGTGTGCGGGGTGTGCGGGGTCTGCGAAGTGTGCGGGGTGTGAGGGGTGTGCGGGGTATGCGAGGTGTGCGGGGTGTGCGGGGTGTGCGGGGTCTGCGAGGTGTGCTGGGTGTGCGAGGTGTGCGGGGTGTGCGGGGTGTGCGGGGTGTGCGAGATGTGCGAGGTGTGCGGGGTGTGAGGGGTGTGCGGGGTGTGCGAGGTGTGCGGGGTGTGCGGGGTGTTCGAGGTGTGCGAGGTGAGCAGGGTGTGCGGGGTGTGCGGGGTGTGCGGGGTGTGCGAGGTGTGCGAGGTGAGCAGGGTGTGCGGGGTGTGCGGGGTGTGCGGGGTGTGCGAGGTGTGCGAGGTGAGCAGGGTGTGCGGGGTGTGCGGGGTGTGCGGGGTGTGCGAGGTGTGCGGGGTGTGCGGGGTGTGCGGCGTGTGCGGGGCGTGACGAGGCATGCGGCAGCGACGGGGCGGCGGCTTCCGTCGCCGTCCGTAACAATCCCATAATAGTTCACTCTCCCGATACAGGACCGTAATCAACATTTTTGACATGCAGATTAGCAATCATTGTTCGTCTAGCGTAAACGAGATATTTATACCGCCATCTATTGAAAGCGTTGCAAGATCCTTCTGGGATTTTTCATGTGAAATCAATCAAAGAACAATAGCGTGAAATAATCTATCGTGGTCTGTCTTTCTTTCCAATTACGTTCTGGGTGTCTTCAAGGCAAAAGTGAATAGGCTTTTGTAATTTGCTATGAAGTGTGATTTACCATCTAGGGCCTTAACACCACAATCACCACATTACCAGTTGGGATTGTAGTTAAGCACTGAAATAAGTTTTAAAAAAAAACAAGTATATTCTGCACTAGGATTTTTTCCTCTATCATGCTTTCACATAATATATAAATTGCTCAACGGTCCTCACAGAGAACCAGAAAAATTATTTGTAAGCCATACAAAAACTTTGTCTGTGCGGGATTCGAACACGCAGTCCCGTAGCGCCGCAATCAAACGTTTAGCCACCCTGCTACCGAGCCGCATGATATATTAACAATATCGCATAGCTATATCAATTATGCCATGTTAAGGTAAAAATAATAGGTAAAAAATATTTTTGTTTATTCATATACTGGGTGGCGCCGAGGTTATCACGTTAAATAGCACAGCAGTTAATACAAGTTGATATATGTCTGTTAAAATAATAAAATAAACAATAATAAAAGAAAATAAAAAATGCATTTTTCAAACAAAATAAATAGGGTAAAATATTGACAAGAAATAAATCAGCCTTGATATATAGGTTACTGACCTGAAGTGACTTACAAAACGTCGCACGCGCCAGAAAAATAATAATTTATATTAACACCCGATCCCATTTCTTGTCACTTTGCGCGTAGAGAATTATGCCTTAACTTCATTATTTTAAGTAAATTTTTCGCTTGACTTTGTTTTCATACGCCTGCAGCGTGCGTTCCCTTTGTTTTTAATTTCGCGCATAAAATTATGCCTTAAATTGTTAGCCGTAAGTGCAGTTTTTGTTTGATTTTTTCTTTATTTGAGTAGTTAGGTTTGATAACCTTTAAACTACCTATATTCGCCTTGAAATGGCATGGGTCTTTGACCTTCTAGAATTCATCAGGTGATATCTGTATGCATTTACATGATGTTATTTAATATTGAAACGAAAAAAATGCTACCGCGGCTAATGTATTAATTGTTATATATTTTTTTAGTTGTGTATGTTTAAAGAAATTTATGTAGCATACGTCTTTTCATTTTATGTGATAACTTTTTCGTCACTCCGTATACAAGTTTTTTTCTTTCGTGTGAAAATCTTGCTCGTGTTTAAAGCTCAAACATCTATGATAAGTTTCCGCAACTAGTTTTCTAAAGCTGAGGCATATTTATTGTGCTCTTCTAGTCCACTGGAGAAACAGTAAAGAGTAGACAGTGGACACGATAGACGTAACTGAAACTACTGAAATCATGCAAGATCACTTACCCGTATATATCTCTCCAAATCCGGAGGTATTTCTTCATCAAACTCGGTAAAGGTTCTCTGCTGGTTCTCTTGTAACTTCTCATTCGGTTTCACTGGTCGTTCCGGTAAAACCCCATTCAAAAAATTCACTATCCTCTCCGTCCGTGTGTTGTTCCCTTTGTTTTCTTCTACATTCTAGAACAAAAGTTAAAAGCCTAATATAGAGAAGTAAAAGGTTAGTTTAAAGCAGGGTAACTTTTATAATAAACTAGCTGATACCCGCGACTTCATCCGCAATGCTTGATATATTAATAGTTTTCGTATGTGCGAAGGAAAAACATCAAAAGGACAAAATTTATTTGTAAACAATGTTATTGGTTGCTCCGTATGTAGCTAAAATATATATAAATTATTTGGGTTAGTAACGCGACAGCAAGTCACGTACAGTTGACCGTGTGAAAAACCCCGTATAAAATCGTTGTTTCTTTAAACTTTAATAAGTTTATATTAAACGAAGATGTCGCAATATTATTTTTTAGGTAATGGCCAAGTGTCTACGAAATAAAACTTAGAAAATATAATTGAAATATATCCAGTAGTTTTTACGTGATGCGGGCACAACTGCAAACCACTATCATTTTATTTATATAGATAATGTACATCATATATATCCAATTTATATATTTTCCTCCCAGTATTTACTTTAGAGTTCTTTCCGATCTTGAATTTAATAACCGTTATTTTAGAAACGTAAAAATTTTTTTTTTTTTATAGGACAAGGGTGACAAACGAGCACTCAGTCCACCTGATGGTAAGTGGTTGCTGCGGCCCATAGACATCTACATCTATCCTCTGTTACAAATCAAAATGCAGATGCGTTGTCACCCGTGAGGACTAAGATGGAATGCCTCATTTCCAGTAAAAAGGGTCTCCGGCCACCTGCACTCACCAAGCGAAACGCAGAGGTAAACTTCTACTTCACGCTGGTTTTCTGTGAGGTCGTGGTACTACCCCGGTTCGAGCCGGCCCATCCGTGCGACAGCAAAAGCTGCCGCGTGGCTCTACCACTGTTAAACACTATATTAAAATAAAAAATAAATAATTAAAAGGTTATTAAATTACGTATAGTATACGTACATACTGTATTCTTTTACATTTTGTTGAAAGGGGAAAAGATGCAAAGCCATACGGACACTAGCGGAGTAATAAAATTTAATGTACCTAGCTCGCGTGCGTGATTTATCAAATTAATAATAATTATGTAGGCTATTAAAACGTCGGCAAGTAGTCAACATCAAAGAGGTGCAACTTCTGTACGTAGTACTATTATTTATTCTGTGCCTACAGTACGATATGGCGTAATTGATATTCTTACACCGCCACTACACGGTAATTTAATGGTAACGATAACGACGCATTTAAAATTGCTCAGGCGTGACAACGGCTCTGCATTTTGATTCTAATCGAGTATAAATGTGAGTGTTTATGGGTCAATTCGTCCACATGCCATCGTCCACCCGATGTCTGCT
The DNA here is from genome assembly GCA_963668995.1 of Parnassius mnemosyne. NCBI lineage: Eukaryota > Metazoa > Arthropoda > Insecta > Lepidoptera > Papilionidae > Parnassius > Parnassius mnemosyne. Next base: position 31,422,577 of record CAVLGL010000084.1, read on the forward strand.
AGTTCCCTTCCTTGTATAAAGAAGCCAGGCTTATCAAAACGTCATTTACCTGTATACGACCTCATTGAACCCCCTAATTATAACTTAAAAACGCATTACCTTTTTAACGTTAAAATCAAAACGAATGACCCAAATTTGGTACACGACGATAGCCCGAGTGTTGATGTGTTTTCATGAGAAATTTCATAAAAGGAACAGTGGCCTTTTAATGCTAAATCAATACGTTACGACATTTGATTTTAGGCTAAACATGAACATAGCATTCGTAAAAGTTGTAGCCGTTGAAGGGAATCTTTTGCGTCAATTTCATATCGCACGTGCCACATGTTTATTAACTCATGTGCACGTGCTGTAAAATGGAATTCACATGAAGAAATACGACTATACATCCATTATATTTTTTAACATAGATTATAAATAAAATTTATTGAGTCATTTTTTTTCTTTTACTGTATTTTTATAAAGTTGAAGTGACATAGGAAACACCACTTAATGGTTAGTTTCAAATAAATAGGGCTACAGATGCACTGTCACCCTTGAGGACTAAGATAGAATGTCTATAATTATACTGACTCTCTTCAACCTTGAGACTGGAACACAGCGCAATTTGGTGGAAAAAATAAGTTTTTTTTTAAATATTATTAGAGCCAGCGCTTAGCTACAATCTTACCTGATGGTAAGTGGTGATGTAGCCTAAAATCGTGAAGCGCACTGACTTAACAAAAAGCTTATTCACTCTTGCCTTGAAGACACCCGCATTGTAATCGGATGGAAACACAGATGCTGACTACTACAACGAAGTGATATAACTGTACATATCCCGACGGACACCTAGGCAGAAAAGGATTCTGTTTGTTTGTTTCTTTTTTTATAGAATAAGGGTGACAAACGAGCACACAGTCCACCTGATGGCAAGTGACTGCTGTGGCCCATAGACATCTACATCGTTCTTCGTTTGCGGCTCAAAACGCAGATGCGTTGTCAGCCGTGAGGATCAAGATAGAATGCCTCTTTTCCAGTAAAAAGGGTCTCCGGTTCTCTACACTCACCACACGAAACACAGCAGCATTAAGCTGCAATTTTACGCTGGTATTCTGTGAGAGCGTGGTCCTTCCCCGGTCGAGCCGACCCATTCGTGCTACAACTATACTACTAATACAGCTGCAGCATGGCTTTACCACGCATAATGTATACTTTAAAAGTTCCTTAAACTAAGGAAAACCGCAGTTTCTGAAAAATAACCTCTACCCAGGATAGAACTTTTTAAAAGTGGGTACTAGTTTTTGTGACAGCGCTAGTTACAAGCACTAAAAAAAATATCGCAGCGGACCGCAGAAGTAGTAACATTCAAGATATCACTATCACTATATTTTACGTGGTAGATTCATGCTGCAGCTATATTATAGTTGTAGCACGAATGGGTCGGCTCGAACGGAGAAGCACCAAGCTCTCACAGAATAACATCGTAAAATAGCACTGCTGCTGTATCTCGTATGGTGAGTGTAGACAACCGGAGACCCTTTTACTAGAAACGAGAAATTCCATCTAAGTCCTCAGGGGTGACAATGCATCTTCATTTTGATTTTTAACCGAGGATAGATGTAAATGTTTATAGGCCACAGCATCCACTTACCATCAGGTGGACTGTGTGCTCGTTTGTCACCCTTATCCTATAAAAAATTATCACTACATCACAAGTCCACTGCTGAACACAGGCCTCCTCGTGATTGCCACAAGTTACGGCCCTGGGCCACCAGCGTCTATCGACTTCCTGCAGGTTTCATCAGGTCGTCACTTCAGCTAGTGCGGGATCGCTTAACACTGCACTTTCCAGTACGAGGCTGCTCTCGAGAAAGAGTTAAGTTACAGCCTATATACGTCCTACGGCTGGGTACCGGCTTCCTCTGCTTCGCTCTCGAGAACCTAGTTAAAATCAAGATGACAAACCTAAGATATTGCTTAGTCTGACAATTACGTTGATAGGGTCTCTTTTACTAATTCACTTTATCAAAAAACCCGTTAATATTTTAAAGATTATCGCTGCTGGTTGGTCATTATGAATAGACAACAGTTCAATGATTAATTAATTGAAACTTGATTGAGCAAGTGGATGAGTTTGCATATTTGGGATGTTTATTTAGCAGGGATGGTAGATATGATAAGGATATAGAACGAGTGAACGCAGGAAATAGAGTTAATGGGGCTCTACGCGCTATTATGAAGAGTCAGAATGTGTCAAAGAAGGCACATATGGCAATTAATAATGCTGTGTTAAATAAAGGCTGTAGAAATGCGGTCATTAAGTAGTATGCTAGGGCTGAATCTGAATGACAGGGTGAGAAATAGTGTGATAAGAGAAAAGTGTGGTTTGCAAGATGACGTTGGTTTGGTCATATAGAAAGAATGAACGAGGAAAGAGTGACAAAACAAATTTATGTTTCAGAAGTGAACGGCTAAGTCGGGAAGGGACGCCCTAGACGAAGATTTCTCGACCAAATCGGCGATACATTGAAAATGTGCCAGATTAGGAGTACCCTTAACCGACGAACGTGTATGCGTAAATATATGGATGTAAAGGAGGCCAGAGAGGTGTGTCAGGATCGCGCCAAATGGAAGTCCGTAGTCTCTGCCTATCCCTCTGGGTCACAGGCGTGAGTGTTGTTATTTTGTATTTGTATTTAATCAAAACTATTTTTGTTGTCACAAACTATGAAGAAATGATGTCTTACAACGATAAAATTACAACGAACTATACAAAATAAACTATTTTCCCTACTTGACGTCACGTCTATTATTTACATAGTTTGTAAATAAGAACTTCTATATTCATGACTAGCTGTTCCCCGCGACTTCAGACGCGTGAAATTTATTACGATTGGATTTCATGGGTTTTATTTTTTTGCAAGCGGAACCCTAATTATTTTACTAAAATAAAAGTTACGCTTTATAACATCTGCCAATCATCATTCATCTACAATTTCTGCCAGTGAAAATCCTGTCAAAATCGGTTCAACCATTTCGGAGATTAGTCGGAACAAACAGACAGACAATTTTTTTAAATTGTTCTTTTTGTTAGTACCGTACCGTATATACCTTCATATTATGCATTTAGTAAAAAGCTGTAATTTTGACATTATATACAGGCACTTCAATTATATTTATATTTATAATAGATAATAGATTAGCTCCAATTCGAATCCGTTCTCTCGTAGCTACATTTACCATTTATTTTACAATAAGTAATTATCCCGTGGGTGTTGCCGTGCTACGAAGCATCAGAGAGAAATATTAATAAATAACAATAGAGTTGGGTAGCAGCATATTCCTGATGAAAACTCAAGACGATAAAATACCTGCGATTAGAGTGTGTATGTGAGATCAGTAGATGAGAGTGCAGATATAAACAAAATTCGAGGGCGACACTGAACGTTTTTAGAACTGGCCACATGTAAACGATATAATAAAAAAATAAGTTCAAATTTTGAAAATGGAACAGCCATCGCGAATAGAATTCACAGTGTTTCTTGGGGGGCAAAATCGTCCATATAATGTTCAAAATGTCTATAATTTAGTAAGACGGATAGCCCTGTATACTCGATGTTTCTAGGAAAAGCAACCAAACAAAGTCATGCGACACTATCGAGCTTTGATATTCTCTGCTGAATTTGGTGTAGGGCCTCAGCTTAGAATTAATCAGCGTGATATTACACAAATCTACTACTGAACGTAGGCTTCATTATAAAATGTTGCCTGGAGTATATCTACGTAGTATAAAACAAAGTCGCTTGCCGCCGTCTGTACGCTTAGTTAGATCTTTTAAACTACGCAAATTTATACATGGTAGAGCCATGCTGCAGCTATATTGGTAGTATAGTTGTAGCACGAATGGGTCGGCTCGACCGGGGAAGGACCACGCTCTCACAGAATACCAGCGTAAAATAGCAGCTTAATGCTATTGTGTTTCGTATGGTGAGTGTAGAGAACCGGAGGCCCTTTTTACTGGAAATGAGGCATTCTATCTTAGTCCTCACGGGTGACAACGCATCTGCATTTTAATTCGTAAACGAAGATAGATATAGATGTCTATGGGCCACAGCAACCACTTACCATCCGGTGGACTGTGTGCTCGTTTGTCACCCTTATTCTATAAAAAAAAACGCAACGGATTTTGATGCGGCTTTCATCAATAGACAATGATTCAAAAAGGTTTTTTTTATGGGCATATATAATATACATGTATATACATAATACATGCATATTATATATTCTATAATTCTTCTGTCCGTGTACATGTGACTGAACTCCTCCTAAACGTCTGGACCGATTTTAATGAAATTTTGTGTGTGATCATATTGATTAGATAATGGTTTAGATTCACAATTGGACCCGGTAGATGGCACTGTTGTCAAGATTCAGAAATCATCCGTGCGAAACCGGGTCGAATCGCTAGTTTGCCATAATTGCCACGCCTGACGGTCGGGCGGGTTAACAACCGCAGGAAGACGCTGCTGCCCATCCCCTGGGTTGTTTCCCTCCGTCGCCTCTTACGACACCCACGGGACGACACGGCGTAGTGGATATTCTTACACCGCTTATGTTAATACATAACTAATATTCTAAGTTGCTTGTGTTAGGATTTGTGTTAGGACGACTGTAGTCAAATGGCAGATTCGAATCCACGGCCAATAATTTCGTGGTCCTCACCTTACCAGAGAAACTGGACAATGAGTTCCAAACCGTATAAAGGTCAAGAAGTTTTATTTATAGTTAATTAACCGGCTTCAAAAAGGACCTCTCCGGTTTACAATTCGTCGGAATCTTTTTTTTTTATGTATGTATGTACACCAATAATTCGAAGACGCCTGAACCGATTGGAAAAATTTTTTTTTTGTTTCAAAGGGTATACTTTCCAGGTTTAAAAAATCCACAATAAATTATATTAATATTGAAGTCGGTTGTACAGAAGTTTTAATTTTACCACTTTGTTTACGTGACATGTTAGCGTCAAAACGTAGAATGGAAACTGAACAACAAACTGGCAGCGAGTGCCCGAACGTGTCCAGGCAATGCCAGTCGCACTGGACTGATTTGCGGCGTAGTGGAGCTGGAGGAAGCTACTGGGGATTTGCTTTGCGCGTGCGAAGTCAACACTGAACTGGGTTGCATCTATATATTATTTATAAGAGATTTCCACCTATGTACTGACTCATCACGAAATCTAACCATAAGGCCCAGACACTTGAAATTTGATAGGAATATTACTTTCGCCGAGTAGAGGTCAGCTAAGAAAAGGAATTTTACGAATATACACCCGGGGCGTTAATTAAAAAAAATTCTGCACTGCCATACCGTTCGTCAGATTACGGTAAAACTTTGTCAAGATATCATTTGCACTTCCGCGAATATTATAGGTATAGTTGGACCCGGTAGATGGCGCTATTGGAGAATCATAGATATCACCCGTGCGAAGCCGGGGCAGATGGCTAGTACCTATAGTAATAAAATCAGATCGAATTGCAGTTACGGCTGTCGTTTACAAAGAGGACTAGTCAACTTACTGGATTATAGTGCCAGAATGTATGGTGACAGCAATCGCAGACTTAAGATCCCTGTGCGCATACGACTCCTACATGGCTACATCTGGCCTATAGTACTTCTTTACGGATGCGAGGCGTGGACAATTAAAGAAGACCTCATAAAACATATAGAAGCTTTCAAGACGTGGGCATATAGACGTATGTAGACCATTAGTTGCATTAGTTGGACTCAAAAGATCTCGTACGTACAAGTTCTGCGACGCGTCAACCAAAAACGGCAACTTTTGGAGACTCAAAAAAAAGTTGCTCTCGGACACGTGTTCAGACATGAAAGATATGAACTTCTGCAACTCTTTACGATGGGAAAGAAGTCTTGGCTGCGCAACATCCGAGAATGGACGGGAAATAGGAGTACTGCCGAGCTCTTTCGCCTCGCGAAGAACAAGAAGGAGTATTCAAAGCTGACTGCCAACCTTCGCTAGTCGGAGAGGCACTCGAGAAGAACTGTATGTGAAAGAACTGGTGCACATTACTATTTCCTCACTCTGATAGTGAACGGCAAACCTACACGACCGGAGAGAAGTGCAGGACGGACCAACGGCTTTAGTACTGTCCGTGGCAAAAAGTTGAAACCACCGCCAAAAATCAAACAAATCAAAAGCGGAAATAATAACGAAACAAAAGCCCTTGCCACCGTTACTGCCAGTTTATAAAATAAAGCCCTCAAGGAGAGTAGAAGCAGCCATGGCTCTATTGATTGCCGAACACTGTTCCGTGGTGACAGTAAAGCATTTGGCAGAGATGTGTAAAAACTCTTTTCCGATTCTAAATGCGGCTTCGGCATACATATACATAGAACTAAATATTTTGAAATAATAAATGAAGTATTGAGACCACACTTCAAAGAATCGCTGAGGTTGGATATCGGTGACTAAAAATATAGCATCTTCTAGATGAGTCAACTGACATCAGTGTCCTGAAATACTTAGGAATAGCAATAAGATATTTCAGTAATTCACAAAATAAAGTTCTGTCAACATTTCTGACATTAACACTTATTATAAAGGCTGATGCAAAAGGGCTTGCTGAAGCAATCATAAACACATTGAACGATAATAATTTATCGTTCAATGTTTATATAATTGTTTTATACCGATTACATTATATTATTCTGTGTAAGTAAATCAAATTATTTTATTTTATTCCATGAGACCAAAAAACTGTGCCCCATTCTACCGTGCGTAAAACAATATAGAATTAAAGTTACGTGAAAGAATTGCGCTCAGTTTCTTTCCCTAGCGCTCAGTCTACTGGGATCATTTCTTGCAGCGACTTCTAGCGACTTTTGACCTTTGTCCATAGCTAGCGACGCTAGATGTCTTTTCAAGCGTACGTTAACTTTTTGACAAGTAGACTTGGCAACACTGAATGCTATATTAGTAGTATAGTTGTAGCAGTAGCACAAATGGGTCGGCTAGACCGGGGTAGGACCACGCTCTCGCTTTCGTATGGTGAGCGTAGAGAACCGGAGATTCTTTTGACTGGATATGAGACATTCCATCTTAATCCTCACGGGTGACAACGTGTCTGCATTTTCCTTCGTAATCGAGGATAGATGTAGATGCCTGTGGGCTACAGCTACAACTTACCATCAGGTGGACTGTGTGCTCGTTTGTCACCCTTGTCCCATAAAAAAATATCATAGAAAAATTGCTAACGCATAGAAGCTAAGGTGATTTTTTTATATTAGAGATGTTTCCAGCTCCCCATCACTTCTTTGTCAAGGTTTATAATACTGGTACTAATTAAAACAACTCAAATGAGACCCAAGTCTACCAAATTTACTAGAAAACACTGACATAAACATAATCAGTCTCAATTATCAGACGCACTAATACAAGACCAACCAACGTAAAGTACCATAACTTATAAAGATTGAGATGAAAAAACTAATTAGTCTTTCCACATTGCCCCAGTACCTTTTGTCAAGAACTTGTAGTATTTCTTTACAATAATATCCTCCACCGCCGAGCATGTCGTAAGCATTTAAAATTGCAATTAACAATTTAATTGGTGGGTAATTTGAGCTTCTAGTGGGGATCGAATGAAGAAAGAACCATATTTATTTCAATTTGATATATCACTTACTTTCAAATCCCAAGCAGGATAAGTGAAAGAGTGGTTAGATTTAAAGCCCACCCAATAATACCTTAAACCTTTCACAACCATAACAATTGATAAGAACTCTTCAATTTTTAATTTATCATTAGACTGTGTCTCAGGACTGTGCTTTGTAGCATTCCTTGGACGAAAACTATGTTCAGCAGTGGACTTGTGATTTGCTGTGATGGGGATTATGATGTACTTTATATGGGATGATCATTATTCTTAAAGTTCACTTCTTATCATATTATGCCCTATTTAAGAATGGACCTCCTGGTAAGCATTTCTCAAAACAGTTACTAATACTTACTATGTTGGATAGGCTGGTGAGCTTACTGAAATCTTCTCACTGGTAATTTTTTTATAGGGTAAGGGTTACAAGCGAGCGCACAGTCCACCTGATGGTAAGTGGTTGTGTGACATAGTGTGGCCCATAGATATCTACATCTATCCTCGTTTGTGAATCAAAATGCAGATGCGTTGTCACCCATGAGGACTAAGATGGAATGCCTCTTTTCCAGTAAAAATGGTCTTCGGTTCTCTACAATCACCATACAAAACACAGCAGTGTTAAGCTGCTATTTTACACCGGTATTCTGTGAGAGTGTGGTCCTTTCCCTTTCCAGCCTACCTATTCGTACTACAACTATACAATTAATATAGCTGCAGCATGGCTCTACCATGTTCAAATGCATCTCCCTATCTAGTTTGTAGAAATTTGTTTGGACATTTTTGGAATAATATAACGGAATCAAAATTAAAGCAAGTAAGAGTGCTATTTGGAGAAAAAGTTACATTTTAATCAATCAGTAGTGATTATTGAGGTAAAATTAAGTTTGAAAACATGTTTAAAATACAATATTAAGGACTAAAGCTAAGCTGACATAAATAAGAGCTATCCCTCATAAAAACCTGACATTCAAGTAGCACCTCATTTTGCATCAAAAAAAACAGTGGAATTTCCACTCCGCCTCTCATGAGGCATGCCATTTGCCCAGTCTTGGGCTACATTCAGTTCCTACCAGCCATCTTGGGCAAATTTGGTGTAATTATAATACATTAATTTCAGCATATACAGGGACAAGTATCTCTTGCATTTAATCTGATCTGCACACAAGCAAAGAAAAATGGCATGCATTATCGGTATTTATAATATGAGGCAAGGAGTCTATGGGTATAAGAAAAGCCTAGTAAAATAAAGAATATTCGGAGTATGCAGCTAGTATGTGAAACATATACATATTATGAATAAAATTGATGTTAAACACTTACTTATAAAATTAAAAATGAACATTATTAGAATAATCCTTTAAAAACAATACACACCTTGAATATTCCGATGATAGCCTATTTAGTAAATACTTCGTTATATTGCCAATAACACAGTAAGCATAATTTAAAAAATAAATTATTAACACATAAATTTAAAAAAATAAGATTTATGACTGCGCTTTATATATTTACAAAACAAACGCACGACCGGTGAACGAGATTTACGTGTTTGATGCCTACCTACTATGCTTTTTGATAACTGAGCTGAGACTGACTGGGACTGCGGCTAAAAATCGATATGATCATAAGGCGGCAAATGCAACAAGTACATTTTTACTTACATTGTGCGGTAAAGACGGCATCAAACCCAAAGCAATTTTCTCTTTCTCAATTTCAAGTTTTTTCTCCGTAATTAGCCTTTCTAAATCCGAGGAAGATAACATTGTTCACTGGTGCGAAAGTTTACTTGTAAGCAAATCTACAATGGCGGGAAACTGATGTAAAAATTGCTAAACGTACGTACGTAAGTTACCAGTATTATTAAAATAATAATAGGTTTAATTTGGAAACAGTTAAACCATCAGTTTTACCTATGGTTTATATTAGTTATTAGATTAATAATAAGTTAATAAAAAATTGATTATAATTTTATGTGAAAGTAGCCGTTAATTTTTTTAAATTTTTTGACTGTTGACAGCAGTTGACATTGACAGTTGATTGTGTTTGTTGTTTTTATTATTCGCTGATTATTTATATATCGGAAGAGCAGGCAAAGGAACTAAGCCATACAGCCTTGTCTTTTTTATTTTAAATATTTCAAAGAAACGGCTTTTTCAGCAACTACAGTTTGCAAGGCCTAATGCATCGTTTATTAAGAAGAAACAAAAAAAAATATTAGCTCTAACCAATTGATTTGTCTTATTAGATTTATTAGTTTTTGACAGCCGAGTAACTCGAGTGAAAAAATGTCACTCGAGTGCCATCACTATTAGTTTGTGACTTTGTGATCATAGACTTATTTGTTGTTACAATTGTTGTTTGCCAAGTAAGGAAGGCAATGGTCTTAAACCATTCAGGCCAGTCCAATAATTATGTATTTTGCTTAATAAATTCTTCACAATATGATGATGCAATACATTGCGAAGTTTCAGGGCGATTTTGATGATAGTTTAACCTAGCGGACAGTTGATTACGAGAATTACTATCTTAAAAGAATAAGAATCTTTGATATTTATATCACCATTGAAGGACTTGTAACATCGTTTCTAATAACAGTTCACATGCGAAGATAGTTTATATACAAAATGATACCAGTTTTACGTATCAAAATCCCACTCAAATCATTCTATTTTCGATTGTTCTTAGGTAAACGCTTTACTGTGTAGTAGTGGTATAAGGATGTCCACTACTCCATATGACGACACGACAGAGGGTAACAAATCAGAAGATGGGTAGCGTCTTCCTAATAATGACTAAAAAGAAAAATCTGCGCTTACCAAGCGTGAAAACTATGGCAAATATCCCCCCTATAACGCAGTCTATGGGGGAGGCCTATGTTCAGCAATGGACTTTAATAGGCTGTAACAATAACGGTAACGGTTATACAGAATCTTCATTCATTTCCCTATATCGTTTTCTATGACACCCACAAAATGGTACGGGGTAGTGAATTCTCTAACGCCACTAATACATGACACGATATTGTTAATTTGACGGAATCGCTGGAGCACGTCAGTATTATGCTCAGCACATGTAATATGTCGGCGGTTGTTGGTAACACTACGCTTGAAGTTGCTAACGGGTATATTTACTTAGAACAAGTTGTTATAGATTATTGAAGAAACACTTGTGGAAACACTAACTCATAATGCCCATTATTGATTATGCAGATGCTACGCAGATTTGAACCAAATTTTTTTTAACAAGCCAGAGCGTCATCTGAATAATTGTTAATCTAATATTTTTGCATTAGATATAAATATGGTCTTCGAAAATATGAACACATATCTCTGTATCGTGATCGCCCGAAATAGCTCACTATACGACAAAGACGAAATACTGGAATTCTGCGTGTTCTTCCTTCAATTTGAATTATCCAACTTGTTCAACATATATTAAGGATAAATTCCTGTATCTTTTTTCAACGAAACGATGTGTTACGAAAAAATTTTAAATTATGTTATTTTTTCTTGTAAATTTATAAATTTTTACTTTTAATCAGATTTCACTCAAAAAATGTAGGAACAATACTGTTGCAAGTTATTATAAAAGTTAGCACAACTAATAAAGATTCTAAAATGCTCGTGACACTATGCACAAAAACATTCATATGTTTTCTGAACAAAACTCAAACACAATTAGTAATTATTATCCTTGAAACCGTTATGGTGTGCCCAAAAAACATGTTTGGAGTTACAGATTCAGATAGACAAGGGTCGTCAATAGGTTTTTGAAGTGCGAGTGAGATAGATAGTTACACTTGCTAAGCCGTAGCTTGGCCTTGGATGAAGGGCCAGCCCAAAGAGGTCATTCCAAGTGGGCTTGGTGAATCCACTTCAGCTGCGTGTTGTGGAAATGGTGAAACAAGTGCTCTGATGGTGATGGATTCTCAAGATAAGCTGTTTCTCAGCATAAGCGTCCTTAGATACCATCGCCAACGGTCAGCTTTCTGCTGGCTCAAGTTGCCGTCAAAATCTCCCAAGGGCTGCACAATGTGATGCATCAACATATTGTTTAAAAGTGGTAGAGCCATGCTGCAGCTATATTATAGTTGTAGCACGAATGGGTCGGCTCGATCGGGGAAGGACCACGCTCTCTCAGAATACCAGCGTAAAATAGCAGCTTAACGCTGCTGTGTTTCGTTTGGTGAGTGTAGAGAACCGGAGACCCTTTTACTGGAAACGAGGCATTCCATCTTAGTCCTCACGGGTGACAACGCAGCTGCATTTTGATTCTTAATCGAAGATAGATGTAGATGTCTATGGGCCACAGCAACCACTTACCATCAGGTGAACTGTGTGCTCGTTTGTCACCCTTATCCTACAAAAAAAAAAAAAAATTGTAAAGCAGTAAAAATTTCGGTCATATGATTCTAACCTAAAAGCAAAAAATACCATTTATGATTTGAGTAATGTTCTCTAAATTTTCCTAACATTGATCAAGAAATAATTAACACGTTCCAAACAAAACTAGCTCCAAATCCTTAACTTGTATATATATGTCTACAGGTGTATAATATTTTAGTAGATACAAGCCTACCTCTCAACAAGATCTGATTTCTTTCCAGTTATCTTCGCTCCTCGTTTTTTTAGTTCGTCTTTCAATTCTTTAAGCTTCCAGGTACAATACATCTTAAAATGATCGATGGTCAACCAGTTTCAATACAAAGAAAAGCAAAATCTCCTCATGTAAACTAATCTACAACAATTTGACAGCAGCCATGGCGCCGCTGGTGCCCTCTACGATTAGCTTTGCGTGTGGATCCCCATTGAAATCAGCAGACGTGGAAGTAAAACTCTCTGCTTCATTAGTTGTAGAAGACGCGTGAGATGAACTTGTGTTTATGCCCAAATTTGGTCATGTTGAACGCCATCCAATTGCGTTTGAGCTGTCGCGTCACCCGATAGTATGTAGGTGAGATAAACGCCGCAAGGTGGGGCGGCAGTGTGCGGCTTATGTGGCTCGACGCGTGGGCGAAGGAGAGGAGTTGCCCGCTGGCCGCGATGCGGGGAACCCGCGTAGCTTGTTTATCGCGGCCGAAGTTCACGCGATCGTTGTAGGGTCCAGATAGTTAGATTAAGTGCGTGTTACTTCGTTACGTGGATATGTGAATTTTGCAATATTTAACTTGTTCGGGGATGCGGAATTGTGCACGCGCGCGTCGAGTAGATATACGGTCTAGGATTCGAACCGCGCATTCCTTGTTCGAGAGCTTCTCCCGGTTGATTGTCAGGAAATCATTATAATTGTGCCGTCGCGTTAAGTGCCCTTTTTTGTGTGTTGGCTGGCTTGTTAGTTTACGTGTCAACGAGGCGTATTTTGAATTATTTTCGCGACGTGGTGTTTTGGTGTCAAATGGAGGAACTTAGTTGTGTTTAACGCTGAACCGTATGACTCATTAAGAGATCGCTTTAATTCCCTATTTATAATTTTGTGATAAGTGAATCCGGGACATTGAATGTCGAATTTTGAACTACTGTCCTTACTGTGTCGGGTGTCACGTGTGGATTCTACGATGAATGTGGAATAAGGCGAGTTTAAGTTAGTTAAATGTACAATGAAGCTAATAGACTGAAATAGTGACAATGAAGAAAGAAATGGTACAGCGGTGGAGCCTGCTGGAGTGATGCAGCATTTTGGGGCATCCTGGAACTCGGCCGCTGCTGGTCGCCCAAGCTGGTCCAGGTCTCAGACATTTAAACATCACGAAACACTACTTGCCATGCACCTCACACCCACTTACGGCCTGACCGAGCCTTGGGGCGATCTAAGAGTCGGAAACAGGTACGTACTATATTTCCCTAACCTTCTCCCATATAGCTTAGTGTTATAGGAAATTCTTCCATATGGCCATTGGGCCCGACCTGCGCCTGCCCGTCGAAGAAGCTGCTATGGGCCCCAGCCAAGACGAACTTTGCAGGGGCAGCTGTAGGCCGTAACAATTTGACTTACCCTTAATATTCTTATTTATTATTGCATATTATTTTTGTACTGTGTCGGATGTTTATTCTTCATACTGTGAGAAATCAAGTTGGTAGTATTCACAAAGTCTTTTCTTGCACAACTTACAAATAATTGTTTTTTGTTCAAAATTTTTGTCGTAATACGACCACACTATAGCTTTTTTGGAACTTTTACTCATTTCGAGGACGTTTTAGTAGTAATCAGTCTTAGATAAACATATTACTAAATACAAACGACTTACTTAAATAAATTTGTACTTAATTTGAAATGGAAGATACATCGGCTAAAACTGTTTTAACTTGAATTTCTCATTCGAGTCGGTACAGGCCACTCGAGTGGTCCGAGTCATTCGAGTTGACTCGTGTCACTCGAGTTGTCATAAATATTACAAGTGCGAGTAAAATAAAAACTACTCGAGTAACTCGAGTAGTTTTTATTTTACTCGAGTCCAATCACTACAAACTAATAAGCAATTAATAGAATCAGGCGTTACTTTGCGGAAATCCATTATTTAAAAGCTTTTAAAAAGTTACTTCGCAAACATCCGCTCTATAAAATAAAATGATGTGTCTTACCTAGTATGAAGAGCACCTCCCGCCCTCCCTCAATTGCGTGCACTATCCCCGTCACCACTAATACCAGCACCACTACTCCCAACTCCACTACACTAGGAAAGACACACCACTGACGACAATACGACACGTGTTTCGCCTCTACACTAGCACGTGTAGAGGTGAAACACGTGTGTGTGTGTGTGTATAGTGGTGCTGGGATTAGTGGTGACGGGAATAGTGCACGCAATTGAGGGAAGGCGGGAGGTGCTCTTCATACTAGGTAAGACACATCATTTTATTTTATAGAGCGGATGTTTGTGAAGTAACTTTTTAAAAGCTTATAACTAATAAGCAATCTACAGGCTGTCCAGTGGCAGAATTCAAACTTTGAACAGACTTAATTTTCGAACGCAACGTAGGAGAACGGCGCGGAGGGGGTTATTCGACGTGCAAGCGATGCGGATTTTTTAGTAGCCATGGATCCGTGGAGTGGAGAGCACCGCGCTTTTGTCGTCGAGGTGTACTTTTCGAGTGGATTTTCGCTGTCTGAAACCCGTCGTCGATTTAATAATCACTACGGTATTCGTCGAATTCGTGATGGACCATCAATCAACCTGATTCGGTCTTGGGTAGCAAGGTTTAGAGCAACGGGATCAACAATAAATAGACCCAGACCAGGACCAACACCAACGGTAGCCACGGACGAAAATGTCGAACGTGTTATGGCTTCTGTGATTGAAAATCCTCGTTTATCACTTCGAGCACGTTCATCGATTTTGGGTATTAGTAAATCAACTTTACAGGTAATAATGCGAAAAAAACTTAAATTACATCCTTATAAGATCCAAATCGTCCAAGATTTACTCGAATCTGACTTTGAATTAAGGAAAACTTACGCAGAGACGATGTTGTTGAGATTTAAAACTGCTACTCGGATGGGTAACATATTCTTCAGTGACGAAGCCCATTTCCATATCGGAGGATATGTAAATAAACAAAATTTTCGTTATTGGGATATTTTCAACCCGAGAAAATTGCATGAAGAGCCTTTACACAAACCAAAAGTCACAGTATGGTGTGCAATATCTGCGTCTGCCATAATAGGGCCTTATTTCTTCGAAAATGAACGTGGCCAAACTGTAACAGTAAATTCCGAGAGATATGCTGAGATGATCAGTGATTTTTTTAGACTAGAATTACAGAATAGTCCATACTGTAACCGGAATACGTGGTTCCAGCAAGATGGGGCCACAGCTCACACTGCTAATGTGGCCATGAGTGCAGTGCGAGAGTTGTTTCCCGAAAAAATCATATCCCGGAACGGCACCATACCGTGGCCTCCCAGGTCACCAGACCTAAGTCCGTGTGACTTTTTCTTATGGGGATACTTAAAATCTATCGTTTACAAAACAAATCCGACCACTGTGACACAGCTGAAAGAAAACATTCGAGCAGAAATCAGCAAGATTCCCCAGTCGCTTTGTAAAAGAGTTTTCGAAAACATGCGTTCCAGACTCGAGGAGTGTGTTAGGGTCGATGGCCGCCATTTAGAAAACGTTGTTTTCAAAAAATAAAATCCGCCTTTATGTTCTTTATATTTTAATAAAAATACTTTGCATAAAACGTGTCGTTCTTTTTTTTATAATTTTTCAAACTTTGAAATCTGCCACTGGACACCCTGTATGATATAAAACACCTCGTATACAACCCCAGACTAATATGATGCTTACGCATAGATGTGCCAACTCTGAAAAATTACGACTCAAGTTAACTCGAGTTGAAATTCACGCAACTCGGGTTTAAACTCGAGTTACACAACTCGAGTTAGCAGTATGAAACAGAGTAGATGATTTGTTTCAAATTGCTTTTTTATAAATTTATTTTTCTATCTAGCTTTGGTGGGTTGGGATAACTATAACTACCAAACTTACTATGTAGGGTTGATATAAAAAGGTATTTTTAGTATGTATCACATACTTTTGTATTTTTGGTTTAATATTAGTTATAGTAAGTACCTGTATTTAAAAACAAAACTAGCTATGTAGCAGTCCTCCCGAAATAATATTAGTCTAGCTTTAAGATGTAGGGACATAAGCTATTAATAGTTTAATTATCATATTCTTAAATAAATTAGGATTTTTTGAAATTCAATATATTTATTGTGAGTTGAGTGTTACATTTAGAGTTAATTTAAAGTATGATATATCTCATAACTTAACCACCATTTTCGGTTATTTCAATAATATTTCTGTGACTTTCATAACTATATTGATCATAATTAATCAAAATTAGAAAATAAATTAAATTAGGTACATAACTATCTATAATAAAATTCTAAATAACAAATTGTTTTGGTTGTACCTAAATACTCTTTGAAACACAAAGCGCGCACACAACGAACGAATCGCGCTCTTAGGCCTAAATTCCTCCTACGCTGACGTCGGTTGCGTACGGTCGGTCGCGTACGTCAGCGAGAAATAATAATAATAATAATAATAATTTATTTCGATAACATATTGTCTACATTTACAGATAGTGATCGAAGACACCTTTTAAGCAAAAATCTTTCCTGTATTAGGTGCCTTCGCTCTATTTTGTCTTTTACTTATCGATCTCCTGTTTTTACTATCGTCCTCATTATTGTAATCCGGAAATAAAGCCTTGAAAACTTCTACCCAGTATTTTGCTCTCCTATTTATGTACAAATCATTAGGTAAATAAGACGTTCTGTATCGATATTCATTGCAACTGTACTTGGACGCGTGGATCGTCGGTAATAGAGTGAGGGCGCTTGCACTATTGCACGTTCGTACGTCGACCGACGTACGCGGCGCTGACGAGCGAGACCGACGCGCGCGATACGCGGCGCGTAGCATACTACGTGCCGCTGTCGTCAGCGTCGTAATATGGGGCTATATAGAACACAATGTACATTAGTACGCGTGACCGACGTACGCGACCGACGTCAGCAGTGTAACCATATGTGACAGGATCCTGCCATTTTGGCAGGATTAGCCTCTTATTTTAGCATCTGGCATGATCGATTGACGTTTTATAAAACCTGGCAGTATTTGGCAGTATGGGTGCAGCAGTGAGGGTGTTAAAAATAGATTTCATTATAGCAATTTAAAATGCCGAAAATTCAACCCTGTTATAGATACTTCGCCAGCAGCAGGGGGATTTCCCTGTACTTCTCGTATTATGTTTGTATCACATTCAATAAACAACTTTAAAAGTTTGTAATCTTAAAACTTATATTCATAAACACGAGCTTATGGTTAGTATTTCAATCAGTCATTGAAGAGACGTACTTTAGTTTGGTATCCCATTAGATTTCATGGTGATACATCTTGTTAATAATATATTGTGGATGATAGAAATTATAGGTGGTGGTGATGAAGCGAAAATATGAAAGGGCGTATAGAGCAGAGTGGGAGCAAGATCCTTTACTTTCTTCGTGGATTTCCAAAACTAAAGGTGATCCAGACTGCAAATTGGCACCCCGGCTGTCCACTTTAGAAGAGCATGTCGCTACTCGTAAACGTCAGAAAAATATGAGTGGAATCAGCATGTGAAAGAATATTCTGTCCAATAAATTTAATACAAAAACACGAAACAGATTATAAACAAACATGTAGATTGTATGGCGACTGCATTGCATTTAAATTAACGAAAGATATGCTTAAGATGGCACAAGTTGCGGGCGCGAACTCGCTGGTGGGCGCGGCCAAAAAGCACGCTGTCTCACCTGGCATCGTGCCCGACAGAGATAGTGTCAGTGATGAGCATATCGACACTAGTATTCACGCATGTCTTGTTCGTACGGCGTTCCGAACCGTTAGAATAAAAACGAAGTTACACGAACACGATGCAACATCTATACTAATATAATAAAGCAAAAGAGTGTTTTTGTTTGTTTAAACGTGCTAATCCCTGGAACTACCAGTCCGATTTGAAAAATCTTTTTTTGGATATTATAGCCAGATTCATGTTGAATAGTATAGGATATATATAGTATTAGGCTATATATCTCAGCTAGCCTATATTTGTTGAGGAAGTCAGAAGAAAAAGCGCTGTTATGGTTCGGGATACGTAAATACAATGTTCTAGAAAAATATAGATCTTTACTCCGTCTAAAAAAAGTCCGCGATACCATATGTCTATTTCTTATATATAAGCCACAATTAGGCATTTTGTGACAAAAAAAAATGAAAATTTAATTATTAGGCACCTTACGAACGAAAGTTACTTCATTATGAAGACAATTTTATGACGATAAACTTCGTTCTTTGTACCATGTTTATATAGTACATAGTTTAAGAGATAATGTAAAATTAAAATAATTCAATACTTGGCTTGACGCGCAAACAACGCATAACTCCTAGCCCGGTGCGAACTGAGAAGCCACTATTGAAAGCTTCTATGAGCGAGGTTAGGTTAGCCGTTAGTTCAATCGTTATCTATAACTACACAAATAAATAAAATTGAAGTGTCTGTTTGTAATGTCAAAATAACAGCTTTTTACTAATTGCGTATGAAATTGTATACGGTACTTATAACATTGACACAATTTTTAACATTTTTGTATGTCTGTCAGTCCGTTTGTTCCGGTTAATTTCCAAAACGGCTGGACCGATTTTGACGGGACTTTCACTAGTAGATAGCTCATGTTATAAGAAGTAACTTAGACTGCTTAAATTTTAGAAAAATTATTAGGTGTCTTTGCAACAAAATTAACGCCCTAAACTAAACGCGAACGAAGTCGCGGGGAACAGCTAGTAGCTAAAATAAATTCAAAATTAATTGTGTACTTTTATCTATCTCCCGGGTGAGCGTAACAATGCTTAGTTACATCTTTATTTCTGAACTCTTTCATTTCACGTTGCTATGGTATTTTGAAAGTTTAAATTTAATTGATTAATGAGTATAAGAGGTTGATAGCAAATTTATCAAGAATCATTTCTTGCCTACACACTTTTCATGTATCGTGTACGTTTTTCTTTAAAACTGGAAAAAATCGCGCATAATATGCCGACAGATAAAATAAAAGTACTCCATTAATAATGCAATTTTTCCATACATTACTATTAAATAAAATATTTGATTGCAATTATAAAATGCTTGAACTAGGTGTCATGTCATGCCACGCATCTCGGACACGTGATGACGCGGGTGAAACCGCGAAATTATTAGGTGCTGCTTTATTGCTTCATATTATACCTTTGTGGCTCTATATACCTAATATAGATTGCTTATTTTATTATGTTTAGTTTTCCCCGAGTGGTCATGCAGCAATCACTCAAGAGTTCGGTTTCGAACATGTGTAACTCGAAAATTATCCCTCGAGAACGAAATACCTGAATAAACGGTATCATATACTATGTTATTTGACAGCTCTGTGGCGCAGTGGCTTAGCAATGAATTGTTGTACTAGGAGCCGCGGGTTCGAATCAATCGAACAAGTATTTGTATGGCCTACAAATAATTGTTCTGGGTCTGGATGTTTGTAAACTGCCTCCACGATACAGGAGAAAATCCTAGTGTGGGGGTAACGTTTTATTAAAAAAAAATACCAGACTATAACCTATCTCTGAGCAAAATATCATCCAGATTCCTTCAGCCGTTGTGGCGTGATTGAGTAACATACATCCATTCATCCGTCCATCCAAATATCCAAACTTTTGTATTTATTATAATATTTAGATAATAATCGTAATTAGTTCTGCCTACCTATAAATTGTTTTCAAAAATAGTTACTTACCTGTCTTCTTACTTTTTTATATATACTCAATAAGTATCACTAAACGTAAGCACAGGTTTTTATCAAGACAAGTGACCCATCAAGATTGTTTTCTTAGTACTGACGTACCTACCTAAAGTTTACCATTTTGTAGCCACGACGCGGCGACGTTTTGTGACATTTTGTTGTATTGTAGGTAGTAGGTATCTAGGTTATAACAGTAGGTACCTATGAAAATCCCACATAATATACTTTGTTTGTCCGCCGTAACAGTCGTCTAATAAATAATTAAACTGTTTTGTAATTCTTTATTTATTTATAACATTTGCATTGAGAGCCGTGGTAGCTCAGATGGTTAGCGCTCGCTGTAAGTATCACATTACATGAGCAATCCGGGTTTGATCCCCGTCGGCACCAATGAAATTGTTGCAATTTTATATAGTAATCGAATATAGACTTTACTTTTTCTTTACTTTTATAATTATATTATATTACAGACGAAAATTTTAAAATATTGTCTGTCGTCCAAAACGCATCGTCTCTTTCAATTATATCAATTTCCATGCTGTCTTTTGTCTTTGGCGTCCAAATTACAAAATAGCAAATCTTTTCGTTTCGAATAAAACTCGAATAAGCGCGCGTCACCGCCTGTGCATGTTCGTGTAAGCATCATTCAGTGAGATGCACGATAATTCATAGTAACATGCGCGCTTAAAAAAATACGAAAAGGCCTTTGGAAGAAGGGGTTTATGAAAAAACCACTGCATTAATCAATTACGAATAAAATTTATTGAATTCTTCGATAATTGAGCTGTGTCGGTACCGACTTTGTTTTGGAAATTTTACACTTCTTTTATTATTAATTTACGCCCAAAGTTGTGTTAAAATTGGCAATAAAAACGAATCTTTGGTAGCTCGTAACTTTTTAATAACATTTTATTTAACTATTCTGTTTCCGTACAGACAAATTTAATAATGAGACAAAACGATATCATGTTTAATTTTGGATGTACACTGTCAAACAGCGGAGTAAAACCCCTCCGAAATTTCTATGGAAATAATGTCGATTAGTGTCACCTTAAGTAAATTTAATAAAAATATAACATTTAAATGTGTATTTTTACTTTTCTTAGTTTAATACAATGGTAAATGAAGTTGGCAGTATTAAGGCATTTTTCATTACAAACTTTGGCAGGATTTGGCAGGTTTTTTAACAAACTAAGGCAGGATCTGTATTTTAAAGATGGTCACACTGGACGTCAGCGTAGGAGGAATTCAAGTAAGGGTATTAGGCCCGCCACATACATACGGAATTCCGTTTCGAGATTCCGTTTCGGAATTCCGAACGGTCGGCCACACACAAACGGAATCCCGTTTTGCCCTCAAAATATCGAACGGAAAACTACCGTACGTGTGTGGCGGGTCATAGATTTTATATGGACTTGCTGCGTTCGGGATTCCGAATCGGAATATCGAAACCTAATCTCGAAACGGATTTCCGTATGTATGTGGTCAGCTTTATTTCATGCATGTCTTTCCGCAGAGTCAACTTAGGCCCGCCATATACATACGGAATTCCGTTTCGAGATTCCGTTTCGGAATTTCGAACGGTCGGACACACACAAACGGAATCCCGTTTTGCCCTCAAAATATCGAACGGAAAACTACCGTACGTGTGTGGCGGGTCATAGATTTTATATGGACTTGCTGCGTTCGGGATTCCGAATCGGAATATCGAAACTTAATCTCGAAACGGAATTCCGTATGTATGTTGTCAGCTTTATTTCATGCATGTCTTTCCGCAGAGTCAACTTAGGCCGGCCATATACATACGGAATTCCGTTTCGAGATTCCGTTTCGGAATTTCGAACGGTCGGCCACACAAAAACGGAATCCCGTTTTGGCTGCAAAATATCGAACGGAAAACTAACGTACGTGTGTGGCGGGTCATAGATTTTATATGGACTTGCTGCGTTCGGGATTCCGAATCGGAATATCGAAACGAAATCTCGAAACGGAATTCCGTATGTATGTGGCCGGCCTTACAAGTAGAGACTGGTAGAGACAAAGTAGAGAGAGGTTATTTCAAAAAGATACATAAATGTCTAGGTTAATAGGTTAGATGAACTTATAAACTTTTATGAAATGATATCATAACATACCTATTATTATTTAAAGTTTAATAAAAGACGTGTAAAACTATATATTTAATTTAATTAAAACGCACAAATTAAAAGAAACTACTTGTAAGTTTTATTAAAACTATTGGTATCATGGAACCCGATTTCGATAAGAAAGTTGCAGAACTTAAAAATAAAATTAAAAGTTTTCCCGACTTTCCTAAACCAGGAATATTATTTTGGTAAGCTATATGATTTATTCCTTCACCTTACAATAACTTACAACAATACACATTTATGTAAAAGTACATTAAAATTACAGTCTATTTAATAAGTTTATTCAATTTATTATTTCGCTTGCCAAGCGTGACGATAATGGCCAATCTTCTACACAACGGGAAAGGTCCATGCCCAGTACTTTACTATTGCGAGCTGATGAAGTAGTTAAATCTGATTTTGGATTTTAGGGACATATTTTCAGCAGTATCAGATGGTCCAACATGTAAACTCTTGCAAAGTCTACTTATACAAATGGTTAAACATAATTTTCCGGATATAGAAGCAGTAATAGGATTAGAAGCTAGAGGTTTCCTCTTTTCATTTTCACTTGCTGCTGAGCTTGGCATTGGATGCTTACCAGTTCGAAAGAAAGGGAAGCTACCTGGCGAAGTTGAGGCTTACAGATATGATTTAGAGTATGGTTCGGTAAGTTATTTTTTTTTTTTTTCTTCATAGGATAAGGTTGACAAACGAGCACACAGTCCACCTGATGGTAAGTGGTTGCTGCCCATAGGCATCTACATCTATCTGGCTGTTGCCCATAGACATCTACATCTATCCTCGATTAAGAATCAAAATGTAGATGTGTTATCACCCGTAAGGTCTAAGATTGAATGCCTCATTTCCAATAAAAAGGGTCTCCGGTTCACCATACGAAACATGCGCATTAAGCTGCTATTTAACGCTCGTATTCTGTGAGTGCGTGGTTCTTCCCCGGTCGAGCCTACTCATTCATGCTACAACTATACCAGAAATAGAGCTGTAGTATGGCTCTACCACGTAAAAAAATAATTGATTTCTGACCAATGTCAATCATCTTCATCTTCTATATAAATAAAATGATAGAGGTTTGCAGTTGTGCACGCATCACAGAAAAACTAATTTCAATTAGGTTTTCTAAGTTATATTTCCAGACACTTTGCCCTTATCTAAAAAAAATTGGGATATCTTTATTTAATAAAAAGTTATTAAAGTGTTTATAAGCACTATGTGTTCAGTGATGTGTGTTTTCTTTGTTAATGTATCAAGCAACGCAGACGAAGTCGTGGGTATCAGTTAGTTTAAAACCCTAGTTAATAGAAAAAACTAAATTGCAAAATATTGTTTTCATTTTGTTTTTACTTGTATTTTGTAAATTTTTTCTTTCTTATTGTGTAGTAAGCCAACTCCTACAAAAGCTTTCATTAAGGCAAGTACTTACAATATCACAGAATAATTCAAACTCTTTTATTATGCATCATCATCATCATCATAACTATTTGTTAAAGCCAAAATGACGACTGTCAAAGAATACAGTACTTGTAATCGAATGTATAAAGTCAAAGTCAAATGTTTTTATTCAAAATTGGCTTTTACAAAATTTTATAAAAGTACCTCCACTTAATACCTTCCAAAACCGTATCTCAATTGGTCAAACCGTTTTGGAGATAAATGGGAACATTCATTTGCACAAATACTTCTACTCTAACTTCTCTGTTCCATCGTGGGTAAAAACAGGCTTGATAAGCACTTGGGAGTTTAATTCAAACAGGAGTGTAGCTAAACAGGGCAAGGCTTTAGGTAAACACTGCAAGCACAGAATTAATAATAATTAGTTTCCACTTGATTTGACTACAGATATGTTGGTTGTTTGTTATGAGTATACCTCATCATTTGTTTTAAGAGTGCAATTTTTTCAGGATGTATTAGAAATCCAAAAGAACACTGTACATGCAGGCTTAAAGTGTCTTATTGTAGATGATCTAATAGCAACTGGCGGATCAATTACTGCTGCCACAAATTTACTGCGAAGGTGCGGTGCTAATGTTGTTGGTTGTGTCGCTGTTATGGAACTAGTTAAACTCAATGGACGCAAAAACATTCCAGATGATGTACCTGTTTATTCGTTAATAAAGTATGATTAGTGTTTCATATTTGATATTACATATAATGTAAATTTATAATTGTTTTCTGAAGATTTATAAAACTTCAGTTTTATTTTTTTTTGTTGTTGTTATTATGGTGATAAATAAAAATGGAAGTTTTCTTTTTTCTTTTTATAGATTAAGGATGACAAACGAGCACACAATTCACCTGATGGTAAGTGGTTACTGTGACCCATAGAAATCTACATCTATCCTCAATCAAGATGCAGATGCGTTGTCACCCGTGAGGACCAAGATGGAATGCCTCTTTGCCAGTAAAAAGGGTCTCCGGTTCTCTACACTCACCATACGAAACACAGCAGCGTTAAGCTGCTATTTTACGCTGGTTTTCTGTGAGAGCGTGGTCCATCCCCGGTCGAGCCGACCCATTCATGGTACAACCATAATATAGCTGCAGCATGGCTCTACCACGAAAAATTAAACAATAAGACAAACGCATCGTTTTTTTTTAACAGGAGACTTCTTTTCCAGAAATTTATTTACAACTTGAGTTGGTGAGCGATCGCAATGAGTGCTATTATTTGTTACTTATTAGACAATTTTTCCATAACATGATTTAAAACCCACAAAGTAAAAATAGTAACATGTACACGTTAAAAAAGGTTGTTAACCCCTAAAAATTTCAAATTTTCAAAATATCCAGAAACGAAGCTGCATGCATGAACTATTCGCAAAATAATGAATATTTTGTCGTGGATAAATTTTCCAAAAAAGCAATTTGAGCGAGTTATAACGATTTTTAAAAAGACGCGACTCGCGTGTCATCCGCCACACACAAAAGTAATCCATGGCACGCCTGGCGTGTCACTCGCACTGAACCGGTTAATTGTAAAATTATGCATAGAAGAGCATATTTTACCCGGATGATTTAATAGAATTGTTTAATAATTTACATACCCGTACCCCATATCCCGTGGGTGTCGTAAGAGACAACAGAGGGAAACTGAGACAGGTGGTGTCAATTCTGTGGTAACATAGAAACCTGTGAACAAGCGAATCGGATAAGGAAAATCTACCTAAATATAACACGCCGGGATCCATCTCTCTAAACAAACCCGACGGAAACTACTGAACATCGCCGGATGCATCCTAATTGAAACGCACTTCCCAAGTTGTTGCGTAACTCAAGGGGTAAACCGGCATGAAGATACACCGACACCTACAGCAGAAGACTGGAATTTAGCACAGTTGGTGGTAATGGTGGATAAAATCCATTGGGCTATTCAAAGTTACCTCCCCTATAAGGCGGTACCTGACGTACCTGACGGCGTATTCCGGGCACACCTACAGTGGGGGGGGGGGGTGTAAAACCCTAATAGTCAGACTTGTTGCCTTAATAAGAGCCGGTCTAGCTCTTAAATATGTTCCTAGGGGATTGAAAGTCACATTCATACCCAAACCAGATGGGAGCAACTATACAGAGCCTAAATCCTACAGACACATCCTACACATACTTTTTCCTAAAGACGATGGAGAGGATGTGTGAAAGGGAATTAAGGGGGTCGGCGCTAATGAACTTACCGATACAAGACAGATAGACAGTAAATCGACAGAATCGGCACTTCACCAGGTAATAACAAATATTGAACAGGCCATCCAAAACAAAGTAATATGTCTAGGTTCCTTCATAGATATAGGAGGTGCTTTTGACAGAAGCAACTTCTCCAGCATAAAAGGTGCACTCAGTAGACATAAAGATGAACCGGCGCTGATTGACTGGATAATAAACATGCTCAGTACACGAACAATGAAGATTGATGGTAAATCTCAAACAATCTAGATTAAGAAAGGCTGCCCGCAGGGTGGGGTTTCCTTGGTATAAAAAGATACTCTGTGGTGGGGTTCTTTCACCTCTCCTGTGAAATATGGTCATTAATGAACTCATCAACAAATCAAAATGCCAATTACTTATACACAGTAGGTTATGCAGATGACCTGACAATACTGGTCTCTGGAAAGAGCAAACATGTGCGACCTGACCCAAGTCGAGAGATGGTCCAGGGAATAAGAATTCCCTGGACCATCTCTCGTCTCTCTTAACCTTTAATCCAAATAAAACGCATATAGTAGTGTTCGCACAAAAACGAATAATAAATAACTACCATCTCTCAAGTCTTTTCAGCACAAAACTCCAGCTATCTTCCGAGGTAAAGTATTTAGGTCTTGCCTTGACAGTAAACTCAATTAGAATAAACACATAGATAACAAAATCAACAAAGTTAGTATAACTTTCTGGCAATGCGGAAACATGATTGGCAAAAGATGGGTCTGACGCCAAAAATTATACCGTAGCTGTACAAAACTGTAGTTCGGTTAATGAGCACATATGGCGCTGTGGACCAAACCAAATGAAGCCACCACTATAAAGAAGCTTCAGCGTTACCAGAGACTGGCTTGTATGGCCGCCGCAGGCTGCATAAGGACTACACCAACAGCAGCCTTAGAGGTGATGCTGGAGCTAACCCCGCTTCATCGACATATATAAGAAAATATAAGAGTAGAGTCTCTCATACTGGCATACTTGATAGAATTCACTCTTAGACTCAACTTCCTATCTTAGAAGCCAAGTACGATAAAATACCTGAACAATTTAGTTGTGTATCGCCAGCAACGCAAAATCAGGAATTCGCATGTAGAAAAACCCAAAATTAGGGGCTTTTAAGGTGCTAATTAGGTACAAAGTTTAAAAATTAGGTGCCCTAAAATTTTCACCGCAACGAACTGTTGAAATTTGCGTTGCAGGAATATTCACATAGTTACTTCTGCAACGGCTTCGGCGCTGCGGGAGTGCAGCCCCTTCGCCGAACGGGTGAAGGGGTTGCACTCCCGCAGCGGGGGCTGCTCTCCTTCCGCGCCTACGGCTTTACAAAAACAATCTAGGGTATAGGGGTAGGGCAAACACGACTACGTGGAGTCGGGGCGTTGTGATTTTGTACAGATTTGTTGTGGTTTGAGTACAGATTCTACCTATCTTATCTATAATATATAACTGATAAAGCACAAAAAATGCCATTCATACCTTATAGTAAGGTAGGTAATGGTGGTCCTGGACCCGATACTTCCCAGAATATTACCGTCATCTACATCCGACCCCAATACTATCATATAATATCTTTCAACAATTAATTCCTTGCTATTAATATTTATCGTATATCTATTGTCGTCACTGCGTTGTTAGCGATACGTTTTGCCAGCAACGCAAATTTCAACAGTTCGTTGTGCACTTAATTTTTAGGCATCGATAAAGAAAGCCTTCGCTATGTCCAAACTAACGGTCAAGGCCTCCCCATTGGTTCTACTGCCTCCGTCCAAATATGAGTCAAGTAGACCAGGCGGTCACTAATCAGCTGGTTATCCTCAAGGTACCTTTTTATCTTTATTCCGTTGATGACTGATGGATTCCGAAGGGCAATTTGACATTTTAAAATGATGCGCCGTAGTGAAAAGTTCTTTGCTGCCTTACTTGCTTTTATTATTTATATTCGTATTTTATTTAACAAACCAACATTTATTTAACAATCACAGTAAATAAAGTAATAAAATAAAAGTAAAATAATAAGTGCGCCTCCAGGTGTAACGACACCTTAGTGAACAGACTATACTGCTTTATGTCATCCCGTAGATTTTGTAAGTGGCGTCAGAGAGATAGTGAAACAGGAGATGAGCAGCAGCATCTTCCTGTTAACAGCTGAATATAATAAAAAAGTACAGTTGACGACTCGCCTGCCACGATAGGCAATGATGGCAAAATCCTATGAGCCAATGTATGGAGGAGGCCTACGTTGAGGAGTGGGGTTTTTTTTATAGGAGAGGGGGCAAACGAGCATGCGGTACCACCTGATGGTAAGTGACTACCGCTGCCCATGAACAATTCAACACCAGGGGAATTGCAGATGCGTTGCCGGCCTTTTAAAAAGGAGTAGGCTCTTTTCTTGAAGATCCCTAAGTCGTATCGGTCCGGAAAAATCGCTGGTGGTAAACGATTCCACAAGGAAGTTGTGCGAGTTAGAAAACATCTTCTAAATGGCACAGTGGTGGACCGCGAATTATCCAGGTGGTATGGATGGTATCGCAAGTTTTGTCGCGATGTGCGATGGTGAAATTGAGCGGCTGGAATTAGTCCGAACAATTCCTCAGAGCACTCCCCATGGTAAATGCGATTAAATACGCAAAGAGATGCAACATCTCTACGCAGTGCCAGTGAGTCAAGCCGATCGGAAAGAACTCGGTCGTCGACGATTCGAACCACTCTGCGCTGGATGCGGTCAAGTGGAAGGAACTGGTACTGGGGAGCCCCTGCCCAGAGATGAGAACAGTATTCCATGTGAGGCCGAACTTGCGCTTTGTAAAGTTGCAAGCGATGTGCTGGCATGAAATACTGTCTCGCTCGCTCGAGCACGATAAGCTTTTTAGAGGCTAATTTAGCCTTTCCTTCCAAGTGACCACGAAACTGCACACTATTCAATATGTCGACGCCAAGGATTCCGATGCTAGCTGAGGCAGCAAAGAGAGTGCCTTGAAACTGAAGAAATACGACAAAGGGTTTTTTTTTAGCGGTAAACGCGCAAACTTGTGTCTTCTGGGGATTGAACTGGACTAGATTTAGTCGCCCCCCCTGCACCCTGTAAAGCGGGTTTTTTTATAGGATATTTTATATAGGACAAACGAGCACACAGTCCACCTGATGGTAAGTGGTTGCTGTGGCCCATAGACATCTACATTTATCCTCGTTTGCGAATCAAAATGCAGATGCGTAGTCACTCGTGAGGACTAAGATGGAATGCCTCTTTTCCAGTAAAAAGGGTCTCCGGTTCTCTATACTCACCATACGAAACACAGCAGTGTTAAGCTGCTATTTGACGCTGGTATTCTGTGAGAGCGTGGTCCTACCCCGGTCGAGCCGACCCATTCGTGCTACAACTATACTACCAATATAGCTGCAGCATGGCTCTACCACGTATAAAAAAGGTTAAACGGTAGTAGGCGTGTGCCGGCATGAAAAATACTGTCCCGCTCTGCTGAACACGCCAAGCTTTTTAGAGGCCAATTTGACCTTCTCTTCAAAGTGACCATGAAACTGTACGTCACTCGATACATCGACGCCGGGATTCCGATACTGGCTGAGGCAACAAGGGGAGTGCCTTGAAACTGAAGAGATACGACAAAGGGGTTCCTTTTAGCCGTAAACGCGTAAACTTGTGTCTTCTGGGGATTGAACTGGACTAGGTTTAGGCGCCCCCAATCCGAGACTTTGTTTAACAAAGTTTCGACTTCAGACACAAGTTTGTTCCGGTACTCGGCGACGTATTCCCGAGAAATACTGACACGGCCAGTGTATAGAGCATCACCAGTGCTGTCATCTATATAGCAATGTATGTTACCGGTTTGCAACATATCATTGATATGCAGAAGAAACAGCGTTGGTGATAGCACGCAGCCTTGTGGAACACCAGCGTTAATATGCTTGTAATCAGAGCATGCACCGTCTACTACTACCTTGATGCTCCGATCAGCCAGAAAACTGGTGATCCAATTACACAATTTCTCGGGAAGCCCATAGGAAGGAAGCTTCGAAAGTAGCGCTTTGTGCCAGACCCGATCGAAGGCCTTCGCTATGTCCAAACTAACAGCCAATGCCTCCCCCTTGGACTCGATCGCCTGCGCCCATCTATGTGTTAGATAAACAAGAAGATCACCAGCTGAGCGCACCGACGAAAACCGTACTGGCAGTCACTAATCAGCTGATGCTCCTGAAGGTACCGCATGAGCTGGCAGTTAAGGATGAACAAGGAGGTGATGGCGATAGGCCTGTAATTGGACGGATCAGAGCGGTTACCTTTTTTAGGGATTGGGTGCACGAAAGCTGTCATCCATGAATTCGGGACAACGGCTAGGGTACCAAAAAAGACGCGTTAGAACCGGTGCCAACTCTGGAGCGCACGTCCTCAGCACAATTGGCGGGATTCCGTTAGGCTCACTCGACTTGTGGATGTGCAGGGAGAGGAGTGCTTTGCGTACTGAGCACTGTGTGAATCGCACATCAGGCATAGAGCACTCACGCTGCGGGATGTTCGGCGGTGTGTTCCCCCTGTCATCAAGAGTCGAGTTGGACGCAAAAAGGGAGCCTAAAAGGTCGGCTATCTCTTTTGTGGCGTGGTCCAGTGAGTCATCCTCACTGTGCGGAGATGGTAGTGATGGCTTACAGAAATTTCCTTGGACAGCCTTGGCGAGAGACCAGAATGCACGGGTTACCGAAAGAAGGCGAACTAGTAATTCTGCCTATGTGCCCTGACTTTGCCTTGGCAATAACTCTTTTGAAGGATCTGGAGGCGAAGTTATACTACTTTTTAAGCATGCTGGTATTTACATCCCGAACCGCCGAAGCCTCAGCCCAGGCCTGATACGCTCCTGTTTACTGCGTAATACAGTCTTACAGGAACGACCAAACCAAGGCTAAGATCTGCCACCGATGAGTACCATAGATGATGGAATAAATAGTTCCATTCCCTGTAGCACCACATCGGTGGGATCATCCGGCTAGAAGCAAACCCGCCCCCATGGGTAGGATGCAAAGAAAGACCGCATTCCGGCCCAACCCGCCGACCTGTAATGCCAAACACGGCGGCAACCTTCAGAACGCAACCGCGAGGGGAGCGTGAATGGTACCACACTCCGGATCAGACAATGGTCCGAAGAGCCAAGAGGGGCATCGACGGAAACCTGATATCTGTCCGGATGAGAGATCAGTAGAAGGTCCAACAGGAAAGGTGTATGATCCTCCACATCAGGAATCCGCGTAGGCGAAGTAACCAGTTTTGTCAGACCAAATGCCAAGGCAAATTCATAACAGATATCCCCGCATGATCGGTTAAACGTGAACCGAGCCATTCAGCGTGGTGGGCGTTAAAATCGCCAAGTATCACGATCTCTACAGATGGGATCTGTTATAGCAAGAAATCTGTAGCCATTTGGACGTGGTCGATTAGTCGGTCTGTGTCGGCATTACCGCTTTGGGACCTATACAGACACCCGTAGACGCGGTGATGGTCGTCGCTGTCTACGCGCAGCCATAGAATGGACAAGTCCGTACCTTCAAGATTGCCGAGGCGTCGAGAACAGATATCCTCTCTGACGTATACGTAAACTCCAGCCAGGGGCACAAAGAAGTGTTTTGAAAGATTCGAGGAAGTCCCCTGATTTTGCAGAAGTCCACGGATAGCGTGGCAGGGGTCGCCATGGTTTTATCGCTCTGCTTTCCCCGTGCAGTGTTAGTATAGAGCGGGATTTTGCCCCCCCCCCCCCCTCAGAATACGCAGAATAGCTTGACCGTGGACGCTCAGTGAGAGATTCCAGTACCAGGGGTGCTGGTACCCTCCTGGGGTATTCTATTCTTTTTAAATTCCGCTGCCACCTGCTGGGGGGGTTGGCCTCCGGCCATCTGCACTAACTAAGCAAAACGCAAAAGCATAGCTTCTACTTTACGTTGGTATTCTGTGAGGTCGTGGTACTGCCCCGGTTCGAGCCGGCCCATACACGCTACAGCAGAAGCTGTAGCGTGGCTCTACCACTCTACTCTACCACTGTTTTGATTCATTACAGATTTAATGAATTAAGTTTGTGAAAGTTGCAATATTATAATTTACTAGATGATACCGACCATTTCGTCCGCTTTGCTTGATATATGAACAAAGCTTTCGATCTTCTCCGCGGCAAGAAAACACACATCACCGAACACGTAGTGCTTATAAAAATCGTTGTTTCTTAAAACTATATTAAACGAAGATATCGCAATTTCTTTTTTCAGAAACAACATCTTTACGTGCATTCAGAGGAACGAGGGCGAAACACTGCCAACATATTGACTCTGCGTTGCTACTGAGAATTACTTGCCAGGAAAAATCAATGACTGATTTTGGCCCGACCTAAGATTCGAAACCGAGACCTCATGCTCCCCAACCGCGTTTACTACCACTAAACAACAAGGCAGTCAGATAATGAATAGCAGTATTATGATATATAAAATTATTATTAAGTATTGGTAACTGTACTGAACTGAAATACTTACATATTATCTTATCCCTATTCGTAGGTAAATAATTAAAAATTTTGTAAAACCGACTTCAATATAAATTATTAAGAATAACTCAGACAATATTGGTCAGACCTTGATCAAATTTATATAGGACGACATGAGAAGCACCAGCTTTTAAATAAAAAAAGAATTATCGAAATCGGTTCACCCAGAAAAAAGTTAAGAGAACACATAAAAAAAAAGAAAAAACATACTGTCGAATTGAGTACCGTCTCCTTTTTGAAGTCTGTAGAAAATTATAACAACTATTATGACATTCCAAAATAATTTACAGAAATAAAATTGAAGCGTCTGTCTGCAATATTAAAATAACTGGCTTCTATTAAACTCAAGGGGTTATTAGCATGCGTCGGCATAAATCTTTTTTTTTAAAACGTTACCCCCAAACTAGGATTTTCTCCTGTGCCGTGGAGGCAGTTTACAAACATAAATTGCACAAAGACAAACATCCAGACCCGGAACAATCATTTGTAGGCCATACAAATACTTGTTCCGTGCGGGATTCG
The DNA here is from genome assembly GCA_963668995.1 of Parnassius mnemosyne. Classification (NCBI taxonomy): domain Eukaryota; kingdom Metazoa; phylum Arthropoda; class Insecta; order Lepidoptera; family Papilionidae; genus Parnassius; species Parnassius mnemosyne. Next base: position 31,455,448 of record CAVLGL010000084.1, read on the forward strand.
AACCCGCGGCCCCCAGCGCAACAACTGATTGCTAAGCCACTGCGCCACGGAGCCGTCGAAATATATATATATATAATCATTGACAGTCTGATTGTCCGGGCTAATCTTCGCCTGAACCGATTGCGATGAAACTTTAAGAACAGATAGAGAGCAATACCAGGAGGGATCTAGGTTATATTTTATCCGAAAAACTTGCTTTTTTTTTAATTTTAATGCCGGTTCGGCTCTCGAGCGTTTAATAATTTGAAAAGTAATGGAAAGAATTAAAAATTGTTTTATTTATAGTACACTATTATATTTATTCAATATAAATAAACTTATTACTTACATTTAAAATTAGTCACTGAATAATAAACGAAAACTACATAGTTTACTTAAAAGTAATTTTACAATCTATTTTTATTGTTTAATGTTAATTTAAAAAAAGTGCCGCTGGGTTTCTTGCTGGTTCTTCCCAGGTCAGAAGTTTTTCCGTACCACTGGTAAAAGTAAAAAAATTACTCATTAAGAATCGTTCATAATCTATATTGAAGAATGTTTCAACAGGCAGTCACTCGAACTAGTTAGGGGTCGCCCAACACGATGAAACACGCAGGCAATTGGTGGTTGCGGGATTGGGAGGCCGATATTCAGTTGTGGACTTGTGACGGGCTGTAGTAGTCGTATTAAGCTGTATATTATTGAATGAAAAAATATACTATTCTATATTCGTTCTTCAGACAACTGGTATATCTAGCTATTCTCTGGGCACTGACTTTTCTGTGGATTCGTTGTTATTATTTTCACTTGTGTTTTTAAGTATTTTTGCCTGTTCTTTATTGGATCTTGCTGGTGTCACAATAAATGTAGAATCTGTGTAGCTAACTTTAATGTCCTTTCGTGGTATATCGCTGTTAAGCTCTTCTATAGATGCATTTTTTGGGCCTACTGTATCAGTTTCCTTGATATCTCGAGGAGTTTTCGGTGACTGACTATTTTCTTTCACTGAAACCGTTTTAGTAAATTGTTGAGGAATATTCTTCATTGCAAATTTAGGATTAATTTTACTTTCAGTGGTATTTAGAACAGTGGCTACTATTGGAATTTGTTGAAGTTTCTCATCTTTATCAGTAATCGTTTTCTTAGCCTCGATCTTTGATGTTATAGCAGATTTGCTGTCGATATTACCAGTGTTCATTTTCTGAGTTTTGGTAGTTATTTCTGCACTTACATCCATATCGGTATTTGGAGAAAGCTTTTCGTTATTGTTGTTATCTGTTTTATTGACTTCCTTCGTATCGCGAGTTTTCCTTTCATTTTGTTTAGATCTTTGAGAAGCGTCTGTTGTTAAATTAACAAGATGTGCTGAATCTGAAACCCCATATTTGAATTCAACTGGCACGTCAATATTTTCATGCGGTTCAATAGTAGTTTCGCCTGTCACTTGACCAAGTTTGAAATTCTCTAGATTTGTTGTTAGTACAGATTTGTTTTGATTTGAAGTGATGTTAATATTATTAGTGGGTTTCAAAACTTTAGTAAAAGATAACATTTCGTTTTTTGTATCACTCACTGTATCCCTGGAATTTCTTTCCATATCTTCAGTTTCTACTGTAACCACTGTTGTATTATCGTCATTTACACTGTCATCAGTATCGGAATGAAGTACAGTAGGTATTTTTAGATTACTTTGTGGGACTTTGTTGTTATCATTAATTTTTAGTGCATTTTGCTGATCCATTTTGGGCTTGTCGGATGTGGCTGTAAAAGTAGTTATTGGATATTTAGAGTCATCGAGAATATCAATGGGTGATAGTAAGGTTTCTTTTTTATCATTTGTATTAACCATCGTTGTATCTCGAATATTTCTATTGTTATCTTCAATTAATTTCGAAACGTTTGCAGAATTATCCGTTTTAACACTATCTGTTACCTCCGAATTATTTTGGAGGTTACCTTGCTTTTCAGTTATCCTTTCTGATTTTGTAGTTGCTGCATTTATAGATTCCTCTGTTTGACTATTTGATTTATAAATTTCAGCAGTATTATCATCGTTAGTTAATCTTTGGGGAAAAGATGTTAGACCTTCTTTGTCATTAATTACCGGATTGTGTTGTTCATTACCCAAATCACGCTTCTTACGCAAATTTTTATTTTTGTTATTATTTTCTATGGTAGGCATTTCAATGTTAACTATAGCTGGTACTGGTAATTCATTGTTATCACGGTTGTTTGTAAATTGAGGATAATCAACATGTGTATATCTCTTATTATCCCCATAAATTTCGTGGTCTCGATTATAGTTCGTGTCTTCCATCTTTTTTAAGTCACTTATAGGAACATTTCTAGCCGTTGATTCTGGCATTCTACTGAATTCATGTAATTGAAGTTTTGGGACATGAAAGTCATGTCTTTGTTCAGGTACTTGAGTTGATGTATATTTATTTACAAGCGTATGTGATTCTCTGCCCTCTGGGACGATTGTAGTACTTTTGTCTGTAAATGACTGTGCAGGATTTGTTTCTTGAGTAGATTTGTCTATTTTTTCCGTGTCACGATTTTGTCTTTGATTAATTTTTTTTTCTATATTTGTGGACGATTCTATGGAACTTTCCGAAGACGAAGATATTTCATTTTTAGCTAAACTAATAGGTATACTTGCATCTGTATTTAAACTTGTTTCTGGTTTTGAATTTTCAGTAGATTTATCGGATGGAAATGTTTTAATTTCATGTTCTGTAGATTTTTGTTGACTTTTAGGGATGGCATAAGCTTCAATATGGAAGTCGAATCCTCTCAGTACAGCAGGACTTTTAAGTTCAATGGTAACGTTGTTCTGTCCTTCTCCACCTTCCACTATTTTAGCATCTCCATCTTTCTCTTCTCTTAAATCTGTGACAATAATTCCGCTAATTATTTCGCTCTCGTTTGCCGCAATCGTTACGTTCTCTATCCGTCGCCATAACGCCGGACTTGCTTGTTTGTTTTCGTCATATATTTTATGTCCACCGTTAATCGAACCTTCGGTTATATCGCGACATTGAACTGTGATTACAATGGCTAGTAATACCCAAATCTTAGCGTCCATGGTGTTTGGATAAGACTGTGTCGATTATGAACATGTTAAAGCTTATATAGGACAAACAGATTGAGGAAAATATTTTGAATGAAATCATAACATTACGAGTTGCCTTCGTAATATTTTTTTTTATTGGCATGAATTAACCTCTTCCTACAGGAAAATCGTTGTTATGTACTGTCATTGAAAAAAGTGCATTAAGTGACTGATGTCTTGTGGTGATAAGTAAAGTTTTGTTTGAAACTTTGTTGTTTACGATTGCGCTACTTATAATTTATATAATTATGGTAAACAAGCTGAGAGTTCACTTGATGGTAAGTGGCTACCGTAGCCCATGAACAGCTACACTCAATAAAAAATAAAGAAGGCTGCAATAGCGTCTCTGAGACATATTCACACAACTTTTAATTGTATTGTTTCTCTTAAGCCGGAAGACAACACTGAATGCACTGCTGTCTGTCGACAGAAGTAGAAGTAAATACTTATCTAGACTGACACCTAGGTAGAAAAGATTAGGAATATTGAGGTTTTAAATATACCTGCCTTCTATTTCTACTATAAGCATTAGGCTGAGGCACTGATGCATTTTTTACTGCTGTATCATTTTATTAGAATTAAAATCTCAGACCTGGGAATGACCCTAACAAATTCGACGATGAATACGATAGGTATGTATACTTTTATCAAAAATTTTACACGCAAATTTAAATGTCATTTCTTTAAAAACCAATTACTTATTTTATAATAGTGCCTATATAAGTATAGTAATAAACTGGGTGTTTAATAATATTTTCCGTTTACATAAGAATCTTAAATAATAGATGACATATTTGTCCTCGACTATACCTCTCTACGTGAGACATATCGACAAGTAAATCAGGCACAACAGCACGCACAAAGCATTAAAATTGGGTATTTGTGTCAGTCACGTACACGAATTTCCGAGAATTTGTCTAATCTGATGTGAATCCTAACATCAATGTCAATGACGTCATATGGTGGCTGATGTTTTCCATAAGCTTGCCATTTTTTTTATATGGGAGGGGGTAAACGAGCATGCGGCTCACCTGATGGTAAGTGACTACCGCCGCCCATGAACAATTGCAACACCAGGGAGGGAATTGCAGATGCGTTGCCGGCCTTTTAAAAAGGAGTGCACTCTTATCTTGAAGGTCCCTAAGTCGTATCGGTCCGGAAAAATCGCTGATGGTAATCGATTCCACAAGGAAGTCGTGCGAGGAAGAAAACATCTTCTAAATCGCACAGTGGTGGACCGCCAATCATCCAGATGGTGTGGATGGTATCGGGAGTTCTGCCGCGATGTGCGTTCGTGAAATTTGGCGGCTGGGATTAATCCGAACAATTTCTCAGAGCACTCCCCATGGTAGATGCGAAAGAAAATGCAAAGAGATGCAACATCTCTTCGCAGTGCCAATGAATCGAGCCGATCGGAAAGGGCTCGGTCGTCGACGATTCGAGCCGCTCTGCGCTGGATGCGGTCAAGTGGAAGGAGCTGGCACTGGGGAGCCCCTGCCCAGAGATGGGAACAGTATTCCATGTGAGGCCAAACCTGCGCCTTGTAAACTTGCAGGCGGTGTGCCGGCATGAAATACTGTCCCACTCTGCTGAGCACGCCAAGCTTTTTAGAGGCCAATTTGGCCTTCTCTTCCAAGTGACCACGAAACTGCACGTCACTCGATATGTCGACTCCGAGGATACCGATACTGGCTGAGGCAAGAAGGGGAGTGCCTTGAAACTGAGGAGACACGACAAAGGGGTTCTTTTTAGCGGTAAACGCGCAAACTTGTGTCTTCTGAGGATTAAACTGGACTAGATTTAGTCGCCCCCAATACGAGACTTTGTTCAGCAAAGACTCGACTTCAGACACAAGTTTGTTCCGGTACTCGGCGTTAACTTCGTTGCCATTTGACACAATATACCTGAGAAATTTATCAGTACATCAGACTGCGTATGACAATGCGGGGCTTTTCAAAAAATTACTGGAGAGCAAGAAAACATTTAATATTCCCCGATTACTTAGCTTTTTATTCATCAGAAAATTAAATATATTTGGAAAACTACAAATAAGATTATTAAAAAGAGAAAAATTGAGGTTCGCCCCTTTGCGGCGTCAAAGACGAATTATGCGCTAGAGCCAAGGCGCAGCGTAAAGTGGTTGGTACGACTAACAGTGGACCGGAGTTAAAGAGTACCAGCGTAAATAACAGCATATTTTTTTAATATTATGGTATAATTTGTATGGATAGCGGTAATGTAGTATTATTAGTGTAGAAACTAGATATATTTTAACTAGACAAACGAACACACAGTCCACCTGATGGTAAGTGGTTGCTGTGACCCATAGACATCCACATTTATCCTCAATAAAGAATCAAAATGCAGGCTCCGTGGCGCAGTGGCTTAGCAATGAGTTGCTGCGCTGGGGGGCGCGGGTTCGAATCCCGCACGGAACAAGTATTTGTATGGCCTACAAATGATTGTTCCGGGTCTGGATGTTTGTCCTTGTGAAATTTGTGTTTGTAAACTGCCTCCACGATACAGGAGAAAATCCTAGTGTGGGGGTAACGTTTAATTAAAAATAAGAAAAAAATAATAAAAAATAAGATGCGTCGTCACCCGTGAGGACTAAGATGGAATGCCTCTTTTCCAGTATAAAGGGTCTCCGGTTCTCTACACTCACCAGACGAAACACAGCAGCGTTAAGCAGCTATTTTTCGCTGGTTTTCTTTGAGAGCGTGGTCCTTCCCCGGTCGAGCCGACCCATTCGTGCTACAACTATATTACTAATATAGCTGCAGCATGGCTCTACCACGTGTGAAGGTATGATATAAAGATAAATCACCCGCCCCGGCTTCGCTTGGGTGGGATCTATTAATGTAGCGTTATTTAGATTTATGTTAATCATCAAAGTTATCTATGTTATCTAATTCTCAAATTCTCGAAAAAAAAAAAACAAATTTTTCGATATAGACTAGATTACTTATGGCATTGCTCTCAATATGTTCGTGGAGTTTCAATACAGTCTGTTTATCCAATAGCCATTCCTAAGATTAGTCCAGTTAGACAGAGAGACGAAAATTTTAATAATACCCTCAGCTGAATAAAAGGCAGTTACTTCGATATTACAAACAGACATATAATATTTTTTTATAAGTAGGTATAGCGTGCTGCTACACTTACGGTACGAGCTACAAAAATCGGTAACCCTTTTTACTGGTAACGTCCTTAAAATAAAAATCTTAGTCCTATGGTGTGAAAAGAGTGAAAAGAAAAGAAGGTTAGCTGTATGTGCCTCAGCATCCACTTCTATCACTCTATAAAAAAGCTGCAATCGACTTAAAAAGCTGTTGTTAAGCGATGTAGAATATAACATGGTAGTGTTACGTAGGATTCCACGTGACATTTAATTATAATGTAATGAAAATGGGTGCGACCCTGGAGAACTATACAAACTTATTTTACGTGGTAGAGCCATGCTGCAGCTATAGGTATTACTGGTGTAAATGTAGCACAAATGGGTCGGCTCGACCGTTATTACGTGGTAGAGCCATGCTGCAGCTATATTATGGTTATAGCACGAATGGGTCGGCTCGACCGGGGACGGTCCACGCTCTCACAGAATACCAGCGTAAAATAGCAGATTAACGCTGCTGTGTTTTGTATGGTGAGTGTAGGGAACCGAAGACCCGCTGTATTGGAAGCCACGAAACTCCCTGGTGACAACGCATCTGTATTTTGATTCGTCATTGAAGATAGATGTAGATGTCTATGGGCCACAGCAACCACTTAACGAAACTTTTAGATATTTACTAAAAAAAGAATATTAACTAAAAGAATCATTATTTTCTTCATAGATTTCCTAATCCAACTGCCATGAAATCTATTAAATACTACATCTCATTTCAAAGCGGCATCGCTCTGTTGGCAGAAAGTCGTGGATACACTAACTCATTTTAATTTGAGAATGAGATTAACATCATTGACCTACATGTTACTTAACATTAAATACTACATCATTATACACATGTTATTATTCAATGGTTAATTAATATAAATAAAAACGGTTTATATGGCAACACAAAATATTTAATAAAGTTAAAATATTATTTTTAATATCATTTACAATAATCACTCTTGGAACACGGACACTTCTCTTTCATTTTCAGCCGCTTAGCCATTTGCTTCATAAAAGGATGAACTTCCTCGCTGAAAAACGGTCTGAAAGTTTGAAATAAAAACGTATTAGAAACAGAAGTATGTATTAACAATTATACATAAGAATTAAAATTAATGAATTAAAAATAATATACGTTACTAGTTGACTCGGCAGAAATTGCTTTCTTTTTTTCGGTAGGTCTTTAATTCCGGACTTTTTACAGAGTTAATATAAAATGTATTAATAACTCGATTAAAGTACCAACTACCGAGTCCAGATTTTGTTAGAATTTAGAAATAAAATAAGAGTGACAAACGAACACACAGTCCACCTGATTTTAAATGGATTCTGTGGCCCATAGACATTTACATTTATCCTCGATAAAGAATCAAAACGTAGATGCGTTGTCACCCCTGTGGACTAAAATGGAATGCCTCGTTTCCAGTAAAAATGATCTCCGGGTCTCTACACTCACCATACGAAACACAGCAGTATTGAGCTGCTATTTTACAATGGTATTCTGTGAGAGCGTGGACCGTCCCCGGTCGAGTCGACCCATTCGTGCTATAACCATAATATAGCTGCAGCATGGCTCTACCACGTAACAAATGTTTTGTGATTTGCTTATATATAAGTAGGTATTATATACCATTTAAAAACTTTTTTATATTGCTAATAATACGAATCAGTAATATTATTTTAAACCTTAAGCATTCTCACACAACGTTACCCAAAAGGCGTATTATTGTTAACCAAGTTATTTCACAGATTTCCATAATCGCGCTCAAAACAATAGTTATTATAGGCCTGAGTAATACAGTCTGCTTGTGATAAATTTATTACAACCTCTGCGTCATTGAATTCCTGTATTGTAAACAAGAAACAAGAATATCTCGTTTGCCGGAAGACAATGAGGCTGTCAATTTGTTTCGAAAACCGGAACTGGATGCAAACTCTCACAAAGTTGTTTTGACTCGTGAGACATTACTTGTTCAGGGTTGCCAGGTGTTCGCTAACTGAATATCCCTTTTTGTTATAATTAAATTAATTTTCATCCCCATGTCTGCCTGCGCTTGACCGCTCTGCGGTTGTGTCATCTCATAGGACTATGAGGGTGAGGGAATAAAGAGTGCACCTGTACTTAGCACACGCTCGTGCATAATAATCTTGTCCTGCGCATATAGTCGATTGAATGAGTTATACATTATATAAATGATTTAGTATAAAAATATGTTGAATTTTGCTTTTGCTTAAGGATATTTTAAAACTTTAATATTGCCTTTATGAAGCTTTGAAGCGATATAACTATTTAATTACACTTTATTGTTTACAGCTTCATAAAAGAGATCACAAAACTCATTTATAAATGGAATGGGAGAAACCCAGTCAACTCTGGGTCTTTTCTATAGTGAAATAATGTCCATCTATGTGCCACAAATAAAAAACCTTGTCCAAAGTCAACTAGACTGATTAAGAACTAGGTCGCACATTAGCATAAAATAGCAAGCAGCATAATGCTACAGTGTTTTCATTTACGAGTGTCGAGAATCGTATAGAACCGGATATCTTTTTTACTGGCCGACTCTATCGTCCTGTTCTCAATGGTATATAATACGCATAACATGGGCCACATCAACCACTAACCATCAAGTTCACATTTAATTCTATAAAAATATTATGTACTAGCTGTGCCCGCGGCGTAGCTCGCGTATATAGATTTTACATAAAGAATTTGTCGTTAAGGTAAGAGAATATTAAACGATTTATATCATTACTGTATCAATAAGTGGTAACAAATAAATCATTATCATCAAAGTTCTAAGTAGTTTATGATAGAGCTTCTGTGTAAACGACGTTAGAAGTAGGCTTAGCCGGGGTGTACACAAAAAGGTTACGGGGGCTACTAACGCGGGAAAAAGCAACATAGAGTTGGCCATGTGCAAAACAGTCAGTACTGAGGTCCACTCTTACAACGCGTAAATTTTGACCTTGCACTTTATTTACGGTCATCGCATAACACACGCTGACTGTAACTGGGAACTGAACACGCTTAAAACTGAAGGGAAAGTTACTTCTTAATAGAGGGTTTTTTGGCAGTGCTGCCAGATCAAAAAAACTCATTCAGCGCTAGGACAACACAAAAAGCGCTAGATTTCATGAAAACAGCGCTTTAAAAAAGCCCTAGATTTTGCGCTAAATTAACTACAAACAAAGTTTGTGTTTTTTATTATAATTTATAATTCAAGAAAATATAATCATAATAAAGAAAACAACATTAAGTTTTTTTCTGGCAATATTTTTTGATGTATCAATACTTCGCAGGACATCGACTTATAATTATGGCAATTGCTGTCAACAGTAGTTAGTACTACTCTAAGTAACTTTTAACTTAGCTGTGCTCTAAACAACTGACTAAAACTGAATAAAGCAAAATAAATGCGTTGCCAAAACCATGAACGAAAACTTTAATGAAGGGGATTTCCCCGCTTATAGTCGTCGATAAAAAAAATCAAGTTGATCATCCTAAAGGGGAAGCCGGGAGATCCATAGCACAGGGTATCCTAGTTTGGACTCGTCTCCCATGCTCTTTGTTTTGTGGAAAAAATATGTTTGAAAAAGATAAACTGCAATGTACTATTTGTGGAAAAAAATAATAAAGGTCATTATTATTATTATCGGTAATGTGGACTAACAGTGCTGCTATAAAAGAGTTAATAACCCGCTAGTCGCTACAATTTTGAAATTTGTGGTAAATACACCAAAAAGCGCTGGATTAAGTGCTAGGTGCTAAAATTTCGAAATGTGCGCTATACATTCCAAAAAAGCGCTAAATCTAGTTCCCAAAGCGCTAAAATGGCAGTACTGATTTTGCGTATATTATAAATACAATATCACGACATTTCGTTGCAATTTTGTTATTTTTGTTCGGGTTCCGTTCGTCCTTCGATAGATACTAATTTCTTCAGTAAGTCTCAATACGATTCATCGGCGAAAAATCTCAACACAGCAAATCAGAAAAGTTTGTAATTTGTATAACTCCATCTATTACGTCCTTTGTGTGAGAAAACATCCTTTTTTAAATCTCTTTTTATGTTTTAAGTATAAATATATTAATTATTATGGAACGTTTTTTTTACACACAAATCTTTTTATTACTATTTTTGTGATTTTTATGGCGCCATTGAACAAATTCGAACCTACATTTTAAAATAATAATCATTACTTTCGATAGAATTAACCAATTTTAATAAAACAAAGATTAAATGTAACTTGAAGATACGCTTTATGATTTTCTTAACGATTTCTTTGAAAAAAAAAGATGTTTACTTTAGACGTGATGCATTCATATAAAAACAGACAAACAGACAGACAGACAATTCTAAAAATTATAAAAATGTACTTATTTAATTATTTTTAGTTCCCCATAATGATTTTAGTCACCAAAATAAATATACAATGTACAGAAAGAGACACAACATGTTATCATCATTTTTATTATATGTATATATTTAATTGAAGAGAGATGGCGCTGCTAACATCAACTTGATGACTCAAACAAAGCCACCGTTGAGCAAATTCCCTACCCATACTTCAGAATATTTATCATAACTTTTGATGGAATGAACCGATTTTAATGAAATAAAGACTAAATGTAACCCGAAGATACACTTTATAATTTCCTTAACAATTCTTATGATATAAATTAGTACTTTAAACGTGATACGTTAACAAACAAACAGACAGACAGACAGACAGACAGAAAGTTCTAAAAATGGTAGAAATGTATTTAATTACTTATTTTTAGTACCCCTCAATCACTTTTATTACAAAAATATAAAATGTACAGACATCTGCTATTTACAGTTTTATTATATGTATAGATGAAATTTCGAAACGTGTTGTAAAATTGTCTGGTAATTTTAAGTGCAACATGACAACCCCGCTATCCTTGCCAGCGTTCAAAAGGTCAAAAATTAGATTACTCTGTGCTAAGTTGTAACAAGGTAAACAGCCAGATCTACTTGCATATTGAGCAAGGCGTATCCATTGCAAGTATGAGACAATTAAACTCTATCACGGTTTTCAATTGTTCTTATTAATTATAAGACGTTGTAATCTAATAGAAATATTGCATAATATGCTAATGTTGGAGCGCACAGTCCACCTGACTGTAAGTGGATGCTGTGGCCTATGGTCACTTCAGCACCTCTTTATAATTAATTTTGATTATAAAGAGATGCTGGAGTGTAATATATTACATATAGATTTTTTATAGGATAGGGTGACAAACGAGCACACAGCCCACCTGATGGTAAGTGGTTGCTGTGACCCATAGACATCTACATTAATCCTCAATAAAGAATCAAAATACAAATGCGTCGTCACCCGTGAGGACCAAGATGGAATGCCTCTTTTCCAGTAAAATGGGTCTCCGGTTCTCTACACTCACCATAAGAAACACAGCAGTGTCAAGCTGCTATTTTACGCTGGTATTCTGTAAGAGCGTGGTCCTTCCCCGGTCTAGCCGACCCATTTGTGCTACAAGTAAACTACAAATGTAGCTGCAGCATGGCTCTACCACGTATAATATATTGTATGTATTTATAGATTATGTATAACAAACAAAAAATTTACACGATGCAAAGTGAATGTTGTGGCCCGTAGACAGCTACGGTCCTCGATTAAGAATCAAAATACAGATGCGTTGTCACTTGTGGATGACTAAGATGGAAAAAGTGTCTCCAGTGCTCTACACTACACCTGCTTGTGACCATAGACCTTTTCGGTGTTAGTTTTAACTTGAAACCTGTTCCTCCGTTTAGTTTCTGGGAAAATCGTGAATCGATTTGGATGGTTCTTTTTTTATTAAATAGGTTACATTTCCGGGGGTACCATATACAGTAAAACTCGCTTAATCCGATCACGTTTAATAATATATAAAATGTTATATCAGTCCATGCAACATGTTTTCATACATTTTTAACACACTTAAAATAGGATTCTTCATTCCGTCCAATACGGCAGCGCAACACTCGAGCCTAGCCGAGTAGCACGAATAAATTTTCTTCATCATCAATTTTCTCAACTGCTCACACTAAAGATGTTGACCTAAAGAACATTAATTTTGTTTTCTTACCTTCGAATGCGACAAGTAAGTTGCAACCGATGGATCAGGGCATTATAAAAGTCCTTAAAAAAGGCTACAGAACACGAGTGATACATCGCTATCTTAAAGAAATGGAAGACCCTGATAGAAAACGACTCTTGACGGTGCACGATACGATCTTAAACATTGCAGCGGCATGGCAAGCAACTTAGCCTGAATGATATTGGCTGGGTCCCTTCTAAATGGTCTTAGGCGAGTTTTACTGTATATATTTTTATAAAAAATTTCCACCCCCAAATATGGGATCAAGTTTTAATGTAATTATTTAGAAGACATTCAGATTGTAATATTCTTTAGTCCACTCATAAGGGTACAAAATCACAATAAAAAAAGCAAAAGTCGTCTTCAATGAAATAAAAAGAATAAAATACAGACTCGCCATCGCAAAGTCTCCGTTGAGGTCGCCACGCCGTGAACGAAATTCAGTTTTTATTTATATAAAGTAATTTAAAATTAAAAAAAATTGTACAACCGACTTCAATATAAATTATTAAAAATAACTCAAAAACTATTGGTCAGACCTTGATTTATATGGGACCACCTGAGAAGCATCAGCTTTAAAATAAAAAAAGAATCATCGAAATCGGTCAAACAGAAAAAAGTTATGAGGTAACACACATAAAAAGCATACAGTCGAATTGAGTACATCCTCATTTTTGAAGTTAGTAGAGCAGAATAAAATACAGACTCGCCATCTGGTTAGTCTCCGTTGAGGCAGGCCGCCGTTAACCAAATTCAGTTTCAAGGGATATTATTTTAAAATAATTAAAAATTAAAAATTTTGTCCAGCCGACTTCAATATAAAATTATTAAGAACAACTCAAAAACTATTGGTCAGACCTTGATCAAATTTATACGGGACCACATGAGAATCACCAGCTCTCAAATAAAAAAAGAATCATCGAAATCGGTTCACCCAGAAAAAAAGTTATGTTACCTCATATACACTCACATATTTAAAAAAAAACATACAGTCGAATTGAGTACATCCTCCTTTTTGAAGTCGGTAGAAAAACGGACCCTTGTTTGAATTTAATGATATCAATATAATAAGCAAATACTAGATACCTACCCATACATATAATTTTTTTAAAAAAAAACTTTACCTCCACACTAGGATTTAGTCCTGTATTATGGAGGCAGTTTACATACATAAATTTCACAAGGACAAACAACCAGACCCAGAACATTTATTTGTAGGCCATACAAATACTTGTTCCGTGCGGGATTCGAACCCGCGGCCCTTAGCGCAGCAACCCGTTGCTAAGCCACTGCGCCATGAAGCCGTATTTCTTTATGTTAATCATTTTAACAAACGCTTTATTTTTTATTTTTATAGAAGAGGTGGCAAACGAGCATACGGCTCACCTGATGGTAAGTGACTACCGCCCCCCGTGAACAACCGCAACACCAGGGGAATGCAGATGCGTTGCCAGCCTTTTAGAAAGGTGTAAGCTCTTTTCTTGAAGGTCCCTAAGCCGTATCGGACCCCCAAAGAATGCTATGCCTAGGGATATTTACCATTTGGCCGACCTGGTATTTTTTTATTATTAAGCTGTTAGTAGAAAGACGCTGCTGCCCATCTCTTGTTTTGTTTCCCTCTGTCCCCTCTTACGACATCCACGGGGCGATATGGGGTGGAGGATATTCTTACACCGCCACTACAAGGTATACTTACTTTCTTCTGCTATTGTAAGCCTTATGTTATGCGGTAGACTAGAAAAGTCATTCCGAGTCTCACACCAACAAAGAGAGATAGACAGAGCGCTGCGTTCATTTCAAGTTACGCTGAAACCATGCTTAAATTCTTGACACGCACGCACACATCTTCCTTTTTTATTTAATAGCCCGTAAAGTCATACTGCTCGACGAGTACATATGCACCTAGAACCATGTTGTTAGTTGCAAATTGTGTTAGATACTGTTGCGCGCCACTATTAATGTCTTGTACATGGCAACACTAGTTACCACTAGCGCCCTCTAGTGTCGAGTAGCAGAACTAGGAGAGTCGAGATCCTTCTAGAAATTTCGGGACCGAGATGTACTCGAATATTCTAGATGTTTGTACAGTAAAAGGTCCTGGAAACTATCTGAGGCCCTATATAAGGCCGGTATAGACCACGACCGAGTCAGTATTGAATTGACGGTATAAGCGAATACTTCGAAGCGATATAACTGCGAACTAAAGTGATCAGTAGTACAATTGTGTTTTATTATTAGTGTGGTTTAAGTTGTAATTAGTGCTCTGTAATTAAAGTGTCAATTTTGGTAACTCAATCGGCAGTTTTTAATTGTCTCGAACCCAAAGCTCGTAACAATACATATGTGTAAACACTACACACATGTTTCTTCTTTCATTTTTATCTCCTCGTAAAAGTTCACTGCTGCACGCACCCACACACCTAAAACCATGTTGTTACTTGCAAATGATTTTAGATTTACTATGTGTGTGCGCGCGCGCGTGTGTTGGAGTGTGTGTGTGTGTGTGTATGTGTGTGTGTGTGTGCGCGTGTATGTGTGAGTCTGTGTGTGTTATTACCTGATTTAATAAAACAGAATTTCATTCAAAATGTGTTTCGCTAAGTACTTCGCAACTTACCGGCACAGCATCTTGTTCATCTCTTGCTCGTATTCTTCTGTAGCGATCCGGTATTTCTTTATTTGATCGAGTTCTTCTTGTCGTGCTCGCTCCTTTAAAATTTTTGGGAAAATTAAAAAAATATACAAATTATGCATTACATAAACGTATAAATAAAATAGAAGTGTCTATCTGTAATATCAATAACAGCTTTTGAGCTGAGGGTGTGAGTATTTTCAAAATGTTTTGTCTGTCTGTCCGAGCTAATATTCGGGATGGCTAAACCGATTGTTAAATTTGACAAACAGATAAAGAGCAAGTGAGTGATATTGATATAGGCTACATTTTATCAAAAACAACTTGGGGGGTGGGGGGGGGGGGGTAATTTTTTTAATAAATCTCAAATTGATAAAATAAGCGGTCTTTGATGAAGCTGGGACAGGTTGCTAGTGTATTATAAAACATTTAATTGTTCTGGAGATGATAGGTGGGTACACTACAATCTTTAAATACCAATATCACTTACACATGGTCCATGTCGTATGTGTATTGCGTCAAATGTGTGTTTTCTTGAAGGCCACAAAATATTGGTGACTGAACGAATATATTGTGCTATCTTAACTACAAAATGCCGGTGGCGATCGAACCCGGGTTACTCGCCTCTGAGCTACCATGGCTTATCCTCTCAGCCGTTTACCCGCTCACCATATAAACCCTCTCAGAAGTGAGAGGAAGCCTGTGCCTAGCTGTGGGACGTATATAGGCTGTAATTTTAACTTTTTTAACTACAGATATATACACACACATATATCTTTATACCTATACTACAGATATATATCTTTACAGGTGGTAGAGCCATGCTGCAGCTATATTAGTAGTATAGTTGTAGCACGAATGGATCGACTCGACCGGGGAAGGACCAAGCTCTCACAGAATACCAGCGTAAAATAGCAACTTAAAGCGTCTGTGTTTTGTATGTTGAGTGTAGAGAACCGGAGACCATTTTTACTGGAAATGAGGTATCCCATCTTAGTCCTCACAGGTGACAACGCATCTATCATCTATGTAGATGTCTATGGGCCGCAGCAACCACTTAACATTCGGTGCACCGTGCGCTCGTTTGTCAGCCTTATCTTATTAAAAAAAAACTTAGTATAATTTTAATAAACCTACTTTCTTAAAGTCTATATTCCATTTTAATTAAAAATTACCTTCAATACTTAAAAACTTAACTTACTTATCTTCACGCACAATCCCTGACGGGGTAGCCAGAGAGAACAGATCGCCAAGTGTCACGATCCTTACATATCTCTTTCGCCTCTTTCAGATTCATTATCTTCTTCATACATGCACGTCTAGGTATCCGAGTACTCTTGACCCTACCCTCTTCGAGCAATTTGCTCACATGGTCTTCGAAAGTTAGTCTCGGTCTACCTCGACACCTTTTAATATTAACTTTCGCGCTATATATTTTCTTCACCATTCGGTCTTCACTCATTCGCTCAACGTGCCCAAACCACCGAAGCACGCCCTTATCAATTTTTGTGATAAGGTCATCTTTCAAACCTGCCATATTGCGAATCTCTTCGTTTCGCTTTCGGTCGGCCATAGTAACGCCGCACATTTTACGAAGAGATCGCATCTCCACTGCATTCAACTTACTTTTATGCTTCTTCTGGCATACCCAGGTTTCGCTGCCATATAACAAAGTCGGTACCAACACTGCGTTATGTATTGCAAGGCGTGCACTCTTCGCTACGCCTTGCCTTTTGACTAACGCAGTCAGGGCACCATTGACTTTGTTCCCGGCAGCGACACGCCTGTCCACATCTAAATCACATCTTCCATCCCGGCTAAAAGCACTCCCCAAGTATACAATTTCATTTATAATACCTTATTTATATTACCTTCAATAAATTGTTATACTCCATCTGTTCCAGTAAGTTCCTCTGATGTTGCTTCTTTGCCTCAGCATCAACCTTCTTTTTGTGTTCCGCCAGTTGTTTTAGTTGTTCGGACAGCTGTCTGTAGTATTCGTTTTCTTCTGCCATTTTCTTTTTCAGTAGTTCCTTGGCCTGCTGACGCTCTATGATCTGATCTTTCATTGCTTGACGAACTTCCTTTTGGTGTGAGAAATGGATGATTCATTCATTAGATAACATAGCCGATTAAAAGTATACTGCTGACCATTAGCCTTTCTCATATATCGTGTAATAATGGTTTTTGCCATACTAGCCAAGATTAGCAGGCAGGATAGCAACCGTAGTTTTCTACCGACTTCAAAAAGTAGACGGTACTCAATGCGACTCACCTCATAACTTTTTTCTGGGTGAACCAATTTCGATGATTCTTTTTTTATTTGAAAGCTGGTGCTTCTCAGTTGGTTCCATATAAATTTGATCAGGGTCTGACCAATAGTTTTTGAGTTATTCTTAATCATTTATATTGAAGTCGGTAGTAGAAAATTTCTAATTTTTAATTATTTTATTTTTTATACTCGTTATTGCTGCTTGCTTATTTTTTTTATAGAATAAGGGTGACAAACGAGCACACAGTCCTCCTGATGGTAAGTGGTTGGTGTGGCCCATAGACATCTACATCTATGTTCGTTTGGGAATTAAAATGCAGATGCGTTGTCACCCGTGAGGACTAAGACGGAATGCCTCTTTTCCAGTAAAAAGGGTCTCCGGTTCTCTACATTCACCATACGAAACACAGCAGTATTAAGCTGCTACTTTACGCTGGTACTCTGTGAGAGCGTGGTCCTTTCCCGGTCGAGCCGATCCATTCGTGCTACAACTATGCTACTAATATTGTTGCAGCATGGCTCTACCACGTACAAAATCTCTTGTTTCGTTTCCCTCGGTCGCTTCTTGCGACACCCAAGGTATGATATGGGGTAGTGGATTCTCTCAAGTGGTGGTTTGAGACAACTAACTTGTGAATATTTATTTATAAATTTATATTATATTCATGCGTAAGCACACTGATATCACAGTGCTGCACAATGCTGATTTACCACGTGCTCGGCGTTGAAGCGAAATATCATGAGGAAACCTGCATGACTGAGAAAAAAAATATTTCGAAGTCCGCCAACACCGCATTGGGGCAGCGCGGCAGACACTTCCTTGCCCTAAAACCCTTTCAGAAATGAGAGGAGGCCTATGCCCAGCAGTGGGACATATATAGGCTGTAACTTTTGCATTGCATTCAAATTCCGTTCGCAAAATCTTAAATTTTAAGTGCCAATTTACAACGTGTCCAACGCGTTGCACGTCTATAAAATAAAAAATATTTGGTACCGAAGCCATGGGAAGGCCACTAATTTGCACTTTGTTATATTATACACACTATTACAGTAAAATGCTATATAGTACGGAACGATTGAAAATATACAATATGGAGCGAGATAAATTAATTCACGTGCGTGAAGTTCCTAAAGGAACTCCATCCGCGACTGGTCGTTACTGCTGATGATAAAGAGGGCTTTGTGCTTTACTTGCTCAAAGGCTAAGTATAGCCATTTAGCGGGGAAACGCAGCCATCGTTGGCACGATACCGCGAGGAGTAGGACTGTATGATAATTAAGTTACTAGCTTTAGTTTTGTTTTTTATTATAGTTTTTAATATTGTATATATTAAAATATTGTATATTATGTTATGTAAATAAATGTTATTTGAATTAATATAAGTGAGGTGTAAATAAATATTTCTCCCACTAAAGGAACTCTCACTCAGTAAAATCATTTTTTTAAATAATTTATAGGGCAAAAAGGGCACCATTATCAATCGAATGTAAAGTTAATCATAAATGGCAACATCTCCCTACCTCGTTGGTCCTTCGAGACCATTTTAAATATTCGCATCGGGTTCGATCCATTACATCTTGGGACCGCTGCGCTTGCTCTCTTCTGTATACATCATCTTGAGCTTCCATCTCCGTCATCTGCTTCTTTAGCTCTATAAGCTTCTTGTTGCATTCATCTAGTTCTTTCTAGAAATAAGATGATAATTTAAAGTGATTGCATGGAAATGTATTGGTCTCACATGTCTTTATATCAAAGTAATAGGGATAAAAGAGCCTACAGCTATGCAAAACTGTAGAGACAAACAAATTCCAAAACAGTCCCACAGAAAATGGCTTTTTTTTATAGGATAGGGTGACAAACGAGCTCACAGTCCACCATCAGGTGGATCAGGATAAGTAGATAAAGATGTCTATGGGTCACAGCAACCACATACCATCAGGTAAGTGGTTGCTGTGGCCCATAGACATCTACATCTATCCTCAATAAATAATCAAAATGCAGATGCGTTGTCACCCGTGAGGACTAAGATGGAATGCCTCTTTTCCAGTAAAAACGGCCTCCGGTTCTCTTCACTCACCATACGAAACACAGCAGCGTTAAACTGTTATTTTACGCTGATATTCTGTGAGAGCGAACAACTATACTACTAATATAGCTGCAGCATGGCTCTATCACGTATAAAATATAAAATGTAAAAGGGATACTGCAGTCCATTGACACTTGTAGCTAAGTTATAATAAGGCATGCTACTGATGACTTGTCCCTTCTAAGGACAAAGATGTATGGAAATTAACAGATAATAAAAGAATACCTCACAAGCTGTAAATATACTTGCTCTCCTTTAGATTAGAATACAGCAGTCCGTGGTAGAGCCATGCTGCAGCTATATTAATAGTATAGTTGTAGCACGAATGGGTCGGCTCGCCGGGGAAGGACCACGCACTCACAGAACACCAGCGTAAACTAGCAGCTTAACACTGCTGTGTTTCGTATGGTGAGTGTAGAGAACCGGATACCCTTTTTACTGGAAAAGAGGCATTCCATCTTAGTCCTCACGAGTGACAACGCATCTGCATTTTGATTCTTTATTGAGGATAGATGTAGATGTCTATGAGCCACAGCAACCACTTACCATCAGGTGGACTGTGTGCTCGTTTGTCACCCTATCCTATAAAAAAAAGCAGTGCGACCACTGTTATTTGGTGGTAGAAATAAGTAGGTAGGTGGTACCTACCTAGACGAATACTTAGACACTAAAGAAGTCTTACAACCTAGTGAAACAATGAGGGCTAATATTCTTCACTCACCAGATGTCGCTAGTTGTGACTGAGGTAAAAATTTTTTGTTACACAATGTCAGTTAATTGAGAAATTAGTTTTAAATAATGGTTTATCATTATCTAGAGTATTGTATTAATACACAACACAATGCGTCAGTGGTTTGATTTTTAATTTTTTGCACTTTATAACTCTTTTTTTTTAAATAGACTTTCAGTTATATTTATAGTTTGGTTTATTATGTAATTAATATAAAATATAACCAATAATACAGAAAGAAACCTTAAAGATTACATTTTCCTAAGAAATTATCGTCTCCGTTATGAAATCTGTCAAATATTTTACCTCACTGTAAAGTGGAGCCGCCCTGGTGGCAGAAAAAGTGGTCATTCATTTCTTTAAGTGGTCAGTACGTAGGCACCTTTTTATAAAATGAAATACCTATGCACATGACATAACATACATAAGCGCAAGGACGGATTATGTCGGACTCGTACCGACTCAAATCCCAAAGTGTTCCACCCTCGCCAACACCAACAGCGTCGGCCCCTCCTCGAGGTAGGACAACACAACTCCATTCTCTCTCTCAGATCTCACGTGCGTGATCAGTGATGTGATCTCTGGTGTGCACCAGAACACAAGGAGCGGCTCCCTCCACGGACTCCCGAGTCCGATACACTCGGCATCAGCCTTCCTAACACCAGCGGCGGATCTGGTGCGTGGCTCCGCCGCCAACCAAGCCTCGGGCGCGGAAGGTAGGAAAAGCAGAACCTCACAATACCGGCACTTTCCCTTGCGACAGCTACCGCATCAGATTATGAACGTTTAAGAATTGATATAATATAGAAGTGCCTCGTTGGACCTGTGGTTGTAAATGCGACTGCGATCACGAGGTAATCCCGGGTTCGAATCGCGGGTCGGACCAACAAAAATCAGTTATTGGGTTTTTCTGTTAATAAATTCCCAGTAATAACCCGGAGTCAGAGAGTTGGCAATGTTTCGACCCCTTGCTTCGGAAAGCATGTCGTTGGTCCTGCGACTGTTCTCTGTCCGGTCGTGGCAGCTTGCTGTTCCATCGGAATATGAAAGTGAGGGATAGAGAGTGCACCTGTGCTTGCGCATACACTCGGGCACTATAATACTGTACTGCGCAAAAGGCTAGTCTCCAATGAGACTGACCGCCATGACCGAAATTCGGTGTGGAGCTCTTTACATTACAATAATAAAAGTATAGACAAAATTCGATAGATTTATACTTATTCCTTAACCTCTTTTCTCTTTCTTAATTCGATCATTGCCTTTTCATCTGCAAGCCCTTGCCCAGCGAGGGAGTCCCACGCATCTGAAACTAACTTCTCCTCTGCTTGCTGCTTCGCGAGCATCTCTTGTTTCTCCTCAATCATTTTCTTACGTTCCTCTGCTATTTCTATTGTTTTCTCTTTTCGCATTTGTTCGTCTAGAAAATATATGTGTTATTAAAGTTTTATTTCACACTATTCGTAAACTTTAAGAAACCAGGCATTCAATCCCAGTTGTCAGGGATAACAACGCTTTCTGAATTTGGATTCTTAATCGAGAATAAATGTAAATGCACTACAACATCTACTTACCTGGTGGACTTTATAATCGTTTGTCATCCTCATTCTGTATAAAAAAAAAGACTACACTTGGGTGGTTTTTTTTATACACTAGCGAGTCGGACTTTTCGAAGGTTTCCATACCATTACACAAGATTTAATACTATGTAGGTAAAAAACACGTCTCTAGTAGAGGACACCCCTTTAATTTTTTCTTTATTTTTTGTTATAGCGGCTACAGAAATACACATACTGTGAAAATTTCAACTGTCTAACTATTACGGACCATGAGATACAGCCCGCTGATAAACAGACGGACGGACAGCGGAGTCTTAGTAATACGGTCCCGTTCGTTACCCTTCAGGTACGGAACCCTAAAAATAGTAAAAACTAATGAATTAGGTACGCTATAAAGTTGAAGGCATGCAGGAATCTATTGTATTCTCATCCCTATAACGAGAAATGCAATGCCCAACCGTGGACTTTTATAGATTGATAAAGCAATAAAATACATTGAGCTATACCACGACTCGAAAACTTTAGATGGAATTCCACAAAGTGTCGAAAGTAAGTTTAATAAAACTCTCTTATATTGACGACTGTCGGTATATTGAAGTGTTGAAGTGCTTGTACAGTAGGGCTACGATGGCTATCCGAGTACAGAACCAGAATACGAAACCTATCCAATTGCAGAGAGGTGTAAGACAGGGTGACGTCATATCCCCGAAACTCTTTACCGCTGCATTGGAAGATGTTTTCAAGCTTCTGGACTGGAAAGGATACGGTATCAACATCAATGGCGAGTACATCACTCACCTTCGATTTGCCGACGATATAGTCCTTATGGCAGAATCGCTGGAGGACCTAAGCACTATGCTCAATGACCTCAATAGTGTTTCCCAACGGATAGGTCTTAAGATGAACATGGACAAAACAAAGATCATGTTTAATGTCCATGTCACACCTATGCCGGTAGTTGTTGGGAACACTAAGCTCGAAGTTGTTGACGAGTATGTTTACCTGGGACATATAGTCCCACTAGGTAAGTCCAACTTCGACCGAGAGGTCAATCGACGGATTCAACTCGGTTGGGCAGCTTTCGGGAAATTACGGCACATTTTCTCGTCAGGTATACCTCAAAACTTGAAAACGAGAATGTACACCCAGTGCGTGTTGCCAGTGATGACATACGGAACTGAGACGTGGTCCTTCACTGCTGGCCGGATGAGGAAGCTCAAGGTCGCTCAGCGAGCTATGGAGAGGGCTATGCTCGGAGTTTCTCTGCTTGATAAACTCAGAAATGAGGATATCCGCAGTAGAACCAGAGTGACCGACATAGCCCAACGGATTAGTAAGCTGAAGTGGCAATAGGCCGGCCATATAGCTCGAAGAACCAACAACCGATGGGGAAGAAAGGTTCTCGAGTGGCAGCCTCGTACCGGCAGGCGAAGTGTAGGGCGTCCCCCCACTAGATGGAGTGACGACCTGGTAAGATATGCAGGAAGTCGATGGATGCAGGTGGTTCAGGACCGTGCTTTGTGGCATTCTTTGGGAGAGGCCTATGTTCAGCAGTGGACTTGTGAAGGGCTGTAATGATGATGATGATATTGACGAGGTGTTAAAGGTGAAGGATTAAGTATTTTCGAATATCTTGGTTAAAATATAAGCCCAATATTTTGTTTCTTTATTTAAATACTAGCTGTTCCCCGCGAGAGAGAGTTGCAGGTAGTCTAACTATCGATGGAGTTAGTGGGTATATATCACAATTTATTTTTATACGAAGGTATCGATCTTCTCCGCTAGAAGTAATATTGTTTTGTGATGTTTAACAACTAAATTGGATAACAAAAAAAATGTTTTAAAACAAATCGCGAAACATAAAAAACAAGAGTGCGAACGCTAAGTTCACAGATCTTTAGATAAACAAATAGAATGTCTATGTTGTACTCAATGCGAACTAAAATAAAAATAGACAACAACACATCTTAAAATCTGTGAAAAATTTTACACAATTTCTGTGAGTGCGAACGCGACATCGACAAAATATGTTGTGTGACTTATTTTATGCGATATGTTTCAAAACATTATGTTATGTTGAATGTTTTTCGGTGTAAAAGTAGGGTTACGATATTTCACAGTTACCAAAAGACTTATTTTTTTTATAGGAGGGGGCAAACGAGCGTGCGGCTCACCTGATGGTAAGTGACTACCGCCGCCCATGAACAACCGCAACACCAGGGGAATTGCAGATGCGTTGCCGGCCTTTTAAAAAGGAGTAGGCTCTTTTCTTGAAGGTCCCAAGTCGTATCGGTCCGGAAAAATCGCTGGAGGTAATCGATTCCACAAGCAAGTTGTGCGAGGAAGAATACTTCTTCTAAATCGCACAATGGTGGACCGCCAAGCATCCAGATGGTATGGATGGTATCGCGAGTTATGTCGCGATGTGCGATGGTGAAATTGAGCGGTTGGAATTAGTCCGAACAATTTCTCAGAGCACTCCCCGTGATAGATGAGATAAAATACGCAAATAGATGCAACATCTCTACGCAGTGTCAGTGAGTCAAGCCGATCGGAAAGAACTCGGTCGAGAAAGAAGGTATTCCATGTGAGGCTGAACCTTCGCCTTGTAAAGTTAATTACTAATTACTGTGTATTTGTATCTGATTTAGACGCTCCCATACAATTTCAATGCACGGCTGATCTAGTGAGTATTGACTATTAATATTACAAACCTTCTTCTTCCTTTCTCTTGTCCTCTTCCCACATGGACATAAACCTCAATGTCTCCTGTTTCAACATCTCTCTCTCCTTCTCCCTTTGAATACGTCTCTGCTCCAGTTGGTAATCTGAGTACTCTTTGCACTCTCTGTCCTTCCGGAAGCGTTCAATAGCGTCATACTCCATTCGTGCTGTCTATAAAAGGGCAAATGGAAAAATGGCGTCACTATGTGTCGTATTATATCAGGAAATGCTGTCCTTATCTATTCCTTAGGAGCCGTGGCTTAAATCGTACTAATTCAGAACTCTCTCGACTTCAAGTTTCTACTCCTCAATATTAAATACTTAATATACAAACTCCGTAACATAACTAAGAGTTGGTCGCTAAGTCAGGTTAAACAACCGGCCGGAGAGATTTCTCATTTCCTTAGAAGGCCACATTTAGTATCGTCCACCATTTTGGTGTGGCACCTGACTATTGAGTTCCCGATGCCGATATATTTATATAGGTAATTTTTTTTCGTAGAATAAGGGTGACAAACGAGCACACAGTCCACATGACGGTAAGAGGATACTATGACCCATAGACATCTAAATGAATCCTCGATTAAGAAACAAAATGTAGATGCGTTGTCACCCCCTGGTTCTCTACGCTCACCATACGAAACACAGCAGCATTAAGCTGCTATTTTTCGCTGGTATTCTGTGAGAGCGTGGTCCTTTCTCGGTCGACCCCACCCGTTCGTGCTACAACTCTACTATTAATATAGCTCTAGCATGGCTCTACCACGTTAACGTTTTAACGGTAGAATAGAATTTGAAGGCCGGCAAAGCACCTGCAATTTGCCGGTGTTGCAGTTGTTCATGGGCGGCAGTAGTGTCTTACCATCAGGTGAGCCGTATGCTCATTTGCCCCATCTCCTATAAAAAAGTAATATCTACAAAAATTTTTTCAATGTAGTTTATAAATAGTTATTATTAAAATGTTATCCTAACCAGTGGTTAGGGTAACATCTCCGTCCTGAGAATAACCGGCCTTTTATTTTTGGGATCTGTGCCACTTACCAAAGCGTCAGCCTCCTTCATGGCCACCTCGTGCCACATTTTGTCGAACTCCATTTCCGCCATCTTGCGCGCTTGCTTCTCTTTCATCTGGTACAACTGGACCTCCTGCGCTTCCTTAGCTCGCATCTTGTAAATGCACGGCAAAACATGAACGCATTTGGACCTATCAGACAATATAATTCATTTCATTTTAAAAAAAGCGTTACCCCACACTAGAATCTTCTCCTGTATTGTGGAGGCAGTTTACAAACATAAATTGCACAAGGACAAACATCCAGACCCGGAACAATTATTTATAGGCGATACAAATACTTGTTTCATGCGGGATTCGAACCCGCGTCCCCCAGCGCTGCAACTCATTGCTAAGCCACTGCGCCAGGAACCGCCACCTTTTTTATAAAACTGTGTGTTATAAAAAAAGTGAGAAACGAACTCACAGCCCACCAGATAGCACCTATGTGACTACTGCAGCCCATGGACATCTGCAACAAACTTTAAACAAACGAGGATACAAATGCGTTGACAACTCAGAGCACTAAAAATGGACCAAGGGTCTCTGAGGCTTATAAATTGAAACACAGCAATGCATGTACTGCGGCTTGGCTGCAGTAAGTACCTAAGTAAATAGGTAAAGAGGGTGGTTCCTACCCAGACAGACACCCAGGCAAAAAGTAGTTCTAGAAACTAGTTTCATTCAAAGTCCAGGTATCTGGTTAATTAGAATTACATTCCTTGGTATGAATGAATGAATATACTTCTTTCTGGTGAAAGCTCAAATCCGTAGTACGTAGCAATCTCAGCGGGCGGCCTATGACTTCAGCTAGACTTTTGATGTGTTGTATCTAATGGTGATGATGATAATTTTGTTTATAGGATAAGGGTGACAAACGAGCACACAGTCCACCTGATTGTAAATGGTTGCTGTGGCCCATATACATCTACATCAAACAAAGTGCAGATTCGTTGTCACACGTGAGGACTAAGATGGAACGCCTCATTTCCAATAATAAGGGTCTCCGGTTCTCTACACTCAACATACAAAACACAGACGCTTTAAGTTGCTATTTTACGCTGGTATTCTGTGAGAGCGTGGTCCTTCCCCGGTCGAGCCGACCCATTCATGCTACAACTATACTATTAATATAGCTGCAGCATGATAAATAAATATAATTATATTTCTTCTTCTTCTTTCCATAAACCTTTACATATTTATTTATTTATTTCATTAATCTATACATATAATAAAACTGAAAATAGCAGATGTCTGTACATTTTATATTTTTGTAATAAAAGTGATTGAGGGGTACTAAAAATAAGTAATTAAATACATTTCTACCATTTTTAGAATTTTCTGTCTGTCTGTCTGTCTGTCTGTTTGTTTGTTAACGTATCACGTTTAAAGTACTAATTTATATCATAAGAATTGTTAAGGAAATTATAAAGTGTATCTTCGGGTTACATTTAGTCTTTATTTCATTAAAATCGGTTCATTCCATCAAAAGTTATGATAAATATTCTGAAGTATGGGTAGGGAATTTGCTCAACGGTGGCTTTGTTTGAGTCATCAAGTTGATGTTAGCAGCGCCATCTCTCTTCAATTAAATATATACATATAATAAAAATGATGATAACATGTTGTGTCTCTTTCTGTACATTGTATATTTATTTTGGTGACTAAAATCATTATGGGGAACTAAAAATAATTAAATAAGTACATTTTTATAATTGTCTGTCTGTCTGTTTGTCTGTTTTTATATGAATGCATCACGTCTAAAGTAAACATCTTTTTTTTTCAAAGAAATCGTTAAGAAAATCATAAAGCGTATCTTCAAGTTACATTTAATCTTTGTTTTATTAAAATTGGTTAATTCTATCGAAAGTAATGATTATTATTTTAAAATGTAGGTTCGAATTTGTTCAATGGCGCCATAAAAATCACAAAAATAGTAATAAAATGATTTGTGTGTAAAAAAAACGTTCCATAATAATTAATATATTTATACTTAAAACATAAAAAGAGACTTAAAAAAGGATGTTTTCTCACACAAAGGACGTAATAGATGGAGTTATACAAATTACAAACTTTTCTGATTTGCTGTGTTGAGATTTTTCGCCGATGAATCGTATTGAGACTTACTGAAGAAATTAGTATCTATCGAAGCCATACAACGGAACCCGAACAAAAATAACAAAATTGCAACGAAATGTCGTGATATTGTATTTATAATATACGCAAAATCAGTACTGCCATTTTAGCGCTTTGGGAACTAGATTTAGCGCTTTTTTGGAATGTATAGCGCGCATTTCGAAATTTTAGCACCTAGCACTTAATCCAGCGCTTTTTGGTGTATTTAGCACAAATTTCAAAATTGTAGCGACTAGCGGGTTATTAACTCTTTTATAGCAGCACTGTTAGTCCACATTAGCGATAATAATAATAATGACCTTTATTATTTTTTTCCACAAATAGTACATTGCAGTTTATCTTTTTCAAACATATTTTTTCCACAAAACAAAGAGCATGGGAGACGAGTCCAAACTAGGATACCCTGTGCTATGGATCTCCCGGCTTCCCCTTTAGGATGATCAACTGGATTTTTTTTATCGACGACTATAAGCGGGGAAATCCCCTTCATTAAAGTTTTCGTTCATGGTTTTGGCAACGCATTTATTTTGCTTTATTCAGTTTTAGTCAGTTGTTTAGAGCACAGCTAAGTTAAAAGTTACTTAGAGTAGTACTAACTACTGTTGACAGCAATTGCCATAATTATAAGTCGATGTCCTGCGAAGTATTGATACATCAAAAAATATTGCCAGAAAAAAACTTAATGTTGTTTTCTTTATTATGATTATATTTTCTTGAATTATAAATTATAATAAAAAACACAAACTTTGTTTGTAGTTAATTTAGCGCAAAATCTAGGGCTTTTTTAAAGCGCTGTTTTCATGAAATCTAGCGCTTTTTGTGTTGTCCTAGCGCTGAATGAGTTTTTTTGATCTGGCAGCACTGCCAAAAAACCCTCTATTAAGAAGTAACTTTCCCTTCACTTTTAAGCGTGTTCAGTTCCCAGTTACAGTCAGCGTGTGTTATGCGATGACCGTAAATAAAGTGCAAGGTCAAAATTTACGCGTTGTAAGAGTGGACCTCAGTACTGACTGTTTTGCACATGGCCAACTCTATGTTGCTTTTTCCCGCGTTAGTAGCCCCCGTAACCTTTTTGTGTACACCCCGGCTAAGCCTACTTCTAACGTCGTTTACACCGAAGCTCTATCATAAACTACTTAGAACTTTGATGATAATGATTTATTTATTACCACTTATTGATACAGTAATGATATAAATCGTTTAATATTCTCTTACCTAAACGACAAATTCTTTATGTAAAATCTATATACGCGAGCTACGCCGCGGGCACAGCTAGTTATATGAATAAAATATACATAAATTACGGGCGAGCAACACTGGAGTCATTTTTGGAATGGGTATGCCGCTTTTTTTCGGTCACTTTTTTTATAGGAAAGGGGGCAAACGAGCATGCGGCTCACCTGATGGTAAGTGACTACCGCCGCCCATGAACAACCGCAACACCAGGGGAAGGGAATTGCAGATGCGTTGCCGGCCTTTTAAAAAGGAGTAGGCTCTTTTCTTGAAGGTCCCTAAGTCGTATCGGTCCGGAAATATCGCTATTCCACAAGGAAATTGTGCGAGGAAGAAAACATCTTCTAAATCGCACAGTGGTGGACCGCCAACCATCCAGATGGTGTGGATGGTATCGGCAGTTCTGCCGCGATGTGCGTTCGTGAAATTTGGCGGCTGGGATTAATCTGAACAATTCCTCAGAGCACTCCCCGTGGTAAATGCGAAAGAAAATGCAAAGAGATGCAACATCTCTTCGCAGCGCCAATGAATCGAGCCGATCGGAAAGGACTCGGTCGTCGACGATTCGAGCCGCTCTGCGCTAGATGCGGTCAAGTGGAAGGAGCTGGCACTGGGGAACCCCAGCCCAGAGATGGGAACAGTATTCCATGTGAGGCCGAACCTGCGCCTTGTAAAGTTGCAGGCGGTGTGCCGACATGAAATACTGTCCCGCTCTGCTGAGCACACCAAGGTTTTTAAAGGCCAATTTGGCCTTCTCTTCCAAGTGACCATGAAACTGCACGTCATTCGATATGTCAACGCCGAGGATTCCGATACTGGCTGAGGCAACAAGGGAAGTGCCTTGAAACTGAGGAGATACGACAAAGGGGTTCTTTTTAGCGGTCACTTCACTTGCAGATGAGGTTGGCATTTTGAGAAGAAACTTCTACATCCCCCTTAAATATCGTCATATTTACAGCCTTTTACAAGTTCACCGCTGCACACAGGCCTCCCTTCAAGAATGCCACAAAACATATGGTCCGTTGCAAGCGTATCCATCGAATTACTACATGCCTTCGCAGCTCATATAGATGAAATGACGTTTCCTTTTCACCCTGATAAAATAAACTACAGAAAGATAATATAAAATTCACTTACAGTGGAGTATCTTTATACTTCTCCTCGTGCTCTTTTTTTCTCTTATCGAGCAGATATTGGAGCCTATTCTTCTTCTCTTGCCAAACCGCCTCTGCTCCAGCTTGCGCTTGTTCAACGAGCTTCCGTATGTTCTCTTCCTCTTCACGAGCAAATAGATCTTTCAATCTAATATAAATGCATTTAAAATAATGTAAGAAAGTAAGTACCAGCCTATACAATAAGTTACAAAAAACCCTATCCGAAAGGGTAATGCAAACAAAAAAAATTTGAACATAATTTTACTAATGAATATACAACCGGCCAAGTGCGAGTCGGACTCGCGCTTGTTGGGTTCCGTACCATCGTAATACACGTTACTAATAAGGGAGCCCCTTTTAATTCTAATTTATTTTAATTTTTATTATTTATTGTTATAGCGGCAACAAAAATACGCACTGTGTGTCTAGCTATTACGGATCATGAGATGCAATCTGCTGACAGACAGACGGACGAACGGACAGCGGAGGCTTAGTAATAGGGTCCCGTTGGTTACCCATCGGGTATGGAACCCTAAAAAATGATGTTGTTATTTAAAATGCATGTTGTTTTCGTATGCAACACAATCTTGGACCGTGTGGCGATATTGATACCCGATGGTCACCCTGAACTGAATCTGAACGTCCATCTGAACAGAGCTGCATACTTTATATTAAAAAATAACGAATACTGTAGTAAAATTGATTTTAAGCCTATCGTTCGACGACTCACTCGGTACCTAAGTCGACTTTACGACTTTTTTGCCACCAGAGCGGCGCCACTTAGAAACGAGGTGAAATGTTTGACAAATCACATGGCGGTGAAGATAATTTGTTATGAAAATGTAAAGTTTAATGTTTCTTTTTGTAATATTAGTTATATTTTAGCAAAATTAAAAAAAAATAGCTAAACATGTGAAAAACAATAAGGAGCAAACCACTGAGGTCTTGTTTGATTTACTTATCTAATACTCTAGAAAGCGATAAAATTTTATTTAAAACTCAACTTTTCAACTGCTGGTTGATCAATATGTTTTTGGAAACGCCATGAAACTCTAAAATAAGTATATGAAAATTGTATTTATTTTTCAACGTAATCGCTCTTTAAGCTAATACATCTTGAATAGCGTTTTTCAAGTTCGTTAATTCCATTGGAGAAAAGGCTTGATCCTGGGACTCGAAAAAGGCTTCTACAGCACACATCGCCTCATTGTCGCCATCGAATTTTATACCACGCAAGTGCTTTTTCAGGTGAGTAAAAAGGTGAAAATCACTCAGAGCTAAGTTCTGAGAATATGTTGGGTGGTGAAACCCAGCAGTTCGGATAGCAGCACCTGTTACATCAGATCGATGGGCACAGGGGCGTTATCATGATGAAAAAGCACTACAGTATGCATTTTCCTTGACGTTTATTCTTTAGTTATTCGGGCAGTTGTTATTGTCTCCTCTTTACTTAAATAGTCGATCATTAGATTTATACCGTGCGCATCACAGAAGACAGAGGCCATTATTTTACCAGCGGACGCAGACGCCTTGAATCTCTTGGCTAGCGTAGAAGACGGTCTGTTCCACACTTCGTTTTGGTTTATGGTCTCCGGTTCAAAATTATGTACCCAGTGTTTAGGCCTAATCTAAAACATTCAAAAACGCTTGTCTCGGCGCGTCATCCGATGGTATTTAAGTGACGTCAACGCCGCCGGGGAGGGGGCGGCCGTGTGCCGCTTCCCGGCATTCGGCCGCGTGGGCCGGCAACAGTGTCTTGACCGCCGCGGCCTTGTCGACTAGTATTGTCTGCGACCGCTGAGTTAGTTGCGCGCGGCCGGTGTTGATTTAGACGGTCTAAATTTTGAGTTAGTTGGGTCCGGCTGGTGTCCAGAATTGTGCGCGTCGTTTTGAATTTACTATTGAATATTTGGGTCTCGTTGAGACCGCCTAGAATGGAGTTGTCTGTTTTGAGCGTGTTACGTGACACCGAGGCCTATCTTGAGTTTTGAGTGCTTAAATTAACTTCTATGCCATTAATTTGCATCGACGAGTTATTTGTGTGGCCTCTTAATTTCGTACGAAGGAATTTTGCTTTGTCGAGAGAACGCTAAAGCTTTGTGACTCGAGAGGAGATCGCGTGTGCTCGATTATAATTTGTTGCTAAGTGAACATGGAACATTGAACTTTCACCAAACGTTCTTCAGTTGTGCCGCGTGTCACTTGTTTTAATTTCGGTTAACGTGGATTTAGTTAAATTTGAAGTTAATTAAATGTATAATAAAGTTGATAAACTGATATAGTGAAATAAAAGTTGAAAGTTTCAATTGGTAAACGCCCACTAGAGGGATCGCACATTTGGAGAAAAGCAGCGCCTGTGGATCTGCTGTCCGACTACATCGGTTAAGTCAGGTGACATTTATACACACTTTCACACACTACTTACATACACCTCACTTACCACCTGACGGTGCCCTGTGGCCGACCCTACCTCCGGAACTCGGTAAGTTTTGTTTGCTTGTCAGCCGTTTTATAATAATAATCCATAGGCCATTGGGCCCGAACCCTCTGTTGCTCGTCGAGGGGGCTACTATGGGCCCTAGCCCAGTCGACCTTTGTCGGAGCAACTGGGGACCGTAACACCCAGGTTTCATCTACGGTTACGAATCAAGCGCGAATAGAATATGAATTTTGATCAATTATTGCTATTTTAGCTTTGAAATGTCAACTGCTGCTTTCTTTTGGGCGTCTGTTAACATTCGAGGAATCCAGCTCGCGGCACCTTTTTGAATTTTAAGGTATGAGTTAAAATAAACTGAATTGTACCAAACGAAAGCTTTAGAATCTAAGCTAAATTACACGACTTTTTAACGTTTTCTTGCGTAGCGGCCGTTGTTGGCGGTTCTGTCGCGTTAAATTCAGCGCACCAGTATGCCGCTGTAGAATAAGACGGAGCATTGTCTGCCAAAGTAGACAAACAGTTCTTCAAAAACAATTTATGTAAAAAAAAAAACATCAGTTACAAATATGTATTTAATAATCCAAATGTGAAGTTTGAAATATAATAGTTTTGATTCCGATACTGGCTGAGGCAACAAGGGAAGTGCCTTGAAACTGAGGAGATACGACAAAGGGGTTCTTTTTAGCGGTCACTTTACTTGCAGATGAGGTTGGCATTTTGAGAAGAAACTTCTACATCCCCCTTAAATATCGTCATATTTACAGCCTTTTACAAGTTCACCGCTGCACACAGGCCTCCCTTCAAGAATGCCATAAAACATATGGTCCGTTGCAAGCGTATCCATCGAATTACTACATGCCTTCGCAGCTCATATAGATGAAATGACGTTTCCTTTTCACCCTGATAAAATAAACTACAGAAAGATAATATAAAATTCACTTACAGTGGAGTATCTTTATACTTCTCCTCGTGCTCCGGCCGGCAACAGTGTCTTGACCGCCGCGGCCTTGTCGACTAGTATTGTCTGCGACCGCTGAGTTAGTTGCGCGCGGCCGGTGTTGATTTAGACGGTCTAAATTTTGAGTTAGTTGGGTCCGGCTGGTGTCCAGAATTGTGCGCGTCGTTTTGAATTTACTATTGAATATTTGGGTCTCGTTGAGACCGCCTAGAATGGAGTTGTCTGTTTTGAGCGTGTTACGTGACACCGAGGCCTATCTTGAGTTTTGAGTGCTTAAATTAACTTCTATGCCATTAATTTGCATCGACGAGTTATTTGTGTGGCCTCTTAATTTCGTACGAAGGAATTTTGCTTTGTCGAGAGAACGCTAAAGCTTTGTGACTCGAGAGGAGATCGCGTGTGCTCGATTATAATTTGTTGCTAAGTGAACATGGAACATTGAACTTTCACCAAACGTTCTTCAGTTGTGCCGCGTGTCACTTGTTTTAATTTCGGTTAACGTGGATTTAGTTAAATTTGAAGTTAATTAAATGTATAATAAAGTTGATAAACTGATATAGTGAAATAAAAGTTGAAAGTTTCAATTGGTAAACGCCCACTAGAGGGATCGCACATTTGGAGAAAAGCAGCGCCTGTGGATCTGCTGTCCGACTACATCGGTTAAGTCAGGTGACATTTATACACACTTTCACACACTACTTACATACACCTCACTTACCACCTGACGGTGCCCTGTGGCCGACCCTACCTCCGGAACTCGGTAAGTTTTGTTTGCTTGTCAGCCGTTTTATAATAATAATCCATAGGCCATTGGGCCCGAACCCTCTGTTGCTCGTCGAGGGGGCTACTATGGGCCCTAGCCCAGTCGACCTTTGTCGGAGCAACTGGGGACCGTAACACCCAGGTTTCATCTACGGTTACGAAACAAGCGCGAATAGAATATGAATTTTGATCAATTATTGCTATTTTAGCTTTGAAATGTCAACTGCTGCTTTCTTTTGGGCGTCTGTTAACATTCGAGGAATCCAGCTCGCGGCACCTTTTTGAATTTTAAGGTATGAGTTAAAATAAACTGAATTGTACCAAACGAAAGCTTTAGAATCTAAGCTAAATTACACGACTTTTTAACGTTTTCTTGCGTAGCGGCCGTTGTTGGCGGTTCTGTCGCGTTAAATTCAGCGCACCAGTATGCCGCTGTAGAATAAGACGGAGCATTGTCTGCCAAAGTAGACAAACAGTTCTTCAAAAACAATTTATGTAAAAAAAAAAACATCAGTTACAAATATGTATTTAATAATCCAAATGTGAAGTTTGAAATATAATAGTTTTTAATTTAGTTTTTTCTGGCCTTAGCTACTTACGAATTAGAGATTTAAAAAAAATAGAACGCATTTCTATTTTTTAAGTGACCCATTCCGAAAATTTATTGATCAACCAACAAAAAAGTATATGACATTGTATAACAAAAACTTCACCTCATTCCCAACTAGCGATATATCTGGTGACGGAAAGACGCACGCACGTTCGTTCGGCGGTGGTTATTACTGAGAACAACGAGAGGCGACCCGACAAGGACTGTTTTAAGACGAGTGTACTTTGTTTTATAACATTTAAGAACCTAGTAAAACATCTAGACCAGATCCGCTGGCTATGAAAAGATGTTCTAATACTTGACACTTACACAATAAAGATCGTTCAATATTGTAAAATATATATTCACTAGCTGTGCCCCGCGGTTTCACCCGCGTATATCACGCGTCTGTGCCTTGCGACATGCGAACTTCGAGAGAGACATCACGACGGACGGTTGCTGAATTAACAAAGATTTAAAAAGTGAAATATGTTACTAAAATTACATGGTTAACGTAATTGGTGGTTATGCATGATACAGGTACTGATACGAATAATGTGGCGTATTTTGTACCGGCGTTACTATTTTACATTTTAACATGAAAAAGTAGTTATTGTGACATAACTGTAATAGTTAAACATATGGTATCGCAGACTTTTTTGTAGATGTTGATATCCTCTATAAAAGTGAAGTACATTACTTTGCTCTATTATCAATAGTTTCCGCAGCGTACGCGATATAAGGATTCTTTTTGGTATTTTTTTCACACCTTGGGTTACATTAACGAATTTTTCATACGGATCCCTAACTTTTTTGAAAATATTATATAGCCTATGTTCATCAGGGATAATGTAGGATTCTAATGGTGAAATAATTTTTCAAATCGGTCCAGTAGTTTCGGAGCCTATTCAATTCAAACAAACAAATCTTTCCTCTTTATAATAGTAGTGTAGATAAGAACCTATTCTCCATATCCTCACTGAAGTTTCGTATTTATATATTTATATGTTAATAATAATACAGAAAACAAAAGCAACTTCTTACATATCTCGCTTCTTGTTTAGATCTTCTTGGTACGAGGCCATGCAGAGATCGACGCGACGTGCTACATCGTTGATAAGAGATCTGTAAATCAACATGATTTAAAATTTTGTACTACCGACTTCAATATAAATTATTAAGAATACTTCAAAAACTATTGGTCAGACCTTGATCAAATTTATTTTACCGTGTAGTGGCGGTGTAAGAATATATATATCCCGTATCTTCCTGCGAGGCGACAGAGGGCAACTGAACCAGGAGTTGGGCAGTAGCATCTTCCTAATAACAATTCAAATAATTAAAAACTGCAGTTGCCAACCCGCGGGCCAAGTGTGGCAACTTTTACGAAATCTCCCTATGAGGAAGGCCTAGGTTCAGCAGTGGACATTTACAGGCTGTAAAGGTATGGTAATGGTTGATACCGCTGAAGTCATATTTCAACTTCACATCGCCCATGGAACGAATAAAGATGATTTATTACGCCACTTCTTACGGTGACAAACGAGCGCACAGTCCACCTGATGGTAAGTGGACGTTGTGTGTTGTGGACATCTTCTTCTATCCTCGATTAAGAATCATAATTTAAAATTAAAAATTTTGTACAACTGACTTTAATATATCTCAAAAGCTATCGGTAGAAAAAGCAGATGCGTTGTCATTAAGATAGAATGCCTTGTTTTCAGTAAAAAGGCTTTTCGGTTCTCTACACTCGATATACAAAACGCTGGTACTCTGTATTTTCTACCGACTCCAAAAAGGAGAAGGTACTCAATTTGAAAGTATGTATTTTTATGTGTGTTACCTCATAATTTTTTTCTACCGACTTCAAAAAGGAGGAGGTACTTAATTTGACAGTATATTTTTTGTGTATTTTTTTCTGGGTGATCCGATTTCGATGATTTTTTTTATTTGAAAAATGGTGCTTCTCATGTGCTGCCATATAAATTTGATCAAGGTCTGACCAATAGTTTTTGAGTTATTCTTAATAATTTATATTGAAGTCGGTTGTACAAAATTTTCAATTATATTTCGCATATCTACTAATGAGTAAGAATGTAACTAGCAAATTATCATAGAATACCTGCGGTCACTGCGTAGAAAAAAATCATTGATCTGTTGATCTTTCATCTCTTTGGCCTTATTCTCTGCACCCTTCCGCTGCTCCTCCTCTTCAGCGCGAAGTTTACGGACGAACCTCGAATAGCGAAATGTCGAGTTCAGCACCCGTGACGTCTACACACATTACATACATAATGTCATTATTATTATCATCATTGTTAGAGCCTATTATAAGTCTACTATTAAGCAAAGGCCTCCCCCAACGATAGCCTCATAAGGGGAATATTTGCCATAATTGGAATGTTTGGCTTAGTAGCCGTGGCTTGATCACCTACTAAAGGAACCCACATGGCTGGCCTGGAGTGAAGAGCTGGCCGGGGCCACTGCGAGTGAGCTTGGCGAGCCCACTTCGGATTTATGTTTGTAATGTCCTGTGGCCGTAAGTTGGCACAAAAAAAAATTATCACTACACGATCTCAACCCTTGGATGTGCGAAGAGACGATTCAGAGAAAGGCCTAAAAGGTCTTATAGTTTCCAATAAATGGTGGTATACCGTTATCGTTACAACCTATCTAAAGTCGACTGCTGAAAATAGGTCTCTCCCACAGATTGCCTGTTAGGTGGATATTAGCCACAGTTGCAACGCTTAGCAGGTGGGTTGAAAATCGCACTTTTCTTATTGTTTAGTAACAGTGCTGTGTGTTTATATTTATTTATGCTTTATTTGCACATTCTCTACCAGTCTACCTCCAAGCTAAGCAGAGAAGATATTATGTGTGTAGGTGCAAAATGCAAACATTTTTTATGCGTTGTAGAGCCATGCTGCAGTTATATTAGAAGTATAGTTGTAGCACAAATGGGTTGGCTCGGCCGGGGAAGGACCACGCTCTCACAGAATACCAGAGTAAAATAGCAGCTTAATGCTTTCGTATGGTGAGTGTAAAGAACCGAAGACCCTTTTAACCGGAAAAGAGGCATTCCATGTTAGTCCTCACGGGTGACAACGCATCTGCAGTTTGATTCTTTATTGAGGATAGATGTAGATGGCTATGGGTCACAGCAACCACTTACCATCAGGTGGGCTGTGTGCTCGTTTGTCACCCTATCCTATAAAAAAAACAGCTAAG
Organism: Parnassius mnemosyne; assembly: GCA_963668995.1. NCBI lineage: Eukaryota > Metazoa > Arthropoda > Insecta > Lepidoptera > Papilionidae > Parnassius > Parnassius mnemosyne. The sequence continues at coordinate 31,493,384 of CAVLGL010000084.1, forward strand.
TTAAAGTGTGATAAGAGAAAAGTGTGGTTTGCAAGATGACTTTATGACCAGGATTAAGAAAGGAATGCTTCGGTGGTTTGGTCATGTAGAAAGAATGAACGAGAAAAGAGTGACAAAGCAAATTTATGTTGCAGAAGCAATCGGCAGGGTCGGGAAGGGACGCCCTAGACGAAGGTTTATCGAGCAAATCGGCGGTATATTGAAAATGGGCCAGATTAGGAGTATCTTAACCGACAAGCGTGTATGCGTAGATATATGGATGTAAAGGAGGCGAGAGAGGTGTGTCAGGATCGTGCCAAATGGAAGTCCGTAGTCTCTGCCTACCCCTCTGGGTGACAGGCGTGAGTGTTTTTGTTTTTGTTTTCTAAGTTAAAAATATATGTGTACATAATATTACCATAACTACTAATACATACAAAGATACATACTATAAACATAATTACACAAATATATATCTACATACATGGTACATACATAATTAGTTAAGACTCGTATAAGAAGCTAGTGTGACAAACGAAGACAGAGGGGGACATGGACGTTATATTTTTCCGCAGAACGGATACAACGATTATGGGAATCACCCTGATACTGAAATTTGCATGACAAATGAATCGTCTAAAACTGAAAATAACGTGTACAGTATTCTGAATATTTCTGATAACGGAGAGGTAGCCATTTAAGCTCAGAACGATAAGAGGAAATGTGGTCGTATTTACGCAAACCGAAAATGAAGCGTACATACAATTATTAAGAAGTCGATACAGTTTGTTTAGAAGAGTTTATGTAGAAAAGTATTTTCTGGTTTGTTTCCCTCTGTCGTGTCTTACCTACACCTACGACACCTACGGAACGATGAGGTGCTTGATTTTCTTACACTACCACTACGCGGTCGATAGATGGTGATAAAAGCATATTTTTTACTAGGTGTAATATTTCGACCGGCGACCGGCTTCTATGGCCCATGTCCAGAAATTGCCTATTGTCGGCGTGAAAATAAGCAGTAAGCAATGGCGTAGTATTGATAACTGCCGCTAGAGTCAAAAATGCTCCCCCCCCCCCCCCCCCATATTCAAAGTAAATTAAAAAATACAAATTGGCCAGTCTTTCTTGGCTAAGGTGTGTGTGTAAATAATATTTATTTTCAGAACTTGTCATAGTGTTTGCAATATTTTAACCAAAAGTGTTCAGTAACACAACAAAAGAGTTCACTACGGCCCTTCACAAGTCCACCGCTGAACATAGACCTCCTCCAAGAAATGCCACAAACCACAGAGAGTCGCCGCGGATTAATTGCTTCATAACCCTTACAAAAATAAGAGACCTTTGCCCAGATTCTTCTTTTTTTTTACTTATTATAAGCCAGTGCTTGACCACAATCCTACCTGGTGGTAAGTGGTGATGCAGCCCTAGATGGTGAATCGCACTGTCTTATCGGGACAAAAGCCTATTCACTCTTGCCTTGAAGACGCCCTGATTGTATTCGGACGGAAAGATATTAAGGAAAGATATTAGATAGACGGAAAGACGCCGGCAAATAGTTCCACTCCTTTGCTGTAAGCAGTATAAAAGTCGAAGCAAACCGTTTGGTTGTAATGCGTGGAATATCGACAACAAAGGGGTGAAGACCCGCCGACCGCCCGGCGCCGTCTGCAGTCTAGAAGCACCCCAGCCCTTGCTATTGAACGTATAAATGTTGGAACTTTTATTCAGTAACAAAGGCAACGAACCGCGGGGAACCGATTTTCATTTCCAAAATGCCGCCCTCTAACGATTGCCGTATGGACCTCCGGCCCTTCTTGCTATGCCACTTGTTCCGAGCTATTCAAACAATTATAAGCATCAATATTTTGTACAACTATTTAAGAAGTGAAAACTTCTTTAGCCACGTCGAGCGATTGTTGGTAGGGGAAAAACTTATGGGTTCGCATCACCAATGACCTCGACATGCTAGTGACGTATTGCGCTTGCGCCATACTTGCGACGCGTAGTATAGCGGCCTGTGTACATTTATACGCATATATCAATGAGTTTTCACTTCTGTCGGCATTCCTTATGACTGCCTCTTTTTTTTAACAACTTTTCTACAACTATTTTTTTTCTGAAAGTGTATGTTAAGCCTTCACAACTTCGCCGGAATAGACTTTCGAGTAATTGCGTACCACGCCGATTCTGCCGGCACCGTCTGCAGTCTCAAAGCACCCCAGCCCCTGTTATTGGAGCGATGCTCGATGTTATTCAAGGGAAATTTTATAAGTACGTACGAACCACGACTTGAACCACTATCAACAACGATTAATCTAACAACGCTCCGTATCACGGGTGTTGAACTTCCTGTAGCGCGTGAATCTACTACATCTAAATAAACGCAGTGATTTGTAAACCCTTTGGTTAATAATACCATGTTACCAAGTGGTTGCTACAATATTTATTTTCATCCTCACCCACGAACGTAACTCCAGACAAAAAATATTTTTGAATGTTTGAAGTTGCACTGAAATTACACAAAAAACATAGTGAAATAATTACATAATAACAGTCTGGCGCTCCTCTAGGTCCGAAGCCATCTTTAGGTATTTTTTGTCGTGGTGCGGGTTCGTCACACATTTATATTTGTATAATTTAACCGAAATTAATAATTTAAAAATATTTACATCAGTTTTGCAGTTTTACCAAAACAAAACATTTCAAAATTGACACACGTTATCAAAGTAAATATTTTGCAGATTGAAATTACGTCAGATTGACGTCATTTTATATTTCCTTTCTTAATGATTGTTATCGAAGATTGGCAAAAGTAGTTTTTTATACGCGGTAGGGGCATGTTGCAGCTGTATTTTATTTATTTATTTATGGCAACCTTACAATTACTGCCCAGTCAACCTCCAGTCAATAAATAATACTTGTAAGAAACGGCGAACAATAAAAATGAAAACTATGATTCTGATTAAACACCGAATAAAATTAAGAACTAATGAAATATGAAATGACTAGTACTGAAGTTTATTCAATAAATGAAGAATATTATATAGAATTAAAATAAAATAAAACTGAATTCATTACCACATTTAAAATATGAAATAAAACTATATAAAGGCTATTGAATTGTAAATAATGAATACAATTTTATAACTAAATATTATTTAAATCTAAATATTCCATAATGCAATTGAAAACATTTTTACTTTTTTTAGAATAAATTAAAAGAGAACGAATTTCTTTCAAATTCAAATTCAAATCGTTTATTGCGAATATAGGTTGATACAGTTGGTGTTTACATAGTTTATCACTTATAGAACAAACATTTAGTACAGCTATATTCCGCCATTTGGCATGCAATGTCCATCACATTTTATTACTTTTATATTAAATTACTTAAACATACTCTAGTTAAAATTGGAATTCACATGATACAAAATCAAAAATAATAGCGATAAGTCAATTTAGATAATATTGTATAAGTCAAGTCAATTTAGTTATTCTCAGTCATGTAAGAGTCAATTATTGAATTTCATATTTTTGATTATTACGTTTACTGTGTAGGCACTCAAATAAAGAAATATGCGTAATAACAAAAACGGCTATCTCATATATATAAAGGCACGGAAGTGTTAACAGTTTCAGACTAATAAAAAATGGTTTACAACTATCCGTCTGTTTTAACTTCACAATGGCTCTTACACATCTCTTTTGGGCTCTAAATATCATTTCATTATCTACAGAGTTACCCCAAAAGATGACACCATACCTTAACACCGATTCTACATAACCGTGGTACGCAGTGATGACGGCAGATTGATTCACAATTGTTCCAAGTCTATATATAGCATAAGAGAACCGATTGAGTTTAGTACAAATATCTTCCACTTGAGATTTCCATTTTAAGTTTGAATCGAGATTGAGGCCTAAAAATTTTGCATTTTCGACTACATTAATTTCTTGTCCGTTGTAGCAAATATTAATATTTATTAAATTATTTTTCACGTTTCTGAATGTCATTAGATTTGTTTTATTTAGATTAATTAATAAATTATTATTTGATAACCATTGAATTATTATGTCTAGTGTTTGATTTATATCAGATATCATTTGATTTTTGCTTGTGCTTGTAAACATCACTGTGCTATCGTCTGCAAATAGTACCATATCTTGATTTATATAATTTGGTAAATCGTTTATATAAACAAGGAATAACAATGGACCAAGAATACTTCCCTGGGGTACTCCTTGAGTTACTTCGCGATATGAGGATGAGTAAACTATTCTATAAGTTTTTGAGCATATACGGGTAATTTGTGTACATTGTTGTCTATTTATTAAGTATGTTTTTATGAGATTGAGGACATTTCCTGGGACTCCGTATGCTTCTAGTTTACTTAAGAGGATACTGTGATTAACATAGTCAAAAGCTTTAGTTAAATCCATATATAGAGCAGATACTAAGTGCTTATTATTAAGGCTTGTCATTACAGTACGCAGAAGGCAGGCAGAGGTATTTTAAGTTTTACCAAAGTGTTAAATAATGAAGTATGATCATATAAAGGACACGAGAAGAAAATATGGTTGAGGTCACCAATATCTAAACCACACTCACATTGTTTAGACGCCGCCGGGGGGGGGGGGGGGGGGGGCGGTATGCCGCTACAGGGTGGGCCGAGATCGGTAGCTTGACCGCCGCGACTCTGTCGAATAGTTGTATTGTTTGCGACCGCTGGATCGGTTGCGTGCGGCCTTGGTTTTGATGGTCTAGAGTTTGAGTAATTGTGGCGCGTCGGAAGTCAAGACAATGCAGTGCAGTAACTAGAACAGCGGGGTCGCGTACCGTATAACCTCTAAATAGTGTCGGTTTTTGTTAGCAAGTTTATGCAACGACGAGGAGTTTTGTTGAGTCTAGAAAAATATATTGTCTGCGCGGACGCCGGGTCGGTTAATTGTTTTCGAAGTTAATATTGATTGCGATCAACGTCCGGTCTTTGATGCGTGTGGAATTTACTATTGCAGTTTTTTCGCTAGACTCGTGAGGTCGCTTTAAGATCGCTTCTATTTTGTGTTATCATTTTAGTGCGTTTACGCGATAACGAGGCCTGTCTAAGGGTTGAGTGATTAAATTAACTTACCTTTGTTTGCAATTTGTTGTGTGGAACGCGGAACTTTGTGACCCGAGGGAAGGTCGCGTTCAGTTTCTAGAAATAATTTGAACTTTGATCGACCGTTCATTAGTTGTGCCGTGTGTCATATGTTTGATTACGATTAACGGGCATTTAATTGAATTTGAAGTCAATTAAATGTACAATAAAGTTGATAGATTCAAATAATGTACAATAAAGTTGATAAACTGAAATAGTGAAATGAAGGCAGAAGTTTTCAATTGGTGAACTACGACTGGAGGGATATCGGGATCGGGAGAACGTCAGCGTACATCGGGAGAACGTCAGCTCCTGTTTATCTTCTGTCCGATTTAATCGGGCATATATAAACACTACTACACACTACTTACATACACCTCACTTATCACCTGACTGGTACCTTGTGGTCAACTCTACCTCCGGAATTAGGTAAGTGGTGCCTGATTATTTGCAATTAATTAAGAATTATCCATAGGCCATTGGGCCCCGTCCTCTGTTGCCCGTCGATTGGATTACTCATGGGCCCTAGTCCAGTCAACCTTTGTCGGGGCAACTCAGGGCGTGAACACACATATAGAAGTATTTTTAATATGAAGCCTAGCAAGGGGAACCGAATTACAACAGTGACCCAAACGCCTTTTACATAACATTGATGTATGTTTCTTATTTAAGGTTAATTTATAAAACCAAGGCTTAGAAGGAATGGTGGATTGAATTTTGGCATACTGACAGCCTTTTGTCGTTTCCGTTTTGTTTAAATGTTTTGAGCACCTACCTCTATACAATAATTTCGTAGTTCTTATAAAGTCATAGCAATAATTTTTAAATAATAATGTATCCCCACAGACTATAGCTTGTTTAGCAAGTTTGTAGAGAGAGTGTCACGCTTACGACCTCTAGAACAACGAGGCGGTCACCGCAACGCGTACGTACCTATAACATATTATTAAACATGTTTATGAAAAGAGTGCGTTGCGGGCAATGACTGCTAATAATCTTCCATACACCAGATGTCGCTAGTAGACACTGAGGTATACTATTTATTCTGTGCCGAGGTGAAGGTTTTTGTTACATAATGTCATTTAATTGAGAAGTTTGCTTTAAATAGAAGTTTATCAGTTTCTAGAGTAGGTTTTATATTTAGTCCAAAAAACAATGCGTCAGTAGTTTGCTTTTTAATACATTGCACATTTGTAACTCTTGTTTTAATTGTTCGACTTTTATGAATATCTGTGGTTTGGTTTATTTATTTTCTGCCAACTTCAAAAAGGAGACGGTACTCAATTCGACTGTATGTTTTTTTATGTGTGTTACCTCAAACTTTTTACTAGGTGAACCGATTTCTATCATTCTTTTTTTTATTTGAAAGCTAGTACTTCACATGTGGTCCCATATGAATTTGATCGCGGTCAGAGCAATAGTTTTTGAGTTATTCTTAATAATTTATATTGAAGTCGGATGTACAAAATTTTTAATTATTAATCTAATACTTCCCCGCTATGGAATCTATCAAATATTGGCGCCTGGTAGTAAAAAGTCGTGGATGCCCTCATTGCGAGGGTGTCACGCTTAGAGTCAACAATCCTGCCGTTACCGTTACAGTCTATGAAAGTCCACTGCTGAACATAGGCCTGCCTTATAGGGGGATATTTGGCATAGTTGCCACGCTTGGCAACTGCAATTTTTTCATTTTTGATCGTTATTAGAAAGGCGCTGCTGCCATCTCCTGATTTGTTTCCCTCTGTCGCTTCTTACGACACCCACGGGATGATATGGGGTAGTGGATATTCTTACACCGCTATTACACAGTACTTAACACAATCCTTCGAGCGTGAGCAAATCCGCCAAAAACGATATTAGACCTTTTTATTCAAGTAGAGGCAATATTTCTTGTATATACAATGTACTCTGTGAAGCAATACAGGGGAATCACAAGTGTGTATCGCCACTTAAAAATAAAATTTGAGTTCGAAATATCGTCATCATTATAGCCACAAGTCCACTGGTGAACATAGGCTTCCCCCAAGAAATGCCCCAAAGGACAGTCCTGAGTCACCTGCATTTCTTACCACGTCGTCACTTCTCTGGTGGATGTCTGCTCTACATTTCGCTTACCGGTACGGCGTCGCCTTTTCTTCCCTATCGGTTGTCGGTTCTATATCCGGCCCATTGCCACCTCATCTTACTTCATCGTTGTTCTATTTATATATATATTCTCGTTTTTGACGTGGTAGAGCCATGCTGCAGCTATATTGTGGTTGTAGCACGAATGGGTTGGCTCGTCTAGGGTGGGACCACACTCTCACAGAATGGCAACGTAAAATAGCAGCTTCATGCTGCTGTTTCGTATAGTGAGTGTAGAGAACCGGAGACCTTTACTTTACTGGAAACGAGGCATTCCATCTCAGTACTCAGGGGTGACAACGAATCTGCATTTTAATAAATGTAGATGTCTATGGGCCACAGCATCCACTTACCATCAGGTGGACTGTGTGCTCGTTTGTCAACCTCATTCTATACAAAAAATTCGGTTAATCTGGTTCTACTGTAGATATCCATAATATAAAGTTTATTACGTAGAGAAACTTCAGAAATAGCCGCTTAACGACCTTGACCTTCCTCATTCGGCTAGCAGCGAAAGACCACGTCTCAGATCTATGTCATCACTCGTACGCTCATGTTCGAAATTAGGGAAGGTAAAATAAAAAGGCGTTTAATTTAGAATTTTTTAATCAACCTTAAAAATATAAAATTTGAGATCAAAAACAATTATTAGTGTAATGTAACTGGAATACAAATTAATAACTAAATAAAAAATATGGCACTGTTCGTAGACAATCTGATATTTAACCACAGATTGAAAAAGTTTAAATTAAAAATTAAATGAAAAGAAACTTGCACTAAAGTTTTCTTATATTTTCGCAAATACCTTCTACGGATTTTATCACGATTAATTTTAACATATTTTAAAACCTTTTTTATTTTTAAATACGTTGGTCCCTTATGACACGGAATCTGTAAAGAACTCAAAATGTCGAGAATTAAACGCAATAAAATCTGCTTTTATACAAAGTTGCACTATGGTGTTTATTTATAAAAAGACATTATAATAAATTATAGATTTTTTTTTGTAAAAGATGTCTATAGTAGTGTCCTTGAAATGATTATTATTTGAAAAAAAAAAAAAACAAAACTTAATTAGCATTTTAGTCACTTTCGTGCAACTTTGGTGATCAAAGTTAGATCTCATATCTAATTTTAAACAAGTCTATTTATTAGGTGTCATTTCGATGCTATTTACGATATGAATCTTGTTCTTTCAAGTAGGCTTTATTGTAATTACTTTCTTTATACAAACAATTTTTTGTATAAAGAAATATTATTACTTTCTTTATACAAGGAATTTTACGATCACCCCCGTATAGATTTTTTATCTAACGAAGGCGGGTGAGTCTTATTTGTAGTTGTGATGTATAGAGACACGCGTGCTTGTGTGCGTAACTGCAGGTAGCGTTAGCAAGCCCATCATAATTGAACAAATTAATATAAATTATTCAAGTAGATTAGCTACAAAATTATTTTTATTTGTGCAAAAGGAATTTATTTACATTAAATCAATGATTGGAACGTGACACCCTTATAAATTTTTCTTTATTTAATTCTATATTTCAGAAGAATACAAAGGACGGACTTAATGACATCGTGAGATAAAAATACTATAACTACAATTGTATTGTTTAACCAAATGACTAAACTTTTCTCAGTCTTCTTGTTAAACATTAAACAAAGGTTTTAGCTAAGCTTTTTCAAGGTCGATATAAACCCAGGACTCACGTAAACCGTTCAATTGACCGGTTAATTAATCATCTAATCACAACACATATTATGATCTTATCGAGTCTACTGAGCTTATCTAATAACAAACTATAGATAGTAGAATTTACCTTAGTGCAATTTGCATTTGTGACAAAATTAATCTAATGTATAGATCACATAGTTTAAGTACATACAACATAACACAAGTACTAGAATTGTTAACGTTTACTAAGTAAACTGAAACAACTCTATTTGACTCGTAATCTTATATTATTTTTATTTGAAATACAAAGCAACGTAATGATTAGACACGATAACTTATTTTTATTAAATAAAAAAGACTAAAGCGGTACAGATCAAAATCATAATGATTGAATAACAAACTTAATTACTAGTAAAATATTTATATCAAAATGTCGAAATACAGTCCAAAAAAGAAACAGTAGAAAACAATACAAATCTTAACATAGATAAGCCCATAGACACAAAAGAGATGGACTGTGCATTCCATATTCAGTTGTGCAGTAAATACAGACTGAAAAGTGCGAGAGAGACAGAGACAAAGCCAATGTGCGGCCAGTAGCTATATTCTTCTAGGATTCTGATTAGTCTACGTCACTGGCTTGCAGGACGTGGATCAATCAAGCTTGCAGGAAAGGAACAGGTATAGGCCGCACAGTCGCTTTGTTTCTTTCTAGAGAATGGTCATTTTTGTGAGGCTAACGCTCAGTCCATTCTCTCTATGTCTATGGATAAGCCCAAAAATCACAAAAAGATAATACTGGTCAAAAACAATAAACATAAGTAAATAAACTAATCAGTTCTGAAAACATACTTAAATAAACAACGAAAACAAACTTCATAAACTAAACCTTACCGTTTGTTTATTGAATAAAAAGTTCTAATATGATTGAGTGAAAGAGCAAACGAATAAAATTCCCCTGTACTTTTAAAAGTTTAATTTTTTCTGTTTGAATAAAAAAGAACTGTGCTATTATTTTACACATAAATAATATATGTCGTAGAATTTAAATAAAACCAGGTAGGATTCCTATCGAAATGGAACACGGAAAAACATTTTCAACAAACCCACTTCATTATAATCAAACTGTAAACTGTAGAAATGTATATTTTCAACACTTTACGCCTCTTAAGGCGATATCCCGACCAAAACCTTGCAATAGTCTGTTTTTCTTCGTTATTCAGAGACTATTATCTCATTAGTTATGAGAAATAAACTACATCTAAAAGCACATTATTAATGTTCGATATCCCATCATAACATTCCACATTCTAATTTGTTTTATGTGTTATAAATACATTTAAAAACTACTTTAAAAAAAATGACTAAAATTATTGATTACATGCATCTGTTGCTAAAGGCAACGCTCTAATTATTTGAGGATTACACTAATGGATAGATAATTTAAAAATATATGTTATTCACGTTTTATTTAATTTTTTATTTCGCTTTTCTTTTTTAATTGAAATTAATTCCAAACATTGTGTGAATTCTATAATAAATGGGCGTACGCAGAGTGCGGGCGGCAGTGCACTGCATTGCTCAAGGTTATTTGGTCAGGGAAACGCCTTAATCTCAGAACTATTCGTGTTCTGAGATTAAGAGGGGCATTTGAGCTGCGCGTACGGTATATTACAATTATAGAACCGAATACAAACAATGAATATATAACCAAATAATGTTTTATATAGCTTTATATATGCTACGCTCTAAAAGTTACGCTATTTTTAATAAATTAAAAATATCATCATTAGTTATAGCTATGGACGGGTACTATTTAATTTATTCTTACGATATTTAAAACCAAGTACCTAACTGCTATAAAAAACATTATTTTATTTATTATCTGTATTATAAATAATACTGTTTTGAAGTAATGCAAACCCCATTCATTTACTAATCAACGGTACAAGAATATAAAGAAAAAAACATGATTGTTTGTATTATATTGCTAGAAAGGGATAGCTATATACAGTTGTTTTTTCTGAAGATCTAACTTTCATGCTATTTAAATAGCATTAAAATATAAAAAGTCAGTCCAATATTTTAATAAATAAAATAATATGTATATCATTCAACTCTGGCTGCCCCACTACCACTTTGTTAGGGGAATTGATTACTAATTCACGATTTAGTAGTTTTAGATTAGCGCTATTAGGTAAAAGATCTAGTCTAGACAATTCTAGCTTTAAGCAATGTAAATCATTGTAGTAGGGCAAGTTGGAGGGGAGTGGTTGTATAACCCCCTCCCATAAATATGGCTCGCCAGATACTTTGTTGTACAATGTAATTGATCCAACTTTATGTATGCTTTCTTCTGTTGTTAAGATCTGAAAATGGAAACAAAACCTTATTTGTGTTAAATCCAATATACAGGATTATTTTGTAATAGCCGGTCAAATTGCAGAGAAGATTCAGAATAAGTAATATAGGCAAATGGTAAAGAAAAATTAATTAAAAAAATCTCAAACATTCTGTCCTTTTTATCTTTAATTTTAAATTCAAAAAACGTGGTAATGCATTATTTTAACTGATTTTACTGCATTTGGGATAGTGTCAAATAAAACTAGAAGCCTTATTTACTAGTATTTTGTAAAACTGCAATAGCAGCTTATCATTATTTATATATTTGAACTTAAGATTAAAATTTGGCTATTCTTTGAAAAATAACTAGTAGGTTGGGAAAAGTTTCTTCGTATTTTATATACTAATTCAAAACATTTTTTTAAAACTTTAATTACATATAATTTGAATATATATGTGCCATTTTGTTCGATAACTTGTTGCCATCTTGTAGGTAGTCATATAATCCCATTGCTGTAGAAATCTTGGGATTTTGATATAAAAAAATACGACAAGAGTTTTGACAGTCCTGTCCTGTATATGTTAACCTAATATATTACGCAAACAATTCCGAAGAGACCGAAAATCTAAAGGAGCAAGGTCAGGACTATATGGTGGATGGATTAACACTTCCCAACCAAGCTCTCTCAATTTTTACTGAGTGGCCAAAGATGTGTGTGGTCAGGCGTTGTCATGATGAAAAAACCTCTCCTTTTCTGTTGATCAATTCCGGACGTTTTCTTTCCATTTCTTGCTTGAGTCTCATTAGTTGTTGGCAGTAGAGATCCGAATCGATGGTTTTGCCCGGTGGTAAAAGCTCATAATAAACGATGCCCTTCCAATCCCACCATACACACAGCATCACCTTATTGCGTGTTAATCCGGGTTTCGCTAGTCTGTGGAGCTTGATCTTTTTAGCACATTCTTGTCGTAGGTGATCCACTTTTCATCACCTTTATCTTTTTAAAAATTGTTCGGTTTCATTACGTTTCAATGGAGAATCGCAAATGACTACACAATTCATTAAATTTCTTTTAGTGAGCTTGGGTGGCACCCATATATCGAGCTTTTTTATATAGCTAGACTTTTTTTAAATGGGTCAAAACTATTTTGTGGTCCATCCTCAATTCCTCGGCTATGTCGTAATAATATGTATGTTGCTCTACTTTTTCAAAAATAGCATCGACTTTTTGAGTATGACGCATCTTTGACATCGAAAATTGCTACAAACAAAATACGAAGAAACTATTCCTACTACTACCAACTTTTATAATATTTTCATAAAATATGATTGCAGATTCCCAGCTGTGCAAAACTTAACATTATGGCAGTAGGTATCTCGTATGATATGATATGAATTATAATTAAAAAGAAAAATACAAAATGAATCCAACCCAAAAACAAAACAACTTGTTTGAAATTCGGATCGGTATTCAGTCATAATAATGTCTTGCTACGGTTCACAATCAAATGAAACTTTAGTTTTCATTATATTTAAATATTGGAAATACATCCCATTAGAAGTCCACTGCTGAACATAGGCCACCCTCAAGCAATGCCATAAAGCACAGCCCTGAACCACGTGCATGGATCAACTTCTATATCCGTCAAATCAGCTTCACAGTATACCAGCGTAAAATAGTAGCATAACATGCGGTTTTCAATAGTTAATGACAAGTGCCGGAGACCATTTTTACTGGCAACGAGGTATAGTCTTCAGGGGTGACAATGCATCTGCATTTTGATTCTTAAGCTTGCTTTTCACTATATTATTCTCGTCAGTATATACATTATATATATATATATATATATATATAGATTTCTTCACGGTAAATGTTGATCAGACGCGACTTCACGCGAGCACTTTGTTGATCCGAAAATGTATGTTGATCCGACGCCTTTTCTTGATCCAATATGCATCTCTGGTAACTAATGTTGCTCCGACAGGATCAACATCTACACTCACGGGACTACTTACTAGCGTTCCCCGAAGTTGATCTGATATACAAATCCACCTTGCGATAGTTACGCAAAATGTTGATCCGATTTAAATGAGCCAATCAGAGCACATCAAACGATCGGATTGGCTGAAAAAATCCGCGACGTTGCCGTTTCGTTTCTTTGGCGGTGGCAGTGACGATATTGTCTAAGGTGGACTTGAAAAACAAAAACACTGCTTCACTATATCAAAATAATAATCACAAACAAAACTAAAATATCTATCAAAGAAACATAGAGTAATCAATAACATTGCAACCTGACTTACTTATTAGTCGCTAGTCACTAGAATTAAGGATGCATTTGCAAAATTGATAGTTATAGAATCGAACTATTATATAATTTATTATAATAATTTTATATAATAATTTTACAAGTCCAAGAACATCTAGTTCGACATTTCCTTGGACCTGCAGCATCAACCACAGAAAGTAATCTTCCTCAAAGATCTTCAATCTCCTGTAGCTTTCCAAGATCTTTAATTGCTTCTTCAAGCAATTCTGGACATTCTCTGGAAGAAATACCACGAAAGGCCGACAATAAACTCGTACGAAATAGATGCACTGCTATGTCAAATTGAAAAATGAAGGATTATTGGCTAGAAACGCTAAGCAAGTACACACTGAGTGCAAAAGGTGTGAAAAGGCATTCAGTTTAGAATGTTATAATGAGAAACATGCTTGATTTTATAATATTTTCTTTGAATAAAATCCTCACCTTCAGTATTTGAGTTTTATTTATAGCAAGTTTATTGTAGTTATTAAATGACAACTTTAAAAAAAATTGCGAAGTTTTCTTTTATTATTATAAACAATAGGTTTTTTACTATACGTCCACGTATGATTTAAAACAATATCACGTCACGTTCATACCAACAAATTTGCCTTAAGTTGTATTGAGAAATGAGTCACCTGTGACTCATGAACTTATTCTAATACGTTCCTGTGAGTCATATATGACTCATTGGAGAGGGAAGTTGAGTTTTCCCCGGGTGTTCATGCAGCGATCACTCAAGAGTTCACGACGCCGACACATGAACTTGAACAGTCATCGCAGTTTATGTCCGTACTAGCTGTTGCCAGCGGCTTCGAACGCATGTAACTCCAAAATTATGCAACAGAAACGAAATACCTGAATAAACGGTATCATATGTGTTATATAAACCTATCTCTGAGCAAAATATCATCCAGATCCCTTCAACCATTCTGGCATGATTGAGTAACGTACATCCATTCATCCATCCATCCAAACATCCAAACTTTCGCATTTATAATGTTTAGATAATAATTATAATTAATTCAGCCTATCTATAAATTGTTTTCTAAAATACTTACTAACCTGTGTTCTTACTTTTTTTATGTACAAAATCTAACGTAATTAACGCGCATCCTCAGACACCCCAATTAGTATATTATGTTATAATCATAATACATTATTTTTAATTATTATTATATTCTTACTAAAACATGTTTATGCATTGATTATTTATTAAATTAGTTATACTAATTCCGGAAGAATGTTGTGGTCACCGTACAAAACCACGAACGCTAGGTGTAGGTACTTGCTAGTTTTTTTTTGAATTTGCATAACATTTTAATTGTATTTGTAAATAATAATGAACTGCTAAAACTAACATAATTCAAAGATGGCGTGTTTAAAAGATGTGAATCAAGATTACAATAATTTTAAGAATTCAAATATTTAACTTACTGATAGCCTAAACTCTCATGCAACGTTGTATTTAAACCACAACGGCTCCGTGGCGCAGTGGCTTAGCAATTGAGTTGCAGCGCTAAGGACCGCGGGCTCGAATCCCGCACGGAACAATATTTGTATGGCCTACAAATAATTTTTCCGGGTCTGGATGTTTGACCTTGTGCAATTTATGTTTGTACACTGCCCCCACAATACAAGAGAAAATCCTAGTGTGGAGGTTACGTTTTAAAAAAGAAAGAAAATAATTTAGAAAGCAATTCAGTGTCATTTTTCACTATTCTAAAATCGTCACAAAAAGGTCCTCGGCACTTGTTGGCTCACTAAAGTAAACTAATGATTTAATACATCCCCATAAAAAAAGTCAAGAGGCGTCAAATCAGCTGATCTGGGAGGTCAGTGGCCTGGCCGCCGCGACCTTTATAAGGAACTCCAAACTCTGTATTTGTAAAGACTTTAACATACTTGAAATAAGGTTCAATTTTCTTTATTTTGTATTGAATGACGGAATTTGTATTAATACAAGTAAAACTCACTTTTAAAAGTCTTATTGCCTTAAGTTACGGTCCATTTCAGTTTGTTTTGACTGTACAGGTTTAGGCGTGACTGTAAATTACGTAGTTTCAATTATTTTTGGGATAAAAAAATTACCTATATTAAAAATGATAGAAACCGATTCAGTAAACGATTCTGAACAAACTACTTTCACAAAGTGCGTTAATTATGTTACGTGTTGTCAGAATGTGTCAAAGAAGGTACGTATGGCAATTCATAGTGCTGTGTTAGTCCCTACTTTAATGTATGGTAGTGAAAGTTGGGTCTGGCAGAAGAAGCATGAGAATAGAATAAATGCTGTAGAAATGCGGTCATTAAGGAGTATGCTAGGGCTGAATCTGAATGACAGGGTGAGAAATAGTATGATAAGAGAAAAGTGTGGTTTGCAAGATGACGTTGTGACCAAGATTAAAGAAGGAATGCTTCGGTGGTTTGGTCATGTAGAAAGAATGAACGAGGAAAGAGTGACAAAGTAAATTTATGTTTCAGAAGTGAACGGCAGAGTCGGGAAGGGACGCCCTAGACGAAGATTTATCGACCAAATCGGCGATACATTGAAAATGGGCCAGATTAGGAGTACCCTTAACCGACGAGCGTGTATGGGTAGCTATATGGATGTAAAGGAGGCGAGAGAGGTGTGTCAGGATCGCGCCAAATGGAAGTCCGTAGTCTCTGCCTACCCCTCTGGGTGACAGGCGTGAGTGTTTGTGTGTGTTTGTGTTGTATACTCAATATCACTAAACGTAAACACAGGTTTTTATCAAGACAAGTGACCCATCAAGATTGTTTTCTTAGTACCGACGTACCTACCTAAAGTTTACATTTTAGTGTCCACGACGCAGCAATGATTTGTGACAGTTTGTTGTATTGTAGGTTGTAGGTAAAGTAACAGTAGGTATCTATGATAATCCTACATAATATACCTAGTTTGTCCGCCGCAAAAGTCGTCGAATAAATAATTAAACTGTTTTGTAAATCTTTATTGATTATTTATTTATTTATAAAATGTTCACTGAGAGCCGTGGTAGTTCAGATGTTTAGCGCTCGCTGTAAGTATCACAGTACGCGATGAACCCGAGTTCGATCCCCGCCGGCACCAATGAAATTGGTGCAATTTATTTATCACATTTTAATTATTTTTATAAATACGTTTAAAAATGAAAATATAAGTTTTGTAATTAAATTATTATTACTGAATTAATTACACAATTACTGACATTGTTTCCTTTTACGTCTGCGGTTTGTAATTACCGCCTCTATAGCTCAAAATAAATTATTCCTAATACACAGAAAAATAGTTAGGTACTTATGATACTATGTGGAAAGTTGGTTTTTACAAACTCGTAGACGAATCTAATCCCAATTTACGCATGTGTGTCATACAACGTTTTTCAACACATTTGCGAGAAAACAGTACCTACTATAGGTAACGAAACAAACTTTTTGTTCTTAGATATCAGTTGGAAAGTCTGTTTTTCTGGGCTGTTTTGTTTTGTTAGACTGACATCTCGCAGGTCAACCTAGGAGGTTGTCGGTTGCTTATTTTTCATTTTTATTTAAAATTTCGTCTGTAATATAATATAATTATAAAAGTAAAAGAAAGTAAAGTCTATATACGTCCCACTACTGGGCACAGGCCTCCTCTAATTTCTGAGAGGGTTTTAAGGCAAGGAAATGTCCGCCGTGCTGCCCCAATGCGTGTTGGTGAACTTTATGCCGGGTTTCCACGCTTGCCAAGTCTCGGCAAGCATCCACAAGCACAAGTGTGTAAAGAGGGCGTTTGGCTTGGCTTGCGTGAGCTTGTGGACGCTTGTCAACGATCCGGGCTAGTGTCGGTTTTTGGACACAGATCAAAGGGCGCTTGCGGCAAGCGCTTGCAACGCATTCACACGTTGGTGCGCGTTTAGTAGAAATTGTGATTTCGCGACAAGCGCATGTTTAGTTCTTTGTTTAAAATGAGTGACTGGTCGAACGAAGAGAGTTTATCGTTTCTGGAATATTACCAGACTAATCATAAAAATAAAAAGAAAGTTGCAAATGCTTGGAGTCGTCTTGCCGAGTTAACGGGAAAGCCAGTAAAAGAATTAAAAGCCAAAAATTCCTTGTTTTTGTATTACTTTGCTTGTATTTCAAATAAAAGTATGTTAAACTAAACGCAATAGCCGACACAAGTTCGGATTCCGCCATGCTTGGGTTTACGTAGCACACTGACGCATTCACAAGCATGGAAACTACTTCCAAACGCCTAACGAGATTTGTGGACGCTTGGGGCTTGAAGACGTTTGCCGAGGCTTGGCAAGCATGGAAACCCGGCATTACTAAATATATATTTTTTTTAATTTCTCAGACATGCACACCCGGGTTAGATCCCCGCCGGCACCAATGAAATTGTTAATAATAATAAATAATCAATGCATAAACATGTTTAACTAAGAATTCAGTGTATGTATTATGATTATAACATAATATACTATTGGGGTGTCTGAGGATGTGCGTTATTTACGTTAGATGTTGTGTATATAAATATAAGGGGGTGAAATGCGGTTTGAAAGGTTATATGAGTCCTATATTTTTGAAGTTAGACATATGAAAATCGGCATTTAGATTATTAACTTTAAATAATAAAAATCTGTGTAAATTATTTCGAAGTGTTTTAATTTTTTTTAATTTAAAGCACTTTAAAAACATAAACACTGTTTCACTATATCAAAATAATAATCACAAACAAAACTAAAAATATATATAAAAAACATAATAATTGATAACATTGCAACCTGAACTACTTATTAAGTCGCTAGTCACTAGAATTAAACAATTAAATACAAAAACAAAACACACATTTAAAAACAGAATAAAAACATAATAAACCAAATTTTTACATTGTAGAGCCATACTGCAGCTATATTAATTGTATAATTGTAGCACGAATGGGTCGGCTCGACCGGGGAAGGACCACACACTCACAAAATACCAGCTTAAAATAGCACCTTAACGCTGTAAACGAGGCATTCCATCTTAGTCCTCACGGGTGATAACGCATCTGCATTTTGATTTAGATGTAGATGTCTATGGGCCACAGCAACCGTTTACCATCAGGTGGACTGTGTGCTCGTTTGTCACCCTTATCTTATAAAAAAAACAATAATCTCAAACAAGATTCAAAAATATACTTTAAAGAAACATAATCAATAACATTTCAACCTGACTTACTTAGTCCTCACAATTAAATAATCAAAACAATAACCACAAATAAAATTAAAAAAAATATTAATTATAAAAACATAATAACATTGCAACCTTGTTGCAACTTGACTTATAGGTACTTTTATGTCACAACTCACTACTTAATAAGTTTCATTTCAGCATTTGATTTATAAACTAAAAAGTATTATGGTAACCGGGTAGGGTTAATTCGTATTGACTTGTTTGAATCTCCTTTTGTAATTGTTCTGTGCGATTCCATGCGGCGCGCCCGGTCTAGATCATACCTTAGGGCTCATTTATACAGTAGTATACATAGTACAGGCGGAGCTCACCGCTGAGCGGGCGCGGAACACAGCAATGTAATCGTATTCTACTTAGTTAAAAATCATCGTATTCTACTTAGTTAAAAATTATGATAAAATATTATGTAGTACATCGATTTCTAATAGTTTAATCATCCAAGTTTTCTAATCATCATCGTCATTACAACCTTACACAAGTCCACTACTGAACATCCTCCTAGATAGACTGCCGCAAAGCCTGGTCCTAAACCACATTCCTTGGCATGAGTTTTTCATCTATTTTCAAGTTATAATTAGTATTACTAAGTTATGGTTTTTGCTTGTATATACTATATTTATTGCTTGTTTTTTCTTCTTTCTCAAAAAATAATTGAATAATTACATAAGGTGTTCTTAATATACATCGAATGTCAGAGAGAAAAGCTAGTACATCTTTTGCTAAACTTTAAAATCTAAAACCAATTTTAAAACAGCCGAATTGATCATAACTCCCTTAGGTATAAAATAAGTTATGATCTAATTAATGGTATTTATTCCAGTTTATGACAGCCCTGATTTATATTACGCCGCTGAAATTAGGCACATACTTCTTATTAGGTACATTACACCAAATAATAACAGCATATACAAATAACAAATAAATAACAGCCTGACGGCTGACATTGTGCACTCCATACATTTCGTATATCTAGTTACAGCCCCATTAATTTCCGCTAAAAGAAAATAAATAACTTGTAAATTTAAACAAAAATAACTGCATTACCATGTCTATAGTCATATTCATACAAATCAAAAAGCCTATATATGAGATAATGTAAAGTAAGCGTTTTTAACGTGGTATAGCCATGCTGCAGCTGTATTACTGGTATAGTTGTAGCACGAATGGGTCGGCTCGACCGGGGAAGGACCACGCTCTCTCAGATTACCAGCGTAAAATAGCAGCTTAACGCTGCTGTGTTTCGTATGGTGAGTGTAGAGAACCGGAGACCCTTTTTACTGGAAACGAGGTATTCCATTTTTATCCTCGCGAGTGACAACGCATCTGCATTTTTGTCACCCTTATCTTAAAAAAAAGCATAATTTTACAAGGATTACAACAAATTGTTTAATATCGCATATTTTATATAATAAAATTGATTTCATTCTTTTTAACAGAGTTTCAAACACGACAATCGACGCGCATGTTTTTTTATGTATATCCACTGATTTCTTGGAAACTCCTGAACCCATTAAAATGATCTTTTTATTTTAAATGGAATATATTTCAAGGGTTTTTCTAAATTTAAAGATTTAAGGTATTATTTAAACCACAAAACCGTTGTAGCTCAGGGGCTAATCGCTCGCTGTAAATTTCACAGTACGCGAGCAACCCGGGTTCGTTCTCCGCCGGCGCCAATTATAATTTTAATTGCAATTGTGAGTGCTGATTTACCACGTGCTCGGCGGTGAAGGAAAACATGTTGAGGAAACCTGCATGTCTGAGAAATAAGAAAAAATATTTCGAACACGTATTGGGGCAGCGCGGCGGACATTTCCTAGCCCTAAAATCCTCTCAGAAATAAGAGGAGGCCTGTGCCCAGCAGTGGGACGTATGCGTATTATAGGCTGTAATTTTTACTTAAAACATTTAAAAGAGCAAAACATTAACGTTTAGTAAAGATTAAAAACCGAATAAAATAACTTCCACAGAACAGCTTCTGTAATCAGTGCTAAGACATGCATTGGCATGCATTGGCATCTTTCGTTTGCACAATGCAAACGAAAGATGCCAATTAATTTAATCTTGCAACTTACTCCGGGCTTCCCCATAGGTTGATTGATTAATATTTTTTTTAAAACTTACTTTAATTGATTTTACTTCTCATAATTTAGCACTTATATAAACATCTATGATGCCAAATTATTCGAAATCCATTTCTAAGTAATTCTTTCTTAATATCTCATACCATTTAATGTTAACGTCCAAAAGACGAAATACTTCTACATTATACTATTTATTTATTTTTTTAAATTGAGGAATACAGTAAATTAGTTCAGTTATTAACAAATACTATAATCAGCCTATGACATAGTTTCGTATAAATTTACAAAAATAGTCTATAACAGTCCAAAATGTTGTCTGATGGGTTACCATATAGTTTTCTTTGTAGGGCATATATCTATGCCCTACAAAGTCGCCGCCGAACAATGCATTGATTGGAGTGGCAAGGATGACTCGAAAAAACCAGGTAATAACGGAGACAAGAAGAAATTCGAAACATGTTGTAACTCTTGAGATATTGTAATATGTACATTATAGTTCTCACGGCAACGCATTGATTGCAAGGCACGCCGAAGTCCTTCCTAATCAGTGATAATTAAAATTCATAAGACGAACGAAATTATAATTTTACAAATTACACAACCTTGTGTAATGAAATATGTAAAAGCGCATAATTACTTGTTCTTTTGTTGCCTAAATTTGATGCGACCATAAATACTAGGGGCTTATGTTCATAAGATGGAAATTAAGTTTTATACGTTCAAACAATTTTTTTATAGGATAAGGGTGACAAACGAGCACACAATCCTCCTCATGGTAAGCTTTAGGTTGCTGCGGCCCATAGACGTCTACATCAAACAAAATAAAGATGCGTTGTCACCCGTGAGGACTAAGATGGAATGCCTCATTTCCAGTAAAAAGGGTCTCCGGTTCTCTACACTCACCATACGAAACACAGCAGCGTTAAGCTGCTATTTTACGCTGGTATTCTGTGAGAGCGTGGTCCTTCCCCGGTCGAGCCGACCCATTCGTACTACAACTTAAAAAAGTCTTTATGTAATTACGGAGAATTTTTTAGGTGACAATATTTATAGTTAAGACTACTAGAAATCTTATTTACGAAGTAAAAAGGCGAAAAAGCTGGAATTAGGGGCATAGCTGGGATTAGGGGCACCCACCCTATAATTAATTTTTACATATAAACCAACATGCACGGCCGTAAGTATACCTGAGTATATGATTTTAATTCTAATTCGATACCTACACGCTTTCCCGAGATAAAGGGTCTTGACAGGCAGACGGACGGACGGACAGAAAGACGGACAAAGACGCCATCTTATGCTGCGACGTCATTAAACAAAACTTCTGAAATTTTGTAAATATGGTACCTATGTTTAGTCTTTTTACGTACTTAAATAAAATAAATAAATATCCTGGACATTTCACACATAAGTAGTCCCTGATCTCCCTTAGTCTTCTGTGAAACCTACTGTACTAGGTATGGAGGCCTGAGAAATACATAGATAAGTAGGTAGTTATTTAACACCTAGACACAGAGAAAACATCAGTGTTCGTCACACAAATGTTTGGCATGTTTGGACATCGAACCCACGACCTCAGGATCCGTATCCAGAGCTACTAACCACAGAGCGAAAAGGTCAGTTAAATAGTTATTGGTTATCTACTTTTATTATTCTGATTCGGCTTCTGGCAGGCAGCACAGTTATTTAACCTACCTAAACACAATCACAACTCTTTTGGTGGTAAAAAAACTGGTAGGTAGGTAGGTAGGTACTAGGTAGTTAGGTAAGTCCTTAGGTATTATTATGTGAATACCTATTTATTATCATACGTGTCGATCATGGATGAGGGGGTGCGTTTCCACTGAGGCGGTCTTTACTCCGCCCCCCTTCATTTGAGCCGGGATCACATCCGGATTAACTCATTAATATAATACCTACATAATATCGAGTTTCTAAATAGATAATCAAATATAGATAATAAAATACTCACCATCATCTTCTGATTGGAAAATTTACTCCACTCACACGATAACAAAAACCCGCGCAAACGTCTTGCCGCAATCAAATTTGCCAGTTTGATCCTCAAACGCAACGTATCAGCTAACGCATATTTCTTACCTTCTTACTCTAACGAAATAGTTCTCTGTCACACGCAGAACGCGACGTTGCCGCTTTGTGTTTGCGTACCTATATGTCAGTTTAGGCTCTGGATCCACTTAGCTTAGGTAAATGTCGCATATAAGTTAAATATATTCTGGATGTAAGAAATCGTATTCAGTATGATTTTTTCGACCGTTGATGGATTCAAATATTGGTCAAATCGCTGACGAGTATGTTGAAAATTAGTAACCACAGATCCACCGACGTCACACGCGCATCAAGGATTGATCAAAGTATATTATTTTGCGCGACGCAGAGCTGAGTATATACGTAAAATAGGTGGATCAATATTTGTTCTAACTTCTCACTGGAGCAACATTTACCGTGAAAGGTTCTATATATATATATATATATATATATATATATATATATACAGGGTATTTTTGGAACGCTCCCGAAAACTAAGACAGGCGACAGCACCAAGTATACCTTTGATCATGGGTTACAAATAAAGTCGATCCTGATGAAAAAAAAAATCATCTTTTAACAACGTTTTATTAGCTTTATTCACGCGCCATCATGTTAGTACAGCTAAATGAAACGATAATTTCATAAAAAATATCATGAAAATACTGAAACATAAAACCAGCAGTGGAAACTGAATTGATATCACCTGACTAATGGAGGTTAATGTACGCGCGAACGGTGAAAAACAAACGCTGGCCTTGAACTTGGGCACTGAGCGATTTATCATATATTGGTACGAAAGGCGCGCGACGGGGGAACAATCCGCCAGTATTAGTGTGCCTGCATGCTATTGGTTCCCGCGCTTTGTTCGCTCCAAAAATACAGTCGCATACACAGCTTACTTTGCGACTCGCGACGATGTTTTAAAAAGGAAGGAAAGAAAAATTATTTATATCTATTGTTTTATGACTAAACTAGTGATCGAAAAGGTAAATATGATAGGAGAAGGTGAATGGGGAAAATTGTGCAGTAAAGTTAAAAGTGTGGAGGAAGAATACCGAAAAAATTACCATGTGATCGACCTGATGACGGAAGCTCAAGCGAAGATGAAAGTGATGATCAAGTAGCATCCAGTAACACCAACACACCATTAACATCTGGCTTCCATGTGACCCAAGACGTCATAATGGACGGCGTGTTACCCTTAGCTAAAGTTTTCTTGTTACAAACTACTTTATATTTTACGATAGAAATAACAAATAATGTTCATGTAAACATTATCCATTTTTAATTCCCACCTCTTCCAAAGTTCTAAGTAGCTAGTAAAACACCTATTATGATTCTACATTAAAACAATTAATTACTATAATATTATAAAACAATAGCCCAATACCATGTAGTACTTTAGAACGCGATTGTACCCACACCCCCTCCGCTATCGACCTGTATCTAGCTCGGTACGAAACACGCGGTCGTAAGAAAAAAGGGCGCATCTAACAATTTATGAATAAATGAGTTAAATATACCATTCGATTCATGATAAGAAGGCGCATCTACTAAATTTTTTTAATATTCACAAATATCAATATTTTAGAAATTATCGTAAGAATTTTAGACGTAACTGTTGATCACAGATGACTTTTTTTAGTAGAAAAGACTTATACAAATTCAACATAAAAGAAAAGACTTATTTAACCAGTTGCTACGTCATCTTTAACAATATTTGCATCGATTACTTAAATTTCAATTATTCTTGGTCTTGTCTTATTATTCTATATCTTATTATTAGGAGCTTATATCTTATTGTTAAGAGCTGGTGTTTCACATGTGGTCCCATATAAATTTGATCGAGGTCAGACCAATAGTTTTTGAGTTATCCTTAATTATTTATATTAAAGTCGGTTGTACAAAATTTTTAATTTTTAATTATTATCGTAGTAAGTCTTGTATGATATCCCCTTTAAAATCATTACTTTTTAAAATTATTATTTTTTGTGTCTCACTACCAATGCTTTTCTAATATTTATTAAAAAAAAAAGTAGTAAATTACTATTAGCGTCCTTTCAACTTCAAATGACCTTTCCAAAATATGTAAAATTGTTAAATGAATGGCAGTTTTTTTTTAATTTATTAGGTTGGAAAGACGCAAATAGTTATATGCGTCTTTCCTTCGATGTTTTTGTGTTGCCAGGTGTATTTTTTAAGCTAAGATGAAAAGGAAAATTCGTTTTATTTAAATAAATAAACAAATTTAAAAAAAAATAAGTTCGTCCTTAAAATCTTCATGTCTCTACGTATATATTTCAATATAGATACCTTTTAATATACTTTAGACACGGGGTCTGAAAGAAAAATTCATCAATTTATTTTTTATTTCCATTTTACGTTTTTGTTAGTTACTTCCTTTTTTATTATGACGGCAGAATGCCTAACCCTGTCGCCTCACGCTTGTGACGCAGTAATTTTCAGCCTTGACGGGGTTCGTTGGTTTTAGTTTTTGAGACAGTTTCGTGTTGATTTTGTACACGCGTGCGCGAGCGACAGTTCAATCGTTTTGTTTAATAAATTTACTTGTGATTACGTGTTGATATTAAAGTTTTTGTTACGTTTTTGGATTCTTTTTTGTTTTAATAATGCCTAACGCGTACGTTTATAGTGGTTATTATACTGCCGTTGGTTATTATATCAGCAACAACGTGTGCCTGGTTCCATTGAGCACATTATCTGGACGGATGAGTCGACATTTACCAGAAACGGCCTGTGGAACCGAAGAAATACACACGTGTATTCAGAGGTTAACCCGCACGCTGTTCGACAAACCGGGCACCAAACCCGATGGTCGGTTAACGTATGGACAGGTTTATTTAAGGATCGCATACTGGGACCAGTGTTTCTGCCAGAGCGACTGAACGGACAGCGATACCTAAACTTTATAAATGAACAGTTGGTTGACATTTTAAACGACCTATCGTTGGCTGAATATCGCCGCACATAGTTCCAACATGATGGTGCCCCTCCACATTTCGTGAGGTTCGTCCGTGAGCGCCTCAATGAGCTATTTGATGATCGCTGGATCGGCAGACTAGGACCACACGCTTGCCCACCTCGCTCACCAGATCTGACTCCGTTAGACTTCTTTTTGTGGGGTATGTGAAAGAAAGGGTTTTTAATCGTGAATGTGATAGTGCTGAAGAAATGCGCCAAAGGATCGTGGATGCTTTCGAGAAACTACGTACGGACTGTGTCGAAGACCACACGATGATGCCCCGCCTGCACCCAAGTCTGCCTTGAAATGAATGGAGCACAATTTGAGCCGCATCTCATAAGACCACGGAGGATTTAGAGCAGTAAGCTGTTTCATAACTATTTTTTTTTAAATAACTTAGTACTAGACTAATCTGAATAGGTACATAACTGAATACACGAGAATAATAAACATACCTACACGATGAATAAAAACGCATGACTCCAACCTTGGTTACATTTCATTTAAGTATTTCTTCATTAGCGGGGAATCGAACCAGTTATTTGGGTTATTTAACCTGTAAATTCGGATTAAAGTGGCTACGTGGAGATAAGCACAGTGGCAAAATAGTAGGTTAAGTAGATAAGTTAGGTATTTAGACACGTGTTGTAAATTATTAGGTATTGTTGGAAGGCCCGCTAGTTGCGGGCCGCGCGAATTTGTGTTCGCGCGTACATTGACCTTTATCTAGCTCAGGTCAGGTGATATCAATTCAGTCATTCCACTGCTGGTTTTATGTTTCAGTATTTTCATGATATTTTTTATGAAATTATCGTTTCATTTAGCTGTACTAACATGATGGCGCGTGAATAAAGCTAATAAAACCTTGTAAAAAGATGATTTTTTTTTCATCAGGATCGAATTTATTTGTGACCCATGATCAAAGGTATACTTGGTGTTGTCGCCTGTCTTAGTTTTCGGGAGCGTTCCAAAAACAACCTGTATATATATATATATATATATATATATATATATATATATATATATATATATATATATATATATATATATATATATATTATATCCCGCGATTGGCTTTCAGACTGTGAAATATTATCTTTTAACTAGTGTGCGTTCGTCTTTGGATCACACCGTACGCGTCGTTTAACGTTTACAAACAAAATTAATTGTTTTGCTAGATAGCCTCGATTTACGTGTGATACTTAAGTCAAAACATACGTTACGTACGCGTTGATACTGGATATCAAATCATATAAAGTTTAGAGAGGAATATTATGGTGAATTTATAACAAGAAAAGTTACGAATACAAATGAGTATACGCATAAGTTCACTCAAGTAATGACAGAGCCGACAGACACGAACTTGAGGATGTGACGGCGGCGGGGAACGGTGAGCGGGGTACAGGGGGAAAATATAATATGAAAATATCGCTCGGTTGATCGAAAAAATATTTATAGTGTGAAATGTAATATATATTACATCTCAATGTAAACGGTTCCATTTAAAAGTACAGTGAGCGATATTAATTTATATCTCGAGATGTAATATAAATTATATTATATCCCATAGTGAAAAGCGAGCCTTAATCGAATATAGATGTAGATATCTATAGCATCCAATTACTATCAGGTGGGATGTAAGATCATCCGTCATGCCTACACCTCAAAAAATATACGTTCATAATACATAAAGCTTTCACGCCTGTTACCCACAGAGGTAGGCAGAGAGACTTACATTTTATATTATATCTATATTATGAAGTAGTTTACTATATTTATCTAATCAAGCTAATGGGGTATCGAAGTCTGAAAATCATTATACATAATTTAAAACTAAATTAACTAGTTGTTTTTGTTGTTAAAATTCTCCAATCAATACAGGCAAAGGTCTTAATACCATACAGCCTAGTCTGATGTGAATTTTGTTCAAACTGAAATATCTTTAAAATCCAACTTCCTGACGTAGTAAGTATTATTCAAGACAAAATTGTTCATAATGCCAAACTGTATCTTTACATATTTTTCATTTGTAGACGCAAGAATAAAATGTCAACAAAATTTTGTTTGGGAGTTCGCCATTGTTCTTTGCTTTGTCACTCTTTCCTCATTCATTCTTCCTATGTATCAAAACCACCAAAGCATTCCTTCCTTAACCCTGATCATAATATAATAATTTATATATTTATTTTCTACCTGAGAGTGGGTTAGATCTTTTTTACATAATTACTGTAAAGCTATGTCCAGCTGTGGATTGTTTCTGGATAAGTTAAGAGCAAATAATAAATATTTGACTGTATATAAAATAACCATGTAGTGCCGGTGTAAGAATATCCACTACTCCTTATAGTCCCGTGGATGCCGTAAAAGGCGACAGAGGGAAACTGAAATAGTTGTGCAGCTGCATCTTTCTGTAATTCAAAATAATAAAAAAATGCGGTTAGCAACCCGTTTGCCAGGCATGGCAACTGAGGCAAAATCACTCCCGTGGAGCAATGTTTGGAGGAGACCTTTGTTCAGCAGTGGAATTTTATAGATGGACGGATATAGACTAACAAAATCAAAGATACTTACAGATAAAGAGGCCATAAAACAATCGGGATCTTCGTACTTAGCGCTTAGAACATAGAGTACAGAATCGTATTCTATAACTTGACTGAGCCAAAGCTGACATTGCACCAGGCTTCCTAAAGTAAACGTAATATTCCATTCGTTTTTATACTGTTTGTAGATTTGGCTTGAATGCTCCTGAAAGAAAACATGAATTGTGTAATTTTTCTGCTGGATAAGATATCTGCGCGTGTAACTGACATATCCCAGCGAATCAGTAAGCTGGATTGGTAATGGGCCGGCCATAATATAGCTCGAAGACCGATTGGGAAGAAATGTTCTCGAGTGACAGCCTCGTATTGGCAAGCGAGAGCGATGGAGCGACGAGCCCCTACTCCAGTGGGGACCCCTTACTTGATGGAGTGGTGATCCCCTATACAATTAAAGGGCGATCCACTGCTAGATGAAGTGGCGATCCACTGCTAGATGAAGTGGCGACCCCCTACTAAATGGAGTGGCGACCCTCTACTAGATGGAGTGGCGACTCCCTTTTAGATGGAGTGACGACTCCGTTTTAGATGGAGTGGAGACTCCCTTTTAGATGGAGTGGCGACCTCCTAAAAGATGAAGTGGTGACCCCTGATAGATGGAGTGGCGACCCCCTAATAGATGGAGTGGCGACCCCCTATTCGATGAAGTGACGACCCCCTGATAAATGGAGTGGGAACCCCCTACTAGATGGAGTGACGACATGATGAAACGCGGTAGTCGAACGATTCAGGTGCCTCAGGATCGTACTTTGTGGCAGTATATCACGGAGCACATACAAAGCGGTGTTGTAATTAGATTTCACTATGTAACAACGCTCACCTGAGGGGGTGTTAAGCACCGCCCACTTAACTATTTTCCATCTACCGATAAACAGTAAAACTACTCGCATCGTTCCATATTGATGTTGCAATGTAGTTTAGCTACTAATGGATTCTCTTTAGACAGATAGATTAAGATTCCTAATAAATAGGTAGGTCCTAGGTAATAAATACCTTTTTAATATGATATTCCAGCATAATCTTGGGTCCAGCCCAAGAGCAAAGGATGCATTGTACCCTTATGTCCATTCCTATGCGCTCCATATAGTCCTGAAATCAAGATAATATTGCCACTAATTATAGTTTCTTAACTTCAAACAGGAGGAGGTTCTCAAGTGTACGTTTTATTTTTATTTTTTTAACTTCCCGCTATGATCAATGATTTTCAAAAAATGGGGAATTAATTGGTTTCACTCCGGTTTTCGAAAATCGAGTTCTCATGAGATCTTCAAGTTTTGAGATCCTAGGAATCTATTTTGACTATTCCGTTTTACGAGAATGTCCCTTCGTGTGTGTGTGTGCGCGCGTGCGT
Source organism: Parnassius mnemosyne (assembly GCA_963668995.1). NCBI lineage: Eukaryota > Metazoa > Arthropoda > Insecta > Lepidoptera > Papilionidae > Parnassius > Parnassius mnemosyne. The sequence continues at coordinate 31,523,246 of CAVLGL010000084.1, forward strand.
GCGTGTGTGTGTGTAAACTTATAACTTTAGGACATTGATGCACGGCATTCGAAAGAGTTCTATTGCCATTAGATTTTATGTAAATTTGAATCAATTCGGCTCGGTAAATTTTGAGAAATCTCAAAAATGAAACTCTAAAAAATGTTTTCGAAAATCAAGAAATGGTTGCAAAAATTTTTTATGACCTTCCACCTACTACAAATTGGGAACCTATTTTGATAATTTTTATGTATGTTACGCAATATCTTCGCAGATTGTGAACCATTTTTGATTATTATTTTTTCATTATACTTCAACGGTGGTCCCATATAAATTTAGAGAAAAAAATTTCACACCTTACGGTAGCAAATAAATAAATTCTTTTTTAGCAATTTGAAGTCAGTTTTTACTTTTTTAAAGTTATAATTATTAAAAGCTAAAATGCGACGAACTAAATATTTAAAACAACATAGACGACGGAGTGGAATAACGAATTGAAACTTATGACTTTTCAGTTAAGTTTCACAGCCCCTTACCTCGACCTTTATGCTATATATAGGTAGCTTTTTGAACTGTTTAGGTCGTAGAGTTCAAATCATTATAGCTATAATTATGAACTTTGAACTTAATGTCGATTTCATGATGTAAAGATTCACAAATATTTTTTTTCTCAAAATATAAACCCTCTGTAGGTAATATCCCAGTTAGGTAAATACTTTAACAATCCTGATAATTTATATCATTTTCCTTAATTCCACGCAGACGATGGGAAAAACTATTCCGATAAAAAAAAACACTTACGCCATCTTGGCTGATGATCTCAAGAGCATCTTCTACCATTTCGGGTATTGTAACACAAGCGCCCAGCCCTTGAGATTGTGATGTGTCCATCGATGACGCTGAAGTATTAAGCTCTGAAAATTGATACTTTTCATTATGATGATGTTGCTACCGTGATAAAACTAGGGTTAGGTTTATTGACAAATTCACTCTTTTATCATCCTTGTTTTTTTATGGAATAAGAGTGACAAACCAGCACAGTTATTTTTATACGTGATAGTCACTCTGTAGCTATATCATGGTTGTAGCATAAATAGGTCCCGTACTGCTCTCTTTTGCAAAACATATATGGCTTCGATGTCAGTCGCATTACCCCATAGCAAAATTCCATAAGACATTAAACATAACATAAAAATAAACTAACCTAGCCGTCTCAACATTGGTGACACTTCTAATCTTTCTTACAGCATATGCTGCGTAACTTAGTCTGCCTGCTAAGTAAGATATATATTGAAGTATCGCGTCAATAGTAATACCAAGAAAAACAGTGGTATGCACAAGACTCAACTCTTCCCCATTTAAGAGCACATTGGTATTTGAATGTTTAACATTAGGTGTTGTAAATTTAATACATTTGGTCTTATTGCCGTTTAAGTCCACAATGTTGGCATTAAACCAATGTACTAATTTCGATAGAACATTATTGACATTGTAAAAATTAATTGAATTACATAATTGAAAATTAAAGAGGTATCATCAGGAAATAATACTATATCGTGATTGTCTCCTACAAGATAAGACTTAAATTTAGAACTTGGGAGAACCACGAGACAACATATTGTTGCTGCTATCAGAATACAGCTGGACCGATACTGTGTCAGAAACTTTCAGTGTGTCTGAATACTGTATCTTTAACCAACAATCGCCAATAAATAGTTATTTTTGCAATGAAAACAATGTTTTATACTCTTGATTATTGAATGCTTTAAGCGCGAAGCGCGCAGGTGTTCTGCTAGGGCCTAAAAATTAAGATTTCAACGTTTTGACGCACGAAATCGTATCTAGCAATCATACTATACATATAAATGATATAAAAATCACATTGTCAGAAAGATACATGATTGATGAACTTATTAATATATTTTTTAAATCGATTAATTGCTATTTTTACATAAAAAAGGGGTTTTAGTGGCTTATGGTGTGGATTTATCAAGTACGCACGGCAGCGTAAGCACGATAACTTTTGAAAATATCAATTGTTCAACTCAATATATTTTTAAAACTATTCATCTATCATGTGGGAAGCCATGGAATGTAAATGGCAGTTTAATTTTGTTTTGTTTAGTTATAATTAATTTTTTTTGGCTAAGAAACGTAGAAATTTTCGGTGGTTTGTGAGCCTTGTATTAATTTATTTTACTAAATACACTGTTTCACTCCGTTATTTGTCATTCTGGCCTCGGCCGCCGTTGTGAGTGGATGTTGTATCGCTTGTTTGCAGCGAAAAAGTTCGCCGCAGAAATACAAAATATTCCAAAAACCAAATTTGATACATAATTGAACCAAGGTAATATATTATTATTATTTTTATGATCACAGATTTTTATTACAATATTTTGTTTCCCTGAAAGCACACAGGATTTATATATAAACTAGTTGTTCCCCGCGACTTCGTCTGCGAGTAATTTAGGGTTTTAATTTTTTTTGCGCGGAACTCTAATTCTTTTTCTAAAATAAAAGTAGTCTAAGTTGCTCCTTATAACATCAGCTATCTGTCAGTGAAAGGCCCGTCAAAATCGGTCCTGCCATTTCGGAGATTAGCCGAAACAAACAGATAGAGAGACAAAAATAAAAAATAGTATGTTTGTTATAAGTACCGTAAATACTTTCATATGGATTTGGTAAAAAACTGTTATTTTGACAGTACAAACAGACACTTCAATTTTATTTATTTGTATAGATATACTTGTACGTCTTGGACTTTATAGACCTGAAAGTGTTCTTCGGTATCTGCTACTGGAACTCCTCGACGAGGAGAACTACATATGCCGAGTTTGGCCTCGTTTTGTTAGTTATGATAAGACCTTACCTCTGGTCTTGATAGAGTGACTTCAAAGTGTACTTTGATGACTGCTACAGAAACTCCTTAACGAGGAGAACTAGATGTGCAGAGTTTGGGCTCGTTTTGTGAGTTATGATGATACCTTACATTCAGACTTGATAGAGTGACTGAAAGTGTGCACTTTGATGACTGCTTCTGGAACTCCTCGGCGAGGAAGATGTGCCGAGTTTGTCCTCGTTTTGTTAGTTATGATGAGACATTACCTCCGAACTTGATGGAGTGATTTGCAAGTGTACTTAGGTGTCTGCTACTGGAACTCTTTGACTAATATAACTACAATTTACATTTTTTTAAATTTTTTTATGATCATATGAGCATTATGAGTCATGCATCATGAGCCATCATATGAGCATTATGACCCTTTTTACTGGAAATGAGACATTCCATCTTAGTCCTCACGGGTGACAGTGCATTTTGATTTGTAATAGAGAATAGATGTAGATGTCTATGGGCCGCAGCAACCACTTACCATAAGGTGGACTGTGTGCTCGTTTGTCACCCCTATCCTATTCATTTTTGGATTTTCCAAGCTTTTTTTAAATTGAAATTTGACATAAAATAATCGGAAAATTTGAAGTATAGTAATAGTTATAAGGTTTTTAAAACTTGTGTGTAATTAAACTGCTTTAAACATTTACATATAATCATGTTATACGTAATTTTTTGAATACGCTTAAGGCATGCACAATTGGATTTACCAATATATATTTCAATATTGATTCCGTCTCTCAAGTTCTTCTTAGTGAGAAAGCAAATACCAAAGGGCAACGAAAGAGTTCAACCCCCTAGCAAATGTAAATAAATAAAATAAAAAATAAATATTACCTTCATTATACGCGTAATCGTTTCCATGCGCGTTCTGTTGTGGAAACCTGAGGAACTCCGAGAGACGCGGTATATTGTCATCACTGTAATTTCTGTACCGACTATCCGCCTCTACTAGCGCTAAAAATATAATCAATTTTTCTTATGAGGTGTTTGTTGGTGTATGAGAAGCTAATGTTATCTACTTCTAGCCTGACGTTTTCGTAAAAGCCGATAAACTGTAATAATGGACAAAATCTAGTAGGTAGGAGAGAAGCCATCTCAATAGTACCTCCATTAAAGAGTTTTTAACAAACGAGCACACTGCCCACCTGAGGGTAAGTGATTGCTGTGGCCCATACACATCTACATTATTTATTCTCGATTACGAATCAAAATGCAGATGCGTTGTCACCCCTGAGGACTACGATGGAATGCCTCGTTTCTAGTAAAAAGGGTCTCCGGTTCTCTACACTCACCATACTAAACACAACAGTATTAAACTGCTATTTTACGCTGGTGTTCTGTGAGAATGTGGTCCTATCCCGATCGAGCCGACCCATTCGTGCTGCAACCATAATAATATAGCTGGAGCATGGCTCTACCACGTAAAAAAAACTTCAACCTGACGTTCGTAAAAGCAAATATAATCATGCACAAAATCTAATAGATGGGGAGAAACAATCTCAATAATGCCTGGATTTGAATCCATTGAAGAGTGATTTACAAAAAAAAAAACAAACTAAACTAATATAAATATTTGTAATATAGTGGTGATGTAAACTAATCCACTATCCATCATCATGTTTGTGTTGTAAGAAGCGACAGAGAAAAAATGAAGCAGAAAATGGGTAGCAGCATATTCCTGATAACTCAAAATTTAAAAAAAAACTGCGGCAACCCGCCAGTCAAGCGTGGTAACTATGGCAAATGGGTGAGCTGCCATAGTTTGCCGGCTGTTGCCGGGAGGCGTATGATCAGCAGTGAACTTTCAGATCGGCTGTTATGAACGCATAATGAAAAGTACTGAAGTTTCAATCTAAAGTACAATAATATCTATATCTACTATAGCTGTGTTGGACGAAATTCAATCGTCGTCCCGAATGGGAGCAGTAACAAAGGTCAAAACGTCTGCGATTGTTGTCGCCAATAACGCCAAGCGTGGCGATTAAGGATTTGCCTTAAATCGTAACTATAGGAACAAACTGGACTGTGAATTGTTTAAGGGCTGTTAAAAAAGGAGGCAATGGCGATAATTTTCTAGTTGCACGAAATTAAGTTGTATGAAAGCTTTGTATATAGTGATTTCTTATATTTACGCGAACACTACACATTTAAATGAAACTAATTTTACGGATTTTATCGCGTATATTAACTTATTTTACATTCCCGACGTTTCAAGCACTTTACAGCACCCATGGTCACGGGGGGGACTGAGGTGTATGACGTCCCAATGTCATAGTTAACCACGGCTACCTCCAGATTAAAAATTATTAATCTTTGTTCCGATCTACGCAGTATGAACTTACAGTATCATGAAGTCTTGCAGTTGTATGCTTGGGTTGGGATTTAATTTTATTAATTATGGGATCCCAAGCAGATGGTAGCACCCAGCCATCTTCTCTATTGAAATTAGGATGTTTTTTGATTTCAATAGCCTCGCGAATCATCCTTGGAAGGAATCGGTGTTCTTTAGCGAGGATTTGTGGTCTATCAAATCTAATGTAGTGACGGGGGCGATCCTGTACATGTTCACAGACTGCAGACTTCCCGGAGCGTCTATTCTTCACATCAGCTATGTGTTCTTTAACGCGGGTTTTTATGGATCTTTTAGTTTGTCCTATATAAGAGAGACCACATTCACAATCCAGCTTGTACACTCCTGCATCTTGCAGAGGAATATTACACTTGAGTGATGGTAAAAACTGACTAATCTTCTTCGGCGGCTTGAAATATGTTTTAATGGAAGCACGCTTCAAGATGTAGCCAATCTTGTCAGTGACACCTCTGACATATGGCAGTACAGCAGGCACTCGCTCGACTGTGGCCGGCTTCACTCGTTCACTGTGACGTAGGCGCGGGACCCGAAGCTTATTGTCGTGCAAAACTTGCTTGACGTGTTGGAGCTCGGCGGCCAGGTGTTTACTGTCACAGATCCCTCGTGCTCTCTGAAACAAAGATTTACCCACGGTAGCTAACTGTGAAGGATGGTGGTGAGAATCACCGTTTAAATATCTATCTGTATGGGTCTTTTTTCTATACACAGTGTGGCTCAAGGTGTTATCAGGATTCCGAATTACTAATACATCTAGAAAAGCTAAAGAATTGTTTGCCTCTAACTCCATTGTGAACTGAATTTTAGAATTTAAGGAGTTAAGATGGTCTAAAAATGCAGTTACTTTATCTAAAGGTAGAATTGTGAAAGTGTCGTCTACGTACCGCTTGTAGAATCTTGGGTTTATGGGAGAAGTAAGCAGGGCTTTCTCCTCAAAGTCCTCCATGAATATATCGGCGACAATGGGAGATACAGGTGAGCCCATCGCCACTCCATCTACTTGCTTGTAGAACTCCTCCTTCCACAATAGGTAGCCAGATGTAAGGCAGTGTCTGAGTAATACTGCATATTCTACGGGCATGTTGTTTTCCTCTAGCCTTCTAGTAACAATCGAGATGCAGTCTTCAACAGGTAGGCATGTGAATAGAGACTGCACATCAAAACTCACCATAGTTTCATTGTCTGCCAGATGTAGGTCTTTAATCTCGCTGACAAATTGGTAGGAATCCTTTGTGTGTGCTCTTGTATGTCCCTTGAGCGGTGAGAGTATATTCGCTAAGTATTGAGCCAATCTGTAAGTTGGTGAATCGATTTGGCTCACTATAGGACGTAGTGGAGCATTGGGCTTGTGTATTTTTGGTAACCCATACAACTTCGGTGGTTTAGCACATGTAGGTATTATCGATTTTACGTCTAGATTTAATTTTTCGGAGTGTTTCTTTATGAGATCACTAGTTGTTTTAAGTGTGTTATTTGTTGGGTCATTTTTAACCTTTTTATACGTACTTGCATCCGACAAAAGTTCTTGTATTTTAGAATTATAATCTGACGTATCCATAACTACCGTGGCATTTCCCTTATCTGCGCGGAGAATCGTGAGTTCTGGTTTATTGCGTAGGTTAGTCAACGCTTTGAATTCGTCTTTAGGTAGATTCGGTTTTGGCGCTGAACTTCGACGTAACATAGACGAAATGTCTTGACGTATCGCTTCCAAATCCTCCTTTTGCATATTGTTTTTAAATAAACAGTCCTCGACACTACAGATAATTTGTTCGTACGAACAAATTATCTCGACACTACAGATAACACTTTAAACACACAACACTTAAAACAACTAGTGATCTCATAAAGAAACACTCCGAAAAATTAAATCTAGACGTAAAATCGATAATACCTACATGTGCTAAACCACCGAAGTTGTATGGGTTACCAAAAATACACAAGCCCAATGCTCCACTACGTCCTATAGTGAGCCAAATCGATTCACCAACTTACAGATTGGCTCAATACTTAGCGAATATACTCTCACCGCTCAAGGGACATACAAGAGCACACACAAAGGATTCCTACCAATTTGTCAGCGAGATTAAAGACCTACATCTGGCAGACAATGAAACTATGGTGAGTTTTGATGTGCAGTCTCTATTCACATGCCTACCTGTTGAAGACTGCATCTCGATTGTTACTAGAAGGCTAGAGGAAAACAACATGCCCGTAGAATATGCAGTATTACTCAGACACTGCCTTACATCTGGCTACCTATTGTGGAAGGAGGAGTTCTACAAGCAAGTAGATGGAGTGGCGATGGGCTCACCTGTATCTCCCATTGTCGCCGATATATTCATGGAGGACTTTGAGGAGAAAGCCCTGCTTACTTCTCCCATAAACCCAAGATTCTACAAGCGGTACGTAGACGACACTTTCACAATTCTACCTTTAGATAAAGTAACTGCATTTTTAGACCATCTTAACTCCTTAAATTCTAAAATTCAGTTCACAATGGAGTTAGAGGCAAACAATTCTTTAGCTTTTCTAGATGTATTAGTAATTCGGAATCCTGATAACACCTTGAGCCACACTGTGTATAGAAAAAAGACCCATACAGATAGATATTTAAACGGTGATTCTCACCACCATCCTTCACAGTTAGCTACCGTGGGTAAATCTTTGTTTCAGAGAGCACGAGGGATCTGTGACAGTAAACACCTGGCCGCCGAGCTCCAACACGTCAAGCAAGTTTTGCACGACAATAAGCTTCGGGTCCCGCGCCTACGTCACAGTGAACGAGTGAAGCCGGCCACAGTCGAGCGAGTGCCTGCTGTACTGCCATATGTCAGAGGTGTCACTGACAAGATTGGCTACATCTTGAAGCGTGCTTCCATTAAAACATATTTCAAGCCGCCGAAGAAGATTAGTCAGTTTTTACCATCACTCAAGTGTAATATTCCTCTGCAAGATGCAGGAGTGTACAAGCTGGATTGTGAATGTGGTCTCTCTTATATAGGACAAACTAAAAGATCCATAAAAACCCGCGTTAAAGAACACATAGCTGATGTGAAGAATAGACGCTCCGGGAAGTCTGCAGTCTGTGAACATGTACAGGATCGCCCCCGTCACTACATTAGATTTGATAGACCACAAATCCTCGCTAAAGAACACCGATTCCTTCCAAGGATGATTCGCGAGGCTATTGAAATCAAAAAACATCCTAATTTCAATAGAGAAGATGGCTGGGTGCTACCATCTGCTTGGGATCCCATAATTAATAAAATTAAATCCCAACCCAAGCATACAACTGCAAGACTTCATGATACTGTAAGTTCATACTGCGTAGATCGGAACAAAGATTAATAATTTTTAATCTGGAGGTAGCCGTGGTTAACTATGACATTGGGACGTCATACACCTCAGTCCCCCCCGTGACCAGGGGTGCTGTAAAGTGCTTGAAACGTCGGGAATGTAAAATAAGTTAATATACGCGATAAAATCCGTAAAATTAGCTTTGTATATTTCGGCGTATTATGTCGTGCCAGCGTAAGAGAACACATCACCCTATTTAGTTCCGTGGGTTAGTAAGTAGCGACTAAGGGAAATGTCAAAAAGACCTCGTGATCACCCATATAGGACAGATTTAGGCCCAGGCTAGCTACAGAGAGCAGCATCAGGGGTGCGTGACGTTGGTACTGCGGTCATAATCCCTCCTAAAATGGGGGGCCTCTATCTAGTACTGGACTGTTTCACGAGAAGTGGGGAGGGGAGGAAGAGTGAGAGATAGCGATAGGGAGAGAGGGAGGGAGGGAGGGAGGGAGGGAGGGAGGGAGGGAGAGGGAGAGAGAGAGAGAGAGAGAGGAAGCGTGACATTATCGCTTGGAAGTAAAATAGTCATTTGTCGTCCTTACATAACATAAAGAATGAATGTCACGGGCATACAATTCACTTATACATTAATAAATAAGATAATAATATATCAATATTAATATGAACCTTAACAGATCATCTTACGATTCAAAACGTTTCTATGCTTATTTTATTTGGTGTTTTCCAAATGACATTGCTTATCGCAAATGGGCAAACGCAACTAAACTATGTTTAATATTTAAAGTTATTATAGATTTTCTATTTCTAATGATTTATATTTAAATTGAAATATGAGGAGGGGAGGGGCAAATATTAGTGGATTTTGCAAGTCTTAAGTGCTATAAACTTACTTAACCTAGAATACTCTTAGATCTGTGACGGAAACATGCAAATTGCTGTAATCGCCGAACATCTGCCAAGTATGGCGATAACGCTAAATCGCCTAATTTGTAAGGCTTAAGTCCAGCAGTGGACTGTTTAAGGTACGATGATGAAGCGATGGCCGTGTGTCATGTTAGTAAGGAAATAAAAGCATGAAACTTACAAGAAGAATAGCGTTCGCTGGATACAACAGTGGAAGTCGGTTGCGCCGCTCTGAAAAAGCCATGCGTAGCAAACAAACAAGCACGTGGATCAAGCAGTGCAAAAGAAAATGTGTTGTGAAGCTTTTAGTACAAGCTTAAGGTGCGGTTACACTTGAGCTTTAGGCGTAGGTAAATTAAACAGCCCGTCTATTCTATAGACAATATGTTTAAAAGTATTGCGTTTAAGTTTTGATAAGCTATAGTACTCTATATTATTCTTAACGGTTTTATTAAACAAAAAAAAAATCCGAGTCTCTAGTTCTTCCTTAGATTGAGCTAAACTATCCAATTGGAACTGTTATCACATTGATTATAAAAAATCCTTTTTACAACTCATACCATTCTTATATTTTATCTGCTTTATTATATTATATTATATTAATTTACAATAAAACGTCTAACATAACAAATTAAATCATCACTAACATCCATTAAATACTGAAAACAAAAACATGCTTTATTGCTATTTACCGCGATAATGAACATTACGCCCAAGTGTAATAGCACCCTAATAAAAAACTTAAGTCTAGATTACACCAAATGATTGTGCAGCACGTGCGCATAGCAAGTTGAAATAGTACACAACACAATATTAATATATGAATATATGTAGAAGTCATTACGTTTTATGAAAACAGCAGGGTTAACCAAGATGATATTCTATGATAGTTAACGCTTTTCTTCTTTTCCTGCCAGCAGGGTGTCGCCACTTAAAAGTGAGGTATAATATTTGACAGATATCATAGCGGGGAAATTAATTTGTTCGGAAAATGTTAAGCTTAATGTTTCTTTCTGTGGTATTAGATATATTTTATATTATTAAAATAAATAAACCAAACCACAGATATTCATAAAAGTAGAAACATTTAAAAAAAAGTTAAAAATATGGAAAAATTAAAGAGCAAACCACTGAGGCATTGTTTTCTGTAATAACGGCTGCGTGGCGCAGTGGCTTAGCGATCAGTTGTTGCGCTGGGGGCCGCGGGTTCGAATCCTGCACGGAACAAGTATTTGTATGGCCTACAAATAATTGTTCCGGGTCTGGATGTTTGTCCTTGTGCAATTTATGTTTGTAAACTGCCTCCACGACACAGGAGAAAATCCTAGTGTGGGGGTAACATTTTTAAAAAAAGAAAAAAATAATCAACCGACGGAGAAGTCCTAAGTGGCAGCCTCGTACCGATAAGTTAAGTGTGGAGCGGCATCCCACTAGATGGAGTGACGACTTGGTAAGACATGCGGGAAGTCGATGGATGTAGGAGGCTCAGGACCGTGTTTTGTCGCATTTTTGGGGGAGGCCTATGTTCGGCAGTGGATTTGTGAAGGGCTGTAATGATGATGATGATGATGACGTGTTAAAATCCAACTTAGTTTCATTTAAATCTGAATGGCAAGTCACGTGACTGCCAGATGCAAGGTTAGTTTTCTATAACGTTAATTATCGTGGCATATAATCTTGGCTAATCCCGCTGGTGCCGCAACGCACACGTCACGCGTACTTGCTGTTTAACCAATCCACTTGAACTTAAAGATGAAGCTGTTGGCCATAAATCGTTATCTTAAACAGTCATTTTATGGAATAGGGGCAAAAATTTCTTAATTATTTAAACTAGCTTGCAAGTATCCAAAATATCTATGATAGCCATGGTGTACCAATGTACAACTTAAACTGCATAGAATTTGATTTATCTTACATAAACGTAGTTACGCCAAAAGGATGTAACCCATAAAAAACTAGTCTTTCAAGTTTGAATTAGTTTGAAATAGAAATGTCGGATTAGTCTAATATATAAAAAAATATGTTTGTTTGTTAGGTAGTATTTTATACCGTTTCGTTCATCAGACTGCTGTAAAACTTTGTCAACTTAATGCTTGCTCTTGTGTCGAATGTTATAAGCATAATACAATTAACTTACAGTAGGTGGCGCGCATATCGTACCGACAAATTTATTTGAAAGTTCAGGTTCATTTTTAATTTACTAAAGACATTTTGGGAATATATTAGGTGCACCATTACAAAAATTTTTAGCGAGATCACTCTTTAAAGAATATAATACAATACGAAGAAACTACTTTTATTTTTTTGTTGTCATGTCTGACTCCTTTTAAATCTGTATTTTGTAGTACCTAAACAATTTCAGAATAAATCGTCAAAGAAAATGCCTTTTTTATTCACGGCAGGCTTCATTAACGTTATCATTGCAAATTGCTAAAATTCGCACCATTTTGGTATACTCAACATTTGAGTATCGGTAAGCCATCGAAATAAGATAACGTTCAGTATTAATCTCACAACGGAAGGAGAAACGTCGCGGGCGCATCAAAGGCGACTGACGACACAGGTAATTAGGTACGTTTCCGTCACGTAGTACACCTATACCGGGTAGTATTTCACGCCTCAACGCGAAGCGTTATTAAATAGTGTATTACTATCGACATGTCAAGTTCGTGCAATTTTGTGGTCTAAAATGCCTCTATCATAACCATATTGCACTTATACGATAGTACGAGTAGCTGTATATCAAGAAAACACTGTAATTAATCCATCTTATATTTTTGAAGTTCTACTTCATTTGGGGCGTTTGGGAAAAATTATGAGAGTCAATTTTTACGATGCACGCGCACACCGACAGCTAAAAACGACACCAGGAAGTTGTTACGATGCGCGCGCACACTGACACCTAAAAGCGACAACTTCAGTGGGTAACTGTCTCTCAAGTTTTATTGTTTTGTTATACTAAAGAAGTATAACTTCCTACGTGAGTACATAAGTACACATCCACGTTTTTTAAAAATCATTTTATATTGCTACTTTGATAAGAACCGTTTTTTTTTATTAGCTTCAGGCTGTGCCAATATTTCTCGGGAAAACGTCGCCGAGTACCGGGACAAACTTGTATCTGAAGTCAAGACTTTGCTGAACAAAGTCTCGGATTGGGGGCGACTAAATCTAGTCCAGTTCAAGTCCCATAAGACACAAGTTTGCGCGTTTACCGCTAAAAAAACACCTTTGTCGTATCTCCTCAGTTTCAAGGCACTCTCCTTCTTGCCTCATATCGAATAGTGTGCAGTTTCATGATCACTTCGAAGGGAAGGCCAAATTGCCCTCTAAAAAGCTTAGCGTGCTCAGCAGAGAAAGACAGTATTTCATGCCGGCACATCGCTTGCATCTTTACTAAGTGCAAGTTCGGCCTCACATGGAATACTGTTCTCATCTCTGGTGCCGGGGGCACCCTAGTGCCAGCTCCTTCTACTTGACCACATCCAGCGCAAAGCGGTTCGAATCGTCGACGACCGAGTTCTTTCTGATCGGCTCGATACACTGGCACTGCGTAGAGATGTTGCGTTGCATCTCTTTGCGTATTTTATTGCATCTATCACGGGGAGTGCTCTGAGGAATTGTTCGGACTAATTACAGCCGCTCAATTTCAACATCGCACATCGCGACAAAACTCGCGTTACCATCCATACCACCTGGATGATTGGCGGTCCACCAAAGTTTTCTCCCTCGCACAACTTCCTTGTGGAATCGATTACCACCAGCGATTTTTCCGGACCGATACGACTTAGGAATCTTCAAGAAAAGATCTTACATTTTTCTAAAAGGCCGGCAACGCATCTGCAATCGGGTGCATCATGCTCGTTTGCCCCCTATTCTATAAAAAATAATTACATCAACTGGTTCCCTATTTCATATCAATAGCATAGTACACGTCGTTTGTTAATGAAATGATTTCCAACTTTTATAAGTTTTATTGCTATTAAGGGCTAAAGAAAAAAATTTAAAGGCACTTTCATTTTTTTCTTTAGCCCTCGAAAGGACAAATTTACCATACAGCCTAAATCGCTTTTATACTTTGTATAATCGATTTATTTTGGTAATTTATTGTTTTCATTAAAACTAAATGAAACGCTCATGAGGCGGGCACTTTCCGATTTTCCAAACAATTTTTTTTTTTATTTTTTTTTTATTTAATAATTATGACAGGTTTCAAATTGGTTGTAATCTAGTTTTATCGACGTGAGTGACCAAACTGTTTTAACCATACAAAATATAGACATAGGATTAAATTTTTACTAGGTGGTGGTGGTGGTAGGAGAATTATTTTCTGGCTGTGAGGCATTGAGGTGACAACGCATTTGTAGCCTACATTATTTAAAGTTGGTTGCTGGTGTCCAACTGACTTACCGTCAGTTGTACTGTAAATTCGTTAGTCACTTCAGTTATATAAAAATAAAATTGGCATATCTAATAATTTATTTTACAAAAGAGTGTGAGATGCATCCTTTTTGCGTAATTACATTTTTTTTGTTATAGACATTGTATTTTCATTAAATCTCTTACCGTACTGTGTAGTGAAGGTGTAAGAATATCCACTACCCAATATCATCCCGTGGGTGTCGTAAAGGGCGACAGAGGGAAACAAATCAGGAGATGGGCAGCAGCGTCCTTTTTTTTTATAGGATAGGGTGACAAACGACACACAGTCCACCTGATGGTAAGTGGTTGCTGTGGCCCATAGGCATCTACATTTATCCTCGTTTGCGAATCAACACCCATCTATTCGTCATTTCATTCTATCTTAGTCACCCGTGAGGACTAAGATAGAATGATTCTCTACACTCACCATACGAAACACAGCAGCGTTAAGCTGCTATTTAACGCTGGTATTCTGTGAGAGCGTGGTCCTTCCCCGGTCGAGCCGACCCATTCGTGCTACAACTATACTACTAATATAGCTGCAGCATGGCTCTACCACGTTTAAAAGTCTTCCTAATAACGACTAAAAATTAAAAACTGCAGTTGCCAACTCGCTAGCCAAGCGTGGCAACTATGGCAAATGGCCCCCCATGAGGCAATCTATGGGGAAGGCCTAGTTAAGCTAAGCGTGAGGCTGTCACATGCCACAGTTAGATTCATGAGGCTTTTAGGGGCATGTTCCGCTGTATGTATTAGTTCATGGTATATATGTAAAGAACAAATATTAAAAAAAATTACAAAACATGTCTGTGTTAAAATATGTCGTTTCTAGAACCATCTTTAGAAAAAAAGTTATTTGCGTGCGAATGTAATGTTACATTATAAAATATTGTTTAAAAATTCCAAAAAAAAAACACATTATAACAACAACTAAAAATATGTTTTCTTTTTGTAATTATAATATGTCAAATATAAATATTGTGCAGTTTATTATTTACAATGCAATAAAATGAAAATCCCATATAATAAAGCTATAAGACTAATGTTTAAAATAGTATAAAAATTCTTACGCAGAAGTCAAAATCGGTGTGCTGTAAACACACTTTGTGCTTGATGTTGTTGCAACTGGCAACAACGGCTGATTGATCAGGAATTGACTCCGGATATTGTAAATATTTTCCAGCATCCATGTGTTGGTATTATTTCTTGGTACATATACTGGGTTATTGAGTACTGGAAAATAACAGATTTGATGTTCTTTTAGCCAATTTGAAAGAGTGTTGCCAGGAATATCAGTTTATACATAAGGTATGTGTGGGTAATATGAACACCTTAAGCTTTAAAAAAAAAACTAGATATAAAACCAAAATTAGGAGGAGGACAGAGACAAAAACACAAAGTCATATACTGTAACTAATATATTAAGAAAAAATAGCAAACAAGCTTTGGTAATAAATAGGAACACTTCGCAACTACATCGCGATCCTCCCCGGCTTCGCACGGGTGATTTCTGGATCTCGACAACTGCGCCACCGACCGGGTCTAATTGTGAATCATACACAAAATTTTATTAAAATCTGTCCAGCCGTTTAGGAGGAGTTCAGACATACACGCGCACAGAAAAATTATACATCTAAATGCATGTATTATATACATAATATAAACCTTCCTCTTGAATCATTCTGTCTATTGATGAAAACTGTATAAAAATCCGTTGCGTAGGTACCTAGATTAAAAGATCTAAGCGTACAGACGGCGGGTTGGTTTATACTATACTAGCTGTGCCTCGCGGTTTCACCCGCGTCATCACGTGTCCGAGGTGCGCGACATGACCTAGTTCAAGCATTTTATAACGGCTAGTGTTTAAGCGTAGTTCGCGCGCCCCGCCAAGTATTCAATTATTTTAATTTTACATTATCTCTTACACTATGTGTCCCAATAACATGGTATAAAGAACAAAATTTATCTTCATAAAATTGTCTTGATGATGAAGTAACTTTCGATCGTAAGGATAAATAGGCCATGCCTAATAATAACGCTCATAAATCACTTTTAAATTTTCAATATTTTTTTTGTCACAAAATACCAAATTATGGCTTACGTATAAGAAATAGACATATGGTATCGCGGACTTTTTTTTAGATGGAGTAAAGGTCCATATTTTTCTAGAACATTGTATTTACGTATCCCTAACGATAACACCAGCGTACGCGGATAAATCATTTCGGGAGTGCTTTTTCTTCTGACTTGCTTAACAAATATCCATATTTAAGGCTAGCTGAGTAATATAGCTTAATGCTAGATAGCCTATACTATTCCACATGAATCTGGCTATAATATACAAAAATAATTTTTCAAATCGCACTGGTAGTTCCAGAGATTAGCGCGTTTAAACAAACAAAAAACTCTTCCGCTTTATTATATTAGTATAGATTGACTGATGAAGGGCTATCGTATCACAGAGCCTTCTATGCAAACAAGGCTGTCGTTTTTGAGTTATAAGAAAGTGACCATATTACCTCACATACTATATTATATATAAATTAACACGTAATACAAATGCTTACAAATAATAACAGACATTTATTTACGGTTTATTACTATTAACTTACTTTATGGTGCTATAAAGGTCATAATGCCTTTTGACATCTTTTGCCAAAATACTCAAATGCTACTCAATTTTAAGATGTCGTTAAGTATTGTGGTGTCACAGTCACTTTGACTTAAGAGAGACAGAGACAGCATGAGGCTTAACGGTATGTGAAAATTAAGCAAAGTTTTTGGCCATTTTGGGTATTTGGGCATTTATGAGTCAATCACAGGCCTGGTAAAATTTTATATTGTATTTCACAGAAATTTAAAAAATTATAGATATATAATATAATTATAAATAAGATGCAAAAATATTTTTTTATATAGAATAAGAGGGACAAAGGAGTGGATGTTGTGACTCATAGATTCTTACATCTATACTCGATTAAATATCAAAATTATAATTTTTGTCACCCCTGAGGACCATGATAGAATGCCTCAGTAACCTTGTCCAGTAGTTGACGTTTACGGGCTGACACAAAAAGAACCTTTTTTTTATAGAATAAGTGTAACCAACAAGCACACAGTCCAGCTGATGATGAGTGGATGCTGTAGGAAATAAACACATATTCACATCTATATTTATACTCGATTAAGAATCAAAATGCAGATGTGTTGTCACCCGTGGGGACAAAAATCGAAAGCCTCTTTTCCAGTACAAAGGGTCTTTGATTCTCTACACTCACCATAAACTCACGAAACAGCAGCATTATGCTGCTATTTTATGCTAGTATTCTATATGTGAGCTCGGTCCTACCCCGATCAAGCCGACCCATTCTTTCTACAACCATAATATAGCTGCGGCGTGGCTCTACTACATTTTAAACCTCAAGGATATTGTGTTCATATATAAAAATATTGGTTAATTGAATAAGAATATAAAACATACTTCTGTCGGATTCATTGCTAACTTGAACATGCAAAGGTTGTGTGACATCCTTGAACTTTGTGAAGACCTCATTAATTTTGGGCAATGTCTGATTTTCCACAATCTGCTCCCTGTTGCCTAAAAACTGATTACACCTCACTTGTTCCGCCCTAATTTTTTTATGATAATACACTGAATGCATATCATCAGACACATCCTTTTCAATAACATTCTGCTTGTTGTTCAATAGTTCTAAATTTTGCGCTACATTTTCCTGATTGTCTAGATTAGTTGGATAAGGTAGTTGCAAAAAGTTATTGTTAATATTTGTATCTGCTAAAACAAACTCCATTAAATTTGTACTAGCAAGATTTTGAGCATCAATCTTGCAATTGATTACATCTTGTAGATTAATTTCAGGGGTACGCATGTTTAGTATGTCGTAATTTTCTGTAAACGTTGAGCGTCTTTGTATTAATGCATGTATTCTCGCCATTTTCCCGTCTCTGCCTCGTAAGCCAACACTCTGCAGGTAATCACATCTGTTTGTTGTTTCTTCATGAACTAAAGGATAAATCCCGCTAATTGATCTTTGTCTCTTAGCTGGTGGAGAAGTATTCTGAAAGCAATACGTATCATTGAAACAACAGTAGCCTCATAGTCCATATGTATATGAGAGTGACATTTTATACGCAAAATTACAAGCCATATACTTTCTCCGTTATAAACTATTTTTATTATAATAGTTAATTCTTAAAGAGCTTTTTAAATCCACCGTTGAACATAATCTTCATGATTTTTTTTTATAGAATAAGGAGGACAAACGAGCATACAGTCCACCTGATGGTAAGTGGATGCTGTGGCCCATAGACACCAATTTTTTTTCTCGATTAAAAATGCAGATGCATTGTCACTCCTGAGGAATAAGATTTATTTATTTTATTTATTTATTTCTGAAACTTACAACTATCATTACAGGATTACCTAATGCGATAGTGTAGCTGTCTAACTAATTTGTCTTCATGCTTTAATTTTTGTAACAAATTACAAGCAATGCTATCTTTGTGAATTCACTCAGAGTACAACAGAATAGGTCCGTCTCACTAGCTATTAAGTTGAGCGTATGGAGTGCGCGCGTCAGAGGCGCCTTACTCAGAAGGTTGGTTCGAGCGCGCGGCTCCACCAACAGTCGCGGCTGCCGTCGGCGCCACACATACCTCTCAGGAACATATAGGTTTAATTGCCCTAACATTTCAGCGTTATGCAATTTTCCTCTGAGTACTTTAAAAATATACGAGGTGAGCGCAAGTTCCCTTCTAACTCTTAGTTCATTATATCCTACCATACCTAAGATAAACAAAGTTGGATACATTAGAGGATAAAATGGGTATACACCATAATAACGCATATATAAATATCTAATAAATTTATTCTGTACTCGCTCTAGCATGAGACTATACTTAGTTTCATGCGGAGCCCAGACGACTGCATTACATTCAAGTTGACTCCGTACCAATGTATTATACAAGGCGACTATCGCTCTTATGTTTGTGAATCCTCGGACCGTACGAAGCATAAATCCTAGATTTCTATAAGCCTTTTTACAGATGTTTATGATGTGATCATGAAAAGTAAGCCCTGTATTAAAAGTTACTCCTAAATCTTTAACTTCTCTGACCCTTGTCATCGGCAGCCCGTCAATGTGATATTTATTTAAAATAGGAGTGTGCGCACGAGAAAAACTAATTAACACACACTTAGAGCTGTTAAATTGCAAAAGATTTTCTTTGCTCCAATTTACAACCCTGTCTATGTCTCTTTGTAGAATAGCACAGTCGTGCCCATTTTTTACCGCAAGAGACAATTTAAGGTCGTCAGCAAACAATAAACACCTAGCGTCTTTCACCACTTCTGGTAGGTCGTTTATCATCATCAAGAACTCCAAAGGGCCAAGGTTACTGCCCTGACTTACCCCGGACCACGTGAAATATGGCTCTGACTGATGTCCCTCATATTCCACATATTGCTGTCTATCGGACATGTAACTTGCAAAAAAGTGCAGTAAATGTGGGGTAGAACCAAAAACTGCTAGCTTTTTAAGCAACACGTTATGATCTACTAGGTCAAATGCTTTTTTAAAGTCAAAATAGGCTGCATCCGTCTGTACCCCCTTGTCTCCACTCGGTATCAAATGAGCCATCTGACAGAGAAGGTTACTAGTTGTACTCCTTCCTGGTCTAAACCCGTGTTGAGCGTCTGAGAGTTGTGCGCTCACCTGATGGAATATTGTCTTATGAATAGCAGCTTCAAATACTTTTGCCGGCGAAGACAACACTGCAACAGGCCTGTACCCATCCACTGATTCTGCTGAACCTCCTTTTGGAACCGGAACAACGCGGGTTACTTTCCACCTCTCCGGGAACACAGCGGCCTTAAGGCATTTGTTATATATATGCAATAGCGGCTTGGCTAGTACTGACCGACAATCCTTAAAGATATAAGGCGGAATGCCGTCAGGTCCTGCAGACCGTTTGGGCTTAAGTTCTTTAAGCGCATGACATACGTCTGCCAATTGTAATTGGTCCAAGTGTACCCGCGCCGCTCCGTTTCCACTACCTGCTCCTACTATAGCAGAAGTCACATCCAACTCCGGCCGCTCTGTACTATAAATAGAATAAAAATACTCTGCGAATTCGTCCACACACTGCTGACCAGACAACGCTTCTCCGTCTTTCAAAATCAATTGTGGGCTCCTCTTACGTCTTTTGGATTTAACAAAATTCCAAAAAGATTTTGGATCTTTCAACATTTGATTTTGAACACGTTGTTGATATTGTTCCTGTGCGAGTCCTATCATATTCTTCACATTAGCCCTACACCGAGCAAACGCGTCATAATCACTTCTCGATCTACTGGCCTTGTACCGTTTATGCAGTAAAGCCTTCAATTTTATGTTGCGAATTATTTCAACAGTGTACCACTCCGGGTAAATGTACCTTGAGTTTACACGACTTCGCTTTTTTTTCGGAACACAGTCATCCATAGCAGAATTGATAATTTTATAAAAATATTTTAAGCTCCTTTCCAAGTCTAACTCATATATAGGAGTCCAATCTGCTGCCGCAATTAAGGAATATAATGACAAAAAGTCGGCTTTATTAAAGTTCCAACCTAGTGGTGCGAATGTGTTAATTTCTGGTGCAGCTGTGTCTGCTGAGTCGGAGTGCCGGCGCAGATGCGTATTTGTACTTACCGAGATCTCGAGTGGTGGGTGGTACGCGTCCACAGGCACGAGCGGTACCTCCGCCACGCGCACACTCACACTCCCTTTCTTTGCCAATGTACTCAACACTAGATCTAACTGACGATCATTGCAGTTACCTACTCTATTACTCTGAGTAAATCCACAAAAAGTTTGAAAGTATTCATAATAATTACTAACGGCTATAGAACACGAATACAAATTAAAATCCCCTAAAACTAATAATTCACTGTACTTCTCATAAAACTGTTCAATAATGTTAAACAATAAAAAATATTCATTATCACTGCTACCAGGCGGAATATATACAACACAAAGCAAGAATAAATATCTATTACGTATGTGTACCGTAGCACAAACCAGTTCAAACACTTGTTTATCGACGTTGATATTACTCGGTAATAATACTCTTCGCAGTTCGTAACGCGGCGTGGCCACGAGACACACGCCGCCTTGTTTACGTCCATCCGCTCGGTCACATCGTGTAATGGTGTATCCCGGTGGTATTATTTCTGCGTCATGGATGGATTCATTGCAACCTGTTTCCGTGATGGCAAACAAGTCTGCAGATGCAGTGGAAATATTTGTGTAGAAGTCTTTTAACTTTGTTCTGAGCCCACGCACATTTTGATACAATATCTCCATGGATTTATTGAGGGTTTTTTGGTTTGATGGTTGGCCTACGAAACCACACCCATTCCGAGAATTCTATATTTACTGCCCAGTTTTCTGGCTGACACAATTCATTATATTTGCTTTCCGGGACTCCTATAATAAAGGAGGCATAATCTCTTTCTGTCTTGTGTTTTATTTTTCTACCTTAACCGGTACTTCTTCTACATAAATTTTTTTAACATATTTTTCTATATTTTCTACTGTTGTTTCTTTTTGCAATCGCCATACATGTAAATATTTTTTCCTTTCTGTTCCCTGAATATCAATTGTACTTGTGTTTCCACCTTTCTTGACTTCAGTGTTTGAAAATCGTTTTTTATTCCTATTAACAGTAGTCCATTTTTCTTCCTTTTCTTGTTCTACCTTTTCCTTTTCTGTACTATCAATTTTCCTTAAACTCCTCTCACTATTTATTTCTTCTAATTTTTTCTCATTCGAAACTTTTTTCGCCGTTTTCATGGCCACACATTCCTTTGCTTGTACGTTATTTCTAATTACTTGGGCTTTTTCTTTAACAATTTTTGCAAAAGACTGAGACGGTCCTTTAGATCCTTGATCTGCCTGATTATATCTCTTGTCTTCACTTCTAATATTAAGTCTTGCTTCTAGATTCTCATTTCTTTCCAATAAGATTTTAATTCTTGTTTCTAACATATCCACTTTATTTGCCTTTTCTTGGACTACCTTCAATATTTGTTTTAATTCTTTTAACTCCGTTTCTGTTCTATCAAACTTAGTTATTAGTAATACATATTCTTTCCGTTGCTCCTCCAGCCGGGATTTCATTTCCCAGCGAAACTCCCGTATCTCGTCTAGAAGTTGGCTCTCATTATCAACTCCTTCACTTGGATTTCGCCGACTGCCGCGTTCAGTGTTTACGTAGCTGCTCGGCGTAAAATTGTTTTTCAACATTATGTTTCCTCGAACCGGCGTATCAGTATTATCCCTTTTCGGCATAGTACACGCACATTCAGGACATATCCACTGGTTCTTGTATTCCTGTGTGAAAGCTTCAACTTTCTCCTTTGTTAAGGCCAGACACTTCAGATGAAATTTTTTCTTGCATTTAACTTTTGAACATTCCATAAATAGTGAATCCACAACAACGGTATCACAACCGCTACATTTTGTATCCATTGCAATCTAACAATAATATTTTTTAATTTGTTTACATATACGATCCCTAACACGTCCGTTCGCCCGCGCGTCGGTTAGGTTAATTAATTTTGCCACAAAGCACGGTCCTGAGCCACCTGCATCCATCGACTTCCTGCGTATCTTACCAGGTCGTCACTCCATCTAGTGGGGGTCCGCCCTACACTTCGCCTGCCGGTACGAGGCTGCCACTCGAGAACCCTTCTCCCCCATCGGTTGTCGGTTCTTCGAGCTATATGGCCGGCCCATTGCCACTTCAGCTTACTAATCCGTTGGGCTATGTCGGTCACTCTGGTTCTACTGCGGATATCCTCATTTCTGAGTTTATCACGCAGAGAAACTCCGAGCATAGCCCTCTCCATAGCTCGCTGAGCGACCTTGAGCTTCCTCATCTGGCCAGCAGTGAAGGACCACGTCTCAGTTCCGTATGTTATCACTGGCAACACGCACTGGGTGTACAGTCTCGTTTTCAAGTTTTGAGGTATACCTGACGAGAAGATGTGCCGTAATTTCCCGAACGCTGCCCAACCGAGTTGAATCCGTCGATTGACCTCTCGGTCGAAGTTGGACTTACCTAGTCGAACTATTTGTCCCAGGTAAACATACTCGTCAACAACTTCGAGCTTAGTGTTCCCAACAACTACCGGCATAGGTGTGACATGGACATTAAACATGATCTTTGTTTTGTCCATGTTCATCTTAAGACCTATCCGTTGGGAAACACTATTTAGGTCATTGAGCATAGTGCTTAGGTCCTCCAGCGATTCTGCCATAAGGACTATATCGTCGGCAAATCGAAGGTGAGTGATGTACTCGCCATTGATGTTGATACCGTATCCTTTCCAGTCCAGAAGCTTGAAAACATCTTCCAATGCAGCGGTAAAGAGTTTCGGGGATATGACGTCACCCTGTCTTACACCTCTCTGCAATTGGATAGGTTTCGTACTCTGGTTCTGTACTCGGATAGCCATCGTAGCCCTACGTACAAGCACTTCAACACTTCGATATACCGACAGTCAACTTGGAATCGCTGAAGGGACTGCAGCACCGCCCAAATTTCGACGGAATCAAAGGCTTTCTCATAGTCCACATACGCGACATAGTGGCAAATTGTACTCCTCGGACTTCTGTTCAATTTGCCGAAGGGTATGTATGTGGTCTATGGTGCTAAAGCCTTTTCGGAAACCGGCTTGTTCGGGAGGCTGGAAGTCGTCAAGTCTGCGCGCCAGACGATTCGTAATAACTCTCGAAAACAGCACGTAGGCGCGGCTCAGAAGGGAAATCAGTCTGTAGTTCTTCAAGAGAGCGTTGTCGCCTTTCTTGAAGAACAAGACCACCGCACTTCTGCTCCACGCCTCCGGTGTAATGCCACCATGGAGGACGGAATTAAAGAGCTTCTGTAGGACTTCAAGTACCGGTTTTCCACCCGCTTTCAGAAGCTCCGCTGTAATTCCATCCTCGCCTGGGGCCTTGCCGTTTTAAGGTGCTGGATAGCCATTCTAATCTCGCTCAGACTGACGTCCGGGATATCATCGGAATAATGTCGGATAAGACCTATATTTTTTTATATTTAAGTACGAGGGTGGATTGAAAAGTACTCGGCCTAACCAAGAAAATAAACAAATACTAAATCAGTTATATTTTTATTTTTCTACATAATCACCATCAAGTTCAATACACTTTTGCCACCTCCCCTTCCAAGCATTTAGACCGTTGAAAAAAAAAAGATTCTTCCTTAGAGTCAAAATATGCGTCTACAGCTGCTTTGACCTCGTCGTTTGTCGAAAATCTTTGACCTCCCAAGTGCTTTTTTAGGTTAGGGAACAGAAAGAAGTCTGATGGTGCTAGATCAGGTGAATACGGCGGATGCGGTAACAGTTCAAAGCCACAGTTGTGAATTTCAGCCATTGACTGTACTGACGTGTGAACACGGGCGTTATCTTGATGAAACAGGACTTTTCTTCTGAGCATTCCTCGACGTTTTTCTTTTATTTCCTCTCGTAAACGACGTAGTAAGGTGCAGTAGTAATCAGAGTTTATATTCTGACCCCTTTCAAGATAATCAATCATAATCACACCTTTCGAGTCCCAGAATACTGAAGCCATCACCTTATTTGCCGACAAAATCGACTTAGCCTTTTTAGGGGGTGGTGAACCAGGTCTCCACTGTTTTGATTGTTGTTTTGTTTCCGGTGTACAGTAATGAACCCATGTTTCGTCCATAGTAACAAAACGATTCAAAAAATCATCTGCATCGGCTTCAAATAACTCCAAACAGTCGCGTGAAATAGTCAATCGCGTCCTTTTTTGTTCAACTGAAAGCAGTCGCGGAAACCACCTCGCAGACACCTTGTGGAAACCCAACTCGTTGACAATGATGTTTGGAGTTCGTTCATAAGAGATGCCTATAATCTCAGCTATCTCTCTAATTTTTAATCTGCGGTCTCCCATTATTAAATCAAGTACTTTTTTAATATTTTCGTCAGTAGTTGACGTCGAAGGCCTTCCAGAGCGGGGTTCATCTTTCACACTCTCTCTACCACGCTTAAATTCTGCTATCCATTTTTTGACGCATGAATATGACAGAGCACAATCGCCTAATGTACTGACCATGTCATCATGGATGGCTTTTGATGATAGCCCCTTCTTATGGAGGTACTTAATGACGGCACGCTGCTCGATTTGCTCCATTCGCGGAAATTATGTCCGATTACTTTGTTAATAAATTTATAAAATCACAACTAATTATCGCACACGTTTCGAACTTCATACAATGACTTAGTCTGAACTGAACTAAATAATGTGGCTAGATTTGATTTTTAGAATTGAATGGATCTGTGTTAGGCCGAGTACTTTTCAATCCACCCTCGTAAATTGAAATAATCTTCATACTTTTCATCGGCCTGTATAAGTTCACTGCCAGGGTTTTTCACATACTGTGACGATTTGCCTCAAATGTCACTCTTGGCAGAACTAGAAAATGGCAGTATCAGACGCACCTTAAACATTAGTTTTCAACTAGATGGTTATAGAGCTGTGGTAGACTATAGCCTCAGATGGTTAGCGCTCGCTGATAATTTTCACAGTACGCGAGCAACCCGGGTTCGATCCCCGCCGGCACCAATGAAATTGTTAAATGCAATTTTAAGTGGTGATTTACCACGCGATCAGCGGTGAAGTAAAACATCGTGAGGAAACTTGCACGTCTGAGAAATAAGAAAAAAAATATTTCGAAGACATGTGAAGTTCGCCAACACGCATTGGGGCAGAGCGGCGGACACTTCTTTACCCTAAAACCCTTTCAGAAATGAGGGGAGACCTGTGCCCAGGAGTGGGACGTATACAGGCTGTAACTTTAACTTTAGATGGTTATACTGCCATCTATTAGAAGCCATAAGATCTTTGTTGCATATCCCAAAGTTTAAGTCTTCCATAGTCAATCAATCAATCAGTCAATCAATAACCAAGGGACGTAATAAGGTAATGGATTCACTTACGCCGCACCACAATACTATCTTGAAACTTATTGGCGTTCATAAGATGAACCAACAGCTTACAGATTAGTAAGCTGAAGTGGTAATGGGCCGGCCATATAGCTCAAAGAACCAACAACTGATGAAGAAGAAAGTTTCTTGCAGCCTCGTACCGGTAAGCAAAGTGTAGGGCGATTAACTCTAGTTGGAGTAAAGACCTGGTAAGACAAGTTCATTGCTGAACATAGGCCTCCACCAAGACATTCCTTGGTGGAGGCTTATGTTCAGCAAATGACGTGGGAATAGCTGTCATGGTGATGATGGTGAATAAAACTTTATAATTGAAATCACACTTACCCCATTATATACAGGTACCAATTGTCTGCTTTCACAAGTCTTAACAGCGCTCAAAGTACTGGAACTTAGTATGCTCGGCCTGTGTTTTTTCACCAAACATTTTGCAGTCACATTAAATTTTGGGTAGTTTCCCTCACGACTCACGATTTCAATGCGAGTTTCTTTTGGATTGATTCTTTGCTGAGTTTTAATCATCCCAACTACGGTGTCATTTATGTTCAAAATGCCTGAATTTTTATTTAATCTTTTCAAATTAAAACTTCGTAACACTCTATCACTTCCGTTCGGTGCCTTCGGTGAAGGATATGTTCTATGTGGTATATGGGACAGACTTTGTTTCGGTTTGTATTTGATAACAGTTTGTCCCAGATCTGGACTGCAATGTAACAGCATGTTGCCAGGTCGCCTTGGCGTTGCCGTTATGGGTGGAGATGGTGTTCGTTTACTTAATGAATATATTTCTGCATTCTGTAATTCAGAAATGTTTATTAACTATTAATGAGAATATTAAACTAAAACATTTTTTTAATAGGATAAGGGTGACAAGCGAGCACACAGTCCACCTAATGGTAAGTGGTTGCTGTGGCCCATAGACATCTACATCTATTCTCGTTTGCAAATTAAAATGCAGGTGCGTTGTGAGCCGTGAGGACTAAGATGGAATGCCTCTTTTCCAGTAAAAAGGGCCTTCGGTTCTCTACATATGAAACACAGAAGCATTAAGCTGCTATTTTACACAGGTATTCTGTGAGAGTGTGGTCCTTCCCCGGTTGAGCTGACCCATTCGTGCTACAACTTTACAATTAATATAGCTGCAGCTTGGCTCTACCACGTTTGATACTTAACAGAAATAATGTAATTTCTCAGGCATCCCAATATGAATATATGAGTACAAATCATAATACACAAATTGGCTTTTTATAATTTTCTTTTTCTTTTTTAAGAAATCAAGTAGTTATTACTGACATAAATCATAGGCATACTATAGATCTATCTGTAGAATCTGTGTGTGGGTGTAGCAATAAAATAATACCATTAGTATGAATGTGTGATAAATGCACTATAGAGAATTTCAATTTGAACTCGTACATCTTTGCTTGACAGCCCATTTATTTGACTTAATAGTTCCCTCATCAATTTTACAATATTCCTAATAAAAATAAATTACGTGATTCGTCATTTGTGATAGTCCATATTGCATACATTTAGCATTTTTAACTAATCTGCCTATAGTGTAACATTACCCTTAGTCCTTAGTCCATTACCTTCAATTTAGCTTTGTTGCTTCTCTTTCTAACCTGTGCCATACTATGTTGCTCTCGCTCCAATTTAACTCGTTGCACAATGCTCTTCACCTCACTTGCCGAACTGAATTTTTTGGCCCATATGAGTTCAATCAGGTATATCTTCTATAAAACAATATAAAACACTAATTGTGAATGAATTGAACTGTTTCAGCATATCACAATTTCTACATTTTGTGTTTAAGCTTTGTTAAAGTATATGCTTAATCACTACATTGGTTACTAATATGACAGTGTATATATATTTTTTTAACAGAATACCATCCATCCATACATTTATTATAGCCTATAAAAGTCCACTGCTGAACATAGGCCTCCCCCATAGATTGCCTCTTAGAGGGGATTTTGCCATAATTGCCATGCTTGGCATGCGGAATGGCAACCG
This sequence comes from Parnassius mnemosyne, assembly GCA_963668995.1. Classification (NCBI taxonomy): domain Eukaryota; kingdom Metazoa; phylum Arthropoda; class Insecta; order Lepidoptera; family Papilionidae; genus Parnassius; species Parnassius mnemosyne. The sequence goes on from CAVLGL010000084.1 coordinate 31,551,200, forward strand.
CAGTTTTTTATTACTTTAAGTTGTTATTAGGAAGATGCCTCATCATCTCCTGTTTCAGTTTTACTCTGTTGCTTCATATGACACCAACGGAACAATATGAGGAAGTGGATATTCTTACGCTGCCACTACACGGTCTACCTATACCAATAATGGAATACCAATTCAATTTAATTGTTAAAATTGACCGAGGATACCTGTGGAATACCTGACATTTATTAAGACAGTAGACATAAAAACATGTCTGATTAACTAAATTTAATTTCTATCAATATTTTATTAACAAAAGCGACCTACAGTAAATAAATGTTTGTTAAAAGAGCCATGTCCTGTAATAGCACTTGTAGCTATCCTAATCTATGGCTTGTTCAATCTCATTTAGGCCTTGGTTAAACGGTTTTTATTTCTGGAAGGGCCTCCCTAGCTGCCTACAGTCTTCTAGATTTTTCATGTTTATTAAGAAATTCATACTGTTCAGCTGCTTCAAAGAGGGAGATGTCTGGTACTGCAATTGTACTTAGTACATATGTCTATCAAGCATGACAGACATAAGGTAAATCCAAGCTACAACAGTTGAGCCCAATGTACACAAGTTGACTTGACATGTGTTATTCATTCATTCCTAGTGACCCAGGTCATTCGCACATGGTATACCAGACTCTCTCGAAAGAATAGAATAGAATAATTTGAGTAATTTTTTACATTACCACTGGTTCGAAAATAACCCTCTGTCCTGGGAAGAAACCCAGTGGGACTTTTTATAGGGAGGATTTTATTCAGCGGTGGACTTTTAATAGATTGTAATGAATCAATTAATCCTGGTTTAATTCCGTCTATCATCTCTTACGATACCTATAGGACAATATAACTAGAGATGGGCAGCAGCATCCAGAGCAGCATATTCTTTACACTGGCATTAGACAGTCAATTCATAACAATTAAGTAATAGAAATTAAAACCAGATTAATTTTATGTTGTGATTTTATCATAATGTGTAATGAAAGGTTAGCTAGCTTATTATAAAAAAAAAGTAGAACTCAGATTGTTTACTCATCTTATTTTGGTAATTACATTTTTATAAGATTATATTTTCCTACTTATTAACTTAATTTATTTAAATAAATGGTTATAAGAATTTTACCTTAACATTACAAGGAAGCTTCATTGATTTCGCTAGTTGCTGCAAATATCTGTATGAACATTCTTCTAAAGTTTTCTTGGAATATGTTCCTTCATCTTCCATGATTATAGATAGTTTTCAGAAAACTTTTAATTAATAAAATTTCTTAGGATGAAAAGCACGTGCGTCTTGAAGTCATAATCGAGAAAATAAAATGATACCCGCTTGCGTAAAATTAACAACGAATTATTTAACAAATACCTGAAACTTGAAAATAGGTATACTATTAAAAAAGTATGTTTTATTGTACATAAAGTTTAATAATAAAAACGTTTTAAATAGCTATGCACTCTGTGATTGTGATTCTAAATTCAAAAATGTGCAGTGTGTATTACGTTATAAATCACAACCAATCACAACATTATAATTTCCGTCAACAGCAAATCAGTTTTGTTTTGAGTCAATATACAATATCAGCAAAGTAAACAAACACATTCAAAAATACTAATTCTTCAGTTAAAAATTAAAAACATACTCTTTGCACTACGATTTTAGATTTGTTTTGGAATATCGTAAAGTAGATTGACGTAAAGAATATTATAGATTATGGAGTGTAGAGTAGAAGGAGAACCATCTCTGTATATGAAAAGTGTCCCTAAAAACGCGTCCAATAAGGGTGGCGCTGCAGTAGCATAGGATAAATTAAAAAAAGCGCCAAAATTAATTAAAATAAGATGGCGAAATAAACAAGGACCGACCAATCCGCTTGGTTTTGTACTACGTAAATAGTTGAGGTTTTGTATACTGGCATTTTACTAACTACTCTAGTCATAAATTTTTTTAAATATTTGAATTCAGCTGACTTCACTCCGTCTACAACAGCTATATTCATATCGTAGTTTTTCATTCGCCAGCGCTATTGTGGTAGGTTTTGGAACATCTATTTTCAGTATATAGTAGGAGACTTTTTCAACTTTCGCAACTTATAACATGGTTCTCCTTCTACTCTACACTCCATATTATACGAGTAGATGCAACTTTTTTTTTTGGAGTTTATGGCCTGGTATCTAGGCTTTAGGCCAAGTCTTGAGTATTTTAATTCGGTTTATTATAATTTCCCCACTGTATTTTTGATGAATTTATATAGAGGCCCGTAATAGGATCTATTTTTTAACATATCACTCAGGCGGCGGGAGGGATCTTGCACTGTCACTTGATTTTGCACTATGTCACTAATTTCACTGACAAGAATCAATCTGTCAAATGAAAAGCATTCACATATAAATATGAAATGTTCGATATCACCAACAGAATTATTGCAGAAGGTGCAGTAGCTGCTCTCCACTATGCCCAACCGAGACAGGTGGGCCGGGACGGTGGAGTGACCAAAACGCAGTCTGTTTATAGTCGTAATAAAGTCCCGATTAGCCATTTTCAGTTTGTTATACCATGGTGCTACAGGTAGGTTTTCTTGAACATTTCCATATAATTTACACTTCTGTTCTTGGTCTTGTTTCCAAAATTCGACCCATAAACTATTGATCTGGTTGTCAATAGATTGACAACAGTCGGCCAAGATACTTTTACTATGGAGCTAACATCCAACATGTTGGTTCCATCACGTGCAATTTTATCTACTATCTCATTTCCTGTTATGCCCCTATAGATGCAACTTCTTGAATGTAGCCACAGACTAGTCTTGCTGAGACTAGCCTGCTCGGTCATTTCAAAGATCGCTCCGTACTATTTCATTTTACGGACAGTGAACTAGTTTGTTCCATTAGCTCTATTAGCTATATTCGGTAATCAGTAGGTACTACAAAGCAGTTAAAACTGTATCTATCTGTAAAAATCTTTATGGAATGGTTGTCTCAGCCAGTGAGTATCAGTCTCAGTCGTTCAATATCTGCTAGAATCGTAATGTTCTATTATTACTCGTACACAAACACACTTGATAATTTCTTGGTAAAAATAAAAGTCTAAAGCAAATTAGTGTTGAAAAAATAACGTCATCATTACATCATCATTACAGCCCTTCACAAGTCCTCTGCTGAACATAGGCCTCCCCCAAAGAACGCCACAAAGCACGGTCCCGAGCCACCTGCATCCATCGACTTCCTGCATATCTTACCAGGTCGTCACTCCATCTAGTAGGGGGACGCCCTACACTTCGCCTGCCGGTACGAGGCTGCCACTCGAGAACCTTTCTTCCCCATTGGTTGTCGGCTCTTCGAGCCATATGGCCGGCCCATTGCCACTTCAGCTTACTAATCCGTTGGGCTATGTCGGTCACTCTGGTTCTACTGCGGATATCCTCATTTCTGAGTTTATCACGCAGAGAAACTCCGAGCATAGCCCTCTCCATAGCTCGCTGAGCGACCTTGAGCTTCCTCATCCGGCCAGCAGTGAAGGACCACGTCTCAGTTCCGTATGTCGTCACTGGCAACACGCACTGGGTGTACAGTCTCGTTTTCAAGTTTTGAGGTATACCTGACGAGAAGATGTGCCGTAATTTCCCGAACGCTGCCCAACCGAGTTGAATCCGTCGATTGACATCTCGGACGAAGTTGGATTTACCTAGTCGGACTATTTGTCCCAGGTAAACATACTCGTCAACAACTTCGAGCTTAGTGTTCCCAACAACTACCGGCATAGGTGTGACATGGACATTAAACATGATCTTTGTTTTGTCCATGTTCATCTTAAGACCTATCCGTTGGGAAACACTATTGAGGTCATTGAGCATAGTGCTTAGGTCCTGCAGCAATTCTGCCATAAGGACTATATCGTCGGCAAATCGAAGGTGAGTGATGTACTCGCCATTGATGTTGATACCGTATCCTTTCCAGTCCAGAAGCTTGAAAACGTCTTACAATGCAGCGGTAAAGAGTTTCGGGGATATGACGTCACCCTATCTTACACCTCTCTGCAATTGGATAGGTTTCGTACTCTGGTTCTGTACTCGGATAGCTATCGTAACCCTACTGTACAAGCACTTCAACACTTCGATATACCGACAGTCAACTTGGCATCGCTGAAGGGACTGCAACACCGCCCAAATTTCGACGGAATCAAAGGCTTTATCATAGTCCACATACGCCAGATATAGTGGCAAATTGTACTCCTCGGACTTCTGTACAATTTGCCGAAGGGTATGTATGTGGTCTATGGTGCTAAAGCCTTTGCGTAAATCGGCTTGTTCGGGAGGCTGGAAGTCGTCAAGTCTGCGCGCGAGACGATTCGTAATGACTCTCGAAAACAGCACGTAGACTCGGCTCAGAAGGGAAATCAGTCTGTAGTTCTTCAAGAGAGCGTTGTCGCCTTTCTTGAAGAACAAGACCACCGCACTTCTGCTCCACGCCTCCGGTGTAATGCCACCATGGAGGACGGAATTAAAGAACTTCTGAAGGACTTCAAGTACCGGTTTTCCACCTGCTGTCAGAAGCTCCGCTGTAATTCCATCCTCGCCTGGGGCCTTGCCGTTTTTAAGGTGCTGGAGAGCCATTCTAATCTCGCTCAGACTGACGTCCGGGATATCATCGGAATAATGTCGGATAAGACTCGCTCTTGGATCGTTACTTACACTTGCGTGTGGCTCCAACGATGACGTGTACAGCTGCCCATAGAACCTCTCAATCTCACTTAAAATCTTAGGTGCCCCGGAAACGATGCTGCCACATTCGGTCTTCAGCTTTGACAGTTGGCTCTTTCTGGCAGACAGATCTCTGGCAAAGACTTTGGAGCCTTGGTTCCGCTCGATCGCTTCTTCAATACGAGCTGTATTGAAGTTGCGTAAGTCCCGCCGCATGCATTTGGAGATCTGTCTGTTCAGTTGCCTGTATGCTGTCAAATCTGTTGAAGAATGTAACTTCATCTCCCGTCTAACAGCCATGAGATTAAGAGTGTGATCGGAGAGTTTTTGTGTTCTTCTGCGGCGGGTCTTGCAGAACTTAGCTCCGACCGCATGGACAGTTTCCACGAGCTTGTCATTCAAATCGTCCACTTCATTGCAGTCTTCTAGGCACTGAAAACGGTTTTGTAACTCGAGCTGAAAGGTTTCGGGACTTTGGATTAGAGCACGAGGGGGACGGGAAAAAATAACGTAAATGAAATAAAATCCGATATCCATAACATGAGAAAATAAAAAGCATCCAAAGATGCAATTACTATTAAAAAGATAATAAAAAGCACAAAAAATGCACGTCAAGAATTTTTCTATAACTTCAATTTTATTATATTTTTTACGCGATCGCAAGTGCCGAAACTAAGTCTAGCAAATGTTTCTTTGCATCTATTTATTAAGTATAATAAATAAAAAATTATGTAAACACGGCGAGCATCTATTCGGTTGATTTTTTTAATAGGATAGGGTGACAAACGAGCACACAGTCCACCTGATGGTAAGACCCATAGACATCCACATCTATCCTCAATAAAGAATCAAAATGCAGATGCGTTGTCACTCATGAGGACTAAGATGGAATGCCTCTTTTCCAGTAAAAAGGGTCTCCGGTTTTTTACCCTCACCATGCGAAACACAGCAGTGTTAAGCTGCTATTTTGCGCTGGTATTCTTTTTTTTTATAGGAGTGGGGGCAAACGAGCATGCGGCTCACCTGATGGTAAGTGACTACCGCCGCCCATGAACAATTGCAACACCAGGGGAATTGCAGATGCGTAGCTGGCCTTTTAAAAAGGAGTAGGCTCTTTTCTTGAAGATCCCTAAGTCGTATCGATCCGGAAAAATTGCTAGTGGTAATCAATTCTACAAGGAAGTTGTGCGAGGGAGAAAACTTTTTCTAAATCACACAGTGGTTGACCGCCAATCATCCAGATGTTATGGATGGTATCGCGAGTTTTGTCACGATTTGCGGTGGTGAAATTGAGCGGCTGGAATTAGTCCGAACAATTCCTCAGAGCACTCCCCCGTGATAGATGCGATAAAATATGCAAAGAGATGCAACATCTCTACGCAGTGCCAGTGAGTCAAGCCGATCGGAAAGAACTCAGTCGTCGACGATTCGAACCGCTCTGCGCTGGATGCGGTTAAGTGGAAGGAGCTGGCACTGGGGAGCCCCTGCCCAGAGATGGGAACAACCCTCCACCTCCCATGGCCCCACCGACCCTCAGGTCATACGGGCCGAATCTCGGGAGATGCGCGCGGTACTTGCACGTGGCTCTTTCCCGCGCACACTTTCTTGACTCCCTACAAATATTTAATCTATTCCTTGTCCCAGTTTAACGTCATTCTCCCCCTTCTGGGGCTGACGACACATTGACGCCTACGTCGTCGGGCGCTCCTACCAGCCTTCCATCCTGCCTTGTCCTGCGATCGTGCCACCTATGCGCAAACTCGCGCAACAGTCCGTAGAGATGGGAACAGTATTCCATGTGAGGCCGAACCTGCGCCTTGTAAAGTTGCAGGCGCTGTGCCGGCATGAAATACTGTACCGCTCTGCTGAGCACGCCAAGCTTTTTAGAGGCCAATTTGGCCTTCTCTTCCAAGTGACCACGAAACTCGATATGTCGACTCCGAGGATTCCGATACTGGCTGAGGCAAGAAGGGGAGTGCCTTGAAACTGAGGAGATACGACAAAGGGGTTCTTTTTAGCAGTAAACGCGCAACCTTGTGTCTTCTGAGGATTAAACTGGACTAGATTTAGTCGCCCCCAATCCGAGACTTTGTTCAGCAAAGACTCGACTTCAGACACAAGTTTGTTTCGGTACTAGGCGACGTTTTTCCGAGAAATATTGGCATGGCCGGTGTATAGAGCATCACCAGTGCTGTCATTCGCATAGCAATGAATGTTACCAGTTAGCAACATATCATTGATATGCAGAAGAAACAGCGTTGGTGATAGCACACAGCCTTGTGGAACACCAGCGTTAATAGGCTTGTAGTAAGAGCATGCACCGTCTACAACGACCTTGATGTTCCGATCTGCAAGGAAGTTGGTGATCCAACTGCACAATTTCTCGAGAAGCCCATAGGAAGGGAGCTTTGAAAGAAGCGCTTTGTGCCAAACCCGATCGAAGGCCTTCGCTATGTCCAAACTAACGGCCAACGCCTCCCCCTTGGACTCCACTGCCTCCGCCCATCTATGAGTTAGGTAACCCAAAAGATCACCAGCTGAGCGACCTCGACGGAAACCGTACTGGCGGTCACTAATCAGCTGGTTATCCTGAAGATACCGTATGAGCTGGCTGTTAATAATGGATTCCATTACTTTGGAGAACAATGAGGTGATAGCGATAGGCCTGTAGTTGGACGAATCTGAGCGGTCGCCTTTTTTAGGGATCGGGTGCACCAAAGCTGTCTTCCATGAGTTCGGGACTATGCCAAGGGAGTAGGAGTACCGGAAAAGACGCGTCAAAACCGGTGCCAACTCCGGAGCACACGTCTTGAGCACAATAGGTGGGACTCCATCAGGCCCACTCGACTTGTTGACGTCCAGGGAGAAGAGTGCTTTACGCACCGAGCGCTGTGTAAACGGCACTTCCTGCATGGAGCACTCACACCGCGGGATGGTCGGCAGTGTGTTCCCCCCGTTATCTAGAGTCTAGTTGGAAGCAAAAATGGAGCCTAGCAGATCGGCTTTCTTTTTTGCGTCATAGGCCAGTGAGTCGTCCACCCTGTGCAGAGATGGCAGAGATGGCTTACATGGTATGGCGTATGGCGTTTCCGAAGGGAGGCTAATTAGTTTCTCGCCAATTCTGCCGATGTGCTCTGGCTTTGCCTTGGCAATGACAATTTTTAAGGACCTGGAGGCGGAATTATACTTCTTTTTAAGAGCGCTGGTATTTACATTCCGGGACGTTGATGCGTGAGCCCAGGTTCGGTAGCACTCCTGCTTATAACGTGATGCAATTTTACAGGAGTGACCAAACCATGGCTGATTTCTGCCTCCGATAGGCACTTAGACTTAGGTCGAGCCTAGGGCCTACAGCCAGTACAACATCGAGCACCGCCAAGAACGGATGTAAGGTAAAAATATGGTCTAAGCAAGAATTAAAAAATAAATTTTGTTTAGTTTAAATTCTTGTGTATTCCGATATTCCACACATCAATCCGTGCCCGCTGAGTGCTCCTACATAATCATCCTTATATGAGGTTGATGTTTTTAGATGTTAATGTCACCGACTGATCTGAATAGAGTCACTTAAGATGAACTCACATTTATCAGCACCGTATCATCTACAAATCAGCATCAAATACAAATATTTGAAAAATCGTTCCTCATCGTGTAATAAGTCTTTAAATAAAGTGAAATATTTTCCATACAACTGCCTTCTTATATTAATATTGTGATTCAGAATCTTCTTTTCCTTCGAATTTTATTTTCTGCTTCCTATGCCAATAAGCAGGCTATTACAACATTTTTTCCATAGCGGTCCGAGCAATTCCGATAGATCAATGTCACTGTACCGTTTCACATCAGTGCAGTGGTTGGAAAAAACTGCGAAAGTTGTTGGCAGTACAAAAGATTTGCGTACGGGGCGTACGGTGCGTACGTGCCAATGTGCGAGGCCATCATCCGTAAATGCGGCGCGTACGATGCTGACAAATGTGCGTTCAGCTTTAGGTATCGCAATGACATCAACATTTTTTAATATTGTAATAATATTATTGTAAAATGTTATTGTTATTTAAAATTTTATAATTTTATTATACTTTTATTATACGACATACATTACTTACACACATTTTTACAAATTATATTTTCTGTTTTACTATAATCAAGGGACAATAACCAATCTCGAACTTTAACTTTACATTCATGTCTGGAAAGAGGATAAAAATTTAGATTTCTATTTAACTTATTATAAAGCACTGAGGATAGATATGAACTTTGTCGCCCAGAAAAAGCAGTTGGACATCTGCCAATAACCAGTACATCCGGTATTCTGCGTTTATTACGAAAGATCTCAGGGTCATAAGGAGTTACAGCATGTTTCATTAAGATCAACTGTTGGATGTACAATTGCCTGACAGTCAACAGTTTGCATTCTTGGTAAAGCAGATTTGAAGGATACCTGAACGGTTTAAAAGTCATAGTTTTTAGGAGACATCTTTGAGCTCTTTCTAATTTTATCATAAATGTTTTGCATGCTCCACCCCAGGCAACTATACAATAACCTATAATTGATTGTGCTAAGGCGTAGTATACAGTTCTTAATAAATTAAAGTCAGCGATGTGCCTTAGCCTTTTAAATGTCCAAATAAGTATCCTAGTGCGCGATGAAATAAGGTCTGTGTGGGAGCCAGCTTAGTTTCTCGTCTATAATTACTCCGAGATATTTAATTGATTTGGATTTCATCATTTTAGGGCAAAGGCAAGTATCTGTTGACTGTGAACCACAAGAGTGTACTGTTAGTTGTACATCGTTAACAGTTTGGGTGTTGGTTATATGGAACTGCATATAGGTGGACTTAGATATATTAAGAGTCAGTAGATTCTCCTCAAGCCAATTTGCCACAGTTTGAAGACCCCTCATCGCAAACTCCTGGACCTCAGGCCAAGTCTCTCCGTAGAAAATTAAGGCTGTATCATCAGCATAAGTAAATAGCTTGCCTTGACTTAGTGTCATTGAGCACAGGTCGTTAATGTAAACCAGGAAGAGATTTGGTCCCAGGATACTGCCCTGAGGGACTCCAAACGTGACACAGGCATCTGAGCTAATAACTTTTTTTATTTTTACTCTCTGCACACGGTCATATAGAAAATCCTTAAAAATAGAAAGGGCAGAATCTCTTATTCCAATTTTTTCTAGTTTGTTTACAAGAATTGGTATCGAAACGGTGTCGAAAGCTTTGGCTAAATCTAGGAAAATCCCTACACACTTCTGTTTATGGTCCAGTTTATTTGTTACAAATTCGGTCAAGTTACGAACAGCATCTTCTGTACTAACACCCGCTCTGAATCCGAACTGCATATTAGATAAGATATTATATTTGTTTAGAAATTTAACCAAACGATTATTAAGCATCCTTTCTAAGATTTTGAAAGAGCAGGTAGCACAGAGATCGGCCTGTAATTTTCAACAACGTCCCGAGCCCCATTCTTGTAAACAGGAGTAATGAGAGATCTTTTAAAAACTTTTGAAAAGCATCCTTGTTCAAAACAGATTTTAAAAAGGGTTGTGAGTGGCAGAAGTATTTTATCCTTGGTCATTTTAAGGAAGACAGCAGGAATGGAATCCCAACCAATAGCACAATCATTTCTAAGACCCATCAATATTGTTTCAACTTCTAACTCGTCAGGAGAATCGAGCACAAATGAATTAAGCGACCAGGGCATAGTATTAACATTAGCAGGTTTAACACCGTTTGCTAGAATTTTATCAGCTAATTTTCTACCTAAAGTTGAAAAATAGTAATTAGCTCTCTCCACTGAATCTGTAGGATTTTTAATGATCAAATTTTCAGCGTAATTTTTTTTAGTATCAAACCCGGAGATGGCTTTAATTGCAGACCAAGTTTCTTTACTGTTTTTTGCATTTGCCAAAAGACTTTTTTCATATTGGCGCTTGAGCTTACTTAACAAGAAATTGCAGTAATTCCTATAACGCTTATAAGAAATTTGAAGTATTTCATTGTCAGGGTTCTTTTTCAGTTTTTGGTGAAGTTTATCGCGGTGACGGATAGACCTTATCAGTCCAGGCGTCATCCAGGCCTTAAGCGTTCGTTTCGCTCTAGGAATCTTAATTTTAACAGTATTTTTCTTTATGGCAGAGGCTAGTAAATCAACAAATTTTTCGGCAGCCGTGTCTGCATTTGAAGTTGAAGATATAAAAGAAAAATCAGCAGACTCTATAGATTTGATGGCATCATCATGATTTATTTTATCAATGAAAATATTATTAGGCTTGCGTTTGGAGTTCAAAGAAACATTTGTTAAGATTAAGGAGTGATCAGTGATTACACTATCGAGTTTTTTTTTTTTTTTTTTTTTTATAGGAGAGGGGGCAAACGAGCATGCGGCTCACCTGATGGTAAGTGACTACCGCCGCCCATGAACAACCGCAACACCAGGGGAATTGCAGATGCGTTGCCGGCCTTTTAAAAAGGAGTAGGCTCTTTTCTTGAAGGTCCCTAAGTCGTATCGGTCCGGAAAAATCGCTGATGGTAATCGATTCCACAAGGAAGTCGTGCGAGGAAGAAAACATCTTCTAAATCGCACAGTGGTGGACCGCCAATCATCCAGATGGTGTGGATGGTATCGGGAGTTCTGCCGCGATGTGCGTTCATGAAATTTGGCGGCTGGGATTAATCCGAACAATTCCTCAGAGCACTCCCCATGGTAGATGCGAAAGAAAATGCAAAGAGATGCAACATCTCTTCGCAATGCCAATGAATCGAGCCGATCGGAAAGGGCTCGGTCGTCGACGATTCGAGCCGCTCTGCGCTGGATGCGGTCAAGTGGAAGGAGCTGGCACTGGGGAGCCCCTGCCCAGAGATGGGAACAGTATTCCATGTGAGGCCGAACCTGCGCCTTGTAAAGTTGCAGGCGGTGTGCCGGCATGAAATACTGTCCCGCTCTGCTGAGCACGCCAAGCTTTTTAGAGGCCAATTTGGCCTTCTCTTCCAAGTGACCACGAAACTGCACGTCACTCGATATGTCGACTCCGAGGATACCGATACTGGCTGAGGCAAGAAGGGGAGTGCCTTGAAACTGAGGAGATACGACAAAGGGGTTCTTTTTAGCGGTAAACGCGCAAACTTGTGTCTTCTGAGGATTAAACTGGACTAGATTTAGTCGCCCCCAATCCGAGACTTGGTCCAGCAAAGACTCGACTTCAGACACAAGTTTGTTCCGGTACTCGGCGACGTTTTCCCGAGAAATATTGGCCCGGCCGGTGTATAGAGCATCACCAGTGCTGTCATCCGCATAGCAATGAATGCTACCAGTTAGCAACATATCATTGATATGCAGAAGAAACAGCGTTGGTGATAGCACACAGCCTTGTGGAACACCAGCGTTAATAGGCTTGTAGTCAGAACATGCACCGTCTACAACGACCTTGATGCTCCGATCTGCAAGGAAGCTGGTGATCCAATTGCACAATTTCTCGGGAAGCCCATAGGAAGGGAGCTTCGAAAGAAGCGCTTTGTGCCAAACCCGATCGAAGGCCTTCGCAATGTCCAGACTAACGGCCAACGCCTCCCCCTTGGACTCTACTGCCTCCGCCCATCTATGGGTCAGGTAGACTAGAAGATCACCAGCTGATCGACCCCGACGAAAACCGTATTGGCGGTCACTGATCAGCTGGTGATCCTCAAGGTACCGGATGAGCTGGCAGTTAATAATGGATTCCATTATTTTGGAGAACAAGGAGGTGATCGCGATAGGCCTATAGTTGGACGGGTCTGAGCGGTCGCCTTTTTTAGGGATCGGGTGGACAAAAGCTGTCTTCCATGAGTTCGGGACAACGCCATGGGAGTAGGAGTACCGGAAAAGACGCGTTAGAACCGGTGCCAACTCCGGAGCACACGTCCTCAGCACAATTGGGGGGATTCCGTCAGGCCCACTCGACTTGTGGATGTCAAGGGAGAGGAGTGCTCTGCGAACCGAGCGCTGTGAGAATAGCACATCCGGCATAGAGCACTCACACCGCGGGATGGTCGGCGGTGTGTTCCCCCCGTCATCAACAGTCGAGTTGGACGCAAAAAGGGAGCCTAAAAGGTCGGCCTTCTCTTTTGCGTCGTGGGCCAGTGAGTCGTCCTCCCTGTGCAGAGATGGTAGTGATGGCTTACAGAAATTCCCTTGGACAGCCTTGGCGAGAGACCAGAATGCACGGGTTCCCGAAGGAAGGCGAACTAGTTTCTCGCCAATTCTACCTATGTGCTCAGACTTTGCCTTGGCAATAACTCTTTTGAAGGACCTGGAGGCGAAGTTATACTTCTTTTTAAGTGTGCTGGTGTTTACATCCCGAGTCACCGAAGCCGCAGCCCAGGCTTGATAACACTCCTGCTTTCTGCGCAATGCAGTCTTACAGGAGCGACCAAACCAAGGCTGAGATCTGCCTCCAATGGGTACCACAGATGATGGAATAAATAGTTCCATTCCCTGTAGCACCACATCAGTGACAGAGTCAGCAACAGCGCTGGGATCATCCGGCGAGAAGCAAACACGCCCCCATGGGTAGGATGCAAAGAAAGACCGCATTCCGTCCCAATCCGCCGACCTGTAATGCCAAACACGGCGGCAACCTGCAGAACGCAACCGCGAAGGGAGCGTGAGTGGCACCATACTCCGGATCAGACAATGGTCCGAAGAGCCGAGAGGGGCATCGACGGAAACCTGATATCCGTCCGGATGAGAGGTCAGCAGAAGGTCCAACAGGGAAGGTGTATGATCCTCCACATCTGGAATCCGTGTAGGCGAAGTAACCAGTTGTGTCAGACCATATGCCAAAGCAAAGTCATAAACAGATCTCCCCGCATGATCGGTTAAACGTGAACCGAGCCATTCGGCATGGTGGGCGTTAAAATCGCCAAGGATCACGATCTCTGCGGATGGGACCTGTTGTAGCAAGGAATCTGTAGCCATTTGGACGTGGTCGATGAGTCGGTCTGTTTCGGCATTACCGCTATGGGACCTATAGAGGCACCCGTAGACGCGCGGATGGTCGTCGCTGTCTACGCGTAGCCAAAGGATGGACAGGTCCGAACCTTCAAGACTGCCGAGGCGTCGAGAACAGATGTCCTCTCTGACATACACGCAAACTCCAGCCCGAGGCACAAAGGAGTGCTCCAATTTGTACCCCGGGCAGGAGAGATACGAAATATCAGCCGGAGAGGAAACCTGCGTCTCGGTCAGAAAGAGCAAGGCCGGCTTCGCCGTCTCGAGATGGTAGTGGACGGCGTTTAGGTTAGAGTGAAGTCCCCTGATGTTGCAGAAATTCACGGATAGCGTGGCAGGGGTCGCCTTGGTATTGTTGCTCAGTTTGCCCCAAGCAGTTTTGTTTTTGAGCGGAATTTTGCCCCCCCCAGAATACGCGGGGCAGCCTGAGCACCCACGCTCAGGATTGGAATAACATGGTCGTGGATGCTCAGCGAGGGATTCTCCAGGGGTACTGGTACCCTCCTGGGGTAGTCTACTTTGTAATTCCGCTACCATGTTGATGGGGGGGGGGGGGAATTGGGCCTCCGGCCACCTGCACTCACCAGACGAAACGCAGAAGCAGAGCCTCTACTTCACGCCGGTATTCTGTGAGGTCGTGGTACCAACCCGGCTCGAGCCTGCCCATACGTGCAACAGCAAAAAAACTGCTGCGGGGCTCTACCACCGTTATTGAGTGTTTAATACTGTTTTCACCATAACATGGTCTAAACAATTATTGATACGGGTGGGATAGGTATGACCTGGTAAAAGACCTAATCCTGCAGTTAAATTTAAATAAGGCTCACAGTCTTTGTCTTTATTGCCTTGAATAATATTTATATTGATATCGCCCATACTAAATATGTTACTAGATTTTAAGGGACGAATAATTTTTTCTACAGAATCTAAAAAGTTGTCAATATAATAATAGGAGGGTGATCTATATACCGCTAATATTACTATATCTGGATTTATTTTAATCAAAAGATAGTTACCACCATTTGAATCAGGTTCTGTTATTATACAATCAATTGAGTGTTTAGAATAAACTGTTATACCATCATTTTGGATTGAACATTTTTTTGAGAAATGACATTTGTAACCTGGAAGCCGAGGAATAGGCTTATTAACATCAAGGCGACATTCTGTTAGTATTATAATATCTGGTTCAAATGAAAGTTGTGATATATATGCCATAAAGCCATCCAGGTTTTTATAGACGCTACGTATATTTTGTGCAATGATATTCAAAGAATTACAGGATTTCCTGACAATATCATTGCATTTTAAAACATCACACACAAAAGATGAAGCCACCCTAATATTATCAATATCAGATAGAATTTGATTCTGTAATTCAGGCATTTTTAAAGAGGAAAAATTCATTGTCACATCTATAGTATTATTTATAATCCATGTTGAATAAAAACAGTTTCTGTTTCTGTTCCTGACGATAAAGGGATTTTCCTCGAATTGGGAAGCTGTAACAGAACGAGTGTAGGTTTCGAGATATACTTTCACTTCTGTTTACTTCCACTATCTATAAAAGTTTTTATTTTTTCTTTCACTAATAAAAAGTGACAAACGAACTTACGAGTACAGTCCATCTGAAAGTAAGTGTCCACTGCAGCCCATGTACACCTGAAAACTTAGAGTACACTTAGCATAGCTTGCTCTATATTCTAAGTATGAAACCTTACTTCAAACAAAAGAGGCTACAAAATGCTTTGTCACTTCCGGTAACTAAGATGGATTGTCTCACACACTTTTTATATTGCTTTTCCATATAGGTACCCTCTATCTATAATATGTCTAGGTAGGTAGTGGCAGCGCAAAGGATTTTTCCCACTATGTGTCTATTTTATTACATAACTTTACATGTGGGAATGGTGAAATGAAATAATATTTAAAGAGTAAAACTTTATTGTTTTATTATTATTTTGTGTAACTTTTTATATCCGGAAGTAAAGGTTGTCCGAACTTTTGATGACGCTGTATCATTTTTCTGAAGGGATGAATGGGGTTTGTGCTGAAATAAGAATAAAAAAAACTTAATTAGTATGAAAGCAAATAAATAAAAGAGGCTTACGACTTTGCAATGACTAAAGAAGATTCGCAAGCGTTTACCGCTTACCGAGTTTAATCCCATGTCGGTTGGAAGTTCTCCCCTTTTCCCACCCACGGCCAAAATAATAAGTAAAAGTTACTGCCTCTATAAAAAGTTGTAATGCACTGGTAGAGTTACCAGGACCTGAAATTGAGAATCCGGTTTGCACCCGGTCAAAAATCCTGATTTTTGGCAATAAATCCTGTCTGCGGCCGGCATCCCGGCAATAAATAGATTGTAATTACGCTTTATTTCTTGTCCAATGACCATTGTGGCTATTGTGGATGATTTGCGCAGTGTTTTTCCATTACTAGCAACAGCTATCAAAAAGTTGGTTTCTTCTCAAAATTTTGTTGGAAATTACGACCTGTACAACCATTACGCCGAGTATGTCATACCTAAATCGGCATTCAAAACAGTTTCATTGATCTTGGCTGGAATCAAACTCGGGTAGCTCCTATGATGTCGAACTATAAGCAGGCCTGTCTCACTCCGCGCTTTAGGAATGAAGATATACCTACGCTGCGTGGACCCTTACAAGGGGTTAATTCCGTGAGGTTGTCACTCGCGCGTGACATTCAATCTTAATTTTTCTTGATTTTGTATATTAACCTTCCTCACTTTTAACAATAATGTTCTTATTATCAGCAACTTACTAATACATTGCATGCAACACCTCACTGTATTCTACTACCAACTAATATCAAAGGATTCAATTTGTTTTTTCACTACACCTAACCCTACAGTGGGAGCGGCCTTAACAAAGGCGTGTAACGGGCTAAGTGATATAGATACTCGCACTCGCACAATCGGTAGGCTATTTTAACGAAGGTCACATCGGAGGCGTGCAAAGCATTATAATCATTAGCGACGTTATAACTAGTCTTCACTCCATCCAGTGGGGGGAGGCCCTACACTTGGCCTACTGGTACGAGGCTGCCACTCGGGAACCTTTTTTCCCCATCGGTTGTCGGTTCTTCGAGCTATATAGCCGGCCCATTACCACTTCAGCATACTAATCCTTTGGGCTATATCGGTTACTCTGGTTCTACTACGGATATCCTTGTTTTTAAGTTTATCACGTAGAGAATCGCTGAGCATAGCCCTCTTCATAGCTCGCTGAGCGACTTTGAACTTCCTCATACGGCCAGCAATGAAAGACTACGTCTCAGATCCAAAGATCATCACTGGCAATACGCACTAGTTGTACAATCTAGTTTTGGGGTTTTGAGGTATGTCTGACGAGAAGATGTGTCGTAATCTCCCAAATGCTGCCCAGCCGAGTTGAATCCATCGATTGACCTCTCGGTTGAAGTTGGACTTACTTAGTTGGACTATTTGTCCCAAGTAAACATACTCGTCAACAACTTCGAGCTTCGTGCTCCCAACAACTACCGGCATAGGTGTGACATGGATGTTAAGCATGATTTTTGTTTTGTCCAACTTCATCTTAAGACCTATCCAATGGGAGACACTATTGAGGTCATTAAGCATAGTGCTTAGGTCCTCAAGCGATTCTGCCAGAAGTACTATATCGTCGGCAAATCGAAGGTGAGCGATGTACTCACTATTGACGTTAATACCGTATCCTGTCCAGTCCCGTAGCTTGAAAACATCTTTCAATGCAGCGGTGAAGAGTTTCGGGGATATTACGTCACTCCGTCTTACACGTCTCTACAGTTGAATAGGTTTCGTATTCTGGTTCTGTACTCGGATAGCCATCGTAGCCCTAACAACCATCGTAGCCCAAACACTTCAGCACTTCGATATACCGACAGTCCACTTGGCACCGCTGAAAGTACTGCAGTACCGCCCAAATTTCGACGGAATCAAAGGCTTTCTCATAGTCCACATACGCAAGATAAAGTGGCTGATTGTACTCTACTGTCTTCTGAACAATTTACCGAAGGGTATTTATGTGATATATGGTGCTAAAGCCTTTTCGGAAACCGGCTTGTTCGGGAGGCTAGAAATCGTCAAGTCTGCATGCGAGACGATTCGTAATGACTCTCGAAAACAGCACGTAGACGCGGCTCAGAAGGGATATCGGTCGGTAATTCTTAAAGAGAGCGTTGTCGCCTTTCTTGAAGAAGTAGAATACGTCACTTCTGCTCCACGCCTCCGGAGTAGTGCCACCATGGAGGACGGAATTTAAGTGCTTCTGAAGGACTCTAAGTACCGGTTTTCCACCCGCTTTCAGAAGCTCCGCTGTAATTACATCCTCGCCCGGGGACTTGCCGTTTTTAAGATACTGGAGAGCCATTCTATTCTTGCTCAGACTGACGTCCGGGATATCATCGGAATAGTGTCGGATAAGACTTGTTCTTGGATCGTTACTCACACTTGCATGTGGCTCCAACGATGACGTGTACAGCTGTCCATAGAACATCTCAATCTCACTCAAGATCTCAGGTGTCCGAAAACCATGCTGCCACATTCGGTCTTCAGCTTCGACAGTTGGCTCTTTCTGGCAGACAGATCTCTTGCAAAAACTTTGGAGCCCTGGTTACGCTCGATTGTTCCTTCAATACGAGCAGTATTAAAGTTGCGTAAGTCCTGCCGCATGCGTTTGGAGATCTGTCTGTTCAATTTTTTTTTATAGAATAGGGTGACAAACGAGCACACAGTCCACCTGATGGTAAGTGGTTGCTGTGATATCTACATTTCTCCTCAATAAAGAATCAAAATGCAGATGCGTCGTCACCCGTGAGGACTAAGATGGAATGCCTCTTTTCCAGTAAAATGGGTCTCCGGTTCTCTACACTCACCATACGAAACACAGCAGTATCAAGCTGCCATTTTACGCTGGTATTCTGTGAGAGCGTGGTCCTTCCCCGGTTGAGCCGACCCATTCGTGCTACAACTATAGTAGTAATGTATCTCCAGCATGGCTCTACCACGTAAATTGCCTGTATGCTATCAAATCTACTAAAGACTGCAGCTTCATTTCCCGTCTAACAGCCATGAGATCAAGAGTGTGATCGGAGAGTTTTTGTGTTCTTCTTCGGCGGGTCTTGCAAAGCTTAGCTACGACAGCGTGGACAGGTTCCACGAGCTTGTCATTTCTATCGTTCACTGCATTTAAATCTTCTAGGCACTGAAAACGGTTTTGTAACTCGAGCTGAAAGGTTTCGGGGCTTTGGATTAGAGTACGAGGGGACGGAGCATTTATTTCATTAGACGACACCTCTCCAACTTAATGTTTAGGTTCAGTGTGCCTCTAACAATTCGGCGATCGCTACCAGTTTCATCCTCGCGATCACTGAGACATCACTGAATAGTTGCCGTCTAGTCGTCATAATGAAGTCAATCTCATTTTTTGTCGAACCGTCGGGGCTCAACCAGGTCCACTTCCTGTGAGGCCGCTTCTGGAAGAAAGAGTTGATCATAAAGAGTCCCTCTTTCTCCATGAAGTCGCCCAGCTGCTGGTCCCTTGGGTTCCGCTGTCCTATTCCGAATTTGCCTACTTTCAGATCACCGTTCTTTCTTGTGCCTAGTTTTGCCTTGAAGTCTGCCATTAACACCGTTTAGTGGGTTTTGGAGGAATGCATGACGCCGTGGACTGGGGGCCGTTTATTAGTGTCATTGCTCGTAGGGGTGTATTGCCATAGTTGCCATGCTTGGCGAGCGGGTTGGCAACCGCAGTTTTTTTATTCCTTTTTGCTGTTATCAGAAAGATGCTGCTGCCCGTTTTTTGCCTCAGTTTCCCTCTGTCCACTTTTACGACACCCACATGAAGATATGGGCTAGTTGGTATTTTTCCCCGCTACTACACGGGGCGGGTAAGAATACCCACGACCCCATATATGCCTTATTTAGTAAATAATAATTATAACTTTAACAAAAAGTAAAAACCGATTTCAAATCGCTAAGAAAGAAGTTACTTATTTGCTACCCTTCGTGGTGATTTTTTCTCTCCAAATGTATATTGGAATTACCCTTGAAATATAAACTATTTAATAAAAAAGAATCATCAAAATTGGTTCACAATTTGCAAAGATATCGCGTAACATACATACAAAAAACACACTTTCTCCTCACACAACTTCCTCCTTTTTAAAATGGGTCAAAACGGGCCTTCGGTTCTCGTCAAACACCATAGCATTATAAGTTTTTTTTTATAGTATAAAGGTGACAAACGAGCACACAGTCCACCTGATGGTAAGTGGTTGCTGGCCCATAGACATCTACATCCATCCTCGTTTGTGAATCAAAATGCAGGTGCGTTGTCAGCCGTGAGGACTAAGATGGAATACTTCTTTGCCTGTAAAATACCAATTTAAAAAAAAAAAACTGCTATTTTAAATTGATATTCTATAAGAATTTTAGAGTATAAGTTGCTTGCTTATGTATACTCATAAGATAAGAATGAAGTCCACGGATGAATCTACCACTGACCGAGGAAAGACATTCGTGCTAAACATTGAGTTATATGTACTACGTACTAGAGAAGCCATTCCAAACAAAAATTGTGTCCTACTCTATGTCATCGCGCATGCGCGGGAGTAGTAGTCGCGCATGCGCGAAGACTTTAATATAAAATAAGATATTAAAATAAAATAAATATAAGAATTTAATATAAAATATCTTAATTTAATCTAAACAAAGATATTTCTAAATAAAATGTAATAATAATTATTTTATGGAATTCACAAATCTTCAATTTACGCAATATTTAGTTTGTATGGATTGCACTACAGTTCAGTTGATAGTCAATGTTCGGAATGGCTTCTCTAGTACGTAGTACATATAACTCAATGGTGCTAAAGAAATAAAATAATTAAAAACTCTTCAGTGCAAAGCAAATTGAAACCTATGCAATATCTTGTCAAAACTTTTAATGACGTTACCCGACGATTTTTTAATTAATTTTGCATGCCTATAACAACATCGAGCCTACACCTCAATATCTCCCTCACGACCCTCAACATCTTGTTTTTTGAATAAGAAATGTAATGAGTGTTACTTGTATCACCTCTCTCCATCTAAATGAATATTGACTTTGTCTCTCATGGCCTCTTTGAACATAATGGCTTCCTTCGTAAAAGGGCGTTGTTTACATTCGACATTTTGTAATTCAGTTTCCTGAAAAAGCAACCTTGCTAAATTTTATAAAAAAATGAATGCATACATTTGAAAAAATTGTCAATAAAATAAAGTAAGTAGGTTAATTTGAAACAAAAGCACTGAAATTAGAAATATTTGGTTATTAAATATGAACGGGGAAATTTTTCGTATAGTGGCTGTGTAAGAATATCCACTACCTCATTATCATCCCGTGGTTATCGTAGGAGGCGATAGAGGGAAACAAACAAGCAGATGGGCAGCAGCGTCTTCCTGATAACAACTTAAATATGGTTGCCAGCTCGCCAGCTAAACGAGACAACTATAGCACAATCCTTCCTATGAGGTAGTCTATGGGGGAAGCGAATGTTAAGCAGTAGAAGTTTCATAGGCTGTAATGTAGTAATGTGGTGATGGGCAAAATTTTACTTGTAGTTGGCAATACACTTTAAAAATATTATACAAGTTTGGGCAATTCTTTCAAGTTCATTATACATTTTTAACGTCGTAGAGTCATGCTGCATCTATTAGTAGTATAGTTGTAGCACGAATAGGTCGACTCGACCGGGGAAGGATCACGCTCTCACAGAATACCAGCGTCAAATAGCAGCTTAATGCTGCTGTGTTTCGTATGGTGAGTGTAGAGAACCGGAGACCCTTTTTACTGGAAACGAGGCATTCCATGTTAGTCCTCACGGCTGACAACGCATCTGCATTTTGATTCACAAACGAGGATAGATGTTTGTAGATGTCTATGGGCCACAGCAACCACTTACCATCAGGTGGACTGTGTGCTCGTTTGTCATTCATATCCTATAAAAAAATATAAACTTTCTCGACTGTCACCAATTCACACTTCTCTTGCTCCTTTCTCATAGATAGTGTTAATAAAGTATGTACTGTGTGAATTAATTAATAAAGAGTACTATTAAATGTGCATTTGATTTGAAACTTTTTTATATTACCAAAATCTTCTGGTTATTTTTTATTTGGTTTGTCAGCATATTTCTATATTCGATTTGTTTTTTTAATTCCTCATTAGCGCTATTCAATCTTCGTTGTAATTCCAAGTACGCTGTTTTTTTAACTCGTTCCATCTGCTCTCTTCTTTCTATTCGTTCTTTTTTATTTTGGCGGTTTAATTCTTCTAAATATTGTTTGTAATTTTGCAGAGCTTTCTGTAAATAAAAGAAATTGATATCACGAATAATGTTAAAATTTAGGGTGAAATTTCTGAAGCGTATACAGACAGAATAAAATATAGTTTTATCAACCTCTCTTTCTATTTTCTTGACAATTTCTTCTTGTATTGTATGTTCATCGTTTTCTTTTTCAGCTTTTGTTTTATATTCTTGAATAATTTTGTTTGTTTCGTTTTCTAAATCTGCAGCCACTTTTCTTTCGCGATTATGGTGATCCACGAAAACTAATTCTTCTTGTTTTAACGCTCGCTAAAATACAATAAAACTGCGTTAATCTATATCACCATAGTAATCAATACAGCCCTAATAATTTATAAATGTAGAATTGACTTCTTCCATTCTTAGAACAATTTTATTAGCTTGACCTGTTATATTCAGTTATTATTTACTACCGGATGACTGAATGATCTGAAATTTTGCAGGCGTATTGAGAACCGATTGAGATAGATAGAACCGACAATGATTTCATGACTATGTACTAGTGTTCTCACTGAAATCATTACATCATTACATGCATGAATGCGTGTCGTTATAGGTTTTTTTTTTAATTCTTATAATATTAGTCCTCTTAACTTAAAAAAAAAAACATTCACCAGCAGTGATCTTTTATAGTCTATTTACTATTGTTTTCATATTTACTCGTTTTCTATCTCTAAAATTCCATCTATGTAACGTGTTTTTTTTTCTAAAATTATATTTTTATATTATAATTCCATTCTGTTATACGCGTCTTTAAGAGCCGTGCCATTGCCATCGCAAGGCTTACTCGGTATTATCTAAGAAAAGCTTCTTAGGCGATGTCTTTGAAAATTGAGCTAAAATAAAGCAATTGCGTTAACTTAGAAGTACAAATAAAATATTAAAGATGCCTAGAAGATGAGATTTGCTGTTATATAATTTACCTCAACAGATTCTACGGTAGGGTTTGTTTAAGCCCGTATATATTCTAAGTCTACGGGTTTGTTTTATAACCTTTATCCACCGAGATCAACTAAATGTTTTTTTATTATCAAATAATCCTAAATACAGGATTTTCTATTATGTGGACATTTTTTTATTATCTATCTTTATTTAAAAAGGCTTTTATCCTACAAGGATATGTCAGCCTTATCGTAACCTAACTTATTCTTTTTACACAAATGCTATTTAGAAAGGGGGAATCAATGTGGGAATATTGAAATGAATGATTTTGCTACCACTGAGTGTGGCTCTGCAAGTATACTAAAAAACCAACCCGTTTCATTGGTTTTTGAGTATACTTGCAGAGCCACAGAAATTATGTGGACTTAAAAAGAATCAATCCACCTCTCTATTTAGAGTGTCATAAAAGTCGAATCAAACAGCAGTGCGATTGTGTAACTTAGATGGGAATCGTGGTTGGCTTCAAATGTCAAAATTTGACGTTATGTTTCGTTGTATTGAGTGTATGCTTAGTGATCAGGCGATCAGCATCGATTATAAGCCGATGGTTTTTATATATTTTTTTTAAATATACTAGCAATGGTATTAACATTAATATACTAATATACCCACACCTGGTAAGGTTAAAATGCTGTGTCAGGAGTGGCTCACGACAGTAGCCGAATGGTGGATTCGAACCCATAACCTTTTGAGTTCGCGGTCCGCACCCTGCCGTTAGGCTACTGTTGCATAACTATATAACATATTGTTTTATTTAGGCTACGATAGAATATAATAGAATAGAATAGAATAGAAAGGAATAGAATAGAATAGAACAGAACAGAACAGAATAGAACAGAATAGAACAGAATAGAACAGAATAGAACAGAATATAACAGAATAGAATAGAATAGCATAGAATAGAATATTTTTTTATTGAACATACATTACATGTGTAATTATTGACAGTCATTTTTTACTTTACCACTGGTTCCAAATAAACCCTCTGTCCTGGGCAGAACCAACAAGAAACCCAGCGGGGCCTTTTTTTAAAAATAAATTTTACAAACTAGTTACAAAATTCATTTTAGAAACTGCTTGGAAGTGACCTCCTCATTCCCAGGGGTTATTATCAACCATGTATTCATTTATAGTATAATAATCCTCTTTATACAGTTTCAGCTTAATAAAACATTTAAACTTGGTAATAGAGAGAGCCTGTACACTTTCCGGAATCTCGTTGTAATAGCGTATACATTGTCCCAAGAATGAATTACTGACTCTGTGGAGTCGAGAAACTGGTGGAGATGCTTGTGTTTGTTCCTAGTGTTTACAGAATGTATATCACTTTTTTTACTAAAATTACCTTTGTTTTTGTGAACACACATTAAATTTTCGTAAATATACTGAGAGGCCAAAGTTAATATATTTATTTCTTTAAATTTATATCTAAGAGATTCTCTCGGTTTTAGATTGTAAATAGCTCTAATGACCCTCTTCTGTAAAACAAAAATAGTTTCTGAATCAGCCGCATTTCCCCATAGCAAAATCCCATAAGACATTATGCTATGGAAATAACTGAAATAAACTAATCTAGCTGTCTCGACACTAGTGAGACTTCTAATCTTTTTACATCATAGGCTGCAGAACTTAGTCTGCTTGTTAATTTGAATATATGGGGGCCCCACTGAAGCTTTGCGTCGAGAGTGATGCCAGGAAAAACAGTGGATCAACAGGGCTCAGTTCCTTCCCAATTAAAAATACATTGATATTCAGATTTTTAACATTCGTTGTTGTAAATTTAACACAATTAGCTTTATCTTCGTTTAAATGTAGATTATTAACATTAAACCAATGCACTAATTTTGATATAGCATTATTAACTTCGTCACATTTAAATGATTGACGTTTAAGTTTAAAAATCAAGGAAGTATCATCAGCAAATAATACTATATCATGATTATCCCCTACAAGGGAAGGTAGGTCATTAATATACACTAGAAACAGGAATGAATCCGAGTCATCTGTACTGAGGGACACCCATTAGTACAGGTGACCAGGAAGAACTTTTACCATTGATAATAACCTTCTGCATTCTATTACTTAAATATGAAATAATACGTTTAAGCGCTGTGTTCTTGACGCTATAGTACTGTAGCTTCCTGATTAATGTCTCATGGTGAACACAGTCGTAGGCCTTGGAAAGGTCACAGAATATACCCAAAGCATCCTCTGAATTCTCCCATGCACAAAAATAAGTTTAATAAGCTCAACTCTAGCGTCAGTTGTCGAGTGACCCCTTGTAAAACCGAATTGATTTTTATGTAACAATTTATTAATATTAAAGAAACTTAACATCTGATCTAACATTATTTTTTCAAAAATTTTACTAAATGTTGGTAGGACAGAAATTGGTCTAAAATTGGCGGGGTCTAATGTTACTACCAGATTTAAATAAAGGTATAATTTTACTATGTTACATTAAATCAGGAAACATACCAGATTTGACGCTTGTATTAAATATAGTGGCTAGATAAGGTGCTATTATATCTATTATAGATAAAATAACTTTAACGGAAATCCCCCATAAGTGTGCCGTTTTCTTAACATCAATGTTTTTATAATAAAAAAAAAAAATACATTCGTGGAGTGATTCCCACTGGCAACGATCCCCACCAGATATTTACTTAATGGCACTGTTTATATAGACAGATGGCTATTACAAAATACAAATACCATGTCTAACTTACTGATCCATACAACAAGTAGTTGAAGAAAATACGTGTTGTAGGAATAGAATAGACTAGAATGATCAGATGGACAGACATTCTGGTATCACGCGTAAGGTCGATAGATGCTGGTATGGAAGTATATAGAATGTACATAGTTCATAATATATTCCGAGTCAGCGGGGCAAAACAAAAACGTCAATTAACTGTTAAAATATAATATGAGAATGATATGATGTCTATTTTTCCGTCCGAAAACAATCTGGGCATCTTCAAAGCAATAGTGAATAGACTTTTGTTACGCTAAGACATTGCGATTTACCATCAAGGGCTACATCACCACTTACCGTTAGGTAGCATTGTGGTCAAGCACTGGCTTATAATACGTAAAAAAAAAATGCTACATACTATTTTATTTTTTTGCTTTTGTCTTTCTTTTTTTAGCCCTTCTTTCGCTACTCTAATGTAGTTTGCATCGATTTCTCTTTCTTGGTTCTTCTCGTTTTTCAGTCTTGACAGTTTCATTTCATGACCCTTTATAAAATTTAATCTGTTGGCCGTTTGCTGTTCCCTCTTGTGTTTTATAGCTATAATTAAAATGAATAAAATTTGCTTTAAAAGTCGCAAACAAGACATTCACTAAAAAGAGCTGTTAATGCTGAAAATACATGCATGTATGCTTTCA
Organism: Parnassius mnemosyne; assembly: GCA_963668995.1. Taxonomy (NCBI): domain Eukaryota; kingdom Metazoa; phylum Arthropoda; class Insecta; order Lepidoptera; family Papilionidae; genus Parnassius; species Parnassius mnemosyne. The sequence continues at coordinate 31,577,608 of CAVLGL010000084.1, forward strand.
TCTTTTAAGTTGTTTTGTCAAAACACTGATCTAGATCTTTTAGATTTGTCCTATTTTAAGGTAGCAACAAGTTTTAAATGATGAGAACGTTAGTATTAGACATTTAAGGGAGAAATAATGGTTTGCTACATATGTCGTAGGATAATTTGATAAACCGAATTTTCGGTAAAAATCTAGGCATATCGCGAAAACACGGATAATTAGACAATGGCTATGACATTTCTCAATCTTACTGAAAAAAGATAGTGGTTTTTGTAGAAACGCCTTTTGTAAACATTATCTTTATAAATTAAAGTAATTATAAAAGTTAATATATTGGTGTTTTATTAGTGCAAGAGCGAACGAAGCTAACTCGTGACTTGGGGTACCCCGACTCGGACAGGTTAGGTTAGAAGGTTAGAAGGTTAGTTATTTTCTTATAAATCACTAAGAGGTAGGAGCCCCGCTTTGCGGGGCTCCGTCGACCTAGTTTCCCTCGACTGCGCCACGTTGGGCTACCCTGCCCCAACTCTCTCCCCCCATAAATCAGGTTCATATTGTCAAAAACATTACGAAAACATAACCACAAAATGAGACTTTTTTCAGAAGATTGAGAAATGTCATAGCCATTGTCTAATTATCAGTGTTCTCGCGATATCCCCTGATTTTTGCCGAAAATTCGGTTTATCAAATTGTCCTACAACATATATACGCTTATACACATTGAATAATAATTTAACGGATTTTCTTACATTTAAATTTCTAATAAAAAATCTGATCTTTGGAGCGGTTTATTGCACTTGAGTTTTATTCGAGGAATAACAGATTACGGAAGGAATGCCTAGAATCTGTTATATTCTAGGGAAGCATATATACAATAAGGTTCTTAAGCGGTAATAATCTATAAGTTTACACATAGATGAAGATCCCAGGGCCACCAGAGACGTCACTTATTTTCTGACGGACGAAATGTGTAAGATTGTGTAGTGTTAGTATGAACTATGATCGCATGCCTACCTGCTAGCTGGGCCAGAGGGCCACTTTCCAGGTATCAAGTTATCAAGGTACGTAAAAACATTGCTCACCTCACGTTAATTCCCCCAGCTGATTTTTACGTATGTGTTAAATAATATCATTAAAAATCAGTCATCAATACTCCCAGAAACTTACACTTACATTCTGAACCTTCATTTTCATATATGTATAAAATTATTAATATATAAAAATGTCTAACCTTTAAAACGTTTTACAAGAAGGCAGACGGCTCTAAGGGGTCAATCAACGTCTGGTCGACGATCGATACAACGACGGTTAAGTACCATAGTGACTAAGCATTTGACAGTAGAACTGCGGGGCCGCGGGTACAAATTCCCGTACAGTACTGGTGTCTATATGGCTAACTGATAAATGATATGAAACTGGAATTTTTGTCCATGTGCAATTTATATAAATGTAAAATTACTCCATTATACGGGAGAAAATACTAGTGTAGGGTTAATTCTTTTACATATAAAAAATGAAAAAAGATATTTTTAGTAATAGTATTGCTCGTTCAGCAAAATATAGAACACGATATAATAATGTCCTCCAGACCGAATTTTCGGTCACGGCGGCCAGTCTCAACGGAGACTAGCCATCGGCGCAGGACAGGGTTATAGTGCCCAAGTGTATGTGCAAGCACAGGTGCACTCTCTATTCCCTCACTCTCATAGTCCGATGGGACGGTAAACCGACCAGAGGGAAATCAGGCGCAGGATCAACGGCGTAACGTGCTTTCCGAGGCACGGGGGTGATACACCGCCAACTTCCTGACTCCGGGCAGCTGCTGAGAATTTCTTGATGGTAAAACTCAATAACTGAATTTTTTGGCCCGACCTGAGACTCGAACCTGGGATCTCATGATCAGCAGTCGCACTACTATAACCACTAGATCGACGAGGCAGTCAAAAAACGCGATATAATCGTATAGTGGCGGTGTAAGAATATCCACTACCCCATATCGGCCCGTGGGTGTCGTAAGAGACGACAGAGGGAAACTGAAATAGAAAATGGGCAGCAGTATCTTCCTGGTAACAATTCAAAATAATAAAAAACTTCGGTTGGCAACTAGCCTGCCAAGCGTTTTATTTATAGAATAGGGTGACAAACGAGCACACAGTCCACCTGGTGGTAAGTGGTTGCTGCGGCCCATAGACATCTACATCTATCCTCGTCTGCGAATCAAAATGCAGATGCGTTGTTACCCGCGAGGACTAAGATGAAATGCCTCTTTTTCAGTAAAAAGTGTCTCCGGTTCTCTACACTCAACATACGAAACAGCAGTGTTTTGAATGTCGAGTTTTTGTTTTGTGTTGTCGTACTACAACTATACTACTAATATAGCTGCAGCATGGCTCTACCACGTTAAAACGTGCCAACTATTGCAAAATCCCCCTATGAGGCAATCTATGGGAAGGACTATGTTGAGCAGTGGACTTTTCATAGGCTATGATGATGGTGATAAGGTTGTAAGTACATTCTACCGTCATAATATTCTTGTTCAATCCTCAGTTTCATCTTCTCCAGCCTTTTGTTTTCTTCATCCCTTTCATTTTTAAAGGCTTCTTGTCTCTCTCTTTTTGCATTGGCAATTTGTTCGTCGTATGCTTTTCTACGTTCAAGCATCTCTTGTCTTAACCTATTTGCTTCTCTTCTTTCTCTTTCTTCCTAAAAGTAATGATATAATTTTAATTTTCATTTAATATAAAGTGTATTTAATATCTTGCCGTGTCTTAAAATTATCCAATGACCCAATGAGTGTTGTTAGTGGCGACAGAACGAAATTGAAACAGAATAGTAGTTGGTAGAACCACGCTGCAGCTATATTATGGTTGTTGACGAACGGGTCGGCTCGACCAGGGAAGAACCACTATATTAGTAGTATAGTTGTAGCACGAATGGGTTGGCTCGACTGGAGAAGGACCACGCTCTCACCGAACACCAGCGTAAAATAGCAGCTTAATGCTGCTGTGTTTTGTATGGTGAGTGTAGAGAACCGGAGACCCTTTTTACTGGAAAAGAGGCATTCCATCTTAGTCCTCACGACTGATAACGCATCTGCATTTTGATTCGCAAATGAGGTTAGATGTAGATGTCTATGGGCCATAGCATTCACTTACCATCAGGTGGACTGTGTGCTCGTTTATCACCCTATTCTATAAAAATACCTCCTCATAGATTACCTTATAGGGGGGATTTGGCAATAGTTGCCACGCTTGGCAAGCTGGTTGGCAATAGCACTTTTTTATTATTTGAAGTTGTTATCAGGAAGATGTTGCTCTATCGATCGATCGATCGATCGATCTTTTGTTTAAGTGTCCCTCTGTTGCCCGTTACGACACCCACGGGACGATATGCGGTAGTGTACTCTCTAACGGTGGAGTATAGAGTAGAAGGAGAACAATCTCATATGGGGGAAAGTTAAAAAAGTGTCCAACTGTATACTGAAAATAGAGGTTCCAAAATCTGTCACAATAGAAATAATAAAAACTAAGATATGAATATAGCTGTTGTAGACGGAGTGAAGTCAGCTGAATTCAAATATTTAAAAATTTTCATGACTAGAGTAGTTATTAAAATGCTAGTATACAGAACCTCAACTATTTACGTAGTACAAAACCAAGCGGATTGGTCGGTCCTTGTTTATTTCTCCATCTCATTCTAATTACTTTTGGCGCTTTTTTTTTATTTATCCTATGCTACTGCAGCGCCACCCTTATTGGACGCGTTTTTAAAGACACTTATTTATATACAGAGATGGTCCTCCTTCTATTCTATACTCCATGTCTCTCACGCTGCCAATACACGGCGATCACAAAACCACAGATTAAATCATGTTACCCATGGAAATACATGTACTTACCATAAATAATAATTTTACCTTTTTTATAACATTATCTAGTAGAATGTGATGCCACATGTTTTCCATTTCTTCTGCCTCCTGTTCTATTTGTTTCTTTTCTTCCATTTGCAATTTTTGCATTGCTCTTAACTGAATTTCGTCTAATCTTGTACATTGCATACCTTTAGCACTGAAAATATTTAAATGAAACTGGCTTTATCAGATTTAACACCATTACTCTACCTGATGGTAAGCGTATGTTGTGCCTCATTGACATATACATTGAGATTTAAGATGAAATGCCTCGTTTACAGTAAAAAGGTTCTCAGGTTCTGCACACTCACCATATTAAAAAAAACAAAAGCATTACATTGCTATTTTATTTTAATGTTCTTTTCCCGGTCGAGCCGACCCATTCGTGCTACAACCCTAATATAGTTATAGCATGGCTCTAACACGTCAAGTATAAAAAATAAATAATTAAAATTAAAATAACGGCAGAGTCGGGAAGGGACGCCCTAGACGAAAGTTTATCGACCAAATTGGTGATATATTGAAAATTGGCCAAATCAAAAGTAACTTTAACCGACGAGCGTGTATGCGTAGGTATATGGATGTGGAGGAAGTGAGAGAGGTGTGTCAGGATCGTGTTAAATGGAAGTCCATAGTCTCTGCTTACTCCTCTGGGTGGCAGACGTGAGTGTTTATGTTTTAAAATTAAAAAATTTCAACACCCCCGAAACAAAAAAGAGCTGATGATCTTCAAATGGCTGAATATTTACTTACTTATCTTCACGCACAATCCCTGACGGGGTAGCCAGAGAGAACAGATCGCCAAGTGTCACGATCCTTACATACCTCTTTCGCTTCTTTCAGATTCATTATCTTCTTTATACATGCACGTCTAGGTATCCGAGTACTCTTGACCCCACCCTCTTCGAGCAATTTGCTCACATGGTCTTCTAAAGTTAGTCTTGATCTACCTCGACACCTTTTAATATTTACTTTCGCGCTATATATTTTCTTCACCATTCGGCCTTCACTCATTCGCTCAACGTGCCCAAACCATCGAAGCACGCCCTTATCAATTTTTGTGATAAGGTCATCTTTCAAACCTGCCATATTGCGAATCTCTTCGTTTCGCTTTCGGTCGGCCATGGTAACGCCACACATTTTACGAAGAGATCGCATCTCCACTGCATTTAACTTGCTTTTATGCTTCTTCTGGCATACCCAGGTTTCGCTGCCATATAACAAATTCGGTACCAACACCATTTACCTGTTCTAAACATTCCTGATTTACCCATATTTCACACTTCGTTCTCTCTTCGTCCCTTTCAAATACCAGAACCTTAGTTTTATTACCATTCAAACGGAGACCTTTAATTTCACATTCCTCTTTCATACACGTGACTAATGCCTGCAGTTCTGCCTCTGATGGTGCAATAAGCATTGCATCATCAGCATACAGCAGACAATTTACTTTTATGTCACCCAATTTCACACCCAAACAGCTATCTTTCAGCTTCTGTAAACAGCTGTCGAGATACAGTATGAACAGCCAGCAAGACATGACACAACCCTGTTTTACGCCCGTTTGGACGCTAAACATGGGTGACAGGTCATGCCCTACCCGCACACAGGCTTTACAGTCACAGTAAAGTGACTGCACAGCCTTTAGCAATCGACCATCCACACCATACCCCGGCAACAGTTCCCACATTTTCTTCCTTACAACCTTATCAAATGCTTTTTCAAGATCCACAAAAGCACAGAAAATATTCTGGTTAGCAGTCAGAAGCTTTTCCGTAATCATGCGGAGAGAAAACATTTGATCCGTGCATCCTCTTCCAGGTCTAAATCCGCATTGTGCCTCCCATACAAATCTTTCCGATTTCTCTTGCATCCTATCATGGCTGAATAGATTTCCTTAAAACATAGCTAAAAACAGTCCCGATTAAGGCACCTTTCGTACAAAAAAAGCTTAATCAAATTAGGTTCATACGTTCAGGAGCTGTGATGCTACAAACAGATACACATATACACAAATACACAGATATACACTACAAACATATAACACCCCTCTGTTTTCGTCGGGGTTTAAAAAAGAATCTCTTTACTTTACGTACCGCACAGCTTTTGAATAAGACCTAAAATTTAATCTACATAGAAAAATCACGTAACGCAATTTTTCTAGATATGTTAGTATTTTGTACAAGTCTAAAAACATAACAAAAACACACACTAAAAAAATAACTTTAAAAGTTGAGTCTTTTATAATTTTATATTTTTATTTACTCATCTACAAGTCTAAAATGTTATGAAAACTACTTTTTTTTTAGATTTATTATATGTATAGATATTTGGTCTGTCTCAAAATATATTTTAAGTACTTTAATATATTTTCGTAACAGTATACAGAGCACGTTATGAAAATATAGCAACAATAGTACACCCAACAAAATAGTATCACGACAAAACATGTCATTTCGTCATTTATAATATTATGCACAGGAATAGATTATAATAATGTACTTTTTCTTTCCGTCCAAATACTAAAAATAATATCCTTCAGACTTATTTTTGATAATGGTGGCAACGGTCTCAACTCTCAGTTGAGTCTAAGCATCTGCGCAGGCAAGATGCCTTACTCTCGTAGTAAGATGGAACGGCAATCGGCCACGACCGAAGGGATCAGGCGCAGGACCAACGGCTTTACGAACTTTCCGCGAATTACGGCCTGAAACACAGCCAACTTCTTGAAGCTGCTACTGATTATTTGACAGTTAGTACTTAGGGGCAACACCGCGATCCGAACTAACGAGGATGTCCTTTCGAATACTAAGGCCCGTATTAACAAACTTTACTCAGCTCAAGTACACGCACTTGAGTACAATCTTGAGGTTATGATCTTATTAATAAACATATCTCAAGATGCGGTTTAGGTTTACGATATCAGCTGAGTGCCACACTGATTAATAAACGAAACTCGACTCTCAAGTGTGTGTAGTTGAGTGCAGGTCACAGAACAATATTCCTAAGTACAGCGTTTTGAGATACTGTTTTGATGTGTTTAATAATTAGCAACGATCTTGAGATGATGATATCGTAATGAGGGCGTATCAAGTACGCACTTGAGTTCGTCGCTGAATACCGTTTATTAACACGGGCCTAAGACACATACTATAAACGCTTTGTCACTCTTAAGGACTAAAATGAAATGTATTTTACCCATAACGCCTGTTATAATACCGAACTCACTTTTACTCTTCAAACCGGAATGCAGTAATGGTTATACTGCTGAACGCGGCAAAATACGCAAGAGGGGGTTACTATCCTGAATGGACTCCTTTTCAGAAGGAACACTACTAAAATTATTAACCTGAGATAACATCACCACTTGCCATCAGGTGGAATCATAGTTATAAGAACCACTGACTGCTATTTTCACGATTATTTTTAGTATTAACTATTAAAAAAACGAATGGAAGAGATATTATTCGCCGATGTACTTACATTTTCTCTCTTTCCAACGCCTTTTTGCATTCCATCATCTGTTCTTTTCTAATTTCTTCTTCGTATTTTTTCTCATTTCTTTCTCTTTCGTGACAATAGGCACAACCTGCCATAGACTGTTTTATCATCAGTTCTTGCAATAAGCATTCTTCTTCTTGTTCTAGAAGCAGCTTAAGCTTTTGCCTTCGTTGTCAAAGCCGTATATCTTCTTGTTTTAACATCTCCCTTACTTTTGACTCAACTCTGTTTACTATAGCCCTGTAAACAGTAAAGTTATTTCTTATACTTATAGACACCTCTCTAGGGTGACATGGCGAAATAATTTTTTTTTTAATAGGATAGGGTGACAAACGAGCACACAGTCCACCTGATGGTAAGTGGTTGCTGTGGCCCATAGACATCTACATTTATCAGTGTTTGCGAATCAAAATGCAGATGCGTTATCACTCGTGAGGACTAAGATGGAATGCCCCTTTTCCAGTAAAAAGGGTCTCCGGTTCTCTACACTTACCATACGAAACACAGCAGTGTTAAGCTGCTATTTGACGCTGGTATTCTGTGAGAGCGTGGTCCTTCCCCGGTCGAGCCGACCCATTCGTGCTACAACTATACTACTAATACAGCTGCAGCATGGCTCTACCACGTTTAGATTCTCATACGCCATCGCAATTACTGTTGAAGTTTAGGTTTCTTTTTAAAAGATGTGTTCGCACTGATGTGTGCAGTTTTATAAATGTTATTTAGTTAATAAATTCAAATAAGTTAGAATACTGTGTATTTAAGGTGTAAGAATATTCACTAGGTACTCTATAATTGTCCAGTGAGTGTCGTAAAACGCAAAAGAGAGATAGAAAATTAATGAATAAACTTACATTTGTAAATGCTTATTGTCATATTCGACTACATCGGACAATTTCTTCATGTCTTCTACATCAATTACAATGTCGAGATCACACCGCTGTCGCGTCTAGAATAAAAAAATATATTTATAATGTTCCTAGAGCACATCATAAACACTACGTGCAGTGTCATGAATTTAAAAAAAAATCTTTAGTTTTCAGACGTAAAAAGACGTAAGTAATTATTTATTGTCTTATGTAAGTTTCATTAATCTATAACCATTTTAAAATTCCTCTTTATTTTTTTAAAATGAAATTAGGTTTTTATGACTGGTAAAGGAATGTCAAACGAAACTCCGCAGACATACAAGTTTTAACGAGGAAATTGCCATAGTAATGCCGTATGGTGTAAGTGAATTCATCACTCCGTTTTGTCCCTTGGGTGCCGTAACAGGCGATTACGGGCATTGACAATCTAATGGCTTCCGAGGCGATGGCAGGTTCGGCCTCACATGGAACCATCTCTGGGCAGGGGCTCCTCAGTGCCAGCTCTTTCCACTTGACTGCATCCAGTGCAGAGCGGTTCGAATCGTCGACGTCGCACAGTGGTGGACCGCCAATCATCCATACCATGGATGATTGGCGGTCCCCCATTGTGCGATTTAGAAGAAGTTTTCTTCCTCGCACAACATCCTCGTGGAATCGAATGCCAATAGCGATTTTTCTGGACCGATACGACTTAAGGACCTTCAAGAAAAGAGCCTACTCCTTTTTAAAAGGCCAGTATCGCATCTGCAATTTCCCTGGTGTTGCAGTTGTTCGTGGGCGGAGGTAGTCACTTATCATCAGGTGAGCCGCATGCTCGTTTGACCACTCTCCTATAAAAAAGTATTCTATTTGATTTACAATGAACATAAAATATTTAGACGATCGACGAGGAGCAGCGTGGAGCCGTCTGGTACTGGAATCATTCATCCACCTGTTAAACGTGATGATTAAGACAAATCCTCTCTATCACGAAAGAGGCCGATGTCCAGCAGTTAACTGTTATGGGCTAATGAAGATGAAGATGATGAATGTATATTTAAAATAGACCCATTGGTAATTAAAACATGACAGTTGTCCTATCTATGTGTATATTTTAGGTCAATTTAAAGTTTAAAAGATCGGCAACGCAACTGGAAGTCCCCTGGTGTTGCAGTTCTTCACGGACGGTGGTCAACACTAACCATTAGGTGAATCGAATAAAAAACACTTGTTTACAAGTTTGACACTTAGTAAAACCAACGTAAACAATTTATGCAAGAGTGCGAAACTAAAAATTAGATAGAAAGAAGATAACAGAAGAATTCTAATTCTATTAGAAGCTTTTTAATTCTTTGGAGTCGGTTTTCACTTTTATTAAAAATTTAATTTTATCTCTATTATGTGTACAAACACTCTCTCTATTATGTGTAATATCACCGTGCAAAGCTTACAATTCTATGATAATTAAAAGACTCACTTTCCAAAACTGGAACGGATGTCCAAAGTAAACAGGCGTATGTTTAACTTTCCGCTTCGTTAAGCCAACCATGATCCTCTATATTGCTGTTAAATTATATTAAGTATAATATAATATCTGATACGATTTCGCAAACGACGCGCGTAACTTATTGCTCCGGCTATTGATTAAACTTTTGCTTGGAAACCAATCACAAAGAACGCGTACTTGAATATTGATTTTTACTGTGTATACAGTGAAATTAATTATAGAATAATATAATTAATAGGGTTTGATATTGAAGTGATGTCCTTTCTTGCGATATTAGAATTCAAACGAAAAGACCGTCCATTTAATGGTATACTGTAAACGTAACAGGCTATCAAAGGTCCGTTGCTGAACATAAGCCTCTCCCATAGATTTCATAATAGGGAGGATATTTGCCATAGTTGCCACGCTTGGCAAGCAGTTTGGCAACCGCAGTTTTTTTTAATTAAAATTAGTGCCATGTTAAAACTCTTGTAAACGTAAAAATCTGCACTGGTTCGTAAAAACGAGACCTTTAATGCCATGCTACAACTATACATGTGGTGGAACCACGCTGTAGCTACTCGTATGTTATGGTTGTAGCACGAATGGGCGGTTTTTCCATTTACCGGCACGGCACCGGTACAGCGATGACACGGTGACGGCACAGCGACGGCACAGCGACGGCACAGCAACGGCACGGTGACGGCACGGCAACGTCACCGTGCCGTGCAACGTATAATTAAAAATTAAAAATATTGTACAGCCGACTTCAATATAAGTTATTAAGAATAACTCAAAAACCATTGGTCTGACCTTGATCAAATTCATATGAGACCACACGAGAAGTACCAGCTTTCAAATAAAAAATCATCGAAATCGGTTCACCCAGTAAAAAGTTATGAGGTAACACACATAAAAAAAACATACAGTCGAATTGAGTACCGTCTCCTTTTTGCAAGTCGGCAGAAAAGCAATTCACCTTCAGCTGTATTCTTAAAGATTTCATTTTAAAACTAGCTGTTTCTCGCGACTTCGCCCGCGTGTAATTTAAGGTTTAATTTTTTTGCGCGGAACCCTAATTCTTAAGAAAAAAAAGTAGCCTAAATTACTCCTTATCACTACAGCTACCTGCCAGTGAAAGTCCCGTTAAAATCGGTCCAGCTATTTCGGAGATTAGCCGGAACAAACAGACAGACAAAAATGTTAAAAATTGTGTTTTTGTTATAAGTACCGTACATATATACATTCATATGCATTAAGTAAAAAGCTGTAATTTTGACACTACAAACAGATTCTAATTCGTTTCTAGTCTATCTTTGGGAACCTCCACTACAAATACGCTCTAAGAAGTGAAAGAAGTTAGCCGTGTGAAAGCTTCTATCGCTATTAAATTATAAACATTTGCATGATTCAAATAGTTCATCAAACTATGTCTAACGATTCAAGTTTCACCAACTATGGCCGGGAATACTTTATCGCTGTACATCTGAAGGCCTTTTGAAGTTTTTAGAAGTTTTGTTATCGCTTGGCAGTCATTATCATTACAACATTACCAGTTTCCTGGAATAATAGCTATTTTTATTTATAACGTGGTCGGCTCGACTGGGGAAGGACCACGCTCTCATAGAATACCAGCGTAAAATGGCAGCTTTACGTTCCTGTGTTTCGTATGGTAAGTGTAGAGAACCGGAGAAAAGGTTCTCCGGTTTACTGGTCTACTGGAAACTAGGCATTCCATCCTAGTCCTCACGGGTGAAAACGCATCTGCATTTAGATTCGTAATCGAAGATAGATGTAGATGTTTATGGGACACATCAACCATTTATCATCAGGTGGACTGAGTGCTCGTTTGTCACTCTTATCCTATAAAAAAACCGGCCAAGTGCGAGTCGGACTCGCACACCGAGAGTTCCGAACAAATACCGTAGGTATATAACTTTAAAATTATTAAAAATATTTTTATTATATGATGTAACTAAAAATTTATGCTTTTCGCAATTTTTCCTTTATCTGTGCTATAATACGTTGCTTCGTACCAAATTTTAAGATTCTGAGTTCACGGGAAGTACCCTTTAGGTTTTGATTCCCTTGCGAATGTCGAAAATTTGCGGCATAAACGGCTGTATCTTTTCATTGCGTTGGCTTTTTCACAGCTCCAAGGGACAGTAGACTTGAGTATTTGATATGAATTTCAGTTTGATACCTACATGCGTTCCTGAGAAAAAGGGTCTTGACAGACAGACAGACAGACAGACAACAAAGTGATCCTATAAGAGTTCTGTTTTTTCCTTTTGAGGTACAGAACCCCAAAAAAAAGTTATTTTATTTCAATTTTCTGGTAATATCGACTATTTGATATGACCATTATTCATGGAGATATTTCGTGACCGTGTATCAGCATGGTAAGTTTAAAAAAAGTGCAGGTAAAAAAGTTTTAAGTCTTTATTTTAAGAGCATATTGAAGAGACTAAGAAATAACAATTTTGCTTGAAATTATTTCAAGGAGAAGGAGGAACCCTCTATGATGAACTCTTTCTTCCAGAAGCGTAAACACAGAAAGTGGCCCCCGTCTAGTTCCGAATCTTCGACAAAAAATGAGATTGACATCATAATGACGACCAGAGACCAACAGTTTCCTGATGTTTTAGTGATCGCGAGAGAGAAATCTGGTAGAGAACACCGAATGGTGAGAGGCACGTGAGATCTAAGTGTGATTGAGAACTTGTTGTAGGCAGTATGATGTCAGTCTGTGAGACATTTTATCTCAAAAGTAACCACTATGGCTGTTTTGTTTGCAGTTAGTTGCAGGTTTATGGACTGCAAAAGCCACTTAACATCTCACACTAGTTGGAGGAGAACTGTTAGCTCGTTAGCTTTTAGGTTGAAACCTAATATTGTGGATGAAATATTATTAAAAAAAAATTAATTAATGATAGGTTGCTCGCAGGCCGGCAACGCATCTGCAATTCCCCTGGTTCCCCTGGCGTTGCAGTTGTTTATGGGCGGCGGTAGTTACTTACCATCAGCCCCCTCGCCTATAAAAAAAAACAAAAAATCTTTAGCGTGAAATTTGAGGTGAGTGCCCAGCCCTTTCATGGATGGATCTTGCAATCATTATTTATGTACGATAAATATTCAAATAAATGAAACAAGAGAACAAAAAGATACGCGTATTACCTTTGCCATGCACGTATATTCGAGAAATATGTATTTTTGTAAAGCGACACCCAAATTATTTCAAAACCCACGCTGAATCTCTCGAAAGGCAAACAAGGCATAAAAATAGATTATTTTATGCCAAATGCAGGTCTAGATTTTATGCAAACATGCTCCTATGATGGATATTAAAATATATAATGAACTAGCTGGCCAGGCAGACGTTGTTCTGCCCTTTCCGAAGACCCTTCCTATAAAAAATTCTTATACTTATACTTATCTTCACGCACAATCCCTGACGGGGTAGCCAGACAGAACAGATCGCCAAGTGTCACGATCCTTACAAACCTGTTTCGCTTCTTTCAGATTCATTATCTTTTTCATGCATGCACGTCTAGGTATCCGAGTACTCTTGACCCTACCCTCTTCGAGCAATTTGCTCACATGGTCTTCGAAAGTTAGTCTCGGTCTACCTCGACACCTTTTAATATTAACTTTCGCGCTATATATTTTCTTCACCATTCGGTCTTCACTCATTCGCTCAACGTGCCCAAACCACCGAAGCACGCCCTTATCAATTTTTGTGATAAGGTCATCTTTCAAACCTGTTATATTGTGAATCTCTTCGTTTCGCTTTCGGTCGGCCATAGTAACGCCGCACATTTAAAAAATTCAAAAATTAATATCAATACAAAATTCTTAAATTCAAATTAAAAAAATATTGAGGGCCACTTATCAGAATAAAAACTATCCTATATCTTAAGTTGGACCAAACCGCACACATTTTGAAAAGTTTTATTGAAATCAGTTTAGTAGTTTAGGAGTTCATCGCGGACAAACAATGTGACACGTAATTTTTATATATAAAGATTAACCAATAACTTAAAACACATGTCTTTGAATAAATTTAAAATTGAGATTAATAAATGGCTTCTTGACAAGTTTTATTATAGTGTTAAGCAATATTTTAATTGATTGCAATATTATTTATTGTATTATATAATTTATTTAAGCTTTTGACATTATATACAATTTAATTTGATTATTTTAAGATATAATATTTGCACACCGGTACAACTCCCGGTAGAATATTACTGAGGCTTACTGTAATACTAAATACCTGTATTATCAAAACATTTATTCTGCAAATAAAGATTTTGACTTGACTTGACTTGAAAACGCGCATCTGCATTTTGATTCTTGAACGAGGATAAGTATAGATGTCTATGGACCACAGCATTCACTTACAATCGGGTGGACTGTGTGATCGTTCGTCAACCTTATAATATAAAAAAAAATGATTAATAAAAGTTCTATCCATTAATGTAAAAAGAACATATGTGTAAAGCCCTTCATACGGCGAAGTGCTAATCTACCAGGGGAGCATAAATAAAGGAGGGGTCTGGTTTCAGAAGTTTATTGCACCTACCACGCGAGGTTCAACGCCCTCGGTTCACGAGTACAAGCTTAGATTTATGACTTGCATTAGGGCTAATTTCGTTAAAAGATTACAGGGGGCAAAGGTACGTAACTGTCGAGGATGATCAGGATTAAGGTGAGGTCACACTAAAACTGCGATTAGACACGGAACGCTTTTAAAATGTATAAATTGAAAAACAATATACCTTTTATACTAACTTAGTTAAACTATATTGGAGTAAATTATAATATCCTGTTTTATAAGAATCCTGAATAAGAGTGACAGACGAGTACAGAGTCCATCTGATGGTAAGTGGATGCTGTGGCCCATAGACTTATAGACTTACTGCATTTCTCCCCAATTAATAATCAAAATGCAGATGCGTTGTCTAGAACTAAAATGGAATGCCTAGTTTCCAGTAAAAATCGTCTCTAGTTCTCCACACTTACCATAGGAAATACAGCAGCATTAAGCTGTTATTTTACGCTGGTATTCTGTGAGAGAGTGGAACCATAATATAGCTGCAGCGTGGCTCTACCATAATATAAAGCTGCAGTGTGGCTCTACCACGTAAGAAATCGAGCAAAACTAACAAAAATTTAAGTAGACAATCAATCCTCCGTATGATGGCGGTGAAAAAAACACTCCATATTTGGGAAGAAATATCATGGCTTCCGATAGATGTTAGTAATACAATTAAAAGTAGTTTGATTCTTCAATAATCAATTCACGTGCCAAGTGCAAGCGTTAAGCGTGTTGATTTCTTTTTACAGAATAAAGGTACCAAACGAGCACACAGTCCACCTGATGGTAAGTGGTTGCTGTGGCCCATAGACATCTACATCTATCTTCGTTTGCAAATTTTAACTGCTATTTTACGCTGGTGTTCTGTGAGAGCGTGGTCCTTCCCCGGTTGAGCTGACCCATTCGTGCTACAACTATACAACTAATATAGCTGCAGCATGGCTCTACCACGTTTCACACTTACTACTACACTTACCACTCTCTATTAGTTTCTTTAATTAAATCTGAAGTCACAAACGTATTTAAACTATGTAAGTGGCTACTGCAGCCCACGGACATCTGCAACCAACTTCAAATAAAGAACGCTACAGATGCGTTGTCACGTCTGAGGACTAAGATGGAATGCCTCACAGCCCGTAACCACCACTGGCTCTCTATAATTTTCAGATCGGAACACACTTATGCGAGCACTGCTATTTCGCAACAGTAATATGTAAAAGGGTGTTACCTACCCAGACAGACTCCTAGGCCCGTATTAATAAACGTTACTCAGCTAAGTACACGCACTTGAGTACAATCTTGAGGTTATGATCTTATTAATAAACATATCTCAAGATGCGGCTTAGATTTACGATATCAGCTGAGTGCCACACTGATTAATATAAGAAACTCGACTCTCAAGTGTGTGTACTTGAGTGCAAGTCACAGAACAGTATTCCTGAGTACAGTGTTTTGAGATACTGTTTTTATGTGTTTATTAATTACAAACGATCCTGAGATGCTGATATCGTAATAAGGCCGTATCAAATTGTTACGCACTTGAGTTCGTCGTTGAGTAACGTTTATTAATACGGGCCCTAAATACAAGGAGCCCTATAATCTATTAATAGTAATCTGCCTAATATTCATTCTTTTATTATGTTTTCATTAAGATAATAAGAAGTAATGATACCAACTTGAAGTCTTGCAGTTGTAAGCTTGGGTTGGGATTTAATTTTATTAATTATGGGATCCCAAGCATATGGTAGCACCCAGCCATCTTCTCTATTGAAATTAGGATGTTTTTTGATTTCAATAGCCTTAAGACCAGCCTTTGATTAAATAGTATCGGTGCTCTTTAGCGAGGATTTGTTAGTGACGGGGTCGATCCTGTACGTGTTCACAGACTACAGAATTGCAGACAGTTGCTGTAAAGTGCTCGAAACCGGAATATAAGTTAATACGCGATAAAATACGTAAAACTAGTTTTATTTAATTAATAAAAAGTATTAAGTATTTTAGTATTTTTTATAATGTCCTACTTATATCGATTTAATTCTGTTATTTTCTACCGACTTCATAAAGGAGACGGTACTCAATTTGACTGTATGTTTTTTTATGTGTTACCTCATAACTTTTTTCTGGGTGAACCGATTTCAATGATTCTTTTTTTATTTAAAAGCTGGTGCTTCTAATGTGGTCCAATATAAATTTGATCAAGGTCTGATCGATAGTTTTTGAGTTATTCTTAATAATTTATATTGAAGTCGGTTGTACAAAATTTTTATTATAAATTATTAACGTATAAAAGGCTCAAAATATAGCTTTGCTTTGGAAACTATGGAAATGCTGATTGTGGCTTAGCTCTGCATTTGCCAGCACGAGGCTGAATAATGTATTCATTTATTTTCAACCAACTTCAAAAAGGAGGAGGTACTCAATTCGATTTGTTTTTAAGTGTGTTACCTTATAACTTTTTTGTAGGTGAACCACTTTCGATAATTTGATCAAGTTCTGACCGAGTAGTTTTGAGTTATTCTTAATAAATCTTATTAAAGTCAGTTATGCAACATTTTTTAATTTTACCCCTTGTAAAATCTGGTTTTAAATTTGGGTAACAGAATACAATATATTCTTGTTTTTACGATTTTAATCACACCAAAATAAGAAGTTTTTAAGTAAAATATAAAAAGTCGCTCGTGATGATGTTTTCCAATGCGAAAATCCGATTTAGAAATTTATTGTATTGTAAAAAGCTTTTTGAAGTGTGTCGTTGTAAATATTTTTCTCTCACTCCTCTTTCTTTACGGACAACATTCTTTGATGTGAATGACGAAAGTAGAATTAATTAAAATTCAATTCATTTTTAATCGATTTCAAAACGGAGGAAACTCCCAATTCGAGTGTTACGCGATATCTTCGCAGATTGTGAACCGATTTTAATGATTATTTTTTTTATTAAATAGGCTTTACCTCAAGGGTAAGAAAAAGTTAAGTTGCAGCCTATGTACGTCCCACTACTGGGCACAGGCCTCCTCTCATTTCTGAGAGGGTTTTAGGGCAAGGAATTGTCCAAAGCGCTGCCCTAATGCGTGTTGGCGAACTTGACAATGTGAAAAAATATATAAAAATATTTTTTCTTTTTTTTTATAGGATAAGGGTGACAAACGAGCACACAGTCCACCTAATGGTAAGTAGTTGCTGCGGCCCATAGACATCTACATCTATCCTCTAAATCATAACGCAGATGCGTTGTCACCGGTGAGGACTAAGATGAAATGCCTCATTTCCAGTAAAAAGGGCCTCCGGCCACTTGTACTCATCAAGCGAAACGCAGAGGTAAACCTCTACTTCACGCTGGTATTCTGTGAGGTCGTGGTACCATCCCGGTCCGAGCCGGCCCATCCGTATGTCAGCAAAAGTTGCCGCGTGGCTCTACCACTGTCAAAATCTTATTTCTCAGACATGCAGGTTTCCTCACGATATTTTTCTTCACCGCCTGTATTACCTCAAGGGTGATCCAATTAAATTTTGAAGAAAAACTATTGTTGAAAGAATTTTGTATGATATCTTTGCATATTAAAAATCGATTTTAATGATCCTTTTTTTTGGAGAAAATTTTCATTTTGGACTATTGTTTCAGGAGTTTCATATGATATCTTTGCAGATCGAGAACCAATTTTAATGATTCTTTTTTATTAAATAGGTTATACTTCAAGGGTGGTTCCATATAAATTTGAAGGAAAAATTCCACCCTAAAGGGTATCAAATAAATAACTTCTTTTTTAGCAATTTAAAGTCGGTTTTTACTTTTTGTTAAAAGTTATAATTATTATTACTGTACCCATTTTTAACTTTTATAAATTGAGTCCTACCGTGTTGTGTATTAACTCATTTTTTCCCCGTGGGTGTCATTAGTGACGCTTATAGGATAAGCCAGAAAAATCTCTTGGTTTTCTATAGATGGCGGTATTACCGTCTCTCCGTAATCTATACAAATAAATAAAATTGAAGTGTCTGTTTGTAATGTCAAAATACCAGCTGTTTACTAAATGCATATGAAAGTATATACGGTATTTATAACAAAAACACAATTTTTAAAAATGTTGTCTGTCTGTCTGTCTGTTAGTTTCGGCTAATCTATGAAACGGCTGGACCGATTTCGACGGGACTTTCACTGGCAGGTAGCTGATGTTATAAGGAGTAACTTAGGTTACTTATATTTTAGAAAAAGAAATAGGGTTCCGTGAAACATAATTAAAACCCTAAATTACACGCGGGCGAAGTCGCGGAGAACAGCTAGTAATATATATAGTTCTTGAGGTTGGTAAAGATAGTATTGTATATAGGCTAGCCATATACCTTGAAGAACCGATAGTTAGATGGATAGAACAAAGGTTCTAGAGCATTTTACGGTAGTATCGAGTAAGTCTCGTACTGGTAAGCGAAGTGCCGAACACTAGATGGAGTGACGTCACTTCAGTGCGCTTCACTATCTCATGTTCAGTATGATAATAATGAATACAACCTATCATATCAATGTCGATGGATGTCTTGAACTTATACGTGATAGAGCCATTCTGCAGCTATATTAGTAGTATAGTTGTAGCACGAATGGGTCGGCTAGACCGGGGTTTCACAGAATACCAGCGTAAAATAGCAGCTTAACACTGACATGTTTCGTACGGTGAGTGTAGAGAACTGGAGACCCTTTTTACTGGGAAAGAGGCATTCCATCTTTTTCATCGTTCGATATTTTGTAACGACCTGCCAGTTTAACGGTAAATAGATGTGGGAATTCAAAGCACTATCAATATTATGTAACTGGCAACAATATTAGATATCAATGGCGGCTGTCAGGAGTTCGCAACTGTTGGGTTTTGTTACACGCACTTATAATTTGCGAATACAGTCTATTGATACTTTATGGTGTCATATGGTAGCAGTGATAGAGTATCCAGTATCTCATTTCCTCATGTAGGTATCGCAAGAAGCGATTGTGGTATACACTAGAAATAGCTCACAGTATACCAGCGTAAAATAGCAGCTTAATACTGCTTTGTTTCGTGTGGTGAGTGTAGAGAACTGGAGACCCTTTTTATAGGAAAGGAGACGTTTCATCTTAGTCCTTACAGCTGACAACACATCTGAATTTTGATACTTTATTGAGGATTTAGATTTCGATGTCTATGGGTCACACCAACCACTTACCATCAGGTGGACTGTGTGCTCGTTTGTCACCCTATCCTATAAAAAAATTCTGATTGCTCAGGACCATGCTTGGTTTTGATTGGACTAGACCTACATGTACATCAGTGGAGTAGTAAAAGACTGTAATCTATACATATAATAAAAATGTAAATAGCAGATGTCTGTACATTTTATATTTTTGTAATAAAAGTGATTGAGAGGTACTAAAAATAAGTAATTAAATACATTTCTACCATTTTTAGATTTTTCTGTCTGTCTGTTTGTTTGTTAACGTATCACGTATAAAGTACTAATTTATATCATAAGAATAGTTAAGAAAATTATTAAGTGTATATTCAGGTTACATTTAGTCTTTATTTCATTAAAATTGGTTAATTCCATCAAAAGTTATGACAAATATTCTGAAGTATGGGTACTAAGTATAGGTACGAATTTGTTCAATAGTGGCGTTGGATGAGTCATCAAGTACATTTTAAAATTAATATCATATTATAAATCATAATTAAATGATGTAAAATAATATGATTATATAATGATATAATTATATCTAAAACGCAGTAAACAAAAGTATTACATAAAGAACGTAATAAATATATACAAAATATATTAACCTTATTATCTAAACTAAATTAAAGTACAATAGTTAACCAATTTCATCGATAGATGGTGGTGTGGCATAAATGTGATACAAAAAGGCAGGTTAAAATTTATTCCTGTAGTTGAGTTTCATATTTGCTTCTAACCTTTATATTAATGACACGCTGCCCTACTGCATGTTGACAATCTCATTTATTTTTTATTTTTTTACCGCCGAGTACTCTATGTGGTAAATCAAATTTTAAGGGCTATTAACAATTTCGTTTTTCGGCGAGGATCAAACTTTCTTTTTTGCTTACTATGCAGGCACTGATTTATAAGTTCTTTTATGTTTTTTATTGTATCAATCGTTTGAATTAATCTCTTATTTTTAGAATTGATGTTAACAGCGCCATCTCTCTTAAATCTATACATATAATAAAAATGGTAATAACATGTTATGTCTGTTTCTTAATATTGTATAGTATATTAATTTGCGACTAAAATCATTATGGGGACTGTAAATCATTAAATAAGTACATTTTTATAACTTTTAGAATTGTACTATCTGACGGTCTGTCTGTTTGTTTATGGACGCATGACGTTTTGAGTAAATATCTTTTTTTTTTCAATGAAATCCTTAAGAAAATCATAAAGCGTATTATCAAGTTCATTTAATCTTTGTTTTATTGAAATTGGTTAATTCTATCGAAATTCATGATTATTATTTTGAAATGTAGGTTCGAATTTGTTTAATGGCGCCACAAAATCCCAGAAATAGTAATAAAAAGATTCGTGTGTAAAAAAAACGTTCTATTATAATATATTTCGTATAGTTCTATTATAGTACTTAAAACAGTAAAAATATGTTTTCCTTAAATTAAAAAAAGGATGTTTTCTCACAAAGAACGTAATAGATGGCGTTGTACAAATTACAACCTTTTCTGAATTGCGGTGTTAAGATTTTTCGCAGGTGAATCGTATTGAGACTCACTGTAATAATTTTCGTCCATGAGCCTGACGAAGCTACAAGCCTGCAAGGTATACATACAGAGGTATTGAAATATTCAATTATTCAATTCAACAAAACTCGACTAAAAGTAGCAAAATAGCAATTAATGTCGTGATAGTGATATTGTTTTATACCCAGAATCCCTCTAATACCAAATAACTTTTTTTTCAGTTTTAAGTAAAGTTGCAGCCTATTTACGTCCCACTGCTGGGCACAGGCCTCCTCTCATTTCTGAGAGGGTTTTAGGGCAAGGAAATGTCCACCGCGCTGCCCCAATACGTGTTGGCGAACTTCACATGTCATCGAAATATTTTTTTTTATTTCTCAAACATGCAGGTTTCCTCACGATGTTTTCCTTCACCGCCAAGCACGTGGTAAATCAGCACTTAAAATTGCAATTAACAATTTCATTGGTGCCGGCGGGGATCGAACCCGGGTTGCTCGAGTACTGTGAAGCTTACAGCGAGCGCTAACCATCTGAGCTACCACGGCTCAGGCTTCAGTTTTAAGATAGGGATAATAACATCGATGTTGGCATCGCTAGCTCAACATCGATGTTCGATGTTTAGGCTACTCAAAACATCGATGTTGACCATTATCGATGGTTTTTGTATATGTGTAGATACTTACACATTGTTTTAAAATTATGTGGGTATACACAGCAAGGGAAAAGTAACAATTAACTTGAATATCAATTTATGTAGAATAGTTATTATGCGACAACCGACAACGACACTACAAAATAAAGCGAAAGCAGTGACCATTGTGACATTACAGGAGACACTTGACAATTAAGTTTGACTCACCATACTGACATGTTTTTAGATTAACGATGCGTTCAGAAATTCTGAATTATTAAAATTTTTTAATCTTCATAGCAGATGCAAGATTTAGTTGATATTGATTTCGCGAGTTCGCATTGTTTTCAAGTTCCCAATTATCGATTATGGGTTCATTTACGTCGATGTTTCGATGTTTGACATATGTCAACATCGATGTTAAAACATCGAAGTTTTAATTTTTAACATTGATGATCATCTAACATCCCTATTTTAAGTGTGTTTCCCACTCAGCGTGTGTTATGCGACGATCGTAAATAAAGCGCAAGGTCAAACTTTACGCGTCAGTACTGATTGTTTTGCACATGGCCAGCTCTATATTGCTTTTTCTCGCGTTAGCAGTCCCCGTAACCTTTTTCTGTACGCCCCGGCTAAGTCTACTTCTATCGTCATTTACACAGAAGCTCTATCATAAACGACTTAGAACTTTGAGAATATCGATTTATTTTGTTACCACTTATTCATAGAGTAATGATATAAATCGGTTAATATTCTCTTACCCTAAACGTCAAATTCTTTAAGTAAAACCTATATTCGCGAGCTACGCCGCGGGCACAGCTAGTTAATGAATAAATGAATGTATTGTATTTAAGTTTACTAAAATTTAACAGATAACGCCGGTGCAGTCCAAAGGGGAAAGAGTAATTACGAAAGAAAGGTGAGGGATTCCCAGTCTCCGTCCATTTTCTACCGACTTCAAAAAAGAGACGGTACTCAATTCGACTGTATTTTTGTTACCTCATAATTTTTTTCTGGGTGAACCAATTTTTATGATTCTTTTTTCATTTGAAAGCTGTGAAAAAAAAGTGATCAACTATCTGACCAAGAGTTTTTCAGTTAATCTTAATAATTTATATTGAAGTCAATTTGTTGTCAATTTGGTTGTACAACATTTTTAATTTTAAATTAAATATTGTTAAATATAGTATGTATATCTATTCTTATTGTTAGTGTTCGAGACTACTCATTAAAGCCGGCTAGTTATAACAAAGTTGTAGTTTAAAATACTTCTGAAATGAATGAATAGCGTGTTCACATTACGAGATAATAACATAGCAGTATTTATTTTGAAAATTTGAATACTTTATAAAGTGCGATCTTCAGTTCATCATCGTTCAGTTTTATCACTGATCTTCTTGGTCGCTACGGGAGACGATTCCGGTTGGACAGTTTTGAGTTTGTGATATACGCAGATGTCCACCAGAAATGTTATTGGACGTGGACGTCTTCAAAGCAAGAGTGAATAGGCCTTCGTTAAGCTAAAACGCTCTATCATATTTGGTTATATACCACTTACCATCAGGTAGGATAGTAATTAAGCATTGGCTTATAATATAAAAAAAACAATCAACTACATTGATCGAAATATGTAGGTACTTCTAGCTTAGATCTAATGGTGGGTACACACGACCATCAAATTAGCGAAGTAGCTTGCGTGCAAAATAATGGCACATGCCAGTAAATGGCACACCCAGGAATCATTTACAAACAATATATATATAAAAGTTGTAATCGAAAAAAGATTAAATAAAGTTTTTGAAAAACCTTCGACTAAAAAAAAAGTAAGTCACGAGAGATAAAAATGAACAGCGTTTTAAAAAGGATTGATTTGTAGTGACGTCTGTCATAATAAACAACTAATTACGACTAATTATGACTTTCCTTAGTCCTTCCTACCTTTGTGTACCTATTTGTTTGTCGTAACGATAAACACAGCAATAATATCAAATACAGATATCAAATACATCCATCTTCTTAACGAGACGTTAGTTTCTAAGAAAATAAATAAGTCAAATGAAATAAGTAGACTATACGCGTAATTTTAGACGTGGTAGAGCCATGCTGCAGCTATAATAATTAATTGTATAGTTATAGCACAAATGGGTCGGCTCGACCGTGGAAAGACCAGGTTCTGACAGAATACCAGCGTAAAATAGCAGCTTAATGCTGCTGTTTCATATGGGGAGTGTAGAGAACCGGAGACCCTTGTTACTAGAAAAGGGGCATTCCATCTTAGTCCTCTCGACTGACAAGGCATCTGCATTTTGATTCGCAAATGAGAATAGATGTAGATGACTATGGGCCACAGAAACCACTTACCATCAGGTAGACTGTGTGCTCACTTGTCACCTTTATACTATATAAAAATACGCACATTTTGCGGCAGCTAGCTAGCTATTGGCATATACGTAAATGTCACGTGCATTCACACCTGCTTTTTTGTATGTGACTTGAAGCCTCTGACTGCTCTTGCTGCCCATTCATCATCATCATCATTACAGCCCTTTATAGATCTAGTTCTGAACATAGGCCTCCCCCAAGGAATGCCACAAAGCGCGGTTCTGAGGCACCTACATCCATCGACTTCCTGCATGTCTTACGCACATTGCATGCTAAAAAATTCAATGTTGAGCAATCTACTTGCTTACCAGCTACAGATGTGTCCTTTACATCATACATATTATAGTTGCTGTTATGTGTGAAAAGAGCTGGTATGGCATTGTGCAAGCTACGGATATGTTTGAACCGGCATTTGCGCTAGAGGATCTAATGCCTTAATTTTATATTTCAATAACGTTTCGTTTTCCCTTATGAACCGTTCTAATGAGCAGAAAGTGCATAAAAAATATTTACAAAGGAAAACTGATTCAAAACTAACGCGCATATTAAATAACGCTGCAACGTGACAATATACCTGGTAAAGTAAAGTTGCACCTATATTATGGTTGTAGCACAAATGGGTCGGGTCGACTGAGGTAGGACAACCCTGGCACAGAATTTCTGCGTATAATAGTAGCTAAATGTTGCTATTTATTTATTCTATTTTCTTACGCGTGACTGATAGATATGTACAGCGGCGACGGCGCCCGAGCTTGTTCGCCGTGCCGCACGGCAGGACTAAACTGGTACGCAACACCCCCCTCACGCGAACGATGGTTGCTGAGAAGTTGGACTTATTTTCATGTTCACGGAGTGAGTTTGCAAAAGTGACATTATTCATAATATGTTATTCTCAAATTGAATTATACAATTGATTGTAATGTGTAGTTATTTAAATTAATTATTGTGTGTTGTAATTACTAATATTATTATCTTTTACCATTTAAATTGTTACTTTATGCTTTATGATGTATTCCAATAACATATTTTAATTGTATTATTATTATTATTATAATTTTGAATTGAGATGCTACATTTATCGATTTAGGTTTTTTCCTGTAATGGTAGATGTTAGTAGGAAATATAAATAAATAAATTTTATGAATGTAAGAATTAGTGAGCCGCGCTGCCCCAGTTTGTGTTCACAGACTTAACATGTGCTTGAAATATTTTATTATTCAGACATGCAAGTTTCCCTTTTCCGCCGAGCACGTGATAAATAAAAATTGTGATAATAAAAATAGATAGTTTCCTCACCATGTTCCTCACCATGTTCCTCACCGCCAAGTACGTGCTAATTTTGCAATTAAAAATTGGTGCCGGTGGGGATCGTATCAGAGTTATTCGCGTACATTGTATGGCGGCCGTTTAGTCCTTGTGCTACCATGGCTGCTATCTAAAAGCTTGCATAAAATTTTACCTCGCATGAGAAAGGACTATAAAACAAAGTGGTTGTGCATTAAACAAAATAATGGCGCAGTATACTGTCGTTTGGCTCGAGTACGGTATTTACGTACTTCATATAAGATGGTTAGAAATGTCCTTATACATCATGGAAAACGACTTATTTATAATTTTTTATTCGTACACGTATGATGATGTATGTTTTAAGTATGTTAATATATTATTGGCTACCTCGTTGGTCTAATCGTCGTAATTAAAATTAGGTGATAATGTGATCCCGGGTTCGAATTCTGGGTCAGGCCAAACTTATACGTGGCAGAGCCATGCTGCAGCTATATTAGTAGTATAGTTGTACCACTAATGCATCGGCTCCACGAAGGATCAGGGTTTCACAGAATACCGAATAGCGTAAAATAGCAGCTCAATACTACTGTGTTTCATATGGTGAGTGTAGACAACCGGTGACCCCTTTTACTTGAAAAGAGGCGATCCATATTAGTTCTCCCGGGTGACAACGCACCTGCGTTTTGATTCGCAAACGAGGATAGACGTAGATGTCTATGGGCCACAGCAACCACTTACCATCAGGTGGACTGTGTGCTCGTTTGTCATCCTATCCTATAAAAGAAATTAGTTATTGGGTTTCTCTGCCAAGAAATTCTCAGTAACAACCCGGAGTCAGGAAGTTGGTGGTGTTTTAACTCCTGTGCCTCGAAAGCACTTAAAACCCTAGGTCCTTTGCTTGATTTTTCTCCGTTCGTGTCGTATTATCCTCCTATTGGACTGTGAGAGTGAGGGAATAGAGAGTGCACCTGTGCTTGTGCATACACTCGGGCACCATAATCCTGTCCTGCGCATATGACTAGTCTACGTTAAAACTGGCCGCCTTCACCGAAATTCGGTCTGGAGGACATTATTATGTAACGGCGATGTAAGCATATCCACTACCCCATACCATTCCGTGGGTGTCGTAAGAGGTGACAGGGGAAATCAAACCAGTAGATAGGCAGCAGCGTTTTTCAACTAGAAAATAAATAACTGCGGTTGCCAACGCGCCTACCAGGCTTGGCAACTATGGAAAATATCCCGCTTACGAGGCAATCAATTGTCAGCAGTGGAATTTTATAATATGTAATGAATTAATAAAAGAATGAATGAAAATCATTATTTTAAGTTTGTAAAAATGCAAAACAAAATGTATTACTTTTATGTAAAATAATTCTTATGAAAATTTTAATATAACCGTGACTTTGCCAAGATTGTAAACCCCTTTTTTTAAATCTAAAATTAAAATTGTTTTAATTACGCGGGTATTCAATGTTTCTTAATTTTTATGATAAAAACGTTGATGAGAGTTTAATTCTTTAATCGTACCCCAATGTTTGAATAAATTTCGTTCATTATACAAAATCTGAGAAATTTCCTTGAAATTTTCTTAAATATTGTTTTTTAATTTGCTCCTTCAATCAAGGCTTAATAATTTATTCATAGTTAAGGTCTCATTTTAATTTACGCAAACAAAGTTAAACAAGTGCAAGGCTTAGTTACACAATAAAATATAAACCAATACCAAACTGTTACGTGATAGTGACGCACGTGAAACTATACGACATAGCCGTGAACCGTGCTGCAGCTGGCATCATGGCTCTATCACGTAATAATTATTATGGTAGTAGCACGAATGGGACAACTCGACCGGAAAAGGACCACGCTCTCGTAGAAAACCAGCGTAAAACAGCAGCGTAATACTGGTGTGTTTATTGTGGTGAGTTTCAACAACCGGAGACCCTTTTATTAGATACTACGAGGCATTCCTTCTTAGTCCTCAGGCGTGACAGCTTAACTGTATGTTGATTCTTAATGGAGGATAAATGTTGGTGTCTATTGAACGGAAATAGATACAAAAACTTTCTTTATTTAATATAGTTTATAGGTAATCTTGTTTAATTTACCACTGATTCGGAAAAAAAGTCTCTGTCCTGGGAAGGACAAGCAAGAAAGCCAGCGGGACTTTTATTAAAATATGTATAACAGTTTAAAATCACGTATGTTACACAATTAAAAACACAAAATAAATTAGAAATAGCTTGGTGGCGATTGCCTCATTCCCAGGGGTTACTATCATCCTTAAATTCCATGTTATTATAATAACCCTTTTTGTACAAACTTATTTTAATAAAATTTTTGAAGTTAGAGCAGGTCAAATTTTGTATATTTTCTGGAATTTTGTTATAAAAGCGTATACATCGCCCCAAGAATTAATTATTGACTCGGTGGAGTCGAGTAACTGGTACTACTAGCTTGTGTCTGTTCCTAGTGTTTACAGTCACAGTATCCACATACTATCTCGTGGACTGTGTGCTTGTTTGTCACCCTTATTCTATAAAATAAATTTTCTATCGCTCAACATGCGTTCGATTTCAGCTCATTCCGTCTTACCACAAGACATTGTTTGTGGATTGTCTCGGGTTTAAACTCTGGCAATAGTTCTTTTAACGAAAGCAGTCCTCGCCACAACGTTCGCAAAATGTGACATTAGCTAGGTAACGTTCCATACTTTACGGTAGTATTCTGTGAATTTACTTAAAGAGTATATTAAAATCATTACGTTTCAACTTTTATATTTTCGTTCACATATTTCCGCAGGACCTCTTTGGTCAACAGATTCTATTCTAAACCCGTGACGAAATATAAACTGGTTTTTGTAATAAGGTCGGTTATGTCTAGCGCATGTTGCGTCCACTAAGAATCAGCCTGCTGGGGATACGTCAAGAGGTTATTGCTAAATAATAATAACATAACAGTTTGGAAAATCCAGAAGTGCAAGCCTCATGAGCGTTTTTATTAAAAAAAATCTTTTAAACGTCTATGAGTATCATAACAGCCAGCAATAGGGATCATCCTGAGGATAAATGGAAACTTATTTAGAAATATTTATTTCATTTCGTTGCCTATATTTTTCTAAAAGGTGGAGACAAACAAGTCCACAGACTAACTGACAGCCGTACTAATAATTTGTTAAAACGGACTGCAAACTCGGAAATTCGTTGATACGAATCTGCCATTTAACTAACTGGTAACTCCTTTTGACACGTGTATTTAAACTTAGTTTAAGGTATAAGGTAATAACTTATTAAGGTTAACGCAAGTTTTTATAATGCTGACAACGTTACTAGGATTTGTATTTAATTCTAATAATTTGTTAACTACATTTTTTGTAAATGTAACTAAACAAATGAGTTAAAAAATATACGCCGACTTTATATATATCTAGTTTTAAAAATATTCCTTTTTTATTGATTTAGTGTTTAAATTGAGACATATTAACAATTTTATATTACAAAATCGTCACATAGCGGCATGTCGAGAGTAGAGCATTCCCACACGCTCGCACGTTGTGAGCCGTGCATAATAATATGATGTAAGTGTTGTTCAACTTGCTTTCTCGCTTACGCAATTAATCAATAACAGCAATTGAACAGCGCAACGCACTAAAAATTCAGCGTAGTGTAATAACAATTAGATGATAACCATAAAGTAATACCGTGTAGTAGAGGTGTAAGAGAGTCCACTACCCAGTACCCAATTTCGACCTGTGGAGGTCGTAAGTTTTTTGCAGTTGTCTATAGGGTATAGTAGTCACACACTATCAGATGTACACTAATTTTGTTTTTCACTTCAAATATAACAGAGTAATATAGCGCCTTACGCTAATTTAACCGTACACGTTAACACTTACGCTACTTTACGCTGATGTTGGTTCGTTTGCGCCGCTGCCATAATGCACCATGCTTCGTTAGTAGAGAGGCTATAATTTTAAAGATATTTCCGACTATAGACATCCATCATACACAGAAGTATATACATAACACTCATACTGCCTCCACGATACAGGAGAAAATCTTAGTGTGGAGGTAACGTTTAAAAAAAAAAGAAAAGAAAAAAACAAATAAATATGTGGTAAATTGACGCTGTAGCTAAATTATGGTTGAAGCATGAAAGGGTTGGCTCGATCGGGGCATTACTATGTTCTTATAGAATCAGCGTAAATGAGCGGCTTAATGCTGCTGAATGTTTTCAAAGCACGCTAAAATGAAAATAAAATATAAATTTAAACACCTAGAATAAAACGAACTGCAAACTCGGAAATTCGTTGATACGAATCTGCCATTTAACTAACTGGTAACTCCTTTTGACACGTGTATTTAAACTTAGTTTAAGGTATAAGGTAATAACTTATTAAGGTTAACGCAAGTTTTTATAATGCTGACAACGTTACTAGGATTTGTATTTAATTCTCAATATTTGAAAATTGATAATGTCTTTCAGACCGAATTTCAGTCACAGGACAGAATTATAGTGTCCGAGTGTATGAGCAAGCACAGATGCACTATTACCTCGATAACTGAGTAACACGGTAACCCGACATGATCGGAGAGAGATCAGGCCCAGAACTTACCACTTTACGCGCTTTCCGAGGCACGGCGGTGAAATACCGACAGAAAAACCCAATAGCGGATTCGGGTCTGACCTGGGAACCGATCCCGGAAGCTCATGATGAGCAACCGCGTTTACGACAACTAGACCAACGAGGCAGTCATATATAAATAAATATACCTAGTCAGGTCATAATTTCTGTCACATGTTTAATATAAAATAATTGAAACAAGTTTATTCATTATGTAAGCATTTATATACCAAAATGAACTTAACAAAACATAGATTCTTATGACACTAAAGTTTATTCAAAATGACCTCCGTGATTTTGAATACAGGCCTTCAATCTGCGCGGCCAGTCGTATATTGCAGCACGAACGAGGTCCATGTCAATAACGGCGGCTGCCTTAATCAAGGATGTCTTGAGTGATTCCAAATTGGGATGACACTTTGAGCACGCCTTTTCCTCCAAGTGTTGCCATATCTTGTAAACTAACGGATTCAAATCTGGACTGGAGGAGGCCACGTTCGTTCACGCGCCGCCAGCCAGTCTTGTGTGCTCTTCGCTCTATGAGCTGGCGCCGAATCTTGTTGGAATACCCAGTGCCTGTTATTGAACATGGTATGAGAAACAGGTTCCACAAGGTTCACCAGGACTGTATTTTGATACACAATTGCATTCGTTTTTACACCTTTCTCACAAAAATGTACCTCTGTTAAGCCCCAATAAGAAACTCCCAACCATACCATGAGCGAGGATGGAAAATGACCTCGTTTGACACGCGGATTACGGTTGCTCGCTTCTTCACTACTATGTGCGTACACCTTATCATTTTGTTTGTTGTAGCTCTCTTCTACGGTAAAAATTTTTTCATCCGAAAAAAGAATTTCCCGATATTTTTTTTCTCGCGTACCGCTTCAACAAAGCGCGGCATCTTTTCAGTCTCAGGTCCATTAGACGAGCATTCAAACGATGTCCTGTTTTTCTTCGATATACCCGAAGCCCTAAGTCTTCATTTAACACCCTTTTCACCGTGGTTCTGCTTAACCCCATCTGAAGGGCCAACAGTTTCTGCTTACGTTTGGGATTTCTTTGAATTCGCGCCTTTACAGCTTTTATCACTGCTGGAGTCCTAACAGACCGAGGGCGACCACTTCTTCACCTGTCATCTACACTAGAGTCTTCATTGTATCGTTTGATGGTACGATAAACGAATCTTTTGGTTATATTCAAATTTTTCAGTATGTCAAAAATTTGAATTGGCGCGTAACCGCAACGATGCAACGCAATAACTGCAACACGGTCTTCTTTAAGCGTCCACTCCATATTTAAAAATGAGTAAAATTCTAAAAAGTATACAGTTTTATTTTCATGAACAATTCGAAATTCGAATTCAATAAACTTTATTGTGGCCAGCATTCTAAAAGAAAAGTTTTTACTGTGTGACAATACTTATGACCTGACTAGGTATACAGGTTAGTTAATTAAAAATCCGTGACTTCACATACGACACGTACTCAGCGCTCCTAAAGCTAATCGAGTGCTTATTTCTTTATATCGAGTTTTAGCGTGTTAGCGCTAATCGCCGCGCCGTTTCTATATTTTATAGGGCTGCCAATCTCCTCCTGACTTGTTTGTCTCTATCGCCTCTTACGACACCCACGGAAACTTATTCGGTAGTATAATATATTCTTATACCGCTACTACACTGTAACTGTGCACAGGACGGGGAATAAATTATCGCTCAAGCGTATAAAGTACGTGACATTACAACGTATCGTCTGTGTTCACCCTTACTTTGACTGTCTTTAAAAAAATTGTATAATGAAGAAGCAAGTGTTATAAAGCTAAGGGGCGTGCACACGTAGCAATGGAGTTATGTATGATGCCGTTTAAGTAGAGCACGGTGGTTAAGTGTTTAATGTGTCGCTACGGGGCTAGCTTCGTGACGTCACGCGTCAATAACGAGTCCTCGTACACGATTAGTTTAGTAATACGGCAATACAATGAAAATTGGTTCTATGAAGTTGGGTTTTACATTAACATATAAAACCTATTTTCATAGAACTAATAACATAGTTGAAAAAATTTAATTTGAATAACTTAAAATTTAAATTTTTTGAACCTTTTCATCGGGCTTTGGACTCAAGTGACAATTGCAACGTCGAATAGAACGACTTTTGCGGATTTCATCGCGTTTACGCGAATTACCCAACCGCTTTCATGCCTTATCCCAGCCTCACGAATCATCCTTGTTAGGAATCGATGTTTTAAGTCTAATGTACCTAATGGTGGGGCCGTCTGGGATATGTTCACAGAGTGCAGACTTCTCGGAGCGTTGGTGTTTCACGGTGGCTATATTATGTTCTTTTACGCGGGTTTTTATTGATCTTTTTTGTTTGTCTTATCTCAGAGAGACCACATTTAAAATTAAGGTTTTTATACTCCTGCATTATGCATTATGTATCACTTGACCTGACTAAACTTTTTCGGCGGCTTGTAGAGTTCTCTAATGGAAACTTACTTCAAGTTATAGCCAATCTTTTCAGTGACTTCTCTGACATTAGCAAGTTTAAATGTTTTGTTAAGTAGAAACTGTATAAAAAGGGTTATTATAGTATAAATGAATAATAACCCCTGGGAATGAGGTGGTCGCTTCCAAGCTGTTTCTAAAACGAAATTTGTACCAACCATTAATGTAAACTATGCTTTAAAAAAGTCCCGCTGGGTTTCTTGCTGGTTCTTCCCAGGACAGAGGTTTTTTTTTATGAACCAGTGGTAAAGTAAAAAATGACTTTCAATAAGAAATACACATGTGATCTATACTGAATAAAAATTATTCTACTCTATTCTATTCTATTCCATTCTATTCCATTCTATTGCATTCTATTCCATTCCATTCCATTCAATTCCATTCAATTCCATTCAATTCCATTCAATTCCATTCAATTCCATTCTAGTCCATTCTTTTCCATTACATTCCGTTCCGTTCCTTTTCGTTCCATTCCGTTCCTTTTCGTTCCATTCCGTTCCTTTTCGTTCCATTCCGTTCCTTTTCGTTCCATTCCGTTCCATTCCATTCTATTCCGTTCCACTCCGTTCCATTCCGTTCCATTCCGTTCCATTACGTTTCATTCCGTTCCATTCCGTTCCATTACGTTTCATTCCGTTCCATTCCGTTCCGTCCCTTCCGTTACAGTCTGATGACTTGAAGCCTCTGACTACCCTTGCTGCCATTCATCATCATCATCATTACAGCCCTTTACAAATCTAGTTCTGAACGTAGGCTTCCCCCAAGGAATGCCACAAAGCACGGTTCTGAGGCACCTACATCCATCGACTTCCTGCATGTCTTACGCACATTGCATGCTAAAAGATTCAATGTTGAGCAATCTACTTGCTTACCAGCTACAGATGTGTCCTTTACATCATACATATTATAGTTGCTGTTATAAGTGGAAAGAGCTGGTATGGCATTGTGCAAGCTACGGATATGTTTGAACCGGCATTTACGCTAGAGGATCTAATGCCTTAATTTTATATTTCAATAACGTTTCGTTTTCCCTTATGAACCGTTCTAATGAGCAGAAAGTGCATAAAAAATATTTACAAAGGAAAACTGATTCAAAACTAACGCGCATATTAAATAACGCTGCAACGTGACAATATACCTGGTAAAGTAAAGTTGCACCTATATTATGGTTGTAGCACAAATGGGTCGGGTCGACTGAGGTAGGATAACCCTGGCACAGAATTTCTGCGTACAATAGTAGCTAAATGTTGCTATTTTACGAATGTAAGAATTAGTGAGCTGTGTTGCCCCAGTTTGTGTTCACAGACTTAACATTGCTTGAAATATTTTATTATTCAGATATGCAAGTTTCCCTTTTCCGCCGAGCACGTGATAAATAAAAATTGTGATAATAAAAATAGATAGTTTCCTCACCATGTTCACAGGTACTTTTGCAATTAAAAATTGGTGCCGGTGGGGATCGAATCAGTGTTATTCGCGTACATTGTATGGCGGCCGTTTAGTCCTTGTGCTACCATGGCTGCTATCTAAAAGCTTGCATAAAATTTTACCTCGCATGAGAAGGGACTATAAAACAAAGTGGTTGTGCATTAAACAAAATAATGGCGTAGTATACTGTCGTTTGGCTCGAGTACGGTATTTACGTACTTCATATAAGATGGTTAGAAATGTCCTTATACATCATGGAAAACGACTTATTTATAATTTTTTATTCGTACATGTATGATGATGTATGTTTTAAGTATGTTAATATATTATTGGCTACCTCGTTGGTCTAATCGTCGTAAGCGCGTTTGGTGATAATGTGATCCCGGGTTCGAATTCTGGGTCAGGCCTAACTTATACGTGGCAGAGCCATGCTGCAGCTATATTAGTAGTATAGTTGTAGCACGAATGCGTCGGCTCCACCGGGGAAGGATCAGGGTCTCACAGTATACCAGCGTAAAATAGCAGCTCAATACTACTGTGGTTCATATGGTGAGTGTAGAGAACCGGAGACCCTTTTTACTTGAAAAGAGGCGATCCATCTTAGTTCTTCCGGGTGATAACGCACCTGCATTTTGATTCGCAAACGAGGATAGACGTAGATGTCTATGGGCCACAGCAACAACTTACCATCAGGTGGACTGTGTGCTCGTTTGTCATCCTATCCTATAAAAGAAATTAGTTATTGGGTTTCTCTTGCAAGAAATTCTCAGTAGCACCCCGGAGTCAGGAAGTTTGGTGGTGTTTTCACTCCTGTGCCTCGAAAGCACGTAAAACCCTGGGTCCTTTGCTTGATTTCTCTCCGTTCGTGTCGGATTATCGTCCCATTGGACTATGAGAGTGAGGAAATAGAGAGCGCACATGTGCTTGCGCATACACTCGGGCACCATAATCCTGTCCTATGCATATGACTAGTCCACCTTAAAACTGGCGGCCTTGACCGAAATTCGGTCTGGAGGACATTATTATGTAACGGCGATGTAAGAATATCCACTACCCCATACCATTCCGTGGGTGTCGTAAGAGGTGACAGGGGAAATCAAACCAGTAGACGGGCAGCAGCGTTTTTCAACTAGAAAATAAATAACTGCGGTTGCCAACGCGCCTACCAGGCTTGGCAACTATGGAAAATATCCCGCTTACGAGGCAATCAATTGTCAGCAGTGGAATTTTATAAGATGTAATGAATTAATAAAAGTATGAATGAAAATCATTATTTTAAGTTTGTAAAAATGCAAAAGAAAATGTCTTATTTCTATGTAAAATAATTCTTATGAAAATTTTAATATAATCATAACTTCGCCAAGATTGAAAACCCCTTTTTTTAATCTAAAATTAAACTTGTTTTAATTACGCGGGTATTCAATGTTTCTTAATTTTTATGATAAATACGTTGATGAGAGTTTAATTCTTTAATCGTACCCCAATGTTTGAATAAATTTCGTTCATTATACAAAATCTTAGGAAATTTCCTTGAAATTTTCTTAAATATTGTTTTTTAATTTGCTCCTTTAATCAAGGCTTAGTAATCTATTAATAGTTAAGGTATCATTTTAATTTACGCAAACAAAGTTAAACAAGTGCAAGGCTTAGTTACACAATAAAATATAAACCAATACCAAACTATTACGTGATAGTGACGTACGTGAAACTATACGAGATAGCCGTGAACCGTGCTGCAGCTGGCTGGCATCATGGCTCTATCACGTAATAATTATTATGGTTGTAGCACGAATGGGACAACTCGACCGGAAAAGGACCACGGTCTCACAGAAAACCAGCGTAAAATAGCAGCGTAATACTGGTGTGCTTATTGTGGTGAGTTTCAACAACCGGAGAAACTTTTAATAGATACGAGGCATTCCTTCTTAGTCCTCAGACGTGACAGTTTAACTGTATGTTGTTAATGGAGTTGCAGTTCTTAATGGAGGATAAATGTGTGTGTCTATTGAACGGAAATAGATACAAAAACTTTCTTTATTTAATATAGATTATAGGTAATCTTGTTTAATTTACCACTGATTCGGAAAAAAAGTATCTGTCCTGGGAAGGACAAGCAAGAAAGCCAGCGGGACTTTTTTTAAAATATGTATAACAGTTTAAAATCACGTATGTTACACAATTAACAACACAAAATAAATTAGAAATAGCTTGGTGGCGATCGCCTCATTCCCAAGGGTTACTATCATCCTTAAATTCCATGTTATTATAATAACCCTTTTTGTACAAACTTATTTCAATAAAGTTTTTGAAGTTTGAGCAGGTCAAATTTTGTATATTTTCTGGAATTTTGTTGTAATAGCGTATACATCGCCCCAAGTATGAATTACTGACTCGGTGGAGTCGAGTAACTGGTACTACTAGCTTGTGTCTGTTCCTAGTGTTTACAGTCACAGTATCCACATACTATCTCGTGGACTGTGTGCTTGTTTTTGTCACCCTTATTCTATAAAAAGATCTAGTCTAGTCTTGTTGAATTATCAAAAATTTTCTATCGCTTAACATGCGTTCGATGTCAGCTCATTCCGTCTTGCCACAAGACATTGTTTGTGGATTGTCTCGGGTTTAAACTCTGGTTTAGCAATAGTTCTTCTAACGAAAGCAGTCCTTTAATCATGGCGCCACAACATTCGCAAAATGTGACATTAGCTAGGTAACGTTCCGTACTCTACGGTAGTACTATTATTTATTCTCTGAATTTACTTAAAGAGTATATTAAAATCATTACGTTTCAACTTTTATATTTTCGTTCTCATATTTCCGCAGGACTTCTTTGGTCAACAGATTCTAGTCTAAATCCGTGACGAAATATAAACTGGTTTTTGTAATAAGGTCGGTTATGGCTAGCGTATGTTGCGTCCACTAAGAATCAGCCTGCTGGGGATACGTCAAGAGGTTATTGCTAAATAATAATAAGATAACAGTTTGGAAAATCCAAAAGTGCAAGCCTCGTGAGCGTATTAATTAAAAAAATCTTTTAAACGTCTATGAGTATCATAACAGCCAGCAATAGGGATCATCCTGAGGATAAATGGAAACTTATTCAGAAATATTTATTTCATTTCGTTGCCTATATTTTTCTAAAAGGTAGAGACAAACAAGTTCACAGACTAACTGACAGCTGTACTAATAATTTGTTAGCTACATTTTTTGTAAATGTAACTAAACAAATGAGTTAAAAAATATACGCCGACTTTATATATCTAGTTTTACAGATATTCCTTTTTTATTGATTTAGTGTTTAAATTGAGACATATTAACAATTTTATATTACAAAATCGTCACATAGCGGCATGTCGAGAGTAGAGCATTCCCACACGCTCGCGCGTTGTGAGCCGTGCATAATAATATGGTGTAAGTGTTGTTCAACTTGCTTTCTTGCTTACGCAATTAATCAATAACAGCAATTGAACAGCGCAACGCACTAAAAATTCAGCGTAGTGTAATAACAATCAGATCATAACCACAAAGTAATACCGTGTAGTAGAGGTGTAAGAGAGTCCACTACCCAGTACCCAATTTCGACCTGTGGAGGTCGTAAGTTTTTTTGCAGTTGTCTATAGGGTATAGTAGTCACATACTATCAGATGTACACTAATTTTGTTTTTCACTTCAATTATAACAGCGTAATATAGCGCCTTACGCTAATTTAACCGTACACGTTAACACTTACGCTACTTTACGCTGATGTTGGTTCGTTTGCGCCGCTGCCCACAATGCACCATGCTTCGTTATTAGAAAGGCTATAATTTTAAAGATATTTCCGACTATAGACATCCATCATACACAGAAATATATAAATAACACTCATACTGCCTCCACGATACAGGAGAAAATCTTAGTGTAAGGGTAACGTTTTTTTTTTAAAAGGAAAGATTAAATACAAATAAATAAACGGTAAATTGACGCTGTAGCTATATTATGGTTGAAGCATGAAAGGGTTGGCTCGACTGGGGCATTACTATGTTCTTATAGAACCAGCGTAAATAAGCGGCTTAATGCAGCTGAATGTTTTCGAAGCACGCTAAAATGAAAATAAAATATAAATTTAAACACCTAGAATAAAACGAACTGCAAACTCGGAAATTCGTTGATACCAATCTGCCATTTAACTAACTGGTAACTCCTTTTGACACATGTATTTAAGCTTAGTTTAACGTATAAGGTAATAACTTATTAAGGTTAACGCAAGTTGTTATAATGTTGACAACGATACTAGGATTTGTATTTAATTCTCAATATTTGAAAATTGATAATGTCTTTCAGACCGAATTTCAGTCACGGCGGCGAGTTTAAACGATGACTGCGAGAAGCCATCTATCCAGGACAGAATTATAGTGTCCGAGTGTATGAGCAAGCATAGATGCACTATTACCTCGATAACTAACTAACACGGTAACCCGACATGATCGGAGAGAGATCAGGCACAGAACTTACCACTTTACACGCTTTCCGAGGCACGGCGGTGAAATACCGACGGAAAAACCCAATAGCGGATTTTGGTCTGACCTGGGAACCGATCCCGGAAGCTCATGATGAGCAACCGCGTTTACGACAACTAGACCAACGAGGCAGTCATATATAAATAAATATATACAGGTTAGTTAATTAAAAATACGTGACTTCACATACGACACGTACTCAGCGCTCCTAAAGCTAATCGAGTGCTTATTTCTCTATATCGAGTTTTAGCGCTAACACTAATCGCCGCGCCGTTTCTATATTTTATAGGGCTGCCAATCTCCTCCTGACTTGTTTGTCTCTATCGCCTCTTACGACACCCACGGGAACTTATTCGGTAGTATAATATATTTGTCGGAGATTTACAACATAGGATCGCAATTTTGATCTCGGAAATACATCAGGATAGCGTTAACTGTTAAGATAATAAAAGTGTGAGAGCGGATGTTCAACTTACTCTCTTGCTTACGCAGTTAATCATTATCAGTAATAACACAACGTAACGCACTATACATTCAGTATAGTGAAATTACAGTTCGACCACACCGTAACACGTCTCCGCCACAATCACACACCAGTGTAACGTGATGTACGTAATTACATGATAACACCAAAATATGTAAACCAACAGCAACACTACTTATCTCAATGTGACAGGACAGCATCTCAGCAACACCAATCCTCCTTGACTGCACTAGAAGAATTACAACAACGAACAGACCCATGACACTATCTTAGCACTAGTAGAGTGACCGCACTCGTTGAATGACTTGAGCGGAAATCTCCCGCGCACGGCACCTACAGTGAACTTTATACTACAGACACAAGAGGGGGTTTCTCGATATACCCTCCATTCTATCTAGATCCAACCGGGTATTTTATAGATGCTCCAACATATTCTTATACCGCTTCTACACTGTAACTGTGCACAGGACGGGAAATAAATTATCGCTCAAGCGTATAAAGTACGTGACATTACAACGTATCGTGTGTGTTCACCCTTACTTTACGTTACGTCTTTTAAAAAGTTGTATAATGAAGAAGCAAGTGTTATAAAGCTAAGGGGCGTGCACACGTAGCAAAGTAGTTATGTATGATGCCGTTTAAGTAGAGCACGGTGGTTAAGTGCTTAATGTGTCGCTACGGGGACTAGCTTCGTGACGTCACGCGTCAATAACGAGTCCTCGTACACGATTAGTTTAGTAATACGGCAATACAATGAAAATTGGTTCTATGAAGTTGGGTTTTACATTAACATATAAAACCTATTTTCATAGAACTAATAACATAGTTGAAAAAATTTAATTTGAATAACTTAAAATTTAAATTTTTTGAACCTTTTCATCGGGCTTTGGACACAAGTGACAATTACAACGTCGAATAGAACGACTTTTGCGGATTTCATCGCGTTTAGGTTTAAATTTAAGTTAAAGTTACAGCCTATATATACCCCACTGCTGGGCACAGGTCTCTTCAGTCTTGCAGTGGTATGCTTGGGTTTAATTAAAATGATTACTGGACCCCATGCAGGTGGAATTACCCAACCGCTTTCATGCCTTATCCCAGCCTCACGAATCATCCTTGTTAGGAATCGATGTTTTAAGTCTAATGTACCTAATGGTGGGGCCGTCTGGGATATGTTCACAGAGTGCAGACTTCTCGGAGCGTTGGTGTTTCACGGTGGCTATATTATGTTCTTTTACGCGGGTTTTTATTGATCTTTTTTGTTTGTCTTATCTCAGAGAGACCACATTTACAATTAAGGTTTTTATACTCCTGCATCATGCATTATGTATCACTTGACCGATGGCAAGACCTGACTAAACTTATTCGGCGGCTTGTAGAGTTCTCTAATGGAAACTTACTTCAAGTTATAGCCAATCTTTTCTGTGACTTCTCTGACATACCTATTACCAAGTTTAAATGTTTTGTTAAGTAGAAACTGTATAAAAAGGGTTATTATAGTATAAATGAATATATGGTTGATAATAACCCCTGGGAATGAGGTGGTCGCTTCCAAGCTGTTTCTAAAATGAAATTTGTACCAACCATTAATGTAAACTATGCTTTAAAAAAAAGTCCCGCTAGGTTTCTTGCTGGTTCTTCCCAGGACAGAGGTTTTTTTTATGAACCAGTTGTAAAGTAAAAAATGACTTTCAATAAGAATTACACAAGTGATCTATATTGAATAAAAATTATTCAACTCTATTCTATTCTATTCTATTCCATTCTATACCATTCTATTCCATTCTATTCCATTCTATTCCATTCTATTCCATTCTATTCCATTCCATTCCATTCAATTCCATTCTATTCCATACTAGTCCATTCTATTCCATTCTATTCCATTCCATTCCGTTCCGTTCCTTTTCGTTCCATTCCGTTCCTTTTCGTTCCATTCCGTTCCATTCGGTTCCATTCCGTTCCATTCCGTTCCATTCCGTTCCACTCCGTTTCATTCCGTTCCATTCCGTTCCATTCCGTTCCATTCCGTTCCACTCCGTTCCATTCCGTTCCATTCCGTTCCACTCAGTTCCCTTCCGTTCCATTCCGTCCGTTCCTTCCGTTCCAGTCTGTTCCATTCCGTTCCATTCCGTTCCATTCCGTTCCATTCCGTTCCATTCCGTTCCATTCCATTCCATTCCATTACATTCTAATCCATTCCATTCCATTCTATTCCATTATATTCCATTCTATTCCATTCTATTCCATACTATTCCATTCTATTCTATTCTATTCTATTCATATGGTGG
Organism: Parnassius mnemosyne; assembly: GCA_963668995.1. NCBI lineage: Eukaryota > Metazoa > Arthropoda > Insecta > Lepidoptera > Papilionidae > Parnassius > Parnassius mnemosyne. The sequence continues at coordinate 31,618,786 of CAVLGL010000084.1, forward strand.
TACAACAGGCACACGCTCGACTGTGGTTGTGCGTGTTTCACACTGTCACTATGACGTAGTCAAGAAACCCGATGTTTGATGTCGTGCAAAACTTGCTTGACGTGCTGAAAGATTTTCCAACGGTACCAGTTTCTCGACTCCATAGAGTCAGTAATTCATTCTTGGGGCAATGTATACGCTGTAACAACAAAGTCCCAGAAAATATACAAGGTCTCTCTATTACCAAGTTTAAATATGTCATTAAACAAAAAGTGTATTAAAAAAGGTTATAATAATCTGAATGTTTGTAAAATAAATTTTGTAAATAGTTTGTACAACCTTTCATATTGTATATTATTGTATAATTTACTTTAAAAAAAGTCCCGCTGGTTTTCTTGTAGGTTCTTTCCATGGATTCAAACCAGTGATAAATATAAACGTCTTTTTATAAGAATTACATGTAATCTGTATTGAATAAAAATTTCTATTCTAATCTATTCTATCCTGATCTCTCTCCGGTCGTGTCGGTTTACCGTGCCATCGAATTATTAGAGTGAGGGAATAGAGAGTAATCATGTGCTTGCGTATACACTTGGGCACTTTAATCCTGTACTGCGCAGATGGCTAGTCTCTTGAATAGTTCCAGTTAGAAGCAAAGTGAATGGAATTTGAGTGTTTACGGAATTATAATGGTAATGGTTACTTTGTCTGATAATAAAATTGCAACTTTGGTGAAATCTTTTCCTCAAATGTATATAAGACCATGCATGAGGTATACATAACCTGTTTAATAAAAAAATCATTAAAAACCCATTTACAATTGACAAAGATGTCGCACGTACAAAAATAAAACACAGTCGAAACCTTCTTTCTATTTTGAAGTCGGTTGAAATATGCCTAGTGCATTCGTTATCGTCTTTTAGGACTCGAGAAGGCATAACGAGTTTGCTCGTATACAGTTTCCTTTTGTTTCCGCACAATCCGTCGTCTGCGCTCCAAGTTTTATATCCGTCTGAAATCTAGTCTGTAGGGTTTAATACCTCATTGTGAGAGACGCAATGTGTAATCTAGGATTATGGCGAATGGCTTGATAATTAATTTGCTGGCTACATCCGTGTGCAATAATCCATATTGTTACGGGCTTTAAACGTTGAGGCTAAGATTTAATCCAACACTAGGTTATGGGGATTGGTCATTATAATATTAAATTTTAAAAATGGAATAAAATCTGTTTATTCTTTCGATATAAGAAATCAAAATTATGTAAGCCAAATGTCTTTTCTAATTTCTATTTCAGTTAAAGTCTAGTTTATTACTATATTATATACGTGGTAGAACTTACGCTGCTGCTATATTTTGGTTGTAGCACGAATGGGTCGGCTCGACCGGGGTAAGACCACGCTCTCACAGAACTATTCCATTCTATTCCTTACACGCATACGTATTGGTGGAGTTTTTTTGAGGCGGCGTCACTTGTAATCGAAGTGAACGGCGGAGCTCTTCTCCGGGTTCACAACGATGCGCCATTTTTGGAACCAAGCTCCTAGGTCAACAACTGACTTTTGGACCTTGTTCCGTATGAAAGGTAGCGAGATAACTTTACAGTAGAGGGCAGTGTCGTCTGCGAAGAGGGAGAGCTGAACACCTTTCAATGGGATGGGAATGTCGTTGGTGAACAGGATATACAGGAGGGGAGCAAGTACTGAGCCCTAAGGGACATCAGATTTGATGGGGCGCTGAGAGGAAAGCGTGCCTTCGTGTCTAAAACGAAAGGTACGATCCTTCAGGTAAGAGGCCACGAGATGTACAAGACGATCGGGGAGACTTTTATATAGTTTGTAGATAAGGCCTTCGTGCCAGACTCTATCGGATGCTTTAGCAATGTCGAAAAAGACCGCGATGGTCTTATGACGACGAGGATAAAAACCGCTGAGGGTATATTCCACAATGCGGTGATCTTGTTGGGGACAAGAATGTTTCGCTCGGAAACCTAATTCGTGAGGATGACTCTTTCGAAGAGTTTCCCCATGGCCTTGAGGGGGCTGATGGGACGATGACTGAAGGGTAGGTTGAGAGGCTTTCCTGGCTTGGGAATACCAATTACAGTTGCCTCTTTCCACGTAGTGGAAAGGTAACTAAGATTCAAGCAGGCGTTGAAGATAATAGTTAAAAGGGTTAACACCAGCTCAGGAAAGTGTTTAAGGGCTTGGTTGGAGATGCCATCCGCGCGCGTGGAGCCTTTTTGGGTTTAAGTCTTTTGATGAGGGAGGAGATCTCATCATTGGATATAGTGATAGGGTCAGAGGCTGTGGGGGGCGAGTTCCGGCGGCGGACCTCATACTCCACTGTCTAGATGTGGGAGGGTTCGGTGGGTTGAGAGCTAGGAGAGCATTGTGCGGCAATGCTGTCTGCAAAGCACTCAGCCTTTTCCTCGTCCTCGAAGGCAACCGTACCGTCGGGACGAGAGAGAGGGGGAGTGTGGCGGCTCTTGCCATCTGATAGTACGCTGTATGAGAGGGAGAAATATTCTCCATGAGCTTACGCTTTTCGAGGTGTCGAAGTTCAGAAACGGACTTCTCGTTGCAGACGATTGGCCGTACGCCTATAGTCGGGGTTGGGATAGATTGCTGCTCTCCGGAAAGCAGCTCTCTTGGCTTTCAGTAGGTTACTAATATGTAGGGGAAGCCCATCATTATTAGCAACCAGGACGACCCTTTCATTCTCCTTAAGGGAGGATTTTATAAGGGTGGAGAGAGAATCGACCGCGGTGTCGATTGTTTCGGGACTGTCGAAGTCCGACGAGAGAGAAATGGGGGAGTCCTGTGAGTCCATAGCTTTAGCTAGGGACTCCCTGAAGTCCTTCCAGTTAGTGAAAGTTTTCGTGGAGGGGGTTGGGGGAGGTGGCTGATGGCCAAAAATGGGGGAGACCGGTCGGTGGTCGGATCCTAGATCGTCTAGTGTCTCGATTGCCTTGAGGTTGAGGGGAAACTCCTTTGACTAACGCAAAGTCTAGCACGTCGGGAGTGTGGTCGGTGTTATCGGGATAGTGAGTGATACCGAGGGCACTGTGGACGGTAAAGTCAAGAGACTGCGTGATATCAAGCAGTTTCTTGCCACTCTGAGAGGTAGTACGGCAGGTCCATTCAGTATGCTTGGAGTTAAAATCTCCAAACACAATGACTGAATTGCCTAGAGATAAGATAGCCTCAAAATCTTTTTTGAAGGGGATGGTTCCACTGGGGATGTAGCAGGAGGTTATGACGATGGACTGATGTCCAGTCAAAGCAAGCCTGCATACCGTGGCTTTCACGTTGGTAAGCTGCGGAGTAGAAATGTGAGAGCAATGAAGTGTCTTCTTGTAATAAATGGCCGTACCGCCGCCTTGGCGGTCGGGTCTGTCATTACGAAGAAGAGAAAACTTTTGAATGGAAAGGCCTTTAATGTCCTTAATTTTGAGATTCGTTTCCTGGCGGAGGAGGAAATCGGCTTCGCGATCTCGAAGAAAGAGCATATATATAACAATACTGTACACATTGGAATAACAATGCAATATAACAATGTTATATGACATTGTCGTTTGTCGTTCTGCAGTGCTTTTTACAATGTCGACACGAGAAGAAGTTTTGCTAGCTGCTGCAGCACCTCTTGTACTTTTAAATAACAAAAGAAAAAAAACATAGATACTGGGTTCGTCGCAAACAAACATAGTTTATTGACTAGAGAAGAATACTCTTGAGATATATAACATTTGTGTCACGTTATATAACACATTTTATAACATTCAGTCTCCATTATACTGAGACATGTTATATAACATGTTATAACATGTTATGTTATATAATATGTACGCACCGTAATTACTAACATCTAGTTGGTAAATATACTATTTTCTTCGAAAGCTGTTAAAAGCCCAATGCTGGACATGCGTTAGCGGTGCCACCTCACTTAACCACTTCACTTTAACATTACCGCTACCTTTAAACTTTTTCGTGCTTGGTCTAAAATTTTTACGGTGGTTGAACGCGATTCGATTATCGATTGACAATGATTCACAGGAAATTAATAGGCAGCATAGTAAAACAACAAGGTTAATACTTTAAAAAAAATCCCGACTGCGTTGAAAAATTTACTAGTAATAGCCATTATAAAATTATATAAGAACTTTATCACAGCTTCATTAAGTTTAATAAGTTATGAATCCACTGTTTTCTCGGAATTACAGTTGACGCGAAGTTTCAACGGGGCCCTCATATATCTAAACCAGCAAGCAAACTTAGTTCTGCAGCATATGCTGTAAAAATATTACAGGCCTTATATGTGTTGAAACAGCTAAATTAGTTTATTTTAGTTATTTACATAGCATAATATCATATGGAATCTTGCTATTTGGTAATGCGACTGACATTGAAACTATCTTAGTTTTGCAAAAGAGATCTATAAGAGCAATTTATAACCTATGTTGGTCCGAAGGAATCCCTTAGAGAAAAATTTAAAGAAATAAGTATATTAACTTTAGCCTCTCAATGTATTTATGAGAATTTAATGTATGTATATACGTATATACGTGGTAGAGCTATGCTGCAGCTATATTAGTAGTATAGTTGTAGCACGAATGGGTCGGCTCGACCGGGGAAGGACCACGCTCTCACAGAATACCAGCCTAAAATAGCAGCTTAACGCTGCTGCGTTTCGTATGGTGAGTGTAGAGAACCGGAGACCCTTTTTACTGGAAATGAGGCATTCCATCTTAGACCTCACGGGTGACAACACATCTGCATTTTAATTCGCATACGAAGATAGATGTAGATGTCTATGGGTCGCAGCAACCACTTACCATCAGATGGACTGTGTGCTCGTTTGTCACCCAAAAAAATGTACACAAAAACAAAAATAGTTTCATTAAAAATAGTGATGTACATTCCGTATATACTAGGAACAAGCACAAGTTAGTTATTCCAGTTACTTGACTCCAAAGAGTCAGTACTTCCTTCATGTATACACGTTTACAACAAAGTCCCAGAAAATATGCAGGCCTTATCTACCAAAAGGTTTAACATATTATTCAAGCAAAAATTATCTAGTAAGGGTTATTATACTACTAAAGAGTACATGACTGATAATAACCCCTGGGAATGAGGTGCTCACTACCATCATAGAATTCTGTTTCTAAATATTTTCATAACAATTGTATAAAATATTATATTGTAAATTGGGTTTTTAATAAAAAATACCGCTGGGTTTCTTGCTGGTTCTTTCCAAGACAAAGGTTTTTTCCGAAACAGTGGTAAAAAATAACTTTCAATAAGTATTACTGTAATGTACCTATATTGAATAAAAATGATTTTATTCTATTCTATTTTGAAAATTTAAGCGAAAATGGTCGCTAATCAAGTTTAAGTCCTTATATATATAAAAGTTTATATGTAGAATATAGATACAACGAATAATATCTATAGATCCTAAATGTTCATTTCAAATGAAAAATGACTAGAGACACCTCTCAGAACAATAACTAAAGAATAAAAGGAGCTTGTCTAACAGCTATATATAAATGTCTTTTTTTTGTGAAGTATGTCAGAAAGAGATAAATAAAAGTTTGTTAATAGGTACCAATGTACATTCGGCAAACGTCAGTTTGGATACCTTAGTTACCTTTGTACTACTAATTTAAAAAAGATTTAAAAAAGTTTTTTTTTCTATGGCTATGTTCATCTTAAATTGTTCGTATAATGCGCTGGCTTGTCTTCAGGTTGTCTGACTGTGTTAAAATTGAGTTTTCGCTTGGAATATTATAATTTTTTCGCAGTGTAAAAGTGTGAATCGAAAAATTATTAAAAAGAACAATGTCCTGCATTATAGTGGGATGTAAATTCCATTCCTCTAGGAAAGAAAACGCCTCCGAAAACATTAGCTTTCACCGGTAAGTCATTGTGTCAACATTTGAAACACAATTTACGGGCATTTTTAATTGATAGAAATTCACGTTTTTTGTCATCTTTACTTTAAAATCGAATAATCTTTTAATAAATTAAGTTTTTTGTCTATTTTTAAGTAATAAAATTGAATATTAGTTGTTTAAAATGTTCAGTTAAAATTTTGGCAATAGTGTTGGAAAAATATATGTCTAGTATAAATTATCGATAGTTTACGATTAAGTTACAGTTTTCCTACAAACATCAATTTAAGACTAAAATGGATCGACGCTATTGCATGTCGCAATTGGGAGTGGTAAAAGCACCACCGTATTTGTTCCAGACATTTTAAAGATGACTGCTTTATAAATTTTGAACACAAATGGCGCAGGTTGAAATTAAATGCTATACCTTCACTACATCTGCGGGATAACAAACATTATATAGTAAGATCTTTTTTACAATAAATCTGTTTATTGTTTTGATTTGTTTAAAAATTAAATTACTGATTACGCGGTGTTGATATTTTTATGTTGATATTTTGACTGTTGAAATTAAGTATCCCACCCTTAAATTTTTTTAAAAATTTATTAGGATAAACAAACAGTTTACACAATATTTCTTAATCTAGAATACATTTACTACAAAAAATATAATATAATAGTGCAACCAACAACGTTGACTACCAATTACTATTAATAAAAGCTGAGATTGAGATTAGCGCATTTTTCAACTGATACAATGTTTGTGTCTTCAACTAATAAAATGATGAAAAATAATTATTATTCCAATAACCAATTACACAAACTCATTCTCCTCTGAGTACTGGAAAATTAAAAATTGTTTATTATTATTTCCCCCATTGTTTATTGTATAAGTTTAACATAATACTTAATTTTATCTACAATATTAAAAACAATGATAATAAAAAAAAAAAAACTAAAACTAGAAACTTAATTATCATATAGTCCTACTCGCCGCGGTATCGTGCCAAGAACACTGGCTGCGTTTCCCCGCTGAATGGCTATACTTAGCCTTTGAGCGAGGAAAGAACCAGCCCTCTTATCACCAGCAGCAACGACCAGCCGCGGATATTTAATTATTTATTTTATTTCGTTTAATTCATACATTTCGTATTATGATAAAAATAACATAAAATAACTAAATTGTTCTAGAACTATAGCAGCCCTGCATCTACACTGGCGACTGCATCAACATCCAGTGTGTCTGAAAAGAATATTGCATCAGCATCCAGTGCAATACCGACAATTGCACCTACACCATCCAGTGCAACATCAACCAGCACATCTGATTCTCGTGCAAAATTAACTACTTCAGTTAGATTTAGTTCGACACCAAGTCAGCAAGAATTAATTAGTTGTGTATCTAAATTAGAACAGGATTTAAAAGAACTGCAAAAAATTGTCAAACGACGACTGTTGAAAATAAATTGTTTGCGTCAAAAGAGAAGACGTTTAAAAAATAAAAATCTGGATTTAAAGTTAAGACTAGAAAAATTTTTGAATGAAGAAAAAATAGAAAAAGAAAAATTGCTCATATTAGATTCAGTGAAAAATAATCCAATAATTGAAAAATATCTACAAAAAGAAATGGGAGACGATAAACGTAAATACTCTTTGGAATTGAAAAAATACGCAGTCACTTTAAATTATTTATCACCGCGAGCATACGAGTATGTGCGCAATGAATTAAAAGATATTTTGCCACACCCAAAAACAATGTGTAAGTGGTATCAATATATCCAGTGTAATCCAGGATTCACTACAGAGGCCTTTAAAGCTATTAAAGAAAGGGTGAAATTAAATAATAATAAACCTTTATATGTAGCGTTATCATTCGATGAAATGGCTATTCGCAAGTTGGTCGAATGGAACTGAAAAAATATTTTGGGTACGTCAATATCGGATGTGACTTAGATTCACAAGATATACCACTTGCTAAAGAAGCATTAACTTTTATGATAACTGCCGTAAATGACACCTGGAAAATACCTGTGGGCTACTTTCTTATTGACTCAATCACCGCACAGTAAAATTCTCTCTTGGTACAAAAATGTATATCACTACTAAAAAATTCTGGAGTTGAAGTTGTGTCGCTCACTTTTGACGGTGCTTTAACCAATAAAGCTATGTGCAATATTTTGGAGTGCAATGTCGATGCATTCAATTATTCTTTTAAAGCTAATGATGATGAGGTAGTATATCTGTGGCCAGATCCTTGCTATAACCTCAAATTAATACGTAACACATTTGGGGACAAAAAAGTTCTAGTTAAGTATGTTAACTAGAACTTTTACTTTAGAACGGGAACACAATTTCTTGGCAGTTTTTAGAATTGTTAGACAAAATTCAAAGCAGTGAAGGGCTTCATTTGGGTACTAAAATAACAACTCTTTGATATAAGAGTATTGAGTTGATATTTCGCTCTCGCCGCGAGCAGACGTATAATTTACGGCTCCGTACATTGATATTCATTTTGCTAAGATCTTTGAATTAGTAAGCGTTTAATAAATGTAATTCAGTTATCATTACTATAAGTGATTTAATAACGCTAATAAAAAAAGATAAACAGTGTTAAGTGTTTAAATAATTACTTTTCTATCTACAAAACAGTGCAGTGGGTGTACATTAGCTGGTGAATCATCGGTCGGCAAGGTGCTATAATTGGTCTAATAACCAACTAGCGAAGATTACCTTATATGGCAATATAAGTTGCATGATCGACGCCTAACAGTATTGTCGGATCGCTTGACAAATTTCGTCATACGAACATAAATCTCCGTGGTACAACGGATTAGGATTACGAGGATCATTTCACCGGACTTCGGGATCGAATCCTACCAACGCAGTTTATTGTAGATTTTCAATTTCTTCTAAACACAAATTTTTAAGATTCGGAATTTTGATTTGAAATATTTCATTAAAAATTATAAATTGTATAAACACGTAATCAGAATGGCAGACTCAAATAAATGTAACGCCTGTTTGAATGAATTAGCAAACATTCCCTCAATATACTGCACACGTTGTAAGGCAGGTTATCATCATTCCTGCATGAACTATACATTAACTGAGTATAAGGCGCTATCAGTTGAGTTAAAATCTAAGTGGATCTGCGTGCAATGTCAAAGTAGAGAACGCAAAGGAGGCGATAATTCAAACACTCCGGTTCATAACAAAACTGGCAACGCCCCGACATCACCTCAGCTGGAGTTTGTTACGAAGCGAACGAAGTCACGCACAGGCAGCAATTGTTCTTGTTTAACGGCCAACAACATACGTGATATAATTCGGGAAGAACTACAACTTCATTTCACTCACAAAATATACCCCGAAATACAGGAGGTACGCATTGCGATGTCTTCTCTCGAAGCGTCGGTAGCTCACTTCAATGTAGAACTTGAGAAAGTGAAGGCTGATTATGTGGAGCAGGCGAAAATAATTGATGTTTTAAAATCAGAGACTAAGCTACTGAAAACTACCAATGAAACGCTTTTATCTCGCCTGCCTCAACTGGATCGGCATGCGCGTTCTTCTAACGTGGAAATTCAATGCGTCCCTGAGAATAAACAGGAAAATTTAATAAATACCGTAGTGCAGCTAGGAAAAGTAATCAAGTGCCCAATCAACGACTCACAAATTCATTACTGCTCGCGACTAGCTAAGTTGAATAACTCTAGTCCTCGCCCTCGCTCGATACTGGTCAAATTCAACAGTGCGCGACTACGCGACGAATTCCTTGCGGTATCTAGTAAGTTTAACAGAAACAATCGAGAAGACAAGTTGAACACTAGCCACCTAGGTATCGGTGGGACTAAGAAAACAGCTGTATATGTAGTGGAACATCTTACACGCGAGAACAAGCACTTGCATGCTGCAACACGTTCCAAAGCCAAAGAACTTGGGTATAAATTCGTTTGGGTGCGGGATTCTAAGATATACATGCGGAAGGATGAGCAGTCAGGCCATATATATGTAAAAGACATAGCTTTATTAAATAAGTTGTCATAATGCCGCTAAATTTTAATTTGTTTGTACTTAGGGGCCCATTAAACTGTTTCTATCAAAATGTAAGAGGCTTAAAAACTAAAACAATTGAGCTATTTAGCAAGGTTGTGTGCAGCAATTATGATGTTATAGTTTTTACAGAAACATGGCTAAATAGTAATGTTTCGGATACGGAATTATTTGACGATCGTTATATAGTTTACAGACGAGATAGAGAAAGCAGTGGATTTCACAGTGGTAAACTGGGGGGTGGAGTTTTGATAGCTGTCTCTAAGCGTTTTATATCCTACCGAATGTATGATTGTCAGTCGGACTGTGAGGACATCTGGGTTAAAATCGAAATACTCGATAAGAAGGGTGTAATTGATTATTTGTATATATGTGGCGTTTATATTCCTCCCCCTGTACAGAAGCATATTTTGGAACACTTTGTTACAAACACCAACAGTGTGTTGCAAAATCTCAGTTCTAATATTATTGTTCTTGGGGATTTTAATTTGAGCAGTCTTTGTTGGAACAAGACGCCTACTATGGCACTAACGCCTATAACTACAAATAGTTTGTTAAACAATGTGATAGTGGATTTCATGTCATTTAATAATTTATTACAATATAATTCATGCCTTAATATAAAAAATCGAATTCTAGACCTAATAATGAGCTCTTTGACAATCGCACACATTTGTGAAAGTAGTGACCCTCTATCCAAAATTGACCCGCTGCATCCTCCAATTGAACTTTGTGTTGAAATCGATCACAAAGAAAATTTAAAATCCCAAGATGTATCCAGATACCGCTTTCACAAAGCAGACTATGAAAAGATAATAAGCGAACTAAATAACATCCAATGGGTAAAAGAATTATCTAACTGTACTAGCGTAGACGACATGGTGACATATTTCTATAAAATTCTTAGGCTCCTCATTATCAAACATGTTCCAAAATACAAACCGCGCTCTAGTAAATATCCAATGTGGTTTTCCACTGCATTAGTTAAGGTAATCAACGAGAAACTGAAATATCGAGTTAAATACCGCAAATATGGCAATCCCCGAGATTTAATCACTTTTGAAGTACTAAGGGACAGATGTACAAAACTTCACAACTTAAGCTACAAATTATACATAAGGCGCCTAGAGTCATCATTGTCTTCTAACCCTAAACTTATGTGGAGCTTTATTAAACATAAAAGAGGTGGGACCAACACTTACCCTGCACAAATGTCTTTCGGCACAAAAGTCGCTTCATCGGGAACAGGCATATGCGATCTATTTGCATCTCAGTTTTCCTCGGCTTACAACACTGAAAACTTACCCATCCCAGGGCAATCTCATTTGAAACTAGGTGCTAATTACTTAACTACAATATCGGTAACTACAGAGCAAGTTTTCAGAGTTTTAAAAAGACTTGACCCTGCTAAGGGTGCCGGCTCCGATGGAATACCTTCCATTTTTGCCATAAGATGTGCTGGAGCACTCGCACTGCCACTTAGTGTTATTATTAATAGCTCCTTAAGTTCTGGCATATTCCCAACAGCTTGGAAAAGTGCTCTTGTAATACCTTTATTCAAGACAGGTGACACGAGTGCGGTAAAAAATTATAGGCCTATATCTATACTTCCAACATTTGCTAAAGTTTTTGAATCCCCTTTGTGCCCTATAATATCTTGTCACTTGAAACAGGTTATCGCACCCCAACAGCATGGCTTCGTAAAGTCACGTTCCACCTCAACTAACCTAGTTTCCTTCGTCGAGGACCTTGCTGAGGGGGTCGATCACGGGAAATCATACGATGCAATATACACCGATTTCAGTAGGGCCTTCGACAGGGTAAATCATGAAATACTGTTGCACAAACTTTCCTCCATCGGAATAGCCGGTATGTTTTTAAAATGGTGTAGATCATACCTTTCAGATAGACAATCAATGGTTGTGGCCGGAGGGTATAAATCCAAAGCATTTATTGCTATATCTGGAGTACCTCAAGGGTCTCACTTAGGTCCTTTATTTTTCAACATTTTCATCAACGACATTGGAAAATGTTTTCAGAACTCTAAATTCTCAATGTTCGCTGACGACTTAAAATTATATAGAATAGTTAACTCATCTGATGATGCATTATTACTGCAGAGGGATTTAAATAATTTATCGATGTGGTGTACTGAGAATGGAATGAGCATGAATCCTGATAAATGCCAAGTAGTGCGATTCAGCAGAAAAAGACATTTACCAACCAGACTCTATCATATCAATGATGTGCCACTAAGAGAGGTTAGCCACATTCGAGACCTAGGAGTCATCATTGACAGCAAACTACGCTTCAATATTCATATTGACAATGTTATAAATAAGGCTCTTAGAATGCTGGGCTTTGTCCTTCGAAACTGTAAAGACTTTAGGAATCCCATGATAAAAATTACAGTATATAACTGCCTTGTACGTAGCATGTTAGAATATGGCAGTACTGTGTGGAATCCGCACTACGGTACATATATCAAACGCTTAGAGAGTGTACAAAAGCGATTTTTATGGCATTTGTCCTATAGTTGCAACTTAGCCATGAAACTTTCAAGCTACAACGATCGACTACTACATTTTCGCCTCAAATCACTCCGACACCGTAGGGAACTGCTTGACGTCATTTTTCTGTATAAGCTAATAAATGGAAATTTTGACACCCCTGATCTTTTATCTAGAGTAAATATTACTGTACCTAGAAAGCCATACAGACTTAAGAAACCTCCCTTTAAAAGTTATCCAGCTAAGTCAAATTTGGGTCATTATGCTCCATTAAACAGAGCGTTGAGGAGTTACAATCTCATTCACAACTCTATATCCAGTGAAACTGAAAAAGAATCTTCTCAGCTAGATATTTTTTCAAACTCCTTAACACAATTTAAAAATTTAGCAGCTCAAGTAATAGCAGAATAATTTGATTATTAATTTGATTAATTTGATTATTATGTACGATAGGTAATTTTAATTTAAAATATTTGTGAGCGTTTGTTTTATTTTTATTTTCAATTTTAAATTTTGAATTATAATATGAATTTTTATTTTAATGACATTTTGACTTGTTTAAATTTTAATTGATGTTTTTATTTTTATTAGTTTTTGAATGATATATTGTTTTTGATATAGTTAAATTTTATTTTTGTTGTTGTTAATATTGCTAATAAGTTAATTAATTGTATAGTAACTTCCTTATAAAAATGCATTCATTTTAACATAAATAAATTAAATTTCTTCATAGAATAAGTTAATGTACGTGACTTTCAGAGAATGCTGTTTGCGCCTATAATTGAAGTAGCACTTTATATGTTTTTTTTTGTATTTCTGATATTTTTGTATGTGTACTTTGTTGGTGCAATAAATAAATAAATAAATAAATAAAATAATGAATAGCCGAAATATGCGGACAAAAGGATGGAAACGTGCGTTAGCAATATTTAACTTTGACGAAACCAAAATATTTTTTGAGTTCGTTAAAGAATATATAAAAAATTATAATTTACAGATGGCTCGTTCGTTATTAATTCTAAAAGATCGACAGGTTTTCGAGGATTTATAATCTGCATGGACTCTTTAGTTGGTTTGTACCAAAAATATGTCCTCCCAGAAAACAGTGTTTTAAAATATCTGTGTACCTATGTTTAAGGCCAAATCTTAACACTTAAAACTTATATCCGAGAGCAGTTTTGGGAGTTGGTAAGGATGGTGCTAATGAAATGCAAGGTTAATGAAAATATTGTGATATTAGGCGATTTTAATGGAAGGGTTGGGGTGAGGAGGCTTGGTTATGAAAGGATATTGGGAACGTTTGGTGATGAAAGTATAAATGAGAATGGTGAAAGCCTTCTCGCCGTATGCGTGGAAAAGAATCTTGTTGTGACGAACACTTTCTTTCGTCATAAGAAGATTCACACGTATACATGGGAAAGAGGTGATGATAGAAGTATGATAGATTTCATAATTGTTGATGAAAGAATGAGGAGCGCGGTGGTAGATACAAGGGTTTACCGGGGCTCTAACGTAGGGACGGATCATTACTTGGTCTTATGCCGAATTAATGGTCTTTTCAGACGTTGGAGGCATCGGACATCTGTGTCTACCACAGCGTTACAGCGTATAAAAACAGAGAGGCTACAAGATGAAGGTGTGAAAGAGAAGTTCAAATGTAGATTGAGAGAAAATATAAGTGGTATGGCTGAATTGTGTATGAATGATTTAGACTTGGAGACTGTGTGGTATAATGTCAAGAAAGGTTTAGTGGATGCAGCTACCGAAGTATGTGGTGTAAGCAAGAGAACGAATGAAAGGAAAAATAACACGTTATGGTGGGATGATGAGGTACGGATGGAAGTTGAAGCAAAGAAGAAAGCATGGCTAGATTTACTAGCAACCAAGGCTAGTAATTCTAGCAGTATGAATGATGATATTGAAAGGAAAAAGGCGGTTTTTAGACACCTAAATAAGAGAGTAAAAGAAGTAGTTGAAAGGAAAAAGCAAGAAAGAACGGATAAGAATGATAGAAGAATATCGGATAACTTCCAGGAAAACATTAAAATGTTCTGGAAACTCGTAAGAACTACCAGGGGACACTCACAACAGCCTAGAATGAATGCTATACGAGACCAGAATGGCTGTATTCTGAATGACGAAGTTTTGAGTTTAAGGAGATGGAAGGAATACTTTGAAAGCGTGTTTATGAGTGATGAGACGTTTGAATTAAATGAAATAGAAATTCCGAAAGAAGAGGAAATAGATAGAGATATAAGTATAGATGAAATAATGAAAGCAATGAAAAGTATGAAAGTAGGTAAGGCAGCTGGTTATGATAGAGTATCTCTCGAAATGCTAAGGGCTGGAGAAGGAGTGGTGGCAGACCTGCTGTACACCTTGTTTAATTTATGTTGGGAACTTAAGCGGGTACCGGGAGACTGGTGCAAAGCCGTGATAGTCCCAATATATAAGGGAAAAGGATCACAGCAGGACTGTAAAAACTACCGTGGTATCAGCCTTCTTAGCATTGTGGGAAAACTGTATGCTAAGGTACTAATTGAAAGAGTTATGAAAGAAACTGACGGAAAAATTTGGGATGTGCAAGCGGGATTTAGAAAGGGAATGGGATGTACGGATCAGGTCTTTTCCATGCGCATGATCGCCGAGAAGTTTTTGGCCAAAAACCAAAAAGTTTTTTGTGCATTCATGGACTTGGAGAAGGCTTATGACAGAGTGGACAGGGATGTGTTATGGCAAACACTGAACTCATTTGGGTTGAGCGCTGGTCTGATACAGGCATTGAAGTCTCTATATAGGGACTCTAGTGCTTGTGTCAGGATCAACGGGGCCTACTCGGACTGGTTTGACATCCATAAAGGTGTCAGACAGGGCTGTGTGGCTTCCCCGTGGTTGTTCAACCTATTTATGGACAGATGTTTGGAAAATTTGAAAGTAGAAGAATGCGGGTTAAGAATGGGTGAGTTAACCGTCAAATGCCTTTTGTACGCCGATGATCAAGTCATACTTGCGTCGTCGGCAGCCGAGTTGCAAATGATGGTTACATTAATGAACAGGACATTAAAAGAAAAGGGAATGAAAATGAACGCAAGTAAGACGAAAGTTATGGTTTTTGAAAGAGAAGAAAGTAAAACGATATGTGAAATAAGAATAGAAGGGGAGTTGGTAGAGCAAGTAGATGAGTTTGTATATTTGGGATGTGTGTTTAGCATGGATGGTAGATATGATAAGGATATAGAACGACGAGTGAATGCAGGAAATAGAGTGAATGGGGCTCTACACTCTATTGTGAAAAGTCAGAATGTGTCCAAAAAGGCACGTATGGCAATTCACAATGCTGTGTTAGTACCTACTTTAATGTATGGTAGTGAAAGTTGGGTGTGGCAGAAGAAGCATGAGAGTAGAATAAATGCTGTAGAAATGCGGTCATTAAGGAGTATGTTAGGGATGAAGCTGAATGACAGAGTGAGAAATTGTTTAATAAGAGAAGAGTGTGGTTTGCAAGATGATGTTGTGACCAGGATTAAGAAAGGAATGCTTCGGTGGTTTGGCCATGTAGAAAGAATGAATGAGGAAAGAGTGACAAAGCAAATTTATGTTGCAGAGGTGAACGGCATAGTCGGGAAGGGTCGCCCTAGGCGAAAGTTTATCGAACAAATTGGCGATATATTAAAAATGGGCCAAATCAAGAGTACCTTTAACCGACGAGCGTGTATGCGTAGGTATATGGATGTGGAGGAAGCGAGAGAGGTGTGTCAGGATCGTGCCAAATGGAAGTCCATAATCTCTGCCTACCCCTCTGGGTGACAGGCGTGAGTGTTTATGTATGTATGTATGTATGTTTAAAACTTGCATTCAAAACGCTCGTCTCGGCGCGTTCATCCGATGGTACCAGTTACCGCCTGGCCCCCTTTCCCGCGCGCGTCTCTCCGCTCACCCTCGGTCGCCTGACGAGTCTAGAAGTTACGCTCGAATCGTTCGGTCGCGTGACAACCGCCTCTGATTGCGTTGTCTTTTTCGTGAGTTTACGTGACAACGAGGCTTTTCTGGAGTTTTGAGTGATTAACTTAACTTCGATTGCCATTATTTTGCGTGGACGAGTTGCTTGTGTGGCATTTTAATATCGTACGAAGACATTTTTCCATTGTCGGTTAGAGCGCTAAAAATTTGTGACCCGAGATCGCGTTCGTCTTCGATTATAATTTTGTGCTAAGTGACGTTAGACTTGAGTTCGCATAAAGGTGAACGCCCACTGGAGTGATCGCACATTGTGGAGCAGAGCAGCACATGCGGGTCTGCTGCCCGATTACATCGGTGAAATCAGGTTACATTTATACACTTTCTCACACCACTTACACCCACATACTTACCCCTGACGGTACCTTGTGGTCGACCCTACCTCCGGAACTCGGTAAGTTTGTGTTCGTTTATCCAGCCATTACCTAATAATTATCCATAGGCCATTTGGACCCGAACCCTCTGGTTGACCGTCGAGTGGGCTACTCATGGGCCCTAGTCCAGTCGACTTCTGTCGGGGCAACTGAGGGCCGAAACACATTCTGGTGGCAGAGCGTGGTTGATTGTTTCTCCAATCACGCCCGGCCTGCGTACAAATCTGCGCAAGCAGAAGTGTAGTTTAAGGTTAGGTACCTACGCGTCAGGTATTTCGGGTAGGTAGATTAAATTGCCAAAGGGTCGGTCTCCTGAGCAAGGCATCTTTGCTGACCGACTGTAGTGTGTACTTGCCGTGTAGTGTAATTTGTATTTAATTTAATTTAGTAGTAATTTGTATTTAGTAGTGATGCCATCGCACAAGACACCGGCGCTTCGCCTGCAGGCGGAGCTGCGCTGGGCTGCAAATGCCCATACCTAGGCCTACCATACGCACCTACCATACGCAACGCCTTCGATCGGGTTCGGCACAAAGCGTTTCTTTCGAAGCTCCCTTCCTATGGGCTTCCCGAGAAATTGTGCAATTGGAACACCAACTTCCTTACAGATCGGCGCATCAAGGTCGTTGTAGACAGTGCATGCTCTGACTACAAGCCTATTAACGCTGGTGTTCCACAAGGCTGTGTGCTATCACCAACGTTGTTTCTTCTGCATATCAATGATATGTTGCTAACTGGTAACATTCATTGCTATGCGGATGACAGCACTGGTGATGCTCTATACACCGGCCGTGCCAATATTTCTCGGGAAAACGTCGCCGAGTACCTAAACAAACTTGTGTATGAAGTCGAGTCTTTGCTGAACAAAGTCTCGGATTGGGGGCGACTAAATCTAGTCCAGTTTAATCCTCAGATGACACAAGTTTGTGCGTTTACTGCTAAAAAGAACCCCTTTGTCGTATCTCCTCAGTTTCAAGGCACTCCCCTTCTTGCCTCAGCCAGTATCGGAATACTCGGAGTCGACATATCGAGTGACGTGCAGTTTTGTTGTCACTTGGAAGAGAAGGTCAAATTGGCCTCTAAAAAGTTTGGAGTGCTCAGCAGAGCAGGACAGTATTTCATGCCGGCACACCGCCTGCAACTTTACAAGGCGCAGGTTCGGCCTCACATGGAATACTGTTCCCATCTCTGGGCAGGGGCTCCCCAGTGCCAGCTCCTTCCACTTGACCGCATCCAGTGCAGAGCGGCTCGAATCGTCGACGACCGAGTTCTTTCCGATCGGCTCGATTCATTGGCACTGCGAAGAGATGTTCCATCATCCCTTTGCATTTTCTTTCGCATCTACCATGGGGAGTGCTCTGAGGAATTGTTCGGATTAATCCCAGTCGCCAAATTTCACGAACGCACATCGCGGCAGAACTCCCGATACCATCCACACCATCTGGATGATTGGCGGGCCACCACTGTGCGATTTAGAAGATGTTTTCTTCCTCGCACGACTTCCTTGTGGAATCGATTACCATCAGCGATTTTTCCGGACCGATACGACTTAGGGACCTTCAAGAAAAGAGCGTACTTCTTTTTAAAAGGCCGGCAACGCATCTGTAATTCCCTCCCTTGTGTTGCAGTTGTTCATGGGCGGCGGTAGTCACTTACCATCAGGTGAGCCGCATACTCGTTTGCCCCCTCTCCTATATAAAAAAAACCTTGATAGGGCGACCTGATCGGGTCCATAGTTTAGGGAAGCGGCTCGAGTAGGTCGTGGCCCGAAGGGCCGTAGTGGAGGAAGCTTACACTGGGCTTGTGGACTCGGATGCGGAACAGGGAGTCCTAGACTCCTACCTCGCGGACTACGAGCAATTCTTTTCGCTCACAGACGACTTGATCAAGGCGGGGGCCAAGTATGCTAATGAAGCGCGTGAAGCTCAGCTGAGTGGCCTGCCCGAGTCCCCTTGGAAGCAGCCTACTCAGCCGGAGCTGTTGGGACGACTCCCAACTCTGGACCTGCCAAGGTTCTCCGGGGTCCTCTCCAACTGGCTGACCTTTGTTGGCCCTTTTGATAGCCTAGTGGACGGCCGGAGGGACTTGACACCAAGCCAGAAGATGGCGTACCTCCTGGCCTCACTGGAGGGGAGGCCCTGGGCGTCGTCGACCATTTGAAATTGTCGGACGACGCCTACCAGACTGCCCGGGACCTCCTCGCCGGAAGGTACGCCAACGTCCGGCGAATTGCGGACGAATACTTTAGGCAGCTTCTAAACCTCCCGTTGCATAGGGACCAGGCCAGACTACGTCCGGACATCGTAAATCCAGTCTTGGTGGCCTGTAATTCGTTGAGGCGGCTGGATTTACCAGTGGACGAATGTTCCTTCTTGTTGCTCCACATCGTCCTGTCCCGCCTGCCTCTCTATCTTCGGATCCATTTTGAGGAGATATACGGTGGGGACGGCGCCTTCTATATTCCGCCCTTCAGGGACCTGCTGCGGTTCTTGGAGGAGCAGTGCTGGCAAATTGAGAACGCAGCGGGCACCGTCGATGACCTACAGGTTGCCAACCGAGCCGTGCCCAGGGAGAGGCGGAATCCGCCGGGCAAGTAGTCGCCAACCCCCTTAAGGCCGAGCGGAGCTCCTGCGGGAGGGCGCCACCCCCTACCAACTTATAGCGGCCTAGCGTCCAGGGAGGCGCCCCCCTGCTCCTATTGTCGAGCATCCGATCACCGGGTGACGTCGTGCCCGAAGTTATTGGGTAAGCCGATCCTGGCGAGGCGAACCATCGCCAAGGAGCGCCGCTGGTGCTACTCGTCCTTGGAAAGGCACCTCCAACGAGACTGCCCGCACCAGCGGGCCTGTCCGCACTGCTAGGGCAACCACCATGCCGTTTTGTGCCTGGGTGCGAACGGCGCTTCCTCTCTGGGCACTGCCGGGCCCTCAATTCCCACGGGCGGGGGCGCTCAGCCACGCCCACTGTCGGGCGACGCTCGGCGCTCGCCTGCCGGCCACTGTGCCCCTGGGTTTGAAGGGGGTCCCTCCGCCGACCAGTCGGGGGGTCATTACCCCAGGGGCGAGGGGGTCGTCGCCCCCCTCAACGTTTTGAGAGGAACTTCACGACCACTCAGCAGTCAGCTAGACCCTTCTCACCCCCGTTAGCTGAGTGGCCGCGACTGAAGTACCACCCTCCCCCCTTTGGTCGGTACCGGTACTACTGGGTTCCTGCGTCCTCGAATCTATCCCGGGCCTCAAGCCCGAGGTTCCTTGAAGCTCCCCAGGTCGGCCCGTTAGGTGATTTCCAACCACAGGTCATTGAAATGTCGCCGGAATGCCGCTTTCGCGACCCCCGGTTCGAGTGCCGGTCCGATGGAGGCAGCTCCAGCTAGGTAGCTGATGCCCTAGCTCCCACCACGGCCGCCTCCACTGATCCTTTGAGCCGTCAACAGTCCACTTGTCAAACTGTTCTATTGCCGACGGCCTCAGTGAAGGTGTATAACCCGAGTGGTGACTGTTTAACGGTTCGTGCTCTATTGGATTCGGGTTCACAACGCTGTGTGGCCTCCAGTTGGTTGGTGGGAAGACTAGGGCTCCCCTGGAGCGAATCACGTCCAATGGTAGGTATCGGAGGTGCCGAGCCTCCTGCTCCTAGGGAACAAGCCGAGTTGGTGTTTGGCCCTGCCAGCGAACACCTTCACACTCTAGTTAAAGTAAATGTCCTCGATGACATTGTAGGTTTTCTCCCTAACGTCCGTATAAATGATAGCGCGGTTCGTTGTGCGTCGGGTTTGAGACCGGCAGACCCTCAATGGGCCCAACCTGGGCCTATAGATTTGTTGCTGGGGGCGACGCGCCGGGGTTCATCTTGTTAGGCGAGATACGAGCCCTACAGCCCGATGGCTTGTCAGCCATGTCCACTGTATTTGGGCACAGCTTCTTTGGACCGGTTCTGTGGTCTCCACTTCCTCAGACGGCCGACCCGCTCTCTGTTGTAGGCGTGTCCCTTTCAGACTTTGTCCAGCGGTTCTGGGAAATTGAGGAGCTACCACACGCGGCTCGAGTCAACCCTCTGGACCGTGAGTGCGAGTTGTTCTACCAGAATAATACCGGCCGTCGTGTCGACGGTCGTTTTGTCACTCGCTTACTCTTTCTTGACTCACGGCCCCCTTTGGGCCAATCTCGTACCCTGGCCGGAAAGAGGTTGCTTTTCATGGAGCGCCGTAAGCGGCGCGACCCAGCCATTCTCGACAAATATGTCGAGTTCATGCGCGAGTATCAAGAGCTGGGTCACATGTCACCGTCCAACTTCGACTGGCGGTAACAGGAGCTCTGGTTCCTCCCTCACCATGCGGTCTTGAGGACCCCTGGGAGTAAGATTCGGGTAGTTTTTGACAGCTCCGCCCCCTCGTCAAATGGTGTGTCTCTGAGCCAGTGTCTCCACTCTGGTCCTAAATTGATCAAGTACATATCCGACATTTTGACCCACTTCCGTCGGCACCAAGTGGTTTTTGTAGCCGACATTCGGATGATGTTTCGACAATCAGTGATCCATGGTGATGACCGTCGATATCAGCTGATGTTGTGGCGCGAGAAGCCCAGCGATCCGATATAGGTGTTTGAGTTGAACACCACCACCTATGGACTCCGGTCCAGCCCGTATATTGCCATGCGAACCCTCCTCGAACTTGCTGAGAGAGAGCGTCTAAAATACGCTCGGGGGCTTCTATTTTGGAGACTTCGCTCTATATGGACGACATTTGCACGGGCGCCTCCACCGTCAGGGATGCTCTTGAATTGCGAGACGAATTGATTGCCATCCTGAAGTCCGGAGGTTATGAGTTGCGCAAATGGTTGTCGAACTCCCCTCATATTTTGAAGGATTTCTCAGGAGAGGATCAACAAGACCCTCATTTATTCGAGCACCCTGAAAATCCTAATTTGTTGACGGTGCTGGGCATTCAATATCAGCCTGTGCAAGATACTTTCACGTACCGAGTAAAACTCTATCCCCCTCCTAAAGCATGGACCAAGCGCTCCGTGCTGTCTACAGTAGCCCGCACCTTCGATCCTAATGGATGGATCACTCCGGTCATTTTTTTGGCTAAGTGCTTTCTTCAAAAGCTCTGGATATCCGGGTTGGGTTGGGACGAGCCTATTAGCGGTGCTCTCTTGCGAGAGTGGATCTCCATTGTGTCCTCCCTTCCGGACATCAACCGGGTCTCCATGCCAAGGGGCTTCCTCCCTCCAGGGAAATGCAGGGCTACCCTACATGGATTTTCCGACGGCTCTGGGAAAGGCTATGCTGCTGTCGTATATTTGCGGACTGTGAGCTCTTCTGGCCATACTTCCGTCCATCTCGTACTTGCTAAAAGCAAGGTTGCTCCCATTAGGTCCCGCTTAACTATCCCTAAATTGGAACTGTCCGGAGCCGCTCTTCTCACGCGACACCTCAACCACGTTCACTCGTCTTTGAAGTCTGTAATCGACATTACGGATGTCTACGCTTGGTCGGACAGTGAGATAGTACTTTGTTGGCTCAGAGCTGCACCTCACAATCTTGAGGTCTTTGTGGCGAACCGCGTGTCTCAAATCCAGAATTCTGGGACGTCTCTAAACTGGAGACATGTTCCAGGGGAGTTGAATCCCGCAGACTGCGCTTCTCGCGGATTTGAAGCCTCCTCATTGGTGGACCACCCGCTGTGGTGGGGTCCCAGTTGGCTGACTGAGTCTCAGTCATTCTGGCCCCAGAATAAATGCTCCGAACCGATTGAATTGCCTGGCCTACGAGCCCGAGTAGGAGTGGGCAAGGATAAGCCCACTCGGGATTTCTCCCTGCTAGAACGGTACAGCTCTCTCGATAAGCTCTTAGGAGTAACTGCTTGGTTGCGTCGATTTGTCCGCAATTCGAGAGACCCGTCCAACCGAATCTCTGATTCCGTTTTGTCCCCTAGCGAGCGTCGCGAAGCTTTGATGCATTGGACCCGTATGGTCCAAGCGGAGCATTTTGAGCCCGTGATTGAAACCTTGAAGCGGGGCTCCGTTATCAAGGGCACTCTGGCACGTCTGAACCTCTTCCTGGACGACGCTGGGATGCTGCGCGTTGGCGGACGTTTGAAAAATTCTCAACTGCCGGACGGGGCTCGACACCAGTTACTGCTCTCTAAGGACGGAGCCTTTGTTCGGTTGCTGGTAACTCACCATCATGTTAAGAATGCCCACGCTGGGTGTAACGTTCTTTTGGCTATTTTGCAGCGGGAGTTTTGGATTGTGGCTGGCCGACGCACCATTCGGAGCGTCCTCTTTAAGTGTATACCTTGTTATAAACTAAAGGCCACCATATCGCAGCCTATGATGGGTGACTTACCACCCAACCGCGTCAGGGCCATCCGACCATTCGCTGGAGTCGGAACAGATTTTGCTGGCCCCTTCCTCCTCAAGTCCTCCAACTTTCGTAACGCGCGTTCACATAAGGCCTATCTGTGCGTTTTTCTGTGCCTCGCCACTAAGGCCGTTCACTTAGAGCTTGTTAGTGCCCTCAGCACTGAAGTCTTTGTGGCCACGCTGGGCCGCTTCGTATTGCGTCGCGGTTTACTGGACCTGATCCGGTCTGATTGCGTAACAAATTATAAGGGCACGGATAGATATTTGAAAGAGGTCGTCGAATCTTTGTCCAGCAACAGGACTTATTTAGGTACTGCGATGTACAAGAAGGGCATCCAGTGGAAATTCGACCCTCCGGCGTGCCCACACCGGGGCAGTATTTTTGAGGCAGTGGTTAAAGTTGCAAAAACGCATCTCCGTCGCGTTATTGGCGAAACTATTTTGACATTTGAGGAGCTTGCCACTGTATTCTGTAAAATTGAGACGGTACTCAACTCTAGCCCCTCTGTCCCCTCTTGTCCGATTCGAATGATTTGGAGGCTCTAACCCCGGGCCACTTCCTGATTGGCCAGCCGCTTAACGCCCTGCCCGAATACCCCTTTAAGGAAATAAACTATTCGCGGTTGAGCAGATTTGACCTGCTGCAACAGATGATTCAGAGTTTTTGGCACCGATGGTCTCTGGAGTACCTAAATCTTTTGCAGCAGCGCGTTAAGTGGTCTGACAAGACGGATCCTCCTCGGGTTGGAGACCTCATGTTAGTTAAATAACCCAACGCTTTCCCTTTGTATTGGCGCCGTGGGCACATTGTTAAGTTGTCGTATGGATCGGATGGGGTGCCTAGGGTGGCCAAGGTTTTGGTTGGAGATTCGGTCTTGCAACGTGCCGTCGCGACCCTATCCCGTTTGCCAATTTACTCGCGGACATAAGTCCTTATGCCCGGGACGGGGGTTTGTTTAGGCCAAATCTTAACATTTAAAACTTGCATTCAAAACGCTCGTCTCGGCGCGTTCATCCGATGGTATTTAGGTCACCGCCTGGCCCCCTTTCCCGCGCGCGTCTCTTCGCTCACCCTCGGTCGCCTGACGTGTGGGCGATCAAGCGGGCGGCCGTGTCCTGACCAGTCTGGAAGTTACGCTCAAATCGTCCGGTCGCGTGACGACCGCCTCTGATGGCGTTGTCTTTTTCGTGCGTTTACGTGACAACGAGGCTTTTCTAGAGTTTTGAGTGATTAACTTAATTTCGATTGCCATTAATTTGCGTCGACGAGTTGCTTGTGTAGCATTTTAATATCGTACGAAGACATTTTTCCATTGTCGGTTAGAGCGCTAAAAATTTGTGACCCGAGATCGCGTTCGTCTTCGATTATAATTTTGTGCTAAGTGACGTTAGACTTGAGTTAGCATAAAGGTGAACGCGCACTGGAGTGATCGCACATTGTGGAGCAGAGCAGCGCATGTGGGTCTGCTGCCCGATTACATCGGTGAAGTCAGGTTACATTTATACACTTTCTCACACCACTTACACCCACATACTTACGGTACCTTGTGGTCGACCCTACCTCCGGAACTCGATAAGTTTGTGTTTTATACTACCCAGCCATTACCTAATAGTTATCCATAGCCCATTTGGGCCCGAACCCTCTAGTTGCCCGTCGAGTGGGCTACTCATGGGCCCTAGTCCAGTCGACTTCTGTCGGGGCAACTGAGGGCCGTAACAACCTATAAGTTCAGCCAAGACTAAACTGTTTTTCGGAGCCATAAGGTCTAAATATAGTTTTAATAATTACCCATCGGCAAAAATGTACAGGGCTGCTTACAAACGGTTGCTGGTACATGCAGAGCTAAAAAATGGTTCAACAGGGAATTGTCTTCCTGTAGAAAATATAACAATGTTAAATTACAATAATCAAAAATATAAACAATTATTAAATTCATCTACTGGAAATGGTAGACTAATTGACTTGCCTGATGTGAATATTAATTCCGAGAATTATTCTGACCATGATTATATTTTACGTGCCTCAAATTTAACAGAATACGCACTTCACGTAGTAGATTATATAGCTGGTTATGTAGTCAGAAAAATAAATAAAAGCGACCGAGTGCGAGTCTGCCTCGCCCATGAAGGTTTCCGTAGCAGCAAGTAACATAATTTACGATTTATGATGTATTAAAAAAACTACTTACTAGATCTCGTTTAAACCAATTTTCGGTGGAAGTTTACATGGTAATGTACATCATATATTTTTTTACTTTTATCATTCTCCTATTTTAGAAGTTACATGGGGGGACATACATTTTACCACTTTGGAAGTGTCTCTCGGGCAAACTATTCAGTTTAGAAAAAAACCCTCAAACTATATTGTTTTTTTTTCTATTTTTGTGTGAAAATCTTAAAAATGGCTGTGACATACGGACGGACAGACAGACAGACATGACGAATCTATAAGGGTTCCGTTTTTTGCCATTTGGCTACGGAACCCTAAAAAGGAAGTCATATGTGAAAAATGCCTCCAAAGTTTGGAAAATGATAGTGCTGAGAATCCGTTTTCTTTGATATCTATTAAAGAGAGAGGAGGCCTGACTAAACCTTCGGAAGGTGTAAAAAAGGTGTGTAAAACTGCAGAAAAAATACTGCGCGAGTTCGAAATTAAAATAGGCTCAAAATTCTTAGGACAACCTAAATATCTTTTAACAATGATTAATAAAATATCGCAAATAATATTGCCAACATCTATATTCAGTGATTTAGACGAGCATTCGTTTGACAATGATTTACTGGACCATCATAAAACTTGTTAATAAAGTTGATCAGCAAAGAGTTTTTAAAAATTAGGATGCAACGCAGCAGAAAACTTTTTGGTAATGTAGTGAACATTACCAAAAAGTTTTCTGCACCGAAAGAAAAAAATTAGGACATTTTGAAATAAAACAATTATTTTTAAAGGACAATAATTTATTTATTTATTTCGTATTATAATGTGTTGTACATAGAATTTGAGAGAAATAATAAAAAAAAATATTTTTAAATTATATTGTTGTTGATTAAAATAAATCAAACAGTAGTTTTCAGTAGTTTGGTTAAAAAAAATTAAAAACTCGAACGCTACTGAAATTACACCCCAGCCCGCCGCGCCACCTTAGTATAATGATGATAGTCATGTAGAGATATTAAACTCTGAAAATCACAGACACACCATATCACAAATCTGAGGATATGATTCCACGCTTTCATGATTACCATAGACAAAAATACCAGTACCGATATCGGCATTAATTATTTTTACTGGCACATCAATAGTTAATACTGTTTTGTCTATGACAGTGTACGTTTTAATTATCTAGTACTACTTCTATGCTTTAGTTATTGTTCTGAGAGAAACCTAAATATGATTTTTAAAGACCTAATCAATGATACCCCACTTGACATACTTCGTCGATTTAAATTTTTTTCTTTGAAGAAATATGGCGTCTGGATGCCATATTTAATTTTGATTACTGTCACGTATTTAGTGACACTCACAACATTAATACATTCACTGTCCGGCTTCAGACACAATAGTAAGACGATAGCAATGTACCAAATGTGACTCATGGGACAAGGCAGGGGTTAAAACAAATCGATTGACTAAGAATCATCAAAATTGACCACATACATACATACATATATAGATGCATACATATATAGCCTCATAAACACATTACCTTCTGCTGTCGGGTAAAAAGGATTTTTTTTAAAACCTAATATCGGTGATTAACCACAACTGTCAACTACCTCAGCTGTAGTTGCGGCTGCATCGTCAATTATGATTTTATACATTGTTTTTTTCGACATCGGAAGCACCACAGCCGCACAAAATCTAGCGTGAAATAGCAGCATGACGCTGCTGCGTTTTATATGGCGAGCGACGAGAAACGTTGACCATTTTATCATAGACATCTAAATTTATCCTCGATTAAGAATCAAAATGCAGATGGGTTGTCACCCCCGAGAAATAAGATGGAATGCGCCATTTCAAGTAAAATATACGAAACACTAAAATAGCATTAAGCTGCTATTTTACGCTGTTATTCTGTGAGAGCGTGGACCTTGGTCGAGCTGAACCATTCGTGCTACAACCATATTACGAGTATAGGTGCAGCAATATAGTATACAATATGAATCCGTTATTTTTAGTTAACTTTAAATTTCACTACGGTTTATTTTAAGTAACGCACTTACTGCGCCCGAGGCAGACTTTGAGATATCAGCAGATCTTAACGAGCTCGCTCGAGTAGTTTCCTTTTGTTTTCACAGAATCTGATGCTCTTCCTTAAAGTTTTATCTGCCTGTGAACTAGACTTTGAAACACATAAACCCTAGAATTTTTTCTACTTCATTGAGTTTGTGTCTTGTAACCTTCCCGATAGAGTAAATCAGTGAGAGTTAAGACTTCAGCTTGGAAAAATACTTTTTTCTATCTTAATAAAAGCCCTTTTGCCTTAAAGACAATCTTACGTCTCTTCCAAATGCCATTCTTTCTCACTCAATTCACTCCGATATACTATAAAAAAAAATGCTGATCGAAAATCGTGGTAAATGCAAAAAAAAATTTTTCCAAAAAGCTAAACTCATTCTTTGAACACTGGTGATGGCACAGCATTACCAGTGCTAGGAGTTTTTTTTATAGATGAGGTGACAAACGTCCGAGGTAAAAATTAAAATAGTTTGGGAAATCCAAAAGTTCACGCAACATGAGTGGTTCTTTTTTGATGTTATTAAATTAAATTTTGATTAAAAAAATCTTTTAAACGTCTGTGAGTCTGATAACAACTAGCAATAGGTATATCACCCTGAGCATAAATGGAAACTTATTCAGAAATATTTATTTCATTTCGTTGCGTATATTTTTTGAAACGTGAAAACAAACAAGTGCACAGACTAACTGACAGCCGTACTAATAATTTTTAACTACATTTTTTGTAAATATAACTAGACAAATGAATAAAAAATACGCTGACTTTATAATTTAATATATGTACTTATTTTATTAGATCTCTTTTTTATTGAATTAGTGTCTAAATTGAGACATACTAAAAATGTTATATAGCAAAATCGTCACATAGCGGCATGTCGAGAGTAGAGCACTCCCACACGCTCGCGCGTTATGAGGCGTGCAATTTTAGGTCTTCGTTAAGCATAATATGCATGAGATCGTAAGCGAAGCATGTGGCGGCCCCCACTCGATGGAGTGACGATCTGACAAGGTATGCAGGAAGTCGATGAAAGCAAGTCGCTCAGGACCGTGCTTTGTGGTGTTCCTTGGGGGAAGGCTATATGCAGCAGTGGGCTTGTAAAAGTCTCTAATGATGATGATGAAAATTTTTTTTATTTTGTAATGCCGTGTCGTCTATAAGAGTGCACACATCAGTCCCTAAGTTAGACCTTCTTTCAAGAAACATGTAATAATGAGTGCACTGCTGGTGTCCTGCAAATAAATTAATGAATTCTAGGGAATAGGCTTTTCGCTCGCCAACCTACGTGAACACCGAGCTGATTATGAGCCAAGCCATCAATTAGTTCATGCCAGTTGGCGTATTTTTAAGAGTGGGTGCAATGCCGAAAAATCGCAACGGAGCGATTGTGACTGATTGCCAATCAGAATTCAGTGTATTAATGTATTATTTTATCAGTCTATCTTAAGATAGCCCCAAAAGTTTCAAACGTTATTGAGATAATTTAACTCTGCTATATTTTTTTATCTAATTACATAACAGTGGTAGAGCCACGCGGCAGCTTTTGCTGTCGCACGGATGGGCCGGCTCGAACCGGGGTGGTACCACGACCTCACAGAAAACCAGCGTGAAGTAGAGGTTTAACTCTGCGTTTCGCTTGGTGAGTGCAGGTGGCCGGAGGCCCTTTTTACTGGAAATGAGGCATTCCATCTTAGTCCTCACGGGTGACAACGCATCTACATTTTGATTTGTAACAGAGGATAGATGTAGATGTCTATGGGCCGCAGCAACCACTTACCATCAGGTGGACTGTGTGCTCGTTTGTCACCCTTATCCTATAAAAAATTCTTTTTTATCTGACTGGCGTATGTGGACTATGAGAAAGCCTTTGATTCCTTCGAAATTTGGGCGGTGCTGCAGTCCCTTCAGCGGTGCCAAGTTGACTGTCGGTATATCGAAGTGTTGAAGTGCTTGTATAGTAGGGCTACGATGGCTATCCGAGTACAGAACCAGAGTACGAAACCTATTCAATTGCAGAGAGGTGTAAGACAGGGTGACGTTATATCCCCGAAACTCTTCACCGCTGCATTGGAAGATGTTTTCAAGCTTCTGGACTGGAAAGGATACGGTATTAACATTAATGGCGAGTACATCACTCACTTTCGATTTGCCGACGATATAGTCCTTATGACAGAATTGCTGGAGGATCTAAGCACCATGCTCAATGACCTCAATAGTGTCTCCCAACGGATAGGTTTAAGATGAACATGGACAAAATAAAGATCATGTTCAATGTCCATGTCACACCTATGCCGGTAGTTGTTGGGAGCACTAAGCTCGAAGTTGTTGATGAGTATGTTTACCTGAGACATATAGCCGACTAGGTAAGTCCAACTTCGATCGAGAGGTCAATCGACGGATTCAACTCTGCTGGGCAGCGTTCGGGAAACTACGACACATCTTCTCGTCAGACATACCTCAAAACCTTAAAACGAAATTGTACAACCAGTGCGTGTTGCCAGTGATGACTTACGGATCTGAGACGTGTTCCTTCACTGCTGGCCGTATGAGGAAGCTCAAGGGCGCTCAACGAGCTATGAAGAGGGCTATGCTCGGAGTTTCTCTGTGTGATAAACTGAGAAATGAGGATATCCGCAGTAGAACCAGAGTGACCGACATAGCCCAACGGATTAGTAAGCTGAAGTGGCAGTGGGCCGGCCATATAGCTCGAAGAACCGACAACCGATGGGGAAGAAAAGTTCTTGAGTGGCAGCCTCGTACCGGTAGGCGAAGTGTAGGGCGACCCCCACGAGATGGAATGACGACCTGGTAAGACATGCAGGAAGTCGATGGATGCAGGTGGCTCAGGAACGTGCTTTGTGGCATTCTTTGGGGGAGGCCTATGTTCAGCAGTGGACTTATGAAAGGCTGTAATGATGATGATGATATTTTTTAAAGGTTTTAGTTTTTAGTTTAAGTAGCTTAAAAGCGCTTGCCTTAAATTATTTTAGCAAATAGAGTTAAAAAGTTAAATAAAACAATCTTATTTAACTTAGCGATGAAGGGAAACATCGTGAATAAACCGGCCTGTTGTAGAAAGTGAAAATATTTCGAGGTCACGTGAAGTCCGGTAATGTGCGGCTTCTTCCTGTCTGAAACCCGTGAAGACCCGCAAAGGAATGAATATGATGGAAATAGGCTGATACTTTACTTATACTTTTAGTATAACATTATAACAGTGGCAGAGCCACGCGGCAGCTTTTGCTGTCGCACGGATGGGCCGGCTCGAACCGGGGTAGTACCACGACCTCACAGAAAACCAGCGTGAAGTAGAGGTTTACCTCTGCGTTTCGCTTGGTGAGTGCAGGTGGCCGGATGCCCTTTTTACTGGAAATGAAGCATTCCATCTTAGTCCTCACGGGTGACAACGCATCAACATTTTGATTTGTAACAGAGGATAGATGTAGATGTCTATGGGCCGCAGCAACTTACCATCAGGTGGGCTGTGTGCTAGTTTGTCACCCTTATCCTATAAAAAAAATAGTATTTGTGAAGACAGCATGAAAGACGAAATATCAATCACAATATACGACAACTCGAAAATTAACAACCTGTGTTTTGCGCAAAAATATGTTTCACTGAGCATCGACCTCTAGAACTGTATATATTTTGATCAAACGTTCAACTTTTTTATTTCATAAGACAGAGCAATTGATAGTCAACAAGGGTTCGAGATCCAAGTTTATCCACCAAATTGGCGATGTTTTAAAGGTGGGCCAAATTAAGAGCACCTTTAAACTACGCAATGGATTTTGATGAAATTTTTTGTGTGTATTTGAATAGATCCTTGGATGGTTTAGATTTACATTTGGACCCGGTAGGTGGCGCTATTGTCACGATTCAGAGATAACCCGTGCAAAGCCGGGGCGGATCGCTAGTTGTTACCAAATTAAAAAATATTTGAATTATTATTCCTAATTTGTTACTTTATTGTTTTTTCAAGCATTAAGAGTTTGATTTAATTTCATTAATAAACATTTTTTACATTTTTTATAAGTGGTTACTGTGGCCTTTAAATATCTACATCTATCTTAAATTACGAATCAAAATGCAGATGCGTTGTCACCCGTGAGGACTAAGATGGAATGCCTTGTTTCCAGTAATAAGGGTATCCGGTTCAGCTATATTAGTAGTATAGTTGTAGCACGAATGGGTCGGCTCGACCGGGGAAGGACCACGTTCTCACAGAATAACAGCGTAAAATAGCAGCTTAACACTGATGTGTTTCGTATAGTGAGTGTAGAGAACCGGAGACCCTTTTTACTGGAAATGAGGCATTCCATCTTAGTCCTCACGGATGACAACGCATCTGCATTTTGATTCTTTATCGAGGATAGATGTAGATTTCTATGGACTGCAGCAACCACTTATCTGGTGGACTATGTACTCGTTTGTCACCCTTATCCTATAAAAAAAGAAAATTATGTAACACAATAAACTACACAAAAGAAATCAGAAATAGCTTGGTAGCGAACACCTTAGTCCCAAGGGTTGTCATCCATAAATGCCTTAATATTATAAATGGACGTGGTTGTGCAAAAAGGATCCAACCCGAGTTTGTGTTAAAAATGTTGACTTGAAAAATAATGTTTGTGGTCTATATTATTATGTGATGTAACAATTTTAGCAAACGTAACACAAATAAGAAGAAAAATTACAAACAGACAGAAACCATACCGATAATTTGAGTTTATGATATTTGAAGTATGGATATTTCAAATATCATAAACTTAAATTAACTTATCGCGGGTTGGATCCTTTTTGCATAACTACGTCCAAATATTATAATACTTCTATAAAAAAACGAACGAAGACAAATTTTGTGTATTTTCTGAGATTTTCTTGTAACAGCGTATATATAAATAAATAAATAAATAAAAATAAAAATAATTTATTTCGGACAACAAGATCCATAGATATCGCCCCAATAATGATTTACTGAGGAGTTAATTAGAACTCCTAAACTCCTAATTGACTCTTAAATTTAGGAGTCAAGTAACTGGTACTAGATTGAGTCGGTGCCTAATATTTACAGAGAGATAGCTTTCGATGGACGGCAGTATAGCAATATTATTTACATCAGTGTAAATTATCTAGAACAGTGATAGGGACTAGAGTCAAAGATTCTAGACGTTTGGTAGTGTGATCATCAATCCGTCAGCCAAGCACTATTAAAGAAAACCCTCCCTACAACGGAGTTCACTATTAGAACAGAACAGAAACTTTTTATTCAACATAGATTATAAATAAAAAATATGTGTGTCGTTGAACACTCGGTTGGAACGAAGTTCCTTATTATTGATATACGTTTTATATTATTGATTAACAAATACAAATAAATGTAATAATAGCGTCTATTAAAATGAAGCGTCATTTAAAATAAAATACACTATGACATGGTAGTGACGATTTGGTAGTGACGAAGAAATCTTTCACTTTTTGTCGCCTAGCTCCCATCCGCCAAACCCGTACCGTCCGATAAGGAACTTCGTTCCAATAATACTTATTGCAAGTCACTCTTTGGTTTAATTTACGACTGGTTTGGAAAAAAACCTCTATCCTGGGAAGAACCAGCAAAAAACCCAACGGGACTTTTAAAGTAAAATAACAACTTACAATCATGTATGTTACACAATCAACACAAAACAAGTTGGAAATGGCTTGGTTGCGATCACGTCATTCCCAGGGGTTATTATCATCCATAAATTGCTTAGTATTATAATAAACATTTTTATACAAACTTATTTTAATAAAGTTTTTGAACTTTTGACTAGATATAAACCTAATTAATTAGTGACATTTGAAGGCTGATGGTGATGCAAAAAAGGAGCGTTATGCTGAGAACTGCGTGGCGCGTGTACTCGTAGCTCAATGTTGCCGTGTTTCGTATGGCGAGTGTAGAGAACCAGAGATCCTTTTTACTGGAAATTATTTATTACCTACATTTTGATTTTTAATCGAGGACGGATGTAGATGTCTATGGGACACAACATCCATTTACCATCAAGTGGACTGTGTGCTCCTTTGTCCTATAAAAAAATAAACATACCTGGTCAACTACCTGAATTGAAAATACATAAATGTAGGCTCATGCAGGAGCCTTGGTTTGCACGTGATAGAGCCATGCTGCAACTATATTAGTAGTATAGTTGTAACACGAATGGGTCGGCTCGACCGGGGAAGGACCACGCTCTCACAGAATACTAGCGCAAAATAGTAGCTTAACACTGCTGTGTTTCGTATGGTGAGTGTAGTGAACCGGAGACCCTTTTTACTGGAAAAGGGGCATCCCATCTTAGTCCTCACGGGTGACAACGAATCTGCATTTTAATTCGCAAACGAGGATAGATGTAGATGTCTATGGGCCACAGCAATCACTTATCATTAGGTGGACTGTGTGCTCGTTTGTCACCCTATCCTATAAAAAAAAGACATCCATTTACCATCAAGTGGACTGTGTGCCCGTTTGTCACCCTTATCCTGTAAAAAAAGAAACATACCTGGTCAACTACCTGAATTAAAAATACATAAATGTAGGCTCGTGCAGTAGCCTACATTTATGAATTTTTTCTTGTGACCTGTGTAACAGGTTTTTCCTAAACCTACTTCAAGCACCAGTCTCTCACATAGGATCAGTCAGTCAACCTATCTTAAGCCTATTATTAGTAAATTGTCAGTATGTGTGATGAGAAAATAAACGATTTTATTAATATTCTCATTCTGTAGTTGTTGGTTTATAATCAATATAGGTTATGTTGTGTTTGTCCTTGTGTCTCTGAGACTGCCCCTTACCTTGTCCAGATCCTTACTGCTTAGGAGTCCGTGAGTCAATCTGTCTTAGTACTACGCACTTTCTTATTTGTTTCGCATATCTGTCTATACCAATCATCTCCAATTAGTTTCGCTTATATGAAAAGCAATGCATTCATTTTAACCGATAAGTGAACAACATAGGATAGCTTAATCGCGTTACACAGTGACACTAACAATCTTAATCCGTGAATTCACGGGC
The DNA here is from genome assembly GCA_963668995.1 of Parnassius mnemosyne. Classification (NCBI taxonomy): domain Eukaryota; kingdom Metazoa; phylum Arthropoda; class Insecta; order Lepidoptera; family Papilionidae; genus Parnassius; species Parnassius mnemosyne. The sequence goes on from CAVLGL010000084.1 coordinate 31,653,269, forward strand.
AAAATTTGATCCACCTCCAGCGTAGTACTAGTGTACTATGCTTTACACGGGTGGGCGTCACTACCAGTTGACGGGGTAAAGGTCTGTTCACACTATAGAGCTGTCTATTTCGGGAGGGTTTTTACTTTTTCAATTTACTTTCGTGCTTGAAAATTTATTGTTTGATATTTAAGGTCTTTATAGCTATCTATACGTATGAATAAAATTGAAGTATCCGTGTGTAATATTCAAATAGCTGGTTTCTATTGAGCTCAGGGGGTCATTTGCATGTAATTATGTCATAAATATACATTTTTATACTTTATAAGTAAAATTTTTGTCTGTCTGTCTGTACGTCCGGGCAAATTTTTCAAATGGCTGTACCGATTGTGATGAAGCTTTACAAACAAAAAGGGAGCAATACCAGGAGGGATTATGCTGTACTTTATCCAAAAACCTTGATAATTTTTTTGAAAAAAAAACGGAAAATTGTTAATATAAATGATATTTGATTATTTTAAATTTAAATAATGCCACATTAGTAGACCCAAGCGAAGCGGATGCGGGTCACTAGTATTGAATAAAATATTAATACTGCACATTTATATTCATAATGATTACGTAGAAAATTAATTATATCTGTCTTTTTCTTACATTGTTAAACAAATTGGGAGAGTAGTAAGTGGTACAATTATGTATATCTATGTAATACTCATGAACTCCTAGTAGTTCATGAGTTCGACGGTCTTTGTACCACCCTTTTTCCTGTTTCTTTCGCATTTATAATGTTCTGGTTAGCAAGTATCAGAAAGAGAAAATATAGTAGCAGGTTTCTACATTCCGTTGTAGTTTACAGAGGTGACAATGTAGATTAAAAGAAAAAAAAATATATTTGAGTTGGCTGCACGTATCCATGGTTTGCATTAGCTACTTTGTACTAGGGTGATGGCAAGGTGATTTATCACTCGTAATTGCTGTATAGGTTTTCTTCTTGGTCTAGAGGTCGTGTCATGAGGTCCTTGGTTCAAATCCTGGGCCGAAAATCCGCTATTTGGTTTTTCAGTTATGAACCTCTCAGTAGCAGGCCGGAGTCAGGAAGTTAGGAGGTATTTCTCATTGGATTTTTGAAATAATGGATCAAAGGGTCTCTCTTCAGCCGCGGCGGATTACCTACATGTAGGTTTCCTCACGATGTTTGCATTTACCGCTGAGCACGTGATAAATATATGTATTATGTATTATTTAAAAAATGATGTATGTTATTTATCAGGTATAGAGTATATTATTTAGGTTATTTTTTATAGGATAGGGTGACAAACGAGCACACAGTCCACCTGATGGTAAGTGGTTGCTGTGGTCCATAGACATCTACATTTATCCTCGTTTGCGAATCAAAATGCAGATGCGTTGTCACCCGTGAGGACTAAGATGGAATGCCTCTTTTCCAGTAAAAATTGTCTCCGGTTCTCTACAAGGCATTAAGTCCGCCAATTGTACATTGTAAGTGCAATAAAGATAAATATAAGAATAAATAAATATATAAATCAGCCCTCATCTCAAGTCTGTCATTCATCGTTAATGTCCACCAGACCGAATTTAGATCCCGGTGGCCAGTCTCTACGGATTGTACAGCATGACTCACTCTTATAGTCCGACGGAAAACCAGTCCGACTCGACTGGAGAGAGATCGGGCGCAGGACCAACGGCTTTACGTCCTTTATAAGCAAGGGGTGAGACACCGCAAAACAAAATTTTAGACTACTGCCAATGACAATTAGTTGATAGAAAAACCCAATAGGTTTTTAGGCAGTGTCATGTAAAGGTGATAAATATGTCAAGAATTACGAAAGAAGTACGAAACTATCAAAACCGATCTCTCTTGAAATCAGCACGACGTCAGCCACAGGCCCAGTTTCTTTGGAAAACTCTTCGTGCGTGAACCCCATGGACCAATATTCTTAACACCAAAAGACGCGAACATAAAGTCATCATGAAATTATAAATTATGTAATAGGTTTTTATTTATGCTATAAAGCTTTTCATCTAAATTAGGTTTTTTGTAGGAGTTTAACAAACGAAAATTCTACCTACAGTATAAAGTATTGCTCGCAAAGTCGGAAATTTCTGAGAACTTTATCTTGAAGAAAAATGTTGAGAATTGGACAGGTTCCTTCCATACTCAATTTGCAAGAATTTCCAACCCCAAATGTAGGGTTCACCCTACAATGGGGAACAACCTTAAGGTGGCTCTCACGGCACGCATGCGTACGGCACCCCAGCCAAATCTGTCATGGCCGCTCAGTCCGTGTATTGACGCCGTGCCGTCAGGCGTGTATTGCTCTTCGGATCGCGATATCAGCACAAAACGTACGATAATAACTGAATAGTCCACTGTAGTGTTTGTGATTAGTGACCAACGTGACATTATTCGAATATCTTCAGTGACAGAGGACGCTAAGCGCCAGTAAACCGGATTCCTCCGGACGTCACCGCTTCAAACCAGTTGTAAGTAGTTCAAAGAAAATATTTCTCCGATGGTAACTCGAAATGAAAAGCTTTGTTGTTTCGAAATATAGTTTTCGGTAACATATATAACGCTGTAATTTAAACAAGTGATAGTTTTGATAAAGAAATTATTATATAATAATGTATAAGCAATATATTGATTTTGGAAACTTTTAAGGTTTTCGGGTTCGCCTCAGTGCTTCACGGGGGCGGCGTTTTCCCTCGAGTGACGGTATTTAATTAATTTTTCGATGACTATATTTACGACGTATCCTCTTTAATATTTTGATGAGGGACAGAATAATTAAAACCAATTAAAATATAATTTAAACTTTGAATATCTTGGATATTAAAGGTAATATCCATTACGTTACGTGTAACATAGTGACTACGATGATAACTAAAACGAATTGATTTATAATATTACCTTTGATTACAACATATATTGCGTTATATTGTATTACTTATAAGATGTTATTAACAACACTTATTTTTCGATAACTATTGTTACTCCCTTAATATTTGATGAAGTATAGGACAATTAAAACTCAATAAAATATAGATAATAAAGCTACGATTATTACGGTCATTAAGTTTCGTTATAATAACTGTTGTCTTACATAAAACATTGATAACATGAAATACAAGTCGATGTTTTTGAATATTCAGTAGTAGTTTTTATGCAATTCCCCTGGTGTTGCGGTTGTTCATGGGCGGCGGTAGTCACTTACCATCAGGTGAGCCGCATGCTCGTTTGCCCCCTCTCCTATAAAAAAAAAAATGAATTTAAATTTTATTCGCCTTGTGACAGATATCAATTTCCTTTGTAGCCACATTTGTTTCCTCTTTGGCTTCCCTTTGTGGTTTGGAGACACTACGTCGCGTTGTCTTTGCTGGTATACGATTACACTGTACATAGTTTTTTGTCAAAGCTTATGCATTCGTTTTCCTGTTGGTTCTTTGTAACTTTTGTAGTAGTATCAGTCTAGTGGTGGTTTTGACGAGCATTTGCCTGTGTTATAAGCCGAGGAGGTTTCATGCAATACATTACACTTATAAACAAGTAGTTGGATGTTGTTTCTCATGACTTTTTCTAAAGGTGGTAAGATACCTTTTTGCACATGAGGTCCGAGTACGTAGGGACCATCCTCTTATGTTTTTTAGGGTTCTGTACCTCAAAAGGAAAAAACGGAACCCTTATAGGATCACTTTGTTGTCCGTCTGTCTGTCGGTCAAGACCGTTTTTCTCAGCAATGCGTAGAGGCATCAAGCTGAAATTCTACTGTCCCTTGAAGCTGTGAAAAAATCAAACTTCTAAGCCAACGCAATCAAAAGATACATCCGTTTATGCCGCAAATATTCGATATTCGCAAGGGAATCAAAACCTTTTTTTTTACATGGGGAAATGCCTACGCATACCCGCCTCGCGGGGGCAAGGACGGGTTATGTCGGACTCGCACCGACTAAAACCCCATGGTGTTCCACCCTCGCATATTGGCAGGGCCACGGGAACGCTTTCGCACACATCCGCGGCCCCACCTGCGCTGGCCGCCCCATGGCGGCCTCTCCTGAGCAGAGGACTACTCCTCCCCTATCTCCTTCTCAGGTAAGGCGCACTAGAACACATGGCGCGCCCTCCTCCTCGGCCTCCAACTTAATATGCTCAAGGGACGCCACCGTGTCCGATGGGCGAAGGCCATGGGGCCAGGAAAAACTAGCACTCAAAAGCACCAGCCTTCCTGACCCCAGCGGCGGATCTGGTCTATGGCTCCACCGCCAACCAAGATTCGGCTGCGGAGGGTAGGGAGAGCGGCGCCTCGCAATACCGACACTCCTCTCCCCCCGCAGCCCCACCACCACCGCATCAATTGACGGTGCGGCCCCGTCAGAGTCGCGGAGGATAGGGCGAGTGGCGCATCGCCATACCAACACTCCTCTTCCTCCGCGACTTCGCCTCGGCTAGAGGGAGCGGATACCCCTCTGACCACAGCCCACCAACACACATCCGAAGTGGGCTCGTTAAGCCCACTCAGAGTGGCCACCTCGGGCCGGCCCTACACCTCGGGTCAGCCAAGGGGTTCCTCTTTGTTCGCCGTGGTTGACCAAGCCACGGCTACTAAGCTCCCCCGCCACGACAAGGCGGGAACCCGTTCGGGGGGGAGGGAATCAAAACCTACAGGGTACTTCCCGTGAACTCCTAATCTTAAAATTTAACGTATTATAGCACATATAAAGATAAAATTGCGAAAAGCATAAATTTTTAGTTACATCATATAGTAAAAATATTTTTAATAATTTTAAACTTATATACCTACGGATTTGTTCGGAACCCTCGGTGCGCGAGTATGACTCGCATTTGGCCGGTTTTTTTTAAATTCTTCTGCCAACAAATAACAGAGCCTGCATTGCTTACTGTTAGACCTCTGAGGTAACGACGCATCTGTAACCTTCTTTGTTTGAATGCAGGTGTTCAAGGGTTCATTTGTCCCTTCAGTTTAAAAAATTTGACGTTGATGCTAACGATTGTTTCGTTACTAAAATACTCTAAGAGGGCTTGCAAGTTAAAATAACCGGCCAAGTGCGAGTCGGACTCGCGCATGAGGGGCTCCGTACGGTCGTAGCACACGTTTCTAGTGGCGAGCTTTCATTTTTAATTTATCTTTATTTGTATATTTAATTTATTTAAAAGATTTAATACTGTACTGTGTAGGTACTTTTCAAATTTTATTTTATTATACTTTTTTATAGCGAATATAGCAATATAAACTCTCAAAAAAACAAAAACAAATGCTCACATTTCAAGCGTCAAAAAAGCCAAAAACAAAAACACGTTTTTGGTAGGGGAGGGGCTTTTATTTTTATTATTTGTTGTTATAGCGGCAACAGAAATACACACTGTGAACATTTAAACTGTCTACCTATTACGGATTATGAGATACAGCCCGCTGACAGACAGACGGACGGACGGACGGGTAGACGGACGGACGGACAGACAGCGGCGTCTTAGTAATAAGGTCCCGTTGGTTACCAAGCTGCAAAGCAGAAATGTGGTCGGTTTTTGTCACGATGACGATATTTAAATTGTAGTCTTAATCAGGCATTTTAACTTAGTCTTCAGTAAGACTTTTCTTCTTTCCTTCTTTTTCTCTTAAAAAAGAAATACTAGTAATGATATTAAACATCACTAATATTCCCTTTAACCACTTCTGGTAAGCTTAAAATGCTTGTGTTACAAGTGGTTCACGACAGTAGTCGAATGGCGGATCCGAACCCACGACCTTTCGAAATCGCGGTACGCGCCCTACCATTAGGCTACTGACGCTTTAAATTTTTTTTTGCAGTCCCAGTCCAAAATATTTCGTTCATTAGATTCGTAAAACCTCTCATGCACGACAAAATCTGTCAGCGGTTCGAAAAGTGGAACCTCTAAAGAGAAGAACAAGACAACGCTCTATACAAAAGAGCAAGAAATTAAAGTTTTTCAAGTAATTTCCTTTAAGAAAAAGTGATTATTCCATTTAATATTACAATAATCGAATGAATTTTATACGTGGTAGAGTCATGCTGCAGCTATATTAGTAGTATAGTTGTAGCACGAATGGGTCGGCTCGCCCGGGGAAGGACCACGCTCTCACAGAATACCAGCGTAAAATAGCAGCTTAACACTGATGTGTTTCGTATGGTGAGTGTAGAGAACCGGAGACCCTTTTTACTGGAAAAGACGCATTCATCTTAGTCCTCACGGGTGACAACGCATCTAAATTTTGATTCGCAAACGAGGATAAATGTAGATGTCTATGGGCCACAGCAATCACTTACCATCGGGTGGATTGTGTTTTTTATTTTTTTTTGTGCTGTGTGCTCGTTTGTCGGCCTATCCTATAAAACATTACATTATGTTCGTATTACAATTTATTTTTTTGTGTCAGCCAATAGACACCTAGGCCTAGACACCTATTATATGCCGTGGGTGAAGAAACTAACGACTTTTTTTAGATTACTTTAAGGTACAATCGACTGTATTTATAAAATTTAAAAAAAATATAGGCTGTATGCTCGTTATTCATTCGTTCTTCTATAAAAATTACTTATGTCTTCTTAGCACTCATGTGTAATAGCGGGTAATCTTTAACTTTCTTAGTTTAAGAATTGTCACTAGGGGTAGGAGAGTCATAACGAAATTTTTTTGGAACGAAGTTCTTTATCAGACGGTACGGCTTTGGCGGATGGGAACTAGGCAACAAAAAGTGTAAGATTTTTTCGTCACCACCCCTTGTGTCATAGTGTAGACGGCGGTGAAATAATGAAGTGAGATGGAATAATATCCATCTCCCTCGCACTTTTTGTTTTCTTGCCATGAAAGAAATATTATTTTAATTCAAATGATGCTTCATTTCAATAGACGCTAGTAATTCATTTTTTTGTATTTGTTAATCAATAATATAATACCTTTGTTTATCAATAATAATAATATACTACGCAAGGAACTTCGTTCCAACCGAGTGTTCTACGACACTCACGCTTTTTTTTACCATGAGATGGCGAATTAGTATTTAATTCGATTGGTATAATTAACACTTTCCCTGTCCGCTTTGCAGACACAATAGTAAGACAATAGCAATGACCTATATGTAGTGTACGGCACAGCGAATTGGTTAAAATGCTGGATAATAATTACAAATTTTATTAATAAGTATTAGCCTCGTTTGAACAAGGAAGTTCAGAATATACAATTAAACATCAAAGTATTCTGAAAGCACTTACAGTTATAATTGTTGATGTCTCCACCTCAGTTGGATCTCTTCCAAGCGGGGAACTGGATAATTGAGGAATTATCTCAAATGTACGTGATTAAGTAAGGTAAGATAAGAGGGGTTGTTTGTAAAAACTGGATGGTAATTGGCATACAACGCAGTTACATATTTAATCTACTTCATACTCGAGCCTTTAATTAAAGTTAGTAAAGTAAAGTTGCAGCCTATTTACGTCCCACTGCTGGGTACAGGCCTCCTCTCATTTCTGAGAGGGTTTTAGGGCAAGGAAATGTCCGCCGCGCTGACCCAATGCGCGTTGGCGAACTTTACATGTCCTCGAAATATTTTTTTTCTTTTTTCTCAGACATGCAGGTTTCCTCACGATGTTTGCCTTCACCGCCGAGCACGTGGTAAATCAGCACATAAAATTGCAATTAACAATTTCATTGGTGCCGGCGGTCTCGCTAAATCTCAATTTTTTTGTATTTTTTTTATAGAATTAGGGTGACAAACGAGCATACAGACCAAATGATGGTAAGTGGATGCTCTGGCCCAAACTGCAGATGCACTATCACCCCTGAGGACTAAGATGGTGTACCTCGTTTCCAGTAAAAGGGTCTCCGGTTTTCTACACTCACCATACGAAACACAGCAGCATTAAGCTGCTATTTTACGCTGGTATTCTGTGAGAGCGTTGTCCCACCCCGGTTGAGCCTACTCATTCGTGCTACAACCATAATATAGATGTAGCATGGCTCTACCATGTAAAAACGGTATGTTTCGGTGTTGTATTTATGTATGTATGTAAATAAAGTTTTTTCGTACGATATCTTTAGAACGAATCAACCGATCGAAATGGGCGACACGGCGTTCGATAGTGCTAATTGAGACTTCGAGCTGATTAGATTTTCAAGTCAATTGGTTGAGTCGTTTCGAAGATATAAAAAAAAAACCAAAAAAAAAATTAAACAGATTTTCGAGCGTCGCTCTTGAAAATAAGCGGCTAATTCCAGGGATGGTCTGCAGGATAAACCAATTTTTCTTTTAGGTGGTAGGTATTATGGCTTTATCCTTCCATATAAACTGTCATATGTTAAGTTACCTACTATGTTGTGTATGATGATTCTGTATCAAGGAAAAATTGTAACAATAGTTTATGGTTAACGTTAAGGGTACGGACTACGACACCTAAAGGTCCTAGGTTTGAATCCATCATTCGACTACTGTCGTGTACCACCTGCACAAACAAACACAAGCACAAAAAGCTTAACTGGAGTTATTAACGGGAATTAGTTGTGTCGATAGCACCACACTAGGCTTAAATGGTATTATTTTGCAAAAATTAAAAAAAATATGCGAGATTGGTGGTAAAAATGCAAATTTAGTGTTCTAGAAATGATATTTTACGCGCACGATCCCGTGATAGCCAAACGTGACCAATTGTCATGTTAATCTGATCAAAACCAATCCGCTTTTGCTTTAGGAGCTGCATTCGTTAGTCGGTTTTCATCGGATCAGTATCAGTGAATATTTAACGAAAACCGGGCGGTTTTTTCAATGTTAAATGGGCTCAGGCGCGTGCACGTACGTACACATACACGCACCCTGTTTCTTTTTTTTTTGTTGAATATATTTAGTTAAGGGAGGGCGAGGACCTTCTACCACAAGTATCTTTATACTTAAAAGAAGCCCTCAAACTTATACTAATTTAAGAATATGTTGGGAACAATAAACTTTCATTTCATTTCATTTCATTTCAATTCACTTTTATATTTATTTATTCATTCATTGCATCGTATCAAGAAATCATTTTTGTCTCATAGAGGATATTTGCCATAGTCGCCACAACGGGCAAGGTGCATCTGTTGACTTAATCAAGATGGCGATTTAATTTTAAATTAAATAAAAAAACTTATTTGCAGTTCACACGCGGTAGAAATGAAACCTTCAGAAAACACGACCGAGATAATAGGAAACACTGTATACTGTATTCTATCTCTTTCTCTCGCAGGTTAAATTCTATAGATGTATATGTTTGTCTCTTTTAGTGTAGCTTTATCGTTTCATAAAATTTTAAATCACAACGATTCTATAGAAGTTTTCTCATAAAAATAAATTGCTATAGTTGCAACGCGTGACAGGTGGGTTGTACAAAGTTATTGAAGTGAACAACTTCTTTAGAATCGTAGTGAATTGAAACAGGTTGAAACGAAAAAGCGATACTAAAAAGAGACAAATATATACATATATAGAATTTAGTTTGCGAGAGAAAGATATAGAATACAGTGTTCATTATAAATTTATTTATATTTTACATAACATAATTATGCTCCTGCTGATACTCTGCATTCATTTCATCTCTCGAAGTTTAGTTTTCTGAAGGTTTCACTTCTACCGCGTGTGAACTGCACACATGTTTTTATAAATTTATTTATATTTTAATTAATTACTTAAGCCCTACAATTATCCTACTGCTGATGCTCTGCATTCGCCTCATCTTTCGAAGTTTAGTTTTCTGAAGGTTTCACTTCTACCGAGTGTGAACTGCACACATCTTTTTATAAATTTATTTATATTTTAATTAATTACATAAGCCCTACAATTGTCCTACTGCTGATTCTCTGGATTCGTCTAATCTTTCGAAGTTTAGTTTTCTGAAGGTTTCACTTCTACCACGTGTGAACTGCACACATGTTTTTATAAATATATTTATATTTTAATTAATTACTTAAGCCCTACAATTGTCCTACTGTTGATTCTCTGCATTCGTCTCATCTCTCGAAGTTTAGTTTTCTGAAGGTTTCACTTCTACCACGTGTGAACTGCACACATCTTTTTATAAATTTATTTATTTTTTAATGAATTACATAAGCCCTACAATTGTCCTACTGCTGATTCTCTGGATTCGTCTCATCTTTCGAAGTTTATTTTTCTGAAGGTTTCACTTCTACCACGTGTGAACTGCGCACATGTTTTTATAAATTTATTTAAATTTTAATAAATTAATGAAGCCCTACAATTATCCTACTGCTGATTCTGTGCATTCGTCTCATCTGTCGAAGTTTAGTTTTCTGAAGGTTTCACCGCCACCGTGTGTGAACTGCGTACATGCGTTTATAAATTTATTTATATTTTAATTAATTACATAAGCCCTACAATTATCCTACTGCTGATACTCTGTATTCGTCTCATTCTCTCAAAGTTTAGTTCTCTGAAGGTTTCACATCTACCGCGTGTGAACTGCACACATACTTTTTTTTATTAATTGAGATTTTCAACGTATAGCACGTGAGGGCTATGGTCATCCGGTTAATATGGTCACTTTTTTATAACTCAAAAAGTACAGCCTTGTTTGCATAGATTAGATGGCGGTCAATAGGGCGCCGCTTTATCGACGCCATTTTGACAGCTGATATTATAGTAAGATTTTAGTCGATTTTAGTATTGTGTAGTGTAGTGTGGTTTGTTTTTTCTAACGACTTCAAAAGGAGGAAATACTCAATTCGATTATATGTTCTTTTTTATGTGTGTTACCTCATAACTATTTTCTAGGTGAACAGATTTCGATGATTCATTTTTCATTTGAAAGCTCATTCTTCTCATGTAGCCCCATATAAATTGATCAAGGTTTGATTAATAGTTTTTGAGTTATTCTTAATAATTTATATTGAAGTCGGTTGTACAATTTTTTTAATTTTTAATTATTTAAATTAATTTTTCGAAGTGTTCCTAATTATTGCCAATATATTTTGCTACTTTTTTACTTTATCTATTAGGAATAGTATACGACTTTATATTTTGTCTCTGTCCCCCTCCTAGTTTTGGTTTTACAGAGCAGCAAATCTTAAGGTGACCATTTTACCCTCACTTACCTTATATAATCTACATCCACGATCTAATATTATGGAGTAGTATATGTTCTTACGCCTCTTCTACACGGTTTCAGCGAATCAACGACAGATAATATTTTACGCAAAACTGCGTGAACTGCATAGAATATTAGTTCTTTTATGTACTATAAATAAATCTTTGCTAAAATTAATGGCGTGTTTTTAATTTCTATGAAGAGAGAGAGAAGATAATTTATCATCTCATTCTTCCTGTGGGTTTCGTAAAGGTAACTACAGGAAATATCAGATAAATCTAATGGCCAGTGGGGGATTATCCTTTTAAAGCAAACTATGCACGTGCCTAGGGATTCAAGGTTATAAAGGGGCGCGTGCAAAAGTTATTAAACGAAAAAAAAATTATCTATTTGATTATTCCTACATCGCCCTTACTCGCTCACCACATTTTTTATACACGCCCACCTGTTAAGGGTACTCGTGTCTTAATTATTTTGCAACTATTAAACTATGTTATAAATTATATTTGCAAAATTAATGGTTATAATTTACACCAGGTAAATGGCCGCTAGAGTGGCGCCGATGAGGTGCTAGGCTAGCCTAGGGCGCTGCCGTCGGTATATATCTTTCCTTTTTTTTGTTATTGTTTTTCTTTTTTTTAAATTCGATATCACCACACTAGGATTTTTCCTGTGTCGTGGAGACAGTTTACAAACATAAATTGCAAGACCCGGAACAATTATTTGTAGGCCAAATACTTGTTCCGTGCGGGATTCGAACACGCAGCCCCCAGCGCAACAACTCATTGCTAAGCCACCGCGCAACGGAGCCGTCAAAAGATATATAAGTTAGATGGTAGTAAGACAATCGCTCTTTTCCTTTTGTCAGTGCGTACACGTCTGCTTAAAATGGGTCCCTCCTGTTAAAGTGACCCTACGAGCAGGACATTTCACAATATAACGCATGTCGCAGCTCTTAGCTTTTTGCAAGCCGTAAGCGCTAAGCGCATCGGTATGTTCTACTAGGGCCTAAAAATTTATTGAACATTATGATCATCTTTTTTAATTTTAAGCAAACCATTGCGTTTACGTAGAAACTTGTTTGTGTAGATCATCATCATCATTCATCATTACAGCCTTTCATAAGTCCACTGCTGAACATAGGCTTCCCCCAAGGAATGCCACAAAGCACGGTCCTGAGCCACCTGCATCCATCGACTTCCTGCATGTCTTACCAGGTCGTCACTCTATCTCGTGGGGGGCGCCCTACCACTCAAGAACCTTTCTTACCCATCGGTTGTCGGTTCTTCGAGCTATATGGCCGGCTCTCTCCCACTTCAGCTTACTAATCCGTTGGGCTATGTCGGTTACTCTGGTTCTACTGCGGATATACTCATTTCTAAGTTTATCATGCAGAGAAACCCCGAGCATAGCATAGTTTGTGTAGATACTTACTTATAATCCACAAAGTTTCACGAGCAGTGACCACCGTCCAATGAATAAATTTGCGGTCGCCCCGCAAAGCTCCTAGTCTACCGGCTAGCGAATACGTAATGCAACGTTTGAACGATATTTAAAATGGCTTTAAGTAACGGGTTTTAAAAGATAACGATGAAAATAACAGATATTTGAATAGTTATTCTTCTACCTAGGAGTATAAAATGATACTGGCATTAAGATTGTCTACTGAAGATCTGAGATCAAAATATATTGAATATATATGTAATTAAAATAAATAATATATTATATTATTTTTTTTAGAATAAGGGTGACAAGCGAGCACACAGTCGACCACCACAGTAAGTGGATGCTGTGGCTTTTAGACATCTGCAACTATCCTCCATCGAGAATCAAAATGCAGATGCGTTATCACGCCTGAGGACTAAGATGGAATGCCTCATATCTAGTAGAAAGGGTCTCCGGTTCTCTACACTTACAATTCGAAACACAGCAGCCATTCGTGCTACAACTATAATATAGCTGTTACATGGCTCTACCACGTTTAAATAAAATAATTGTTTTTAAATTAATAATTGGTATCTCATTTTAAATAAGCCTTATTAGAGAATTCGGACAATTTAAAACAAATTGTCTCTACAACGGGAGAGGCGAATATCCCGCAGAGGACTTTTACGAGACAATAAAAAAAAACCTTTTTTATAAAGAACAATTTTTAATTCCCCTTATTTTTTATTTGTCTCTAAGACGTCATAGTTAAGATGGCGGCTTAATACACGCCATCTATATCTATACAACAGAGAAAGTTTGGAATTGTTTTAGTTAATAATAATAATAATAAATCTTTCTTTCGGATAACAAATGAGATCCATATCAGAGATATTAGAAAAATCACTAAATAATAATAATATTACAACTAGGTGGACGGTGGAAGTAAAATGACACGCACGCACGCACGCATTCACGCATGCACATACGCACGCAAGCGCACCCACACACACGCGCGTTATCATCGTTATCACACATCTTAAATTCAATAGCTTAAATTTAATTGTAATACTCATCATAAACTTCTCAAAAGAATGAATAAAGTTAGTCTATGTTTTACGTATAATGTGTTATTTACCAGTCCCTTTATAAAACATTCACGAAAACAACTTTCTTATTACTTCATAAACCGTCAAAGCATCTCCATTTTCCGACAGTTGCCCATTACGACGCCATTTTTCTTTATTATTTGCGTTTTGAATTCATCTTTTTTTGATGGCGTTAATGAGGTCCTGTCCTGTCGGGCTCATTTCTCTGTTTTTGTCCTTAGTTTCTTTTTATTTAGCTTTAGAGTTGCAAGATTTTTCCGTCTTATTCACACAGTGGTTAATAATTGTTAAGCTGATGTTCTTTTAGTCAGTTATAACGAGATGATATCTTTAATTTCTTTCTTTATTTCTTTTGATTCAACCGACACACAAAAAGATGGTAATTTTTTTGGCTGGCATGTATGTACTTATCATATGTATCATCCATCCGTCCATTTAAGTGTGTAAAATCCATTGCTGAACAAGGTACAGAGTATAATTGCCTCATAGGTGGATTTTGCCATAGTTGCCATGCTTGACAGGCAGATTAGCAACCGAATTTTCTTATTAATTTGAGTCATTATGGAGAAGATGCTACTGCCCATCTCCTGATTCAGTTTCCCTCTGTCGCCTTTTACGACACCCATGGGACGTTATGGAGTAATGGATATTCTTGGTGCGAGCTTCGGGTTCGAAAACCAGACGTAAATGGCTTACTCCAGGGCTGGATGTTTACCCACACGCAATTTATGAACCTAAAACACCTACACGATACAGAAGCACGTGGAGGCGGGGGTAGTAATTTATAATTTATAACATAAATAGTTAATAAATAGGAGGTTAATTAGGTACATACTACATACATGTATAGGACTGTATGATAATTAAGTTATTAGTTTTTTTTTAATTATAGTTTTTAATATTGTATATAATAAAATATTGTATATTATGATTAAAGGTACATTACAATAATATTAAACTTGCATATAAAATCTTCATCTGATGTTAGTTAAGTCCCGGCAATAGTAACATAATTGTTCTTACAATAATTAAAAAAATCAGTAATAATCTCGCGGACAGTCCTTTATTGGATAAGGACATTTCCTAAAACTAGTTGTCATCCAGTGGTCGAAATTTGGTAATTCCAAAATTCATTACATTCAAAACATAAATATCTAAATATAAATTATGAAATACCATGCGGTTAAAGAATGGGATTGAAAATGGCGTCGCCTCTATTCACCTCTCGCTCGCACACTGTTGCTACCTATACTCACACCCAACTGTAAGGCAACTTTTCGTTCGTCCTTTAACTTTAATCCAACTTTTCATTGGGATCAATGGTAACACAATGCCATAAACTAAACATCAACTAAAAATCTAGCTACGATGCGTTTTGAGAGTTCTTCATATTTCATAATTATTATTGGTATGTTAACATTTTTGTATAACATATTTACATGCCATTGAGACATAAGTAAGAATTTTTTTAAATATTCCTTTGTCTGTCTGTCCGAGTTAATCTTCGAAATGGCTGAACCTAAACTAAATTTTATACGAAAAATTTAGAGATTTTATTACAATAGAAATATTGATCAGATAAATAAATGGTCTTCAATGATTATCTTAAGTCTAAATAACGCCACATTAATAGATCCCACCCAGGCGTAGCCAGAGCTAGTCGCTAGTTATACTCATAAATTGTATTTTAAAATTAATGTACTTCCTTGGTACCTATATATGTAATTCTTTTCAAATATTTTCCCATTAATAGAAAAATTTTATTATTATTTTTGGGGTATCTATAAAGTTTTGTCATCTGGTTGGGCAGTATAAATATATAATTGTAAGTGAAAATGGTAAACATACATAAATATGAATAAAATAAAATAAATACATAAAAAATACATAAATATATAAAAACCCAACCAGATGGAAGCCCTCGGCAGGGGAGAACAGACGGCCGAGGGTTAGGGGGAAAGGGAAAGAAACCGGCGGACGATGCGGGCGGTATCGAGGAGCACCGCCTTCTGCATTTGAGCCTGGAGCGGTCCGTCACGGAGTCCCAGTCGCCTCAGATGACCCGGGAGGCTGACTGGGATTAACCCATTCGCAGAAACGACCACAGGAATAATTTCGGTCGGCAGACCACCCCACATGCCGGTAACCTCGTGAGCCAGGTCCAGATATTTTGTCACCTTATCTGTTTCGGCTTTCACGAGGTTCTCGTCATAAGGAATGGTAATGTCGACCAAAAAGATCCTTGACTGTGCCCGGTCCATCAGCACAATATCAGGCTTATTCGCAAGAATAGTCCTGTCTGTGATGATGGCCCGGTCCCAGTAGAGCCTGGCGCGGTCATTTTCGAGCACGGCTTCCGGCAAGTACTTATAATACGGCAGTTTCCGATCCACGAGGCCGTATTTCAGAGCGAGCTCCTGGTGTAGAATCCTGGCTACTAGATTGTGTCTGTGCAAATACTCAGAGTTAGAAAGCGCCGAACAACCGGAGATGACATGTCTAAGTGACTCACCGGGATGGCGACAAGCTCGACAGATGTCGACGGCGCCATCCTTTAGGATGTATCTCCGATAATTGTTGGTCTTAATAACCTGATCCTGTATCGCACAGACAAAACCCTCGGTTTCCCCAAAGAGGTCACCGAAACGTAGCCAGTGAAAGGAGGCGACTGTGTCTACGAAAGGCTCATGTAGAGCCTTGTAGAACCTCCCGTGGAGCTCCTTCTCCTTCCATACGTTCTCCCGGTCGGAAATATATTATTATTATTGGGGTTATCTATAAAGTTTTCTCATCTGGTTGGGCTGTCTAAATATATAATTATAAACGAAATATATAAATATACATAAATATCAATAAAATAGTATAAATACATAAAAAATACATAAATATATAAAAAAAAACCCAACCAGATGGAAGCCCTCGGCAGGGGAGACCAAACGGCCGAGGGTTAGGGGGAAAGGGAAAGAAACCGGCGGACGATGCGGGCGGTATCGAGGAGCACCGCCTTCTGCATTTGAGCTTGGAGCGGTCCGTCACGGAGTCCCAGTCGCCTCAGATGACCCGAGAGGCTAACTGGGATTAACCCGTTCGCAGAAACGACCACAGGAATAATTTCGGCCGGCAGACCACCCCACATGTCGGTCACCTCGTGAGCCAGGTCCAGATATTTTGTCAGCTTATCTGTTTCGGCTTTCACGAGGTTCTCGTCATAGGGAATGGTAATGTCGACCAAAAATATCCTTGACTGTGCCCGGTCCATCAGCACAATATCAGGCTTATTCGCAAGAATAGTCCTGTCTGTGATGATGGCCCGGTCCCAGTAGAGCCTGGCGCGGTCATTTTCGAGCACGGCTTCCGGCAAGTACTTATAATATGGCAGTTTCCGATCCACGAGACCGTATTTCAGAGCGAGCTCCTGGTGTAGAATCCTGGCTACTAGGTTGTGTCTGTGCAAATACTCAGAGTTAGAAAGCGCCGAACAACCGGAGATGACATGCCTAAGTGACTCACCGGGATGGCGACAAGCTCGACAGATGTCGACGGTGCCATCCTTTAGGGTGTATCTCCGATAATTGTTGGTCTTAATAACCTGATCCTGTATTGCACAGACAAAACCCTCAGTTTCCCCAAAGAGGTCACTGAAACGTAGCCAGTGGAGGGAGGCGACTGTGTCTACGAAAGGCTCATGAAGGGCCTTGTAGAACCTCCCGTGGAGCTCCTTCTCCTTCCATACGGCCTCCCGGTCGGAAATGCACTGTACTGCTGGGTCTTGCCATTGCTCGTTGGCTAAGGATAGAGGGGTCAGTCCTTTATCACAAGAAATAACGTCCCTATAGTATGGATCATCCGCTCTCGTCAGAAAGTAATTACGGAGGCTGCACACTTCGCGATTATGCATGGTAAGCGCGCTTAAAAAGCCGCGCCCACCATGCTTCCGCGGCAAGTACAGCCTCATTACTGACGATCTCGGATGATGCATCCTGTGGGACGTCATTATAGTGCGGACTTTTCTGTCCAGAGCGTTTAGTTCGGTCTGAGTCCACCTAAGTATGCCAAAGGTATACATGAGAACAGGCATGACTCAACCGTTATATGCGTGAGTCTTATACACACCGGACAAAAGGCTGTTAAGCACTTTGGTCAAGCGTGCATAAAACACATCGCAAACTGACCGTTTCATACCCGACTCATCTACACCGATGTTCTGTGACATACCCAGGTATCGGTATGTTTCAGCCTCGGAAAGGGTCCTTATGCTGATGGGCATAGATAAGTCTATGCCCTCAGAGTTAGTAACCCTTCCCCTTTCGACACGGAGGATCGCACACTTATCCGTCCCCAGCTCCATTCTAATAGAATTGCTAAAATCACAAGTGATGTTTAGCAATTCCATAAGATGAGAGCGACTGGAGGCGAATAATTTGAGATCATCCATATAGAAAAGGTGGGTCACTTTTGTACCTCCTCTCCGAAGCTGAAATCCCCTCCCGGAGCCCTCCAGTAAGGTACTGAGAGGGTTCAGAGAGAGGCAGAACCAGGTTGGACTCAAACAATCGCCCTGGAAGATACCCCTTCTTATCCTTATGTGGTTCTCCGCAGCCGTCATCCGCTCGCCTAGATGACAAAGGATCGTACTCCATTGCCCCATACACTGCCCGAGGAAGTCTCGAACTGTACAGTCAACCTTGTACAGCTCAAGGACCTTCTTAAGCCATGTATGAGGCACCGAGTCGAATGCCTTTTTGTAGTCTATCCAGGCGGCGGAGAGGTTCCGACGGTTGCGTTTAACCACCTTGCCAATGACCGCGTCAATGAGGAGTGGTTCCTTGGTTCCACGACCACCGCCCCGACATCCATTTTGAGCGCGCGACATCACCTGATTTGAGTTCAGGTGACGAATGATTCTCGCGCTCAAAATGGATGTTAGTGTCTTGTATATGGTAGGTAGACACGTTATGGGGCGGTATTTGCTCGGGTCTGTGGAATCTCGGTCTTTAGGAACCAAATGAGTGATCCCAGTAGTGAAGAGGCTCGGGAGCGACTTTTGGTCGAGAGCGTCTTGAAACTGTCGGGCGAGCACAGCGTGACACACCATGAACCCCTTCAGCCAGTAGTGATGCAGTCCGTCGAGTCCCGGACTTTTCCAATTCGGGGCCCTACGGACCGCCTCAGCTACGTCATCCGGCGTTATGAGGACGGGGTCCATGGGCGTAACATTCGCACACTGACTCGCCACGACTTCCGTCCAAGGGCCCTCGCTGTGGTTTACGGGCTCTGACCACAGGCCGCGCCAGAATGCGATAGTGTCGGCCTGATTCGGTGCTGGGCCCGTTCCACGTACCATTGGTCGCTCCAGTGATTCATAGAGCCTCTTCTGATCACTCTGGAAGAGACGATTCTGGTTGAACCGTGTCGACCTCTCGGTATATCGCCGAATCCGCTTCCCCCAAGCAGCGATTCTCTGCTTCAGGTCGTCTATGCGCTCCGTCAGTTTTTGCGTTATATCCGGCTGGGACAAACTGATATTTGTCCCAGCAAACGCCATCCTGACGGTGCGCACAATTCTCGGCCTGTTATTGCCTGACCTGAAGCTTATCAGTCTGCCGATAAGGGCCCTTGCCTTTGCGATACTGTCCTCAATCCTTCTTCTCCAGGCTGGGATGGCGCTACTTTGTCTAGTAGCGCGTCCAGCCTTGGGAACTTTGGCGCCAATAATGCGGCAAACTGCCAGTGCGGCGCCAAAAAGGATTGAGTCCGTCTCGCAAAGGTCCCGGCTGGCTTCCAAATAGGTCACCAGCATTGGGTTGAGAGCCCTCACGACAGCCCGATTCCGCTTGCTTAGGGGCATGCGCGGGAGTCGCGGTCGATTTTCGAGAGGCATACTGCGCGTTTCCAAAATAGCCTCTTCCAATTTACTCCTCATTTGCTCTAGTTCTAGTTCCTGGGCGACTGTTCCATCATCGTCTGAACCAACCATAACTGAAAGATTCACGGCGGCATCCACGTGTGCTGGTTGCTCTGCATTTTGTGGCGCCGCATCCTCAGCCGTAGCATTGTCATCCGATGAGGGCGCAGCCTCACGTCGTAGCCGTTCGAGTTCGGTGCTATCGAATATGTTTGAGCGCAAGATATACCGAACTCGGTCTGCCAGGTTTTGCTCGGTGACGGTTATAGATGGCTCCAGCTCAGCAAAAAGTCGATGCATCCTAGCCCGATACGCAAAACCTCCAATTTCTCCCCCTTTCGCCCTAAAATACGCCCGCAATGCGTTGCTATTCATCTGCATTGACCAACGCATGCGGCGTACTCCACCAGTGGCGGGTGCTGATTGCTGGGCCCGCGAAGACCCTGCCAACACCAAGCCAGCTGGTGGGGATGATGGATGCGAGGGGCTGCTAGGTGGTCGTGCAGCACCTCGCACTCGGCTGGCGGCCCGCATGCTGTCGCGTCCAGCGCCAGCTCCAGACGCGCCCCGGCGACCCCCAGGCAGCGGCCCTAAACTCAGTCTATTTTCTTCCATCATCCATAAATTGGGCGTCAATTAACGGGAGACGCCCAGGCCCGGCACCGTTTCATGATTTGGCCGAAAGCACAAGCGGGCCCAAATTAGCACCCTCAATTCTGCCGAGGCACGGCGCTCACACCTCTTGGCAAGATGCTGATGCTGATGCTTATTATTATTATTATTATTATATATCGTTATTAGCGCGTTTTCCGCAATTGGTACTGTGCATGTTTACGGTACTGGCTCGATGAGCCGCCATTTCTAATCCCATTAGTCTTAAGTCCTCATGGGTGCCAAAGCCATTTAGATGTCTATAAGCCACAGCAACCACTTACCATCAGGTGGTCTGTGTGCTCGTTTGTTACCCATATCTTAAAAAAAGGGGTACAAAATTTTATCTTCATGTATTAATATAGAAATGGTAGGATTTGCCTGCAATAACCACGCCTTTCTTGAAGTTAATTTCCGAGATGTATACGTTATGTCACGTTATGTAGAGTAGCTGGCCGAACGAGCTCAGCTCGGTGTTAGAAAATAAATATTATCAAGGATTCGAGATTCTAGAAATACTTATAAAGTGTTTTTTGTTTTTGTTCATATACGTCCCACTGTTAGGCACAGGCCTCCCCTCATTTCTGAGAGGGTTTTAGGGCAAAGAAATGTCCGCCACGCTGCCCCAATGAGTGCTGCACATGCGAACTTCACACGTCTTTGAACTTTTTTTTCTTATTTCTTAGACATGCAGGTTTCCTCACGATGTTTTCCTTCACCGTCGAGCACGTGGTAAATCAGCATTTAAAATTGCAATTAACAACTTCATTGGTGCCGGCGGGGATCGAACCCGGGTTGCTCGCGTACTGTGAAATTTACAGCGAGCGCTAACCATCTGAACTACCATGGCTCATTTAATTAATTATATTTTATGATAAAGTGTACAATTACAAAATTACATCCCAATCGATAGAGCCGTTTCCGAGAGACCAGTAACGCATAATTATACAAATTATATATTTTATTTTAATTATTCAAAAACACTAATTATTTAACAGGTTTCATTTATTATCGACTAGCGACCCGTCCCGGTTTCGTCTGGATTGAATCTATTAATGTGCCGTACTTTAGACTTAAGATTTTTTTTATAGGATAAGGGTGACAAACGAGCACACAGTCCACATGATGGTAAGTGGTTGCTGCGGCCCATAGACATCTATACAAATCAAAATGTAGATGCGTTGTCACCCGTGAGGACTAAGTTGGATGTCTCATTTCCAGTAAAAAGGGCCTCCGGCCACCTGCACTCACCAAGCGAAACGCAGAGGTAAACCTCTACTTCACGCTGGTTTTTTGTGAGGTCGTGGTACTACCCGGTTCGAGCCGGTCCAGCCGTGCGACAGCAAAAGCTGCCGCGTGGCTCTACCACTGTTAAGATAATCAAAGACCATTTATTTAATCAATATTAATTTTTTTCAAATAAAATATTCAACAGATCCTTCCTGGCATTACTCTCTACAGTTAAGTTCGTAAAGTTAAAGTTACGGCCTATATACGTCCCACTGCTGCACACAGGCGTCCCCTCATTTTAGACAGGGTTTTAGGGCAAGGAAGTTACCGCCGCGCTGCCCCAATGCGTGTTGGCTGTCGTTACGTCTTCTCTTTAATTTTTTTCTTAATATATTAATTATAGTATACGACTTTGTGTTTTTGCCCCTGTCCTCCTCCTAGTTTTGGTTTTATAGGGCGGCAAACCTTAAGGTGACCGTATTACCCTCACCTACCTTATCAAATTTATTGAATGAACCACAAAACTTTATCTATGTTATTAATTTTGAGAAAATAATTTACACTCTTTTGACATTATTATTGTGACATTATAATTTTAATTATTATATTATTATTTAGTGAATTATTAATATGTTAGTAGTGCAAATATACAATTAGGATTATGTATATTATGTTAATGTAATTATCAGAATTTTCCATTTTAATTCTAATAAAATATCTTGTATTTAATTAGTTTGCACACCATAAGGTAGAATATGGCTGTATGTAATAATTAAGACCTATTGTAACTGATATATCGTAAAAGATACAATGGAATTTGAATATGAATTTGAACAACTACCCCCTATTTCATACCGTTGGTGTAGCAAGAGGCGGCAGAGGGAAACACATTGGGAGATGGCCAGCAGCGTCTTCGTAGTAACGAATAAAAATAAAACTACGGTTGCCAACCCGCGACAGTCACGGGTGGATAGATACTGGATATTCTTACACCGCCACTACATGCTAGACACCGCCGCTAAATTGTATATGGTATTTCTTATAATAATAAAAACTATAACTAAAAACAATAATTATCATAGAGTCCAACTCCAATGATATAGGGTCAAGGACACATGCTGCGAATCCTCGCTAAATGAGCAATAATTAGCATTTGAACTAGAAAAGAGCCAGCCGTCTCGTCAATTACTATTAACGAGACGGCTGGCTCTTTACTTGCTACTGCAACGAGAAGTCTTTTTTGGAACCAAAAGCACCATACATCTAAAGAATTTTAATAAGCCAGTGCTTGATTACTATCTCACCTGATGTTGAGTGGTGATGTTGTCGAAGACGCTAAAGCGTATTAGGTTAGCTTAACAAAAGCCTACATATTCTTGCCTTAAAGATACAATACAAATGGCGGAACCGTTCCACTCTTTTACTGTACAAATTACAATCGACGAAACAAACCGTTTAGTTCTACTTCGAATGCGTGGAATGTCAACAACAAAGGGGTGAAGACACGCCGAGCGTCTGATTGTTCGATAGTAGAAAAGGGGAGGGGAGGGAGGAATTAATTCATGTAATTCCTGGGATGAAATGCTTTGTTGATTATTACGTTTTTTGCAGAATGAGGGGTGACAATCGAGCACAGTTAATGCTGTGGGGCATAGACATTAATTCTCAATGAAGTAAGGCGATGCAGGATGCGAGATATGCGATACGAGAATACGAAACATCATCTGCATGATGATGTCTCGTTTCGAGTATAAATGGTTTCCGGTTCTCCAACGTTCTCTACGTATCAAAATGTATTCAATACGAACAGCAATTCGCAATAAAAATTGTGATAACAGTTTTTTTATAGGATCGGGTGACAAGCGAGCACACAGTCCACCTGATGGTAAGTGGTTACTGTGACCCATAGACATCTACATCTATCCTCAATAAAGACTCAAGATGCAGATGCGTTGTCCCCCGTGAGGACTAAGATGGAATGCCTCTTTGCCAGTAAAAAGGGTCTCCGGTTCTCTACACTCACCATACGAAAGACAGTAGCGTTAAGCTGCTATTTTACGCTGGTTTTCTGTGAGAGCGTGGTCCTTCCCCGGTCGAACCGACCCATTCGTACTGCAACCATAATATAGCTGCAGCATGGCTCTACCACGTACAAAACAGTGGAAGAGTCTTCACAATAGGATCAGCAGTTTCAGTTCTCCTACAAACAAACTTACATATTTAAAAACAACTTTCCTCTTTATAATCACTGTAGGTTAATGATCATGTGCAAATAAAAACTGAAATTAACAAGATTTTTTATTTTACGGCGACATTGGTATGTTTTATAAAACTGAATTGGCTTTACATTTTTGTTCATTTCAATCAGAATCATTGAAGTCATCGTTACAAAGTAATTTTAATCTGCCATTAAGATTATCAAAAGATTCGCTGAGGTCGAAAAAGAGCCGAAATTGGACAATGTGATCTCTTTGTTCGATTTCGGCACTTGGTTTTTTTTCTTTAGGGTTTAGGAAATTACAGTACATTACATGTAGAGTTTACGAGTATTCTCGTAGAGCGATAAACTTTTATTATCTTTATTTTTTATGTACGTCAAATAACTTATTTATATTATGTATGATTTAATTGTTAAATTAAATATGCAATAATTTTAATAAATTTTATGAATTACATTTACACCAGTCAAATTTTCATTTAAATTATTGTCTTGTTGTTAAATTATTATTTATTATATAATATATTTATTAATCACGCTCGCATTAATTGAGTTGTTGCAGCAACGTGGCGTGAGATTTTCTTTTTTATAAGCCCGTAAAAATTGTCTATGACATAAATTTATTTTTTGTATTTTATTGCACTGGCAACAATTTCGCTCTTCTTCCTTTTTTAAAGAATAGACCAGTGTATGCTTTCATTAAAAATAAATAATTAAATACTAAATAGTTTCATTGTGCCGCAACAAATATATGGACAGCTGAACATGGGCTTCACTCACTGTAGGATATATTTGTTGTAATCGACACCCTTGACAGGCGAATTGCCGATAGCAATGCTGGATAATATCTTCTATATTCTAGATTATAATTTCAAAATGATTCTTACTTAAACAATAAACACATTTTTATGCAATTATTGATCTATTAAAGATGTTAAAAATTAATCTATACAAATAAATAAAATTGAAGTGTCTGTTTGTAATGTAAAAATTACAGTTTTTTACTAAATACATATGAAAGTAAATACGGTACTTATAACTAAAATGCATTTTTTTTAATTTTTGTCGGTCTGTCTGTCTGTTTATTCCGGGTAATCTCCGAAACGGCTGGACCGATTTTGACGGGACTTTCACTGGCAGATAGCTGATTTCATAAGGTTACTTTTATTTTAGAAAAATAATTAGGGTTCCGCACAAAAACATAAAAACCCTAACACGCGAGCGAAGTCGCGAGGAACAGCTAGTTAGCTAATAAAATAAAATGTTGTGTCTTACCTAGTTTGAAAAGCACCTGCCACTCTATCCCAATTGCGAACACTATTCCCGTTATCAGTAATCTCAGCACCACTATTTATAACACCACTACACTAGAATACGGCAATTTAACTTGCTATGTAATAACGTAAGACAGTCCATAACTCTACTTCACCCCATAAGTGTCGTAAAGGGCAACTATGGGAAATTTTACAAATATTCCAAATTTCACTATCGCTCATTATAACAAAACTCACGATACCATCAACAACATCTAGATGCTTTGCTGTCACGCACTGTGCGATTTGTTAGGAGTTTTCTTCCTCGCACGACGATACGAGTCAGGGGCCTTCAAGAAACGAGCTTACTCCTTTTTTGAAAGGTCGGCAACGCACCTGCAATTCCGCTTGTGGTGTAACTGTTCATGGGCGACGGACGGCACCTCTCATCAGGTGAGCCGCATACTTGCTTGCCCATTCTTACATTAAAAAAATGCCGTATGCTCGTTTGCCCCCTCTTCTTTAAAAAAAAATATCTAATGGTCTGCGTTAGTTGGCTGTGTAACTATCCCGTTTAATAACTAGATTTTAAATTAACCGTTGATTGGGAGCAACGTCAAGCCTATTTCCCTATTTCCACCAGTGGTCTATTACCAGCCGATATCTTTATCTCTATTCTCTCTTCGTAGTAGTATTCTCTCTTCGTTATCTCTATTCTTCTTCTTAGTAATGTTTTTCTTTCAATTTTAGCTTTAAGTAATGTATGACCGTCCGTGAAGCCAATATTAGGCTCTATTTGAAAATAAGCGCTGCTGCTGCATTTAGTTCAGCAGCTGTTAGCTGAAATAGGGACCTAATTTGACTTTACACAAATCATGTTTTTTATATCTCGTGTTATTTAATTTTTTTCTGTGTGATGTCAAATAAGGTTTTCTGTCATTCTTTCTTTCTATTCGTATAGATAATTAAATAATCTTATTAAATAAGTTGACGCACATAAGTAAATTATCAATGAATCAGTAAGCGAGTTCAATTACTCGTGTCAGTCAATTTCGATTATAGATATGGATACGAGAAGCATTCAGATAACTGTAATTCAATTAATTCCTGATTAGAAGTTAATTAGAACATTATACATGAATGCTAAATTGGTATTATTTCATTATATCAGTATAAATTAATGGTGTTTAAATGGAACAGACTGTGAAAGATCAATTTGAAAATATTACATTTTAAGGAACATTCTTAAATTGCTTATTGACAAATTATTCAGATTTGAAACAACTTCTTGTGATCTAACTCATATGAAGAGTGTCATATGAGATGTGCGGAAATTTTATTACGTGGTAGAGCCATGCTGCAGCTATATTAATGGTATAGTTGTAGCACGAATGGGTCGGCTCGACCGTGGAAGGACCACGCTCTCACAGAATACCAGCGTAAAATAGCAGCTTAATGCTGCTGTGTTTTGTATGGTGAGTGTAGAGAACCGGATAACCTTTTTACTGGATACGAGGCATTCTATCTTAGTCCTCACGGCTGACAACGTATCTGCATTTTAATTCGCAAACGAGGATAGATGTAGATGTCTATGGGCCACAGCAACCACTTACCATCAGGTGGACTGTGTGCTCTTTTTTCACCCTTAATCTATAAAAAAAAATCGAGCCTACCTAGCAGTTTATTTCATTTTTGTGTGATATTAAAATATATATTAGTTATATTGGTTTCATTTAGGTTTATCATTAAAGAAAACTTTCATACGGTTTTTCCCGTAAAATTTGGAAACTATAGAACCACATGAAGCGCGCGCACTAAGCAAAAAGATTCCGTCAAAAAAGAGTCCATCTTGATAGGTAGACACCACTCTCTTACCGTTAGGGTAGAGAGTGAGGCTGTGAGGCATCCCATCTCAGTCCGCAGAAGTAACAATGCATCTATAGTTATCTTTGTTTTAAATTTACTGCAGATGTCCATGGACTGCTGTACCCATTTACAACCGTGTGGACTGCAAGTTCGGTTGTCACTTTATTAAAAAAACTATCTGTTCCCCGCGACTTGGCCCGCGTGTTATTTGGGGTTTTCATTTTTTTGCACCCGTGTAGTGGCGGGTAAGAATACTCAGTACCCCATATCTTCCCGTGGGTGTCGTAAAAGGCGACAGAAAAGAGGGAAACTGAGGCAGAAGATGGGTCTTTCTGATAACAGCAAAAGCAATAAAAAAACTGCGGTTGACAACCCGCTCACCAAGTGAGGCAACTATGGCAATGACAATTTTTTTTGCGCGAAACCCTAATTCCTTTTCTAAAATAAAAGTAGCCTTAGTTATTCCTTACGACATCAGCTATCTGCCCGTCCGAAAGTCCTGTCAAAATCGGTCCAGCCGTTTCGGAGATTTACCGGAACAAACAGACAGAGAGTAAATACATACATACATAAACACTCACGCCTGTCACCCAGAGGGGTAGGCAGAGACTACGGACTTCCATTTGGCGCGATCCTGACACACCTCTCTCGCCTCTTTTACATCCATATATCTACGCATTCACGCTCGTCGGTTAAGGGTACTCCTAATCTGGCCCATTTTTAATGTATCGCCGATTTGGTCGATAAACCTTCGTCTAGGGCGTCCCTTCCCGACCCTGCCGTTCACTTCCGCAACATAAATTTGCTTTTTCACTCTTTCCTCGTTCATTCTTTCTACATGACCAAACAACAGACAGAGAGACAGAAAATTTTTTTAAAAATTGTGTTTTTGTTATAAGTACCGTATATACTTTCATATGCATTTAGTAAAATGTTGTAATTTTGACATTGCAAACAGACACTACAATTTTATTTATTCTTATAGATAAATAAACACAAAATCTAAAATGTACTACAACGTAGTTACTATTCGAAACCAGCGTCGCAGAGAAACGTTTGGATTGTACTACCTATGTTAATGTCAATATTAACTGTTGGAATAATAATTCGACGATTTCGCTTCATATAAATACACCTCCAATTCACCTTGAGCCTGGCTTAGTAGATAAAATATCACTTTTTCCTCCTCGCGAGTATGAAAAAACTTCGGCCCCTATTTTAATAAAAGGTATCGCATTCGTCTAGTTGAAAGTCTGAATAGAACTACGTAAAGTTATTTAAATTCACATTTTTAATATACTTAATCCATAAGGCATACAAGATAAATAGCATCATTTACGCGGTAGAGCCAAGCTGCATGCATGAGTCGGCTCGACCGGGGAAGGACCACGCTCTATCAGAATACCAAGGTAAAATAGCAGCTTCATGCTGCTGTGTTTCTTATGGCGAGTGTAGAGAACCGGAGACCCGTTTTACGAGGAGACCGTAAAAACGAGCCATTCCATCTTAGCTCTCAGGGGTGACAACGCATCTGCATTTTGATTCTTAATCATTATTATTAGATTAAATATATAATGTAATATGCAATAAAAAATAAAAATAAACATGACCTACGTTCAGAAGTAGACTTGTGAAGGGTTGTAATGATGATGATGATGATGAAAACATACAACTCGACTGAGTAATATTATAAAAGTACATAGATAATAACAGTAAGAAGAGCTGTACTAGCTCAGAGGCTAATTGCTCGCTGTAAATTTCTCAGTATACGAGAAACTTCAAGCCCCACTATGTGTTTCGCGTTGAGAACAAGCATCGTGTGCATGTTGCCATTCCATCGGAAATAATTTTAATATGCATCTGGCAATATTAGTGATAGTTATAGTAATTGTGTGTTGTTGTAAAAATTATCTGTATTAATTAAAAGTTTTCGAATTTGTTGAGATTATTATTTACTAGCTGTTCCCCGAGACTTCGCCCGCGTGTTATTTGCGGTTTTAATTTTTGCGCGGAAGCCTAATTCTTCTTCTAAAATAAAAATAGCCTAAGTTACTCCTTGTGTTATCAGCTATCTGCCAGTGAAAATCTTGTCAAAATAGGTCAAGCCGTTTCGGAGATTAGCGGGAGCAAACAAACACAAACGGACGGACAGACAGACAAAAACTTTAAAAATTGTATTATTGTTATTAGTACCGTATATACTTTCATATGCATTTAGTAAAAAGCTGTAATTTTGACATTACAAGCAGACACTTTAAATTTATTTATTTGTGTAGATTATTTATTTGTATAGATTTAATGAAAGAGGCGAATAAGTTGAGATTCCAATACAAACCGACGTATCTTATATTTCGAGAACTTCTTAAAATATTTTATTTCTCATTAAATATAAGTAAACCAGGTTGGTAGTTGTATAGTATGTGTGTACTTATGTACACACGTAGGAGGTTATACTTCTTTAGCGTAACAAAACAGAAAAAAAAACTTGAGACAATTACCCACCGAAGTTGTCGCTTTTAGGTGTCAGTGTGCGTGCGCATCGTAACAACTTCATGTTGTTGTTTTCAGGTGTCGGTGTGCGCGCGCATCGTAAAAATTCACTCTCACCATTTTTCCTAAACGCCCCAAAAGCAGTATAACTTCAATAATTAATGCTGACGGGGATCCAACTTTGTTTGTTTGAGTGATATGAAATTTCTATCCACTGAGCTACTAACATTTTTATTGACTTCAAAAATTACTTTTAAATTGTGTGAAACCATATTATTATTTCTGAAAAGTGTTTTTCCGTGCTTTTCTCTTTCTGTTTTTATCGCATTTACTACGAGGAACGCTCTGAGAATTATTCGGATTAATCCCAGCCGCCAAGTTTCATCATCGTACGTTGCGATAAAATTACACCATTTGATGTTGTGGTATTGAGAAAGCAGTCTAAAACAGTGTGATTTTTCAGAAGTTTTCTTTCTCTAACGACTTTGTACAATCTGCACCAGCACGGAACTCTCACCAGCAGCATTTTTCTGGGCCGATATGACTTAGAAGAAAAAGTACAAGTAATATGTTATTTTTATTAGGCTTTTTTCCTTCGGCAACGCTCCTGATTTTTCTCGTGGTGCATCTGTTAATATGCTGCGGTGGTCACATAACATCAGTACTTGAATCTATAAAATATTCAAAATATATTTCACATAATCGTTTTTCAAATTGAACGAATCTACAAGCACACAAAGGGGCTCATGACATAAATGTCGCCCGCTTGTGAAATATTATTTGATTCGTCCCGCGCCATTCCTTTATAGCTCTACACAAAGCTTACATCTAAGGTTGGCTTTGCGAGATGAAAAATTATTTGCACTCAAGGCGAGTTATGAAAAAATATCCCTCGATTTCTTGTGCAATAGTTTTTTTTTTAAAAAACCACTTTAAAATTCATTAGAATATTATTTTATTTTGTCTGTGGCCTTTAATAGAAATTCTGATAAAGATATTTAGTACCTATCCTAACTTCTATACCTATATTTTTAAAATTTTTCCTGCCCTCCACTTTATTCGTATTTAATTTGTGTTAAATAGTAGTGACAATGGCAATGTATTCAAAAATCGACTGTAAATAAATAGTGTTAAATTTTTACTATAAGCGTGGTAGAGCCATGCTGCGGCTATATTAGTAGTATAGTTGTAGCACGAATGTGTTGACTCGACCGGGGAAGGACCACGCTCTCACAGAATACCAAAAGCGTAAAATAGCAGCTTAACATTGCTGTGTTTCGTATGGTGAGTGCAGAGAACCGGATACCCTTTTTACTGGAAAAGAGGCATTCCATCTCAGTCCTCACGGATGACAACGCATCTGCATTTTGATTCTTTATTGAGGTTAGATATCTATAGATCACAGCAACCACTCACCATCAGGTGAACTGTGTGCTCGCTTGTCACATTTATCCTATAAATAAAGTGTTTTAAAGTAAAATAAGGAATTTCGTAAAACGTGGGTGTTGTAAAACTCGACGGAGTAACTGAAGAAATACTGCGGTTGCCAACCCGCCTGCTAAGCTTGGCAACTAAGGCAAATATCTCCCATATGAGGCTATTTATGGGGGAAGAAGATGTTCAGCAGTGGACTTTTGATATACTGTAAGGGTAACGGTTAAAAGGAGCAGACGGTGGGTAACGAAACCTCAGTTAGAGCAATAATGCCCTAGAACTTATTATGCACTAAGTTATGTGTGGTTTACATTTGTTTGTCTTTACGAGGAACAAACAAGTTAAGTAATATGCCCATGGACTGCAGTAGCCACTTTAGTAATAGACGGTAAGTTGGTCACTTCAAATTTATGAAAAAAAATCGAAACATCTGCTGATATTTTTCTCAACTATTTTGTGAGAGTGTGTGGCCTTTCCCTGGTACCGAACCATTTGTGTTACTACCATAATATAACTGTGGCATGGCTCTATTGCATATGAAAGAGCTTGTGCTTGTCATGCACGCAAAATGTCCCGACTCACTAAATGCTCACTACTAAAGCCCCGACTTGACGCTAGCAGAATTGTTTTTCCGACATCCATCGAATTCAAGGGATATTTTTTACGTGGTAGAGCCATGCTACAGCTATGTTGTAGTTGTAGCACGAAGGACCACGACCTCGCAGAAAGTCAGCGTAAAATAGCAGCTCAATGGTGAGTGTAGAGTACCGGAAACCCTGTTTACTGCAAATGGGCCACATTAGTCCTCAGGGGCGACAACGTATCTGCAATTCTTAATCGAGGATAGATGTAAATGTCAATGGGCCACAGTATCCACTTACCATCAGGTGGACTGTGTGCTCGTTTGTTATACTTATTCTATAACAAAAAACCTCCACTGAGATCTTGCTCTTAGGTTAAGTTAAATAAATCAAAAGTGAATACATACAACTTCGAAATATATCGCAACGCTTACGGCAATGAATGTAATGCACTTCGAACACACGATATTCGAAGCAATAAAAGAGAATGGAATGCATAATAGAAGAAGCATTGAGAATATCAAAGGCGAATGTACTATGTTTTTTTATTCCTAATAAAAGTACTTTGTAGACAGAGTTATAGCGAGTCAAATAAGATTTCAGCTCAAAATGCATTTCGTGTTCAATGCTAAGTGTATTTTATATGAACGTGTAAAGCATGTTTGTGTTTTTATACAGTTTTTGCTGTGTATGTACTTTAGTCGTATGTGGCTTGTGAATCTATGTTATTTAATAAATTTATTTATAAAACCACCAGCTTTTAACAAAAAGAAATACATCATACACAATGTGTGTGCGTGCGTGTGTGCGTGAAAGAAAGAAAGAACACGCGTGTGTGTGTTTTGTGTTTGTTCAATAAATGACTATTAAAATGTTTTATGCATACTTCAGTTTTAAAAATTCTTTTCTTTTTCGTAAAAATATCAATGTTTGCAAAAAAATGGTTATAAGTGCAACACATCCGATTTATTGAAGAACTGTAAAAAAAAAACACGCAAGAACGTAAGAACTGTAAAAGTTCGTTTTGAAAATCACTTACATTTGAAAGCATGTAAGTATATTTAAGACTCGGAAAATTCGACTTTATAATCAACATAGCGTAAAATATTAACAATTTATAAGAACCTAAAAGAATTCAAAGATTTTATTTATATTTAATTTAAATTTGAAAAGTTCATTATTTTTTTCCAGAAAATAATTTTCTGTACAATTGATTTCAGAAAGCTTTACAATTACAAAAGTCACGAACGCAACAGTAATCAACTCGAATAAAAACATAAAGCGACCGAAAATTCAATCAAGTTTCGAAGTCAACAAATGTAGTTTAACAGGGAATTAAAAACGGAATTTGTGATGTTTATAGCACAAATTTCATCTCAAATATCAATTGTAAACTATATATTATTTTGTCCATTTCATTCCAATACAGTCCAATCGAAAATTTTTTTTAAGGTCTTTGAGAAATAAACAAATGTAATGTAGATACCGGCATATACACACACACACATACACACACACACATATATATATATATATATATAATATATCTATACATCTATACAAATAAATAAAGTTGCAGTGTCTGTTTGTAATATTAAAATTACAGCTTTTTACTAATTGCATATGAAAGTATATACGGTACTAATAACAAAAATATAATTTTTAAAGTTTTTGTCTGTCTGTCCGTCTGTCTGTCTGTTTGTTCTGGCTAATCTCCGAAACAACTGGACCGATTTTGACAAGATTTTCACTGATGTTACAAGGAGTAACTTAGGCTACTTTTATTTTAGAAAAAGAATTAGGGATTTCCGCGCAAAAAATTAAAACCCGAAATAACACGCGGACGAAGTATATATATAGTCCAAAGTCTACCCCTCTGCGTGACAAGCGTGATTGTTTACGTATGTATGTATGTATGTATAGATACCAGCCGCATAATGGTAAGATATGTAGGTGGTCGATGGACGCAGATGGCTCAGGACCGTGCTTTGCGGCATTCCTTAGGGGAGGCCTATGTTCAGCAGTGGACTTGTGAAGGGCTGTAATGAGTGAATGAGGAAGATATGTGTGTTTTATATTTAAGTACTTATGTTCCTTTGGAGGTATTTCGTTGTTCCATGGCATATAGCAAGTTTTATCTATTGTAATGTATAAATTTTATGGTAATGTTACATTTCTTGACGATAGCTTTTGAAAAGCTTTCGAATTTTGCCCTGTAATGTGCTGCTCGAACTAGTGTTCATCGCCGCAGTTTGCGCTTTCACAAATTCTTCATTAGTTTGTGAGGAAGCCATTTTGTAATTATTTCTTTTATAGAATTAGGGTGACAAACAAGCACACATTCCACCTGATGGTAAGTGGTAGCTGTGAACCATAGACATCTACTTCTATCTTCGTTTGCGAATTAAAATGCAGATGCGTTGTCAGCCGTGAGAACTAAGATAGAATGTCCCCTTTTCCAGTAAAATAGGTCTCCGGTTCTCTACACTCACCATACGAAACACAGCAGCATTAAGCTGCTATTTTGCGCTGGTATTCTGTGAGAGCGTGGTCCACCCCCGGTCGAGGCGACCCATTCGTGCTACAAAGTCTAAAAGTCTTACAGTAAGTGTTTCCTCCGATGAATCTTTGTCTCGAATTCATCAGTCTGCGCCTGGGTGCCCTGGAATGTATCGATTCAAAACTGTCAATGGTCGTTCGCCATACAAGGACGGGACAAATGTTAATATGTCCGACGATACGTTTATAAATGCTTCGATTATACATGATGTTTAGATGTTTACTTATTAACTACTACATGACACACAGAGCCAGCCTTGTATATCCGGGCGCCCTGGGCGAGAATATTTGGGCTACCCTCAATTTTGCTTAGGATGTCAGTGCTTAACTATAATACCACTTGAGGGTAAGTAGTGATGTAGCCCTCGATTCTATGTGTGACACGGGTTGCTAAGTCATCAGATTAATTCGTGGGTAAAAGCGTCGCTAGGGCTCTTGACTCTCTCTTGACATTGACGCCCCGCGCGAACACAATAATATTAAAAAAAAAACTTTTTTATTGCCTATTTTTAGCAGGAGTTTCGTATTCACTGTTACACTATATGTTACGATTTTGTAGTTGATTTTTAAGTTTTCTAGATGTGTTGTGATTGTCCATTTACTTCCACCCATTTGAGTGATATGTACTACATACTAGAACTAGAACAGAGACATCTTTGCGGCAGTGCGGGGCGCGTGAAAGGAGGCACAAAGTACCTTTTTATGGTAAAGATTCAGTAAGTTTGAGCCCGTGGGCTCTGACACGTGTTGCAAACGACCAAGTCTCGGCGTTGCTTCTAGTACGTAATTCATGTTTACTTTAATGCTTCCCACATTGCGTCCTTTTCTGTCTCCGATCAAATCACAGAAGCGATACATCGGGTTTGAATAGTGTTGGCACAACTGTTAAAATCAAAACTTTTTTAATCCAATTAGACTTGTTTAAAGCCATTCTGAACCTTAAAATTTACACCGGTTCCCAGAAATAAGACCTTTTTAGAACCGAGTAGAGAGAAGAGATGATATGAAACTTTGGGGTCTATTGAACCCCATGTTACAACGTCATTTTTTTATAGAATAAGGATGATAAGCGAACACACAGCCCACCTGATGGTAAGTGGATGCTGTGGCCCATAGACATCTAAATCTATCCTCGATTAAGAATCAAAATGCAGATGCGTTGTCACCACTGACAACTAAGATGGAATGCCTCGTATCCAGTAAAAAGGGTCATGTACAACTTATAATAAAATAATCATCATCATCATTACAGTCGATCGGACCGCCTCTGCTGAAAATAGGATTGACACAGATTGCCTTAGATAGATATATTTGACAAAGTCTCCACTCTTAGCAGGAGTGTTGGTGAATGCATTTTTTTCTTTTCTAGTTGTTGTTGGGATGACGCTGCTGCCCATCTCATGGCTTATTCCCATCCAGGTCACGGTCTGTACAGTGATTAAACACATCTCCGTTATCAGTATCGACCTCTTAATATATAGATTGCCGACGAACAATTTTTGTTCAAAATTCTTGTTAAATTTTGTGAAATTTAGCATAAGAGAGTAAAATAGTAAATGTAAAAGTTGAAACGCATTTACATTTACCATGAATAAACGATATTACGGATGGTACTTCTTATGTTTGTTAAGACGGCGAAAACGTTACTGGCCTGGAAACTACACGATACTGTATAGTAGACATGGATGCGAGTGACACGGGAGAAATATATGACAGATATCATTCTAATGGCCGATACATACGGTCAGTTAAATTGATATGTTGAATTGACGTACATCCAAAAACTGGCCGTGAGTGTGAAATCTTAAGTCAACATTTTTAACTGACGACAACCCATGGATTTTTCCGGGCGCACGGTCTACATCGAAACACTGACCGTGACTGAAATCTTAAGTTGAAATTTGAAGCCAGTGAGTAGGATAATCATTTTGGCTTACCCGTTATTGCTTATGGCTTATTACTTTTTAACTAACCGTGTGTGTCGAGCATAAGAGATTGTATACTCAACAGCAACAAACTATAAAGAAAGAGCTTCTATATCTTGTATTATAATATTGTCAAATGAGAACACAGTGCCACGTAGTCGATCGTTAACTTGAATGAACCGTAAACAGTAAACTCTGCACCTGGTTCCATTGATTGTATTTTATTCTGGAATGCAAGCCTATCGTAATAAAAGAAGCTATAAATTCTCAATAATGTTTTCAATTTCGATAACTTAAAGTTTTCGATTAAATTGCAAAGATTTTTTAATACTAGTAATCCTATGAATTAACAATACTAATATTCCTTTTTACCACTCCTGGTAAGTTTAAATGATTGTGTTAGGAGTGGTTTACAACAGTAGTCGAATGGCGGATTCGAACCTACGACGTTTCGAGTTCTCTGTCTGCGTCCTGCCATTAGGCTATTGTTTATTTATTTAAAACTTTATTGTTCTAACCAATAAAAAGGTTACAAAGGGCGGACTTAATGTCAGTTAGCATTCACTGACAGTCAACCCATGGCGTGGTGAGAAATTAGTGGCAGGTGACTTAGTAACTAAATACAACAAATTTATATTAAAATAAGGCTTATAAATTACACAAATGCATATGAATACAAACAACGACATAATAATCCATATATAACAACTAGCTGGCCAGGCAGACGTTGTTCTACCCTTTCCGACGACCCTTCCTATAAAAAAATCCTTAAATCCGCAATAAAAAATATTGAAGGTCACTTATCGGGATAAAAAATCCTATCTCCTATCTCCCAAGTTGTTCCAAACTGCACACAGTGTACGAAATTCCATTGAAATCAGTTCTGTAGTTTAGGAGTTCATCGCGGACAAACTATGTGACACGTAATTTTTATATATAAAGATTATACTTAATATACACATAGATAATACATATACACATAGATAAATACACACATAAATACATATATACATACATACATAATATGTCTGGATAAAGGTAGCAGTATTGGTATTATGCTGACGACATTGTTTTTGAGAGATATTCCCGGACCAATCTTTTGAAGGCTATATTGTTTGGTAATTTCTTAATTACATTATAACATATTTATATAGATAAAATTTTGTAGCCCTTTTAAAGAATATTGCGCGTCGGGGCGAGTGTGAGATTTTGCATAGACTTTCTATCTAATATTTATATATAATATGTGTTACAAATATATTAAATAAAATAAAATAAAACCTTTATTGTTTACGTTCATACTGCCAATGACAATTGTCAAACATGTTATAATCTATGAGCAAACAATCGCACAGAGTAGTAGAGATTGTCATAAAGAATTTTAAATTTGATGAAAATTTTTACTGTCGAAAAATAATTATTGACAGAAAAATAATTATTGATTGAATGAGCGGTGAATTCTGTGTGACTTCCTGATGTTCCTTTCTCAAGTCTGTGGAGTGATAATTAAGATAGATAGATAATTTGTATATTAAATATCTGAGTCTTATATATTAATGTTAAGTTGAAAGTATGGATAACACTCGTACATTTCTACTGCGAGTTGATAGTGAAGTTGCTTAAAATACAAACTTAAAAATTTACAGGTATAGTCTTTTTTATCATTTTGTCTCGTGAGGAGCTATTTTTAAATTACTTTGATAATAAATTACTACAGCCACAGGCTGCAACCAATATAAGTCCCTATGCCAACTGCGTTCATTACCTCCCTGTAGGTTTTATTAGGTTTTCAATTCGCCTATAGGGGAGTTTCCCACTAGGTGGAGTGAGAACTTTCCAACACTGCGACAGACAGTGAGAGGCTGTTACTTGAAAGTTTTTGCCAACGGTTGTCGGTTCTTCAACCATCTGTTTATAAGTAAAACAATTGTTATCGTTTCCTATATAAATAAATACGATATGTTTTATATATTTGTAGTTACCGACACAAATCAAGAGTAGTTGATTTCCATGTGACTGTATTTAACTCTGAACCAACGCTCATTAACTAAACTAACAAAATAAGCGAAACACACGATTTATGTATACAATGGTTTCACTAATTCGGGTTAAGTAACATTGCGCTCAGTTTGAAATAATTAGAGCTATATGTACATGAAATGCCGTGAATTCAACACAGTAAATACACTTATATGAGACCTTGTGTGATTGTGACAAAGTTAAAAAAAAGTTTGGTAATCAAAAAGTCAAAAGTTTAATAAATATTAAGTAAAAACAAAAACCTCACAGAATAAAAACTTCCTTCAAGTTGCATGTTTTATACGAATATTGTTACTGACCGAGCATGCAGTTCACCTTATGGATGTTGTACCATCCTGTAGCTGTAAACGTCGACCATTTATCCTAGATAAATAATCAAAATTGAGTTGCGTTATCAGTCCTGAGGCATTGTATAATGGAATGCCTCCTTATCAAAGAAATAAGGGTCTTCGCTTCTCGTCATTAATAAAACAACACAGCAGTGTTATACTGGTGGCCTGATGCTGGTGTTAGTGATATGTGTGATGTGTAAATAAAGAATAGTAAGAAGTTGATTTGAAAAGAATGTTACCTATGAAAAGGAATGGATATAATAGTAGAAGGAGCCTAAGATAACATAATTTAAAATTAAAAATTTTGTACAACCGACTTCTACTACACTACTGCTGGACTACATGAAAAGCACTAGATTTCAAATGAAAAAAGAATCATTGAAATTGGTTCACCCAGAAAAAAATTATGAAGTAACACACATACAGTCGAATTGAGTACCGTCTCCTTTTTGAAGTTGGTAGAAGAGACGGATAAACTGTATTAAAGATGATATGCGTAAGAAAGGAGTAAGTGAAGGTATGAAGTTTAATAGAGGACAATGGAAGAGGAAGACATGCTATGCCAACCACAAATAACTTAGGATAAAGCAGGAAGAACGAGAAAAAGAAGTTGATTTGAATACAGGAGTTATAAAAAGAATACCCGATGAAGATGACAGTCAGAAAAGAAACCAGTTAAAGTTAAACGAAAAGTCCATATATACGATACAAAAAGCTTAATAAATCCAGGCCTTTAAGTTGCGAAATCCGAGTCACGTACGCAAACAAAGCGTTTACTTATTTCAGGCGGCCTTGACGATTTAGCTGAACTCGCTATTACTTCACGTTGGCACGTGAGTGCGAGGATTTTGTTATTGTTATTTTATATTTCATGAAGTTGAAAATCATAGAGCAATACTGCGAAAATCACAAAATCAGGCTTTTGGACAACTTAGAAATTTTGACTTCAACTAGGAACGTTATAGTAGCTACATTTTGACCGTT
The DNA here is from genome assembly GCA_963668995.1 of Parnassius mnemosyne. NCBI lineage: Eukaryota > Metazoa > Arthropoda > Insecta > Lepidoptera > Papilionidae > Parnassius > Parnassius mnemosyne. Next base: position 31,692,374 of record CAVLGL010000084.1, read on the forward strand.
TTGCTCAGTATTTACGGCTGTTTAGAATTCCATTAGAATAATAGATAGATAATACTTATTAAAGTTATTTTTTTATTTACCACTGCTACAGAAAATACCTTTGTCCTGGGAAAAACCAGCAAGAAACCCAGTGGGACTGTTATTAAACATATTCCACTATATAATAATTTGGTTTGTACAATTTTTAAATGAATTTTAATAGAACCAGCATGGTGGCGATCACCTCATTCCCTGGGTTTATTTTCATTTATTTATTTTCTGATGTTATAATAACCCTTTTCGTACAATTTTTCTTAAATGAAATATTTAAACTTGTTTATTGACAAATTTTGTACATTTTCTGGGATTTTGTTGTAAAGGCGTATGCATTTTTCCATAAATGATTTACTAATTCTGTGGAGTCTAGTAACTGGTATTACAAGTTTACGATTTAAACGCGTATGATTGGATAAAAACTTGTGACGGGACATAAGGTGATTCTTGCACTGGATAAGCATAAGGAATGCACCTTTAGTTATTTTACCATTCAATGGTAACACAATTTCATCCTTACATTGTTGCTGTAACTCTGACCCGTACAAAGCGTTACATGTTATCGGTTTTAGTATACACAGTGAGGGGGATTTTATACATGTGACAGTTTACCCCGATTAATAGAATTTCAGAATTTCAAGACAAGAGTAGTTAGTATTCTTTGAAAAAAAATTACCATTTATGACTTTATTACAGATCCAATCCGATATAATGTTAATGAATAAAAATGATTTCAAGTTGTTACCAGCTACAATTGAACTAAGAAGTGACGAAAACCACTAAGTTTTAACTATAAATTATTAGATTAGACGAAGGTACGATCGATAATAATTTCTTTAACTGCCTTTAAATTTTGTGTAATGAAACGGAGAGGTTACTCTCCGTTTCATTACACAAAATTTTCTTCCTAATAAAATGCCTCGTCCTATAAATCTTGATTCTTTGTTAAATTTAGTTTACACTACTTTTGTACAAACTTTATTAGACGTCATATCCATTAATTACATTAAACTATAGTACTTTTACCACTTGCCTATATCCATTTTATAATATTAGCAATAATTTGGTAAAACTATTATATGTTAATTCATTCGAAAATAACTACCTATGTAACTTCGTAACATAAAACTAAGTAAGGGTATCTACGGAAACAGTAAACTAGGGAAAAAAACTATAAATTTGACTCTAATAAATTTGTTATCTTGAAAAGACAGTTGGTTTTCCTCTTTAGTCCATAAAAGTACACTGCTGGATATAGGTCTCCCTTGATGGATGGGATTCTTTGGGTATATTACGTCTGGAGATAACATTATGGTGGTACTGCCATGTATTAGAAGTCATCAAATCTTTATGACATTTCCCATAGAGGAGAAGGTAATATCTATGGGATGAAAAGAATAACTGTATTTTATTAAGCCACAGTCTTAAATGTCCAATAAGAGCACTGACTGACTTGTTTTGTAACTGATACATATCTTTATATATAAAAATTACGTGTCACGTTGTTTGTCTGCGATGAACTCCTAAACTACTGAACTGATTTCAATGAAATTTTGCACACTCTGTGCAATTGGTCCAACTTGAGAGATAGGATAGTTTTTATCTCGATAAGTGACCCACAATATTTTTTTTTATTGCGAATTTAAGATTTTTTTATAGGAAGGTTCTTCGGAAAGGGCTGAACAACGTCTGCATGAGCAGCTGGTTTCATACATATACTCGTACTTTATAACGAGTATATGTATGGCCTACAAATAATTGTTCCGGGTCTGGATGTTTGTCCTTGTGAAATTTACGCATGTAAACTGCCCCCACGAAATAGGAGGAAAGCCTAGTGTGGAGATAAGGTTTTTATTAGAGAAAAAAAAAACATTTGCCTGGTAGAAAGACGACGTTCCTAATTCCTTAATTAAATATTTTATTAGCGCCTGTCAATTTATATATTGTGATCTGAACTGCACCGAATGCTATTATAAAACATAAGGTAAATGTAATTATAAAATTTCAATAAAAAAAAAATCGCAAGTTCTAAAAACTTTAACTTATATAATTTCGATGAAGTAATATGACAGGAACAAAATGACGCATACGACATTCGTGTACACCTCATTTTTAGGTTGGGCAAAATTCTACAGAGATTCTGCCATTGTCCTTTATCTGTCAAGCTGGTCTCCTTGAATGGGTCTATTGTTCTGACACAGTATTTATTTCACTTTCTTCTTCTTTTCCATCAACCTGTAAGAGTATGCCGTTGAACATGGAACCGTGTAAGGAGGTTTTGCCATAATCGCCACGCTTGGCGGGTGGTTTGACGATTGCAGTACCAGGTGTCTCGTACCTTTGTCTTATACCAGTCCGGGAATTTTAAGTTTGGAGTGAGTCATGATTAAACCGCCACCTATCGAAAGCCATAAGACTTTTCTGGCATGTTCCACAGTCGTCTCTTATGATAATTACCCACGGGACAAAATGGGCTGGTAGAGAATAACGTTATTACGTTTTTTATATTAAATTTATGTTTAAATAAAACTAATTTTACGGATTTTATCGCATATATTAACTTATTTTATATTCCCGACGTTTCGGGCACTTTTCAGCACATGGTCACGGGGGGACTGAGGTGTATGACGTCCCAATGTCATAGTTAGCCACGGCTACCTTCAGAATAAAAATTATTGTAACTAAGTGCTGAAAAGTGCCCGAAACGTCGGGAATATAAAATAAGTTAACATACGGGATAAAATCCGTAAAATTAGTTTTATTTAAATGTGTAGTTTTCGCGTAAATATAAGAAATCATTAAATTTATGTTTGTTTGTATTTTATGCGTTGCTGTACCGTTCATCCGACTACGAGAGTTGTTGTGTGCACGCCCGCGGAAGTATTTGTCAAAAAAGGCATTACAACGCCTGCCGGAAATAGCTACTATTATATTAAAAAATCCGGTGTGAATGTGAATCCTAATTCTTTTCCTCCTAAAAGACTTGACCGATTTTGATGTAATTTTTATGGGGTACTTATGGGGTCACCTCGATGGTTCTTAATTATAGTTGGTAGGTGGTTTTGTTGATATCCAGAAATCATCTGTGCAAAGTCAGGGCGGATTGCTTGTATTATAAAAAAATTAAATTTCATTTAACAAATCAAAGTTTAACCAAGTTAGTTGAATGGGCAGACAAACTTTTCTACAGTTTATTCAAGAGACATTTTCTTCAAGAAAGTTTTTAGTCTTAATTACTTAATATAATTTTACTTTTGCAAAATTTGTCTTTGAGATGTACCATCTTTCTCTTATAACTGTAGGGTTTTAATTAAAATTATTGCCTTCAAAATAATATTTATTGAAATCATAAATTATTAAAAAAGAAGTTAGTCATAAATTAGTATTTAATATAATAAAACTGACTGGTACACGGCGCATTAGAGAAGAAATAATTATTGTGGAAAAATCGTTTTAAATTTGGAACATTGACATGGAATGATATAATATGACTTTCAAATAAATCTTTCAGTACTACATGCGCGCCACCTAATGTAAGTTATTGTACTACGCCTACTATAACCTACTATAACCTTCGCGTAAGAGCAAGCAGTAAGTTGACGAAGTTTTATCGCATATATTTTATTCGCTAGTAACGCAGTGACGATAATAGATATACGATAAATATTAATAGCACTGAATTAAGTGCCAATTAGGTGCTGTAAATATAGGCAATGACAAGGCGCCCCTAATAAAAATAAAGTTGCTGTTGCTGGCGATACACAACTATACGAGTACATCTCTTACATCTTTATTGTTAGGTCACATTTCAGTTTTCTCACATTCCTTTCTCAACTAACAGGCTAACTGACAAGCAAGTTTGAAACTTAATAAATACGAAGCGTTTTTATAAATAAGCACAAATGTGACACCAGCACACAGTCTACCAAGTAATAAGTGATGCTGTGACCCATAGACACACTACATTTAATTTTGATTAACAATGAAAATGCAAATGCGATTTCTCTACTAAGAACTCAGATGAAATCATTCATTTTTACTAGTAAATGGGGTCTCCGACTCAAGTCACAATCTTTATTTTTCATAGAAGTAGTGTGATGAACCTGGAGCACACAGTTCACCTCATGATAATCCTCAATTAAGAATCAAAATGCAGACGTGTTGTCACCCCTGAGGATAAAGATGGAATGCCCCGTTTAAGGTAAAAAATAACCAGCCAAGTGCGAGTCGAACACGCGCATGAAGGGTTCCGTACCATCGTTTTTTTTTAATTTATTAAGCATAATTATGTTACATTATCCAGTACAATACTAGCATATAAACCTCTAGGGGTTTATCTACACTAGAAAGTCGTCTTATAAAAACAAAGATGTATTACACGTATCTAGTAGAGGAGGCCCTTTTAAATTTTAATTTATTTTAATAATTATTATTTGTTGTTATACGAGTAGCGGCAACAGAAATACACATTCTGTGAAAATTTCAACTGTCTACCTATTACGGATCATCAGTTACAGCCCGCTGACCGACAAACTGACGGACGGATGGACAGACGGAGCGGAGGCTTAGTAATAGGGTCCCGTTGATTAACCTTTGTGTACGGAACCCTAACAAGGGTCTCCGGTTCTCTACACTCACCGTACGAAACACAGGAACAATAGGATTCTATGTGACGCTGCTATTCTGAGAGAGTATAATCTTCTATATACATATAATAAAACTGTAAATAGCAGATGTCTGTACATTTTATATTTTTGTAATAAAAGTGATTGAGGGGTACTAAAAATAAGTAATTAAATACATTTCTACCATTTTTAGAATTTTCTGTCTGTCTGTCTGTCTGTCTGTCTGTCTGTTTGTTTGTTAACGTATCACGTTTAAAGTACTAATTTATATCATAAGAATTGTTAAGGAAATTATAAAGTGTATCTTCGGGTTACATTTAGTCTTTATTTCATTAAAATCGGTTCATTCCATCAAAAGTTATGATAAATATTCTAAAGTATGGGTAGGGAATTTGCTCAACGGTGGCTTTGTTTGAGTCATCAAGTTGATGTTAGCAGCGCCATCTCTCTTCAATTAAATATATACATATAATAAAAATGATGATAACATGTTGTGTCTCTTTCTGTACATTTTATATTTATTTTGGTGACTAAAATCATTATGGGGAACTAAAAATAATTAAATAAGTACATTTTTATAATTTTTAGAATTGTCTGTCTGTCTGTTTGTCTGTTTTTATATGAATGCATCACGTCTAAAGTAAACATCTTTTTTTTTCAAAGAAATCGTTAAGAAAATCATAAAGCGTATCTTCAAGTTACATTTAATCTTTGTTTTATTAAAATTGGTTAATTCTATCGAAAGTAATAATTATTATTTTAAAATGTAGGTTCGAATTTGTTCAATGGCGCCATAAAAATCTCAGAAATAGTAATAAAAAGATTTGTGTGTAAAAAAAACGTTCCATAATAATTAATATATTTATACTTAAAACATAAAAAGAGATTTAAAAAAGGATGTTTTCTCACACAAAGGACGTAATAGATGGAGTTATACAAATTACAAACTTTTCTGATTTGCTGTGTTGAGATTTTTCGCCGATGAATCGTATTGAGACTTACTGAAGAAATTAGTATCTATTGAAGCCATACAACGGAACCCGAACAAAAATAACAAAATTGCAACGAAATGTCGTGATATTGTACGAGTATTTATAATATACGCAAAATCAGTACTGCCATTTTAGCGCTTTGGGAACTAGATTTAGCGCTTTTTTGGAATGTATAGCGCGCATTTCGAAGTTTTAGCACCTAGCACTTAATCCAGCGCTTTTTGTGTATTTAGCACACATTTCAAAATTGTAGCGACTAGCGGGTTATTAACTCTTTTATAGCAGCACTGTTAGTCCACATTACCGATAATAATAATAATGACCTTTATTATTTTTTTCCACAAATAGTACATTGCAGTTTATCTTTTTCAAACATATTTTTTCCACAAAACAAAGAGCATGGGAGACGAGTCCAAACTAGGATACCCTGTGCTATGGATCTCCCGGCTTCCCCTTTAGGATGATCAACTTGATTTTTTTTATCGACGACTATAAGCGGGGAAATCCCCTTCATTAAAGTTTTCGTTCATGGTTTTGGCAACGCATTTATTTTGCTTTATTCAGTTTTAGTCAGTTGTTTAGAGCACAGCTAAGTTAAAAGTTACTTAGAGTAGTACTAACTACTGTTGACAGCAATTGCCATAATTATAAGTCGATGTCCTGCGAAGTATTGATACAACAAAAAATATTGCCAGAAAAAAACTTAATGTTGTTTTCTTTATTATGATTATATTTTCTTGAATTATAAATTATAATAAAAAACACAAACTTTGTTTGTAGTTAATTTAGCGCGAAATCTAGGGCTTTTTAAAGCGCTGTTTTCATGAAATCTAGCGCTTTGTGTGTTGTCCTAGCGCTGAATGAGTTTTTTTGATCTGGCAGCACTGCCAAAAAACCCTCTATTAAGAAGTAACTTTCCCTTCATTTTTAAGCGCGTTCAGTTCCCAGTTACAGTCAGCGTGTGTTATGCGATGACCGTAAATAAAGTGCAAGGTCAAAATTTACGCGTTGCAAGAGTGTACCTCAGTACTGACTGTTTTGCACATGGCCAACTCTATGTTGCTTTTTCCCGCGTTAGTAGCCCCCGTAACCTTTTTGTGTACACCCCGTCTAAGTCTACTTCTAACGTCGTTTACACCGAAGCTCTATCATAAACTACTTAGAACTTTGATGATAATGATTTATTTGTTACCACTTATTAATACAGTAATGATATAAATCGTTTAATATTCTCTTACCTAAACGACAAATTCTTTATGTAAAATCTATATACGCGAGCTACGCCGCGGGCACAGCTAGTGTAAAATAAATTATTTCCTGGTCGATGCGAAACATTGTTCGATTCGAGCCCCAGCGTGCGTCTACCGCGTCTAAAAACTATACGAAATAGTGGCATTTTACTATTTTTAAATGATTTACTTTTTCGAGGGTAGAATTTTTTAAGAGTGTGGTTTTTCTCCGTTAGAAAGAACCTATTTATACCATATTACGACTGTAGCGTGGTCTTATTCTGACCCACTTTATTTATTTTAGCGTGGCTTTACTAGGTATGAACAAGTTAGATTTAATCAAGTAAAGTGAACTCCTCAAAACCTCAAAACAAGATTGTTCAACCAGTGCGTGTTGCCAGTGATGAACTATGGATTGGACTTGGTGCTTCACTGCTGGCCGTATGAGGACGCTCAAGGTCGCTCAGCGAGTTATGGAGAGGGCCATACTCGGGGTTTCTATACGTGATAAACTTAAAACTTAGGTTATCCGAAGTAGAGCCAGAGTGACCGACATAGCCCAACGGATTAGTAAGCTGAAGTGGCAATGGGCCGGCCATATAGCTCGAAGAACCGACAACCGATGAGAAAGAAAGGTTCTTCAGTGGCGGCCTCGTACCGGCAGGCGAAGTGTAGGGCGCCCCCCACTAGTTGGAGTAACTACCTGGTAAGACATGCAGGAAGTCAATGGGTGCAGGTAGCCCGGGATCGTGCTTTGTGGTATTCCTTGAGAGAGGCCTATGTACAGCAGTGGACTTGAGATGGGCTGTAATGAATGTAAAAAGTGAAGTAAACTAAAGCTACAGCCTATAAAGTCCTATTAATAGGAACAGGTCCCGTCTAATTTCTAAAAGGATTAAATAAGCTTAAAAGGTCCAAAATTCGGCAAAATATTTTAATTTATACATTAAAAACAAATAAGGCGTAACAAAACCCATCAGAAGTACGCACCGATGACAACCTCAAAGGATCCCGAAGATAATGCTTCCGGCTTACAAAATATTTACATTTACCGACACATTCTGTATATTAAATGAGGTATAACTAAGAAGGGCTTATTCAGCCCTGTGGAATATAACGAATGAAAAATACGTGGAGGCAAAACACAAATATGTGTTTGGAATTTAGGTTGAGGGACAGGGTATATAATGGATTGACACTTGTCTATTTAATGGATATGAAAGAAGCGTGAGGCGTGAGAGGTGTGTCAGGATCGTGCCAAAAGTAAGTCTGTAGTCACTTCCTATGGGTGACGAGCGTAAGAATATATATATATATATATATATATATATATATATATATATATATATATATATTTTTTAGTATAGGGTGACTAACGAGCACATAGTCCACCTGATGGTAAGTGGTTGCTGTGACCCATAGACATCTACATTTATCCTCGTTTGCGAATCAAAATGCAGATGTGTTGCCACCCGTGAGGACTAAGATGGATTACCTCGTTTCCAGTAAATAGGGTCTCCGGTTCTCTACACTCACCATACGAAACACAGCAGTGTTGAGCTGCTATTTGACGCTGGTATTCTGTGAGAGCGTGGTCCTTCCCCGGTCGAGCCGACCCATTCGTGCTACAACTATACTACTAATATAGCTGCAGCATGGCTCTACCACGTACAAAATATATATATATATATATATTATATACAATGACCTCGCACTCTTCCACTGAGGACTAAGACGTTCCGTTTTAGTAGTAGCTCAAAAGCTTAAGCTTGTAATCCTTTTGTTTCTTTATTTATAGAAGAGGAGTATAAACAAAAGTAACACCAGGGAAATTGCAGGTGCTTTGCCGGCCTTTTAGAAAGGAACTTTCTCTTTTCTTGAAGGTCCCTAAGTCGTATCGGTCCGGAAAAATCGCCAGTGGTAAAAAATTCCACATACAGGTTGTACGAGGAAGAAAACTCCTAGTAAAACGCACGGTGGTGGACCGCCAAGAATCCAAATGGTGTGTATTATGTGATAACTGTGTTACTTGCCCAGCATGTTGTAAAAGTGGACTAATAGGATGCTGGCTTTGGTATTGTGTAGGCCATGGACTAGTTACCTTTCACTTTTTTCAGAAACAGAAACAGAAACCTTTTTTATCAATATAGATTATAAATAATACTTATTGAAAGTCAATCTTTTGTATAATTACCACTGGTTCGAAAAAAAACCTCTGTCCTAGGAAGAACCAGTTCTTTCACAATTTCTATATTTCTACATTTTCAACCGCGGACTCTAAAAAAAGAGTGGTGTTATAAGTTTGACTGGTATGTGTGTCTGTCTGTCTGTGAGTCTGTCTGTCTGTGTGTGTGTCTATCTGTGTGTCTGTCTGTCTGTGTGTCTGTTTGTAGCACCGTAGCTCTTTAAGGGGTCAACCGATTTGGGTGTGGTTTTTCTTTATTTAAAAGCGGGTTTTCTAGCGGTTTTTTTCGGGGGTTTTTTAAATTTTGAATTAGAGTTATTTGGTTAAACGTGGTCCAAATAGCATGCGTGATAGCATGCGTGTATATGCATGCACGCGTGAAGCTACGTAGTATATGGAGATTTAACGAAAATATACACACGTAATGTGATTTTCATCGTATAACCTAAACAACCCGTATATATACCGCAAAATTCAGCTCTTCCGTAAGTTCGGGTCTGAAGTATTACGTAGGGTTAATAAAACAATAGATCCATGACTGAAATTCCACTGAACCACATTAGATGATAGATTAGATGACGCCACATTAACTCAATAGTGACTTTTCTCTTTTCACAGGAAAATGTTATGTAAGATTCATACCCCCATATATTTTCCTTTAGCGAGATTAGACGCAGAAATACGATTATATCATATCGAATATATCAATGCTTGCTTACAAATTTATGTAAAATTTTAAGCCTTTGGTTCACACCGAGACGTGACGCAACGCGACGCGACGAGTACTTTTTAAGTGATACAAAATATAACTTTATTTACTACACAAAAAGATACACATTTGAGATATTTCGAAAATGACCCCGGCCTCGCGCTATACCACAATACAATAGCGCGTCACATCAAGACGTAGCCGTGCTACATCGTAGACGCAGCGTGCAAGAGCGGCAGCAAGGCCGCTTGACGCAGCGACTTCACGCTGCGCCTCGCGATGTCGCGCTGCGCGGTACGACACCCCTGGTCTATTCAAGCATCGTCGCATTGCGTCACGTTTCTGTGTGAACTGACCCTTAATTTTCTTCATAACGAAAAATTACTCAAATATTATTATGTAAGTAGCGATCTGCTGCGGACTCGTCTGGGTAGGATTTTTACAAGATTTTAGACCATTTGTTTTATACATTTTTCGATTTATTTTTTAAATAAAATTTCTAAGATTTTCAGATAAAATATAGCCTAGCTCACTTCTGACATTATAGTACAAGTTTCATTACAATTTGTAAAGCCATTCCGAATGTTAGTCCGGACAGACAGACACAGAGACAGAAAAAAACATTTTATAAATGATTATTCGGGTCTTAATAGCATGCAAATATGCCTTATGCTCAATAAAATATGGTTATTATGATATTACAGAAATAAACTTCAATTTTATTTTTATTTTTTTATATTTAAAAAAAACCCCACACTAACATTTTCTCTTGTATCGTGGTTTTAAACATAAATTGCACAAGGATAAATATCCAGACCCGAAACAATTACTTATATACCATAGGTACTACTTGTTTCGTACGGGCTTCGAACCGGTGGCCCTCAGCACCGTAATTCATTGCTAAGCCACTGCGCCACGGAGCCATCAATTTATATATATAGAGGAGAATATTCGCTATTAATTTTACACAAAACAGCCATCGTAATTACAGCCCGTTAAGCTGATCGCATATTTGTCAACATCGTACGCGCCATATTGATCTGTGAAGCCTTAAGTAAAGTACACACGGCCTGAATGTTATTCACAAATATGCGATTACCTTAATGGTGCACAATCGATCCCCTATCATACTACTGCTGTCTTAATATTTATTTATTAAAGCAAACTAATATATTATATACGTTCGCATATGATTATCGTACGTGCATCTATTTTAGCATATGGGATTGGCCAACTATAATATGAAAAAATCAACGTAGTAGCAATGATCACAGATGATTGACTCTGCACTAGAACAGATTTTTTTCCATACGTCATTATACTCACAACACAAACAACACAGACCATCTGATTGCAAGTGGATACTGTGGCCCATAGACATCTACATCTATCTTCAATTAAGAATCAAAATACAGATGCGTTGCCACCCCTGAGAACTGATATGGAATGCCTCGTATCCAGTAAAAAGGGTGTCTCCGGTTCTCTACACACCATACGAAACATAGCAGCATAAGCCGCTATTTTACGCTGGTATTCTGTGAGAGCGTGGTCCTTGGTGCGTTTGTTGGTGACCACCTGCACCACCGCCACCATCACCATAGCTTTGAATGCTAGACCTATACCACGGACGTAAAGAATAATGGACGTAAATGTGAATGTGTGAAGTACACTATGTCCCACAAACGCACACTAATACGAGTACATAAAGGTCCAACAATCGACTATATGCAGAGCGCGTCAGCTTTGCATGCTGGCGCTGATTGTTATTTCTGTGTTTGTTTATTGCGTATGACGAACAAAATTGTAGGAACTGGGGTGCCTCACGCATTTTCAGTTTAGCATTACCTTCATATTTTTTTACGATTGTGGCCTACACTGTATTCCCTTAATCTATACAAATAAATAAAATTGAAGTGTTTGTTTGTAATGTTAAAATAACAGCTTTTTACAAAATGCATATTAAAGTATAAACATTACACTACATAAAGACAATTTTCAACATTTTTGTCTGTCTGTCTGTTTGTTCCGGCTAATCTCCAAAACGGCTGGACCGATTTTGACACGACTTTCACTGGCAGATAGCTGATGTTATAAGGAGTAACTTAGAATACTTTATTTTAGAAAAAGAATCAGGGTTCCGTGAAAAAAAATTAAAACCCTTGAAATCGTAGTAAATTCCACGCGGACGAAGTCTCGAGGGACAGCTAGTATTTCAATAAAGCCAGTTATAAAAAATTCCTAATAAGCTTCCTCTATTTTCAGCTACTGTTATCACTACAGGTATCACGGCCAATTACATATGTTGGATCTTTTAAACAAGTTAAAACACCCACGAATTGGATTTTCAAATATATATATATTGCATATGAAATAATAACGGCTATGAAAGTGGTAAGACTGTTACTGTTGCGCCAGCCACAGCGCTATTATTATTTATAATAATTGTTACAGCATCATGCTGACTCGGATACCTTTTCGTTGCTAAAAACTTATGTATTTGTGTATATAATATTGTATTTTTCTGTTGTGTTTATGGTTTAATTTTATTTGTGTTGTGTGCGGCGAATAACTCATTTATTCATTCATATGAATAACAATACCACACCCGGAGCCATTATTTGTAGACATAAAACACATAAATATAGAGTGCATGATGCGGGGTGCCGCCGCGCGGCAGCAAAATGCTTAGCACTGTTTTAACGTGTTGTACCCAGTAACAGTTGTGTCCAAATAGGCTAAAACAGTTTTATCACGTGGTAGAGCCATGCTGCAGCTATATTTCTGGTATAGTTGTAACACGAATGGGTCGGCTCGACCGGGGAAGCACCACGCTCTCACAGAATACCAGCGTAAAATAGCAGCATAATGCTGCTGTGTTTCGTGTGGTAAGTGTAGAGAACCGGAGACTTTTTACTGGAAACGAGGCATTCCATCTTAGCCCTCACGGGTGACAACGCATCTCCATTTTGATTCGAAATCGAGGATAAATGTAGATGTCTATGGGCCACAGCAACCACTTACCATCACGTGTACTGTGTGCTGGTTTGTTACCTTTATCCTATAATAAAAAACATTTTAACCGACTTCAAAAAGGAGGACCTCATAACTTTTTTCTAAGTGAACCGATTGCGATGATTCTTTTTTTATTTGAAAGCTGGTGCTTTTCATGCAGTCTCATATAAATTTGATCAAGGTCTGACTAGTAATTTTTGAGTTATACTTAATAATTTATATTGAAGTCGGTTGTACAAATTTTTTAATTTTGCTATTTGTATTAAACAAAATCCACTCAAAAGAAGTACCTACTATTCTTCATTCATATAGTAGAAACACGTACTAAATTACCGCCTTCTCCACATGTTGTGTACTTACATGTGAACATAACTACGATTTGAAACAGTATAGAACTTAATCAGAAGCCATTGCCGCAATAGTACTTATTGTTTCGTCCCTCCCTTTGAAAGAATGTTTCGCAGTCTTCCGACACAATGAGGGTTGAAACTTTACGGGAGGGGTTTTGCAGCCCTCTTTTGTTTAGACAGAGGTCTGAAGGGATAGTTATCGCAGGTACCTAAAAGGCTGTCGCTCTTGCGTACTTGTGAATATTCACAACACTGAAAAAATATCTAAGAATAATTTTGTAAGAAAGATTTTTTGTATGCTTCATTTATATGCCCGTAATACTGAAATAAATGCCTTTTATTCAACTGAAGGTGTTATTCGCATGGTACTAAGACATGAAAAACCATTATTAAATGCTTGTCTGTCTGTCTGGACTAATGAAGCTTCACGAAAATATAAAGAACAATACCAGGCTATATTTTATCCGAAAAACTTCGAGATATTTTTTTAAGAAATCGTAAAATATTTTTGGACCGAATTTCTTTATCGGACGGTACTAATTTGGCGGATGGGGCCTAGGAGAGAAAAAGTGTAAGATTTTTCTTTCACGACCCCTTCTGACGTAGTGTAGACGGCTTTGGCGGCTATAACAAAGCGAGTTGGAATAATATCCATCTCCTTCACACTTTTTCTTATCTTGTCATGAAAGAAATATTATTTTATTTTAAAGGTGTTCAAACATTTATTTGTATTGGTTAATCAATAATATAATTCGTTTATCAATAATAATATACTACAAAAGGAACTTCGTTGCAACCGAGTGTTCCACGACACTTTTTTTAACTTATTATAAGCCAGTGCTTGACCACAATCCAACCTGGTGGTAAATGGTAATGCAGCCTTAGATGGTAAATCGCACTGTCTTAGCGTAACAAAAGCCTATTCACTCTTGCTTTGAAGACGCCCAGATTGTTTTCGAACAGAAAGATAGATGCCGCCAAATGATTCCACTCCCTTGCTGTACGCATTACAAAAGACGAAGCAAACCGTTTGGTTCTAATGCATGGAATATCGACAACAATGGGGTGAAGACCCGCCGACCGTCTGGTTGTCCGATGGTGGAAAGGAGAGGGAGGAACTAAAGCATGTAATTTCTGCGCACGCTCACCGAAAAGCATCCTATTTATAGAATACCAAGAAGCTGGCTACTCTGTGCCTATAAAAAATAAAATATGCAATAAATGGCTTTTATGATTATCTTGAATCAAATTAACGCCCCATTAATAAGTCACACCCAGGCGAAGCCAGGGCGTGTAGCTAGTAAGGAATATGATGTAATAATTTGCGTACGGGTTAAGTTAAAATTTGAACAGATGATACAGCTGAATTTTTTTATGTAATACTAGCTGCCCATGCAGACGTTGTTCTGCCCTTTTCGACGACCTATATAAAAAATCCTTAAATTCGTAATAAAAAGATATTGAGCATCACTTATCAGGATAAAAACTATCTTATCTCACAAGTTGGACTGAAATGCACAGAGTGTGCAAAATTTCATTGAAATCAGTTCAGTAGTTTAGGAGTTTATCGCGGACAAACAATGTGACACGTAATTTTTATATATAAAGACTAGATGGTACACGGCGCGTGGTTGCCACAGACGAAATGATTGTGGAAATATCGTTTGAAATTTGGAACAGTTATATTGTTTAATTAGGAACGATAATGATAATGATACGAGTATACAACTTTCAAATAAATTTGTCAGGACTACACGCGAGCCACCTACTGTAAGTTAATTGTACTATGCCTATAACCTTCGCAAAAGTACAGGCAATAACTTGTCAAAGTTTTACCGCAATCTGATGAACGGTATGGCAGCGCATAAAATGCGAACAAACAAATGTTAATTTAAATATTAGATAAAATAATTAATATAGCATATGAGTGTTTATTCAACTTGAAACAGATATTTGAAATGCTCTGCAGTCGTCGAAATGTGGTGAGTGAGACGGTCAATGCTTGAAGTCAATGAAGCACTTCTAGTGAACTCGAAATGGGCCAAATCAAATTGCAGCTGCAGATCAATACAAATTGAAATATTAGATAAAATAATTAATATAGAATATGAGTGTTTATTCAACTTGAAAGAGATATTTGAAATGCTCTGCAGTCGTCGAAATGTGGTGAGTGAGACGGTCAATGCTTGAAGTCAATGAAGCACTTCTAGTGAACTCGAAATGGGCCAAATCAAATTGCAGCTGCAGATCAATACAAATAAATAAAATAGATGCGTATATCTATGTTAGAGTAAATTCCCTTTTAGAAATAAATCAATAAAAATATATTCCCTGTCAACCTCATGGCAAGTGAATGGCGTAGAACAATTTCAAATGCGTTGTCACCCTTGAGGACAAGGGAGGCCCAATTCCTTGTCATCAAGGATGACAACGCGTGTTGTTATTAATAATAATTTAAAATTGAAAATTTTGAATAACTGACTTCAATGTAAGTTATTAAGAATAACTCAAAAACTATTGGTCAAACCTTAATCAAATTTATATGGGACCACATGTGAAGCATTAGCTTTCAAATAAATATAAATAAAAATCAATGAAATCGGTTCAACTAGAAAAAAGATATGAAGTAACACACATTAAAAAAACACAGTCGAATTGAGTACCTCTTGTTCGAAGTCGGTAGAAAAAGAGTCTACAGTGATCATCATTCACTATTCGAAATACATCATTAGTGTGCTGGTATTTCACGCTGGTGTTCTTAGCAAGCGTGGTTCTTCCCAGGTTGATCCAATCAATTCGCGTTACACTCATAATATAGCTGCAGCGTGGCTCTACCACGTATAAAATGAAAGCATTATTGAATGAAATACGTTATTAAAGTTTTGTTTACTTTCTATTGGGTGTCTTCCAACATTTTTAGGGATACGTACGACGTATCCCAATACTTAATCCCAATAATTATCAATGAAACTCAACAAAGAAAACAAATTTTAATTGTATTCTAATGTTTAGTAACTATAACTATTAGTAATAACAGTGCATTCAAATGAATACAAGACTGGAAATTTAATCGCATCTATGTTCCATATTAAAGCCGAAAGCGATGCAATACATTTGTTCGCCGTTAAGGATACACTAGGATTATTGTCTACGTGATTGGATTACATTGGTACGTTGTTTTGCTACATTTAAACGTTCTTTGGAGTTGGTTGTTTTACTAATTTGAATTTTATATAAAACTAGCTGGCCAGGCAGACGTTGTTCTGCCCTTTCCGATGCTCCTTCTTATGAAAAAATCCTTGAATTCGCAATTAAAAATATTAAAGGTCACTTAACAGTATCCAATCTCAAGTTGGACTAAACTGCACACAGTGTACAAAATTTCATTGAAATCAGTTCAATAGTTTAGGAGTTCATCGTGGACAAACAACGTGACACGTAATTTTTATATATAAAAATTAATGGTTGGCAATTACCACCTAAGCTTTCCCTACGTTATCCTATCCTGGTTTCCATTAATCTACTGCTCTCAATCCAAGAGAAACCTTAACCTTATACTTCAATACTCTCCATAGCTTGCAGCTTTTCTTCATACCGTAAGTACACCATAGGTTATCACAGGCATCACGCAACGGCTCGCCAGGTGGTGAGAATCCTCCATATTAAAACTGTATTTTTATAAATTTTTTACAAAAAAATAACAAAACGCAGCTTTACTGATGTTAGGTGGATGTTTTCTGCCGACTTCCAAAAAGGAGCCGGTACTCAATTCGACTGTATGTTTTTTTTTTTTCGTTTTTTTTTTTATGTGTGTTACCTCAGAACTTTTTTCTGGGTGAACCGATTTCGATGATTCTTTTTTTATTTGAAAGCTGGTACTTCTCGTGTGGTCCCATATGAATTTGATCAAGGTCAGACCAATAGTTTTTAAGTTATTCTTAAATAACTTATATTGAAGTCGGCTGTACAAAATTTTTAATTTTAAATTATGACCCATAGATTTCTAAATACATATCCTCGATTAATATCGAAATGGATATGTATTGTCGCCCTTGAGGACTAAGATGGGAATGCCCCGTTACCAGTTATTAGGTCTCCGTTTTCCGTCACTCATCGTACGAAGCGTAGCAGCGTGTACTGCTATTTTACGCTGATACTCTGTGCGAGCGCTGTCCTTTCTTAGTCGAGAAGATCAATTCGTACTGCAGGCGTTATTGATAGCAGTACTGGCTCCTTTTAAAATTCATCCATCCATCCATTAAAGCCTATAAAAGTCCACTGCTGAACGTAGGCCTCCATCATAGATAGAATCATGCCTCATCAATTCATGCCTCCATCATAGAATGAATAGCTTACACTCCGATATAACAGAGATTAAAAACTGTATCGATGTCCAAACCTTTATAAATAATTTACCTAGTAATATTAATCTATCTTGTTTACATATTAACATACGTTCACTAATAAAAAACTTTTCTGCTCTTGAGGAAAGAATTATTTCATGTACGAAATTGATAGATGTAATAATTGTTACTGAAGCAAATATATCATCATCACTCAGCTCTTTGTACCAGATGGATGGGTATAATATGTGCACAGAGTTGCGAAATAATCGTAAAGGAGGAGGTATTATTATGTACATTCATAAAAAACATAAATTTAGAGTTCATAATAAAAAAACACGGTACTTTGAATGCATTTTAGGCCAAATAACCACCCCAAATAAATATTCCGCAACTCTGTTAGCAATATACCGCCCACCCTCATTTAGTAAACACTTGTTTATAAATGAATTACACTGCACACTTAAAACTGTAAATAAGAATCACGACTTATTTATGTTAGGTGATGTAAACATAGATCTTAAAATAAGTAGTCCTATAAAACATAAATATAATACTGCATTGTACAACTATGGTCTAATGTGCGGAATCTCACAATATACAAGAATTGAAATCGCTAACTGCAAATTAAGCAAGACTTGTATCGATCATATCTTTGCGAGATCCCGCACACAAGGCGTGTATACAGCGGCTCTCGGTACTCAACTGGCTGACCACCGTGCAATAGTTTTAGCATGCATCGGAACTGGCAGAGTGCGTACACAGGGTGTTCAAACTTTTAAGGGAAAATATAATAATAAAGTACTTGTTTCGCAGTTACAGGATATCGACTGGCAAAATACTAAACATATCTTTTGTCCTTTGAAATTGTATTCTTTGATATTAAAAAACATTAAGACATGTTATAATAAATCGTTAATACAAATTAAAATTAAAAATGATTACAGACGTAATAACAATAATTGGATGAATAAAAAAATACACACGGCATGCAAGTATAGAGACAAATTATTTATAAAATGGCTCAAAGATACAAATAATAAAATATTAAAATTGGAATACAATAAAGCTAGAAATTACGCTAATAAAATTATACAAGAATATAAAAACAAATATATAAAATCTGAAATTATTAACAACAAAACGGATATAAGAAATCTATGGGTCATTCTAAATAAAATTACAGGCAAAGTCGTTGCTTCAGTAGATAACGTTATAAGAAATGCTATGGAAACGAACACCATAAAAACTGCCAACATCGCAAATAATTTTGCGAAAACATTTAGTGATAGCGTAAAAAATATTACACCCAAATGTAACATTAATATTCTGGATTCAGCTAGTTACCGCCGTCCAACTAACCTCTCTATTAGATTTCAAAAAGCTACTGCAGGATCTGTTAACAAAATTATCCATTCATTAAGCACTAAAAAGCTCCTGGATTTGATGAAATAAGAATTATTGATGTTAAAAACATAAGTGATAAAATTGCACCCGTTATAGCTAATCTTATAAATATATCTGTGCAAAATGGTACATATCCAGCAGAGCTAAAAAACAGGTATAGTACGTCCAATCTATAAAAAAGGTAGTCCTAAAGATTATGATAACTATCGTCCAATCACGATACTGCCAATAATTGATAAAATTATTGAAAAATTTATCACTCGACAAATACTAAACTTCTATTCAGACAACAGTATCATAACAGAAAAACAGTTTGGCTTCCAACCTAAAAAAAGCACTACACAACTATTAAGTAAATTTTCAGATTCCATCTACACACATCTTAATAATAAAAAACATGTCCTAGTTGTATTCGTCGATTACAGCAAGGCTTTTGATACCCTGCGGCACAGTACGCTTATAGAAAAACTTAATGACTGTGGAGTAAGAGGCCCTCTCAACAAATGGTGTCAGAATTATATGCAAGACAGAACCCTATATATCAAGGTTGGAGAGGAACTCAGCTCTATGGTGAGAGTTTCAGAGGGCACAGCACAGGGCTCTGTTTTGGGGCCAGTGCACTACATCACATATGTTAACGATCTGATCAACCTGATTAACAACTGTGAAATCTATCAATTTGCAGACGACACATGTTTAGTATCCGCAGACGTTAACATAAATGTCGCACTACATCGGCTCCAAACGGACTTCACCCTTCTAACAAAATGGTCCCATGATAGTGGGCTTGTTCTTAACGCCAACAAAACTAAGCTTATGTATATCAGCTCCAGCCAAAATAGGATTAATACAAGTCCTCAATTAATCGTCCACGATCACGCTTGCCTTCACTCAGACCATATCAACTGCGCATGTGAACCCGTAGAAGTAGTAAAAACGCAAAAATATCTTGGACTAGTCATTGATGACCGCTTTAAATGGACCGATCACATTAACTCTGTTTGCGATAAATTGAGAGCAATTTTGGCAAAATTTTTACTAATTAAATGGAAAATACCCTTTGCAACGAAAATGCTGCTGTACAAAGCATTAGGAGAATCTGTCATATCCTACGGGCTGAGTAGTTATGGACGGACATACAAATCGCACCTAGACCTAATATATCAACTACAGCTAAGAATTCTTAAAGCCATCGTATCACCTCACGTAAAAGACAAGTACAGAAACAATTATGATGGTCTATTTAGTTACTTTAAGATTATTCCCGTCCATGAGAAAGTTAAATTAACTTTACTTAACGAACAGTATTTTAATAAAGATATACAACACTTAATTGATCATAAAAAACAGACTCGCAGTGTGTCAAAGGCTTTGCTGACAATACCACGATCTCAAAATCATTACGGAAGACAACGACTTGCCTATATTATACCCAAACTAATAAATGAATTACACTTTACACTTAAAAATGACATTACTATGCAAAATATAAAAAGAAAATTAAAACTACATTATTTAGATGAAATAAAAAAGCATCTTACTAAATAACTATATCATATTTATGTAAGTAAAAAATGTACATATTATAAATAAGTATCGATGATATTCTATGTGTTATAATACTACATTATCAAAACGGAGATTAACTAGCAACCATAGTATAGTTAAAATCTATCACTTGTAAACAGCCTGTGTACGTTCATTTGCTAGCCGGTTTTGTGCGTCTGAGTAATGACATATTTCTACTACCCGTCAATATACGTATTGTGAGCGTGTGGATCTTCGCTACGATTTTAAAGCATGTTATAAGTATTTACCGTAATATGTAAGAGACAATGTCCGTACGTAGGTTAAGCAGCACCGAGTGCCGTCGATGAAGCATGGTGTACAGATAAACCTTGTTAGGTTTTTGCGACACCGTGTTTGATTAATTTAAACTTTTTTTATGTTGATTTATTAAATTAAAAAAAAAAAAAAAAAGATTGCCTCATGGGGGGTTTTGCCATAGTTGCCACACTTGGCGAACCGTTTGGCAACCGCAGTATTTTCATCTCCTGCTTTATTTTCCCTCCGTCACCGCCTACGACACCCTTGGAACGACATGTTACCCCATGGATATTCTTTCACAGCCACTACACGTTTAGACTATATACTATTCGTACTTTTAAAATTATGACTATAATATTTTTACTTAATTATCTATTAAATAAAGATAACAGTCTTCTTGCAGTAAGGACAAAGAATACGCAATGGTCGTTTAATTCCGTCGTCTCGAGTGCACAATAAGCTATCAATTTACGTCAAGTGTCGACCAATTTGGCCAATGATCGCTCATTACGCATCTGTTAACTGACATGAACCACTGATATGTCTGTGTCACCAACAATGACTGTCAATAATCAATGGTGCATCAATAATTTGTTGATATTTCATTTCATTAATTACACTATCAATTTTACAAGCGGTAGTATTGGTCTAAAAGAATGTTGAAAATATGAAATTGAAAGTATGATGAAGAATGAATAAAAAAAATATACATGATTTTTTTTTTATTTCATAAATTGTGACAAACAGGCAAACTGTTCATTCCATTTCAGATAAAGAAGGCCGTAAAAGCACTTTAGCGCGTGCGGTACATTGTTTTATTACCCATCATTATCATCATCATCATTACAGCCCTTCACAAGTCCACTGCTGAACATAGGCCTCCCCCAAGGAATGCCACAAAACACGGTCCTGAGCCACCTGCATCCATCGACTGCCTGCATTTCTTACCAGGTCGTCACTTCATCTAGTGGGGGGACGCCCTACACTTCGTCCGCCGGTACGAGGCCGCCACTCGAGAACCTTTTTTCCCCATCGGTTGTCGGTTTTTCGTTCGTCGCCGTTATATCAACAAATAATAATAATTTAAAATTAAAAATTTTGTACAGCCGACTTCAATATAAGTTATTTAAGAATAACTTAAAAACTATTGGTCTGACCTTGATCAAATTCATATGGGACCACACGAGAAGTACCAGCTTTCAAATAAAAAAAGAATCATCGAAATCGGTTCACCCAGAAAAAAGTTCTGAGGTAACACACATAAAAAAAAAACGAAAAAAAAAACATACAGTCGAATTGAGTACCGGCTCCTTTTTGGAAGTCGGCAGAAAATTAAAGGGTCCCCTACTAGAAATGTGTGTACGTGATGGTACGGAACCCTTCAAGTGCGGGTCCGACTCGCACTTGGCCGGTTTTTATAGTTTATTAATGGATAATGAAGTTGGCAACTGACACTCATAACCTTTTTTTTCGATATTTATGCTTACATTAGAAATATATTAAATACTAGCTGTTCCTCGCGACTTCGCCCGCGTGTTATTTGGGGTTTTAATTTTCTTGCGCGGAACCCTGGGGAGGATTTTGCCATAGTTACCACGCTTCGCACGCGGATTGGCAACCGCGTGTTTTGTATTATTTTGAATTGTTATCAGGCATGTTATATTCTACGTGGTAGAGCCATGCTGCAGCTATATTATGGTTGTAGCACGAATGGGTCGGCTCAAACGGGGAAGGACCACGCTCTCACAGAAAACCAGCGTAAAATAGCAGCTTAACGCTGCTGTGTTTCGTATGGTGAGTGTAGAGAACCGGAAACCCTTTTTACTGGCAAAGAGGCATTCCATCTTAGTCCTCACAGGTGACAACGCATCTGCATCTTGAGTCTTTATTGAGGATAAATGTAGATATCTATGGGTCACAGTAACCACTTACCATCAGGTGGACTGTGTGCTCGTTTGTCATCCTATCCTATAAAAAAAGGCAGATGCTGCTGTCCATCTCCAGATTCGTTTCCCTCTGTCACCTCTTACGGCACCCACGGGACGATATGGGGTAGTGGATATTCTTGCACCTCCACTTCACGGTGCAATAAAGGTATTAATTACTTTTAAAATGAAATGGAAATACACCGAGGGCGCTATTTACCTTAATTATTGTTCCCTACACGTAGAATAATAACCAAAGTGCCGGAAGGCGCAAACAAATGGGTTGGCCTTAATGGACGAATGATTATCAAGAAACGCTATGATGGCAACACTTTAATAAAAAAAAAACATGCGTGAGTGTCGTGGAACACTCGGTTGGAAAGAAGTTCCTTTCGTAGTATATTATTATTGATAAACGTGTTATATTATTGCTTGACAAATATAAATAAATGAATAAGCGTCATTAAAATAAAATAATATTTATTTCTTGGCAAGATTAGAAAAAGTGCGAGGGAGATGGAAATTATTCCATCTCGCTTCGTTACAGCCGCCACGGACGTCTACACTACGTCAGAAGGGGTCGTGACGGAAAAATCTTACACTTTTGCTCTAGGCGAGCAAGCCCCTATCCGTCAAATTCGTACTGTCTGATAAGGAACTTCGTTTCAAAAATACGATTTTTCTTCGAATTTCACAATCAAGGCATTGATTTAATAATAAAACTAGCTACACGCTCCGTCTTCGGCAGAGTGAGATATCTTAATGTGGCGTCATATAGATTTTTGTTTAAATAATCATCAATTATAGTTTTTTCCAATTCACAAAAAATCTCTATAAGATTTTGTTGACGATTAGCATTTTAAGTGGTGATTTACAACGTGCTCAACGGTGAAGAGAAACATCGTGAGGAAAGCAGCATGTATCGCCAACAAGCACTCGAGCAGTAGTAAGGGAGACAAATAGCTATATAACCCTCCCAGATTAAGGAGGCCTGTGCCTAGCTATGGGACGTACAGCTTAACTTTTATAATAACTTTTCGGTAGGTTATAATTGATAAAAATGATAATGAAAAAATTGTGAACTGAATAGTATGTTGAACCTTGTAAGAGATGAGTTGAAAATAAAAAATAAAATTATAATACTATTGTGTTGTACAATTGATGAAATGTCTATAGAAATTCTATGGCGAGCATCTTGTGAATAGCCCCTCGAAATTTGGATTTATACAAAAGAGGGATTTCATTTCTTTCATAATATGTGGCTATTCAATTTCTATTATAATATCAATCAAGAAATATTGCGTATATTTACGCAAATATTTTATACTATATTTCAACTTTAAGTACATTTTTTTTTACTGATTTACAACGTTTACAATTTACAACGTGCATTAAAGTACAAAGAAACGTCTGTTAATATATTACATTCAAACTTAAAAAAATTTAAACTAACTTCTTAAACAAAAAGGTATATCTAAAATAATATCCACATATTAGCTTCTGAAGTCGGAGCTAAGATGCAGTGTTCTGAAAAAATAAATCTCCCACTGCGGAAGCATAAGTGGAATTTTTTTTACTCTTTTTTGTTTTGATGTCGGTTTTACTTTTTTTAAGTTTAATTATTATTTTATGTTTTTGTGTTGACCAAGGAATATCACAAGTTCAAGGTAATATCTAGAATATCATAAACATTGAAAATTCATTCCCTTTTTGCCACCCGTAGGTTTAATATTTTTTGAAGTTATTCTTCTTTTGGGGCGTTTAGGAAAAATGATGAAAGTGAATTTTTAAGATGCGCGCCACACTGACACCTAAAAACGACACCATGAAGTTTTTACGATGCGCGCAAACATTGACACCTAAAAGCGACAATTTCAGTGGGTAATTGTCTCTCAAGTTTTTTTTCTGTTTTGTTACACTAAAAACGTATAAACTATTACGTGCGTACATAAGTACTTTATATACACTTTTTTCTTAATATTTATATAGGACTACTCTTGAATAATAAAGTCCACTTAATGAAAGAAGAATCATTAGACCCGGGTTAGCCCGTTCCGAGAAATCGGTGAACATACATACGCCTCAAATATAAAACCTTCTCATTTTTGGGACTTATAATACAAGTAACTTACTACTATAGATATATCCTTTTGGAAGAGGCTTATGCTGAAGGATGGGATGAGGAAGCCTAATTGTTGAAGATCAACCATGCAAGTTGAATTTATATTTTACGTTCCAAATTAATACCTAATACAAAAATTCGTCTTTCCCGTGAGACGCTCTCCAGTGTCCTTCTCCCAAATATCGCAAAAGTATACTAATATATATTTATAGTATGGGACCGAAAATGATCATGTTAACTTTGTAATATATCAACTGCAATTATAAGATAAGTGGCATAATAAAAAAAATTGTACAAACTACTTTTATAAAAATAAAATGAGAACATCATCAATGTAGTCGAAGTCAAATAACCTAACCCGATACCTTAAAAACTACTGATCAGATCTTGATCAAATCTATATGGGACCATATGAGAAGCACCAAATTTCAAACAAAAAAAAATCATCAAGATCGGTTCACCCAGAAAAAAATGTCTGAGATAACACACATAAAAAATATAGTCGAATTGAAAAGATCTTTTTTTGAAGTCGCTTGATAAGAACTATGTATACTGTAATTATATATGTATTTTGGAGTTTCGATAAGAAAATCCTCATTGAATGAAAAAGGAATTTGGAAGAAGGGCGTAAAACGTAATAATGTTAAAAGTATATTACGTTCTGTTGAGTCAAAGTGCTCAGCACGGGCCTTCTCTCATTTTTGACAGGATTATGGATTGTTTTCGAAATATCTTTATCATTTTTATTTTTATTTCCCACATGCAGATTTCCTCAAGATGTTTTTCTTCTTATATTTACGCGAGCACTACATATTTAAATAAAACAAGTTTTACGGATTTTATCGCGTACATAAATTTATTTTAAATTTCCGACGTTTCAAGCACTTTACAGCACCTATGGTCACGGGACTGAGGTGTATGACGTCCCAATGTCATAGTTAACCTCGGCTACCTCCAGATCAAGGAATCACGTTGTCCCATACAAACTTTGCTTCCGTTTTTCACCCCTTTAGGGGTAGAATTTTGGAATTTTTTTATCGGATATCTACGTCATACAAAGAACACACCCTCCAAGTTTCAGGTCTCGACGATCAGCGGTTTAGTCTGTGCGTTGATCGATCAGTCAGTCAAACAGGACAAATAATTTTATGTGTATATTAATAATTTACTACAGAGCTGGACTTCTTCATCCTAAGGAATACAAGTATAGCCATTATTAGATTTCGGTATGTTTTTATTCGGTGAAAACATGGTGAAGAAAAACGTTTAAATAAAACTAGTTTTACGGATTTTATCGCGTATATTAACTTATTTTATATTCCCGACGTTTCGAGCACTTTACAGCACCCATGGTCACTGGCGTACTGAGGTGTTTGACGTCCCAATGTCATAGTTAACCACGGCTATCTTCAGATAAAAATTATTAGTTATTTTTTTTATTCTCCCTGCATGAAAGATAATAAATGTAGCAAAAAATATCCCAGACAATCTTTGAGAGATACTTAGACAGGTGACGATGGTTACCCACAGTACAGAAGACGATCTCCGGCTGACGGTGGCTTTACACTTGAATCAAAAGACATTGAAGTAGACTATAGGTGGGTAGTCCCCTGTAATAACGTTCAGTCCCGGACATTTAAGGCACATATTAATGTAGAATTATGCAATCCTGTTAAATCGATAAAGTATATTTGTAAGTATATTAATAAGGGCGGTGATCAGGCGGCTTTCGTGCTAGGAAACAAAAAGGTCGAGTCAAATTACATGAGAGTGGACGTTATTTGAGTAATTCGGAGGCAGTTTGGAGGATTTTAGTGTTCTCCATACATGAAAGGTTTCCCGCAGTCATACATTTAGCTGTCCACCTTGAAAATGGCCAACAAGTCTATTTTAATTCCGACAACCTCGCTGACAAAGTTAATAGCCCACCAAAAATGACACTGTTAGCATTTCTTGATTTATGTCAAACAGATGATTTTGCTAAAACTCTTCTATGTGCGGCAGTGCCTTTATATTTTGTATGGCAAAAAATTGACTTGTGAGAAGGAAAAGAGGAAAACCCGTAGAAGTCTGGCCAGGAATAATGAAAGAACACGCTTTAGGTAGAGTGTACACGGTTCACCCGAATAACACAGGAAAAGCTTTCTGACATTACAGAAGAACATCTAACAGATGAAATCTACAATAAATGTCTGGTCACAATAGGAGAAACTGTATTAGCATTAGGAGGACAAAGCCTACAGCAGTACATGTTGCCTCAGCATAAAAGGTCTGAAGGCTTACACAATAACCGGGACTACCTGAAGGAAACAAGTTACGATGTCAATTCCTTAGCAGAACTGGTGTCAAACAGTGAAGGCTCTCTAACCATTAAACAAAGACATATCTATTATAAAATACTTTCCAGTATCGACGTAGGTGTAGGTGATACCATTTTTTGGATGCATCTGTTGGAATAGGCAAGACTTTTCTATTAAATTTACTGTTGACCAAAGTGAGAAGCAATCGTGATATCGCCTTAGCGGTCGCATCGTCCGGAATTGCTGCCACTCTGTTGGAAGGAGGTAAATCTTCATACACCGCGTTTAAAATTCCTCACGATTTGATAAAAAGAAACCCCACTCTGCAATATACCCAAGCAAAGTAATATGGCAGAAGTACCCCGCAAAACGAAATTAATTGTTTGGAATTAGAGTACTATGGCACATAAAGAGATTTTGAAGCCCTAAATAGATGTTTACAAGATATTAGGAATAATAATTGTCAAATGGGAGGAGACTTTACCAGTAGTGCCCAGAGGAACGCGAGTGGACAAAGTTAAAGCGCGCGTGAAGCGGTCTCATTTGTGGCCTTCAGTGACAAAATTGAGCCTTACCAAAAATATAAGAGCCCATCTTAGTATAATTGGATCTTGTGTTTCCACAATCTGATAAACAAATAATCCTTATTCAGGAATGCTGTATTAAAGTTACAATTGTAAAAGTAAACACGCTGCAGATATTGTTACTAGATATGTTCATGTAAGAGGCGACACAGACAAATTGAAACGGAAGATGGCAGCATCACCTCAATGGACTTTTATAGGCTGTAATGGTAGGATGTCAGTATTGCGGATAGAAGTGAGTGGAGTTATTTATTGTAATAAAATTGATTATATAGCTTAGAAAATATGTTATTTGTTTCGGAGTCAGGGATAAGAGGTCTACGCCCTCGCTACGATCAATGTTAACACATATAGCTACATGACAATTAATCTATGCACTGTTCATACTACGTAGATTATCTGTGTAAAGTTTAATTAGTTTTTATTTTAAAATTTATTAGTAAAAAAAGGAGATGGCAATGAAAAATTATTTTACAGTCTTATATTAGCTTATCTATGTTCAAGTCCGAGATAAGAGGGCTACGCTACACTCCGTTCCAGTTATCAGTTATGGTAAAAACAACACATTAAGTTTTGGTTCTTGCATTAAATTTTATATTAACTACTATTGGATTTCCGAAATAGATAGGTCACTAGATAGACTGGTTTTAAATTTAATTTACATGTTGCTTTATCATGTGCCAAATCAAAGAATTCATTGAAACAAAGCGGATAATTTAAAAAGAACCCCATTTACTTGTAGGTGAGAAAAAATTGGTGAGAATTAAACCTCTGTAATGTTAGGTATATAAAGTAATAAATTACGCACATTTATTATAAAATGTATAACATATTCTATATTAATATATTAGATATGGAACAGATAATTTACATTTTTCTTAAATTAAAACGGAACAAACAAACTCACAGCCCACCTGGGCTGTAAGTGGTGATTGTACGTGGCTACTAAAAACCGTAGACACCTTTTTTCTCATGGAGAAATGCCTATACAAACTCGCTTCGCGGGGGCAAGGACTGGTTATATCGGACTCGCACCAACTAGAACACGTCATAGTCTACTTTCGCCGTATATTGGCAAGGGAACACTATGGTGTGTCCTCTTGCCAATATGATACGGATGCTTACAGGGCCGCCCCATGACAATACCTCCTAGAAGGTAGGCTTTTCCTCACCCTTTTCCCTTTCATGTAAGGCGCACCAGGAATAGAAAGCACGCCGTTATCCGCGGCTTCAACTCTATTTTGTGGACATCTGCAGTCAACTTCAAACAAAGATGGCTACAGAAGCGTTATTACCTCTGAAAACTAAAATTGAATGCCTCACAGTCTACAATTATACTGTCTCACTTCACCGCCGAGTTCGAGGAAAAACACCAATTAAAATGGCAAATAACAATTTAATTGGAGTTTGGGTCGAACGCGGTTCGCTATGAAATTTATGAGCTATCACCGTTCCAATTTTTAATTTAGTAGGTAGTAATATTAAGTATAAATTATTTAAGTTGATTTTTTATATGTTCGTATGTATTATGTATTATTTAAAAATTGCGTATGCCATGTATCAGGTACAGAGCATATTATTATTTAGGTTATTTGTAGTAATGTATATTTATAAGTGCATTTATACGTATTTGTATGTTATGTATGTTTTTATATTTATATTCACGTATACTTATTTTAATGTTTTTATGGCACCTGCTTAAGTTTTACTGCCGAGCTCGTGGTTGACTGGACGGGAATGCCTAAAGGCATTATGTCCGCCAGTTTATGTGCAATAAATATTATAAAGAAAAGTAAATAAATAAAATATTAATAAGTGAGCAACCTGAGTGGCATTTAGTGGCATATCTTGGGTGAGGCCTATGTTCATGTAAACATGTGAATAGTTGTAATATTGATGATACATATCTACCTACAGCTTAAAACAGCGTTTAAAAACACGTCGATCTATCGATCTTGATACTTCTATAAAGAAGCCAACTCCTCACCACTCCATACTAGAGGTACGCAATCGTATTGTTAGTCTGTAGTTTGACGAGGCCGTCTGCTAGTTACCATGCAAATTATATCCCGCTGTGACACGGCTGTCTTGAATTATAAATAGATACAGAAGATCTTGCCTTGGTTCTTATACACACGTATTGTTATTACTTATTGTTTATAAAAGAAAATGGTTTATTTTTTCGATTTCCTCTTCACTACTTTTTTTAAATAACTGTACATGGGTTATGGTGTGTGTACAAATCACAATATCCGCTTTTCATAAGTAGACTACGAGCACATTTGTTACCACCGAGTGTTACTCTATCTTAATTTTTTTAATTTTGGATCAGTTGTTAATTTTTTTTAATACATTTAAATTACTCCATAAAAATCAATTTCGTTTTATAAGGGGTCGCCCGACGACTGACGCCGGTGTTGAGCTTATGGAAAATATTTTTAGTACCTGGAAGAATTCGGAAGATGCCTTGGGTATTTTTGTGATCTTTCCAAGGCTTTCGATAGTGTTCATCATGAGACATTAATCAAGAAACTACAACATTACGGTAACAAAAATATTGCGCTTACACTTATCATTTCACATTTAAGTAACAGAACTCAAAAAGTCGTTATCAATGGTAAGGGATCCTCCGGATCGGTATTTTCAACGGTGTTCCTCAGGGCTCGATTATTGGCCCATTCCTGTTCTTAATTTGAGGATCTATATTAATGACTTACTTTATCTTGTAGGGGATTATCACGATATAGTATTATTTGCTGACGATACCTTTTTAATTTTCAAAGTCATATGATATTGCTCTATCGAAATTAGTGCATTGTTTTAATGCCAACAATTTGCTCTTAAACGGCAATAAGACAAAATATATTAAATTTATAATACTATGTACTCTTAAATGGGGAGGAGTTGAGTCTTGTGGATACCATTATTTTCCTTGGTATTGCTATAGGTATTGCTTTCAATAGGGCCCCAAATATCTAAATTAGCAAGCAGGCTTAGTTCTGCAGTATATTATGCTGTAAGAAAGATTAGAAGTCTCACCAATATCGAGACAGCTAAATTAATTTATTTTAGTTACTTTCATAACGTAATGTCTTATGGAATCTTGCTATGGGGTAATGTGATGATTACATGATTTACAACGTAAATTATAATGAGTCCCTCAGTGGAAATTTAGAAGAAATAAACATATCAACTTTGTCATCGCAATATATTTATGAAAATGTAATTTATGTATATAAAACATTAATAGATTTGACAAGAATAAAAATGTTCATACCTTAAAAACCCGGGAACAAACATAAGCTTGTAATACCAGTTACTAGACTCCACAGAATCAGTAATTCATTTATGGGGCAATGTATACGCTTTTACAACAAAATCTCAGAAAATGTGCTAAGTGTGTCAATAAACAAGTTTAAGTTTTATTAAAGAAAAACTGTACAAAAAAGGTTATTATAATATCTAAGAATATATAAATGAAAATAACCCCTGGAAATGAAGTGATCGATACCATGCTGGTTCTATGGAAATCCATTTAAAAATTGTACAAATAAAATATGTTCAAAAAAAATCCACTGGGTTTCTTTCTAATTCTTCCCAGGACAGAGGTATTTTCCGAACCAGTGGTAAATAAAAAATGACTTTCAATATGTATTATATTATAATCAATATTGAATAAAAAATCACTCATTCATTAATTAAAATTTTCTTTATATAATATATAATTCGTTTATACGTATGTTTGTCACTGAACTACTCCAAAACGGCTGGATTGATTTTAATGAAAAATGTTTGTGTGTTTGAGTGGATCTCTGGATGGTTAAGATTGGAAGCTGGCGCTGTTGTCGAGATCCAGAATACACGCGTGTAAAGCCAGAGAATATCGCTAGTTCTATATATAAATGAAAAGTAAATTAATATACCGTGTATTGGCGGTGTAAGAATATCCACTACCCCATATCGTCCCGTGGGCGTCGTAAGAGGTGACAGAGGGAAACAAATCTAGAGATGGACAGCAGCGTCTTCATAATAACGACTGAAAATAAAAATAAACTGCGGTTGCCAACTCTCTTGCCAAGCGTGGCAACTATGGCAAATATCACCCTACGAAGCAATCTATGGGGAGGCCTATGTTCAGCAGTGGACTTTAATAGGCTGTAATGGTAAATGCATATGAAAGACTAAATACAGTGATCTAGCCTATAAAAGGTATTTATTTTATAAACAAAGTTCAGTTTTCCTCTGTCGCTTCTTACAACACCCACGAGATGCTATAGCGTAATGAATTATATTAAGATACTACTACACGTCTAATAAAATGATTGTATAATATTTTAATTCGCTGAAACTCCAACAAATAGAGCTTCCTGATAACAATGTCACGTATCTTTCAAAGTTAAGTATTTCCGAGCCGCTTTTGATCTATGTTCGCGGATAAGTCGACGGCAATTGAAAATGATTTAATTTCGTCGTTTAAGAAGCAGTCGAGATCGGATCCCGCTTATTCTTATTGAATTTGCTTCTGCCGCAAGAACTAAACGAGCGAGACGAGATTCAATTACGTGTTTACTTTGGCATTCGTAATACAAAACACAAAAAAACGTAAAGTATGTAAAAAATAAATATTAACTTGATGTGAAATTCGTACTGTCAACAAAAGGCAAAACCGCACTGTGAATAATATTTTTTTTGGTAATGACCGCACACGGTTGTACTTTTGCCGGTATCAAGTTATAGAATAATTTGTTGATACATTATATTGCAGAATTTTCGGAAGATTTCGACGGCAGCTTAAGCCAGCAGACAGTCGATGATGACAGTTCTTATGACTCCTAAGCAGACAACAATCTACAATTACATCTACGTTTACATCGGAGCAGTTGTTTCTAGTTGGTCATGGTCATGCACATGTGCAGACTGTTAATACACAAAATCGCAAAATCCACTTCAAAACTTTATTTAAACCTAAGTTTAAAATCTTTTCGCGTTGATTCCATATTTGCTACGGATGCCGAACTTCAACTTGTGATAAAAACAATTGACAGGAGACTTCCCGCCGAAAATTGCTTTTATCAATATATGAGTTTCTTATGTTTAAAAAAATATAACATTCGAAATTATACTACTATGTATATCTAACACGTCACTCCTGAGCACTAAACAGAAATGCCTTTTGAACAGTAAAGAAGTGTCTCCAGTTTTTATAACTTGTTATTTGAAACACAGTAGCTTTATGCTGCTATTTTACGCTGATATTCTGTGGGAGCATGCTTTTTTTTTTTGAAGGACACTTTTCATGCGTTATCACACTCTCAGAAATGACAGGAGGCCTATTCTCTCTAGTAGGATGTTGCTGTTAAACTGAATAACGGATATTGAAACATTCGTTTTAATTTATATGTTCCTGATGCTCCGTTTAACTATCATCGATCGTCTAACTTCACTATTAGGTAAGGCTTTATTCATCAGAGTCCATCAAACAGTACTCTGACTGCTACGTTCCAGCTTTTTTTATAGAATAAGTGCAATACAGGAGTGCGCAACCCTGGATGGTGGATGCTGTAGCCCAAATACATCTAAACATATTCTTGATTAAGAATCAAATAACGCGTTACCACCCCTGAAAACTAAAATGGAATGCGTCGTTACCAGTAAAAATGGTCTCCAGTTGCCTATACTCATCATACAAAAAACAGCAGCATTAAGCTGCTATTTTATGCTAATATTTTGTAAGAGCGTTGAGCCTAGCTGAGCCGACCGATTTGTGCTACAACTATAATATAGCTACAGCGTGGCTCTATCAGCTTGAAATAAGACAAAAAGAGGTCGAGGTTTTCGAAATTTCTGTAGGGTAGATGTTACGGCTCCCAGCTGCCCCTGCAAAGGTCGCCTTGGCTAGGGCCCATAGTAGCCTCCTCGACGGGCAGCCGAGGGTTCGGGCCCAAATGGCCTTATGGACAATTGACCTATCATACTACACAATAGGGAGAAGGCTAGGTAAATAAATAGTACGTACCTGGATCCGAAGCTAAGACCGCCCCAAGGCTCGGTCAGGTCGTAGGTAGGTGTAAGTGGTGTTTGGTAGTGTTTATTTATGTGACCTGGCCCAGCTGAGGTGACCGGGCAGCTGCCTGGTCCGATGCTGCCCCACCATATTTCATCACTCCAGCAAGGCGTCACCAAGTGACAACTTCTTTCTTCATTTCACTATTTCAGTCTATCAACTTTACTATACATATAATTAACTTCAAAGTCAACGAGTTCATCGAAATCAAATACGTGATACCCGACACAAGTAACTAATAGTCGTTAAAAGTTCAATATTCAAGTTTCCGGGTTCACGTAGCACAAATTTACAAATCCGGGATCGAACGCGGCCTCTTCTCGAGTGTCACAAAGTTCAGCGTTCCCAAACAACAAACTAAATTTCTTCGTATGATATTAGATACTGCGCCGTAATAAGAATTCACGTAATAAGAATGCCTAGCTGACAAGCAAACTAACTACAGAGTCAACACACAAAAGGCTCTTAACGCGACGGTATAATTACAACGAAATTACTCTAATCACTCAAATACAAAATAAGCCTCTTGTCATGAACTTACAACTTAGACAAACTAAACCGAGGCGGTCTTCACGAAACCACAATTCAGTAGCGAAGTAACGCGCACAAATACTAAAAATCTAGACCATAAACCCAAAAAACCTGGTCGCACGAAATATATGCAGTGTTCACCAAAATACGCTAATTCGCCGCACCGCTGCTCTCAAGCTACTGTCCTTTGCCCACGAGCGCCAAACGCCGGGAGGCCGCATACCGCTGCCCACTCCCCGCGACGCGCGTGTCACCTCACACATCGGGCGATTCGCTAAATCAACGCTATTGGATGGCGTTTCAAAATAACCATTTTTGGGCCTAAACAGTAGATAAATAAGATAGATATTGTTTTAAATAATTTAAATTCGTTTAATTTTTATCCATTGCTATTACTTAATATAGGAATATAATATTATTAAAAATTCATAGCAAACTTTCTCGTAACGATCACCACTGCGTCGAGATGTTTCAGATTTAATTTAACTTAGCTGGACTTGGACGAATTAAAACTCAAAAGAGGGCTTAGTTGATATCATTGTTTGGGAAGGATTTTTTTATATTTTTGCACCAAAATCCAATTAAAAGTTATTAGTGCCTGAGATTATAAGGGGAAATTTAAATACAGGATAGCATTATACAACATTATAAGTACGACCTTAAAATAAAATGGTAACAATCAAATTTGCATTTTTTTTTTTTCTTACTTCTGTGCCTTTCTTAACCCCCTACTGGATATGAAACCTTGCATAACTGGAAATATTTGTCTATACTAATCGCATTTCGATAATTGGATTAGTTTTTTTTTGATTTGGATTTGACGTTTTGCATTTGGTTTTGATGTATAGTGTAAATGTATCTGTAATTAGTATTGATTATAAGTTAGTATAATTTCTTTATATCTACCCGCCCCGGTTTCGCACGGATGATTTCTTGATTTTTTAAAGGATAGGGTGACAAACGAGCACACAGTCCACCTGATGGTAAGTGTTTGCTGTGACCCATTAGACATCCACATCTATCCTCCATAAAGAATCAAAATGCAGATGCATTGTCACCCGTAAGGACTATGATAGAATGCCTCTTTTTCCAGTAAAAAGGGTCTCCGGTTCTCTACACTCACCATACGAAACACAGCAGTGTTAAGCTGCCATTTTACGCTGGTATTCTGTGAGAGCGTGGTCCTTCCCTGGTCGAGCCGACCTATTCGTGCTACAACTATACTACTAATATAGCTGCAGCATGGCTCTACCACGTAAATTGATCTCAAGATCAATGCCACCTACCGAGTCGAAATATAGCTAAGAACAATCCAGGTAGCTCCATAAGTATCTCATAAAGATTTCATCAAAATCCGTCAATCCGTTTAGGAGGAGAAGAATTACCAACAAACTCATACCAGAATAATATATCGTTACCGTTACAGCCTAGTTATACATAGCCCTCCCCCATCGTTTGTCTCATGGAGTATATTTTCCATAGTTTCCACATTTGGCAAGTGGATTGGCAACGGCAGTTTTTTATTTTAGTCGTTATCAGGAATATAATAGAAAATAATTTTTTTTTTCAATATAGATCACGTGTAATTCTTATTGAAAGTAGATCACGTGTACATCTCTTATTGAAAGTCATATTTTACTTTACCACTGGAAGAAGTTGCTGCTGCCCGTCTCCTGATTTGTTTCCCTCTGTCGCCCCTTACGCCACCCACGAGATGATATGAGCTAGTGGGTATTCTTATACCGCTACTACATAGTTTGGGATTTCATACATAAATATATTATTTTAGGTTATAATATATTATCATAATAAAAAAAATATAATGCATTTAGGGAGTGATTCCCACTTGTAAATGATTACACTAGAATTACCCCACCAATGTCGCATAGGCAGAGTAACAATCTCGAGTTCCATACTCTCGAAATATCTCTTTAAATGCGTACATATCATGTACAAGTCGCGGCACGTAAGCTTAACGCTGAACGAAACGTGGAGGGGACGCGCACGAATTTAATTGCACGAATGCGACTGTAGAGCCAATAAGCGCGTATGAACGATACGTACGAGCCAATCATCGCGATTTATGCGCGATAACGGTCACCGCTAGACTTTCGTGCCGCTACTTATAGTACTATATTTAAACATGTGTGCCTTCAAGACAAGAGTACATAGGCTTTTGTTAAGGTAAGCAAGTGCGCTTTAACATCTTGGGTTACATTATCATTTAACATTCACAGTGTCATCTAGCAGCATGGGACTAAGTGATGAGGCGTACTAAAGGGTTTATTGCTAATATGGATTTAATGTTACCGTTACAGCTTGTCAAAAGTCACCTACTATATGTAGATTGCCTCATAGGGGGATATTTGCCATAGTTGCCACGGTTAGCAGGCGGACTTGTAAGTGCAGTTTTTTATTTATTTATTGTTTTTATTAGGAAAACGGTGCTGCCCATCTTTTGCTTTCTTCTGACGCTTATTACAATATCCACAGGATGATATGGGCTAGTGGATATTCTCACACCACCACCACACTGTCTCTGCTGATTAACACTTATTAACACGTAATAATAATTAACCATAATAGCTATTTTAGCCGACTTCTGTAGCGCTTCTAGATATAATAAATATTAAACCTCCTGCCAATGTAGAGTTCTTAAAGACAACGAAAAAAAAACACGTGTGAGTGTCTTGGAACATTCTGTTGGAACGAAATTCCTTGCGTAGTATATTATTATTGATAAACGTAGGTATTATATTATTGATTAACAAATACAAATAAATGAATTACTAGCTTCTATTAAAGTGAAGCGTCATTTGAAATAAAACAATATTTCTTTCTAGATAAGAAAAAGTGCGAGGGAGATGGATATTATTTCATCTTACTTCCTTATTTCGCCGCCATGGCTGTCCACACTATGACACAAGGGGTAGTGACGAAAAAATCTTACACTTTTGTCGCCTAGCTCCCATCCGCTAAACCCGTACCGTCCGATAAAGAACTTCGTTCCAAAAATTGTACAACCGACTTCAATATAAATTATTAAGAATAACTCAAATACTATTAGTTAAACCGTAATCAAATGTATATGGGACCTCAAATGAAGCATCGGCTTTTAAATAAAAACGAATCATCGAAATCGGTTCACACGTCTCCTTTTTGAAGTCGGTAGAAAATAGATTCATTGAAAGCTAAGGTGCTTAACATATATTTATCTTCCGCTAGATACGATATTAGGTAATTTTACAAATATTTCTCTTATTTATACATATAATTAATATGACTTTAATATATATAATAGTATTTTACTACGACCACGGTTTACTGGGAGAGATTGCGTTAAGGTATTAAGCCCTTCCCTTATAATCCTTTTAATTAAGGCGATAAAAATAAAGAGAATATAATTATAAATTTTATTATTTCTTATAATACGTTAAAATATTTATAATAGAATTTTATCCTGTATCATGAAGGCAGTTTTAAACGTGGTAGAGCCACGTTGCAGCTGTATTATGGTTGTAGCACGAATAGGTCGGCTCGACTGGGGTAGGACCACGCTCTCACAGAATACCAGCATCAAATAGCAGCTTAATGCTGCTGTATTTCGTACGGTGAGTATAGAGAACTGGAGACCCTTTTTACTGGAAATGAGACATTCCATATTAGTCGTCAGGGGTGACAACGCATCTGCATTATGATTCTCAATTAAGCAATAATGTAGATGTCTATGGGTCACAGCACCCACGTACCATCAGATGGACTGCGTGCTCGTTAGTCACCCATATTTTATAAAAAAAATTACATACATAAATTGTCCAATGAGAAACATCCAATCCGGATCAATTATTTGTAGGCCATACAAATACTTGTTTCGTGAGCGATTCGAACCTGCAGCCCTCAGTCATTTAGTTGTCATTGTAGTTGTTGTAAATATATTACATATTTAACACATATATTACTTTCTTTCAGATTATTGGTGAGTATGCCGTTTCGATGTGAGTATGAACTCTTTCTTCGACGAGGATATAAATCCACGTCCGAGCACTTTTATAGCCTCGCTGTAATTCCAGTAACTTACCGCTGGTGCTTAATGTACCCTGCGGACGCAATTTAGAGATTGAAGAACAAGAATTAAGTACTTTGTAAATTTGAGATTACTGGAATTTTGACTTCATCAAAGACCCTATTTTTAAATATTTTAAAATAGAATTAACGAATGATTTATTTATGGCACAAACACAATGTAAAATATAAAGAAAATAAAACTAAAAAGCAAACAAAAAAAAGAACAATAAACACATATAATACACAATACATTAGGTTGGCAAAAAGGCATCCGACGCAGTATGATGCTGTAGCAGTGTTGCCACGGCTGCAACGCTGTTATTCTGTCGGTGCCTCATATTACCGAACAATTGTCGGGCATATATCTAATATAATAAAAAAGGGGTGAGATGAAAATCTAGTGATATTAAATTACAAATGAGTTAAAAGTACTTAAAAAAAATTAAAATAAGAAAAAAGACTAAACAATATTGTTTTTTTTATATTTGCACGTTATATGCAAGTCGTGAACGCAATTGTCCAATTGATAAAATTACTAGTACGATTAAATTTGGCCACTTTGGAAAAGAGAACACTTTCTTGCTGCCATAAATAATACGTAATTTAATTTAATGAAACTCATTTTTACGGATTTTACCGTGTTTAAAAAAATCGTCTAAAGGAATTACACGCTTTAATTCCTCCCTCTCCTTTTCACCATCGGACAACCAGGCGGTCAGCGGGTCTTCACCCCTTTGTTGTCGATATTCCACGCATTAGATCCAAAAGGTTTGCTTCGTCTTTTGTAATGCGTACAGCAAAGGAGTGGAATAATTTTCCGGCGTTTATCTTTAAATCCGAATACAATCTGGGCGTCTTCAAGACAAGAGTGAATAGGCTTCTGTTACGCTAAGATTACGATTTACCATCTGGGGCTGCATCACCACTTACCACCAGGTGGGATTGTGGTCAAGCACTGGCTTATAATAAGTTAAAAAAAATTCTGTAAAAATTTGTTTCATTTAATGTGTAGTCTTCGCGTAAATATAACAAATCATTACGTAAGTTATTTTTTATGAAATATAAATGACAAACGAAAACTTACTGAAGTCTATAGATACCTGTAATCGACTTCAAATGAAGACTACAGACGTGTTTTCACCTCAGAGTACTGAGATGGGAGCACGTTATTTGAGAACACGCTATTTGGTGGTAGGAGTAGGTAAGAAATTGGTACCTATCCAAACGAACTCCAGGCTGACTAGTATAGTAATATTTAGATATCCATCCATCCATTCCAGTACAGCCTTATATATAACATCGTATTATATTACAGCCATATATAATCATCATATATAACATCAACTACTAAACATATGCATCCCCTATAAGTTGTATCATGGGGGGATTTTGTCATAGTTACCACGCTTGGAAGGTAGGTTGGTAAACGCAGTTTTTTTATTAATTTGAATTGTTTAATAGGCTTTAATGGTACGGTTATTAGGATGATGCTGCTACCCATCTCCTATATCTTTTCTCTCTGTCGCCTCTTACGACACTCACTGGATGGTATGCAAAGCGTAAACTGCTACGCTGATATATAGTAAATCATGACTGCTACGAGGCGACGTGTAGCAGTTACGAGCTACAAAACATGACTGCTACAACGTAAATCATGACTGCCACACGTCGTCTCGTAGCAGTTACGGGCTACGAAACATACCTGCTACAACGGAAATCATGACTACTACGAGGCGACGTGTAGCAGTTACGAGCTACAAAACATCACTGCTACGTGTAACAGCTATACGCCCTCGGATTTAGGTAACAGTTGTTAGAGAAAAGTTAAAAGAAATAAGTATACTTTTATAAAACATCATATTATAGCACATATTTTATCATATTTTTTCACACACATATTTTATCACATTTATATCAGCGTCTGCCTGTGCACCTATTCGGTTTAAACTACTTAATAGTTGTTGATACGGTTTTTACCATCATTGTATTTTGTTGTGTTATGAAGGCAAACGACCATAATGCATACTTAAGGAATTTCTTGTGTAAACTTTTATATTATTCATGTACAATAATAGGAAATTCTTGGAGTTAAAAATCTATGGAAATAAATAAAATTGAAGTGTTTGTTTGTTATATCAAAATAACAGCTTCTTACTAAATTCATAGACAAGTATATACGGTACTTATAACAAAAAAACATTCATCATCATTATCATCATTACAGCCCTTCACAAGTCCACTGCTGAACATAGGCCACCCCCAAGGAATGCCACAAAGCACGGTCATGAGCCACCTGCATCCATCGACTTCCTGCATATATTACCAGGTGGTCACTCCATCTTGTGGGGGGACGCCCAACACTTCGCCTGCCGGTACGAGGCTGCCACTCGAGAACCCTTTTTCCCCATCGGTTGTCTGTTCTTCGAGCTATATGGCCGGCCCATTGCCACTTCAGCTTACTAATCCGTTGGGCTATGTCGGTCCCTCTGGTTCTACTGCGGATATCCTCATTTCTGAGTTTATCACGCAGAGAATCTCCGAGCATAGTCCTCTGCATAGCTCGCTGAGTGACCTTGAGCTTCCTCATCCGGCCAGCAGTGAAGGACCACGTCTCAGTTCCGTATGTCATCACTGGCAACACGCACTGGTTGTACAGTCTCGTTTTCAAGTTTTGAGATATACCTGTCAAGAATATGTGCCGTAATTTCCCGAACGCTGCCCAACCGAGTTGAATCCGTCGATTGACCTCTCGGTCGAAGTTGGACTTACCTAGTCGGATTATTTGTCCCAGGTAAACATACTCGTCAACAACTTCGAGCTTAGTACTCCCAACAACTACCGGCATAGGTGTGACATGGACATTAAACATGATCTTTGTTTTGTCCATGTTCATCTTAAGACCTATCCATTGGGAAGTACTATTGACTTCATTGAGCATAGTGCTTAGGTCCTCCAGCAATTCTGCCATAAGGACTATATCGTCGGTAAATCGAAGGTGAGTGATGTACTCGCCATTGATGTTCATACCGTAATCCTTTCCAGTCCAGAATCTTGAATACGTCTTCCAATGCAGCGGTGAAGAGTTTCGGGGATATGACGTTACCCTGTCTTACACTTCTCTGCAATTGGATAGGATTCATACTCTGGTTCTGTACTGGGATAGTCACCGTAGCTCTACTGTACAAACACTTCAGCACTTCGATATACTGACAGTCAACTTGGCACCGCTGAAGGGACTGCAGCACCGCCCAAATTTCGATGGAATCAAAGGCTTTCTCATAGTCCACATACGCCAGACATAGTGGCAAATTGTACTCCTCGGACTTCTGTACAATTTGCCGAAGGGTATGTATGTGGTCTATGGTGCTAAAGCCTTTTCGGAAACCGGCTTGTTCGGGAGGCTGGAAGTCGTCAAGTCTGCGTGCGAGACGATTCGTAATGACTCTCGAAAACAGCACGTAGACGCGGCTCAGAAGGGAAATCGGTCTGTAGTTCTTCAAGAGAGAGTTGTCGCCTTTCTTGAAGAACAAGTCCACCCTACTTCTGCTCCACGCCCCCGGTGTAATGCCACCATGGAGGACGGAATTAAAGAGCCTCTGAAGGACTTCAAGTACCGGTTTTCCACCCGCTTTCAGAAGCTTCGCTGTAATTCCATCCTCGCCTGGGGCCTTGCCGTTTTTAAGGCGCTGGAGAGCCATTCTTATCTCGCTCAGACTGACGTCCGGGATATCATCGGAACAACGTCGGATAAGACTCGCTCTTGGATTGTTACTCACACTTGCGTG
The DNA here is from genome assembly GCA_963668995.1 of Parnassius mnemosyne. Taxonomy (NCBI): domain Eukaryota; kingdom Metazoa; phylum Arthropoda; class Insecta; order Lepidoptera; family Papilionidae; genus Parnassius; species Parnassius mnemosyne. Next base: position 31,734,462 of record CAVLGL010000084.1, read on the forward strand.
TGGTTCCAACGATGACGTGTACAGCTGCCTATAGAACCTCTCAATCTCACTCAAAATCTCAGGTGCCCCGGAAACGATGCTGCCACACTCTGTCTTCAGCTTTGACAGTTGGCTCTTTCTGGCAGACAGATCTCTGGCAAAGACTTTAGAGCCTTGGTTCCGCTCGATCGCTTCTTCAATACGAGCTGTATTGAAGTTGCGTAAGTCCCGCCGCATGCACTTGGAGATTTGTCTGTTCAGTTGCCTGTATGTTTTCAAATCTGTTGAAGAATGTAGCTTCATCTCTCTTCTAACAACCATGAGATTAGAGTGTGAACGGAGAGTTTTTGTGTTCTTCTGCGGCGGGTCTTGCAGAACTTAGCTTCGACCGCATGGACAGTTTCCACGAGCTTGTCACTCATATCGTCCACTTCATTGCAGTCTTCTTGGCACTGAAAACGGTTTTGTAACTCGAGCTGAAAGGTTTCGGGACTTTGGATTAGAGCATGAGGGGGACGGAGCGTTGACTTCATTAGACGAAACCTCTCCAACTTAACGTTTAGGTTCAGTGTACCTCTAACCATTCGGTGATCGCTGCTGGTTTTCACCCTCGCGATCACGGAGACATCACTGAACAGTTGTCGTCTGGTCGTCATAATGAAGTCAATCTCATTTTTGTCGAACCGTCGTTGCTCGATTAGGTCCACTTCCTGTGGGGCAGCTTCTGGAAGAAAGAGTTCATCGTAAAGAGTCCCTCTTTCTCCATGAAGTCGGCCAGCTGCTGGCCCCTTGGGTTCCGTTGCCCTATTCCAAATTTCCCTACTTTCAGCTCACCGTTCTCTATTGTGCTTAGTTTTGCATTGAAGTCTCCCATTAACACCGTATATTGGGTTTTGGAGGAATGCATGGCTCTAGAGATATCCTCATACATTTCATTCACCTCCTCATCGGGGTGTGCTGAGGTTGGTGCGTAAACCTATATGACCTTCAGCGAATACCGTTTGCTGATTCTGAGTATAAAGTACGCAACGCTCGTCGACGCACTTCCAATCTTTACAACGTTGTTAACGAGAGACTTGTGGACGATAAATCCGACACCTCCTTGGGACAGATGGTCGCCCTCCCGGTGATAGAACAAATTGCCGGATTCGAGGATTACCGTGTCCTCCCCCTCTCTTGGGACTTCGGATAATCCTATAATATGCCAGCGTAACTTGTCTATCTCTTCTTCCAGCTCCACAATCTTTTCGTCAGTCCTCAGGGTGCGTGCGTTGTATGTTGCCAGGTCGAGTCGTCGTAGGTGGCAACCGAACCTCCACCGGAGATTCTTAGCACCCCCTGCCCCGCCGTTACCATGGTCGCCACCGTAGCCAGGATAGTGGGGCGGCCGGGGACTGGGGGCCGTCTCTTAGTAACTTTATCCATTTGGGGGGGTATTTGCCATAGTTGCCACGCTTGGCGAGCGGGTTGGCAACCGCAGTTTTTTTATCGTATTTTTGCTGTTATCAGGAAGATGCTGCTGCCCATCTCCTGCCTGTTTCCCTTTGTCGCCTTTTACGACACCCACGGGAATATATGGGGTAGTGGATATTCTTAACCGCCACTACACGGCAAAAAAACATTATTTAAACTTTTTTGTCTGGCTGTCTGTTTGTTCTGGCTAATCTCCGAAACCGCTGGATGGACTTTAATGGGACTTTCACTGGCAGATAGTTCATGTTTTAAGGAGTAACTTAAACTGCTATTATTTTAGAAAAGTAATTAGGATTCCGCGCAAATAATTAGAGCCTATTAAATTGTAAACAAAATCTAAATTACTAAAAATTCTATGCAAACGATGTTGCGGGCATATCTAGTTGTATATATAAGTCCTTAGGTTATATTCATTTATATACAGTACGAACTTGCTGTAGTGCATGGAAATACTGAAATAATTGAATGCGTATTCATACAACGTTTGATAACTACTTGCTAACGAGGACGGCGGTGAGTGGACGCTGCGAATTTAATTTAACTTTACATCTAATGAATACAACTTGGAAACTGATTTGCTTTAGTTTAGCATAAGTTAAGGAATATGGTATTTTCTAATACTAAAACAGAAACAGGTTTTTTTTTAAAGAATAATAAGTTAAAATGATCCGGATACACGAGTCTCTATAGAACAGTAAGTATACTTGAAGTTCTAAAAACGGATTGGAAGACTGATAACTTTCTTGAGGGATTTTGAAAAGTAACCTACCTAGCTTTTTTCTCCATCGGTCGTCGGTTCTTCGAGCTAAATGAACAGCCCATTGCAACTTACGTATCCCATCGTCACGTAATTTATACGTGACAAAGCCACGGTGCAGCTATATTATGGTTGTAGCACGAATGGGTCAGCTCGACCGGGGAGAATCATGCTCTCAAAAACTGCCAGCCTGAATAAGCAGCTTAATGCTGTTTTGTTCCATATGGCAAGTATAGAGAACGGGAGACCATTTTAATTGGATACAAGGCATTACATCGTAGTCCTCAGGAGTGACAACGCATCTGCATTTTCATTCTTAATCGAGGATCGATGTAGATATCATGAGCCACAGTAACCACTTACCATTAGTTAAATTATGTATTCGTTTGTTATCCTCACTCTGTAAAAAAAGGCTTTATGTTCTATATATACTAAAACGTGGTAGAGCCACGGTGCAGCTATATTATGATTGTAGCACGAATGTTTCGGCTCGATCGGGGTAAGACAACGCTCTTAAAAAATATCAGCGTAAAATTGCAGCTTCATGCTGCTGTGTTTTGTATGTCGAGTATAGAGAACTAGAGACCATCTTAACTGGATACAAGGAATTTCATCTCAGTCCTCGCAGAATGACAAGGCAACTGCATTTTGATTCTTAATTGAGAGTAGATGTAGATACCAATGGGCAATAACATCCACTTACCATCAGTTGAACTGTGTGCTCGTTTGTTAACCTTATCCTGTTCAAAACCCTATATGTACTATATTATACAAAAAAACCGTGGTAACTCAGGGGTAAAGGCAATGTCACACCGTTGTAAGGTGCATCTCTTTGAGTAGAGATGACGTGGTAACAAATAAATATATATGATGCACCTGTTGATACGAACTCCGTACTAAACCTGTGTCAATCAATTGAAAATCAAATGCGAAAAAATTGGAAAAAATCAGCAAAAATAATAATAAAGAGGTGCTAAGTTATAGAAAAATGTCTAGAAGCCACGTGACAGACTAAGCTTGCGCACAATAATAGGATAAACGTAGTCTCGCCTGAAGCATATTACGTCGCGTAAGTAGATTTGTTAATAGAATTAACATAAGCTGATTGTAGTCTTATTGAAGCCACAATAAGTTAGCAATACACCGCCAATTCTGTCATCAATCGCATTATTTAGTAGTCAGCATAATTGATCAGATCATCGAATAGGAGACACGCAAAGAACATGATTTATTTGATCTCAGACCCGCCTGAATTTAAATCATTTCTGTGCTCTCTACACTAGGATTTTCTTCTGCATCATGGAGTCCTTTTACATACATAATTTTTTTATAGAATACGGCTGACAAACGAGCACACAGTCCACCTGATGGTAAGTGGTTGTTGTGGCCCATAGACATCTACATCTATCTTCGTTTGGGAATTAAAATACAGGTGCGTTGTCAGCCGTGAGGACTAAGATAGAATGCCTCTTGCTCATAGACAAACATCTAGACTCGAAACAATTATTTGTAGACCATTAAAACACATTTTCCATGCAGGATTCGATACCACGGTCCTGCAGCGCAGCAACCAAATGCTCGGCCCCATTCTAATACATGGGGGCAACGTATTCATACAAAAAAAAAATAGAAAGGTTAAAATGTTCTTTCGTAAAGAAATAGTAATACACACTTCGTAAACTTGTTTGTCTTTGTGTTATACAATATTTATTAATTAAAGTAAAAGCTCAGTTCAAAAAAACTGTATAGAATAAACAATTTCCACACAATTTAATTTTTTGAAACAACATGTCTTTGTACTAACTTATAAAGATATTAAATTACGTCAAAATTATTTTCTTCATTATAATATTCTAAACTCGGTTTTTTATTTATTTTTAACCGACTTTAAAAAGGAGGAGGTACCCAATTCGACTGTATTTTTTTATGTGTGTTACCTCATAACTTTTTTCCGATTGAACCGATTTTAATGATTCATTCAGTTTCTTATTATATTAAAAAATTATATTAAAAAGGTATATTCCCTATATTTACACCTTAAGGGCTTTATTTTTATTTTAAATTTAAATGATACCACGGCCCATTTTGATAAAAAAATATAATTAAATATTGCGTAACATAAATATAGCAATAAGAATCAGTTGAATTAAGAATCTCCTCCATCTTTGAAGTTGCCCAAAAGTATTTAATCTTTCCCTATTATTATATGCTTACATCGTAACCTTGTTTAAAGATGCATTTTTTATGGAATAGGGTTACAAACGAGCACACAGTCCAACTGATGGTAAGTGGATGTTGTGGCCCATAGACATCTACATTTATCCTCAACTAAGGATCAAAATACCGATGCGGTGTCACCCCTGAGAACTAATACAGGATGCCTCGTTTTCAGTAAAAAGGGTCTCCGATTATCTACACTGACCATACAAAACACAGCAACATGAAGCTGCTATTTTACGCTGGTATTCAGTGAGAGCATGGTCCTACTCCGGTCGAACCGAACCATTCGTGTTACAACCATAATATAGCTGCAACATGGCTCTACGTTTAAGACACTTTGAGAGACTTTTAGAGACACCTGAAATTTACCATTGTGTTTTATAAAAAAATATAGCTCAACCTGAGACTCGAAGCCAGGACCAATGACATTATGAGCAAGTTTACTAGTTGGTCCTTCTTGTTCTGTCTGGGAAGGTAACACTCTTACCTAGGTATTTCGGCCACCAAATATCAGAAATAATTACAGTGAGGCATTCCGTCATAGTCCTTTGAGGTGACAACGCATCTGTAGTCTTATTTGTTTTAAATTGACTGCAAGTGTCCATGGACTATAGCCAACTACCATAAGGCAAACTGTAAGTTCGTTTGTCACCTAAGTTAAAATAAAACCGCCCAAGTGCGAGTCGGAGTCGCGCACAGAGGGTTCCGAACAAATTAGGGTTTGGGTACCGGGACGTCTCTCTCGAAGTCCCGGGATTTTTCATAATTTTAGTTGTCTCGAGTCTCGGGACTTTCGGGTCGAGACTCGAGACGAGACAAGATTGTCGAAATTGTTATGTAATCATTTTTATTTTCAAATAATTGAAGGAGCCTTGCGCCATGTGTTAGTTTAATGAAAAATTACTTGCTCTACTACGTAACTACTGAGTACACAACACAATAAATGAAAGAAATGTGTGATTACGAGAATTAACAATGAGATTATGAACTATGATTAGATACTAAAATTACTAGATAATAGTAAAGTTATTAAGAATTAGTATGATTTTTAACAAAGTTCGTTTCATAACTATGAGATTTAACTGTTTAGAAGTGCATCTGTGTGTGACTAAAAGAAATAAACAAAGCAATTATTAAGGCTAAAATTTACGTTAAAGTTATTTAATTTTCCGTTTAATCTAATATATAAAATTCTTGTGTTGTCGCGGTGTTTGTTACCAAACTCCTCCGAAACGGCTGAACCGATTTGCATGAAATTTTGTGTGCATATCGGGTAGGTCTGAAAATTAGCCAACATCTATTTTTCAAACCCCTAAATGATAAGGATGACCCACCCACCCCTAAATATTTTTTTTGACAATTTTTTTTATTTTTATTTTATTATGATTTAGCTGTGAAAAATACATAAAACTTAAAATTTTCACCCTTCTACGATCAACCCATGCTTTTTAATCGCGATTTTTAAAAGTAAAAAACATTTCCTAGAAATAATGTATATGTCAAAACAACGTTTGCCGGGTCAGATAGTTGTTTAATAAATGTTGATTTTTACAAAAAATGTCTCTTTTTAATAAGTTTCACTAGAAAGTAACTCAATTATAATTCTTCAAAACAGGCTTACCCATCTTAAAAAAACAAAAAAGCTTTTTTCTTAAAAGTCTCGAAGTCTCGGGAATTTCCGGGACTATATAATAGTCTGTCCCGTGTCCCGGGACTTTGAAATTGTCAGGAATTCTCAAACAATAGAACAAATCCGTAGGTATATAAGTTTAAAATTATTAAAAATATTTTTATTATATGATGTAACTAAAAATGTATGCTTTTCGCAATTTTTCCTTTGTCTGTGCTATAATACATTGCTTCGTACCAAATTTTAAGATTCTGAGTTCACGGGAAGTATCCTGTAGGTTTTGATTCCCTTGCGAATGTCGAAAATTTGCGGCATAAACGGCTGTATCTTTTGATTGCGTTGGCTTAGAAGTTTGATTTTTTCATAGCTCCAAGGGACAGTAGACTTGGGTATTTGATATGAATTTCAGCTTGATACCTCCACGCGTTCCTAAGAAAAAGGGTCTTGACAGACAGACAGACAGACGGACAACAAAGTAATCCTATAAGGGTTCCGTTTTTTCCTTTTGAGGTACGGAACCCTAAAAAGCAGGTACATTTATAGTAAATTAGTCGGCGTAACATCGTTCACTAATAAAAAACTAGATACACAATCCCCTGCAAAAGTTCTCTAAAAACTGTCCCCAATTCTATACGTGGTAGAGCCATGCTGCAGCTATATTAGTAGTATAGTTGTAGCACGTATGGGTTGGCACTAACGGAGAAGGACCTAACTCTCACAGAATACCAGCGTAAAATAGCAGCTTAATACTAGTGTGTTTCATATGGTGAGTGCAGAGGACCGGAGACTGTTTTTACTGGAAAAGAGGCATTCTATCTTAGTCCTCACGGGTGATAACGCATCTGCATTTTGATTCGCAAACGAGGATAGATGTAGATGTCTATGGGCCACAGCAACCACTTATCATCAAGTGGACTGTGTGCTCGTTTGTCACAATATCCTATAAAAAAATTGTTTTGACGTAATTCTTGTTCAAATAAATATACATTAATATAAATTCAACGTTAATTGCATTGCCTAAAGTTGTATTTACAAAGCTACGTACAAATTAAAAGCGCATCTAAATGTTCGATTGGGCGCTCATTCGGTATGGACATTTTTTGTCACTGATTTGTGCACCTAATTTTTTTTATTCGTGATTGATGCGGCGTAAGTAATACAAATTCATTCACAAAAGTATTATATTACATGAACAGAAGTCATAAAACATTGATTACGTAATTTGAAACATATTGAACCAAGCGACAATGTGTCTAATAACTTTTGTCATACGATTTAAAATAGCATGTCACAATATCGTGATGCGGTGCTGCATAACAGGATATTAACTGTCAGCCAGCTTGCGTCATATCCGGCGACGTGACTACTTCCGTTTCCGCTCCGCAGGCTTCGAGGGCGACTGTTGGAATGATTTATGTGATTCAGAATGGCTATATCGTTGCAAATTATCTGTTTTCCAGATGATATTTTCAGATTTGTAATGAAATGAATCGGGGCTAAAAGTCACAGACGGCAACTGAGAAAACTTACATTCATATTAGGTTACTAGCTGTTCCCCGCAACTTCACCCGCGTGTAATTTAGGGTTTTAATTTTTTTGCGAGGAACCCTAATTCTTTTTCTAAAATAAAAGTAGCGTAAGTTACTCCTTATGACATCAGCTATCTGCCAGTGAATATCCCGTCAAAATCGGTCCAGTCGCTTAGGAGATTAAAAGGAACAAACAGACAGACAGACAGACAAAAATGTTTAAATTGTATTTTTGTTATAAGTACCGTATATATTTTCATATGCATTGAGTAAAAAGCTGTAATTTTGACATTACAAAGAGACACTTAAATTTTATTTATTTGTATTTATGTATAATTAGGTTATGAAGATATAATAATAATAACTATAGATAACTAATAATAACTTTATAGATAACCCAGATAATAATAATTTTATTGCTTAAAACAATACTGTTTAAAGTAAATGGTGACAGGGGTCACCTTTTAAGCTATGGAGCTTGTGACGGGGGCGCCGCTCTTTCTTAGGTTTACAATTATCATTAAGCTGACAGTATTCAAAATTTAGACTTTAAGGTTCAGTGTAAAGCATGAAAGAGGAGGGTAATAATAATAATTAATCAATTACACTATGGATGCTTTAGGTATGTTAGATGTCCCTGATCTGTATGTCGAGTTATGCAGACTTTCGTACTGAACGGTTACCGTTGTAGCAGAAAGTACAAGCTGTTTGTTGTTCCGACGTATTGGACTACAGCCCGATTTAGGTCTCAATATCACGAACTCACAATGCCCTTTTGGACGTTGCACCCTACTGCGATGTGTTTGCGTATGAATGGAATGGGATTTTGGCGGAATGTTTGACAAACTTTGTAGCCTCGATTTTTAGTTGTTTGCTTTTGCTTTATAATATTTGACACTTTTTATTTAAATATTTCTTTTTTTAATATAGTAATTCTGATTTAATAAATTTTGTATATTAAATATTAATGTATTTGTAATATAGTTACAGCTAATAATGTCCTCCAGACCCAATTTTGGCCACGGCGGCCAGTCTCAACGGAGACTAGCCATCGGCGCAGGACAGTGACAGTGCCCAAGTGTATGCGCAAGCACAGGTGCACTCTCTATTCCTTCACTCTCATAGTCCAATGGGACGGTAAACCGACACGATCGGAGAGAGATCAGGCGCAGGTCCAACGGCTTTACGTGGTTTCTGAGGCACGGGGGTGAAACATCGCCAACTTCCTGACTCCGGGCAGCTACTCAGAATTTCTTGACGGAAAAACCCAATAACTGATTTTTTGGCTTGACTCTGGATTCGAACCCGGGACCTCATGATCAGCAGTCGCACTACTACAACCACTAGACCATCGAGGCAGTTACAACTACAGCCTATCCAAAGTCCACTTCTGAACATACCTTACAGATTGCCTCTTTACTGTGGCAAATACCCCCCATATTTGCTACAGTTCCCATGCTTGGCAGGTGGGTTAACGACCGCAACTTTATCATTTTTTAAATTATAATTAGGAAGACGCTGCTGCTCATTTCTTAGTTTGTTTCCGTCTGTTGCATCTTACAACACCCACGGGACGATATGGGGTCGTCGATATTCTCACACCGCCACTTCGCAGTCATTGTGTTACTCAATTTAATTTTGGTCTATATGTACCTACTAAATTAATTAGTAACAGTAAATAGTAAATAGAATAGAAGTAGTAGAATAAACAGTAAATAGTTAATTCAGCACGGGTTTCATTAAAAATGAATAAATAAATTAGTTGTCAAAACTTCTCTATACTAAATCTTTATTTATTTAATATGCTTTATTTGCATGCCAAGTACTTTTAAAGGTTTTTAAGGACTCTAGTGCTTGTGTCAGGATCAACGGGGCCTACTCGGACTGGTTTGGCATTCAAAAAGGTGTCAGACAGGGCTGTGTAGCTGCTCCATGGCTGTTTAACCTATTTATGGACAGTTGTTTGCAATCTTTGAAAGTTGAAGAATGTGGGCTGAGAATGGGTGAGTTAACCGTCAAATGCCTTTTGTGCCAAATGATCAAGTCATATTTGCATCGTCGGCGGCCGAGTTGCAAATGATGGTTACTTTAATGAACTGGTCATTATAAGAAAGGGGTATGAAAGTGAACGCGAGTAAGACGAAAGTGATGGTTTTTGAAAGAGAAGAAAATAAAACGTTATGTGAAATAAGAATAGAAGGGGAGTTGATTGAGCAAGTGGATGAGTTTGTATATTTGGGATATTTATTTAGCAGGGATAAGGATATAGAACGACGAGTGTACGCAGGACATAGAGTTAATGGGGCTCTACACGCTATTATGAAGAGTCAGAATGTGTCAAAGAAGGCACGCATGGCAATTCATAATGCTGTGTTGGTCCCTACTTTAATGTATGATAGTGAAAGTTGGGTATGACAGAAGAAGCATGAGAGTAGAATAAAAGCTGTAGAAATGCGGTCATTAAGGAGTATGCTAGGGCTGAATCTGAATGACAGGGTGAGTGATAGTATGATAAGAGAAAAGTGTGGTTTGCAAGATGACGTTGTGACTAGGATTAAAAAAGGAATGCTTCGGTGGTTTGGTCACGTAGAAAGAATGAACGAGGAAAGAGTGACAAAGCAAATTTATGTTTCAGAAGTGAACGGCAAAGTCGGAAAGGGACGCCCTAGACGAAGATTTATCGACCAAATCGGCGATACATTAAAAATGTGCCAGATTAGGAGTACCCTTAACCGACGAGCGTGTATGCGTAAATATATGGATGTAAAGGAGGCGAGAGAGGTGTGTCAGGATCGCGCCAAATGGAAGTCCGTAGTCTCTGCCTACCCCTGTGGGTGACAGGCGTGAGTGTTTGTATTTTTTGTATTGTATTGTACTTTTCAAATGTATAAATGTGCATTGCAATTTATTCAGCATTTAAAGGTTGTTTACTAGCTATAATCTTCTTTAATTTTTTGGAGAGAGCTCCAGTGCGTATTATTCCGCCGTATTAGCCATATATTCTAGAATTATTTTCTAGGGCTATTTTTCAATAACCGGCTAAATTTGTAGAGAAGGTTAAAAATAAGTAATATAGGCGAATGGTGAAGAAAAATTAATTAAAAAAAATCTCAAACATTCTGTACTTTTATCATTGAAATTTAGAATGCGTTATTATGCATTATTTTAACTACTAGTCATTCATAATAAATATATTTTTTTTATATAGGATAGGGTGACAAACGGGCACACAGTCCACCTGATGGTAAGTGGTTACTGTGACCCATAGACATCTACATCTAGCCTCAATAAAGACTCAAGATGCAGATGTGTTGTCACCCGTGAGGACTAAGATGGAATGCCTCTTTGCCAGTAAAAAGGGTCTCCGGTTCTCTACACTCACCATATGAAACACAGCAGCGTTGAGCTGCTATTTTACGCTGGTTTTCTGTGAGAGCGTGGTCCTTCCCCGGTTGAGCCGACCGATTCGTGCTACAACTATACTACTAATATAGCTGCAGCATGGCTCTACCACTTAAAGACGTGGTAGAGCCATGTCTTACGCCTAAAAGATATTAATTACAACTCGGTCGGTAAAAGCTTTGTGAATTGAACCGCATATTTTCAAATAAAAGTAGGAGCCTTATCTACTCGTATTTCCGAAAATTGCAATAACGGAATATGATTATCTATATATTTGAACTTAATATAAAATTTGGCTACTCTTTGAAAAATAACTCTGTATATCTCAGACATGCAGGTTTCCGCACGGTGTATTTACTCCTCCACGCCAAGCACGTAGTAAATCAGCACTTAAAATTGAAATTAACATTTTCATTGATGCTAACGGATTCGATTAATCCCCCAATATAAGAAATATGGCTGGCTGTATAAGAAAGCTCAAGGTCGCTCAGCAAGCTATGTAGAGTGGAGGAGGGTTTCTCTGCGTGATAACTTAGAAATGAGGATATCCGCAGTAGAATCTAGAACGATATACCACCCAACGGAGTAAGCTGAAGTGCAATGGGCCAGCCATATAGCTCGAAGATCCGACAACCGATGGGAAAAAAAGATTCTCGAGTGGTAGCCTCGTACCGGCAGTCGAAGTGTAGGGCGACCCCCCACTAGATGGAATGATGACCTGGGAAGACATGCAGGAAGTCGATGGATGTAGGTGGCTCAGGACCGTGCTTTGTGGCATTCCTTGGGTTAAGCCTATGTTCAGTAGTTGACTTGTGAAGCGCTGTAATAATGATTTTTTTAATTTATTTCAACTTTTACGAACAAAAGAAAAATCGTACATATGGCGGACTTAGTTGCTTAAGGCATTCTCCCCCAGTCAATCAGGCTAAGCAGAGATAAACATATGGGAGGTAGTGCAGCAAAAGTAAACTAATAATGAGAAAAAAACATTACGAATGATGATGATGATGACATGGAGTTAAATATAATGTCATAATAGATATAGAAAATAAATATCACACCGTATGATGCTACCTGATGCCACCGACAGTATGCTGTCATCTCAAAATCTACTCTCTACTCTGTATAAGTCTACACTCTACTTTGTGTAATATATACTCTACTCTGTATAATTAAATGTTGATGTCAACACATGAGTGGAGTGGAGTGAACTACTGCCGCAAATAATCTCACTATAGTCAGATAAAGTTATTCCGTGTCTTTCATTGATTCGCAGCTTGCGCTTGTCACATGTTCACACTAAAAGCATTTCTCGAGTGTATTTATATGTAGAAAGCAACCACTATTGAATTTTGTATTGAAAGAATAAGAATTCTAGTGCTTTATATAATGTAAAACCGAGTTCAGCTAACACTCGCTGTAAATTTGATATTGTACAACCAATCAAATTGTTTATTGCAATTTTAAGTGCTGGTTTACCACGTACTGAACAGTGAGGAACATTAAAAAAAGAACATCAAACAAAACAAAAAAAAACAAACACGGATTGGGGCAGCGCGGCGAACATTGCTAGTCCTAAAACCCTCTCAGAAAAAAGAGGAGGCCTGTGCCTATAATTATCAATAAAGATTATCAATTATTAATGTATAAGCATTTGCTTAAAAAAATTATACTGGGTGTGCCCACGAATTAGAGCAAAAGTGTATCATCTAAAGCCGTGGTAGCTGAAGGATTAGGCGCTCGCTGTAAATTTTACAGTACGCGAGCAACCGGGTTCAGTCACCGCCGGAATCAATAAAATTATAAATTGCAATTTTAATTTACCACTTGCTTAGCGATGAAGAAAAATATCGTGAGGAAACTTGCATGTCTGAGAAATAAGAAGAAAAAGTATTTCTACATGACATGTGAAGTTTGCCAACATGCTTTGAAGCAGAGCGGCGGATATATCCTTGCCCTAAAACTGTCTCAGAAATTAGAGGAGGCATGTGCCGAGCAGTGGGACATATTATTATATATTACTTCAATTTTTAACTTATAAACTTATAAACTATTAATATTATTATACAAATGAAACTCTGTGCTGTATTAGGTGGAAAATTTTTTTATTAATTTTAAAATGACCCGTGCTCAGTATTGAAAACAAAAAACAATAATTTAAAATTAAAAATTTTGTTCAACCGGCTTCAATATAAATTATTAAGAATAACTCAAAAACTGTTTGTCAGACCTTAATCAAATTTATATGGGACCACATGTGAAGCACTAGCTTTCAAATAAAAAAGGAATCATCGAAATTGTTTCACCTAGTAAAGAGTTATGAGGTAACACACTTAAAAAAACTTACAGTCGAATTGAGTACCGTCTCTTTTTTTGAAATCGGTAGACAAAATTACACCCCAATACTGAGCACGGGCCATTTTAAGATTAATAAAAAGTTATTCCACCTAATATATGTACACCACAGAGTTTCATTTGTGTAATAATATTAATAGTACACGTTTATAAGTTAAAAGTTAAAGTAATATATAAATATTATTGGATAAAATATATCATTACTCTGTATCTGTTTGTCAACATTCATTATAAATTTATTAAGAAATCATATCAGAATACAGTTGAATTGAGCAGGTACCTCCTCTTTTTGAATTCGGTAAAAAATCTATTGAGTTTACTAGACTTCGCCTTCGCTTAAGGTGGAAGCGCCAGGAAAGCCCGCGAAATTCAAATTTTCTTAGGTTTTTTGCAATTTGCAGATCAGTGTTAGGTTATATGTTTAGCAAAATATGATTTGCGGCCGTAGCGAGTATGCGTTTATAGAATTATAATCATTATAATCACCAATACAACCCTCTAAGTTCATATAATCCCATTATACGAGTATGGCTATTTTCAGAAAAACTCATTCAAAGGAATTATATGACCTTAGAGGGTTGTATTCGTGATTTTAATGAAAATAATTCTGTAAACATATACTCGTTACGTTTGCGAATTATATTTTGTTAAACATACAACCTGACCCTGATCTTCAAATTCCAAAAAACGTAAGAAAATTTGTATTTCGCGGACCACCCTGGTGCTTTCACCTTAAGTAACATCTATTAATGTAGCTTTTAATATAGCCATGAAAGCCCATATAATTAAACTATTTTTCAAGTAAGCGACAATAGCCTAGTGGCAGGGTGCGGACCGCGAACTCAAAACTCGTGGGTTCGAATCCGCCATTCGACTACTGTCGTGAACCACTTCTAACACAAGCATTTTCAGCTTACTAGGAGTGGTCAAAGGGAATATTAGTTATGTTAATAGCATTGCTAGTATTAAAAAAATATATAAAAAAATATAATTACTAATGAAAAAAAAAACAAAACTCAAAATTTTTCAAATAAAACATAGCCTTCATCATTCCTAACATTCGTCTTAATCTATTCGTCAAGATACATTATAATCGGTTCAGCTATTCCGAAGATTAGTCCGTACAGACAGACAGACAGACAATATTTAAAAAAAAATTTCTTTCATGCCTTAATGACATGCAAATAAAAGCTCAGCTGAATAAAAGGCTGTTATTTCAATATTACAGACAAACACTTTATTTATATATAAAAACTAGCTGACCCGACAAACGTTGTTTTACCATATACATTATTTTTTAGTTTTAAAAATAGCGATAACAGGGGTTGACCGTAGAAAGATGAAAATTTGAAGTTCTATGTATATTTCAATGCTAAATCATAATAAAATAAAATTAAAAAAAATTGTCAAATAAATAAAATAAATATTTAGGGGTGGGTCACCCTTATCATTTAGGGGGTTTGAAAAATAGTTGTTGGTCAGTTCTCAGACCTACCCGATATGCACACAAAATTTCATATAAATCGGTTGAGCCGTTACAGAGGAGTTTGGTAACAAACAACGCGACACGAGAATTTTATATATTAGATAAAGTGCCATCCATTACAATCTGTAAAAGTCCACTGCTGAACATAGGGCTACCTCATAGATTGCCTAATGGGTAGATTTTGCCATAGTTGCCACGCTTGGCACCGCGGGTAGACAACTGCATTTTTTTATTATTTTGGGTTTTTAATAGGAGGATGCTACTGCCCATCTCTTGTTTCATTTTACAGAACTATAGATATACGAGTAGATAAAAGTAATAACGGGTAATGTGGGAGCCGCGTAGAGAATCTCTCCCCCCATTTCGTCCCGTGGGTGTCGTAAGAGGAGACTATGTTAAATACCAGAAATATCTTATAGCTTCCGATAGATAGAAAGAATTCGGTTTGATTTTGTTAAAAATGGGATTTACAGTAAATTAAAAAAAAAGATTTAATAAACCATCATTCAAAAACCGCTTTTTCGCCGCCTCACAATACTTTTTTCTTTTTAAAAACTATCTGTTTACCGCGACTTTGCCCGCGTGTAATAATTTATTAGAATTGGATTGCATGGGTTTTAATATTTTTACGCGCAACCCCAATTATTTTTCTAAAACAAAAGTAGCTTAAATTATAACATCAGCTATCTGTCAGTGAGTCTCGTGAAAATCGATCCAGCTATTTGAGAGATTAGTTGGATTAGACAGACAGACAGACAAACATTTTAAAAATTATGTTTTTGTTATAAGTACCGTAAGTAGTATACACTTTTATAATATGCATTTAGTAAAAAGCTGTTATTTTTTACATTACAAACAAACACTTCCATTTTATTTATTTGTATAGATGTATAGATATAGATGATAATAACCCCTATAGTAGAAAAGGCGCGAAGCAAAACGTTTCGGGCACTCTTAGCAAGTACACATTTTAAAACGGTACGAAAGCACGTTGTATCAACGATGTCAATTTTAAGCCCATTTAAATCTCGAAAGTCTAATTTATTTTAGTACAATTCAAAAAAGGAAGAGGTTTACAATTCGAGTGTATGTATTTTTTTTTATGTATGTTACGCGATACATAGTATCTTCGTTAATTGTGAACCGATCTTGATGATTCTTTATTCTAATTGAACTACCCTACTTCAGGGGTAGACCAATTTAATTTGGAGGAAAAAATTCTTATCCTAATGATGATAAAATAGGGCAGGAACTTTTAATTTAACCATTTAAACGAAATTAAGATTGTGAAATTCCTTAATTTATTACTAAAAAGGGTAAAAACAATTTTCATAAAAAGTAATACTGAGTTCAAAGAACAAACAAAAGAAAAAATATAATAATTTCACATTCTGAAGTTTTAAGTCTTAAGTCTGGATTTTAATTCTTCATGTAAGCAATTTATATGCTGTAAAAAATATTAGTAATCGTAGCAGTGTGGAACTGTTTGAGATTTGCTTACTTTAGCTATTTCCATAGCATAATGTCGTATGGTATTTTGCTATGGGGACACGCAGCTGACACTGAAATTATATTTGTTTTACTGAAGAGGGCCATAAGAGCAATTTATGATTTAAAGCCTAAAGAGTCGCTGCGACAAAAATTTAAGGAAATTAATATATTAACTTTGGCCTCTCAATACATTTATGAAAATGTAATGTACGTACACAAAAATAAAAGTAGTTTTACAAAAATAAGTGATATTCATTCTGTAAATACTAGGAACAGACACAAGCTAGTAGTACCAGTAACTTGACTCCACGAGTCAGTAATTCATTCTTGGGGCGATGTATACGCTTTTACAACAAAATTCCAGAAAATATACAAAATTTGACCTGCTTAAAGTTCAAAAACTTTACTAAACAAAATTTATATTAAAAGGGTTGTTATAATATTAAGGAATTTATGGATGATAATAACCCCTGGGAATGAGGTGATCGCTACCAAGCTATTTCTAATTTGTTTTGTGTGGTTAATTGTAGTTGTAAGCTGTTATTTAAAAATAAAGTCCCGCTCGGTTTCTTGCTGGTTCTTCCCAGGACAGAGGTTTTTTTTTCGAACCAGTGGTAATTAATCAAAAGAGTGACTTGCAATAAGTATTATTTATAATCTATATTGAATAAAAAAGTTTCTGTTTCTGGTGGTCCCATATTTTGGAGAAATAAATCCACTCCTAAGGTAGCATATAAATAACTTTTTTAAAGCAATTTGAAGTTGGTTTCTACTTTTTGTTAAAAGTTATAATTGTGTGAAGTCAGCTCTTACTATTTATTAGAAGTTATTTGTTTACTATTTTAAGTGCATTGAGTAATATCACAATCTCAATATAACTAAATGGTTCAATTGGAAATTTCATCGCCTATTTGATCACTCTTAGTGGTAGAATTGTTTCGGCAATTGGAAATTTTCCAAATTTCTTAAAGACTACTCCTGAAATGTAATCTATTTAATGAAATTAGAATGATCAAAATCAGTTTATAATTGACGAAGATATCGCGGAACATACATGCACCAAAAAATCATACACTCGAATTGTAAGGCTCCACCTTTTTTAGAAGTTGACTACTAAAATCGACATAAAGATTAGTCACAACATTTTTATAAACTAAAGTGACAAACGAATGAACAATCGTTGCCCTACAGGTGTAATAGCTTTCTACACCTTTCACACAGCATAGCACAGCACGAAAATACAGCAGGGCATTGAATGCTTGGTGGTAGAAATAGGTAAGAAGGTTTTACATATCTTGACGGATTCCTAAGTAGATTAGGAGCCTTAATACCTAGCAATTTAAATAAAAATTGCAATTAATAAATTATTAGCGTCGGCAGCGATCGTACAAGCGTGTTGATAGTGATGACATATGGATCTGAGACGTTGTCCTTTACTGCTTGCCGCATGAGGAAACTCAAGATTGCTTAGCGTGCTATTTTTTTTATTAAGGATAACAAACAGTTGTATAATAAAAATTACAATGCAAACCTTATATAAATAGATTAGCTAATTACACAACTAACACCGTTATCCACAAAGTTATGTCTCCTTTCAGTAACTCTATTATTTAAGTATAAGAATTATTCTTAAGCTCGTTCGTAATACAAACACGTAATTCATACGCTATTGTTGTTTTTGGCTGAAGTATTACTTGAATAATAATTGGAGAGGCTTCGTGTACTCCACCGTATGCCCCGTGGCTTATCAATAAGATCTCATAATGATACTTCGACCGTAGTTATTACTGAACTGCTGTAAACCAAGCCTATACATGAAGGGTACTAGGGTTGTCGGAAAGAAATTTTGTTATTTCAGTACCACCATTCAGTGTCCTTATGAATGACGGATCAGAGATTAGCTAAGCTTTGTTGTTTGCTAAACATAATTGCATTAACTGCAGGACATTTATTTATTTATTGTTTATTTTCATAACTATATGTAATTACGTATATATAATATATAACAACGTATAATTATACCTAATTGTTTCAAAGAGGGAATACGTGCCATAGTTGCCAAGCTTGACAAGCGGGTTGGCAATTTTCTTTTTAGTTGTTATTAGAAAGACGCTGCTGCCCGTCTGCCGGTTTGTTTCCCTCTGTCGCCTTTTACGACACCCACGGGGTGATATTGGGTAGTGGATATTCTTACACCGCCACTAAACGGTCAATTTTATAAGAATTGGGATCAAACTTTTCAATATACACAACAAAGAGCTTAATATATAAGTTTAGGTCACTCTTAAGTAAGTGTGACGGTGTCTTTACTAACTTAATGAGATTCTACCGGTATTCTAACCATTTAATGTGGTCACATACCTTATACTTGACTTCTTTTAACAAACGTGAGTGATTATTGTGCCCGTAATGATCACCACGATGCCTGGTGAAATCGTCAGAGTCAGTTTCTTGTACATATCGATAAAGATTGCTTTTTGCATACAATAAAATGATTTCCAACTGAGTTTTCAGTGGCTTGAAAAGGTAATTTATTCTTCAATGTTTGTTTTCGTTGAGACTGAGTATCATCTCTCTTGAGTATACTAAACGTTTTTTATGATCTTATTGATAAAAGCTTTTAGAAAAATTTACTTCGCAAATATCCGCATTATAAAATAAAATGATGTGTCTTACCTAGTATGAAGAGCACCTCCCGCTCTCCCTCAATTGTGTGCACTATCCCCGTCACCACTAATCCCCGCACCGTTACTCCCAACACCACTACACTAGGCAAGACACACCACTGACGATAATACGACACGTGTTTCGCCTCTTCATACTAGGTAAGACACATCATTTTATTTTATAACGCGGATATTTGCGAAGTAAATTTTTCTTGGATTGATTGGATTTCCGCAAAGTAACGCCTGATTCTATTAATGATCTTTTTGATTCCAGAAAGCTTTAAAATAAGAACATTAGATATCATTTTATTTTGCAATACCTACGTAAACAATAGTAATAAAATAATACAATAACAATTAATACATATATTTATCGCCGTAATTAATCTTAACTTGCATATAGATTAACGAACATACATATATATTCAAACCACGTAAAAAATCGAATGTATTACATACGATAAAATTACTTTAATAAGCGACCTAAAATATAGTTTGTATAACATACAATAGTTTTTTTTCTACAAAAAAGCAGCGTAGATAATTTTTTGTGTTACCTTCTATAGTTTTGACCATCTAGAAACAAAAATGAGGTAAATTTTGACAACTTAATGATAAATAATACTTACGTATAAAAACTACTTACCTAGTGCTCTATCGGTTTTTTTCAAAATTGCCATTAAGATGGAATTTTCCTACATTTTCAGATAGAAAATTGGATTAAATATTTTCTGATATTGCCGATTAACACTCAATATTGCATAGCTTGCGAGCTCTTGAATGTAAGTACTCGTAGAAGTAATTATTTGAAGATAGTTTACCCATTATTTTAAAATATTACTTGAAATCTGTAATCAACTAAATAATATTTCACGCGGCAATCGTGGACGTACGCATACTCTCCGCGTATTTAACCGTATATAATCGTTACTATAGCACGGCTACTCTGCCTCCGCGCGCCTTTACCACGTAAACGATCGTTGAGGACAATACGACAGTATACTATGCTTGCTTCTATTACATACGGTTGTATACGTAAACATAGCTTTTGATTGTTAAAGATATTTAAATTTTTGTTAAAATGGTAGATAGAAAATAAATATTTAATTTCAAATCACTTATAATATAAAAATTTCTAATTTGTATGGTAACCCATAGTATACGTAGGAGCCATCGATATATCTGTAGAATGTTCAGGATAAAATATTTTAACTTGCGTAACGTCGACTTTATATATTATAATGGATATTAGATAAAGTCTAAGAACAATAACTAAAGCTTGAATTATTGTTCTGAGGGTAAAACTCAGACAGATAATATCAAATTCATGTCTACAAAATTTATTAAAGGTTCTTATTTTAAAACTAGCTATCCCCCGCCACTTCGTCCGCATGGAATTTATTACGATTGAATTTCATGCGTTTTAATTTTTTTTTTTGCGCGCACCGCCAATTCTTTTTCTAAACTAAAAGTAGCCTTTTTTTTTGCGGATGGAAAATCATCAAATGACGCCTTTCGCTCTGGGTGGAGCGGAAGGGAGTGTCAGACTTTTACTGACTAAAAACCATCCGTGTTCCTTCAGTGCCCTTACGTTCCGGAGCCGCGGTATCTCTTTCGAACAGCCCGCAGCCCCGGCAGGCGTCGGTCCTTGCGGGCCCCTTCACGCTGCTGACAGCTCTTTGAGGCGCGCGTGGAACAAAACGCGCCGTCGACACGGCCTGTCGTCGTTAGACGGACGGACGGCGAGCTACCCATTGCTCGCCGTCCACAGGCCCGCGCCTACGGTGGCCGGGGGCCACGACGTAGCCCCCGACGCCCGGGGCGTCTCCCGCGGCGGCCGGGAAGGAAAGCTGCTGCTCTCTCCTTCTCCCGCTCCGTCACCTCCTTCGCTAGCATCACTGCTTCGCAGAAGGTGGTGACGGCATCCCATTCCGTCTCGCTCCGGACCATGGCTTCGACCAGGGCCGGACGCGAGAGGTCACCGCCGCCTATCGCCGCTACGAGGACACGGCGGTGCTCCACCCAGGCAGGGCACACCTCCACGGTGTGCTCCACCGTGTCCTCTGGTCGATCCTCGCAGTGGGAGCACCCGGGCGTTTCCTCCCGCCCGATTCGGTGCAGGAACCTCCCGAACACACCGTGTCCGGTGAGGACCTGCGTCAGGCGGAAGGTGAGGACGCCGTGGCGTCTCTCAAGCCACTCCTCAAAGAGGGGTCTTATCGCCGCTATAGTGGCGTGCCCAAAACTAAAAGTAGCCTAAGTTACCCCTTATAACATCAGCTATCTGCCAGTGAAAGTCTCGTCAAAATAATTTCAGCCGTTTCGGAGATTAGCGGGAACAAACAGACAGACAGACAGACAAAATTTAAAAAAAAAGTTGTTTTGTTATTAGTACCGTATTTACTTTTATATGCATTCAGTAAAAAGCTATTATTTTGACATTACAAACAGACGCTTCAATTTTATTTATTTGTATAGATACATATTTAAAAATTGAAAGTGGCCTTGGTTAACTATGACATCAGGACGACAAACACGTAAGCTCTTCTCTCCCATGATAACCATGGGTGCTTTACAGCACCCATGGTCATCATTGTTAAATCATTACAGCCCTTCAAAAGCCCACTGCTGATATGTTCAGCAGTGGGCTTTTGAAAGGCTGTAATGCCCCCCCCCCCCCCCCCCCCCAAAGAACTCCACAAAGCACGGTCCTGAGGCACCTGCATCGTCGTGTAGGTCGTCACTAAATCTAGTGGGGAGACGCCCTACACTTCGCCTGCCGGTACGAGGCTGTCACTTGATAACCTTTTTTCCCTATCGGTTGGTTTTTTTGAGCTATATGGTCGGCCCAATGCCACTTCAGCTTGTTAATCCATTGGACTATGTCGGTTACTCTGATTCTACTGCGGATATCCTCGTTTTTAAGTCTATCACGCAGAGAAACCCCGAGCACAGCTCTCATCCAGAGGTTCTCTTTGAGTTTGATCATCCAGAGTTCATCACTGACACGCACTGGTTGTACAATTTAATTTTTAGTTTTTGACTTATGCCTGACCAGAAGATGTGTCCTAATCTAGCCGAGTGCATCCGTCAGTCGCTTGATCTGTCGAATAAATTTAAATTATATCCGATAAAATCCATAATATTTTATGGATTTTATCGGATATAATTTAAATTAATTTTTTTTTATAATCCTCATTCTATCAAAAATAATTTCTGAACGTTTTCTGTCTAGGATTTTACCAAAAAGAAAAATTCAAATATTGCCTATCCGTCATGTGTTTGCGGTCATAAATCGCAATGAAACTGCACAACCCTGAGTGAATTATTTCCATTGAAATTCCGTTGGATGGAACTTGAGTTATTACGGTGTGTTCACCTCAACACGTAATGGTCTTGTATGGTTTCCCGATAAAGCTAGGGTGGAGTGTTTTTATTGTTTTCTTTGCATATTAAGTAGTATTTAGTGCCTATGTGCATGAAACGAAGTATGCGATTATCGTAATGGAAATTAAAGTGATTGCTATATTTCGGTTGTACCGTAACGTTGTGGAGCCACGCTGCAGCTTTATTATATGGTTGCAGCACGAATTGGTCGGCTCGACTGGAAGGAAATAGTCTAATATTGTCTTTCGGAAAATACGCTAGAATACATGGTTGATATTAAATGATGATGAAAAAATGATGAAATGCACGGTGTAGTATAAGTATTTACTAGTGTAGTTTGGTATCAGTGTGAATGGGTATTTCTCATGATGAATGACGAGAACGGGATAACCTTTTTAACCGTCTTCAAAAAGGAGGAGGTTCTCAATTTGAGTGTATGTTCTTTTATATATATATATGTGTTACGCGGTACCTACGCAGAATGTGATTCGATTTTAATGCTTCTTTTTTTTATTAAATAGGCTTTACCTCAAGAGTAGTCTCATGAAATTTTGAAGAACACTTTCCACCCCCAAGGTTGGAAAATAGGAGAAAAAGTTTCATATTAGACTATTGTTTAAGGAATTTCATATATCTTCGCAGATTTAGAACCGATTTTAATGATTCTTTTTTTAATTGTTTGATGAGGTAGGATGAAGTATATAAAGTATCTTGTATTTAGTATTTTATAAGTATCTTGCGCGGTAGAACCATACTGCAGCTATATTAGTAGTACAATTGTAGCACGAATGGGTCCGCTCGACTTGGGAAGTATCACGTTCTCACAGAATACCAGCGTAAAATGGCAGTTTAATGCTGCTGTGTTTCTTATGGTGAGTGTGGATAACCGGAGATCCTTTTTACTGGAAACGAGGCATTCCATCTTAGCCCTCACGGGTGACAACGCATGTTTACGGGCCACAGCAACCACTTACCATCAGGTGGACTATGTGCTCGTTTGTCAACCTTATACCTACTATAAAAAAGTAATTATGCGGACGACATTGTGATTGTGATATTCCGTAGTCCACTAAAAGGGTAAGAAATTATTTTAATTAAAAGTAAAAGCCTTCAGAGAGCTAAAAGAATAAAACAACTTCATATTATGATGTCGGGGCTTCATTTACACTATGTTGTCTTTGCATCGATTTTAGAAAGTATATTTTTTATTGAGAGTTACTTTTTTTGCAATTATGTGAATAACATGAATTTTAAACTAATAACTAACCAATATAAATAAATGAAGCCCTTTGGGCTTCTTGCTAGTTCTTTCTGAAGAGAGGTTTTTCCGAGGCAGTGGTAAAACCATTAATGTCTTTAAATTAGTATTATTGAAAACTACCTGTTCCCCGCGACACTGGTCGTACTGGCACTTTAAACTAATTAGATCGTTGTCTAAAAATTACTAGAGGCCTTTATGTTTTCCATTCTGTTTGAGAATTATTTTATGATAGATATTTTGAGGTGTTATAATGAAACTCAGGTCTGTGAAGAAAATTATAACGATACGAAGTACAATATAATATGTTTGAATTGTCGTCTGGTTTCCAGAACTTTCTAACAATTTAGATAAGGTGATACGTGACTTTGACGCCAAGACGACAAAGGTTGGAAGGTTGAATATGACCTTGGAACGTTATCAGTTTTGATAAACTTATTCGGTAATATAGAGAGTGCGACTTATATTCGGAGATAATTTCGGAAATGAAATTGGTTTGAATACTTACATGTTCTTGAAAGTTGAAAATTCGACCGAAATGATGCCTATTCTCTGATGATATAATATCACTCGCTATCTCCTGACTATTTTTTTAATTTTCATCTCCACTTTTATATCATATTTTTTGAGTGAAGTCATTTTCTAAGACTCCGCAGTGGCTTAGCAAATAGTTACAACGCTTAGAGCCGCAGGTTCAAATCCCGCACGAACCAAGTATTTATATGGCCTACAAATAATTTTTACGGATGTGTTATTTATCTTATAGTGGTTTTTCACTCAAGACTGCATTATTATGTAGAACCAATGTCAAGCACAAGCTTATACATTACAAACAAGTGGGGAAATAAAAATAATTGTACAACCGACTTCAATATAAATAAATGAGCACATCATCAATGTAATCGAAGTCAATTAAATACGCATTATTAAGGATAACTAAAAAACTACTGGTCAGATCTTGATCAAACTTATATGAGACCACGTGAAAAGCATCAGCTTTGAAATAAAATCATCAAAATCGTATCACCTAGAGAAAAGTTCTGAGGTAACACACAAATAAACAGTCGAATTGAGAACCTCCTCCTTTTATTGAAGTCGGTTGATATAAATTTACATTAGTACTAGTGTATCTTACGTTGGAAACCCAATAAATAAACGGAATATTGAAGTTATTCGACGTTGCAAAAACGGGGATCACAAATGATAATACATCATAAAAAGATCTGCTAAGTCATACTAACATGTAACACCGCACAAAATGATATTACCAAGCGTGTAAAATATCATTTTTAATTTAAATATACAACAGAACAAGTAAACTTGATACCATAGCAGCAATTTTATCGGATGAGGCTTCGAAATTCGATCACCATTCTCGCAGTTCGCATTACCATTAGATACGTCACAGTCTAAAGTAAAAGGTAACTTTATGTTGATAAAAATAACAAAATAATAGGTATTAAAGTTATAACCTTTATACGTCCCACAACTAAGCATAGGTCACCTCTTTTTCTGAAAGGGTTCTGAAAACATACATACATACATACATACAAACACAAACACACACACACACACACACACACACACACACACACACACACACACACGTCTAGCCGGAAAAAGTTGGAACGGCTTCCAAGGACCTCAAAACGTGGAGATCTGATGAAAACTCGCATCCTCAAAATCAGATCGAAATCTATAACTTTCTACTTTTGAAAATTATTAGTTTTCAAAGCGGTATGTTGAAAATTTCATCAAAATCAGTTTAAAAGGAGTTGAGTGACAAACACATGTAATTAATAATTTCTACGAAATGGGTTGACGCATTCTCTTACGCTGTCAGCACATGGCGAAGTACATGTACATATAATCACGCCTCTTTCCCGTAGGGGTAGGCAGACACCACTTCTTTCTACTTGCTACGATCCTTACATACTTGTTTCGCTACATCCACTTTCATTATTCCCTTCATACATGTTCTTCGGTTAGGGTACTCTTGACCTGGCCTTTTTTCAAGACGTCCTTGATTTGGTCTAGAAACGTCCGCCTAGGTCTACCCCTTCCAACTCTTTCATTCACACTCGGCTGATACACTTTTTTCGTCAATCGTTCTTCATTCATTCTCTCGACATGGCCAATCCATCTCACCATACCTTTCTCAATTTTTGTCACTACATCTTCTTTCAGACCACAACGTTTCCTTATCTCACTATTTCTTAACCTGTCACTCAGTTTAACTCCTATCATACTTCTAATCTAACGCTCTCATCTCAACTGCATTTATTCTGTTTTTATGTTTCTTCTGCCATACCCAACTTTCACTTCCGTACATGAGTGTCCGAATGAGAACACCCCCTCATGCACAGCCAAACGAGCCTTGTTAGACACCTTCCGACTGCTCATAAAGGAGTGCAAAGCTCCATTCACCATGTTTTCTGCATTCAATCTTCTTTTGATATCACTCTGACACTTTCGAAGGTCGATGGCGAAGAAACGTCAAAAATATTACGGCCTCCGATAGATGGCTGTTTCGCTTACGTCATACGTAAAATATCCAGACCGGCGACTGGCAGCAGCGTCGAAGGTGCGAGATGTCTGGTATTGATATCATCGATCCGCCTGCCAAGTGATCTCTAGAACGCCAGAAGCCTATGTCCAGTAGTGAAATTTAATTTACTCCTAAAGAAAAAGAAAAACATGGTAATACTTTTTTATTTGGAAAAAAAAAACCAACAACCAAGCAAAGGATTTAAAATTCATGCCACGTCTCTACCAGGTAAATTAACATAAAAAAATATTCCACGAAACAACTCTGTTTGTTTAAAAAATATAGCAAAATGAATTGCTTAATAAATACAATGTATACAGAATAATAAAAAGCGAGTTTCAGATTCCTGAATTTGATAAATAATTTTATTTATGTTTCTTGTTTTTATTATTTTAAGACAACATTTTAGATTAACAAATTTATTAAATAAATTGTTATCGAAATAAAGTTATATCGTAATTACGTCCTACTCCTGGGCACAGGCCTTCTCTCATTTAAAAGAAAGAAATAAAATATAAAAGATTATTATTTGGCAATTCCTTACAAAATATATTAAGTACATGTGTTCATTAAAACATATTTATCATAACTTATACTACAAAGAACAAGAAAAACTCGAACACAGCCGTAAATAAAAATTATAAAGCTAACCGAACCTTTACTTTAAGTAAGTTTCATCACGCTTTTCGTTCACCGCCGAACATATGGTAAATTTTCGAACTGGCTGGCCAGGAATACAATTAAATCACTCAATAAAACAGTTATAAAAGCTTTTACAAAAATTACTTCGTATAATTAATAGAATCAGGCGTTACTTTGCGGAAATCCATTATATAAAAGCTATTTACAAAAATTTACTTCGCAAATATCCGCGTTATAAAATAAAATGATGTGTCTTACCTAGTATGTAGAGCACCTCCCGCCCTCCCTCAATTGCGTGCAGTATCCCCGTCACCACTAATCCCAGCACCGCTACTCACAACACCACTACACTAGGCAAGACACACCACTGACGATAATACGACACGAGTTTCGCCTCTACACGAGGCATCCTCAGGTGATATAGACTCTACGGTAGCTAACCGCTAAGTGAGCGGCGAGCTTTTTTTTTTTTTTTGCGCTGAAGCAATTGGAAAAGGGCTACCCCGGAGGGAGGCAGAAAATGCATTACGCATACCACGATGGCCGGTCCATCGTGGTTATGGGGGACTCACTACCTACAAGGGGAACCTAAGTGATACCCCCTAAAAACTGCCTTTGGGGACTGGCAACTAGCTGTTGAAAGCTTCATATGCCGTATCTAAAGCGACCCTCTTTTGGGAAAAGAAGGCGCAGACGGCTAAGTGCCGTTTAGGGACTGCCTACGAAGGCATATTGATTTTAAATAATTATTAATTTAATTAGAATTGGCCTGAGCCGCCAGAAGGCAATTCAGGTCTTTTGAAAGTTTGTTTGGCTGGTCCGAGAGAGTGTTTCTCGGCCTGCGGACGGTATGGCGGGAGGGGAGTGGGGCGGTATAAGTTACTGCCTCACGAATAAGTGCGTTAGTATGCGACTCTGATACTTTAAAGAAGTTTTCGGAGAGTTTTTTGAGACATTGTTGGATTGTTGGGATTTCTAGGTCCCGGTGAAGGTCGGCATTACGGACGTACCAAGGTGCGTTCGTAGCTCGACGACAGAATAGGTTTTGAACTACTTGGAGTTCGTTAATAATTTTATGGTTAGCGTGTGCAAAAATAGGAGCCGAGTAAGTCATTACCGGTCGTATACAAACCTTATAGAGGGTTCGCTTATTTCGTAATGACATTTTGCTATGTCTGCCTAACATACTGTTAAGCCTACCTAGGTATAAACGAGCTAGATGTGTTACTCTTTTGACATGAGACTCAAAAGTAAGCCTGTAGTCAAGGGTGACGCCTAAATATTTTGCTGACATATGCCATGGGACAGGGGTCCCTAGCATTTGTATAGGTGGAGTATTTTTCTTGTTTTTATTACGGCGTCTTTTAATATCGAATTGAACTGCGGAGCTCTTCTCCGGGTTCACATCGATACGCCATTTTTGGAACCAATCTCCTAGGTCATCGACTGACTTTTGGATCTTGTTCCTTGCTGAAGATATTCTAGGACTTTTGAAGTATAGAGCAGTGTCATCTGCGAAGAGTGAGAGCTGTAGACCATTCGACGGGATTGGAATGTCGTTGGTGTACAAGATGTACAGGAGGGGAGCTGGTACTGATCCCTGAGGAACACCAGCTTTAATGGGGCGCTGAGAGGATAACGTGCCTTCGTGTCTAAATCGAAAGTTACGATGTTGTAGGTAAGAGGCTACGAGACGTACTAGACGATCGGAGAGTCCTATCCTATATAATTTGAAAATAAGGCCTTCGTGCCAGACGCGGTCGAAGGCTTTGGCAATGTCGAAAAAGACCGCGATTGTCTTTAGTCGACGTGGATAAAAACCGCTGAGGATATATTCCACAATGCGGTGTACTTGTTGTGGACACGAGTGTTTCGCACGGAAACCAAATTGGTGTGGGATGACAAGGGGGTCACCGTCTGTGGGAAACAGATGGCGCCTCATTTGATTTTGAATGACTCTTTCAAAGAGTTTGCCCATGGCCTTTAGGAGGCTAATGGGACGATGACTGGAGGGGAGGTTAAGAGGCTTGCCTGGCTTGGGAATATCAATGACAATTGCCTCTTTCCAAGTAGTGGGAAAATAACTAAGATTGAAGCAGGCGTTAAAGATAATAGATAAGAGGGTTAACACTTGCTCTGGAAAGTTTTTAAGGGCTTGGTTGGATATGCCATCCGCGCCCGGAGACTTTTTGGGCTTAAGTCCTTTGATGATGGATGAGATCTCATCATTGGACACAGTGATAGGGTCAGAGGATGTGGGGGGTGAGTTCCGGCGGTGGACCTCATCTTCCACTTCCTGAATGTGTGAGGGGTCGACAGGTTGAGAGCTAGGAGAGCATTGTGCGGCAATGCTGTCTGCAAAGCACTCAGCCTTTTCGTCGTCCTCGAAGGCAACCGTACCGTCGGGGCGGGAGAGAGGGGGAGTGTGAGCTGTAGCGTCTATACGGAAGGCTCTAGCCATCTGATAGTACGCTGTATGAGAAGGAGATATATTCTCCATGAGTTCACTCCTTTGGTGGTCTCGAAATTCAGAAAGGTGTAAACGGAGTTTTCGTTGAAGACGATTAGCCGTATGCCTATATTCGGGGGTAGGATATTTAGCTGCTCTCCGGAAAGCAGCTTTTTTAGCTTTTAATATGTTGCTAATATATAGGGGAAGCCCATTAGTATTAGCAGCCGGGACGACCCTTTCATTCTCCTTAAGGGAGGATTTAATTAGGGTTGAAAGTGATTCGACCGCGGTGTCAATTTTTACGGGATTGTCTAAGTCTAAATCCGACGATAGGTAATTAGGGGAGTCCTGCGAGTCCATAGCTTTTGCTAGGGAGTCCTTGAAACCCTTCCAGTTAGTGAAGGTTTTTGTAGTTATAATAGGGGGTGGCTGATGGCCAAGAATAAGGGAGACCGGTCGGTGATCGGATCCTATATCGTCTAGTGTCTCAATAGACCTGAGGTTGAGTGAAACTCCTTTGAGTAACGCAAAATCTAGTACATCTGGGTTTAAATCGGTAGCATCGGGATAGTGCGTTGAACCGAGCGGGCTGAAAACGGTTATGTCAAGAGACTGCGTTATATCACGCAGTATCCTACCACTACGGTTAATCGTACGGCATGTCCATTCAGTATGTTTAGAGTTAAAATCTCCAAACATAATGACTGAATTACTAAGAGATAAGATTGCCTCAAAATCATCTTTGAGGGGGAGGTTTCTAGGGGGAATGTAACAGGAGGCTATGACTAAAGACTGATGTCCCGTCATAGATAACCTGCATAACGTAGCTTCCATATTGGTAAGCTGCGGAGTATCAATAAGAGAGCAATGTAGTGTCTTCTTGTAATAAATGGCCGTGCCACCGCCTCGGCGGTCGTGCCTATCATTACGAAGAAGAGAATAATTTTTAATGGATAAGCCTTTAGTGTCTTTGTTTTTAAGGTTGGTTTCCTGTAAGAGGAGAAAATCAGCTTCGCGATCTTTAAGGAAGAGCTTAAGCTTTGGGAGGTCATTTCGCAATCCGCGAATGTTAATGAAATAAGCGATAGCCCTTTGGGCTTGATACGACCGTGACTTTTAGGCAGAGCAGAAGGCTCTGTCATTGTAAGCTAAGTTAATTAAGTTAACTTAGCTTACAACGAACGCAATAGGTTACTGTGCTCTACGAGAGCCAGAAGACGGTCCTGGGGGGACCGAGCGGCGCGCAACTTGTTTGCTAATATAGCAATTTCGTTAACGTCGATGTTCCTTATCGCGGCGTAAACCGTGTTAAGGTCATCGGCGATTGTAGGCTGTTTTTGCTGCGGAGCAGAGGTTGCCTGCGGTGTTTCAACCTTTTTGGGGCCCCAGGGAAAAACTGGAGCCTGCGTAGGCTTTGAGAAGCCCGGAGGTGGCCTAATAGGTGCTTTTGGTGGTCTCGGGGGACCCTGAGGGGGTCTTGCAACGCCCTGAGACGGCTGAGATACGCCCTGACGGGGCCTCCTAACATATAACGCCGGGAATGAACGGTCATTTACCGGCGGTGGGGCCTGTCTAATTATACTAGGACGAGGAGCGCACGGGCATCCTCTGTAGCTTGCCGGGTGGCCTGGGCGGCGAGCCAAAACAAGTGCCTTTTATACAAACCGATGATGCAACCGCTCTCTACCTAAGGAGCGAGCGACTGCGTCATGCGATAAAACATGCGACCAATCACCGCTGGACTTACGCAGCCGTTTGTAAAATTAAAAACAAACCACCGCGCAACGCCCACCCTCCAACCATGCAACCAATCGCCGATCACCGTGAGGGTGACAAACGACCATATTGCGAGGCTCTCTATTATTAGAGAGTAGGCTTGAAGATATTTAAGAGAGGTGAGTTAGTAACATTTGTTTGTTCATTCAGCAATGCAACGGTATTATTATTACTTTTTAATATCTTTAACTGTTCCAGCACACACAGCCGCAGCCCTTTATTACACGTATATAAGACTTTAAAGGAGTGGTCGTTGGCTAGGTTGTGTCCAGTGTCCAAAAGATGTTTGGCAAAATGGGATTTATCGGGATTGCAATTCCTGTACGCGGCTAAATCC
This sequence comes from Parnassius mnemosyne, assembly GCA_963668995.1. Classification (NCBI taxonomy): domain Eukaryota; kingdom Metazoa; phylum Arthropoda; class Insecta; order Lepidoptera; family Papilionidae; genus Parnassius; species Parnassius mnemosyne. Next base: position 31,765,850 of record CAVLGL010000084.1, read on the forward strand.
TCTTTATAACGTGTCTCGAAATTGCGACCAGTCTGACCCACATAAACGGCGTGGCATTCGTCACAAACAAGTTTTTAAACACCTGACTTTTGACGAATATCCAACTTATCTTTACTATTACAGATATTATGTGGACTTTAATAGGGTATAACGGTAAACAGTTACCTTTACCATTATACCCTATTAAAGTCCACTGCTGAATATAGGCCTCCCCCATAGATGGCATCATCATAACAGCCCATCATAAGTCTACTGCTGAATATAGGCCTCCCCCACAGAGGGCATCATCATCATCACAGCCCTTCATAAGTCCACTCCTGAACATAGGCCCTGCATAAGACATGCACGAAGTTTTAGTATCCTAGTAAGACTTGCAGGAAGTTGATTTATGCCACCTGCATACATCGACCTCTTACTCTTACCAGGTCGTCACTTCATCTAGTGCGGGGTAGCCCTACATTTCGTCTACCGGTACGAGGCTGCCACTCGAGAATCTTAATTCCCCATCGGTTGTCGGTTCTTCGAGCTGTATGGCTGGCCCATTGCCACTTCAGTTTACTAATCAGTTGGGCTATGTCAGTCAGTCTGGTTTTACTGCGGATATGCTCATTTATAAGCTTATCACACAGAGAAACCCATAGCATAGCCATCTTCATAGCTCGCTTGAGCTTTCTCATACGGCCAGCAGTGAAGGACCACGTCTCAGAGACATAAGTCGTCACTGGCAATACGTACTGGGTTGTATAATCTCGTTTTCAAGGCATACCTGACGAGAAGATGTGTCGTAATTTCCCGAACGTTGCGCAGCCGAGTTGAATTCATGGATTGACGTCTCGGTTGAATTTGGGCTTACCTAGTCGGACTATTTGTACTACGTGAACATACTCATCAACAACTTCGAGCTTAGTGCTCCCAACAACTACCGGCATAGCTGTGACATGGACGTTGCACATGATCTTTGTTTTGTTCATGTTCATCTTAAGACCTATCGGTTGGGAGGCACTATTGAGGTCATTGAGCATAGTGCTTAGGTCCTCATGCGATTCTGCCATAAGGAATGTATTGTCGGCAAATCGAAGGTGAGTTATGTACTCGCCATTGATGTTAATACCGTATCCTTTCCAGTCCAGTAGTTTGAAAACGTCTTCCACTGCAGCGGTAAAGAGTTTCGGTGATAATACGTCACCGCGTCGTAAACCTCCTAGCAGAAAACCATCCAGGTTTCATACTCTGATTATGTATGTATCTGGTACTGTATGTATCGTAGCCCTACTGTACAAACACTTTATTACGTCGATAATTCAACAGTCAACTTGGCCCCACTGAAGAGACTATAGCACCACTCAAATTTCGACGGAATCAAAGGCTTTCTCATAGTCCTCATACGCAAGGCAAAATGGCAGATTGTACTCTTCGGTCTTCTGTAGAATTTGCCGAAGGTTATATATTTGGTCTTTGTACTAAAGTCTTTTCGAAAACCGGCTTGTTCGGGAGGTTGGAAGTCGTCGAGTCTGCGTGCGAGACAATTCGTAATGACTCTCGAAAACAACACATAGACGCGGCTCAGAAGGTAAATCGATCCGCAGTTATTCAAGAGAGCGTTGTCGCCTTTCTTGAAGAATAAGACCAACGCAAATCTGTTCCAAGCCTCCGGAGTATGCCACCATGGAAGACGGAATTAAAGAGCTACTGAAGGAGTTCAAGTGTGGGGCGTCCACCCGCTTTCAGAAGCTCCGTTGTAATTCCATCCTCACCTGGGGCCTTGCCGTTTTTAAGGTGATGGAGACCCATTCTAGTCTCATTCAGACTGATGTTCGGGATATCATTGGAATAGCTTGCCTCATATGTGGGATACTTGCTATAGTGGCCAAGCTTGACAAAAAGGTTCGCAACCGTAGTTTATTATTTTTATTCGTTATTGGAAAGACGCTGCTACCCATGTCCTGATTTGTTTCCCTCTGTCGCCTCTTACGAAATCGAAATTCACGAAATCCACGGGATGATATGGGATAGTAGATATTCTTAGGCCGCCACTATACGGTAAAATTTACGATCAGCGTTAACGACTAAACTGTCACGAGTCTTAAAGTTAACAATCAAATTAAAATGTTAATTGAGGTTCAGAGCAAACTATATGTAGAGTTAATCAAAATAATTAGAACTATCCACTTGTTAATAGGGTTAGGGCCAAGCCTCAAACTCGAATATAAACAGGTAAGAGCGTCCGTGCAGTATATCGAAAACAATACACGCCCCGCTATTTCCTACCTGATATAATTTGCATGGTAGGAGGAAAACATTGTTTTGCGGTATCAGGAAATTTTAGATCGGCTCTAACTTGTGTTTTAGAGTTATACTGTGAATATATAAAATTCTCATACAATAAAATATATTACAAAGCATGAGTGCTTATGGATTCTTTACAGATTAGAGGTGCAACACACAAAAATCGAAAAACTTTGTTCTTCCACATATGTAAGCTCTGGTTGTGGTTATATTAATTATGCCTTATTGTACCTGCTACTCGGTAGACAGGTGTAATAAGCACGGGTCACTAACCTCTCGGCTGGTGCGGTTGTTTCAGGGTCATAAGTTGCCATATAGTACAAAGCTGATGCCGTATGAAAAATGTATGAAGAGCTTCAGTTTCGCTTCTTCAATGGGAGGAATATGTATTGGCTATAATATTAAATTATCTACTTTTATAAAAATAATTAAAATATGTCTTTCCCATATAATAGTCAAATATCATGTTAATATTGTATGGATAAGTATATAAGTAGGTATTATTTAAATATATTATATATATATATATATATATATATATATATATATATATATATATATATATATATATATATATATATATATATAACACTTATACACCTGTTAGCTAGGTGAGTCTCATTGTATGTGTGTATTATTTATTTCTATACTTTATATACGTTAGCACTACTTTCTAACTCGTAATTGTTAATAGATTACTATGAACTCGTATATAACTCGTAGTTGGAAGATCACACACCGACTTGTCTATGAAGTCACAAGGCTCCGACTGAAAACCAGCTATCTTTGCAGCATTATGCTGAGTTTGAAACCTATTTGATGTCACATTTTAATTTTAAATTTTTCTTTTGAATTATTTTTTGTTTGTTTCATTATTATATAATGATGTGTATGTACTGCTTCTCAACTGTTAATGCATAAGCAGTCTTAGACTGGTACATGCATATTTTTGCCCCTTACTTTTGTATAGTATAGAATAATTTTTATATAATTTTTTTCATATGTGTAATTCTTATTGAAAGTCATTTTTAGTTTACCGCTGGTTCGAAATAACACCCCTGTCCTGGGAAAAACCAGCAAGAAACCCAACGGGACCTTTTTTAAAGTAAATTTTACATAAATTGTACAACCAGTACAAACTATTTACAAAATTTATTTTAGAGACAGCTTGAAAGCGACCACCTTATTCCCAGGGGTTTTTATCAAATATATATTCATTTATATTATAATAACTCTTTTTTACAGTTTTTGTTTAATTAAATATTTAAACTTGGATATAGAGATCTTGTATATTTTCTAGGACTTTGTTATAATAACGTATTCATTGCCACAAGAATGAATTACTGACTCTGTGGAGTCGAGACTCTGATATCACTAGCGTGTGTTTGTTACTAGAGTTTACAGAGTCTATATCACTTTTTTTTATTGTAACATGTGTAATAAATAAATAGTTATTTCTTTCTTTGTATCGAACCTACGTAAGGTAGTGCAATATAGCGCTTCTAAATAGAAAAGTAAATTTTCACCTTTATTTAATAGAATAAACGAGCACAGTCCACCTGATGGTAAGTGGACGCTGTAGCTCATAGACATCTACATCTATCCTCGATTAAGAATCAAAATGCGTTATCACCCCTGAAGATTAATATAGATTACCTCGTTTCCAATAAAAGGGGTCTTCGGTTTATTTCTACTTTTATTCCCATTATCGTCCACAGCTGGGATAAAAGCCTTTCATCTTGTAAGGGTTTGCCTTGACTAGTGCTCTAGATATATATCTCAGGTAGATTGTTGATCACAATATAGGACGTCTCGCACCTTTAACGTTGTTATACGTCGCCGAATTTAATGTTTGTTCTTGATTTCGGGTTGTTACTCCAATTTCTTGACAGAAAAATCCACTAACTTATTTTGGTCCCATCCGGAATCAACCCGGGACCTCATGGTAAGCAGTCGCGCTTACAACCAGTAGACCAACGAGAGTCAAAATTCCTGTAATAAAAAGTAAAAGGTCGTTTATAACTCTTGTTGTTAGTACATCTGTTAGTGATCGTGTAACTTCTTAACGATTTGATCGATTGAAGTCATATTCACAAAATATATTTAATTTGTTGGAGTGATGTTTTATAGCAATTTTAGGATCCGATAATAATTAAAAAAAATAGCCATAAGAGCTGCCGATTAAAGTGAAAACTCAATGATATACGCGTAAACATGTACACAGGCCAGACAGACTAGCGACGCGTAGTAGACATGCTCGTAACGAATATGTATACATTACGAGCATGTAGAGATAATCGGTGACGCGAAGCTATAAGTTTTTCCCCTACCAAAAATCGTTTAACGTAACTAAAGAAGTTTACGTCACGAGCATGTCGAGCTCATTAGTGACGCGAACCTATAAGTTATTCCCCTACCAAAAATCGTTTAACGTTACTAAAGAAGTTTTGAAGCTTTCGAGCACGTCGAGGTCATTGGTGACGCGAACCTATAAGTTTTTCCTCTACCAAAACTCGTTTAACGTAACTAAAGAAGTTTACGTCACAAGCATGTCAATGTAATTGGTGACGCGAACCTATAACTTTTTCCGATACCAAAAATCGTTTAACGTAACTAAAGAAGTTTACGTCAGGAGCATGTCGAGGTCATTGGTGACGCGAATCTATAAGTTATTCCCCTACCAAAAATCGCTCAACGCGGCTAACGAAATTTTCACTTCAAAAATCTGTATTTTATGCACCAAAATGACTGAACATTCCGTATAGAAACCATTAAAGTGATATGCACTACGTTCTAGAACAGACACCGCAAACAAAATCTATGTGACATTGCGGGGCGCGTGGTCGGAGGCAGTATTTGATTAATGGCACGTATTTGATGTTGCAGTTGTTCATTGGCGGCGGTAGCCATTTACCATCAGTTAAGCCGCATGGTCGTTTGCCACCTCTTACATAATAAAAAAACTTAGTAAGTTTGATCCCATGGGCCCTTATGCGTGTTACAAATGACCAAGTCTCGGCGTCTCTTCTTGTACGTGGTACATATTGCTTCAATGATTAAAACTCATCTCGTCACCTACCGGAAACTGCAGAACAATGTCTGGCAGCCAATTGCTATATTAAAATTATTTATTGTAGTATCGTCAACAGATCTGAAAAGTGAAAATATCTTACAAAAGTTGACAAACATGAAGTTTTCCGTCAATGTACTAAATGCGGAAAACATCACTAATTGCGCGATTCACAATTTGCACCGCTGGACCGCATCAAGCCTTTGATTGGTTATAAATTCAAAGAGGAACCTTTTCTGGTGATTTTTGTTCTTGTATTGAAATATAGTTTATTTTCTGTGCTCAGAGTAATTAGTAATTACATACATATTTTTGTGCCGCTTAAAAACATTGACGCATTTGGCAAATAAAAACTGAAAACTTTTTCTTCTCTCATAAATATAAAAATGTGCTATTGGAGAAACGATTTGCCCTAATCGACACTTTTGGCAGATTGTCGATCTCACTACGAAACATTTCGCTACTTTGATGCTGCTCCCGAATGAGGTTTCTGTCAACAACTCTATTCTAAGTTACAAATTAGCTGCAACCGTACGTTCAAGACTACTCACGAAGACCACACAAATATAATTTTTTAGATAACCATAAAAATACACACTCACGCCTGTCGCCCAGAGCGGTACGTAGAGTCTGCGGACTTCCATTTGGCCCGATCTTGAAACAACTTTCTCGCTTCTTTTACATCAATATATCACGCACACATACGTCGTTATATACGCACACATATGTCGTAAGGTTCCGTACCCGAAGGGTAACCAACGGGACCCTATTACTAAGCCTCCTCTGTCCGTCCGTCTGTCTGTCAGCGGCCTGTATATCATGATCCGTAATAAGTAGACAGTTGAAATTTTCACAGAATGTGTATTTCTGTTGCCGCTATTACATCAAATGTTTTTTATAAAAATAAATTAAAAATCAAAGGGGACTCCCCTACTAGAAACATATTTTACGATGGGATGCAACCGTACATCCGAGAGTCTGACTCGCACTTGGCCGGTTTTTCTTTTTTAGATATGCATTACAAAAACTGTAGGAATTGAACTAAACGATGTGGAGTCTGTACTTTTATTAGCTAGCTGTCACATCACAACATTTTGTATTATATAATGCGTACTTTTTTAATGTTGTGACTCACAAACTAACAACATTTCGAGTCAGAAGTCATCATAGAAGACAATAATAGTCACAACTTTTCAATTGTCTTAGGCCTTACTCGAAATTTGATTTAACCGCCATCTATCGGACGCCATGAGATTTTTCTTGCATTTTCTAAAGTCGCTTTTAACGACACTCAAGGGACGAAATAGATTGATTGATTCTCTAATGCCGCTACCACGAGGCAATAATATATTTAATATACGGGGAATATATAATATGAAAACGACTAAATTCCAATTTCCCGAAAGGGTCTTCCCTAGGGATTTAATAAAACAGAAAACGTGTTAGGTAAATTACTCCGAAACGGAAACTAAATTATCGAACAACCTTACGCGAACAAAACAATATTCGAGTTTGAGCGATGAGCGAGTTAATGCTATTTTCCTTTTTTTTATTAGCATGTTTCCAGTGCTAGTCGAGGGCTGTTTCCATTGTTATTTTTTGAAAAATTACCGTTACAACCTATTAAAGTCCACTGCTGAACATAGGAATCCCCATAGATTGCCTCATAGGCTGGCTATATGCCATAGTTGCCACGTTTGGTAAGCGGATCGGCAACCGCAGTTTTTTATTTATAGTCGTTATTAGGAAGCCGCTGCTGCCCATCTCCTGATTAGTTTTCTCTGTGGCCTTTTACGACACCCGCGGGATGATATTGGATAGTGGATATTCTTACAACGCCAATACACGGAACTTGGGGCTTATTTTTTAGAGTTTTAAAAATGATTTTAACTTCAAAAATTGGACCAGACTAGCGACGCATAGTTCTTGCTTGCACGCAATACGTCACGAGCATGTCGAGGTCATCGGTGACGCGGACATATATGTTTTTCCCCTACCAAAATTCGCTCAACGCGGGTAACGAAGTTTTCACTTCAAAAATCCATATTTTATGCACCAAAATGACTGAACATTCCGTATAGAAACCATTAAAATGATACGCACTACATTCTAGAACAGATGCCGCGAACAAAATCTGTGTGGCAGTGCGGGCCGCGTGGTCGGAGGCACAGAGTACCGTTTAATGGCACAGACTTGTTGTTGCAGTTATTGGCGGCGGTAGCCATTTACTATTAGGTGAGCCACATGCTCGTTTGCCCCCTCTTATATAAGAAAAAAATTGTAAGTTTGAGCCCACAGGCCTTTGTGAGTATAACAAATGACCAAGTCTCGGCGTCTCTTCTAGTACGTGGTACATATTGCTTCAATGATTAAAACTCATCCCGTCACCTACCGGAAACGGCAGAACAATCTCTGGCGGCCAGTTGTTGTATTTAATTTATTTATTGTAGTATCGTTAACACACCTGTAAAGTAAAAAGAGCTTACAAAAGTAGACAAACATGAAGTTTTCCGTCAATGTACTAAATGCGGACACCGCTTGCCGACAACATCAGTAATTGCGCGATTCACAATTTGCTCCGCTGCACCGCATCAAGCCTTTGATTGGCTATAAATTCAAAGAGAAACCTTTTCTGATGTATTTCGTTCTTTTATTGAAACATAAGTAGTTTATTTGCTGTGCTCAGAGTAAACTACATACATATTTAGAGTTTTGGCGGGAATTTAATCGGCGGTGGATTGCTGCTCTTGTATTATAATATTGTTTAAATAATGGTTTGAATTAGCTTTTGACATGTAAAAGTGGTGCGATTTTGTGTAATAAATGTCTGCGTATGTGAACTGTTAGTGGAAATGGTGAAACAAGGGTGCCGATGGTGATGAGAATCTCAATATAGCGCCTTGACATACTATCGGCAACTTTCAACAAGGCAACTTAGCAACAACACGATGCCGCCGCAAAGAGTGAAAGAAGACGTGCTATACGTTATGCATACAATTTAATTATAAAACGAGTAGAATTAGTGATCGGTCTGTCCAAAAAGTGTTACAGTTGGGACAATAAACTAAGTGTGTCAAGTGTAAAACTTGTAAGGTGCAAAACATCAGAGTTATAATCGGAAAATATACAATTATACATTGTTTACAGACGGTACTTGGGTCAGTCTCAGTGTCAGTGTTAAAAATAAATAAACTATCACCCGCAGCTGACCACAGTATTACTGATAGACAAGTGGATTGACATTTTAATATTCGCCCTACATATCACGCCTAATTTAGCCGGGCGGTCGGAGTTGCGGTTACAGTGATCAAGGAACCGAGTTCAATACCGCGACGGTGCAGACTTTTTGCTTTTTTTAATATTTTTTTTATTTCATTATTTTTTTTTGTTTGTTTTTGTTTTTGCAAATAGAACTATACAAAATTCGTGATAACAATGTCAATCAATAAGTCATGCAATAGATCCGGTGCCCAGAAGATGGCGCCGCCTGCCGGAAGTCTGCCGGCCTGCGCGGGATGCCGCCGCGAAATTACGAGCAGCCGCTACTTGCAGTGCAGTAAGTGCTCTCAGTATTGGGACCTCGAATGTGCCAACGTACCGGAATGTAGCTTCTTGAATACTATGACAAAGGAGCACAGGGCTAATTGGACATGCCCCGAATGCGCCTGCAAACATCGGAAGGGAGGCGATAATGCCGAGACACCGGTGAAGCTCCAGACGGACAATCCCTACGGCAACGTCAATACCCGTCGCGACACGGCCGGGCACCACGGATACTTCCTGGATGAGAGCGGAATGACCCTGGACGATCAGACGGACGAGGGTGATCCAAGCGCGTTGGAGCAGCTGCCGGCGCCGTCGACCAGGGAAGAGCCGCGGCTGACATCGATGGCTAATAATAACCACCCGCCGCTGGTAACACTCGGCGGGGCGACACTAGGCGAGGCTACACTCGGTGAGGTGATCAGGGAGATCAGACTCCTCAGGGAAGTTATGCGCAAGGAGCTGAAGGCTACGCGCGCCGATGTCGCCTCTATCAGAGATAACTTGCTGCAGTTGTCTGGGAGAGTGGAGCGCTGCGAAAGCTACGTCAACGGAATCGACGGGCGAATGAAGGCGATGGAGGAGCGACTGCGTCGTGATAGCGAGGTTGGCGGGCCGCGTCTTGACGAGTTCGAGCGAAGACTCGAGGCGGCGGAGCGACAGCAGGCGGAGGTGGTTTCCGAGGCTGGCTCGAGCGCGTTCGCGGGCCTGGAACGCACCGTCGCGGAGCTCAGGCTCGAGCTCAACGACCGGGACCAGGATGCGTTGCTCACTGACCTCGAAATAGGTCAGCTTCCGGAGGCGAAGGGTGAAAACGTCACGCACAGCGTCATCGTGCTCGCTGGCCGCCTGGGGGTGACCCTGGACGAGCGGGACGTGGTGTTCGTGGAGCGCGTGGGCACGCCCCCGGCGGGGGCGGGCGAGGCGCGCGCGCGCCGTGTGGTGGTGCGCCTGGCGCGGCGCCAGCTGCGTGACGAGCTTCTGCAGGCCGCGCGCGTGCGCCGCGGCCTCACCGGCGAGGGTGGGGCGAGGGTGTTCGTTAATGAGCGCCTGACCCGCGCGAACCGCCAACTCTTTCGTCAGGTTCGGGAGGAGTGCCGCCGACTCCAATGGAAGTACGCCTGGACCAAGAGGGGTCGCATTTTCGCTCGTAAGAGCGATGGTGCGCAGGTGTTCCAGTTGCGCTCGATGGTCGACGTTGTGAGGCTGTTCGGCAGCCCGTCGCAATGACTGACAGCCCATTATAAATTATTTAAAAAAAACAATAAGTTTCACATACGTTGTCTCACTGAAAAATATTATATTATTCATTGGCTTACCTCTAATATGATCTCGGTGCTTTCTTTCTTTTATTGCTACTTTTTTTGTGTCAGTCTAGTATTAGGAAATTCAATAAAAAATACTATTATAAGCTGTTGCGGGTTGTTCCAATATCATATATTCACGGAAAATAAATACAATTCTATTCTTAACATTTATATCCTAAATATTTACAATTTCATGTTAGTATTGTTGAAAAATATTATTTCAAATTTATCATTTATAACTTCTATAGTAAATGGTCACACAAAAAATACTAACATTACAGTCTATTGGTGTTTATATTACACACATATATCACGGGCCCAGGGTTAAAGAATTTTTTGGTTGGTTTTTTCAATGCAGGATCTCTCTGTACTAAGCATGAGGAATTTATAATGGCAATGGATGACTTGGCCCCGGACATTATGGCTATAAATGAAACATGGTTGAGAGCTGGAGAGGGGGACAGAGCTCCTAAACTGGCCGATTACCGGCTGAGGCACACTCCAAGGCCAAGCCATATCAAAAATGGGCTTGGGGGTGGGGTAGGCTTCTACGTACGCAGAGGTATGAATGTGAGGCCTTGTTCTCACCCTAGCAATGTGGCATCGGTGGAACAGATGTGGGTTTCCACGCGCCTACTCAATAAGGTCATAGTTATTGGCACAGCTTACAGACCACCCTGGCAAGACCCAGAACTGTTCCTTGACGCTATAACTGAGTCTATTGCCTCCTTCACCTGGGCAGATGGACTGATTTTGACTGGAGACTTCAACATAAACCTGCTTGATGAGGGCAGTAGTAGATGCAGGGAGCTAATGCAGTGTATACGCAGTCAAAATCTCAAGCAATTAGTGACTGAACCAACACATCACACTGAGCATAGTGCAACACTGATTGATGTGATTTGCACAGACTTGCCAGCACTCCGGGTAGTAGTGAAATACTCCCCAGACCTGAGCCGCCACGCCATGTTGCTGGCTGAATTCAGAATAAAAACAGAGAAAATCAGTCCTCGATGGGTTACATACCGACCTTACAAAGACATCGTCCTGGAGCAGCTTGAGCGAGATCTGAGCGCCATTAATTGGAGGGGTCTTGATCTCAACTGTCTCGATAACGTTGACGAGCTTGTGGAAGCTTTCACACAATGCGTCATGGGACTAATGAACTTACATGCCCCAATAAGGACACGTAAATTTAAGCACCCCCCGCATCCTTGGATAACTGATACCATCAAGGAGATGATTCGTATTCGAGACAATTACCACAAAAAGTACCTAAAGCAGAAAACCTCAGTCCTCAGAAACAGTTATAAAACTATGAAGTGCCTTGTCTTGAATGCAATTGAACGTGAGAAGACCTTCTTTTTTACAAAACAAATAAATAATAATTTGAACAGCCCCAAAACCCTGTGGAAGAACCTAAAAAGTACAATTCTGCTGAATAAGAAGAATATTGCGGACCTCCCTTCATCGCTCAATGACCCAGATCTAATCAACACGCACTTCCTGAATGTACCAGGCGAGGACAATGTTACAATCTCACAACTTACTTTTTATGAGCACCATAGGCATGAAAACTCTGCTACGTTTTCACTGCACACTGTTAATGAAGACTTAGTCCTCAAGACCATAAAGGACCTGAGATCAAATGCACAAGGGAACGATGGTCTGTCTTTGGACATGCTTTTACTCACATTGCCTTACTCGCTGGGGGCCATTACTGCGATAGTTAACCGGTCAATACTCGACAGTGTATTTCCAGAGAACTGGAAGGTTGCAATTGTGAGACCGTTACCTAAGACAAGTCAGCCTGGTACAGTTCAGGAACTTCGTCCTATAAGCATCCTGCCATGCCTGTCTAAGATATTGGAAAGAATAGTGTGCAGCCAACTTACTGACTATCTCGAAGCACAGAACATCCTCCCACAATATCAGTCTGGCTTCCGGAAATGGCATGGTACGGCAACTGCTCTAGCAGACGTGGTCGACAATTTGTTAGCTGCTCAGGACAGGGGGATGCTAACGATTCTTACACTGCTGGATTTTTCTCGAGCCTTCGACTCGATCAATACATCCCTGCTGCTATCTAAACTGAGATATTATGGCCTTGACAGTAATTCAGTGAAATGGTTCCACAGCTATCTGACACGACGACTGCAATATGTAGAGCTAAAGCAGATGGATGGTACTTCACTGAGGTCACAACCACAAATCGTTACTCGCGGAGTTCCTCAAGGGTCAATATTAGGGCCAGTCTTGTACATCCTTTACAGTGCCGATATTATTAACACCATTGCAAATTGTCGGCATCATCTGTACGCTGATGACCTGCAAGTGTACCTCTCTTTTGCACCGGCTGATTGTATCAGTGCTGTAGCGGGGGTGAACGAGGACCTGGACAGCATCTCTGCCTGGTGCAGTTCAAACTGTTTGTCAATTAACCCCAAAAAGTCGCAATTCATGATCATAGGTTCGCCAAAGAATATTGCTAAACTTAAAGATATAACTTTAAATATTCATATAAATGGAGAACCTATTACAAGGGTTGACACAGCCAGAAATCTAGGACTTGTCATGGATTGCAACTTAAAATTCGAAAAATATGTATCGGAATGTGTTAGAAATAGTTTTTACCGGCTAAAACTCCTTTATAAGTTGAGACCCTACCTGAGTGAGAGACTGAGAATCACCCTCTGCGAGTCCTTGGTCCTCAGCAGGTTTAATTACTGTGACTCAGTGTATGGTCCATGCCTCTTATCAAGAACGTCCAGGCTTATTCAGAGAGTGCAAAATGCATGTGCTCGTTTCTGCTTTACAGTTCCACCTAGGTCACATGTTACGCCATATCTCAATGACGCAAACATGCTGAGGATGGAGGCACGCAGAAGATTGCATTTGACTACTATGATGTTCGGAGTTATCACTACAAAAAAACCGAAATACCTCTTCCTAAAGCTGGAGTGGGCCCGTGATCACAGCAGATACCCCAGGAGGGAGTGTACCCACGTTTTTGCCACTCCAAAACATCGCACCATGGCGTTTCGGGGCTCCTTCAGATTCGCTGCGTCACGGTGTTGGAACGACCTGCCTCCGCCTTTGCGTGTCCTACAAGTGAGAAACACGTTTAAAACTCACGTAAAAAAATACCTTATCTCACTGCAAAAGGCGGGTGGTGCTGATACACTTACCATGGGGTGCTCACGTCGCGCACTGGCGTTGGCGGGCCCGTCCCACCGTAAATAATTCTAGCAATCGCAAATAATACCAGATGTATGGTACATGGTATTTGTTTGGACTGTTTTATTTTTCTTTTCTTTTTCGGATTCGTTCGTTCGGTTAGGACTTGGAACAATTTCTTTTTTATGTTTGTTGGAATGGCCACTAATTTAGTTTTAGTTGTTATTTAATAGTCTAGAATTTAATGTAATTTAAGGGAATGTTGTTGATTGTTTATTTGTTTGCTTATTTCAAAATTCCATTTAATATCGATCACTATTATAAATATTTTTAACCTTTTATTATCTCTTTTGTGTTTTTAACATTGTTTTTTTTTGACAACCATGATTACAATCATTAAAGCGTCCCCGTATTGTGCACCCTTTCGAGAGACACCCAAGTCACATAAATACATTCATATAATAATTACTACATTTTAAGTTAGTGTATTCTCGAAAGGATGTACAATGCCAACAATAGGTGTCCGCGGAAGACCAGCGTCTTGACATGCTCCTTGCGAGCATGTCATGACAAATGCTGAGCGGAAGCCTGTTTTGGCACAGTATTAGTGTATAATATATAATTTAATGTTAACCATTTGTATATGTGCATGCACTGCTGTGTCAATAAAGTTTATTTTCTTTCTTTCTTTCTTTCAACAACAAAAAGTATACTGAGATAAATAAAGACATGGCTTAAAGAACAAGCATCCAACCCAAAATCTTAATTAAATTAATTCATATATATTCACAAACTAGTAAGAAGTGCTAGTATATATTTTTTCTGTCGCTTATAAGCATTGACGCATTGGCAAATAAAAACTAAAAACTTTTTCCTCTATCAGAAAAATAAAACTATGCCATTGGAGAAATCATTTTCCCTAATTGACACTTTTGATAGATTTGCGATCTCATTACGAAACGTTTCGCAACTTAGAGCTTATCCCGTACACGTTTCCTGTCAACAACTCCATTTTGAATTGCAAATATAGTTCCAGTCATACGTTCAAGACTACCCACGGAGTTGTGTAATGACACAAATATTTTTTTTTAGATAAATATAAAAATCGCACGCATGTCACCTAGAAGGGTAGGCAGAAACTACAGTCTTCTGTTTGGTAAGATCTTATTTCACCCATCTCGCTTCTATCACATCCATATATAAATTATTATCTACGCATACATGCTCATTATCTTCCATTTTTATATATGCATTATAAAAACTGTAGAAATTCTAGGGAATACTTAACGAACTTGAATCAGTACTTTGTATTAGCTAGCTATCACAACAATGCGAACTTTTTTAATGTTGTAACTAAACACATGAACTATATCTAAACAAACAAAATTTAAGTGTCTGTTTGTAATGTCAAAATAACAGCTTTTTACTAATTGCATATGAAAGTATATGTTACTCGTATAAGGAGTAGCTTAGGCTACTTTTATTAAAGAAAAATAATTTGGGTTCCGCGCATAAAAATTAAAACCAAAGAAGACAAATTGTAATTAATTATTACACGCAGTCTAAGTCGTATAGAACAGCTAGTAATTGAATAAGTAAATACTCACAAACTAACAATAGTTCGAAGTCGAAGCAATCTTGACTTAGGTCTATGATAATAACAACTTTTTAAATGTTCTTAGACCTCGGATCAACGAAAACTGGTTGTTCCGCCATTTGTCGGAATCCATGAGATTTTTCTAGCATTTTCTATATTCGCTTGTAACGACACTCGAGGGACGAAATAAATTTATCTATTCTCTAAAGCCGCTGCCGCACGGCAATAATATATTTAATATATGAAGAATATATATAATATGAAAACGACTAAATTCCAATTGCCCGGGAGCGTTTTCCTTGGGGATTCAATAAAACAGAAAACATGTTTGTTAAATTGCCCCGGAACGGAAACTAAATTATCGAACAACCTTACGGGAACAAAGCAATATTTGAGTTTGAGCGATGAGCGAGTTAATGCTATTTTCATATTGTTATTTTTTTATCAGCTTTTAAACGGCCAGTGCTAGTCGAGGGCTGTTATTATTATTATTTTTAAAAATTACCCTTGCAGCCTATTAAAGTCTATTGCTAAATATATGTATCCGCATAGATTGCCTCATAGGAGGATATTTGCCATAGTTGCCACGCTTGGTAAGCGCACCGCAGTTTTTTATTTACAGTCGTTATTAGGAAGACGCTGCTGTCCATCTGCTGATTTGTTTCCCTGTCGCCTCTTACGACACTCACGGGATGATATGAGGTAGTGGATATTCTTATACCGCCACTACACGGGACTTGGGGCTTATTTTTGAAAGTTTTCCGTTTTACTGGAAACGAGGCATTCCATCTTAGTCTTCACGAAAAACGCATTTGCATTTTGATTCGTAATCGAGGATAGATGAAGATGTCTATGAGCCACAGCAACCACTTACAATCTGACTGTGTGCTCGTTTGTCATCCTTATCCTATAAAAAAAAAGTTTAAAAATATTTTAAACTTTCGAAAGTAAGCAATTAAAAATACATTAAAGGTACAAGTAAAAAAAAAACAATATAGATAAAGAATAGTAGTCTACAAACCTCTTGAAATAAACTGTATTGCCCAATGGGAAAAATTAACCGCCATTTCTAGATTCACTGAGGTTTTAGTTCAAGATTTTATCCTTACACAATCTCAAGTTCGGTGAATTTTGCTATAACTTGCCTGGGATAGCCCAGTGATGCTATAAAAGTACTCCGTGGCAGATTTATAGCCTCGCGCCATGTTGCAACCGTAGTAACCTACGTACCGTGTTGCTTTTCTAATAAAAAAGCCGAATAAATAAAAAGATACATTTAGAAGTAGAAGTGTGGTTCATGTTTGGCGTGCATATAAATACTGATGTATATTTTCAAGTGTTTACTTATATGTACTGGAATTTCCTTCGCATCATATTATTTTTTTTAAATAAAAATGAAGTGACATAAGAACTTGTAGCTAACTTCATACGAAGAAGGTTACAAAATACAACATCGGTCACTAATAAAAAAAAAACTAGATACACAATCCCATGCAAAAAAGTTCCCTAAAAATTGTCGCCAATTATTATTTTGACGTAATTCTAGTTGAAATAAATATACGTTAATGTAAATTCAACCTTAAATGCATTGCCTAAAGTTGTATTTACAAAGCTACGTACAACTTAAAAGCGCACCCAAATGTTCGAGTGGGCGCTAATTCGGTAAGGACATTTTTGTCACAGATTGTGTATCTAGTTTTTTATTAGTGCTCGATGGTTGTCATCCATGACGACTAAGGTGGAATACCTCACAGTTTGTCATTATGCTTGCTATAAGTACTGGTATTTGGTAGCATAAGTAGGTAAGAGTGTGGAACCTACCCAGACAGACTTCTAGACAGAAAAGAGTCTTACCATCTGTGAAAATTCATTCCATTCTTCATTTAAAAGTTCTAGCACCATCGTACATCACGACAAAATTCGCGACATCATCCACATTCTATACGTGGTAGAGCCATTCTGCAGCTATGTTAGTAGTATAGTTGTAGCACGAATGGGTCGGCTCGACCGGGGAAGGTCCACGCTCTTACAGAATACCAGCGTTAAATAGCAGTTTAACGCTGCTGTGTTTCTTATAGTGAGTATAGAGAACCGGACACCCTTTTTACTGGTAAAGAGGCATTCCATCTTAGTCTTTACGGGTGGCAATGCTGCATTTTGATTCTTTATTGAGGATAGATGTAGATGTCTATGAGCCACAGCATCCACTTACCATCAGATCGACTGTGTTCTCTTTCGTCACTGTTATTCTATATAAAAAACATCCGAATGTTTGGCTGTCCACTACTTTGGGATTTACATACCACCAAAAAGTTTTCCGGATCAAAACGAATTCTTTTTAAAATCCGACAATGCACCTACCATACGTGTTGAAATTGTTCGGGATCACTATAGTAGGAGACCTCATGATGCTAAATGGGGATTTACTCGAGTGTCGTAGCGACCTATTAGATTTTGTAGATTTGTTAAAATATATGTTATAATCACACTGTATTCGATTTTTCACGAAATGTAATAAGTTTCATTGTGTCATTTTACGCTCAGCGCCTACAACTATTCTTTAATTATGCACCCACATCTATTTTGTTATATAGATATATAATATTTAATAATGCACCTAATTTTAGTTGGTAACAATATTAAATGTAACTTATGTAATTTAATGTTAGGTAGAAATAAGTTGACTCAAAAACTTATTGAGTAATTCGAGGAAAATATCGTGTTTACACACATACATGGCAAACACGTCCAAAAATATTTCCATCTACTCTTTTTCTACAATTATCAATATCTACAGATACTAAATACTATTCTTTTTCATTAAAGTCTTTAATGTCAATTTAATATCTATATTATATTAATACGAGAAGAGAAAACTTTGTACCTCATTCTAAGCAAATTGCGCGCACGAAAGAGTGTGAGATTTGGCATAGTTAAAGTTTATTGGCGAAATAGTGCGAAAAAGCTAAAATTTATTTAAAATATGTGTTACAAATTATTGTCATCAAGTAAAATAAAATAAAATAAAATAAAAACAAATTGTTTGCGTTCAATACTGTCAATGTCAATGTTATTATTATTAATATTATGTTGAAATATATTTTTAATACCTGGAAACATTCACAAGATACCTTAGGTATTTTTTGTGATCTTCCGAAGCCTTTCGATTGTGTTCATCATTACACATTAATCAGGAAACTACAACATTACGGTGTCAAAAATATTGCAGTTAGACTTATTATTTCATATTAAGTGACTTTATTACTCCGGATCAGTAGTATTAATGGGCGTTCCGCAGGGCTCGATTTTTGGCCCATTCCTGTTCTTAATCTATATTAATGATTAACCTTATTTTGTAGGGCAAAATCATGATATATTATTATTTGCTGATAATACCTCTTTAATTTTCAAACTTAAACGGTAGTCGGTATTATGACGATGTAAATAATGCTTTATCGAAATTACTACATTAGTTTAACGCCAACAATTTGTTCTTTAACGGCAATAAGACAAAATTTATTAATTTACAATGCCTAATATTAAACATTCGAATACCAATGTATTCTTAAATTCGGAAGAGATGAGTCTTGTAAATACCATGTTTTACCTTGGTATTGCTGTTGATGCGAAGCTTCAATGGGACCCCCATATATCTAAATTAGCTAGCAGACTTAGTTCTGCAGAATATGCTGTAAGAAAGATTACAAGTCTCACAGATGTTGAGACAGCTAGATTATTTTATTTTAGTTACTTTCTTAGCGTAATATCTTTGGAATTTTGCTATGGGGCAATGCGACTGACATTAAAGCCATATTTTTTTGCAAAAGAGAGCCGTGTGAGCGATATATAACATAAATTGTAAAGATTCCCTCAGGGAAAATTTTGTTCAAAGTTTTTAAAAAAGTTTTTAAAAAATTGTAAAAAAGGGTTGTTCTATTATCAAGGAATACACGAACGAAACTAAACTCTGGGAATGAGGCGATCGCTATCATGCTGGTTCTATGAAAATTCGTTTAAAATTTGTACCTACAAACAAAATAATTGTTAAGTGAAATATGTTTACAAAAAGGTTTCTTGCTGGTTCTTCCCAGGACAGAGGTATTTTTCGAAGGTGATTTCTAATGTTTGTTTTTCATTAATGTATTCGCATTATGAATGTAATGAAGACCGTTTCGAGGTACTACGTAGAAAACAAACGCGATGAAATTCGTTAAAATAGTTTTAATATGTGTAGTTTTCGCGTTTACACAAGAAAACTAAAAAATATACATACAATTTAGTTGCCTCATAACCAAATAGACAGAAGTTTCGTTAAAATTATATCATTGTTCGCCTGTAGCAGTCCATTATTGGAGACATAGCTCGAGGCACACTAAGCCCGAGCATCGTCTTCACACTTCTTTGTACTTGTAGTACCAAGGAAGCATAAGGCAGAAGGATATTTTTCTCTTGATATAAAAAAGTTTCTGCTAAAGATGTCATGTACAAATTATATAATATTCAACGTATAATATCCTTGCCTACTTGAAGAAAAATAAACTACTATATCAATAGCATAATTGAATATCACAGCGTTAATACAGAGGTTATTGTTAATCACCTGATGTAAAAAAATAATATTGGAGTGACAAACGAGATATCAATTTTTTTATGGTAGGTGACTGCTGCAGTTTATAAACACCTGAAACCAACATGAGAACTAATTGTAACTCTTAAGGAAGCGTCCATAGAGCTTTAAATAATATGTAGCACTTGCGGATTACCGGCTCCTGCGGCATACACTCTTTTTCTTCTTCTTCAAAAGTGTCGCTAATAAGGCTCTGTAATATAAGTATATTTGTTACACTAATTGTTGGCAACAAATAATATGCTGGTTGGAAGAAAAGTACACGCTAAAATTAAACGTGAATCTCGTTTAGAGCCGGGGTGGCATCAGAGGCAGCTGAACTAAGTAACGCAAATATGACTCTCTGAGAGATGATTACATATTTGTGCCACTGTAGAGACTATCGCTCCATGGGGTTTACGTGCGGTGAAGTTCCTAAAGGAACTCTATCCGCAACTGGTCGTTGCTACTAGTAGCTAAGAGGGCTGGTTCTTTTCTCGCTCAAAGGCTAAGTATAGCCATTCAACGAGGAAACGCAGCCAGTGTTCTTGGCACGACGCCACGGGGAGTAGGGCTGTATGATAATTAAGTTATTAGGTTTAGTTTTTTTATATTATATTTTCTAACGTGAATTTTTAACACTTAACATATTATTAGGTATTCTTTAACACATTTAGCATAAATGAAAATATATGAACACATGGTCCTTCGAGCTGGATATGAGTAAATTGCCTATGGAATATATATTAACTCATCGAACAGTCCGCTTCGCTATACGCTCGTCTTTGATTTTGTATGTCATCGGCAAGCTATATAGTTCGTCATTGTACAAATTATATATTAATTATTGTTTAAGCCAAACAATTAACATTTGAAATTTGCATTCAACACTCGTGTCCTCCCGCTGACTTTGTAAAGGTCACCGTTACCCCACTCCCGTGTGGGTCGCCCGGCAGAGGGCGCGAGTGCCGGACGCGAGTGCGAAGACAGTAGCTTGACAGCAGCGGTTCGGTCGATTACCGTATTTTGGTGACCGCTGCATCGATTTCGCGCTATCAGTTTTTTGGTTTTGTGGTCTAGAATTTGAGTCTTTGTGCGCG
The DNA here is from genome assembly GCA_963668995.1 of Parnassius mnemosyne. Taxonomy (NCBI): domain Eukaryota; kingdom Metazoa; phylum Arthropoda; class Insecta; order Lepidoptera; family Papilionidae; genus Parnassius; species Parnassius mnemosyne. The sequence goes on from CAVLGL010000084.1 coordinate 31,786,536, forward strand.
TTTAATTTACTATTGAATTTGGGTTTCGTGTAGACTGCCTCGAATTAGTTTGTCTAAGTTGTACGTTTCGTGACAAGAGGCTAGTATTGAATTTGAGTGATTAAAGTAATTTAGTTGGTAAGTAATTACGTCAATTTATATAGTGATTGCATTTTGAAGTGCATATTGCAATATTTAACTTGCTTGTGTGACGTGGAACCTTGCGCGCACGCCGAGTGGACATACGGTCTGGAATTTGATGCTCACATTCCATTTCGAGGGCGTGGCCCGGTTAATTGTTTTTGGAAGTCATTGTTTAATTGTACCGTCGCGTTAAGAGCCTTTTGTGTGTTGACTCTGTAGTTAGTTAACATGTCAGCTAGGCTGATTTTGAATTCTTATTGCGGCGTAGTATTTAATATCGTACGAAGGAATTTAGTTTGTTGTTTGGGAACGCTGAACTTTGTGACTCGAGAAGAGACCGCGTTCGTACGTGTGGTTATAATTTTGTTTCTAAGTGAAAATGAATATTGAACTTTGAACGACTGTTCATTATTTGTGTCAGGTGTCACGTGTTTGATTTCGATGAACGTTGAATCGGTTGACTTTGAAGTTAATTATATGTACAATAAAGTTGATAGACTGAAATAGAGAAATGAAGAAAGAAGTTGTCAATTGGTGACGTCCGCTGGAGTGATACCACATTGTGGGGTAGCATCGGACCAGGCCGCTGCCCGATCACCTCAGTTAGGTCAGGTCACATATATAAACACTACCACATACTACTTACATGCACCTACACCTACCTTCCACCTGACCAAGCCTTGGGGCAGTCTTAGCTTCGGAGCCAGGTATGTACTATTTATTTACCTAGCCTTATATCTATTGTGTAGAATAATAAGTCTCCATAGGCCATTGGGCCCCACCCTTAGTTGTCCGTCGAATCTAGCGCTGATGGGCCCCGGGATATTTGACTTTGTCGGGACAGCTAGGGGCGTGTACAATTATACATATACTATTTATATATATAAATTTGAAGCATCATCAATTTGCCTTCAGTTATACGCAATCCAGTGGGCGTTTGTAAACAAACGACGCCGTTTGTAGAGTGACGAATCATAATCTGCCGACGACATGTACAATGTACATATATAGATATGAAATCTTAATCTTTAATTATACTAATACATAAAATTTTTGGTTTCAATTTCAAAGTCTCTTCAAAGTTATATTCACCTAAAATCTTTGTTGTATAAGACATTTTTTTTTTCTAAAGCTTGAAACGACACGAAACCTTTGAGAGAATTCTTTAACACATTTCCTTTACTGTCGGTAAAGGCTTTCCATAAAAATGTTACTGCGAAACTGGATCCACATGAGCATGTTCAACAAAATTACATAACTCTACAGCTATCGGGTTCCTTTTTAAATTTATAGGCAACATAAACTTGATGCGAGTAAATAATGTTTGGATGAAAGCCCGTGTTTATTAGTGACTTTTTTCAATTATCCACGTGTTACCTCCGCGTCTCACCTAAAGAATAATAATAAGAAATATCACTCGTTACTTATTTTTTTAATTAGCTTAGCGCTCGCTGTAAATTTTACTGTACGCGAGCAACCCGGGTTCAATCCCCGCAAACACCAATGAAATTGTTTCTGAAATTTTAAGTGCTGTTTTACCATGTACTCGGCGGCGAAGGAAAACATCGTGAGGAAACCTGCATGACTGATAAATAAAAAAATTGAAGACATGTGAAGTTCCTCAACACGGAATGGGGCAGTGCAGCTGACACTTTATTGCCCTAAAACGCTCGTAGAAATTAGTTAACTTCTTTACTCGGTTCTTGAGACGCTAGAAATACATATTATATTTCAGTTTCTAATCCGCCATTTCACTACTATCATCATTGACTTAAATATTACTAGCGTAAGGACCAGGCCAACCACGCAACTAAATAGCACAAATTCGTAAAATAGCAAATTAATGCTGATAAGTATTTATCGTATTGTGAGTGTAGAGAACCAGATACCCTTTTTACTGTTAACGAGGCACTCCATACTAGTCCTCAGAGGTAGCAATGCATCTGTATTTTGATGCATTATCGAGGATAAATATAGGTGTCTATGGGCCATATCACCCACTTGTCATCAGGTAGATTGTATGATCGTTTGTTACGCATATTTTATTAGAAGGTGAACATTTTGTATCTACATTTGATTTTTCTGTACGAATTGTTCAGCCATATTCTACGATTGTTAACTTAAAGTAACATTGTATGGTAGACCGGGGCCGAGAAATGAGAATAAACTGTCCTCTTAACCGCAATAAAGCTGGCCTAGCTCTGAATGGAAGTGGAGGCCTATTTATTGTACTTAGATTGAGGACTACCTACTTTCTTGCTATTCCGGACAGATTGTTTCGTTTGATGGTTGGGTTTTCCTCTTGTAATAATGAACAGAGTTAAATGCAGCAGATCAGATCAATTCAACTGTGTTCTTTTTTAGTTTAGTAAAATACGATATTTATTTTTAACAACAATACCAGTGAAGCCTTTGCGAACGATCTTAAAAATTTCTTTCAATAAGTATTATATTATTTATTTTATACTCTTTATTGAACATACATTACACATCATCATCATCATTATAGCCCTTAATAAGTCACCGCTGAACATAGGCCTCCCACAAAGATTGCAACAAAGCACGGTCCCGAGCCACTTGCCTCCATCGTCTTCCTGCATGTCTTACCAGGTCGTCACTCTATCTAGTGAGGGGTCACCCTACACTTCGCCTGCCGGTACGAGGCTGCCACTAGAAAACCTTTCTTCTCGATCGGTTGTCGGTTCTTCGAGCTACTAGTCGGAGAGCTGGCTACGAAAACGTGAACTGATAAGGTGTAGTAACGAATTATATATATAACCTCTCCTTGGCAGCTTATAAGTACAGAGCGAGGCCCGTCAGAACTCTCTCCCGGGGCGGAAAGCGTGTGTGTGCGGTTAAAGACGAAAAAAATGATTAGGTGCAGTTCTGAAATTTGGTAGAGTTATAGTGTTTAACTGTAGGAATCTAGGAAAATTATTATCAGAAGTCTAGGTCGGGGCTTAAAGGCTGTCAGAAGTCGACAAAGTTGTAAAGAAATTGTTTAAATTTAAACCACAAGGTGCAGTTCTGACAAATGCATTTTTATATTATTTGTTGCTTATCGAACCTGTATATAAATTGTCAGAAGTCTTAATAATGGCTAAGTACATAAAAACTGATGATATAGTCCGAAGTTGCTGAAGCCGCTATTGAGACGGAGAGCAACGTTTCGAATCTAGTTTTGAGTTAGAATAACAAGGCGAAGGTTAGAAACGCTTCGTTTTCTTTTACGATGCGTTTTTCATAAATAAAGTGTATGAAAATCCCTTTTCTACCTACTTCAAAAGAGAGGTGGTACTCAATTCGACTATATTTTTTAATGTGTTCATATCTTTTTTCTGCGTGACCCATTTCGATGATTATTTTTCTATTTGAAAGCTGGTGCTTCTCATTTGGTTTTACATAAATTTGATCAAGGTCTGACCAATAGTTTTTGAGTTACACTTAATAATTTATATTGAAGTCGGTTGTACAATTATTATAATTTTATTATTTAAAACAAAATACTAGTTCAACTCTTTATGAAACGCTTAAAGCTTTTTATTTAATTTATATGCACCTCGTATGTAATAAAACGGATCGTTACGGAGAACGGAACGTTATTTGACTTTTTTATAGGATAGGGTGACAAACGAGCACATAGTCCATCTGATGGTAAGCGGTTGCTGTGGCCCATAGGCATCTACATCTATCCTCGATTACGAATCAAAATGCAGATGCGTTGTCACCCGTGAGGACTAAGATGGAATGCCTCGTTTCCAGTAAAAAGGGTCTCCGGTTCTCTACACTTACCATACGAAACACTGCAGCATTATGCTGCTATTATGTGATATCGTGGACCTTCCCCAGTTGTGCCGAGCCATTCGTGTTGCAATTTTACCAGTAATATAGCTGCGGCAAGGTTCTACCACGTAAAATATAGAAATGGAACATTAGAAAAGGCAATTTAATTATCTTAGACTATTTACTATTTATATGATATGATAATACGCAAGTATCATAATATTTTTTATAAATTGCTTTTTTTATGATTTTCATTTGAATTCGTTTCTTTATAAATTGTATTCGGTCGTTTCGTTTTTTTATAAATTGAAAATTACAAAAAGAACGAAGTACAATGTCAACCTTTAAAAGTAAAAACTGGTATGTTTCTCAGAAGTTCACTCTCGCTAAATAATACTGACACCGTATACACTGGCGACGACAGGAACCCTCCTGGACACAAAGACGCGGCCCGGTGAATTACCCGGCCGTATATCAAGAGGGCTCGCCGACCATCTGTCATGTTCCCGGGGATAATGTCACGCGTGTTTAGTCGAGGGAGGGTTTATTAAATGTAGTAGGTACGTGTCTAATAGTTGCTAGCTCTATATGGATTCAGGAAAGGATGTTCAATATCTTCAATGCTCTATGTTTGTTATTTATCCGCGACCCAACCGAATTTGTCTGGATAGGATTTGTTAACGTGAAGTTATTTAGATTTATGATAGGCTCACGAAGAAATCATGATATCGTCTCCAAGCTAATTTCACTCATTTCTAAATTAATCTTTTATACAAATAGAATTTAAGTGTCTGTTTGTAATGTCAAAATAACAGCTTTATACTAAATGCATATATATGAAAGCATATACGATACTTATATAAAAAAATGTTTGTCTGTCTGTATGTTTTTCTGTTTGACTGTCTGTCTATTTGTTACGGCTAATTATAAAATGGCTGGAGATTTTGTCAAAATTTTCACTGGCAGGTACTTAGCTGATGTTATAAGAAGTCACTTAGGCTACTTTTATTTTAGAAAAAATTAAAGTAGCCTCAGATCTGTGACCTGAAAAGTAAAAGTAGTGACTTCAACTGAGAAGTTTCCCAGTTGAGGTCATTCCGCGTTGGAGTCCACTTTTTCTAACCACTTCAAAAAAAAGGAGGTCCTCAATCCGAATGTGTTTTTTTATGTGTGTTACTTCATAACTTTTTTCTGGGTATACCGAATTCGATAACTCCTTTTTTATTTAATAGCTGGTGCTTCTCATGTGGTTCCGTGTAAATTTGATAAAGGTCTGACCAATAGGTTTTGAGTTACTCTTAATAATTTATATTTTGAAGTTGTTTGTACAATTTTTTTTTAATTATTGGCCAATAAGTCTCTGCGGCCTGTGTCCAGTATTAAAATGTATGAAAGCTGCTACTTTTTTAATTTTTATGGGGCAATAGATGCAGTATTTATTTTATTCATATTTTCGGGTATGCTATTCTTTGTTTTCACTCTACCATAAATATTAAGGGTTGCAAACGCTTTTGTTTTGTTGCCACGCTTGGCAGGCGGGTTGGCGACCGCAGCTATTATTATTTTGATCTGTTGTCAGGAAAATGATACTGCCCATCACCTGTTTTTTTCCTATGTCGCCTCTTACGACGGAACGAAATGAGGTGGCGGATCATCTTTCACCGCCACAACAAGGTGAACATTTTTCTACTCCCGTTCATGAGTGTAGTGGGTCCCACATTCACTGTGAATAAAATTTATAAGGATTAAAACTATTTTTAAGGATTTTATGGCGTTTAATTTTAACTATTTAATTCCCCGATGTTTTGGGCAATTAACACCCATGGTCACGGGAGGACTGAAATATTTGACGACCTGTTGTCATACTTAGAATAAAATAAGAATAAATGCAGTAGTATACTTCGGTTTCAATTTAATTTTATTAATTATTGGGTCCTTAGCAGATGGTAGCACTCAGCCATTTTCGCTGTTAAAAAATTTGTCTGTTTATTTAACTTCAATAGCCTCGCGAATAATCATTGGTAGGAATCGGTGTTTTATTGCAATGATTTGTTGTCTATCAGATCCTATATAATGGTTGGGACTTGAAAGTGCTTCTTTTGAAGCTTCCTTCCTATGGGCTACCCGAGAAACTGTGCCAATATTTCTCAGGAAAGCGGCGCCGAAAATCGTAACAAACTTGTGTCTGTTGTTGTCCGAGTCTTTGCTGAACAAAGTCTCGGATTGGGGACGACTAAATCTAGTCTAGTTTAATCAACAGAAGATACAAAGAACCTCTTTAAATAAAAAGAACCTCGTTGTCGTATCTTCTCAGTTTCAAGGCACTCCTCTTGTAACCTCAGCCAGTATCGGAATCCTCGGCGTCTACATATCGAGTGACGTGCAATTTCGTGGTCACTTGGAAGAGTAGGCCGAATTGGCCTCTAAAAAGTTTGGCGTGCTCAGCAGAGCGGGACAGTATTTCATGCCGGCACACCGCCTGCAATTTTACAAGGCGCAGGTTCGGTCTCACATGAAATACTGTTCCCATCTCTGGGCTGGGGCTCCGCAGTGCCGGCTCCATCCACTTGACCGCATCCAGCGCGGAGCGGCTCAAGTCGTCGACGACCGAGTCCTTTCCGATCGGCTCGATTTACTAGCGCTGCGAAGAGATGTTGCAACTCTTTGCGTATTTTATCGCACCAACCACGGGGAGTGCTCTGAGGAATTGTTCGGATTAATTCCAGCCGCTCAATTTCACCATCGCACATCGCGACAAAACTCGCGATACCATCCATACCATCTGGATGATTGGCGGTACACCGATGTGCGATTTAGATGTTTCTTCCTCGCACAACTTGCTTGTGGAATCGATTACCACCAGCGATTTTTCCAGACCGATATGACTTAGGGACCTTCAAGAAAAGAGCTTACTTCTATTTAAAAGGCCAACAACGCATCTGCGATTCCCCTGGTGTTGCAGTTGTTCGTGGGCGGCGGTAGTCACTTACCATCAGGTGAGCTGCATGCTCGTTTGCCCCCTCTACTTTAAAAAAAAAGTAAACACGTCAATAGTTACTTTAGACTTCCCTGAGCGTCGATACTTCAGATCAACTTTATGTATTTTTACGCGGGTTTTTATGGAACTTTCCTACAAAGATGCTTAATAAAACCTCACGTAAAAAAGTTAAAATTAAACGTGATAAAATCCGTAACATTAGTTTTATTCCATGTGTAGTATACATCATTATAGAACTGCATTTATGAAACTTTGAAGTGGACTCGAACGTAAAAAAAATATCTTCATCTATTTTATGGACCAATGATGTGAATAAAATATCGCAAATAAACATTATACCGCAAACTCATAGGAGACAATGAAATTCATTATTATTTTGTTAAAACTAAATTTACTTTAAAATGTAAATAATAATAATAAATTTTGATTCCAAGACAATTTACCTTTCTTATATATTAATACATCGGAAGACATGCGCGATATAAAAAAATAACAGGTGTTCTAGACATTATTCACGTGTACCTATAGCATATTATATCTATGCCAAATCCAATCATCTACGTCTAATAGTCTTTTAGAATTAAAAAAAATTGACAGACAGACACCGAGGTGACTCTAAAAGTGACCGAATTTCGCTAAATTTGACACGGAACAGCATTTAATAATGTTATAAAGCTGTTATAAAATGTTTAAGAAATTTATATCTAATATATAAAGATGTAAGTTTCTTTGTTCGTATTTTATGTGCTGCTATAACGTTTATCTAATTGCAGTAAAAATGTGTCAACTTATTGCGTATTGCATAAACATTTATTTGAAATTTTATATCATTCAACTTCAATTAAGGTATTATCATTCTTAATTAAATAATGTAACTCTTCCAAATTCAAAACGGTGTTTCCGCAATAATTTCCTCTGCGGCTGCAACGCGCCGTGTACCTGCTAGTAATTTATTAAATTAAATTTAGGTAAACTATCTTGAAATTTAGGTGATCTGTCAAGATATTGTTAAGAAAATTTTTAGGTAATCCTATTCAGCTGAAAAAAAAAACAATTGTTGTTATTGAACTATGAGATTCGAAACTAAATGAATATAAAACTAGAAGAAGATAATAAGACGAAGAATATAAGAAAATATTTAAAATTGAGGCTCTGGTACAACCCTAGTCCCATTTCTTGAAGACACTATGCCATCGGCTGGAAATCTACCAAGAATGTTATCACATGGCAGAAGTCTTTGTCAGCGGCGCCGAAGAACTATTGTTTGATAATGATCATGGACAAAAAATTTCAGATTCTCTACACTCACCATACGAAACACATCAGCATTAAGCTGCTATTTTACGCTGGTATTCTGTGACTGCGTGGTCCTACTCCGGTCGAGCCGGCACATTCGTGCTACAACCATAAAATAGCTGCAGCATGGCTCTACCACGTAAAAAAGGTTACGCTTATATGTAATAAGAAAAGAGGAAGATAGGAAAATGAAAGCGAAACGACAGTTTTTGATTTTGCTTAAGATTTGCTGAAGTGAAAGTTGCGCTAATATAATTTGTAAATTGTAAATGGAATCTCAAAATACACAATTTAAAGGTATTTGTCCAAGGTATTTCAGCGATATTTGTCTCTATTATATAAAAGTCTTAAGATTAAAGAATACCGGGAGAGTACTTCGAGATTACGCCGCTCCAGACATTCTCTTCCGCTGAACAAAGGCTGACAATTTAGGACAGACTCATAAAAATACCGGTGCGTGCACCGTAGAAAATATCACGGGAAAAATAAAATTATACTGCGAGAAATGTACGGTGAAAAAAAAGGGAAATATACTGGTAACATTGAGGAAGATACTGCGGGATTACTGAGTAAAGTTTGAAGAGTTCGCAAACATACGAGCCGACACGATTCGTGGGGATTACGAAACACAGTTTAAGGGACGTGCCTAGATTATTTTCTTGTTACTGAATGTTGGAGATAAGTGTACAAGTTATTCGAGCCAAGGATTATGTGCTTACGTTACAGGCGTTTGTAAAATTTATTCACTTGCGGCTTTACTCATAAAAATCGACGTCTTTTTAAAAATGCTCTCTCCCTTTCTCTTTCTCTCTCTTTTTATTAAATAACAATAGAAAGAGACAAGTACACATAATTAATACGTAATTTAAGTGTGCTGTAATCAACGATTATTAGTCAGACTGTTGATTTTTAAACTACAAGTTATGAATTTATAATATGAATTCTATTTGATTTATTTTTATTTTATCAAATAGGATATAAGTTATTTATAGAATTATGTACATTTAACACCGTAAACAATAAATACCGTCAACTGTGGCAACATTACTATAATTTTTGACATTTATGCAATCTACTCAAACATAGAGCTAGTTATTTAAGTTTATATCGATTTATTTTGTAAAAAAGATGTCTTTTAGTTGAAACATTGAATTCCACTAAATCTCACATAGAACCGCAATAATAACCAAAAGTATAAGCGGGGTAAAATTGACACATTTTTGGCAACTTTACCTGGCCTACAGTTTGCATTGAATGTGTGTCCCAGAGTGCACGCGAAGTAAAGTTACCCAATCGTCCAAAAGCGATGTATTTATTACTGAATCAATCATCTTCGTTTAAGTAAGTGCTACCAATACATAGGTAAAGTTGTCTCAAGAATTTCAAAAATATTATAGAAACGCGTGGATGTCATCAGGTTTTTAAAAAAATAATCAAACAATTAATCATTTTTTTAAATAATTATTAGGGAACCAAGCAATAGGAATTTTTGTTTATGCATTACAGTTTGATACCTATTGTAAACACAGAACTTTAAACTTTGCCTAAAACAGATTCGTAAGAAGTTGCATTTTTGTTTCTAACTAAATCAACAGACAATAATAGCATCACCTCAAACTAATTTTTGTAACTCGGCTCTCCCCAACGTTTTCTATTTCTTAGTTTGACACGACTTTTTGGAGGCATCTTGAATATATCTGAAATAAGTAATCAAGAAAATTGGACAAGAAAAACATTTCATAAAAGAATAGGAAACTAATCCATATATATTATATTTAAACTTACTACTCTAAATAACTGAACAAAATCTTAAAACAGTTACCACACGAAATCAGATTACTAGTGTGTGCCAAATTTTACAACCCTAGCCATAGCTAAAGTTGCCTCCGTGCTAAGTGAGGTAACTTTACCTAACCTCAAACAACATTACCTTTTCCAATAACTCAAGAAATAAAAGATTTATAGAATTGAATCATTGCACCGTAATAACAATATATCGGCCACAAAAAAAGATTAAAACAATCGGTAAAGTACAATTCAAAAACGTTTAAAAACGTTACATTATGGCCATGTCTTTAATATATGTTGTTCAAAGGTTAAACAGCGTTTATTTTTTTTAAAATTTTATATTGAATCGTGATTATTTGCCAAATACTTGCATGCATGAGCTGTCAACCATATTAGGTAGCCACGACACTCGAGGAGATATAGGTGCAGCGTGTTTCTACCGCGTAAAAGAAGCGGATTGTTTTATTCAATTCCCTAAAATGTGTTTCCTGACTTTTGTCAACGACACACAAAAGAGACTTAATCGACTCCGAAGCACTGAAGCCAAAGAATTGGAGAAAAGTTCGAAGGTGGAAGTGAACAGGATATATAAGTCGAATTTGAAGCAAATCGTGAGAGTAACACGAAGGGTAAGGGTTCATTCTTAAGCCTTTATCTATTGTTCCCTATCCTGTATACTCAAGGGTTTTTGATCCCGTAAGGGATAAATGTTTAATTTGACAAAAATCCGGGATTACTGGTTTTCACCGGGGCGCCGCTTTTAAAAACCTTAAGGTTTTAAAATCGACTGTTCATTTGTATTTATGTACGCGATATCTTTATCAATTTGTGAATCGATTTTGACGATCTTTTTTAATATTATATAGGTTACATTTCAGAGGTGGTCCGTTAAAATTTTGGAGAAAAACTCCAATTCTAGGGATGGCAAAATAAGAAAAGATTTATTTAGTGTAACTATTTGGACCACGCTGGGATTGCGATATTCCGTAGTACCCTCAAAATGGCAAGAAATAACTTTTAATTAAATATAAAAGCTTACCTCAAGGAACTATTATACTATATACGGATTTAAATCTTCTATACCAGAGATTCCCAACCTTTTTTTGATCAGGTACCACGTTGATTTCTTTGTTGTTAGAAGGGACCACAAAGTGAAAGAAAAAACAATGTTAATCTAAGAATAAATTTTAATCACAACTTTTAACATAATTCTACAATAAACTGAAAAGAAGCATTAATATACAGTATTATTTGTGTACTTATTGTAAAAGAAATCATACCTGTTTGGTAAGAAAAATTGCAATTTTGATTGTGACGGGACGCGCGGTGTTGCAAAGCCCGCGTGACGAGAAAATAGTAAATGTGTTGTTTAAAACTATCAAACGTCAAGCACCTCAGCCCCCCACCCCCCCTTCCGTGGCCATGGGTGCTATAAAGCACACTCGTCAGGAATTGAAAAAGTTAAATTAAACGCGATAGAATCCGTAAAAATAGTTTCATTTAAAATAAAAGAGAATAAAAAACATAGCTACTGAATCTGGAATACACAGACAGGCAGACAAAAATTGTAAAAACCATTTTAATCACAAATTTGGCTTCAGAACCCTTTATTTAGTTGCCTGGACTGGTTTTTTCAAAAATATGTCAGAATTGTAGACACGAATTTTCTACAGATTTATTATAATTATGTATAGATGAGTAAGTTTAAACGTGGTTGATCGGATCACCAGGGAAGTACCACGCTCTCACAGAATACCAGCCTAAATTAGCAGCTTAATTTTGTGTTTCGTATGGTGATTGCAGATAACCGGAGACCCTTTTTAGTGGTAATGGAGCATTTTATCCTTAGTTCTGAAGGGATAAAAGAGCACAAAGTCCGCCTGTAGGTAAGTGGTTGCTGTGACCCATAGACATTTACATCTATCCTTAATAAAGAATCAAAATGCAGATGCATTGTCACCCGTGAGGACTAAGATGGTACGCCTCTTTTCCAGTAATAAGGGTCTCCGGTTCTCTACACTCACTATACAAAACACAGCAGTGTTAAGCAGCTAAATTACGGTGATATTCTGTAAGAGCGTGGTCTTTCCCCGGTCGAGCCGACCCATTCGTGCTACAAATATACTACTAATATAGCTGTAGCATGACTCTATTACGTATAAAACAACCACATCACAGAGTGACAATGCATCCACATTTTGATTCTTAATCGATGTTAGAAGTAGGCTGTGTCTATGGGCCACAACATCCACTTACTATCACGTGGACTGTGTGCTCGTTTGTCACCCTTATTCTATAAAAATAAATAAAATAAGTGACTATATTTATGAGAGCTCCAAGCGAGTTAAGTACGAAAATTAAAATGTAGCATCAAAGCGCAAGCAACCAATTGCTTCTGACAAGATGCCAGCTAAAGTCTGAATTGTGTTTTGAATTGATTTACTGTCGCTAATGCGTTTTGCGCCGTTAACTCCGTCCCCTTTACTTTACATATTGTTTGCACGCCCACTTTCGGCCTCACTGTTGTTCGCTTTTGTATATTGTTGTAGTGTATGTTATGTCGTAGTACGATCGTTAGAATTGGGCGAATCGTAATCGTAAATCGATTACGCTGACTATGCCGATGATTTATCAGCTATAGCACTTTCGGCCTAATTTATATCTTGATATATATAATTCTTCTGTACGAGCGATTGTCACTTTACTTCTCTTAAACGGCTGCATCGATTTTGATGAATTTTTTTATCTGTGTTTGAGATCCAGAAAATAGCGTATCGTTGGCCTAAAGGTCTAGATACCAGGCCATAAACTCCAAAAAAAAATAGCGTATCGTTAGTACCTAATAAATAAACCTAAACTTACTGTCATTGATATTAATAAATAGGTATTTTTTTAAATATTTTGACAAAAGTGAAATTTATAAATTATCGGTCAAATCATGAAATAATGTCTTGAATACGTCGCCTGTATCATGAAATGCCCTGGCAGATTACGATTTGCCCAATCCTAACGATCAGACTACGACATATGGATAATTTTGATTACAGTCGCAAGGCAGTAAATAGTATTTATGCTTTCATTATAGGTACCATCTGAGTTTCTTATCAATTGTAAGATCTGTTGTATTTAGTTTATAATATCTTTAAATACCGAATGATATTTTTATCGACTGGAAAAAAGGGTGTAATTAATATGAACGAAGTAGCAGTCTATTCCATGGATACTTTTAAATTTTTTTAAAAGGTAACACTTTAATTATGAAAAAAATAATTGAAAAGGCGACTAAAAATAACGAAACTAATCATGTGCACCCTTATTCACGCGTGGCAAGCTCCAATAAATTTGTAACGCCCTTGATCTTGAACCGGCCGGCCGCTCCCTTCATCACGCGTGGCAAGTATCCATAATTTTTTAACGCCCTTGACCTTCAGCCGCTAGGTAAAAGCTTACCATTAATAATATTAGATTAATTTGATAAGATGTCAATTAAAAACAATAATTCAGAAAATTATCAATTCCGTAGGCTTCTAGTTCGTTCGCTTATTACATCCTATTTTTTGTCATTGTAAAAAAAATCATCTAGTATATCATATATTATATTATATCTACTCATTATGCGTCTGTTAGTGATCGTGTAACGTCTGGATAATTTGACGGATTGAGGTCATGTTCACACAATATATTCGTTTTGTCGAGTCAGTAGTTCCGATCCGATTCCGGTAGGTGAAGCTGGTGTCAAGTTATTTTTTATCTTGTTAAGAGCGAGTGCTTAACTACAATGCCAGCTGGTGGTAAGTGGTGGAAAATTTCTACAAATTCTATATTTTGGACTAAAATGACCCAAAAATACTCACTGACATTAAATATTATGTTGGTTTGGTGAACAAAAAGAAAATAATAAAATCTGGACCCGATAGGTGGCGTTTTGGTTAAGTTATTATAAAAATATTGTAAAAGATCTTTTTTTTTAATAGCATAAGGGTGACAAACGAGCAGTCTATCTGATGGTAAGTGGATGATGCTGCCCATAGACATATATTCTCAATTAAGAATCAAAATGCAGATGCGTTGTCACCCATGAGTACCAAGATGATATGCATCATTTCCAGTAAAAAGGGTGTCCGGTTCTCTATACTCATCGTATGAAAAACAGCAGCATTAAGCTACTATTTCACGCTGATATTCTGTGTCCATTGCGATATTGCGACGCTCTACGTCGGACAAATTGATGCAGCCGATTGCGTCCGTTTTCTTTTCTAAATAACACAGTGTTCGCGCCTAGATAATATATAATAGCATCGGTTTGCAAGAGTGAGAGGATCTCAACGGGAGGAGGGAGCGAACCGCGGCGATGTCATATGAAGATTACCGAGCGGACATGTTACCGAACTTCTATTACGAACATTATTCTATAGATCATCACGTAAGTCACATCATACATTATTTTCATATTTCATTTTGTTAAAACATTTTTTCTTTAATATAAACTTAATATGTACTATCATGTGTTATTCAATAACTATAAATCACATCCGAAAATATTGAAAGAAAACAAAACAAGCAAGAGAAATTAGAAACACTCAGTAAAGCTTTTTTGTCCATCGTCGGTCGCTACCTATCGAGATTAATCTTTGAGACTCGTTAATCCCCGACGAAAGTTATCAAATTAATTACTCTGTGTAAAATGTTTAACTACAAGTATTTTTGAACGCATCTCTTGCAATGCTTCGTTTTCAATATTTTCGTATATTTTTTTCTATATTTTCTTTTAAAAAAAAGAACAACCACACATACATTAAGATTTAATTTAACACATTACGGTAACGTTATGCTCACACTAGAATTAATTTTACGTGGTAGAGCCATGCTGCAGCTATATTAGTAGTATAGTTGTAGCACGAATGGGTCGGCTCGACCGGGGAAGGACCACGCTCTCACAGAATACCAGCGTCAAATAGCAGCTTAACACTGCTGTGTTTCGTATGGTGAGTATAGAGAACCGGAGACCCATTTTACTGGAAAAGAGGCATTCTATCTTAGTCCTCACGGCTGACAACGCATCTGCATTTTAATTCGCAAACGAAGATAGATGTAGATGTCTATGGGCCACAGTAACCACTCACCATCAGGTGGACTGTGTGCTCGTTTGTCACCCTTATTCTATAAAAAAAATCTCCTATATCGTAGAAGCCGTTGCTGACCATGACATCCCTGATGCGAATAGAATAGAATCATTTTTTATTTAATATAGATTACAGCAATACTTATTTAAAGTCATTTTTTACTTTTACTAGTTCAGAAAAAACCTCTATCCTGGGAAGAACCAGCAAGAAATCCAGCAGGACTTTTTTTTAAAAGCACAATTTACAATATAATATTTTATACCACTGTTACGAAAACATTTAGAGACAGCATGGTAGCGATCACCTCATTCCCAGGGGTTATTACCAGTCATGTCAATCAAAATTATCGTCCATGATTTCATAATTTACCCATTTATAATTTCTTATATTTACTCGAATACTGCACATGGAATAAAAATAATTTTACGGATTTTATGGCGTTTAATTTAAACTTTTTTAATTCCCGACTTTTCGGGCGCTTTCCAGCGCTTACGGACACGTGGGTGAGGGGGAGGGAACTGAGGTGTTTGACGTCCCGATGTCATAGTTAATGAAGACTTCCTTCAACTTTTAATTTTTGGTCCGATCTACGCAGAATGAGCTTACAGGACCTTGAAGTCAAGCAGATGGCCCAGCCATATTCTCTATTGTAATTGGGATGTTTTTTAATTTTAATACCCTCATGAATAATCCTTGGTAGGAATCGGTGTTCTTTTGCGAGCATTTGTGGTCTATCAAATCTGATATAATAATTGGGGTTGTACTCTTTAGTAGTATAATATCTCTTACTATACAATTTTTGCTTAGTAAATATTTTAAACCTTTTGATAGATCGATAAGTTCTGCATATTTTCTGGGACTTTGTTGTAAAAGCGTATACATTGCCCCATGAGGGAATTACTGACTCTTTGGAGTCGAGTAACTGATATAACTAACTTGTGTTTGTTCCTAGTATTTACAGAATGTACATCACTATTTTTAATAAAACTATTTTTATTTTTGTGTACATACATTAAATCCTCGTAAATATATTGGCAAAAGAATCCCAGGTCGAGCTAAAAACAGTTATTGGGTCTGGAAGTCGTTATAATTATAATAATACGTATTTAACATAAGAACAAGCATTCAGACTCAGAACAAACGAGATTTCAACCCGCAAAAGCTCACGAACACCTACAGAACATATTTATATTTTAACATTGGTTTAAAGTGAAACTAACTTAGCCAGAAAAAAAAAGGATAAAAAACTAAACGGATCTATTTAAAAGTACACAGTATGTAACAATATTTAGCTTTAAACTTTCTCATAAATAATAATCGGTTGTTTATTACCAGCAATGTGATTTAATAACGGTATTACTTGCATATTATAACTTTACTTCGTTATACAATACAATAAAATTTAACAGTAGTAGAGCCACGCGGCAGCTTTTGCTGTGGCACGGATGGGCCGGCTCGAACCGGGGTGGTACCACGACCTCACAGAATACCAGCGTGAAGTAGAGGTTTACCTCTGCGTTTCGCTTGGTCAGTGCAGGTGGCCGGAGGCCCTTTTTACTGGAAATGAGGCATTCCATCTTAGTCCTCACGGGTGGCAACGCATCTGCATTTTGATTCGCAAACGAGGATAGACGTAGATGTCTATGGGCCGCAACAACCACTTACCATCAGGTGGACTGTGTGCTCGTTGTCACTTTATATCAGGCATCAAGTGTTGTATGATAATGTGTGTAGCTCAGATGGTTAGCGCTCACTGTAAATTTGACAGTACGCGAGCAAACCGAGTTCGATCCCCGCCGGCACCAATGAAATTGTTGATGGCAATTTTAAGTGCTGATTTACCACGTGCTCGGCGGTGAAGGAAAACATTGTGAGGAAACCTACATGTCTGAGAAATAAGAAAAAAAAATTTCGAATACATGTGAAGTTCGCCAACACGCATTAGGGCAGCGCGGCGGACACTTCCTTGCCCAAAAACCCTCTCAGAAATGAGGGGAGGCCTGTGTCCAGCAGTGGGACGTATATAGGCTGTAATTTTAACTTTTAATAGGCATCGAGTACTTAAAAGTTAAGAACATTTGCCCATAGCAAATACCTTAACCTAAAAATATATATGAAATATAAACTTATCACAATTTGGGGAACTTTCTTTATTGACGCGTACCTGTATCGGCGGAACACTACCCCAGAGGGCCATAAATCGGTAACAAGGAGTGTCTCTTTGTGTTGTGCTTTAACCTGGAGGACGTAGTATTTAAAGTTCGTTGACTTGTTAAACTCCATACGTTGCAAATGTAAAGACATCGGATCCTCTATGCGGTATCGACTTCCTTGAAACGCAGGACGTCTTTTCCCGACGTACTTTTGTTAAAACGTTATACATTGTAGGCGGATCCAGATGTTTTGTGCCTTTGATGTCGCTCCCCATCGTCGGTGTGGGGTATTTTACAACATAGTACCACGCCTGTTTACCCCCTCGGGTAATCGAACATGCGGTTCGGGTAGGCACTGTCCAAAGAGCAGCAAGAATTGTGAAATAAGTGATACAAACTCAAATATTTTTACTTTTTTATTTATTTTTTAATTAATATTTATGTTCTTCAAACTATGTGTAGAATTTTACGCAAATCTGATCTTCACAACAACATTTTTAGTTTCATGGATTTCCGCAAAGTAACGCCTGGGAAAGTAATCTCTTATGAAACATACGGAATGATATGGAATGTTGAATGTTCGTACACTATCAACACATAACTGTTACTACTGCATACATATACAGTCAAAGTATTTACTATTTACTTTTATATATTTCCATAAATAATGCAAATTCTATGAACTAAGCATGCACGCGACCCTATTAAAGCCACCGACGCAATTAGTTGCTATTTTATAAAGCTTTTCATTTTCATGTTGTCTCGCTGCTCGGTGTCAGCTTAATTAAAATATTAGACTACCCTACGTTACATTTCTATTTCACATTTTAAAAGTACATCGTATGCATAATGAATGCAGGAATAATTTATGTTACAATTTACCGCCATGAAAAAAATTAAGCTTTCAATTTAAATGTACATGTGTTTGTTAGCCAGGAAGCTGTTACAACTTCTTTATGAGGTAGTAAAGTCCAACGTTGGACGTAGGCATTGCCTTTTGTATGAAGAATTTGCCTAAACCGTTAAGCTTGGTTGACGGATTGACGATGATAGTTCCAGAAATCTTTCATCTTCCACGCTACTCCTATCTCTGGTCTGGCTTTTTTACGTCAGTTTTTTTTAATATGAGAGAGGACAAATGAGCGTGCGGCTCACCCGATGTTAAGTCACGATCGCCATGAACAACTGCAACACCAAGGAATTGTGGATGCGTTGCTGGCCTTTTCAAAAGGTGTAGGCTTTTTTTAAAAGGCACCTAAGTCGTATCGCTGGTGGTAGTTGATTTACACAAGAAAGTTGTGCAAAGCAGAAAATTTCTTGTAAATCACACAATGGTGGACCGCCAATCATCCATATGTGCAATGGTGAAATTGAGCAGCTGGAATTAGTCCGAAAAATTTCTCTGAGCACTATTCGTGGTAGATGCGATAAAATACGCAAAGAGATGCAACATCTCTGCACAGCGGCAGTGAGTTAAGCCGATCAGAAAGAGCTAGGTTGTTGACGATTCGAACCTTACAAGGCGTAAAGTTGCAAACGGTTTGTCAGCATGAAATAGTGTTCCGCTCTACAGCTTTTTAGAGACCAATATAGCCATCCCTTCTAAGTGACGTCCTTCGATATGTCAACGCCGAGAATTCCGATGCTAGCTGAGGCAACGAAGGTAGTGCCTTGAAACAGAGAAGATACGACAAAGATGTCTTTTTAGCAGTAAATGCGCAAACTTGTGTCTTCTGAGGATTACTGAATTAGATTTAGTCGACCTTAATCCGCGCCTTTGTTGAACAAAACTCGACTTCAGACATAAGTTTATTAGACCGAGAAATATTAGCACGGCCGGCGTATAAGAGATCGCCAGTGCTGTCATATACATTACAATGAATGTTACTGGTTTTTAACACATCGTTGATATGAAGAAAGAACAGTGTAGGCGTAAGCATGCAGCCCTGTGGAACACCAGCGTTAATGGGCTTGTGATCGGAGCATGCACAGACAACGCCAACATTCACAGGTTTGGAGTTGGAGCATACACCGTGGACTACAACCTTAATGCTACGATCTGAGAGAAAACTGGAGATCCAATTGCATAATTTCTCGGAAAGACCCTAAGATGGAAGCTTCAATAAGTACTACATTTTTAGTATCAAGTAGCGTTTTGTGCCAAACCCGATCGAAGGCTTTCTCTATGTCCAAACTAATCGCTTAGTCCTTCCCCTTGGAATTGACCGTCTGGCCCCCATCGGTGTGTTAGGTAAACAAGAAGATCACCGGCTGTGCGACCCCGTACTGGCGGTCACTAATCAGTTGGTGCTCTTCAACGTACCACATGAACTGGCAGTTAACAATGGATTCCATTACTTCCGAGAACAAGAAGGTGATGGTGATAGGCCTGTAGTTGAACAGATCAGAGCGGTTACCTTTTTTAGGTATCGGTGCATGAAAGCCGTCTTCCATGAATTTAAAACTGCGCCTTGTGAGTAGGAGTATCGGAAAAGACGCTTAGGACCGGTGGCAACTCTGGAGCACAATTGGGGGGATTCCGTCAGACCAACTCGACTTGTGGATATCCAGGGAGATAAGTGCTTCGCGTACTGAGCACTGTGTGAATCACACATCAGGCATTCGAGAGTCAAGTTGGACGCAAAGAAGTGAGTCTAAAAGGTGGGATTTATTTTTTTCTGTGTGGGCCAGTGAGTCGTCCTCCATGTGCGGAGATGGAAGCAATGGCTTACAGAAATTCCCTTGAACAGCCTTTGCGAAATTAACCAACAATGTAACAAGAACCGTTACAGATCCGAAGCTAAGCGCTCGCTGTCAATTTCACAGAACGCGAGCAACCCGGGTGCTATCCCCGCCGGCACCAATGAAATTGTTAATTATCGTTTCCGTTCATGATTTACCACGTGTTCGCCGGTGAATAAAAATATCCTGAGGAACCCTGCGTGACTAAGAAATTAAAAAAAAAATATTTCGATGACATGTGAAGTTCGCCAACACGCATTGGAGCAGAGCATCACTCATTTCCTCTTAATCACACCTTTAAAACACTCTCATAAATGAGAGGGTTTTAAAGGCAAGAACCTGTACCCAGCAGTGGGACATATATAAGCTGTAAATTTACTTTACTTTTAAATCTTACAAGTTTGAAGAGCGGGGTCGATGGTTTTTTACGCGTATTGAAAACCTTTCAATTTAAGATGTTAACACTCGTTCACATTTAATTTGCACCCGAACACAAGATGGCGCCGTCTGCACTCGACGACTTCAGCCTCTTGAAAATCTTTGAGCTCGAGCCGCTGTTACGTTTGCTTGTTAGGGTTGCCTTTCACTGCTCTGGTTGCTTATTATAACGCCTCTGTATAACATTAGTCCGACTTCTGACAGTAGGGTTGCCTATTGTCACTTCTCTAAATATTTTTCGATATAAATTAATCAGTTTGTTATATTGAAAATATTTTACATTTATAATTATTTTTGTGGCTATTTCATTGTAAACCAACAATTCGTTTCTTTGCATTCCATTTGTCATTTTTCCGTGGATACTAAGCCACTCGGTCGTTCATTTAATAATGATACATTGTTAGGATTGAGTATTACGTTTTTTTTTTAAGTGGAGAGAATTTTAAAAACATAAATCACACATGGACAAATATCCAGACATAAAATATTTTTTTTAGGTCATACAAACACTTGTATAGTGCGGGATTCAACCAAACGGTTTCGCAGCGTTGCAGCCTAACCCTTATCCACTATGTCTATCAAGTAGCAAATACACAAGGAGGAACAGCTAGACGAAAAAGCCTTCTTTGTAGGCCACACAAAAACTTTTTTTTTACGTGGTAGAGCCATGCTGCAGCTATATTGGTAGTATAGTTGTAGCACGAATGGGTTGGCTCGACTGGAGAAGGACCACGCTCTCACAGAATACCAGCGTAAAATAGCAGCTTAACACTGCTGTTTCATATGGTGAGTGTAGAGAACCAGAGACCCTTTTAACTGGAAAAGAGGCAGTTCATCTAAGTCCTCACGGGTGACAACGCGTCTACATTTCGATTCACAAACGAGGTTAAATGTAGATGTCTATGGGCCACAGCAACCACTTACCATCAGGTTGACTGTGTGCTCGTTTGTCACCCTATCCTATATAAAAAAATACTTATTCCTTGAAGAACTCGAACCAACGACCCGTAGTGCCGCAACTAGTTAAAGTCAAAGTCTAATGTTTTTATTCAATTTAGGCTTGTTTAAAGACAGATAGATAGATTGAAAATTATTTATTGCACTCAACACAATTTGTTTACAAAGCATTGTATGCCTTTTCCGCGTTAAGTTCGCCTTTGCAAAAGCGACTTAACGACGAAAAGGCTTTCTCTGCCAGCTAACCTTTGGTAATGCGGTGAGAGCCGCTACAGAAAAGCAAGTTCTTAAGAACGCCAGAATCTGCAACCGGCATGAAACTGGAGTCTTTTATTTTTAAATGTTTACGATTTATTTTACACTTTGATTATAGTTTTTATTTTTTGTAGATTAAGGTTGATAAACGTGCAAACAGCCTACTCATGGTAAGTGGATGTTGCGGGACACAAAGCATCCACATTTTTTTATTCATCAAAATTCAGATGAGTAGTCACTTCCGACGATTAAGATGGAATACCACGTTTCCAGTAAAATGGGTCTCCAGTTCTCTGCATTGACTATATGAAACACAGCAGCATTAAACTGCTATTTCACTCTGCTATTCTGTGAGAGCGTGGTCCTTTCCCGGTTGAGATGACCAGTGCTACAACTATAATATAGTCGCACCGTGGCTCTACCACATGTAATTAATTTAATATGAGAATACATTTTTCATATTATCCGAATATCTTTTAATGGCTATTATAGATTAAAAAACATGTAATAAGTGAAACTTATAAACGCTGTTGGTGTTCGGGTAAAATAAATAAATAAAATAAAAGGGGTTTAGGTAAACCATTGCACTATGCAGTGTTTGTTTTTTGCGCGTTGTATAATATTTGAGCACATCCGAGTCAGCGTATATGCTTTTGTTTTTAAATTCGCAATATTCCGACGTTGAATTAATAAAATACGAAAAACTAGAAAAGTGAGCGGCGATTTAGAACGTGGTTATTTCAAAAATATTTTAACATACTTCAACACTTGTAATCTGTCGTAAATATACTTACTCGGTGTTACGGAAATTAAAGAATAAATTAAAATTGACACAAAATGAATAAACCGTTACCATTACAGCGTATCCAAAGTCTCAGCCTCATATTTTGACGGGACTTTCACTGGCAGATAGCTGATGTCATAAGGAGTAACTTAGGCTACTTTTATTTTAGAAAAATAATTAGGGTTCCTCGCAAAAAAATTAAAACCCTAAATTACACGCGGGTGAAGTCGCGGGGAACAGGTAGTAATGAACAAAAGTGCCGTGATAATCTTGGATCTTGGATATCCGGCGGATGGTAAAGTACCAACCTATTGCATTCCATATGCTACAACGAGGTTCTACCACATATAAAATCTTTCGAAGCTACATGTAATACGCGACTATACATAACATTTGGCACGGTTCCACATTTATATGTAAGCCAAGTCGCGTAATTCAATACGTTAGTCCTGTATCCTATTAACAAATCTTTAGTGTTTATCTTGCTAGAATTTTTAATCCCACACTCTTCCTCCTACTTCAATAAATATTGTATTATTAGCCATAAACTGGCATACAGCCAGTACTAAATAACTTAAAATTAATAATTTTGTACAACCGACTTCAATATAAATTATTAAGAATAACTCAAAAACTATTTGTCGGACCTTAATCAAATGTATATGGGACCACATGTGACCCACCAGCTTTCAAATAAAAAAAGAATCATCGAAATCGGTTCACCCGAATAGTTATGAAGTAACACACATAAAAAAACATACAGTCGAATTGAGTACCGTCTCCTTTTTGAAGTCGGTAGAAAAAGATAATATTGTCAATAAAATAAAATATTTTTATTTTTTCGAGATAAGATAAGGTATTTTTTATGAAGTGAGGTTACATTGACCGGAGAAGAATCGGCGAAAGAAATTCGGCAGATTCTCTTTTTTAACCGACTTCAAAACAGGAGGAAGTACTTAATTCGACTGTATTTTGTATGTGTGTTACCTCAGAACTTTTTTCTAGATGAACCGATTTTGATGATTCTTTTTTTTTTATTTGAAAGTTGGTGCATCTCGTGTGGTCCCATATTATATAAATTTGATCAAGATCCCACCAGTACTTTTTGAGTTATCCTTAATAATGCGTATTTAATTGACTTCGACTACATTGATGATGTTCTCATTTTATTTATACTGAAGTCGGTTGTACAAATTTTTTAATTTAACACTTGTTTGTGGTAAAACCTTTGCGTTTATTTGAAACAATTACATTAATTTAAAATGGATTTCGAAGCTCATAATAGTCTTGGACTTTAGGTGTTTATGAGGGACTTATAACAATAAAGGACGTGCTGAGTTACTTGACTAAAATGTCGTGAAAACGACTAATTGGATATTGGGCTTTTGATTGTGTAGACTAAAGGCTAGCCATCTACCACTTCCTTTACAGTTTTCCATCTATACTCATAATTTTTAGGTAAACGTGATCTGAGTGGCAAGCTACTTTTTTGAACTCTGCCTACCACTCGGGGATTACAGGCGTGACATATTTAAATGTATCAAAGCCATTGTTACTTGCATAGAATATCGTAAAAGGTGACTAATGGGATATTGAGTTAGTGATTGTTTAGGCGATAGGATTACAAGTATAACGTAAATATATTTTAAGAATTTATATGTGGTAGAGCCATGCTGCAGCTATATTAGTAGTATAGTTGTAGCACGAATGGGTCGGCTCGACTGGGGAAGGACCACCCTATCATAGAATACCAGCGTAAAATGGCAGCTTGACACTTCTGTATTTCGTACGAGTATGGTGAGTGTAGAGAACCGGAGACCCATTTTACTGGAAAAAAGGCATTTCATCTTAGTCCTCACGGGTGACGACGCATCTGCATTTTGATTCTTTATTGAGGATAAATGTAGACGTCTATGAGTCACAGCAACCACTTACCATGAGGTGGACTGTGTGCTCGTTTGTCATCCTATTAGCAATGAGTTGCAGCACTGGGGGCCGCGGGTTCCAATCCCGCACGGATCAAGTATTTTATTCGTATGACCTACATATAATTGTTCCGGGTCTGAATGTTTGTACTTGTGCAATTTATGTTTGTAAACTGTCTCCACGATACAGGAGAAAATTCTAGTGTGAAGGTAACATTAAAAAAAAGCTGTGTATGTACACTTACCACTAAGTAGGTATTTGTGATATTATAAACACCATCATTATATTAAATACCCAGTTAAGTCTTATCCTAGTTTGTACCGCAAAGTGCACCGACCACGCGTAGAATAATGTGCCGGATAAAATGGCTTTTCTTGCGGTTCATTTTAAATCGTCTACCGGACACTTTAACGAAGTGCAAGGAAATAAGTAATTGTTAAATAAAATATGTTACGCTTTCATACTTTCCTGGTGTCTTTGTTAAAATGAAAATAGAAGAAATTTTATAACGCTCCACTAGAAAGTATAAAGTTTAGAATGTAATATAATGGATGAGGGACACATACAGGGTATATTGGACAGTGTTGGGTCCTACACTCGTGTACGGAAGTGAAAGTTGGGTATGGCAGAAGAAACATGAAGGCAGAATAAATGCAGTTGAGATGAGAGCTCTAAGTAGTATGATAGGAGTTAAACTGAGTGACAGGATAAGAAATAGTGGGATAAGGAAACGTTGTGGTCTGAAAGAAGATGTAGTGACAAAAATTGAGAAAGGTATGCTAAGATGGTTCGGCCATGTCGAGAGAATGAATGAAGAACGATTGACGAAAAAAGTGTATAAGGCGAGTGTGAATGAAAGTGTTGGAAGGGGTAGACCTAGGCGGACATTTCAAGACCAAATCAGGGACGTCTTGAAAAAAGGCCAGGTCAAGAGTACCCTAAGCCGTAGAGCATTTATGAAGGGAATAATGAAAGTGGACGAAGCGAAACAAGTATGTAAGGATCGTAGCAAGTGGAAAGAAGTGGTCTCTGCCTACCCCTACGGCAAAGAGGCGTGATTATATGTACGTATGTATGTAATATAATTATAAAGTAGCGAGTCGCTTTGTGTGGCTCCTATAATAAGAGTGACAAACGAGCACACAGTACACCTGATGGTAAGTGGTTACTGTGGCCCATACATCTACATCTATCTTCGTTTGCGAATTAAAATGCAGATACGTTGTCAGCCGTGAGGGCTAAGATAGAATGCCTCTTTTCCAGTACAAAGGGTCTCCAGTTCTCTACACTCACCATACAAAACACAGCAGCATTAAGCTGCTATTTTACGCTGGTGTTCAAGGAACTCTTGTTGCTGTAACAGTATGCTGTGTCGGAAGCCTTTTTGTTTTTTGAAGTTTTTTATTTGTTATTAGTTTTTTTTACAAAGGAATTGTTGATTTTTAACTACCTCAGTGTAGTGTATCTCACACGGTAATATATATTAATCTTAAGTTTTAATTAAAATAGCCTAATTAGTCATAGAAGGAACAACACGCCTCTTTTGACAACTTCTAACATTAAGTCCAACGTTATTAATAAAAATGCATTTTAAAAACAGTTAAGTAGCGATCAACCACGTGTACATTAATATTACAATAACCATTTCTATACTGTCTTAGTTTTGGTTGTTTCGTATGGTGAGTGTAAACAACGGGAGGCCTTTATTAATGGTTATTGATCGATGATTTGTAATCGAGGATAGATGTACCATCAGCTGAATTACATATGTGCTTGTTTGTTACCCTTATTCTATAAAAAAGGCATACATAGTTACGGTTACATCAGCATCACCCACGAATCAAATTTTGCTCTGTAGCATCACCCACTATACTGATAAAGCGACTGTCAGCATAAATATCTTAACGCTGAGTGTGTAGTAATTTTAGTAGACAGTAGGTAAGCATAGAGTTAATGATTATAAAAAGATAACACAACAAATTCACATCGCTCTCGGTGAACACGTGTTTTTAATAAGTTTTTAAAAGACTCTCGGCAGTCGGCAATTCCCCAAACTAGACCACCTTGTATATTTTCTGGGCCTTTGTTCTAGAAGCTAATACTCTTACATTGTCCACAAGAATAAGTTACAGACTTTGTGTAGTCGAGTAACTGTTATTAGTATTACCGGCTTGAATTTGCACTTAGTGTTAACAGAACGTACATCATTTGTTTTTATTTAAATTCTTCAGTTTTGTATAGATATATAAAATTTTCGTAAATACATCGAGAGACCAACGCAAATTTATTTATTTATAACTAGCTGGTACCCGCCGCGTTGCTGCCGCAAATGAAATTGAAATAGTTACATTGTTAAATTAGGAATAATAAAACATTCTTTGAAGTTGAATGATATAACTTTCAAATAAATTTGTCGGTGCTATATGCGCGCCACCTACTGTAAGTTAATTGTACTATGTCCATTACCATCGTGCAAGCAATAAGTTGACAAAGTTCTGCCGCAATCTGATGAATGCAGCGCATAAAATACGAACAAATAATAATTAATTTTTATATATTATATTATCTCTGAGGGACTAGTAAACCTTTTTTACGTGGTAGAGCCATGCTGCTGCTATATCACTGGTATAATTGTAGCACGAAGGGGTCGGCTCGACCGGGGAAGGACCACGCTCTCACAGAATACCAGCGTAAAATAGCAAAGTAACGCTGCTGGGTTTCGTGTGGTGAGTGTAGAGAACCGGGGACCCTTTTACTGGAAACGAGGCATTCCATCTTAGTCCTCACGGGTGACGACGCATATGCATTTTGATTCGTAATCGAGGATAGATGTAGATGTCTATAGGTCACAGCAACCAC
The DNA here is from genome assembly GCA_963668995.1 of Parnassius mnemosyne. Lineage (NCBI taxonomy): Eukaryota > Metazoa > Arthropoda > Insecta > Lepidoptera > Papilionidae > Parnassius > Parnassius mnemosyne. Next base: position 31,813,761 of record CAVLGL010000084.1, read on the forward strand.
TTACTATCAGGTGGACTGTGTGCTCGTTTGTCACCCTTATCCTATAAAATAATTTATAGTTTAAAATTAAAAATTTTGTACAGCCGACTTCAATATAAGTTATTAAGAATAACTCAAATAACTCAAAAACTATTCGCCTGACCTTGATCAAATTCATATGGGACCACACGAGAAGTATCAGCTTGCATATAAAAAAGGAATCATCGAAATCGGTTCACCCAGTAAAAAGTTATGAGGTAACACACATAAAAAAAACATACGCGTCGAATTGAGTACCATCTCCTTTTTGGAAGTTGGCAGAAAAACCACTAAATGAAATTTTCTGAGTTAACAAAACATAAATATGTTTTTTTTTTCAAAATAGCACAGACATGAGACTCTCGGCTGTTTCCACACGACCGCCTATTCAGAACTCGCGCCAACGCAATTAGTTGCCGCCTCGTGTTCATTTAGTTATAATGCTAGACTCGCGCTACGTTACACACAGCGTCCCCATCCCCACACACACTTCAATTACAACTTGAAATGTACGCTGCCTAATGAAGCCATGAGATCTTAATGGTTAATTCAACTTTAGCAGATTTCAAAAAGGGAAGAGGTTCCCAATTCGACTGTTTATTCTTTTCTACCGACTTCAAAACGAAGGCGATACTCAATTCGACTGTATGTATTTTTTTTATGTGTAATAAAAAGTCTATGTGAGAAAAAGTCTTTTTTATGAAGTGAGGTTAAGCTGACCGGAGAAGAATCGGCGAAAGGAATTCTGCAGATTCTCTTTTTTAATCGACTTCAAAAAGGGAGGAAGTACTTAATTCGACTGAATTTTTTTATGTGTGTTATCATAACATTTTTCTGGGTGAACCGATTTCGATAATTCTTTTTTTATTTGAAAGCTGGTGCTTCTCATGTGGTCTCAGATCAAGGTCTGGCCAAATAGTTTTTGAATTATTCTTAATAATTTATATCGAAGCCGATTGTACAAAATTATAAATTTTAAATTATTTATATGTATGATGTTACGCGATATCTTCGTCAATTGTGAACCGATTTTGGTAAATGTTAAATAGTTTTTTTTTTATAGTATAAGGGCGGCAAATGAGCACACAGTCCACCTGACGGTAAGTGGATACTGTGACACATAGATATTTACATTTATCCTCTATTAAGAATCAATATGCTGATGTGATGTCATCCTTGAGTCCTAAGATGGAATGCGTCGTGTCCAGTAAAAATGGTTTCCGGTTCGGACCCATTTTACGGTGTAGACACTCACCATACGAAATACAGCAGCATTAAGCTGCTATTTTTCTAGTGTACGTATGTGCATGCATTATATAAATATATACTATACACCATTTATTGATACAACTACCCTATAACATTTATTCAGTGTGCATTAACTGTGTTTGTTAGCACTGCTCTCTAGCTAGTATCTATACATACATACTATTTATATTATATCATGACAAGTTAACTGCCCAAACTCACTCTCTGTTCTTCCCAAGGTTAGCTGGTAGAGAATGCCATATAGCATTAATCTCGCCTTTTGTAGAAATATTTGGTGCAATAAAGAATAAATAAATAAATACTACATACAAATAAACAAAATTGAAGTCTGTTTGTAATGTCAAAATACGAGTAACAGCTTTTTACTAAATGCATATGAAAGTATTTACGGTACTATGTCTAACAAAAAACAATTTTTAAAAGATTTATCTGTCTGTTTTTTCGGTTAATCTACGAAACGGCTGAACCGATTTTGACGGGATTTTCACTGGCACATAGCCGATGTTACAAGGAGTAACTTAGGCTACGTTTATTTTAGTAAAAGATTTAGGGTTCCGCGCAAAAAATTAAAATCCATGAAATCTAATCGTCACAAATTCCACGCGGGCGAAGTCGCGGGGAACAGCTAGTATTGTAAATAAGTGTGTAATTCGTAGTTACTTGTTAGTGACGTCACAAGGCTCTAACTGAAAACCAGCGCTGCCTTTGCAGCATTATGCTGAGTTGGAGACCTGTTTGATGTCATATTTTCATTTTAAATACTTTTATAATTTGTTTTTTTTTGTTTCATTATTAGTTAACGATGTTCATATACCGCTTATTAATAAATTTTAAAGCGTAAGCAGTCTTAGACGTGTTCATGCATAATTTTGCCCCTTGCATTTGTATATTTCTTGAATTGTGTGTAAAATGTGTATATCAAATAAATAGTTCTTTATTTCTTTATATTTTATGCTGTTTTCTGTGAGAGCGTGATCCTTCCCCGGTCGAGCCGACCCATTCTTGCCAAGACCATAATATAGCTGCAGCATCTACCACGTTTAAAATGAATTAATAATGTAGCTATTTAGGTTAATCAAGGTACAATCAAGGTACGTAAAAACATTACTCACCTCACGTTAATTCTCCCAGCTGATGTTTACGCAAATGTTAGATAATACCTTTAAATCAGTCATCAATACTCCCAGACACTTGCTGTCGGCAGTATCGCTTTGCAGATGCTTTAAAACTTCCAAAAAAATTACTCAATTTGACTTACATTCTGAAAGTCCAATTTTATATATGTTAACCAGGCAACTATTTTAAAACATTTATATATTTATTATATATAAACATTATTATATTAATATTTTAAAACAAGGCAGACCAATCCAAGGGGCCCTGGGGATCTTGGACTATTGTGTATTTAAAATACTCTAGAAACTGATAAACTTGTATTTAAAACTAATTTCTAAATAAAATGAGTCTCTGAGAGATGACTACATATTTGTGCCATTTGCTGTAGAGACTATCAGTCCGTGAGGTCCACGTGCGGTGAAGTTCCTAAAGGAACTCCATCCGCGGCTGGTCGTTGCTGCTGGTGATAACCATTCAGCGGGTAAACGCAGCCAGGTTTCTTGGCACGATACCGCGGGGAGTAGGACTGTATGATAATTAAGTTACTAGTTTTAGTTTTTTTTCATTATAGTTTTTTATTTTACTTAAAAATAAAAAGGGTTGTCCTTTTTTGAGTAAAAAAAAATTAAATAACATTCAACATTAACATTAAAATTTCACCGCAGTCCAACTGGCGACATATGGTTAGCTAACTGATATGATTATGAATGTAAGGAATCAAAATTTAATTTAATTTAATTTTAATTTGTATTTGTAACACATATTACATGTACAGACATAAGCTAGTAGTACTCGTACCAGTTACTCGACTCCACCGAGTCAATAATTCATTCTTGGGGCAATGTATATACGCTTTTACAACAAAATCCCAGAAAATGTACAAAATTTAACCTATTCAAAGTTCATAAACTTTATAAAACAACATTTGTATAAAAAGGGTTATTATAATATTAAGGAATTTACGGATGATAATAACCCCTGGGAATGAGGTGATCGCTACCAAGCTATTTCTAATTTGTTTTGTGTGGTTAATTGTGATTACAAGCTGTTATTTAGAAGGAAAAAAAGTCCCGCTAGGTTTCTTGCTGGTTCTTCCCAGGACAGAGGTTTTTTTCGAACCAGTGGTAATTAAACAAAATAGTGACTTTCAATAAGTATTATTTATAATCTATATTGAATAAAAAAGTTTCTGTTTCTGTAAATTTTAGCATTCTGCACTCCTCCATGTGTAATTCTCCGTATGAATGTAAATAACCCCTGGGAATAGGGTGATCGCCACCATGCTGGTTCTATGAAAAATCATTTAAAAATTGCATAAACAAAATTATTGTTAAGTGAAATTATGTTTAAAAAAATCCCGCTGGGTTACTTGCTGGTTCTTCCTAGGACTGAGGTATCTTCCGAATCAGTGGTAAATAAAAAATGACTTTCAATAAGTATTATGTAATAATCAATATTGAATAAAAAATTATTCTATTCTATTCTATTCTATGCCCAAATGCTTAAAAATGAGTACATAGGTTTCTCTTCACGTATTAAAATATGAGAGCATACGAGACAGTAGATGACTGTCTAACATCTAAAGTCTAAAATTAAATCCCAACCCCAAACATACAACTGAAAGACTTCTAGAAATTATGAGATCATACTGCGTCGATCGCAAATTAATAACTTTAATCTGAAGGTAGCCGTAGTTAACTATGATATCGGGACGTCGAACATTTCAGTCCCGCCCGTGACCATGAGTGGTGTAAAGTGCTCGAAACGCCAGGAATATAAAATAAGTTAATATACGCGATATAATCCGTAAAAACTAGTTTTATTTAAATTGTCTACTGTGTTTAAAAAACACAATTTCAAAAATGTATCATTCATTATTTTAACGTGGAACACTCAGAGAAAAACTTCTGAATGATTACTTAAGTGTTACGTTTTGCTGGATTTGGCACGGAACACTAAAAAGATCTTTAGTCGGGCAAATAAAGCGAAACGTTGCTCCGTACTCGACAGGCCGTATGTATAACATCAGCGTCTTAAAATGGCTTTTGAATGTTTCTAAGAAAACATACGTTTTTCTTAAAACAACTGACGTTGCTTTCTAAATATATATGTAGTGTAAATTGTGTACAAATTAATAAGGAATACACTGTTTATGCTGCTAAATTGATTATAATATTACGACTGAATATTACTAGTTTTGCAGCCCATATATGGTTATTTATTTATGGATCTTCAACATGACATATACTATTAAACGTACTGATTATATACTCTTTGTGTACTATCTTAAAATTACAGAATGCCAGTTTATATAAGAGCTAAGTACTCCCACAAATACAGGGAATAACATTATATAGCTCAGCTATAATAAATAAATAATAATATAAATTTAACTAAGGAAAAAACGTACTCTTAATGGGATCGCATTACTTAATTTAAACTAATTATAACTACACACATCATATATCATTAAGGGCCGTGGTAGTTCAGATGGTTGGGGCTCGCGATAATTTTCACAGTACGCGAGCAACCCGGGTTCGATCCACGTCGGCACCAATGAAATTGTTAATTGCAATTATAAGTGCTGATTTACCACGTGCTCGGCGGTGAAGGAAAACATCGTGAGGAAACCTGGACGTCTGAGAAATAAGTAAAAAAAAGTATTTCGAAGACATGTGAAGTTCGCTAACACGCATTGGGGCAGTGCGGCGGACATTACCTTGCCCTAAAACCCTCTCAGAAATGAGAGGAAGCCTGTACCCAGCAGTGGGACGTATATAGGCTGTAATTTTAACTTTAACATCATATACGTGCCACTTGCTTGGTACAGGGCTCCTATCGTTTTTGAATGGGGTAAGGAACAGTTAGTCCACTGCGTTGCTCCGGTGCGCGTTGGCGGAATATACATGTCCTCGAAAGGTTTTATTTCTTAGACTCAGAGGTTTCCCCACCGTGATTTCCTTAAACCACTTTTTTTTTAATAGGATAAGAGTGACAAACGAGCACACAGTCCACCTAATGGTAAGTGGTTGCTGTTGTGGCCCATAGACATCTATATCTATCTTCGATTACGAATCGAAATGCAGATGCGTTGTCACCCGTGAGGACTAAGATGGAATGCCTCGTTTCCAGTGAAAAGGGTCCACTTGGTAAATACCTAATATAATCCAGACACCATTACTGTAGCTTAGGATCTACAGCCAATCTTAAGATCTGCGACTAGCCATTTGCATAGGACAGGGATAAAATTCACGAGGTGTACTCCCTAATGCCTCATTCCCACACACGATGGGACGGCAATCCAATACGAACGGAGAGATATCAGGCGCAGAACTGGCTTTACGTGCTTTCCGGAGCTCGGAGATGAAACATTGTGAACCACACGAGCCACAGTGAACGTATGTCACACGGATTAGGCAATAATAGGCACACTGTCCATAAATAGCCCTCCGTGAGCTCCACTACTTGCCAGACCGCAGTTCCTGCACACTTGATGAAAGTGTATCACCACCAAGTGGCATCACCACCAATTGCATGATCAGCACGGCTAACTAGCCGCAGAGCATGTCATGAGTGGGCTTCCTCACCCACAGGCTTCCTCACCTCAAGGGGATGTGGTACCACGGCCGCAGTCTTGAGAGCCTCCTCAGATTCTCTCTCCAGCTATCACCTGATTCCGGACTGTTACTAAGAACTCTAGACGACCTCTAGACTAAGGACGCACTCAAAATTAAGGCTTTAATACTAAATGAGATCTTCTTGTGTGTTGACAGTTCATTTGACGGCTCCGTGGCGCTGTGGCTTAGCAATGAGTTGATGCGCGGGGTGCTGCGGGTTCGAATCGCACACGGAAAAATTATTTGTATGGCCTGCAAATATTTGTTCCGGGTCTGGATGTTTGTCCTCGTGCAATTTTTTTCGGCTTTTACAGTTGTAGCACTAATGGGTCGAGAGGACCACGCTCTCACAGTATAGCAGCTTAACGCTGCTGTGTTTCGTATGGTGAGTGTAGAGAACCGGAGACCCATTTTACTGGAAAAGAGGCATTCTATCTTAGTCGTCACGGCTGACAACGCATCTGCATTTTAATTCGCATACGAAGATAGATGTAGATGTCTATGGGCCATAGCAACCACTTACCATCAGGTGGACTCTGTGCTCGTTTGTCACCCTTATTCTATATAAAAAAATTAAACTGCCGCCACGATACAGGAGAAGATCCTAGTGTGGGGGTAAAGTTTAAAAAAAATAGTTAAAAAAGAACTTACAGTGGACTGTGTTTAACCGCTGAGCACGTAAGTTATAGGTCAGGTGGCTCTAATGGTAAGTGGCTACTGCAGTCCACGGGCGCCTGCAGCCAACTTTAAACAAAGAACGTTACAGATGCGTTGTTACCAGTAGACTAAAATGAACGCCTCACAACCTGGCTTTTTATACTCTTCAGAACGCATCCTAGCACAAAATAAATAATAGCTCCTATGCAGAAAAAGTGTTTCACAACCTAGTGTACATGGTACGCCTAGCGTTCGCCGCACTTGGCACGATCTCTTCCATTATCATACTGGGTGGCGATTAGGTTACCACATTAAATAACACAGCGGTATATACAAGTTCATATATGTCGATTAAAATAATAAAATAAACTATTCTACCAAAAATAAAAAAATGCATCTTTTAAACAAAATAATTAGCGTAAAAATTGACACGAAATAAATCACCTTGATAATATTGGTAAACTGACCAGAAGTGACATGTAAACGCGGCAACGGTGCGGCAGGTACGCAGTGCTCACTGCTCACGCCGGATCGACATAGGTAGTTATTTACCAACACTTTCCCGTTCATAAGTAATTAGGTAAAAAACGAAAAAAAGGGCTTTTGCTCCGCTAGGAGTAATAGTGTTCTGTGGGGTTTTGCGACTAGAATGTTAATTGTTATATATTTTGAATAAAACTATTTTTACGGATTTTGTCGCGTTTAATTTACTATTTTAATTCCCGACGTTTCGGGTGCTTTCCAGCAACCCATGGTCACGGGGGGGACTGAGATGTTTGACGTCCCGATGTCACAGTTAGCCCGGCTACCTTCAGTCTTTAATATTAATTTTTGGTTCGATTTACGCAGAATGAACTTACAGTACCTTGAAGTCTAGCAGTGGTATGCTTGGGTTTAGATTTAATTTTGTTAATTATAGGATTAAAATATTTAATTAAACGCGATAAAATCCGTAGAAATTGTTTTATTCAATGTGTAGTGTTCGCGTAAATATAAGAAATCATTATGTTATATATTTTTTTAGTTGTGTATGTTCAAAGAACGTTATATAGGATAAGTCTTTTCATTTAATGTGATAACTTTATCGCCATGCCGTATATTATGTATTATAAGCGACAGTAGCCTAATGGCAAGGGAAACGTCGTGAGTTCGAATCCAAAATTCGACAACTGTCGTTAACCACTCCAAACACAAGCATTTTAAGCTTACCAGAAGTGGTTCAAGGGAATATTAGCAATGCTAATAGCATTTTTAGTATTTAAAAAAATTTATCCCATTGTCCGTTTTAGTACCAAAGCCGGCGCACCTTTGACGCCTATCTCCGTCGTCAGTTTGAGCAAAATACACTTTTGTTTTATTTTTTTTATTTTTTTTTGAAAAACTTTACCCCCACACTAGGATTTTCTCCTGAGTCGTGGAGGCAGTTTACAAACATAAATTGCACGAGAACAAACATCCAGACCCGGAACAATTATTTGTCAATAAAGGCCATACAAATACTTTTTCCGTGCGGTATTTGAACCCGCGGCCTCCCGCGCAACAACTCATTGCTAACACACTGCGTCACGGAGCCGTCAAACACATTTGGCTTATACGGGATGGTATACGGCCATTCAGAAATTATGAAGTCCTTCTTTTCCATTGTCGCTACTCATCCACTGAATAAAATTGTGTATTTGTTCACTTGCGTCGCAACCACACGGCAATATTTTTTTTAAATATTATAACTGAGTCAAACGAACTTACTGTCCCCATGATGGTAAGTGGCTACTGCAGCTAGTCCAGGCCATGGACACCTGCAACTAGGGTTACCATATCTCAGGATTTGTCCTGAGATTTCGGGATTTTTAGACTCTTCTCAGGATTGCGGCTTAATTTTGCAAATCTCATGAAATCTCAGAATTTTTAGAATTTTCAATACAATACAGCGTACATTTTAAAGATCTCTAATAAAAAGTTAAACTAAAAATAATCTTCCTTTGGTAATAATTGCACAATTAAAATCAAAACTTATTTATCCAAGTAGGTACTTAAACAGTTCTATCATATTTAATATGTGAACGTACATTTTTAAGTAAGGTTTTTTTTCTCAAACTTTAAAAAATCTCAGGATTTTTAAATGGAAATCAGGCCTTTTCTCCGGACTTTTGATTTTTTCATCTGGTAACCCTACCTATCTGCAACCAACTACAGGTAAAGAAGGTTAGATTCGTTATCAACTTTAAGGACTAAGATGGAATACCTGTCACCCTCCGTAATCTGTCCACTATACCCTTCATATCGGTACACAGCTGTGCAAGCGCTGCTATTGGACAGCATTAAATTAAATGTAGGTATGGTAACAGTGTAGTGACGTGTATACTTACACAGTGTTCACTGCCTCATATAGTCTCGTGGGTGTCGTAAGAGGCGACAGAGGGAAATTGAAACAGGAGATTGTAGCAGCATCTTCCTGATAACAAGTCAAAATAATAAAAAAAAAAACTTCAGTTGCCAAACCGTCTGCCAAGTGTTTCAGATATAGCAAAATCAAGATGTTTTCTTCCTCGCACAACTTCCTTGTGGAATAGTTTACCACCAGAGATTTTTCCGGACCGATACGACTTAGGGACCTTCAAGAAAAGAGTCTACTTCCCTTGGTTCCTCTAGTGTTGCGGTTGTTCATGGGCGGCGGTAGTCACTTACCATCAGGTGAGCAGCATGCTCGTTTGCCCCCTCACCTATTAAAAAAAATCCCTCCTATGAGGCAATCTATCGGGAGGCTTATGTTCAGTTCAGCTTTTATACATTGTAATGGAAATTGTGATTAAATGTGACAGAGTTGCGGCTTCAGAAACAAAAGAAATCGTTTTGATCGATAACAAACATAATGAAAAGCGACAAGTATTCGGGATCTGTTTATTACTTTCTTATAGAGGGATCAACGCTAAAAAAGAGAATATTCAATCCATTTTTTTGTCTGTGGTACTGTCATAGGTTCACTGAAATCTTAAACAGCCAGTGTTTCCTATAACAACAATGTAAAATATCCTTATAGATTTTTTTTATTTAAAAGAACGGGGAATGAAAGTGAACGCAAGTAAGAGGAAAGTGATGGTTTTTGAAAGATAAAGTAAAACAAAAATAAGAATAGAAGGGAGGTTATTCGAGCAAGTGGATGAGTTTGTGTATTTGGGGTGTGTTTTTAGCGGGGATGTAGATATGATAAGGATATAGAACGACGAGTGAACGCAAGAAATAGAGTAAATGGGGCTCTTCATTCTATTGTGGGAAGTCAGAATGTGTCCAAAAAGCCAGTTAGTCCCTACTATAATGGATGGTAGTGAAAGTTAGGTGCGGTAGAAGAAGCACGAGATTAGAATAAATGCTGTAGAAATTTGGTCGTTGAGGAGTACGTTCAGGCTGAATCTGAAGGACAGGGTGAGAAATTGTGTGATAGGAGAAAAGTGTGGTTTACAAGATGATGTTGTAACCAGGATTGAGAAAGAAATGCTCCGGTGGTTTGGCTATATAGAATTAATAAACGAGGAAATAACGACAAACAAATTTATGTTGCAGAAGGGAACGGAAGAGTCGGAAAGGGACGCCCTAGACGAACGTTTATCGATCAAATTGGCGATATATTAGAAATCGGCCAGATTAAGAGTACCTCAGGATCGTGGCAAATGGATGTCCGTGGTCTATTCCTACACCTCTGGGTGACAGGCTTGAGTATTTATGTTTGTGTATTTTAGTAACTTCTAGACCTTCAAACGAGTACAAAATAGAAAGGATTCACCGATATTTCGGTAACGGCTATATCGATTTAATTGAATCTTTTTGCAGTCATTAGGTTAAAAATTTTAAAAAGTTCCATTTCTAATAATAAAAAATTACGGAATAGAGATTTTAATGAAGCACTACGTGGTAGAGCCATGCTGCAGCTATATTATGATTGCAGCATAAATGGGTCGGCTCGTCCGGAGAAGGACCATGTTTACAGAACACCACCGTGATAGCAGTTCAATGCTGCTGTGTTTCGTATGGTGAGTGTAGAGAATTGGAGACCGTTTTTACTGGAAACGAGGCACTCCATCTTAGTTCTCAAGGATGACAACGCATTTTGATTAAATTAAAACTTTTATTAAAAGTAAAATTATTAATATAGAGGTCTAATACCCCCTCAAAAGAAATCAGCTTTAAATAGGTACATAGCTATCATAATATCAATACTTTATAGGGTTCCGTACCCAAAGGGTAACCAACGGAACCCTATTATTAAGCCTCCACTGTCCGTCAGTTCGTCCGTCTGTCTGTCAGCGGGCTGTATCTCATGATCCGTAGTTATATAGGTATAGCTATAGGTGCCGTGTAGTGGCGGTCAAGAATATCCACTACCCTATATCCTCCCGTGGGTGTCGTAAAAGGCGACAAAGGGAAACAGGCAGGAGATGGGCAGCAGCATCTTCCTGATCATAGCCAAATTACAATAAAAAAAAACTGCGGTTGCCAACCCGCTCGCCAAGCGTGGCAACTATGGCAAATACCCCCCTATGAATGACAGTAACAAAGAAACGGCCCCCAGTCCCCGGCGGCCCCGCTATTCCTGGCTACGGTGGCGACCATGGTAACGGCGGGGCAGGGGGTGCTAAGAATCTCCGGTGGAGGTTCGGTTGCCACCTTAGACGACTCGACCTGGCAACGTACAACGCACGCACCCTGAGGACTGACGAGAAGATTGTGGAGCTGGAAGAAGAGATAGACAAGTTGCGCTGGCATATTATAGGATTATCCGAAGTCCGAAGAGAGGGGGAGGACACGGTAATCCTCGAATCCGGCAACTTGCTCTATCACCGGGAGGGCGACCATCTGTCCCAAGGGGGTGTCGGATTTATCGTCCACAAGTCTCTCGTTAACAACGTTGTAAAGATCGGGAGTGTGTCGACGAGGGTTGCGTACCTTATACTCAGAATCACCAAACGGTATTCGCTGAAGGTCATACAGGTTTACGCACCAACCTCGGCACACCCCGATGAGGTGGTGGAGGAAATGTATGAGGATATCTCTAGAGCCATGCATTCCTCCAAAACCCAATATACGGTGTTAATGGGAGACTTCAATGCAAAACTAGGCACAAGAGAGAACGGTGAGCTGAAAGTAGGGAAATTTGGAATAGGGCAACGGAACCCAAGGGGCCAGCAGCTGGCCGACTTCATGGAGAAAGAGGGACTCTTTATGATGAACTCTTTCTTCCAGAAGCGGCCCCACAGGAAGTGGACCTGGTCGAGCCCCGACGGTTCCACAAAAAATGAGATTGACTTCATTATGACGACCAGAAGACAACTGTTCAGTGATGTCTCCGTGATCGCGAGGGTGAAAACTGGTAGCGATCACCGAATGGTTAGAGGCACACTGAACCTAAACGTTAAGTTGGAGAGGTCTCGTCTAATGAAGTCAACGCTCCGTCCCCCTCGTGCTCTGTTCCAAAGTCCCGAAACCTTTCAGCTCGAGTTACAAAACCGTTTTCAGTGCCTGGAAGACTGCAATGAAGTGGACGATATGAATGACAAGCTCGTGGAAACTGTCCATGCGGTCGGAGCTAAGTTCTGCAAGACCCGCCGCAGAAGAACACAAAAACTCTCCGATCACACTCTTAATCTCATGGCTGTTAGACGGGAGATGAAACTACATTCTTCAATAGACTTGACAGCATACAGGCATCTGAACAGACAGATCTCCAAATGCATGCGGCGGGACTTACGCAACTTCAATACAGCTCGTATTGAAGAAGCGATCGAGCGGAACCAAGGCTCCAAAGTCTTTGCCAGAGATCTGTCTGCCAGAAAGAGCCAACTGTCAAAGCTGAAGACAGAATGTGGCAGCATCGTTTCCGGGACACCTGAGATTTTGAGTGAGATTGAGAGGTTCTATGGGCAGCTGTACACATCATCGTTGGAGCCACACTCAAGTGTGAGTAACGATCCAAGAGCGAGTCTCATCCGACACTATTCCGAAGATATCCCGGATGTCAGTCTGAGCGAGATTAGGATGGCTCTCCAGCACCTTAAAAACGGTAAGGCCCCAGGCGAGGATGGAATTACAGCGGAGCTTCTGAAAGCGGGTGGAAGACCGGTACTTGAAGTCCTTCAGAAGCTCTTTAATTCCGTCCTGCATGGTGGCATTACACCGGAGGCGTGGAGCAGAAGTGCGGTGGTCTTGTTCTTCAAGAAAGGTGACAACGCTCTCTTGAAGAACTACAGACCGATTTCCCTTCTGAGCCGCGTCTACGTGCTGTTTTCGAGAGTCATTACGAATCGTCTCGCGCGCAGACTTGACGACTTCCAGCCTCCCGAACAAGCCGGTTTCCGAAAGGGCTTTAGCACCATAGACCACATACATACCCTTCGGCAAGTTGTACAGAAATCCGAAGAGTACAATTTGCCACTATATCTGGCGTATGTGGACTATGAGAAAGCCTTTGATTCCGTCGAAATTTGGGCGGTGCTGCAGTCCCTTCAGCGGTGCCAAGTTGACTGTCGGTATATCGAAGTGTTGAAGTGCTTGTACAGTAGGGCTACGATGGCTATCCGAGTACAGAACCAGAGTACGAAACCTATCCAATTGCAGAGAGGTGTAAGACAGGGTGACGTCATATCCCCGAAACTCTTCACCGCTGCATTGGAAGACGTTTTCAAGCTTCTGGACTGGAAAGGATACGGTATCAACATCAATGGCGAGTACATCACTCACCTTCGATTTGCCGACGATATAGTCCTTATGGCAGAATCGCTGGAGGACCTAAGCACTATGCTCAATGACCTCGATAGTGTTTCCCAACGGATAGGTCTTAAGATGAACATGGACAAAACAAAGATCATGTTCAATGTCCATGTCACACCTATGCCGGTAGTTGTTGGGAGCACTAAGCTCGAAGTTGTTGACGAGTATATTTACCTGGGACAAATAGTCCGACTAGGTAAGTCCAACTTCGACCGAGAGGTCAATCGACGGATTCAACTCGGCTGGGCAGCGTTCGGGAAGCTACGACACATCTTCTCGTCAGACATACCTCAAAACCTGAAAACGAAATTGTACAACCAGTGCGTGTTGCCAGTGATGACTTACGGAACTGAGACGTGGTCCTTCACTGCTGGCCGTATGAGGAAGCTCAAGGTCGCTCAGCGAGCTATGGAGAGGGCTATGCTCGGAGTTTCTCTGCGTGATAAACTTAGGAATGAGGATATCCGCAGTAGAACTAGAGTGACCGACATAGCCCAACGGATTAGTAAGCTGAAGTGGCAGTGGGCCGGCCATATAGCTCGAAGAACCGACAACCGATGGGGAAGAAAGGTTCTCGAGTGGCAGCCTCGTACCGATAGGCGAAGTGTAGGGCGTCCCCCCACGAGATGGAGTGACGACCTGGTAAGACATGCAGGAAGTCGATGGATGCAGGTGGCTCAGGACCGTGCTTTGTGGCATTCTTTGGGGGAGGCCTATGTTCAGCAGTGGACTTGTGAAGGGCTGTAATGATGATGATGATGATGATGATAGGTAGACAGTTGAAATTTTCACAGAATGTATATTTCTGTTGCCGCTATAACAACAAACAATAAAATTTAAAACTAAAGGAGGCTCCCCTACTAGATAAGTGTGTGATGGTACTGAACCCTTCATGCGCGAGTCCAACTTGTAATAGGCCGGTTCAATTTTATTTTTATAGAGTAACATTCGTAACAATAATAAAAAAGCATACAAAAATGGTTTCATGAAACGTAACAAAATGCTTAGTGCATCATGAATAAAGCTTACATACCTCACGAAAATGAAAGCCCATAAAAATTGTTCCCTGCCCGTATTGTACAGGTTTGCCGTTGGCTCGTGTCCAAACAAAAAGATCCATTTCGATTTGTTGTACATTTTTTGAATTGGACACAGAAAAAATACAAAAGCAATAGTATCTACATTTTAGATTGAAATGGTAAATAGAGAAGAATGTGTATTTGTGGTATATATTTATTTTTAATAAAAGTTTATACTCTGAGCACACAGTTCACCTGATGCTGTCGGTAGACATCTTAATGCAGGTGCGTTTGTCATCCCTGAAGACTAAGGTAAAATGTATCCTTACCAGTTATTTACCAATAGCGTAAGGTCTATGGACCCGGGCAACATTCTGGGGAATAAAAATCAGCTCCTAAGCTTTTTGTTTTGTTTTAATTGTTGCCAGTAAAATCTAAAAAAAAAATGTTTTTATAGCATTGAATGAAAGTTCTAACAGTTATTAATATACCAGACTGACAAAATATATACTGAAATAAGGAATATATATATTAGGTCCTTACATATGAAATTAGCGTTTTGTCGTACTGACCACTTTGATCTGAAATATCTCCTCTTTGGTTAAGAATTCCAAATTCAAATTTATAAATTTATTTAGCTGGTACATTTGAGTTTTGAAAACAGCCATTCATTTGTTTTTTCCTCATTATTTTTTTCGTTGGCGTCGCTTATTAGCGCAAAATGGAAAACATGAAATATCGGTATATTTACGAGTACGAGTTCTACCGTAGAACCAGTGCTGCAGAAACAGCTCGAAGGATTAATGATGTGTACGGCACTGGTGTCGCAAAAGCAAGCACGGTACGTTTTTGGTTTCAACGTTTTCGATTGATCGTTGATTTTAAATCGAATCGTTACTTGTGATGAAAAGTGAATACTGTACGATAATTGGAAGCGCTCGTCGCAATGGCTGAACCCTGGAGACCCAGCCAAATCCTGCCCTAAACGAAAATTGACTCAGAAAAAGTTACTTGTGAGTGTTTGGTGGACTAGCACCGGTGTCGTTCACAACAGCTTTCTAAAATCAGGCCAAACGATTACGGCAGATATCTATTGTCAGTGACCGCAAACCATGAAGGAAGAACTAGCTGCTAAACAACCGAGATCGGTCAATCGCTCGAGGCCACTGCTGCTTTACGATAACGCAAGACCAAACACTGCACAACAAACAACCACTAAGTTAGATGAGCTACAATTGGAACGTCTGCGATATCCACCGGACCTTGCTCCAACAGATTACCATTTTTTCCGGAATTTGGACAACTTCTTACAAGGAAAAAAACTCCGATGCGGCAGTCCAAACCGCCTTCAAAAAGTTTATTGATTCTCGCCCCCATGGTTTTTTTTTTTTAGTAAACTGATCAATTAACTACCTATGACATGGCAAAAGTGCATAGATAACAACGGTGCATACTTTGATTAATTAAATATATTTTACAAAAAAAAATTGACATTATATTCCTCCCATACAAAACGCCAATTTCATATGTAAGGACGTAATATTATGCATTACTATGTCGTGTCTACAAATTAAGACGAATCTAACGCACCAGATATGTTAAAATCAATCAAGCCGTTTAGGCTACTTACAGAGCTTACTCTCGAAAAACATATCAACGAATAAAAATAGAGATAGTCTACGCTCAAACACAATTGGCAATCGTAGTGATTGTATAAAAATCCATCATCTAGGATACCTATATTATTTTATTCATGAATAAATGTTCTTAAGATAATCTAAAAACGTTTAGACGTTTACGTTTACGTGGTAGTGTCGTGCTGCAGTTATATTACTGGTAGAGTTGTAGCACGAATGTGTCGGCTCGACCGGCGAAGGACC
This sequence comes from Parnassius mnemosyne, assembly GCA_963668995.1. NCBI lineage: Eukaryota > Metazoa > Arthropoda > Insecta > Lepidoptera > Papilionidae > Parnassius > Parnassius mnemosyne. The sequence continues at coordinate 31,830,096 of CAVLGL010000084.1, forward strand.
ACGCTCTCACAGAATACTGCCGTAAAATAGCATCCTAACGCTGCTATGTTTCGTACGATACCTAAGCGTAGAGAACCGGAGACCCTTTTAACTGGAAGCGAGTCATTCAATCTTAGTCCTCACGGGTGACAACGCATCTGCATTTTGACTCGTAGTCGAGGATAGATGTAGATGTCTATGGGCCACAGCAACCACTTATCATCACGTGGACTGTGTACTCGTTTGTCATCCTTATTCTTTAAAAAAAATCAAAGTGATTAACAAACTTACATTCCATCTGACGGTGTATTGCATCGGATGACTACTGCAGCCCCTGGACACGTGCAGCCAACTTCATTTTTTTATAGGATAAGGGTGACAAACGAGCACACAGTTCACCTGCTAGTAAGTGGTTGCTGCGGCCCATAGACATCTACATCTATCCTCTATTACAAATTAAAATGCAGATGCGTTGTCACCCGTGAGGACTAAGATGGAATGCCTCATTTCTAGTAAAAAGGGCCACCTGCACTCACCAAGCGAAACGCAGAGGTAAACCTCTACTTCACGCTGGTATTGTGAGGTCGTGGTACCATCCCGGTTCGAGCCGGCCCATCCGTGCGACAGCAAAAGCCGCCACGTGGCTCTACCACTGTTAAAACTTCATGCAAAAAAGTTATAGACACGTTGTCACCTCTTAACACTAAGGTGGAGTGCTTCATAGCTTGTAATTATACTGGTTCTCTATTACTTTTACACCAGAAAACAGCTGTGCACGCACTTCTAACATGTTATACTACTACTATAGCCCATCACAAGTGGACGTAGTAACGCAAAAAGGATCCAATCCGAATTTCTGTGTGAATCCAAATGTTGAGTTTAAAAATAATATAGGTATGTGGTCTACAATATAATGAGATGCAACAATTTTATTTATTAATTAGCGAAAGTAACACAAATAACAAGTGTCATTTCAAATATCATAATTTCAAATTATCTATCTTTTTTTACGGGTTGGATCCTTTTCGCATAACAACGTCCAAGTCTACTAAACTACTATACTACGACATACTAAACATATGTACTATACAGTGTTATTTTGCATTAACCGGCCAAATTCGCAGAGATGGTTCAGAATAAGTAATATGGGCAAATGGTAAAGGTATGGCTGGGTGCTACCATCTGCTTGAGATCCCATAATTAATAAAATTAAATCCTAACTCAAGCATACAACTGCAAGACTTCAAGATACTGTAAGTTCATACTGCGTAGATCGGAACAAAAATTAATAATTTTAATCTGGAGGTAGCCGTGGTTAACTATGACATTGGGACATCATACACCTCAGTCCCCCCACCTCGTCCCCTCGGAATCATGGGTGCTGTAAAGTACTCGAAACGTCGGGAGTATAAAATAAGTTAATATACGCGATAAAATCCGTAAAATTAGTTTTATTTTAATTCTATCCCTTTTATCTTTCAAATTCTAAATGCGTGGTAATGCATAATTTTAACGAATTCCACTGCGCACGCACACATTCGTAAGGGTTGATCGGTAGGCAAAAATGTTATTGCCCATAAATCACATTTAATTTGGGATAATTTCAAATAAAAGTAGAAGCCTTATTTACCCGCACTAACGGTATATCATTATTTATATATTTGAAATTAAGCTTAAAATTTGGCTACTCTTTGAAAAATGACCCTGTATACATATGTATGTACTATCATCCCATCATAGTCCTGAGCCACCTACATCCATCGAATGCCTGCGCGTTTCATCAGGTCATCACTCCATCTAGTGGGGGCTCGCCCAACACTTCACTTACCAGTACGAGGTTACCACTCGAGAACCTCTCTTCCCCAACGGTTGTCGGTTCTTCGAGCTATATGGCCGGCTCATTGCACTTCAGCTTACTAATCCGCTGAGCTATGTTAGTTACTCTTATATGATATATAAGGGTTTATTTAATATAAAAAAAAACAATTATTAATTAATAACTTTCATTTACTTTATATTTTAAATATATTACATAAGTATTCAATCTCGTATCTTCAGTAGACAATCTTAACGGCAGTATCATTTTATAATGCATACAACGTATACATCATTACATCTGAAATAAACACACCAATAAAGTAACCTTGCTACATATAGACACAAAATAAAGTTACAGCCTATATAAGTCCCACTGCTGTGCACAGGCCTCGTCTCATTTCTGAGAGGGTTTTAGGGCAAGCAAATGTCCACTTGCAGCCTTTTTTTATAGAATTAGGGTGACAAACGAGCACACAGACCTACTGATGGTAAGCGGTTGCTGTGGCCCATAGACATCTACTTTTGCGAATTAAAATGCAGATGCGTTGTCAGCCGTGAGGACTAAGATAGAATGTCTCTTTTCCAGTAAAATAGATATCCGGTTCTCTACACTCACCATACGAAACACAGCAGCGTTAAGCTGCTATTCTACGCTGATATTCTGTGTCTGTGGTCCTTCCCCGGTCGAGCCGACCCATTCGTTCTACAACTATACTATTAATATAGCTGCAGCATGACTCTACTACGAAATTTTTTTTGTAATAAGTTGGTTGCTGGTGTCTATAGATTACAGTTGTCATTTAGCATCAGGTGGACTGCAAGATCGTTTGTCACTACAGTTTTATAAAAAAAAAATAGATCGATAACTCACCTTGTGAAGGTACTGTGACTGTAATGCGATTGGTTAATGTAACATTATCTAAAAACTTTCCACTGAATACGTCCTGAAATTTAACATTTGTATATCGTAAACTAAATCAAAATATTTTTGATGTGGAAACTCGTTTAGAATCGTTGTAATTTGAAACTGGATGAAACGAAAAAGCGACACTAGCGACACAAAAGAGACAACATCTATGGGATTTGGCCTGTACACTGCATTCGTCTCATTCTCTCGAAGTTTAGTTTTCTGAAGGTTTCACTGTTACCGCGTGTGAACTGCACACATGTTTTTATAAATTTATTTATATTTTAATTACATAAGGCCTACAATTATCCTACTGCTGATGCTCTGCATTCGTCTCATTCTCTCGAAGTTTAGTTTTCTGAAGGTTTCCCTTCTACCGCGTGTGAACTGCACACATGTTTTTATAAATTTATTTATATTTTAATTACATAAGGCCTACAATTATCCTACTGCTGATGCACTGCATTCGTCTCATTCTCTCGAAGTTTAGTTTTCTGAAGGTTTCACTGTTACCGCGTGTGAACTGCACACATGTTTTTATAAATTTATTTATATTTTAATTACATAAGGCCTACAATTATCCTACTGCTGATGCACTGCATTCGTCTCATTCTCTCGAAGTTTAGTTTTCTGAAGGTTTCACTTCTACCGCGTGTGATGAACTGCACACTATTTTTTTAAATTCATCATTATTGTATGTAGGTAATATACTTTCAATAGCGCTCCTTTTCGGGTTTTTAGATGCGGCATAAGATCCCGCTCTTCTTAAAATTGAGAGGTGGCGAATGTATGATCGCTGTCGTGTCCAAGATTACGGCTTTCTATATTCTGTTCCTCACCCTCACTGAGATGCCCAGCTTCGCTTAATTCTCATTAAGGGATTTAGGATTAAGGGGTTAGGTATCTTCACGTCATAATCAATATTATGTATAATTATTAATTATTTTTATTACTAACTAGCTGTTCCCCGCGACTTCGTTCGCGTGTTAGGGTTTTTATGTTTCTGCGTGGAAACCTGATTCTTTTTCTAAAATGAAAGTAGCCTATGTTACTCCTTATGAAATCAGCTATCTGCCAGTGAAAGTCCCGTCAAAATCGGTCCAGCTGTTTCGGAGATTACCCGGAACAAACAGACAGACAGACAGACAAAAATTTTAAAAATTGTATTTTAGTTATAGGTATCGTATTTACTTTCATATGCATTTAGTAAAAAACTTTTATTTTGACATTACAAACAGACACTTCAATTTTATTTATTTGTATAGATTAACAACAACAAAACAAAAAATAAAATATATTTATTTAAATAAGACCCTCACGAAGAAGAATCACACGAGGCTTCGCCAAGGGAAACAAAACGGCCAAGTGATGGAAGAAAAGGGAGAAAAATCGGCGCAAAATAGGGACGGTGTCATTATTTTATTATTACTTGGAGTATTTCTAGTGTTCTCGTTTAGTTGAAAATATCTATTTATTAATATTTGTAGGGAAAACTTTCTACAAACTTTTACTGAGAAGTGTGAGATTTGGCATAGTTAAAGTTTATGTGGAGTGCAGAAAGCTAACATTTATTTATAACTAGCTGTTCCTCGCGACTTTGAACGCGTGGAATTTATTACGATTGGATTTCATGGGTTTTAATTTTTTTGGGCAGATCCCTAGTTCTTTTTCTGAAATAAAATTAGCCTAAGTTACTCCTTATAACATCAGTGGTCCGCAAGTTAAAGTCCGTCGTCGGTTCAGCCGTTTCGGAGATTAGCTGGAACAAACAGACCCACAGACAGACGGACAGACAGACAGACAAACAGATAGACAAAATTTTAAAAAATGTTTTATGTTATAAGTGCCGTATATACTTTCATATGCATTTAGTAAAAAGCTGTTGCATTCTGAAATTACAAACAGACACTTAAATTTTATTTATTAACATATATATTTTCACGTTCATACTGTCAATGTCAATTGTCAAACAAATAAATGTATTTGTCAAACAACCGCACACATGATTTTCGCCAAAGAATTTGAAAATGTTGCCAACAAAATAATTACCGAAAGATTGACAGAATAGGCTGTGAATTTTGTGTAATTTCTGTTGCTTTTTATACATAATAAAGTATATACTTATTAGCATATATAAAGTACAATGAAATAAAGACTAGGTAAAATAAGTCTTGGTCAGTGAAGGCCAAGCGAGCGAGGGTTAGGGGAAATGGGAAAGAAACTGGCGGTCGATGCGGGCGATATCGAGGAACAGTGCCTTCTGCATTTTAGCCTGGAACGGGTCCGTAACGGAGTCCCAGTCGCGTAAGACAACCAGAGGCTGACCGGAATGTCACTTCGGCGAATAATTATAATTATATAAAATTATTGTGCTATAATTCAATATTAACATTTGATTTTCTCATAACATTTGCATGCTGCAAATAAGTACGATCGAAGTAATTATTGTGAGGATTGTGGTATGCGACCTATAACAGTTCTTATATTGCCTAAGAAATTGTCTAAAGTATCTACAGAAAAATTTTAAGGTGTTGTTTTAATTTACTTTAGACAAGTTAATATAGGATACACACAGTCATGGCGGCCAGTAACAACTGAGACTAGCTATCTCCGCAGGATAGGATATAAGTGTGTGTTCCAACACAGGTGCAACCTTTATTTCCTCATTCCTTATTTTTCCTCGTCTCCAATGGGATGGCAATCGAACACGATCAAAAAGAGATCAGGCGATGGACTACTGGCTTTTGGTAGTTTCCGTGGCACGTGCGTGTAACACTATCTATTAAATGAAACTAATTTTTATGGATTCTATCGCGTTAAACTTTTTAATTCCTGACGTTTCGGGTGCTTTACAGCACCCATGGTCACGGGGGGGGGGGGGGATTGACGTGTTTGACTTCCCGATGTCATAGTTAGCCCGGCTACCTTCAGTTTTTGAATATTAATTTTGGTCCAATCTACGCAGAATAAGCTTACAGTATCTTGAAGTCTTGCAGTGGTATAATTGGGTTTGGATTTAATTTGATTCATTATAGGATCCCAAGCAGATGGCAGCACCCATCCATCTTCTCTATTGAAATTAGGATGTTTTTTTTAAATTTCAATAGCATTGCGAATCATCCTTGGTAGGAATTGGTGTTGTTTTACGAGGATTTGTGGTTTATCAAATCTAATGTAATGACGGGGACAATCTTGAACATGTTCACATACTGCAGACTTCCCGGAATGTCGGTGCTTCAAGTCAGCTATAGCTATAGTTTTACGCGGGTTTTTACAGATATTTTTGTTTGTCCTATGTAAAAGAGACCACAAGTAGACTCCTGTATCTTGTAGAGGTATATGACACTTCACGTATGGTGAAAATTGACTAATCTTCGTCGGCGGCTTGAAGTATGTTTCAATGGAAGCTCGCTTCAAGATGTAGCCAACCTTGTCTGTGACTCCTCTGACATAGCGTAGTACAGTAGGCACACGCTCGACTGTGGCCTTCCTTCAGTCATTGTGACGTACTCGAAGCTTGTTATCTTTCAATACCTGCTCGACGTGTGAAGCTCGGCGGCCAGATGTTTTCCGTCACAGACCCCTCGTGTTCTCTGAAACCAAGATTTACCTACAGTAGGTAACTGGTTTGGTCTTGATGGATGATGGTGCGATTCACCATTTAAATATACCAATAGTGTTACCAGGATTCGGATGACTAAAATTTTCTAAGGAAACTAAAGAACTATTTGCCTCTAACTCTATTGTGAATTATATTTTAGGGTTTATGGAATTGAGGTGGTCTAAAAATGCAGTTAATTTGACAGATAAAAATTGTGAAAGTATACGTCTACGTACCGCTTGTAGAATCTTGAATTTACAGGAGCAGTAAGAAGGGCTTTCTCCTCAAAGTCCTCCAAAAATATGTCGGCGACTACGGGAGATACAGGTGAGCCAATCGCCACACCGTCTACTTGCTTGTAGAACTCTTCCTTCCACAATAAATAGCCAGATTTGAGGCAGTGTTTGAGTAATACTGCATATTTTGTAGGCATGTTGTTATCTTCTAGATTCCTAGTTACAATTGAGATGCAGTCTTCAATAGGTAAGCATGTGAATAGTGACTGAACATCAAAACTGACCATAGTTTCATTGTCAGCAAGATGTAGGTCTTTTATCTCACTAACAAAATGGTATGAATCCTTTTGGTCTGCTCTGAGATGTCCCCCCAGTGGTGACAGTATTTTTGCTAAGTGTTGAACCAACTGATAAGTTGGTGAATCGATCTGGCTCACTACAGGACGTAGTAGAGCGTTTGGTTTGTGTATTTAATTTTTTACGATAGCCCATACAACCTCGGTGGTTTGGCACATGAAAGTATTATCGAATTCATGTCGAGATTCAATTAATCGGACTATTTCTTTATTAAATCGGTAGTTTTTTTGAAACGTCGGGAATAAACGCGATAGAATCCGTAAAATTTAGTTTCATATAATGAGTAGTCTTTACGTAAATATAAGTAACACTGTATACTTCCTAGCTCAGGGTTACTATTGAGTATTTCTTAAAAAGTACAACCTTTTTTGGTCCAGCCAGGGATATGGACCTGGGTCCTCACGATCCGCAACTTGTATACAAGCACTAGACTAATGCAACAGTTAAATATATACAATGAAAAATATACAATACCATGACGGAGTACCCATCAACCGATTCTAATCCATAATCTCCGGGCGTAAAGGAGACAGTTGCTTCGCCCGTCTCCATATTCACTAGTGCGAAAGAGAAGGAGTAATATTTGTCACCCTTCATAGGGAGGTGTCGCTTCACCCAAAGCGTTATAGAGTGGGGAAGCTGAAATTAAAATAATTATTTTTCACCATTGCACATGCAAGAGCCGTGCTGCAACTATATTAGTAGTATAGTTGTAGCACGAATGGGTCGGCTCGACCAGGGCAGGGCCGCGCTCAAAACACACAAAAAAATACCGTCGATTTGAGTACCTCTTCCTTATTTTGAAGTCGGTTAAAAAAAGATAAAAATTTTAAATATGTTTTTGTTACATTAAAATTGCGTAAATAGTAAGTACGATTATATTATATTTATTTAATGATATTAATAAATATTCACTAACAAAATATTGACAGTTATGCTCTGTGCTTATACTAAGACAGTACAAATACATATAAAACATAGTGCAATAGCAATAAGAGTCAGTTTGGAATGCACACTGCACCAATGCAGGGGTATTATGTGAACATTAACCAGTATCAAAGTGAACATTCCACCGCATTAACTCGATGAACGATCGAACGTCCGAGCACAGGACATTAAAGTGAGCTATTTCCATCTAAACCCACTTAGGTTTCAATCTACGTCCTAGATTAGGACTCTGTAGTGATTATTGTTTTATACGGTATGCGAATTTCACACTTCAATTCATTCATTTATTGATTTCAGCCTATCAAGTCTACAGTTGAACAAAGACCACAATTTTGTTGCAAAGTTGTTAAAAATTAATTTGCTTATATCCGTGTAACCAAATAAGATGGTGTGTCTTACCTAGTTTGAAGAGCACCTCCCGCCCTCCCTCAATATCGTGCATTATCTCCGTCACCACTAATCCCAGCACCCCTACTTTCAACACCACTACACAAGGAAAGACACACCACCGTTGATAATACCGACACGTGTTACGCCTCTACATGAGGCATTTCTTTATAGGATAAGGGTGACAAGCGAGCACACAGTCCACCTAATGAGTAGTAAGTGGTTGCTGTGGCCCATAGACATCTACATCTATCGTCGTTTGTGAATCAAAATGCAGATGCGTTGTCAGCCGTGAGGACTAAGATGGAATGCCTCTTTTTCCAGTAAAAAGGGTCTCCGGTTCTCTACACTCACCATACGAAATTATGAGCGAAAAGAAAAATAGCATTATTTATTATTAACATTAATAGGTATTCTGTGAGAGCGTGGTCCTTACCCGGTCGAGCCGACCCATACGTGCTACAACTGTACAATTAACATGGCTGCAGCATGGCTCTACCATGTTAAGGCATCCTCAGGTGAAGTAGACTCTGCGGTGGCTGACCACTAGGACTCGCCTAAGAGACATCGTTTTATTTCCTTATGCGAAAATAAGCAAACTAATTTTAAAACAACTTTAATATAATGGATTTCCGCAAATTAACGCCTAATTCTATTAATTAAAGACAACAATTGCATCATTAAAAGGACAATATTTGGCAAATATAAATATATAATGCTTTCAAATGTTTGTCAACTGAATAGTTAATTAGATGTTGTTTTATTAAGGATTTTATTTATTCTTTATTTCTGGATCTCGTCATTAGCGCCACCTACAGGGTCCAATTGTGAATCTAAACCATCCAGGGATCCACTCAAACGATATTCTGGTCAAGTTCCATACCTATAACAGCTATAGCTTGAAAATGTGACTTATTTTTAAATTAACGCCCCCGCAACCCCGTTGCGAGAGGAATTTCGTAAAATCCGTTCAATCCAAATTTCAAGTCTCTAGGCCTTGTGGTTCCAAAGATATCGTGATGAGTCAAATAAATCTAGTAAATCAAGTAAGTCAAGTAAATCTCTTATATATGTCCTGCTGTCTGTCCGGCTTGCCAAGCGTGGTAATTATGACAAAATCTTTAAAAATTAATATTATATAATTATATAATATTAATTTATAAAGATTAACGAAAAATGTAGATGTTGATAGGCCTCAGCATCCGCTTACCATCAGATGGACTTTGTGCTCGTTTGTCACCCTAATTCTATAAAAAAAAATATGAAACTTTTTGAAAATGGTAAGACATTCAAATATTTTATTAAAAAATATATTATTTTTCACTTTTTATTCTTTTACTAGCTGTGCTCCGCGACTTCGCCCGCGTGGAATTTATTACGATTAGATTTTATAGATTTCATTTTTTTTTGCGCGGAACCCTAATATTTTTTCTAAAATTAAAGTAGCCTAAGTTACTCCTTATAACATTAACTATCCGCTAGTGAAAGGTGAAAGTCACGTCAAAATCAGTCCAGCCGTTTCGGAGATTAACCGGAACAAATAGACAGACAGCAGACAAAAATTTTAAAAATCGTGTTTTTGCTATATGTATCGTATATACTCGCATATGAATTTAGTAAAAAGCTGTTATTTTGACATTACAAACAGACACTTCTATTTTATTTATTTGTATAGATAATGAATTTGGTAAATTACAATTTATAAAGACCAAACACTACTCTATTTAAAGTGACGCCGAATTCGTGTCTAAATTATTGGGTCATGACAAAATCGTTCAAAATTAATGTTATATACTCTTGGCAGGCCGGTTGGCATCCGTTTATATAACATTAATTTTTAACGATTTTGTCATAGTTGCCACGCCTGGCAGGCCGGTTGGCATCCGCAGTCTTTTATTATTTAGAGTTGTTATCGGGAAGATGCTTCTGCCTATTTCCTGTTGTAATTCCCTCCGTCACGTACACAATCTACGGTATGATATGCTATTTTTTTTTCTTATTTTGTACATAAAGCTCAAATATTACTTACGTCATAAGGCCGAGCCATGACCCCTAATGGGTCTTGTCCCACGGCGATAAGGTCCATATTCAGTAAAAGTTTCTTTTCATACGCTGTCAATTTATTCATGTCACAGCTCAAAAGCAACGGTGCTGAAAGCATCGCATAGACTGCTAAATGGAGCCTACTTTGTCCTTCTGTTAGCACCCCAGTTCCGAATATTAACTGAAATATATAGTTTAAGTTTATATTCTTTTTGACTATTATATTAATGATTTTTTTTTAATATTAGGTGGTAGAGCCATGCTGCAGCTATATCAGTAGTATATTTGTAGTACGAATTGCCTGGCTCGGCCGGGGAAGGACCACGCTCTCACATAATATAAACGTAAAATAACAGCTCAACGCTTTCTTTAAGTGCAGAGAACCGGAGACCCTTTTAACCGGAAACAAGGCATTCTTAGTCCTCACGGGGGGCATTGCATGCATTATGATTCGTAATAGGGGATAATGTAGATATCTACAGGCCACAGAAATCACATAGCATCAGGTAGACTGTGTGCTCGTTGCAGGCCCTCATGACACAGGCATGCCTAGTGTGAGGACCACAGAACTATACTCCCTTGTTTGTACACTCCAGCTTAGTTGGTGTGATAAGATCATAGTTTATACTTATATAAGAGTTAAGACCACTGTACTTCCACTTTATTATCTTGTATTGTGTATTATATTCCGTACCACCTTAGCTGTAAATAAATACTTTTTTATTTTCATTTTAAATGCGGCTAGGGGTAGGGTGTTTTTTTTATAGGATAGGGTGACAAACGAGCACACAGTCCACCCGATGGTAAGTGGTTCCTGTGACCCATAGACATCTACATCTATCCTCAATAAAGACTCAAGATGCAGATGCGTTGTCACCCGCGGGGACTAAGATGGAATGCCTCTTTGCCAGTAAAAAGGGTCTCCGGTTCTCTACACTCACCATACGAAACACAGCAGCGTTAAGCTGCTATTTTACGCTGGTTTTCTGTGAGAACGTGGTCCTTCCCCGGTCGAGCCGACCCATTCGTGCTACAACTGTACTATTAATATAGCTGCAGCATGGCTCTATCACGGGTGTTTGACTTCCTGATGTCACAATTAAGTAGGGAATTAAAAATATGTTTCATGTCCAGCAGTAGACCTTTACGGGCTCATGTAGAAGAATATTTGTAATAGAATAGATTAATTACGAAATCTTCAAAAGAACGAAGAAAGAAAGTTTTTTTTAAATATAATAAGGGTGACAAACGAGCACACAGTCCACCTGATGGTAAGTGGATGCTTTGGCCCATAGACATCTACATTTATCCTAAAATGAAATTCAAAATACAGATGCGTTGTCACCCCTGGAGACTAAGATGGAATGTCTCGTTTTCAGTAAATAAGGTATCCGTTTCTCTACACTCAAGTTTTTTAAGTTTTTTTTTTTAAGAAAAAAGAATAGCACAAGAATATTCAAATGGATTAGTAAGCTGAAAATGCAATGAGCCGGCCTTATAACTCAAAGAACCGACTACCGATGGGGAAAAAAGGTTCTCGAGCAATCACCTACTGATAACCGCAGTGTTGGGCAACCCCCCACTTAATACAGGGTTATTTTGCAATATAAGCCCAAATTAGCAGGCAAATTTGTGGCGTATGCGCAATAAATGTTACTTTATCTTTACTGTTTCTTTCTTTCTTTCTGATGCAGGCAAAACAGCCGCTTAAAGCAATACGTACCATATCCGGGTCATTCCATTGACCTGGTCCATGATACTTTGAGATCTCCGGGTAGTTATTTTGGTAAAATTTTATTGTGTTTCTGACCGCCTGCCACGAGTTCTCGATATCAAGATAGTTCCTCCACAGGTTACAGTGTGACGATATTTGCGCGTAGTTTGGCTAAACAACCAATAAATAAAGGTTAGCCGTTAAATTTAAAGTTAAACACGCGTAGGCTGCAAAAAAAGATCGCATCCCGTCCCAATCGGCTGACTATAGAGGCACTCGCAGACGCGGGGATGGTCGTCGCTGTCTACGCGCAGCCATAAGATGGGCAGGTCCGTACCTTCAAGGCTGCTGAGGCGTCGAAAACAGATGTTCTCTCTGACGTACACGCAAACTCCAGCCCGGGGCACAAAGGAGTGTTCTAATTCATACCCCGGGTAGGAGAGATACGAAGTATCAGCCGGAGAGGACACCTGTGTCTCGGTTAGAAAGAGCAAGGCCGGCTTCGCCGTTTCCAGAAATGCACAAGCAGAGCTTCAACTTCACGCTGGTCTTCTGTGAGGTCGTAGTACCACCCCGGTTCGAGCCGGCCCTTACGTGCAACAGCAAAGGCTGCCGCGTGGCTCTACCACTGTTATACGCTTCTACGATTCAAGAGAAAATCCTAGTTTAGGGGGTAACGTTTGATAAATTTAAAAAAGGAATATACATGGTTGTGGATACTGAGACCTGGGTCCTAATTCCGAAGACAGGACGGATTCAACATTTTGCTAGAAAACATACAGCAACCTACCACGGGTGGATAAGGACGAGTTCTGCCTTCGTAATTAGTCGTCGACTTGTATCACTACTATATATTCGTTACACCGTTAAAGCATATTAAGGTCCACTGCTAAACATAGGCCACCCCATAGAATGCTTCATAGACACTGCTGCCCATCTCCTGATTTGTTTCCCGCTGTCGCCTGTTACGACACCCACGGGATGATATTGGGTATTGGATATTTTTACACCGCCACTACACTGCACTATATTTATATCTCCAGCAAGGAGAAAATTTCGAAAACAGTGTATAAATATCCCACAATGTCGCAATAATTTTAAAACAGAATACGAGTCTGAATGTTTCCTCAACGCAACTTCAAAATCCACGGACTCGAAATCATTGAAATGTTTTCAAAATAATATTAATTTCGCCGACCTTCGAATTCGCTCACAACTTGTTTTATTACCTACCGATTGTAATAAAGGTACTTAGTAACTAATCAGTCGACATACAAACCGCTGACGTTGGATAGTGCCCCTTGAGGCTAGTATTGCCAGGTCTTGTTTACGTAGTGAAATCATGTACCCGACCATAACCAGTACCAAACAGTAGTATGTGCCGTAATCCGGTGTGAATAGGGAGTCAACATAATTACAGGATATAAGGCACTGCATTTTATTCACAGTGACAGCCGTGTTACGTTATATTCTGTACAGGAAAATGTGTTTCATAAATGAAATTGATTTGATAGAGTGACCTAAAGGTGTACTTTAATGACTGCTACTGGAACTCCTGGACGAGGAGAACTAGGTGTCCCCGAGTTTAGGCTCGTTTTGTTAGTTATGAATAGACCTAGAATACCTCCAGACCTGATGGAGTGACTTGAAAGTGTACTTCAGTGACTGCTACTGGAACTCTTTGACGAATAGAACTACAATTACTTTCGTCGCTTTAGTTTTCAGTGATATGTAGCGCGTCGAATTCGACTACCGGGTAAATTAATAAGCGGCGTAAAAACATTCGTATGATTTGATTGACCGTTACTCCCACTTGAGCATAATTGTCTCTGTATTCATTTTTTTTTAATTTGCAATAACGGTGACAACCAAGCACACAGTCCACCTGATGATAAATAGTTGCTGTGGCTCATAGACATGTACATACATCTATCCTCGTTTGCGAATCAAAATGCAGATGCATTGTCAGACGTGAGGACTAAGATAGAATGTCTCTTTTCCAGTAAAAAGGGTCTCCGGTTCTCTATACTCACCATACGAAACACAGCAGCATTAAGCTGCTATTCTGTGACCGTAGTTTTTCCCCGGTCGAGCCGACCCATTCGTGCTACAACTATACAATTAATATAGCTGCAGCATGGCTCTACCACTTATACAATCAATAGACTTGTTAATCCATAGTACTTTGATTATACATAAATTTATCAATACAACCATAGCACGTGGTAGAGCCATGTTGAAGCTATATTATGATTGTCGCGTGAATTGATGAGCTAGACTGGGGAAAGACTAATAAATAGAAGATTCGTATGGTGGGTGTATTGAACCGGAGACTGTTTTACTAGATACGAAGCATTCTATTTTAGTCATCTGGGTTGACAACCCATCTGCATTTCATTCTTAACCCAGGATGATCGAAGACGAGGATCGAGGAGATGTAGATGTCTATCGGCCACAGCATTCACTTAGCTGTGTGCTCGTTTGTCGTCCTTATTCTTTAAAAAAAATGTCATCATCACGTCATCCTGCCGTGAAGAGTTGTGGTAGTTCAGGGGCAGTGCAGCTCAAGCGCTCGCTGTTTTTGCAAAGTACGCAAATGCAAACCCGGGTTTGGTTCGATGCTATGTGTCTAATTGTTAATTGGAATTTTGAAAGTGCTGATCTACAACGTGCTAAACGGTAAAGGAAGACACCGTGATGAAATAAGCATAATTATGTATGTATAGATATTCTATTTAAAAACAAAACAAAGAAAAATTTGCATTGACCAAGTAGTAATTGCCTTCAATTAAGGATGCATACCACTTCTAATCTCGATATTTCAACGTCAATTCGATTAAGCGAAGCATAACTTCGGTATATGAATATTTTTGCACTCTGCGGTCGAACCAAATAGTGTAAATGAATGCTAATTTTAATCGTTGGTTGCATTGTACTTTTATTATTTAACTTTGTAATTAAAACTTATTTTTACATTATTTACCTTAGATTTTTATTTATAGGATCGGGTGACAAACGAGCACACAGTCCACCTGATGGTAAGTGGGTACTGTGACCCATAGACATCTACATCTATCCTCAATAAAGACTCAAGATGCAGATGCGTTGTCACCCGTGAGGACTAAGATGGAATGCCTCTTTGCCAGTAAAAGGGTCTCCGGTTCTCTGCACTCACCATACGAAACACAGCAGTGTTAAGCTGCTATTTTACGCTGGTTTTCTGTGAGAGCGTGGTCCTTCCCCGGTCGAGCCGACCCATTCGTGCTACAACCATAATATAGCTGCAGCATGGCTCTACCACGTAGAGAGAGATTATAAAGAAAACTGATTCATTTTATTTTGTTATCACTTTGTTTTAGTGTCGTGCCGCTTGAATTAAGCTATGTAACATTGTGAACATTTCTCATGAAAGTGAATTATAATTATTTTGAGAAATAAATATCTTAAACCACAAGATATTCTTACACCGCCACTACACTATAACTGGCTCGATAAAATAAAAATCATTAAGATCAAACCAAATCGTTATTGAAACGTGTACCTTTCAGGGATTCCATAATGAGATCATGAAAAACTTAAGATCAAATGAAAAAGCTTATTTTTTTTAGGTCATGTTAAGGACGCGTCATTTTAAAATGTATAACCTAGATCCGTGTAAAAAATTAAAAATGTGGTAAGACACATTTTTAATTTTTACACGAATCTTAACTAATTAATTTCTAAATGATGCGTTCTCTTAGTGAGGAGCACCTTCCTTTCTTTAAACTATTGTGTGCACTATCCCCGTCACCACTGATCCCAACACCACTACTTCCTTTTTTTATAGGAGAGGGGGCAAACGAGCATGCGGTTCACCTGATGGTAGTCACCATCAGGTGAGCCGCATGCTCGTTTGCCCCGCCGCCCATGCACAACTGCAACGCCAGGGAAATTTCAGATGCGTTGCCGGCCTTTTAAAAAGGAGTAGGCTCTTTTCTTGAAGGTCCCTAAGTCGTATCGGTCCGGAAAACTCGCTGGTGGTAATCGATTCCACAAAGAAGTTGTGCGAGGAAGAAAACATCTAAATCGCACAGTGGTGGACCGCCAATCATCCATATGGTATGGATGGTATCGCAAGTTTTGTCGCGATGTGCGATGGTGAAATTGAGCGGCTGGAATTAGTTCGAACAATTCCTCAGATCACTCCCCGTGATACATGCGATAAAATACGCAAAGAGGTGCAACATCTCTACGCAGTGCCAGTGAGTCAAGCCGATCGGAAAGAACTCGGTCGTCGACGATTGGAACCGCTCTGCGCTGGATGCGATCAAGTGGAAGGAGCTGGAAGGAAGGAGCTACAATAGGAAATATACACCACCATTGATGTATTATCGCCACGTGTTCCACCTTAGAGGATCGTAGCTGATTAATTTTTAACATTTATACATACATATAAATAAAATTTAAGTGTCTGCCTGTAATATTGGAATAAGTCGTTTCTATTAAGCTCAGGGGGTTTTGTATTACTAAGTTGTAAATAACCATTTTTAAAAGTTTTGTCTGAATCTAAATGATAGAGTGAGAAATTGTTTGATAAGAGAAGAGTGTGGTTTGCAAGATCTCATCATCATGTCATCTGCCGAATTACGAAAGGAATGCTTCGATGGTTTGGTCATGTAGAAAGAATGTATGAGGAAAGAGTGACAAAGCAAATTTATGTTGCAGAGGTGAACGTCAGAGTCGGGAAAGGACGCCCTAGGCGAAAGTTTATCGACCAAATTGGCGATATATTGAAAATGGGCCAAATCAAGAGTACCTTTAACCGACGAGCGTGTATACGTAGGTGTGTCAGGATCGTGTCATATGGAAGTCCGTAGTCTCTGCCTACTTACCATCAGGTGGACTGTGTGCTCGTTTATCACCCTTATTCTATAAAAAAAAAGCATTTTATAAATCGTTTTTCAATTTATTTTATGAAAGGAAAACAATATCGAACAGTTCTAGCGATCGTGGCCGCCCGGCCAGTGCCTCAAATACTTCTAGATACTCGGGGTTAGACAAACGATGTTCTTTTCTAAAATTCTCCCCATTTTAGTAGATACTAATTCGTTCAATAATTGTGGGGAACGAGGTAACGTTTTCGTGCGCACACACAGAACAAATATAAGGCCTTAAGGAGTTTTGGCGGGAAATTGACCGGCGGCGGTTTGCTGCTCCTGTATTATTGTTTAAATAATGGTTTGAAGTGGACTTTGATATGTAAAAGTGTTGCGATTTTGTGTATTAAGTGTCTACGCATGTGAACTATTAGTGGAAACAGTGAAACAAGTGCTCTGATGGTGATGGATTCTCAAGATAAGCTGTTTGTTTGCATAGGCACCTTTAAATACCATCGCCAACTATCAGCTGTCTGCTGGATCAAGTTGCCGCCAAAATCTCCCAAGAACTGCACAATGTGACGCATCAACATATTGTGAAGCAGTATACTATGAAGGAGTGGGGAAATTACAATAAACCGAATAAAAATACTTAAGACTTGGCCTAAAGGTCTAGATACCAGGCCATAAAATCCAAAAAAAAAAGCCTTAAGAAAAAAAAAACACACTGGCATGCTATTTAATAAATTAGAAGAAATAAAAATCTTTACGTCACCAAGAGTACAGTCTATTATATAATTTTACTGCCGTGGTTGTTTGCCCGGGGCTGTAATATCCGCCGCATAAATTTAAGCGGTCTCGCAATGGAGCAAGGTTAATTAAGCTCTAGGGATAGTTTATAATACTTTTGCTGAAGGCTGGGTTTTTATATTAAATCAAGGGTGGAATAGTTTAAAATTATCAATTATAAAGTAAGTACACGTAATTTCTATACAAAAAATAAATATTTAATTATTCGTTCTTTTGTTCAAAAAAAGTTAAAGTTGCAGCCTATATTATAAACGTCTAACTACTGTGGACAGGCCTCCTCTCATTTCTGAGAGGGTTTTAGGGCAAGGAAAAGTCCGCAGACAGCCCCAATGCGTGTTGGCGAACCTCACATGCCTTCGATTTTTTTTTCTTATTTTTCATACATGCAGGTTTCCTCACGATGTTTTCCTTCACCGCCGAGCACGTAGTAAATCATCACTTAAAATTGCAATTAACAATTTCATTGGTGCCGGCGTTTGTATAGGTTTATTTTATTTATTTAGGTTTATTTATATTACAACTACAAAACCATGTATTTTATGGTATGGTACAGGTGTTTATAATCTGTGTGATTACTATACCTTGTAGCAGGTGCTAACTAGATGGAGTGACGTCCGGAGAAAGTATACGGGTCGATTGATGTACATTTTTTTATAGAATAAGGATGACAAGCGAGCATACAACCCACCTGATGGTAAGTGGATACTGTAGCCTGTGATGCAGCCGAAGATTAATAAATTAGCTTAACAAAAGCCTATACACTCTTGTCTTGAAGACACCCGCATTGTAATCGGATCAAGAGACCGATGCTGGCAACTTAAAAGCACAGCTCCTATATTAGGAGAGATATAACTGACCGATTAGCCGTGTAGTGGCGGTTAAGAATATCCACTACCCCATATCCTCCCGTGGGTGTCGTAAAAGGCGACAAAGGGAAACAGGCAGGAGATGGGCAGCAGCATCTTCTTGATAACAACAAACTAACAATAAAAAACTGCGGTTGCCAACCCGCTCGCCAAGCGTGGCAACTATGGCAAATACCCCCCCTATGAATGACAGTAACAAAGAAACGGCCCCCAGTCCCCGGCGGCCCCGCTATTCCTGGCTACGGTGGCGACCATGGTAACGGCGGGGCAGGGGGTGCTATGAATCTCCGGTGGAGGTTCGGTTGCCACCTTAGACGACTCGACCTGGCAACGTACAACGCACGCACCCTGAAGACTGACGAGAAGATTGTGGAGCTGGAAGAAGAGATAGACAAGTTGCGCTGGCATATTATAGGATTATCCGAAGTCCGAAGAGAGGGGGAGGACACGGTAATCCTCGAATCCGGCAACTTGCTCTATCACCGGGAGGGCGACCATCTGTCCCAAGGAGGTGTCGGATTTATCGTCCACAAGTCTCTCGTTAACAACGTTGTAAAGATCGGGAGTGTGTCGACGAGGGTTGCGTACCTTATACTCAGAATCACCAAACGGTATTCGCTGAAGGTCATACAGGTTTAGGCACCAACCTCGGCACACCCCGATGAGGAGGTGGAGGAAATGTATGAGGATATCTCTAGAGCCATGCATTCCTCCAAAACCCAATATACGGTGTTAATGGGAGACTTCAACGCAAAACTAGGCACAAGAGAGAACGGTGAGCTGAAAGTAGGGAAATTTGGAATAGGGAACCCAAGGGGCCAGCAGCTGGCCGACTTCATGGAGAAAGAGGGACTCTTTATGATGAACTCTTTCCTCCAGAAGCGGCCCCACAGGAAGTGGACCTGGTCGAGCCCCGACGGTTCGACAAAAAATGAGATTGACTTCATTATGACGACCAGACGACAACTGTTCAGTGATGTCTCCGTGATCGCGAGGGTGAAAACTGGTAGCGATCACCGAATGGTTAGAGGCACACTGAACCTAAACGTTAAGTTGGAGAGGTCTCGTCTAATGAAGTCAACAATCCGTCCCCCTCGTGCTCTAATCCAAAATCCCGAAACCTTTCAGCTCGAGTTACAAAACCGTTTTCAGTGCCTAGAAGACTGCAATGAAGTGGACGATATGAATGACAAGCTCGTGGAAACTGTCCATGCGATCGGAGCTAAGTTCTGCAAGACCCGCCGCAGAAGAACACAAAAACTCTCCGATCACACTCTTAATCTCATGGCTGTTAGACGGGAGATGAAGCTACATTCTTCAACAGACTTGACAGCATACAGGCATCTGAACAGACAGATCTCCAAATGCATGCGGCGGGACTTACGCAACTTCAATACAGCTCGTATTGAAGAAGCGATCGAGCGGAACCAAGGCTCCAAAGTCTTTGCCAGAGATCTGTCTGCCAGAAAGAGCCAACTGTCAAAGCTGAAGACAGAATGTGGCAGCATCGTTTCCGGGACACCTGAGATTTTGAGTGAGATTGAGAGGTTCTATGGGCAGTTGTACACGTCATCGTTGGAGCCACACGCAAGTGTGAGTAACGATCAAAGAGCGAGTCTCATCCGACACTATTCCGAAGATATCCCGGACGTCAGTCTGAGCGAGATTAGAACGGCTCTCCAGCACCTTAAAAACGGTAAGGCCCCAGGCGAGGTTGGAATTACAGCGGAGCTTCTGAAAGCGGGTGGAAAACCGGTACTTGAAGTCCTTCAGAAGCTCTTTAATTCCGTCCTCCATGGTGGCATTACACCGGAGGCGTGGAGCAGAAGTGCGGTGGTCTTGTTCTTCAAGAAAGGTGACAACGCTCTCTTGAAGAACTACAGACCGATTTCCCTTCTGAGTCGCGTCTACGTGCTGTTTTCGAGAGTCATTACGAATCGTCTCGCGCGCAAACTTGACGACTTCCAGCCTCCCGAACAAGCCGGTTTCCGAAAGGGCTTTAGCACCATAGACCACATACATACCCTTCGGCAAATTGTACAGAAGTCCGAAGAGTACAATTTGCCACTATGTCTGGCGTATGTGGACTATGAGAAAGCCTTTGATTCCGTCGAAATTTGGGCGGTGCTGCAGTCCCTTCAGCGGTGCCAAGTTGACTGTCGATATATCGAAGTGTTGAAGTGCTTGTACAGTAGGGCTACGATGGCTATCCGAGTACAGAACCAGAGTACGAAACCTATCCAATTGCAGAGAGGTGTAAGACAGGGTGACGTCATATCCCCGAAACTCTTCACCGCTGCATTGGAAGACGTTTTCAAGCTTCTGGACTGGAAAGGATACGGTATCAACATCAATGGCGAGTACATCACTCACCTTCGATTTGCCGACGATATAGTCCTTATGGCAGAATCGCTGGAGGACCTAAGCACTATGCTCAATGACCTCAATAGTGTTTCCCAACGGATAGGTCTTAAGATGAACATGGACAAAACAAAGATCATGTTTAATGTCCATGTCACACCTATGCCGGTAGTTGTTGGGAACACTAAGCTCGAAGTTGTTGACGAGTATGTTTACCTGGGACAAATAGTCCGACTAGGTAAGTCCAACTTCGACCGAGAGGTCAATCGACGGATTCAACTCGGCTGGGCAGCGTTGGGGAAGCTACGACACATCTTCTCGTCAGACATACCTCAAAACCTGAAAACGAAATTGTACAACCAGTGCGTGTTGCCAGTGATGACTTATGGAACTGAGACGTGGTCCTTCACTGCTGGCCGTATGAGGAAGCTCAAGGTCGCTCAGCGAGCTATGGAGAGGGCTATGCTCGGAATTTCTCTGCGTGATAAACTAGTAGAATGAGGATATCCGCAGTAGAACCAGAGTAACCGACATAGCCCAACGGATTAGTAAGCTGAAGTGGCAGTGGGCCGGCCATATAGCTCGAAGAACCGACAACCGATGGGGAAGAAAGGTTCTCGAGTGGCAGCCTCGTACCGGTAGGCGAAGTGTAGGGCGTCCCCCCACGAGATGGAGTGACGACCTGGTAAGACATACAGGAAGTCGATGGATGCAGGTGGCTCAGGACCGTGCTTTGTGGCATTCTTTGGGGGAGGCCTATGTTCAGCAGTGGACTTGTGAAAAGCTGTAATGATGATGATGAACTGACCGATAGTTAAATACAATATTAGATCTCATTCAATATTTAGCGTAAATTTGCATGCACTAATTAATGCTAATCTAAATTTAGGCCTGACAATAATCGAATTGCAGTTTGTGCCGGAAGTAATTATGAAACGCGTCATTTGAAATTTCAAATATACATTTGAAATCACTAGACTGAATATAATTATAGTCAAATTTAATTGTGTAATTTCACTATGAATTTAAAATTATGTATATTATAAAGAAATGAAAATTGACAGTCTATAGGTATTTCTGTAGCGAAGAAAACCCGCCCACTTAATAGTGACTGGTTGTCACACGGACTCGTTAATGCAATAACGACTGATACGAGTATGTTGTTTATATACGGCGAGCGATTTCTTCAAATTTTAATGGGACCACCCTTGAGGTTAAGTAAATTTAATAAAAAAGAATCATTAAAATCGGTTCACAATATCCGGAGATATCGTGTAACATACATACAAAAAAACACACTCGAGTTGAGAACCTTCTCCTTTTTGAAGTCGGTTAAAATGAAATAATAGGACCATAGGTGATCAAAGTACGTTCCAACAAGAAAAAGAAAACAAAGCGAAAACACGACGCCGTGTAGAGACAGCGTAAAATAATACATCGCCTCATTTCGTCCCGTGGGTGTCGTCGTAAGAAACGGCTATGGGAAATGCCAAAAATATCTTATAGCATTCGATAGATGGCGGTGTTACCGTCTAGTTTACAGCAGACATAAAATAGAACAAAGCGTCAAAGGTGAGAGAGGTCTGGCATTGCGATCGTCAACTCACCTGACAACCGTGACAGTCGAGACAAATCTTCCCTACATCGAGAAAGCCCGGAAGTGGACTTTTACGATAAGGATAAAACCCGAGCTCACCAACGTGGTTACTACAGCCATGCTGCAGCTATATTAATAGTATAGTTGTAGCACGAATGGGTCGGCTCAACCGGGGACGGAACACGCTCCAACAGAACACCAGCGTAAAATAGCAGTTCAACGCTGCTGTGTTTCGTATGGTGAGTGTAGAGAACCGGAGACCAATTTTACTGGAAACAAGGCATTCCATCTTAGTCCTCACGGGTGACAACGCATCTGGATAAATATTCATAATCGAGAATAGATGTAGATGTTTATGGGCTACAGAAACCACTTACCATCTGGTGGGCTTTGTGCTCGTTTGTCACCTTTATCCTATGAAGAAGAAAAACACCAACCCCCAAAAACAGCGTCTGTTCACAAGTCAGCGTGTGGGGGGCCATCGTTGTCTTT
This sequence comes from Parnassius mnemosyne, assembly GCA_963668995.1. Classification (NCBI taxonomy): domain Eukaryota; kingdom Metazoa; phylum Arthropoda; class Insecta; order Lepidoptera; family Papilionidae; genus Parnassius; species Parnassius mnemosyne. Next base: position 31,853,068 of record CAVLGL010000084.1, read on the forward strand.
GAATATTTTAAAGGCATGACGACTCCGTGGCGTAGTGGCTTACTATTGAGTTACAGCGCTGAACGCCGAGGGTTCGAATCCCGCACAGAACAAGTATTTTGTACGGCCTGCAAATAATTGTTCCGTGTCTGGATGTTAGTCCTTGTGCAATTTGTGTGTAACTGCTCACGGGGTAACGTTATTTTAAAAAAAAAAATAAGACAAGTGAGCATGACATACCTTGGTTTACCACTTACCTTATTGTGATGTATAAACTGGATGTAAAAAGGCCAGCTGCAGGAATATACAATGGGCCTCTCGGTTTTGTTCAAATAACGACCAAATTTTATATACGCTGAAATCGTAAAATAAACGGTAGCTGCATATTAATTTTCTTTTTATATTTTACGTTAAATCATTTACTACTAGCTTATAATCATTGAGTCCAATTTTAGTTTAAGGCTCCTCTAAAATCTAAAATTAAATTTTACACGTTTAATCGCGATTAAATATAGCTTATTTTTACTTTATTTTGAATTCCCGATCGTTTCGAGTGTATTACATTACATTACATCACTCATTGTCACTGAGAGGGCTAAGATGTATTCATAGCTTTAGCTTTCACATCCATTGATTACAACCTATAAAAAGTACACTGGTGAACATAAGCCTCCCCCATAGATGGCCATGGCATGCTATGTTGCCACATGCCGTGCCAGAGCCACGTTTACAACGACTAGACTAACGAAGTTTAACTGCCTCTGTCCAGTCCCTTGATCATATCATAAGCAGTCAGTTTGTACCTTGAGGATCACCAGCTGATTAGTGACCGCCAATACGGTTTTCGTCGTGGTCGATCAGCTGGTGATCTTCTGGTCTACCTGACCCACAGATGGGCGGAGGCAGTAGAGTCCAAGGGGGAGGCGTTGGCCGTTAGTTTGGACATTGTGAAGGCCTTCGATCGGGTTTGGCACAAAGCGCTTCTTTCGAAGCTCCCTTCCTATGGGCTTCCTGAGAAATTGTGCGATTGGACCAGCTTCCTTGCAGATCGGAGCATCAAGGTCGTTGTAGACGGTGCATGTTCCGACTACAAGCCTATTAACGCTGGTGTTCCACAAGGCTGTGTGCTATCACCAACGCTGTTTCTTCTGCATATCAATGATATGTTGCTAACTGTAACATTCATTGCTATGCGGACGACAGCACTGGTGATGCTCTATACACCGGCCGTGCCAATATTTCTCGGGAAAACGTTTGTTTGAAATCTGTAGCAAAGCAAGGGCATGTTTATCCTGTACAGGCGACATTTTGGCTCAAACTAAATTCTGTGACATGCTATTGTTGCACAGGTTGGTGCAAGCAGTGTCACTCGTGGTCACGTCAGAGCATCGTCAGAATCATGCTACAAGCCATGTTGAAATCATGTCGTCAACGTCGCCGAGTACCGGAACAAACTTGTGTCTGAAGTCGAGTCTTTGTTGAACAAAGTCTCGGATTGGGGGCGACTAAATCTAGTCCAGTTTAATCCTCAGAAGACATAAGTTTGCGCGTTAACCGCTAAAAAGAACCCCTTTGTCGTATCTCCTCAGTTTCAAGGCACTCCCCTTCTTGCCTCAGCCAGTATCGGAATCCTCGAAGTCGCATATCGAGTGACGTGCAGTATCGTGGTCACTTGGAAGAGAAGGCCAAATTGGCCTCTAAAAAGCTTGGCTTGCTCAGCAGAGCGGGACAGTATTTCATGCCGGCACACCGCCTGCAACTTTACAAGGCGCAGGTTCGGCCTCACATGGAATACTGTTCCCATCTCTGGGCAGGGGCTCCCCAGTGCCAGCTTCCCTTCCACTTGACCGCATCCAACGCAGAGCGGTTCGAATAGTCGACGACCGAGTCCTTTCCGATCGGCTCGATTCATTGGCACTGCGAAGAGATGTTGCATCCCTTTGCATTTTCTTTCGCATCTACCACGGGGAGTGCTCTAAGGAATTGTTCGGATTAATCCCAGCCGCCAAATTGCACGAACGCACATCGCGGCAGAACTCCCGATACCATCCACACCATCTGGATGTTTGGCGGTCCACCACTGTGCGATTTAGAAGATGTTTTCTTCCTCGCACGACTTTCTTGTGGAATCGATTACCATCAGCGATTTTTCCGGACCGATACGACTTAGGGACCTTCAAGAAAAGAGCGTACTTCTTTTTAAAAGGCCGGCAACGCATCTGCGATTCCCTCCCTGGTGTTGCAGCTGTTCATGGGTGGCGGTAGTCACTTACCATCATGTGAACCGCATGCTCGTTTGCCCCCTCTCCTATAAAAAAAGTCATGTTTATGTCTACTGATGATGTGGTTCTTGTGGGTTTGGCTAAAATAAGTTATTCGGATTTTCTGTCAAGAAATTCTCATTAGTAGCCCGGAATTAGGGAGTTGGCAATATTTTACCCCATGCCTAGGGAAATTAAACATGGTACAGCCATATATTAGTAGCATAGTTGTAGCACGAACGGTTCGGCTCGACCGGTGAAGAACCATGCTCTCACAGAATACCAGCGTAAAATAGCAACTTAACGTTGCTGCGTTTCGTTCAGTGAGCTTAGAGAACTGGAGACCTTTAAATTAGGATGTAAACATTAATCATTTGCAATAGAGAAGATGGCTGGGTGCTACCATCTGCTTGGGATCCCATAATTAATAAAATTAAATCCCAACCCAAGCATACAACTGTAAGACTTCAAGATACTGTAAGTTCATACTGCATATAATTTTTAATCTGGAGGTAGCCGTGGTTAACTACGACATTGGGACGCTATACACCTCAGTCCCCCCCCCCCCCCCCCGTGATCATGTTTTCTGAAAAGTACTTGAAACGTCGGGAATATAAAATAAGTTAATATACGCGATAAAATCCGTAACATTAGTTTTATTTAAATGTTGTTCATGTAAATATAAGAAATCATTATGGAGACCTTTTTACTGGAAATGAGGCATTCCATCTTAGTCCTCGCGGATGACAACGCAACTGCATGTTCTTTCGTAATCGAGGATACTCATACCCATTTGTGCTACAACTATACCAATAATATAGCTGCAGCTTGGCTCTACCACGTAAAAAAACGTGTACATAATATAATACAGTTTTTCCTATTATATCTGTCTCCTTTTCTGAAGGTTTCACTTCTACTGCGTGTGAACTACAAACATGTTTTCATTATTTGGAGTTATTATAAAGTTTTCATAAATCGGCACGGAACACATCCACATGATCAATTTAGTAGGGTGACGATCATCACCTTAACATTAATTCTTACAAAACAATACCAAAGCAGTATTTATACGAGACAAGCGATCCACTTCAGCTTTGCATGGGTGATTTCTGAAAAATTTCATCAACATCTGTCCAGCCTCTTAATAGGAGTACAGTGACAAATACACATAGAGAAGAATAATATATATAAAGGTAGAGCCACACTGCAGCTCCATTAATAAATGAGTCGGCACCACTGTTGAAGGGCCATCCTCTCACATATGAGAAGCCTCAAATAGCAGCATATATTGCTGTTTCCTTTAGCATAGTACTAAGAACCTGAGACACTTTTTCTGATATCCAGGCATACCGTTTCAGACCTCCAGTGACAATACATCTGCAATTCTTAACTGAGGGTAGATAGTATTTCAGTATTGTATTATGTATATGTATATACATTTTAGCATTTGTAACTTTCACTTTTTTTTTATAGGATGAGGGTGATAAACGAGCACACAGTCCACCTGATGGTAAGTGGTTGCTGCGGCCTATAGACAACTACATCTATCCTCTATTACAAATCAAAATGCAGATGCGTTGGCACCCGTGAGGACTAAGATGGAATACCTCATTTCCAGTAAAAAGGGCCTCCGGTTCTCTACACTCACCATACGAAACATAGCAGCGTTAAGCTGCTATTTTATGCTGGTATTCTGTGAGAACGTGGTCCTTTCCCGGTCGAGCCGACCCATTCGTACTACAACTATACTACTAATATAGCTGCAGCATGGCTCTACCACGTAAAAAACTTATAGAAAAAAGACCAACCTTACCAGTGTTTAAGAAGCTTTCACTTGCGAAACATCCATCGACTTTGAGATAATCTATTCCCCATTCAGCGAAGGTCATAGCATCAATACCGAAATATCCTTTTGATCCGGGATAAATCATACAAGTCACATCGGCTACATTAGTGTACATGCCAAATTTTAAGCCCTTGGCATGAATCTAAAAAATCATTTTTGTAACATTATCTGATGAAAGGTGATATAAATTCTTGTTTCCTTTTTATGCCCTTAGGTCTTTTGCTCTTTCTTTTTTTAATATGTTACCCCCGCAGATTACATACATAAATTTCACAAGGACAAACATCCATCATTTATTTGTAGTTCATACAAATACTTGTTTCTTGCGGGATTCGAACCCACGACCCTCAGCGGCCTATGCTACTTATTGCTAAGCCATCGTAATATATAGAATGTATATAGCATAACCAAGCAAAATTTTTTGGATATTGCAAACAGTAGTGATAAAAGGAAATTCTATCTACAAAACAAGAGACCTATGTTCAGTTTGATTAAGGTAAAGCTATGCTGCAGCTATATTATGGTTAAATGTTAATGCACAAATGTCTCGGCTCGATTGGGGAAGGATCATCCTCTCACATAATACCAGCGTCAAATAGCAGTTCAATCTTTTCCCTGTCCCCTGACCCACATATTATGGGTCATAGCTATTGCCTTACTATTGTGTCTGCAAATCGAACAGTGAAAATGATAAATAACAAATGAGTTGTCTCAACCGGGAAAGGTGACCACCCTCTCATATAATAGAAGCGTCAAATATTAGCTTAAAGTTTTTTCATATGGTGAGTGTTCCAGGCACCTTTCTCACTGGCAAACAAAGCATTCCATCTTAATCTCAAGCAGTGACTACGCAACACATTTTAATTCTTATTTGAGGATAGATGTTATTGTCTACGGGTCTCAGCATCCGCTTATCATCAGATGGAGTGTGTGCTCATTTGTCACCCTTGTACCATAAAACAGCAGTGGACTTGTTATTACTTCTGGTTTAAGAAATAAGACACACAGCCAGGCCAACCCCAAGCTACATGAAGTGACAAACTGATTAAACATGATGGATTTGAATAATGAAAGTGCTTTAGAGCCATATGTTGTGGCAACACTGAACATAAATCTCTTATGCTTATGATGAGCTGTAATGATGATAACGTTGATATGTGTAAAACATAAAATAACAAATTTGTAATTATATACTAACATAATCAGATATGTACTTCATCCCATGTGGAAACCTGCTCCTATCGGCAACCAACCTACCATGGCTATCTCTTTCATGCTCGGACCAGCAATCATCTATTATTATATACTCAAAACCCGCTTCTTGGTAACCTTCATTGTAGATTGTATCAGCTACTGATAATATAAGATATTCACTAAAAATATATGATTTTTATAAATGATATTTTGATATTTAAATTGAATTCAATACATAGTTTATCACAAAGACGTATTAAAAAGATAGACAGGTTACACACTAACATTATTATATTTTAAAGTGGCACAGGTAGTACTATATCTATGTACAGTTATTTATTATGACACGTTACGCTAACAAAAAGAGACAAATGATAGGGCATACCTATCGTTAGAAAAAGATGAATATAAATCATTAGTTGCGTATTGATTGCTGCCAAGCGCTCATTGGCGCGAGCGCATGACATACCGATATGGAAAATGAACACACTAGCTAGCGTCAAAGTTTACTCTAGCGGTTAGTGTTGAAGTAATAAAACCAATTATGAACAAAATATCTATATTCAAAATATCTGTGAGACGTTTTTCTTGTCTCTAACAGTTGCCGTGTAATTTGTGCACCACTTAAAAACACAGGGAGGCAGTTTTGCTACGAATAACTAGAAGATTTAAGTGCTGTAGCGAAGGTATAGCCGCGACGCGAGTGCGTGGCCGACTGAATGCGAGTCGGGCAATTACCTTACTATCGTATTGCCATTTTAGAACGAGTATGACATAACTATACCTTTAAAACATCTTAGGTTTATCATTCTAATATTAACTACACATCGAAACCTCTTAACCCTTAAACTCTTAACACCAAACCTAAATTTTCTTATCAGCTTTTTTTATCCCTAGCTGAATGTTGGTCAATTTAGAGAATGCATCAATGAGCATGTTGTGTAACTTTGCTATGCCCACACTCCCTACTTTAGACAAGTAGGTTGGTTAATGCAGAATCAACACCCTTGCACTGGTCATTCCGCTTCGCGTCGCTAGTTTCATATTACCATATTAAATTTATTCTAATATAAATAAACACTACCAAGTTTTTATAAATGACCAAGACAAGAATTTCTCTTGAATAAAAAAAAATGGAAAACCATATACTATATTATACACTATTTTATGTGTGTTTCATAGTTAAAGCACTAGTTGTAATACAATCCAATTAATTACATTTTAAAAATATTGGCCTTGAACCAAATAGCAATAAATGTGAAATATTTTTTTCCAATAATTTATCTACTTCTCATAGAGACATTTTAATTCAAAATTTTGATCATATTTGTCCAGGAATAAAAACTGTCAGTACGGAATCACTATACCTGCTAGGTGCCCCGTTGTTTTTCGATAGTATTAAACCTGTTTTAAAAACAAAATTTGATCAGTTTTTAAACCACGTTGATAAATTGTATAAATTAAACCCCCACATAGCTCTTACTATTTTAAAATATTGTCTTCTTGTAACTAGATTTACATACTTACTCCGCTCGAGTCCAGTCTGGAAATGTTCGGATATTTTACAAGATATTGATAATAATCTTAAAATAGCTATAGAAAAAATTCTAAATTTAACTTTAAATACAACAGCCTGGACTCAAGCTACTTTACCTATAAAATTTGGTGGCATTGGTGTGAGAAATCTTTCTAGCGTTGCATTGCCTGCTTTCCTTGCTTCCGTGCATAGTGTCAGTGACTTGTAACATAATTTTAAATAATAAAGTAGACCTATGCTTTGCTACGGAGGCAGGGCAGACATGGCAAACGCTCTGTCCTGGTGAAAATTTTCCACTGGAAGTTAACCAACAAAAACAGTGGGATATTCCGTTGGTACAGGGCGTGCAGAAGGATTTGTTTCATAATTTCCATAGTGACCAAGATAAGGCACGCCTTCTAGCTGTTTCGACTAAGGAATCTAGTCACTGGTTACACGCTTTACCATCAAGTAATCTAGGCACATTACTTGATAGGGATAGCTTGCGCATTGCCGTAGGAATCTGACTAGGAGCGGCGATTTGTCAACCCCATCAGTGCCCGTGTGGTAGCAGCGTCGACAAGTTTGGGCTCGACGGACTTTCATGTAAGAAAAGCGCTGGTAGGTTTTCACAACATAGTTCTTTGAACGATGTCATCCGAAGGGCTCTTGCCTCTATAAATGTTCCCTCGGTTTTAGAGCCTTGTGGAATATTTAGAGACGATGGCAAGAGACCCGATGGTATGACATTGGTCCCTTGGGAGAGAGGTAAAGCCCTAGTGTGGGATGCTACTTGCGTAGACACTCTGGCGGCCTCTCATCTCAGGGGTACCTCGTTTAAAGCCGGGGCGGCATCAGAGGCAGCTGAACTGAGTAAGTGGCGCAAATATGAGTCTCTGAGAGATGACTACATATTTGTGCCATTTGCTGTAGAGACTATCGGTCCGTGGGGTCCACGTGCGGTGAAGTTTCTAAAGGAACTCCATCCGCGGCTGGTCGTTGCTGCTGGTGATAAGAGAGCTGGTTCTTTCCTCGCTCAAAGGCTAAGTATAGCCATTCAGCGGGGAAACGCAGCCAGCGTTCTTGGCACGATACCGCGGGGAGTAGGACTATATGATAATTAAGTTTCTAATTTTAGTTTTTTTTTTATTATCATAGTTTTTAATATTGTAGATAAAATTAAGTATTAATGTAGATCTATATTTACAGATTGAAAATTTGTAACATTATATTTTTAATTTAAAATTACAAGAAATGTATTGGCATTGGCATTTACAAACAATATGTATTGGCGTATACAGCGTAAAATTTTAAATTTCTATGCAACAATTTTACTGTTGTTACTTACGTTACTTTTAATTTTTAATAAAACATATTTTACTAAACGAAAGAAGCCACTTTAGCTATACATACGAGTTTTAGAAACGAAAACTGTTGTTACTAAATACAAAGTTCCCTTTCTAGGATAAACAAATAGGTAAATAGTTTGATGTTGTTTACTTACTCAAGACATTTTCCGGGATTTTCGTCGCAATCTACACCGCACCTATAATAACCCCACGACATCCACCCCATCGGGGGCTTCCTAGCCAATCCATTATCTAAAAGCTTCACTCTACAAATAAACAAACAAACAAAGAACGCCATAGTAAACAAAACGTGAATATTTTTCATATTTGCATAACGATACTCGCTGCTTCTCGATCAATTTCCCTAAAAGTCATGAAGAAATAATTAAAATTTTAATTAAAACACAATCTTTAAAATTGTTTACAAAACATTGTTTACATACTGCTGTCTGCTGCCTGCTTGAGTGCTTGATTATCTGTCAAATGTCAATGTCAAACTCAAATCAAATCAAATGTCAATAGTCTTTTTCTTTCTTTGGTAATGGGGTTGTATGGTTGTATTTTTGCCAGTGTAAGGCAATAAGAAATATTACGCTGATATAAAAATGATTCGCTTCAAAACTTCGTCACATTATTTTGATACATGACATTGCGAAATTTTTGGGGGATTTTGACGGCAGCTTAAACCAACAGACTGTCGATGACGTACAATATCTTGAGATTCACATAACTATCGGATCGCTGATTTCATTGCTTCTACTTATAGTCCGCATGTGCAAAATTATTCAACACTAATACAGTTGCGACAATCCGCTGATGTTCAAGTTCTCATCGAACTTCATGTCCATATTAATCAGGGCATCCACGACTTTCTTTGGCACCAGGGTGGGTCCACTTTGATATGAGGTAAAATATTGGACAGATTTCATAGCGCGGGAAGTTAATTTGTTAATGAAAAGTGTAGAGATTAATGTTTCTTTCCGAAATATTAGTTATATTTTCAACCGACTTCCAAAACAGAAGGAGGTTCTCAATTCGACTGTATTTTTTATGTGCGTTAACTCAAAACTTTTTTCTATTTCAAATACCTCTAAATAGCTTTCGCTGACATCTTCTTCCACTTTATGACGACTCTTCATTATTATTGATTTGATTTTATATAAAAATAAATATATTTCGTAAAATAAAAATCATTAAAAAAAATTTTCAGTTTATTTCTTTTTTTTTTCAATTGACAGCATAATCATACAGCAGAATGTAGCTTGTTATTATTTATGTATTGGCAGAATAAATAAATTATAACAATAATGGCAGACTTAGAATATACTGGCCATGGAAATACATGTACTTCGTACAAACTGGAACCCGCACTTTCGAATGACATAAAAAATACAAGAAAACGACCTTGAAATTTTTCATTACCCCTCAGTCTCTTTCTAATTAGGGTGAACACAAAATACAAGAATTTGGGATATTATAGGGGAAAATCAGTTTATTTTTATTATATTCATTTATAAAATTTTAATTTAATTGAAAATAGTAGAGTTCCATTGAAACGCATGATATTAGAGAAATTCATAAGGTCGAGCCTGCGGGCGGAAGTTTATTAATTAATATTATTTATTCGTGTACTTTTTTGTCAATAAACGAATAAACGAGTGAACTGGCTCTATATACAAGACTTTAACTAAAACTAAAATATTTTTGTCCAAAATGAACAAAAAATTCGATTTCCCATACAAAATGTATCGGTCACGTGACCAATTTTGTATGGGAAGTCAATTCTTTTTAATTTCCACAAAGAAAATTCTTCAGTACCTTACTCAGGATGATGATTCATGGTTAAAGTTTTCGGGAGACTGTCTTTACATCTCTTATAATGTAACATTAGGAAATAATAAAACTAAAATAATAATCGTTTTTATTTACATTTATTATTACAATAGCAATAGTGTCTACAAATTTAAAATATACAATAATAATAATTAGAGGTGAAGGTTTTTACAACAACTCAATTTTAATACATGATTGAATAGTTTTGTGAATTTTTTGTCACTTGGTACGAATAGCACTCAACTTTTAGTACATAATTTTTTTTAGATGCGTTCTGAGACATATGGTCAAAAAAGAGTTTGAAATTCACAGCTACCATTTACCATCAGGTGGACTGTGTGCTCGTTTGTCACCCTATCCTATAAAACAAAATTTAAAATTCTGGATTAATGAAATTAAGAGCAATTAATACTGTCATCCATAGGCTAGTTTTTTGTTATAGAATAAGGATGACAAACGAGCACACAGCCCAACTGATGGTAAGTGGTTGCTGCGGCCTATATTTATTTATTATTTATTGTGCGATCAAAAGACATTTACATCTATCCTCTATTACAAATCAAAATGCATCAGAATGCCTCTTTTCCAGTAAAAAGGGTCTCCGGTTCTCTACACTCACCATACGAAACACAACAGCGTTAAACTGCTATTTTACGCTGGCATTCTGTGAGAGCGTGGTCCTTCCCCGGTCGAGCCGACCCATTCGTACTACAACTATACTACTAATATAGCTGCAGCATGGCTCTACCACGTATAGAATACACTATAGAATACGTATAAATAAAACATTGGTCATAACTGTGGTTGTGAAGTGATGAATAATAATATTGATTAATACATTTTTAATATAGTTGTACTGTATCATCAGTATTTGAGATCGGGTTTGGATCAGATAAAAAGCTCTACAATGCAATTAAAGAAGGCCAAAGAGCGTCTTAAGGTCTAAGGTCAACGTTTGGCAAAGTTGCATATTGTTTAATAAACTTGTACGGTTTTGACGAGTAAAATGTAATGTTAATAATTAGTTCTTCTTTTTGTGATAAATTAATCCTTGCTTGCACACTTATCAGCGCAAAATATTTGAATGGAGGAAGTGCTTTTGTCCATGACCTGAAAGAGTAAAAAGCTCTTACAACGAATATTTTTATAATGGGCTAGTTAGTTGTGAAAATGCTATAGTCAGAACCAAAATCACAATTGAACTTTAAAAAACTGAAACACTGAAAAAATTTAGACATAATATGTGGTTAACAATTTAATAGACCAACAAACCATGCCGATATAATTAAAATGTCATTACTATTTTGGTTTTTTTTTGTAGGATAAGGGTGACAAATGAGCACACAGTCCACCTGATGGTAATTGGTTGCTGTGACCCTTAGACATCTACATTTATCCTCGATTACGAATCAAAATGCAGATGCGTTGTCACCCGTGAGGACTAAGATGGAATGCCTCGTTTCCAGTAAAAAGGGTCTCCGGTCTCTACACTCACCATATGAAACACAGCAGCATTAAGCTGCTATTTTACGCTGGTATTCTGTTAGAGCGTGGTCCTTCCCCGGTCGAGCTGATCCATTCGTGTTACAGCTATACCAGAAATATAGCTGCAGCATGGCTCTACTAAGTATAATTTGTCATGAACACTTTATTTTTCAATTTGTCACACTTATCGTACAATTTATCAAAAAAATGGATTTCCTGAGACCGCAATTTGAAATTTTAAAAATTAAATACAATTAAAAACTCAGAAAAATATGTACAAAATAGCTTGTAATTATTTTTACAAATTATAGCCTAGTGATATAACATATCAAGCTGTTCCTGCTTTCTAGGTAACAGAATACATTTTTTTTTTTTTTTTTATAGAATAGGGGGCAAACGAGCATGCGGCTCACCTGATGGTAAGTGACTACCGCCGCCCATGAACAACCGCAACACCAGGGGGATTGCAGATGCGTTGCCGGCCTTTTAGAAAGGTGTAAGCTCTTTTCTTGAAGGTTCCTAAGTCGTATCGGTTCGGAAAATTCGCTGGTGGTAATTGATTCCACAAAGAAGTTGTGCGAGGGAGAAAACTTCTTCTAAATCGCACAGTGGTGGACCGCCAATCATCCAGATGGTACGGATGGTAACGCGAGTTTTGTCGCGACGTGCGATGGTGAAATTGAGCGGCTGGAATTAGTCCGAACAATTCCTCAGAGCACTCCCCGTGATAGATGCGATAAAATACGCAAAGAGATGCAACATCTCTACGCAGTGCCAGTGTATCGAGCCGATCGGAAAGAACTCGGTCGTCGACGATTCGAATCGCTCTGCGCTGGATGCGGTCAAGTGGAAGGAGCTGGCACTGGGGTGCCCCGGCCCAGAGATGAGAACAGTATTCCATGTGGGGCCGAACTTGAGCTTTGTAAAGTTGCAAGCGATGTGCCGGCATGAAATACTGTCTCGCTCTGCTGAGCACGCCAAGCTTTTTAGAGGCCAATTTGGCCTTCCCTTCCAAGTGACCACGAAACTGCACGCTATTCGATATGTCGACGCCAAGGATTCCGATACTGGCTGAGGCAGCAAGGGGAGTGCCTTGAAACTGAGGAGATACGACAAAGGGGTTCTTTTTAGCGGTAAACGCGCAAACTTGTGTCTTCTGGGGATTGAACTGGACTAGATTTAGTCGGCCCCAATCCGAGACTTTGTTAAGCAAAGACTCGACTTCAGACACAAGTTTGTCCCGGTACTCGGCGACGTTTTCCCGAGAAATATTGGCACGGCCGGTATATAAGGCATCCCCAGTGCTGTCGTCTGCATAGCAATGAATGCTACCAGTTAGCAACATATCATTGATATGCAGGAGGAACAGCGTTGGTGATAGCACGCAGCCTTGTGGAACACCAGCGTTGATAGGCTTGTAATCAGAGCATGCACCGTCTACTACGACCTTGATGCTCCGATCAGCAAGGAAACTGGTGATCCATTTGCACAATTTCTCGGGAAGCCCATAGGAAGGAAGCTTCGAAAGAAGCGCCTTGTGCCAGACCCGATCGAAGGCCTTCGCTATGTCCAAACTAACGGCCAATGCCTCCCCCTTGGACTCTACTGCCTCCGCCCATCTATGAGTTAAGTAAACTAGAAGATCACCTGCTGATCGACCCCGACGAAAACCGTACTGACGGTCACTGATCAGCTGGTGATCCTCAAGGTACCTCATGAGCTGGCAGTTTATAATGGATTCCATTATTTTGGAGAACAAGGAGGTGATGGCGATAGGCCTGTAGTTGGACGGGTCTGAGCGGTCGCCTTTTTTAGGGATCGGGTGGACCAAAGCTGTCTTCCATGAATTCGGGACTACGCCTTGGGAGTAGGAGTACCGGAAAAGACGCGTTAAAACCGGTGCCAACTCTGGAGCACACGTCTTCAGCACAATGGGAGGGACTCCATCGGGCCCACTCGACTTACTGACGTCCAGGGAGAAGAGTGCTTTGCGAACCGAGCGCTGTGTAAATCGCACATCCGGCATGGAGCACTCACATCGCGGGATGGTCGGCGGTGTGTTCCCCCCGTCATCTAGAGTCGAGTTAGACGCAAAAAGAGAGCACAACAGATCGGCTTTCTCTTTTGCGGCATGGGCCAGTGAGTCGTCCTCTCTGTGCAGAGATGGGAGGGATGGCTGACAGAAGTTCCCTTGGACAGCCTTGGCGAGAGACCAGAATGCACGGGTTCCCGAAGGAAGGCGAACTAGCTTCTCGCCAATTCTGCCGATGTGCTCAGACCTTGCCTTGGCAATGACGCTTTTGAAGGACCTGGAGGCGGAATTATACTTCTTTTTAAGTGCGCTGGTGTTTAAATCCCGAGACGTTGATGCGTCAGCCCAGGCCCGGTAGCACTCCTGCTTATAGCGTGATGCTATTTTACAGGAGCGATCAAACCATGGCTGGGATCTGCCTCCAATGGGCACCACAGAGGATGGAATAAAAAGTTCCATACCCTGAAGCACCACATCAGCAACAGAATCGGCAACAACGCTGGGATCTTCCGGCGAGAAGCAAACCCGCCCCCAAGGGTAGGATGCAAAAAAAGACCGCATCCCATCCCAATCAGCTGACCTATAGTGCCAAACACGGCGGCAAGCTGTAGATCGCAACTGCGATTGGAGCGTGAGTGGCACCGTGCTCCGGATCAGACAATGGTCCGAAGAGCCCAGAGGGGCATCGACGGAGACCTGATATCCGTCCGGATGAGAGGTCAGCAGAAGGTCCAACAGGGAAGGTACATGGTCTTCCACATCTGGGATCCGCGTAGGCGAAGTAACCAGTTGTGTTAGACCATATGCCAAAGCAAAGTCGTAGACAGATCTACCCGCATGATCGGTTAAACGAGAACCAAGCCATTCAGCGTGGTGGGCGTTGAAATCACCGAGTATCACGATCTCTGCGGATGGGACCTGTTGTAGCACGGAGTCTGCAGCCATTTGGACGTGGTCGATGAGTCGGTCTGTGTCGGCATTACCGCTATGGGACCTATAGAGGCACCCGTAGACGCGGGGATGGTCGTCGCTGTCTACGCGCAGCCATAGGATGGACAGGTCCGTACCTTCAAGGCTGCCGAGGCGTCGAAAACAGATGTCCTCTCTGACGTATACGCAAACTCCAGCCCGGGGCACAAAGGAGTGTTCCAATTTGTATCCCGGGTAGGAGAGATATGAAGTATCAGCCGGAGAGGACACCTGAGTCTCGGTTAAAAAGAGCAAGGCCGGCTTCGCCGTCTCTAGATGGTAATGGACAGCGTTAAGGTTGGAATGAATTCCCCTGATGTTGCAAAAATTCACGGATAGCGTGACAGGGGTCGCCTTGGTTGTATTGCTCCGCTTGCCCCGAGCAGCATTAGTCATGAGCGGAATTTTGCCCCCCCCAGAATACGCGGGGCAGCCTGAGCACCCACGCTCAAGAGTGAAGTAGTTTGTTCGTGGATGCTCAGCGAGGGATTCTCCAGGGGTGCTGGTACCCTCCTGGGGTAGTCTTGTATTTAATTCCACTACCATGTTGATGGGGGGGGGGGGGGAATTGGGCCTCCGGCCACCTGCACTCACCAAACGCAACGCAGAGGTAAACCTCTACTTCACGCTGGTATTCTGTGAGGTCGTGGTACCACCCCGGTTCGAGCTGGCCCATCCGTGCGACAGCAAAAGCTACCGCTTGGCTCTACCACTGTTAAAATTTTTCTTTCTTTCTCAAAAATTTTTTTCTGCAATTTTTTTTAAATTACTTTTCTTCCCTTGGAAACAAAACATCGCTTTGAATTAAGAAATAACAAGTACCTAACAAAAGCTCATACCTGTACCACATAACAATCTGCTATTTCATTTAGAAACGGTGAGACTCCTTGTCTCAGCGGTTTCACAGTAATCATGTAATTGGTTGATATGAAATAGATAACAAATCTTTGCTTTGTCAAAAAAGGCTATTTTTAGCTCCACATTGTTTAACCATTCATTAGGTTCTGTTAGATTGGAAGGAAACCTGCAAAAAATTAAGTAATAAAAGATATATAATTATTTTAATTTTGATGTTTCTGTGTATCATCATTCTTGTAAACAACATTTCGAAATTTCACGCAAATTGAGCAGAGAGACCATTCGAGAAAACCTTTTCCGTTTGTAATTAAAATAAAATACATTACAATGTATGGTCACCCTAGTCGAAGTTATAATACAAACATGAATCGTTAATTATTAAGCAAACAGCGAAATAAAATTGGAAATACCGAACCAAAATTAACATCTAAACCAAAATACCCATTGGTCTATACAGAAATAACAGCAATTAAATTCGAAATATCACTGAAAATTAGTTTCACATGACGCGCAGTATTTGCATGGTGTTTTGTACTTACGAATGAAATATAATATTACATTCTGGATGCCACTCACTTTTGCAATCGCGTACAATACATTTAATGACCATTTTACTAGTTTTGCCTCTGCATTATTCCAAAATTCAAAAACAAACTTGCGAAATGAACATAAACATCCGCCATGTACAGTAAAAATTATTTGACAAATAGATTTTGGGTTGTCATATAACGGCTTTTAAGAATAAATTTAAAACAGGGGAAATATGTAGGAAGCTAGGCAAATAGTTCATAGTAAATCTTTATTAAGTGTTTAAAAGAAAAAGCAAAAACTTGCGTGAAAATCGTTTTGTCAATTTTTGTTATCAATTTTTACTTATAATTCTTGCCATACTGACAATTAAACTTATACTGAAATTCATAATGGCTGTCAATGGGGTAATATCAGTCATCACGCTGGCTATCCTGTAGGGAAAACAGGGGCTACTCAAGGTTAAACGTAGTGATTATATTTTATATTCTCTTTGCTCAAGGTCATTTGATTATTCCTAATGTTGATATTAGGAGTGTGGGTTCCAGTTTGTCTATACTTCCGTGATACTGGCCAATGGCGTTGTATATTCTAAATCTATGGATTGAGTGATTGTTGTTGTTGTTGCCGTAACGATTTGCCATTTAGGGCAGGCAAAGGTCTTAGACTATACAGCCTTGTCCGATGTGTTTTTTTAACCGACTACAAAAAAAGGAGGAGATTCTCAATCTGACTGTATTTTTAAGCGTATGTGACAACTTTATTCTAATAAATAAACAGGGTTAAATGTGAAAAAAATTAAAGGATACAGCACTGAGGCATTATTCTATATAATATATACATACACTAGAAACCGTAAAAATGTGGCCGTCTGCACAACGAATAAGTTCAACTCTGTCCCAACTAGCGACATCTGGTGAGCGTAGGATTATAAGCCCTCATTATCAATGCAATGGCACTGTATCTGAACAAGTGCAAAGAACTTCCAGCTAAAAAATTTTGCTTTCAATAGTTTTAACCGAACATTATACTTTACTTTTCTGAATATTAATATATGAACAAAATTCGTTTACAATTAAAAAACAAAAATTGTTATATAGTCCTACTAACCGCGGTATAATACCAACAACAAAAATGTTTTTCCCCGAATAACTATATAATGACATAAATGACAATGAGTGAATAAGTCATGGTATTAAATCTTCGATATTTAGCACCGACTTCACAAGCACGACGCGACGAGGAAAGGACTACGCTCTCAAAGAACAACAGAGTAAAATAGCATCTTAATGCTACTGTGTTTCTTATGGTTAGTGTAAAGAACCGGAGACCCTTTTTACTGGAAACGAGGCATTTCACCTTAGTCCTCATGGGCAACACGCACCTGCATTTAGATTTTTAATCGGGGATAGATGAAGATGTCTATGGGTCACAGCATCCACTTACCATCAGCTGATCTATGTGCTCGTTTGTCATACATTTTTGTTTTTGGGGTCAGTTTTACTTTTTTGAAAGTTTAATTATATTTATACATGTTAGACTAGAATATAGAGGCTGATGTAATGTATAGAGAAAAAGAAACGTTGGCTTTCAAATTACGATCTTAACATTCCTTTCTAAAATGTGTTTATCGATACCCCGCTAAAAACTCTTAAGGCTATAACTAGCCTGAATGACCTTGACGAAACGGCGATCGTAGAGATTTTAGCCGATGTCAACACCGTCTAGCAACTACGTTCTGTATTACTTATAAAAGTGCAAAGATTAATAGACTGCAGAGATGACAATTATATAAGTGACATACTGCCTGTTATGCTTGCGCATCACTGAGAATTATGTCGCGGTTACGCATCTTCAATTACATTGCACGGTGTGGTGCTGTAGCTTTGAGCTATCAAGTGTTCAAGTTTCAAGTACGTAAGAATTTTTAATATATATGTTAAATCGTATTTATTTGTGTCGTATTAAAAATATGTCGTCAAAGCGTTCGCTGTAAATTTTCCCGGGTTTGATCCCCGACGGCACGAATGAAATTTGTAATTGCAATTTTCGTCAACACGCATTGGGGAAGCACGGCGGGCATTTCCTTGCCCTAAAACCCTCTTAGAAATAAAAAAAGAGTCCTGTGCCCAGTAGAGGGACTTGTATAGCCTATTACTTTACTTTGTAGCAATATTTATATTCGTTTCAGATATAGAAGTGTACCTTATGCTGACAAAAATATCATGTGGAGGCGACGAAAACGTAAAACATCTTTGTACCTAGATAAAACGTTCGAAAGATTGTCAGTCATGTCATACGCCACATTTTCTATAGAGCGTAGAACATTGCAGATAGGGCAAAATAAAAAATAATCCAATATATTATGGGAACTATTTATTAATAATATATACATTTATAGGTATTTATAATAAAAATAACGAACAAGCTGCAAGGTTCAACTAATAATGTTTTTTGTAAACACAATCGTAAAATTCCTGTTTTAATTTTTACCAATGGTTAATTGATGAAACGTAGTCCAGATCACTTCATATAAAATATATTTAATTAAAATTGACACGTGACCTATTTGGCCTTCTACTTACAACTCGGCGGAAATTTGAAAAGAAGATTTTGTCTTTTCACACAAGTATTGTTTACAACTGGCGTGGTTTCGAAAAGCGTGATTAAGTGTCAGCGGTATATAAATAATTAAACACTGAACTTTATTGAAATTTATTTTTTTGTTTATTTTTGTTATATCTTCTTAAAAACTGACGCCATCTCACTATTTTATTATTTGTTTTTTTTTTGTACGCATAAGGATAAGTTTTTTTAAATTTTATCACAAAATTTCCGCAATAAATTATTACCTTTTCTACAGTGATTCTCTCCTCTTAGTTTCGGCGTGACTGTAGGATGTTATAGTGAGTCACCGTCAGTTACTAAGCGGCTATAAATTATTATATGTATGTATAGACATACATATATACATTTTTTGATTTTAATATTTATGTCTTTTTAATTGTGATTGATTTTTTGAGACCTGGTAAAATTATTTTTTTCCATACCAATTGATGGGCCTGAGTATAATACCAGTTATGCTCTTTGGCTGAAGTTATTTTTTATTTTATGCTCAATTGCAGACAAAACAATATTGATTGCGCATTTCTAAAACAAAATTTTACCTCTTCTCCTTCTTATAATAGCTCCTGCACCTACCACGGCGGAATAGCTATTATTATCTATAAGACCATTTGCAGAAACAGTTTTTGTTAACAGTTATGAGTGTAACATTTTATCAGCGGCTTTGTTTATAGTGCCTTGAGCAACACTTTGCCGGTTTCTGTACAGAAAATGATGCTGGCTTTGCCAATACGGATGGCCGCTACCATTGAATATAATACCCGCTATGTTACACTTATTTACATAGAAACTTTAATTACCATTTGCATAAAATTCTAAATAGCACTTTTTACACAAGAAAGTAAACTTTTAGATCAGTCCATTTTGTTTTTCACTAATTAAGTAAAAAGTAAAACAAACCAATAGGGCCGGGAATTAAAATTTCTTGCAATTTTTTATAGAAAAGCATGACCTTATCATAATATAAAAGTCAATCATTTAGCCATGTGATAAAACTTTTAAGTGTGCCAGTCAAACATTAATGATGATATTCGGGTCATTATACTGGAAATAGTCTTTTAAATATTTTGTAGTACAATTGATAATCTTCAGTATGATTGACCGTGTATATGACTTTTATAAGTCTATGTTATTTTTGATGAAAATTATTATTGCAGATAAAAGCCCTTTCACATTTATTTTTGTCTCGAATTAAATTAATCAAAATGAAAATAATAACATTGGCTCTTTATAACTGATCTTTAAATGTAAAACACTGACTTGAAATTATATAACTATTAGCATTTTTTTAATTCATTGAACTTTTTTAAGATATTGTTGAAACTCTACTGGTAAAAAAAACCAAATATATATATATTATAAAAAGAAAACAAATATATATATATATATATATATATATATATATATATATATATATATATATATATATATTATAGTTCTTGATGAAAATAATGTATGCGCGTTACATCGCATCCCATCAAGAATTTCTAATGTAATTCTTGGTGTAAAGCTAAGACGTGATAATAACTGTAAACAATAGAATAACAAAATAATGAAAACATTTACATTTACATACAAAACATTAAAAAAAATACTTGATTTATAACCTAATAAATATTATTTGACCGTAATAAAATAAAACAAGGTAGTCTTGGGCATGAAAGTAAAAATAAATATTTTCGATTATTTTTGCAATATCTAACAGCCGGATCAGCGGGCGATTCTGATCCATCTAAAGATGCTAAATTTCAGCAAGCACTGTCAAATTCAATAGGAGTGACAGAAAAACGGTTCTTGATATAGAAAGGTAAATAAATTATTTAACCTGTAAAGTAAAATCACTTTATTACAAATCAAAATAGCCCAATAGCTTTATTAACATGAGACATAATTGTACGAGTGCTTAACATTATTTTACTGAAATCTCAGAAAGTTTTTTTTAAAATGACAATGACAAACGAGCACACAGTCCACCTGATGGTAAGTGGTTGCTACGGCCCATACACATCTACATCTATTCTCGATTACGTATCAAAATGTAGATGCGTTGTCACCCGTGAGGACTAAGATGTAATGCCTCGTTTCCAGTAAAAAGGTTCTCCGGTTCTCTACACTCACCATACGAAACACAGCAGGGTTAAACTGCTATTTTACATGTTATTCCGTGAGAGCGTGGCCCTTCCCCGGTCGAGCCGACCCATTCGTGCTACAACTATACCTAATAAAAATAGCTGTAGCATGGCTCTACCACGTAAAAAAAAATTGACGTTGAAAATTGAAGTACTTTTAGAAGCAACTTTGCAATTATTTTCTATTGAGTTAATTTTTGTGGAATCGTGTTTTGCAAACCGCCACCTAAAATACGTACAATTTTTTTTCGATAATGACGTGAAATTACAAAACGATCCCCATACATTTCAATGTGGCTCTATTCAGCCTCTTAATATGAACATACCTCGGATTTCAGAGATAATGGAAGATATAATATTATATTATTGCTGTTCCGTGTGAGGCAACCTTTATACTTATATACATATTCTCATCATATTTTTATGGTTGGTTAGAAAAATTATATCTAAATGCAAACTTTCACAGGGTCAATTTTTATTTTACTATTTTTACCCAGCAAGTAGTAAAGCAACTACAATCCCATCGGTAAGTTGTTATGTAGTCTAAGATGGTGAATTGCACTGACTTAACAAAAACCTATTCACTCTTGCCTAATAGTACTAGGTAAGTATTATTTGCGACCTATTTGTGTGTGTGCATATGTGTGTGTGTGCGCGCGTGTGTGCATGCGCGCGTGTGCGTGTGTGTGTGTGTGTGTATGTGTGAAGAAAAGTGTATGAGAATACGTGAAGAGGAATAAAGGTTGAGTACTAATTCGCTTACCTGTACGAGGTTGCCACTCGAGGACCTTTCTTCCTATTTTTTATATGTTTTCCAAGTTATATAGCTAGCCCTTTGCCATTTCACTGTAATATTCCCTTGAGCTATGTCAGTTACTCTGATTCTAATGCAAATACCTTCATTTCTATCTTTATCACGTAGAGAAACCCCTCTCCAATTTAAAATTTTTACATTTTTTAGAGGATAGTTTGTCTAACAAAAAAAAACCATAAACCCAAGAATGTCTTTATATAGTTATTTATACTTAGGTAAGCACCATTCTTTTATTTATTTAAATTGTTTGATTTAATTTGATAACAGTGTACCTAAATGTAAGTATCTGTATCTTTATTTCCCTCCCCAATAATATTTTATAAAGTCATACTCATAAAAACAGCGTTTTATTGTAATACATAATTATAAAATTCGTTATCAACTAATTAATAAAAATATGCGACAATAAAATTACATAGGTATTAAAAACGATCGAAATCTAAGTAACGAGAGCATGTTCATCGTTCCACATCTAAATTATATAAAAATGCATTTTTCAATTTCACTAATCAACGTCGCCGCAAAAATTTCTTCTTCTTTGGGCACTTTAAAAATTCATTTATTTAGAAAATAATATTTACAGATATTACAGTGTACAGATATTAACTAAATTAAGCATTTCTAGTCATAAAAATATTTATAATTGAGTATAAACCTTTAAAAAACTAATATATATTTGAACGAAGTCGCTCCAACACCGACGTGCGGTCCACCCTCGACGATGTCCGAAAACGGACTGTGACAGAGCTTACATGGCGACGGAGCATGCGCGCTCGCGTAAATATATCCAATTTCAGGGAAAAATGATATATTCTCTTATAAAACGGGTAATAAAAATAAAACTCTCAATTAAAAATATTAATATTTTTAAGACCTTTTTTTTAGTGTAAGAACTATTTAAAAAGCTTGTGCCGTTTTGGAGAAATTTTACAAAATATGACAAAGATAGGTACTCTTTGGGGATTTTTTTTCTAATAAGGGGTTGACAAAAATACTATTTTGTTAAATTAAAAACATTTACCAAATCTTCTTCTGTTACCCTATATTTTTTCTTTGTGGATTAAATGAACAGTTATTGAGATTTTTTTACTTAAATATCCTAGATTTAGGCATTTCAACCACTGTTAAGGCCTTAAAGGTGGAATGTCTACCCGCATATCTGGCTAAGTGGTAACAAACGCCGTCGTGTTCCTTTTTATTTTCATATTTTTTTACTTTATATATTTTGATTTGCTTAAAACTTAAATGTAACACATTAAAACCAACGTATAAAGTAACTTTTGAGTAAAGTTGTTGAAGAAGTAACTTAGATGAGTTTTTATTTGTTGCATTTTGTACATCATAGGGGGAGATTACCCGCCCCCCCGAACGGGTTCCCGCCTTGTCGTGGCGGGGGGGCTTAGTAGCCGTGGCTTGGTCACCCACGGTGAACAAAGAGGAACCCCTTGGCTGGCCCGTGGTGTAGGGCCGGCCCGAGGTGGCCACTCCGAGTGGGCTTGGCGAGCCCACTCCGGATGTGTGTCGGTGGGCTGTGGTGAGAGGGGAGTCCGCACCCTCTACCGCTGCAGCCGAGGTGGAGTCGCGGAGGAAGAGGAGTGTTGGTATGGCGATGCGCCACTCGCCCTATCCTCCGCGACTCAAACGGGGCCGCACCGTTGATGCAGTGGTGGTGGGGCTGCGGGGGGAGAGGAGTGTCGGTATTGCGAGGCGCCGCTCGCCCTACCCTCCGCAGCCGAATCTTGGTTGGCGGCGGAGCCTTAGACCAGATCCGCCGCTGGGGTCAGGAAGGCTGGTGCTTCTCAGTGCTAGTTTTTCCTGGCCCCATGGCCTTCGCACATCGGACACGGGGGCGTCCGTTGCGCATGTTAAGTTGGAGGCCGAGGAGGAGGGCGCGCCATGTGTTCTGGTGCGCCTTACCGAAGAAGGAGATGGGGGAGGAGTGGTCCTCTCCCGAGGAGGGGCCGCCATGGGGTGGCCAACGCAGGTGGGGCCGCGGAAGTGTGCGAAAGCGTTCCCGTGGCCCTGCCAATATGCGACGAGGGTGGAACACCATGGGGTTTTAGTCGGTGCGAGTCCGACATAACCCGTCCTTGCCCCCGCGAGGCGGGTATGCGTAGGCATTTCCCCATGTAAAAAAAAAAAGGGGGAGATTACCCAAAGGAGTGTCGCCTGTACAGTAAACGAGGACCTGAAAAAATTACGTACTGTACTGTTGAATACTAATTTTGAAACGACTTAACTGTCGTGAGCACATATAATATAACATGGCTAACAGAAACAGAAACAGAAACAGAAACTTTTTTATTCAATATAGATTATAAATAATACTTATTGAAAGTCATTCTTTTGTTTGATTACCACTGGTTCGGAAAAAACCTCTGTCCTGGGAAGAACCAGCAAGAAACCCAGCGGGACTTTTTTTTTTTTTAAATAACAGCTTACAATCATGATGTTACACAAATTAACAACACAACAAATTAGAAATAGCTTGGTAGCGATCACCTCATTTCCAGGGGTTATTATCATCCATAAATTCCTTAATATTATAATAACCCTTTTTATACAAACTTAGTTTAATAAAGTTTTTGAACTTTGAACAGGCCAAACTTTGTATATTTTCTGGAATTTTGTTGTAAAAGCGTATACATCGCCCCAAGAATGAATTACTGACTCGATGGAGTCGAGTAACTGGTACTACTAGCTTGTGTCTGTTCCTAGTATTTACAGAATGAATATCACTTATTTTTATAAAACTACTTTTATTTTTGTGTACGTACATTAAATTTTCATAAATGTATTGAGAGGCCAAAGTTAATATATTAATTTCCTTAAATTTTTGTCGCAGCGACTCTTTAGGCTTTAAATCATAAATTGCTCTTATGGCCCTCTTCTGCAAAACAAATATAATTTCTGTGTCAGCTGCGTGTCCCCATAGCAAAATACCATACGACATTATGCTATGGAAGTAGCTGAAGTAAACTAGTCTAGCTGTTTCAACACTGGTTAGACTTCTAATCTTTTTTACAGCATATGCTGCAGAACTAAGTCTGCTTGCTAGTTTTGATATATGGGGGCTCCATTGAAGCTTCGCGTCTAGTGTGATTCCAAGAAAAATGGTGGTATCTACAAGACTCAGTTTCTCCCCATTTAAAATTACATTAGTATTTAATTGTTTGACATTTGGAGTCACGAATTTCATACATTTTGTTTTAGTGCCATTTAAATGCAAATTATTAACATCGAACCAATTTACTAATTTAGATATAGCATTATTTACTTCGTCATATTTTAGTAACTGTCGACTTAATTTGAAAATTAAAGAAGTGTCATCTGCAAATAATACTATATCATGGTTATCCCCTACTATGTAAGGTAAGTCATTAATGTATACAAGAAACAGAAAGGGGCCGAGAATTGAGCCTTGAGGCACGCCCATTTGTACCATCGATCCGGAAGAGCTCATATTGTTAATGACAACTTTTTGCGTTCTCTTACTTAAATATGAAATAATTAATTTAAGGGCATCACTTCTTACACCGTAGTGTTGAAGTTTCCTGATTAATGTTTCATGGTGAACACAATCGAAGGCCTTGGATAGGTCACAAAATATACCCAAAGCATCCTGTGAATTCTCCCATGCATTAAAAATATATTTAATCAGCTCAACACCGGCATCAGTTGTCGAGCGACCCCTTGTGAAACCAAATTGATTTTTATGAAGTAAATTATTTATATTAAAAAAATTTAACATTTGATCAAGAACAATTTTTTCAAAAATCTTACTAAGTGTTGGTAGTACAGAAATAGGTCTAAAATTGGCGGGGTCTAATGTACTACCAGATTTAAATAAAGGTATTACTTTACTATGCTTCATTAAATCAGGAAACACACCAGATTCGATACTAGTATTAAAAATAATAGCTAAATGAGGCGCGATTGTATCTATTATAGACGCAATAACTTTAACGGAAATCCCCCACAGATCCGCAGTTTTCTTAACATCAATAGTTTTAAAATATTTTACAATATCTTTTGATGTCACTTTATGAAATGTAAAATTCTTTGTACACACATTTACATTATGTTTAAGTAATGATTCGGCGACGGCAGGAGAAGAATTTAGTGACTTAGTGGTCAAGATCGGAATATCAGTAAAATATTTCTCAAAAACCATTGCTACGTCCTGATCTGATACAGTTAATTTGTTGTTAACACTTAACTGGTAATTTGAATTGCGAGAGTTGATCTTACCAGTTTCGCTATTAATTATACTCCATGTCATTTTAATTTTATTGGAAGCCGTCTTAATTTTGTTGCTCAAATGCAAAGACTTGGCTATGGAGCACACTCTTTTAAATATTTTTGAATATTTTTTTACATATTCCCTAAATTCGACGCTATGATTATATGACCTTTCATGGTAAAGATCATATAACCTATGCCTGCTCTTATGGACTCCTACTGTCGCCCATTCATTGAATGACTTCCGACTGTTCAAGGAGAATGTTTTAGAAGTAAAAGTATTATTAAATTCATTGCAAATAAGCTTAAATAATGTTCCATACAAAAAATTAGGATCATTTTGGTATGAAAGTGATGGAAGTTTTTTCACTATGTTACTTCTAAATTTCTCCAAGCGACGTGCATTTACTGGAACAGACACAACTTTCTCATCTACTTGCTTTTTGTGAACATAAGGTAACGAAACTACTTGTCCACAGTGATCAGAACTTAATTTTTGAATTATACATTTATGCAACGGCTTCACATTTGTAAAAATGTTATCTATACATGTTGCACTAGATTGAGAAATACGCGTTGGCTCTATAAATAAATTAAAAAGACCATATGATTTAAACAATGATCTAAATTTAATATTGATGGAGGAAGCTTCTAGGAGATTGATATTAAAATCTCCACATATTACAACAGATTTATTCTGTTTATTAAGCTTAGCAAAAACTTCCTCCATAATGTTTTCAAAAGTATCATATGTACAACATGGGGGTCTGTAGACGCTCACAACAATGAGGTGCTCAAACTCAACACATGCCATTTCTACAGTTCGCTCAACAGAGAGGCTCACAATGTCTTTACGTTCTTTACATGATAATAATTTACTAGCTAATATTAAGGAGCCACCTCTTAAAACCGTATCTCTATTGAAAGAACTGACCACCTGGTGATTACTGAAGTTAAACATTAAATTATAAGATTTTAACCAATGTTCAGTAATACATAAGATATGAATATTGTTGCTATTTAAGAACAACTCAATTTCTAGCTCTTTGCCTATCATGCCTTGTATATTTTGATGCACCAGGTGTAAACAATTTTCATTATCTTTCTGTGGAGTCATACAATTAAAGATTTGTAAGCCACATTCTAAATTATTTAAGTTATTATAACTGCTAGAGATTACCTCTATTGTCTCATTTTCTAATTTAAATTACTTGGAACTGATTCCAAATTGCATGTTAAGTCATTACACTGCTCAAAAGAAGCAGATGTCTGTGTAGCCAAGTCCTTGGCTGAGTTAATATATAAATAATAAGATAGCACATTTGCTATCTGTCTTAAATTATATTTTGATAGGTAATACCTATCTCTAGTCAAAAATTTCTTAATTAAATTATTTATATCTATTAAATTAATTCTATCATTATAATTGTAACAATTAAATGTCAAGTTTAAATTATTATTACATGAAAAGTTATTCATTAATAAATTTAAATCATATCTTATTTTATTTTCCTGCGGCCAACCCTGTATGTAAGGCAATGTAAACAAGATAATTTTATGTACATTTAAAGTATTTAGATTATCAATATATTTTAATAATTGATTTTTGTTTACATTGCCTTATAACACTTGCCTTGTAACACTACATTATATCAACCAATATAGTTATTTTATAATAACAGTCTCTTTTCGTTTGTAAGATAACTCCAGATTCAATAAAAATTCTAGTGAGTGTATCTTACCGCTGCCTGACCATTTATAACGTATATCCACAAACTAGTAAGAAGTGCTAGCGTATATCGTTGTAGACCTTAGCATTGATTTTTTTTTAAATGAAAGACATCACGCTCCTTCACAATTTGCGATAAATAATAATGCGGTAAATAAATATTTTAAATGATGTCTAGTTTTATTTGTAAATTATGTGGAAACGAAATGCACATTTGAAAACAGGAGAAATCTGTCAGTAGAAGAGAACATTAAAATATCTAAGCTAAAAATAATATTAAGATAAGTGATTATTTTAAAGTTTATCCTAAACATTAGTAACAAATCTGTGGCTGTGTTTATTAAGTTAATTATTGTTTTATGGCATATGGGATGGGGATACGTTATGCTTACCTATATGTAAGTAATAAAATAAAACGTTTATCAGTTAAATACGAAAACGAAGCCTGGATAAACATCAATTACAAGCCAAGCCTACACAGAATCGATCCAAATGAAGGGTCGACCAAAATGGCTTTCATGGTTATACAGAAAATCCGACAGAATAGGACTTGAGTGTTACATAAATGTCTAAGCTACCTAAGGTTCTTTTCTTTTGAATTTATCCATTTTCCTTTATTGTACCTTTTGTAACTGATTGAATGTTCGGATTTTATGCCATTATTTCGTCTTTGAAAAGTTTTAGAAATCTAGGAATGTAAAATCAAACATATCATATTATATAAAAGATGTTTCAGTTAGATATAATAGCAAAAAAGAAAGTAATAATGGAACCTTTCTGGAATACGTTTATTTTTAAATCCGAGGTGAGGTATTACGTATATATTTTACGTGATTAACGTATGTACCTATCTATGTATCGTTATGTCTGTTTCTGGCATCGTAGTTCACAAACGGATGAACCGATTCAGTTTTAGTTTTTTTTTTTAAAGGTGACTTGATCGCGAATGTTCTTAGCTTTATAGCTATTCAAGAACATGTTTTCAGCCGTTTGAAGATCAACAGCTCTTTTTGTTTGGAGGGGTTTTTATAATTTTCAATTTAAGCTATTTTTGTTAGGCTTATACAAAGGTTTGATCAGCATTATTATAAAATGGTCCATATAACCATGACTCTTTCTACGAAGATCTTTTTTATTCAGTATGTTTAACTGTTATTTAAACAGAATAAATTATTCCTGTAGTTCAACAAAGAAAACAGCAATAGTCATATGGCTCCGGCTACCAAACCTCACGTCGTTGAAAAAGGGTACGTCTAATTACCTCAACATCATCAAGAGAAAGCGTGCACCCAGCCGCCCTAGTTGCCTCGTGGTATGGGCTGCACCGTAGCAGCTGGACTGTAGCAGCATCTTTCTGATTACAGCTGAAAAAAAAACTGCTGTTGCCAACTCGCTTGCCAAGCGTGGCAACTATGGCAAATATATCTCCTGTGAGGTAACCTATGGGGAAGGACTATGTTCAGCAGTGGGCTTTTGACAGTCTGTAATGGTAATTTATTTAACCATTACAATCTGTTTAAACCGATTTCAAATAAGAAGCAGGTACTCAAGTCGACTGTATTTTAATGTGTATTACCTGAAAACTGTTTTCTAGGTGAACCGATTTCGATAATTCTTTTTTATTTGAAAACTGGTGCTTCTCATGTCGTCCCATATACATTTGACAAAGATCTGACGAGTAGTGTTTGAGTTATCCTTAATAACGCGTATTTAATTGACTTCGACTACATTGATGGTGTTCTCATTTTATTTATATTTAAGTCGACACGACGACATAACGTTCTCAATTACGAGTTTATGATTTAATACTAATACTACTAATGATGATATGCCAGGACAGGACGGGACGGAACGGGACGGAAAGGGACGGGACGGAACGGGACAGAACTTGACAGCGCACTAGCGCATACGGCTAAAGAGAAAGCGGACTTGTTCGCGTTTCTCTTTGCTTGTAATTCACGTCTAGACAATGACAACAAAGTACCACTTCAACTACCTCACTGTGATACCTATAATTTTTAGTTTAGGTGTGAACAAAGCTAGTAGACATGACGATATACCAGCTGTAGCCCTAAAGGGTTGTGCACCTAAGTTGTCTTCTGCTTACGCTTGTTCTGTCTCTTAAGGGTGGAAATTTTGGTTGCTGGCCAATGTGCAGCATGATCCTTAACAAAACCCTGTCATTTATCGGCCATTTTGTTTTTACTTCTTTCTGAAAGAATATGAAGCGTACATTGAAAGACCATCCACCGTAGGGTATAACCTAGTACAGAATGACCACCTCAGTGACCGTCTGTCTGGTCTGGTCTGGTCTGGTCTGGTTCTGTCATAATTCGAGAGTTCGACAGGGGCACCAAAAAGGCACAACTAGAAGCTATAGCTGAACGTATGAATCTCTCTGAAGCAGCGTGGAAATGTGAAAATTACTATCTATTTAGTTCTTAGAAATTGTCATTTTTGTATCTATCAATAATAACCCTTTAAAATAAAATAATTTAAATATCGAACAGCTCCGATCGATTACGGTGGGAGCTCTGGCTTATTATAAGTAAAAAAAAAACAAATGTTTGAAAATATTATGAAACATAACATTCCCTTTTGTTCGCAGAAAGATTGCGTGCCTGCTCGAGTATGGACGGAGATGGCATGGCGTAGTGGTGCAATGGGTGCGCCGCGGGTCGCGCATACAGCCGCACTTCTCGCCGCGCTGCTTGCTTCGGTCATTTCCCACGCACCGACACAAGAGCCTGTGAAATTCGAGGCTGCTTTTCAAGGTATGTTACAAGCATTTAACCGTTTTGACCTTTTTTTTTAAATAACTAAGGTGTTAAGAAAACAACACTCATAAATTAGGACACAGTCCACCCGCGGTCTCTGTGTGCATTTCTCGCGCATAAAGATTTATAGTTTTAGGGAGTTTAACCGGAATCTGTATCAAAGATGGTTTACTGCTCTCGTATTATCTTTAAAATACAAATATATATTTGAAAACTGGCGAATGAAAACTAAACCGTTCAATGCTAATACTACGGACGTAGATACGTACTCACAAAATACCAGCGTAAAATAGCAAATTAATGATACTGTGTTTCGTATGATGGGGGAAGAGAACAGGTGACGTTTTCAATGAAAACTAGGTAGTCCATCGTAGTCCTTGGTGGTGATAGCGCATCTGCGTTTTGATTCTTAATCGAGGTTAAAATGTAGATGTCTATGGGCCACAATATCCACTTACCATCAGGTGGACTGTGTGCTCGTTTGTCATAATTATTCTAAAAAAGTAAAAAAAAAGTAATAGTAAATTAAGACTACTGACTATTATTAATTCTGTGCTACTGTTTAGTCAAATGCTAAATACTAAATTCGCCGTATGGTGGTGATGTAAGAGAAATCCCTATTTTGTCCCGTGGGCGAACTAAGTGTGAAAATATCAGAAAGATTGGAATTGAAACCGGTACTTAAAATAATATTTATTAAGGCCCGTATTAATAAACGTTACTCAGCTCAAGTACACGCACTTGAGTACAATCTTGAGGTTATGATCTTATTAATAAACATATCTCAAGATGCAGTTTAGGTTTACGATACCAGTTGAGTGCCACACTGGTTAATAAACGAAACTCGACACTCTCGTGTGTGTACTTGAGTGCAAGTCACAGAATAGTATCACTAAGTACAGCGTTTTGAGATACTGTTTTTATGTGTTTATTAATTAGCAACGATCTTGAGATGCTGATATCGTAATGAGGGCGTATCAAATGATTACGCACTTGAGTCCGTCGTTGAGTAACGTTTATTAATACGGTCCTTAAAGTGTTTTACTTGCCCTTAGATGTCCAATTGGAAAAGCCGTAAATCATATGGAATTACATGACACATGTCACGACAATACAATCTAATCATGTAATAGAAGTCTTAACTATTTAATAGCGACGAGAGACACGTTAAGTAGATTTTACGTTATAAAATATTCATGGAACGCATTAGAAGTAAATACAATATATATTCTAAAATAAATAATGTATGCAAACCAACAGCAACATAGCCCATCACGAAGCAAAATACGCCGGCCTCACTGCAACGTCACCCTCTTTGCTCGTACTGAAAGTATTCCCACGACGGACAGAGTGACAACAACGATTACACTCATTGAATGACCGAAGCTAGTTTTTTTTTGCGCCCAGAAGCAATAAAAAGGGCTACCCTCCGGGAAGCGGGGAAAGGAGGTGGTGAATGCTCTAAGCATACCATGATAGCCAGCTGCGTGGTTATGTGGGACTCACTGCGAAACCTAAGTGCCTACCCACTAAACACCACCTGTGAGACTGGCCTGTATGACCTTTCTGCCGAATCGGATGCAACCATCTTTAGGGAAAAGGGGGCGCAGAAAGGAAAAGAGGGCGCAGGCGAAGCTAGTTGTCTGTGCAGTTCTTTATACTGCTAGTACGAGGAGGGGAGTTTAATCGCTTATTAATCTACCCTTACTCTATCTTATCTACATGTATTGATTTAACAGTAACAAATCCAGCACCTTTACCTTCTTACTTTCCCTTCTCTAGATTACGTGGTGCGATTGTTATTTTTTTGTATAATAGCAATAATCCTTGCTAAACATAGGCCAAAGCCTACATAGAGCGACGATCTACGCAAGGTAGCTGGTAGAAACTGGATGCGTGTAGCCGAAGACTGGGCTAAGTGGCGCGACTTGGGAGAGGCTTATGTCCAGCAGTAAACTGCCGCCGGCTGATGATGAGACGTAGGCCTCTAGCAATTTTGATACAACGATCTAATTAGTTTAAAGTTTCAGTGCGACCACATGGAAGCATGGTTAACGATGGTCAAATACATATCTATATATCTATACAAATAAATAAAATTGAAGTGTCTGTTTGTAATGTCAAAATAACAGCTTTATACTAAATGAATATGAAAGTGTATAAATGGTACTTATAACAAAAACAATTTTTTTTAATTTTTTGTCTGTCTGTTTGTTCCGGCTAACTCGGAAAGGACTCGACCGATTTTGACGGGACTTTCATTGGCAGATTGGCAGACAGCTGACGTTATAAGGAGTAACTTAGGCTACTTTTATTGTAGAAAAAGAATAAGGGTTCCGTTCGACGCATAAAAATTAAAACCTTAACCTACACGCGGGTGAAGTCGCACAGCTAGTTTATCATAAAATTGCTAAAAATAAAGAGATTTCGATTCACATTTATGGATATAAATGATCAGTTACTGTAACAGCTCATAGGGTTTGCATGTGAAAACCCCTTCTATTATAAAATTGACACAGCTGTCAGTTAATTTTCATTCCACCGGTCGACATAGGTCGGATTGTTGAGCGAACCTCAATTAATTATAACTTAACCCTGTGTCACAAATTTTGGAAAGGAATTTAAGATAGACATTTTTAATCTGTGACCAGTCCAGGTATTTCATGACAGTTGAATATAACAAGACAAACAATATTTTTTATCAAATGAATGACGCAATTAACATTAATTTCGCAAAATATATTTTGTTTCTTGCATTTTGCGCTGCCGTAGCAGATCATTGCAGCCCTTTACAAGTCCTCTGCATAACATAGGCCTCCCCCAAAGGCCGTCACCCGTTCTGCATCCGTCGACTTCCTGCATATCTTACCAGATCGTCACTCCATCGGAGTTGGGGCCCCGTCCTACATTTCGCTTACTGGTATGAGGTTGCCACTCGAAAACCTTTCTTTCCCATCGGTTGTCGGTTCTTCGAGCTATATGGATCCGCCTATTGCCACTTCAGCTTATTAGTTCGTAGCACGTTACGTAATTAATTAATTATGTAATAAAACTACTATCATGACTATTGACATGGGATGGGCCTCTGTCTTTTAAATTGTGAGCATGGTCCTCTGGGATCCAAGAGAATACAATCACTACGTGAACTGGGATCTACCCTGGTGGATGAATATCATATAACCTATGTCTGCTCTTATGGACTCCTACTGTCGCCCATTCATTGAATGACTTCCGACTGTTCAAGGAGAATGTTTTAGAAGTAAAAGTATTATTAAATTCATTGCAAATAAGCTTAAATAATGTACCGTAGTGGTGAAGCCCAGGGGTGGAGTTGGAGAGAATTATGGTCTATGGTAATAATGTTCATACCTTAAACACTAGGAACAAACATAAGCTTGTAATGCCAGTTACTAGACTCCATAGAATTAGTAATTCATTTATGGGGTAATGTATACGTTTTTATAACAAAATCCGAGAACATGTTGAAAGTTTGTCAATAAACAAGTTTAAAAGTTTTATTAAAGAAAAACTGTACAAAAAGGGTTATTATAATATCAAGGAATACATGAATGAAAATAACCCCTGGGAATAAGGTGATCGCCATCATGCTGGTTCTATGAAAATACATTTAAAAATTGTATAAACGAAATTATTGTTAAGTGAAATTATGTTAAAAAAAAGTCCCGCTGGGTTTCTTGCTGGTTCTTCCCAGGACAGAGGTATTTTTCGAAACAATGGTAAATAAAAAACGACTTTCAATAAGTATTATGTAATAATCAATATTGAATAAAAATAATTCTATTCTATTCTATTCTATACTCACGCATGTTTTTTTTTACTTTAGTTAAATGTGTACTTTGAACTCTCTTATTGAATCCAGTTTCTAGCGCCGTATACGTGGATGGCCCTCGAAGGCGATGAAATATCGACATCAGAATCATTCCGAGGATAACAAAGTCCACTTCGATCTGTCGTAAATGTTTAGCGTCTCCGCCTATCGTATCTTCCTTTTATTAGCTATATGGAAGAACTTTATTTCCTTTCTCAAGCGAAATTGCTCATAATTCACAAAGTGATTCCATTATAGCGCTTTCATTACGACCTTCAATCCTTTTTTAATGAGATATTGTGTTGACACAACATGATGAAGTATTTTTATAGAATTCAAATGTCCGACACTGCGAAAATCTTAAAATCTATCTACAAATTGATTCAATTGAAAATCGAATGTTCTAGAGTATTTAGGTAAACAGCGTGAATAGTGTTGTGGCGGCGTAGGACAATCTTAAGACTTGTGGAAACAACATGAAGCCGTCATAGCTTCCGATAGGTAGCGGAATAAACATTTGATTACTGTGGATTTCTTTTTTTAAACTTTATAATTGAATAATGATTTCTTATATTTACGCGAACATTACACATTGAATTTATTGAATTTATTCAATTCATAATTGAATCTCATTATCCACGCGAAAATATAAAAAGCGTGTAGTGGCGGTGTAAGAATATCCACTACCCCCTTTCGTGCTCTGGGTGTCGTACAAGGCGACAGAGGGAAACAAACCCGGAGAAGCACTGAACAGAAACGTCTTCTTAAAACAACTAAAATTTTCAAAACTGCGGTTGCCGACCCCCCTGCCTTTTTAATATAGCATAAGGGTGACAAACGAGCACACAGTCCACCTGATGGTAAGTAGTTGCTGTGGCCCATAGAAATCTACATCCATTCTCGATTACGAAACTAAATGCAGACGCGTTGTCACCCGTGAGAAATAACATGGAATGCCTCGTTTCCAGTAAAAAGGGACTCCGGTTCTCTAAACTTACCATATGAAACACTGCTGTAAAGCTGCTATTTTACACTGGTATTCTGTGAGGGCGTGGTCCTTCTCCGGTCGAGCCGATCCATTCGTGCTACAACTGCACCAGATATATAGCTGCAGCATGGCTCTACCACGTATAAAAATAAAAAAATTACAAAATAATATATAATAATAAAGAAAAAACAAAAATTTGTAATATAGAAATCAATACACTCTACGTTTTTATAGCTTTCTTGTGGAATTCATTTTATTCCATAACACGGCTATGCAATAACAGTTACATTCGATTATATTCTATGATAGTTGCGAAACAATGTTATTTGGAGGGGGAAAACGAACCTTCACACATCGTTTCCATTCTGTTTATTGAATTGGAGAGGTCAAATAACATCTTCCGGAAATTTAATAATATCTCAGAGTAATGTATGTACGTATCATTTCATCATCATAATATAATATGTGCCCTTATCCCAAGTTATACTTACTTATAAGGTAAATATAGTATAATATTTTTTTTAAAACGTTACCTCCACACAAGGATTTTCTCCCGTATAGTGGGGGCAGTTTATATACATAAATTCCACAAGGACAAACATCCAGATCCGGAACAATTATTTATAGATATAGTTATGGTAGATTTAGTACAAATATTTGTAGATACTTGTTCCGTGCGGGATTCAAACCCGCGGCTCTTAGCGCAGCAACTCATTGCTAAGCCGCTGCGCCACGGAGCCGTTTTCCTCTTGTATTCTCCTCTATAAGCTGTCATCTCAATACTCACCTATTTCTTACACAGATCATCCTTCACACGGTCCATTCTTCTTCTTTCTCTTCTTACGGTGCGTACATATTATATAACATAAACATTGTTATATAACATGTTAAAGTAATGTGAAGACTGAATGTTACATTATGTGTTATATAACGTAACCCAAATGTTATATAACTCGAGAGTATTTTTCTCTAATCAATAAACTATGTTTGCTTGGGACGAACCCAGTATCTATGTTTTTTTTCTTTTGTGATTTAAAAGTACAAGAGTTGCTGCAGCAGCGTCTTCTCGTGTCGATATTGTGACAAGCACTGCGGAACGACAAACGACAATGTCATATAACATTGTTATATTGCATTGTTATTCTAATGTGTACAGTATTGTTATATGTTGCAATGTTGAAAAAAAATGTAACATAATGTGGACGTGTTATAAAACAAAAGTTACTCCTGAGCGTGGGTGTGGACGCAGGTGTCCTCTCCGGCTGATATTTCGTATCTCTCCTACGACGCCTCGGCAGTCTTGAAGGTTCGGACCTGTCCATCCTTTGGCTACGCGTAGACAGCGACGACGAACCGCGCGTCTACGGGTGCCTCTATAGGTCCCATAGCGGTAATGCCAAAACAGACCGACTCATCGACCACGTCGAAATGGCTACAACAGGTCCCATCCGCAGAGATCGTGATCCTTGACGGTTTTAACGCCCACCACGCCGAATGGCTCGGTTCACGTTTAACCGATCATGCGGGGAGATCTGTTTATGACTTTTGAGTTGGCATATGGTCTGACACAACTGGTTACTTCGCCTACGTGGATCCAGGTGTGGAGGATCATTAACCTTTCCTGTTGGACCTTCTGCTTGCCTCTCACGCTCCCCTTGCGATTGCGTTCTGCAGATTGCCGCCGTGTTTGACATTACAGGTCGGCGGATTGGGACGGAATGCGGTCTTTCTTTGCATCCTACCCATGAGGGCAGGTTTGCTTCTCGCCGGATGATCCCAGCGCTGTTGCTAACTCTGTCACTGACATGGTGCTACAGGAATGGAACTATTTATTCCATTATCTGTGCTACCCATCGGAGGCAGATCTCAGCCTTGGTTTGGACGCTCCTGTAAGACTGCATTACGCAGTAAGCAGGAGTGTTATCAAGCCTGGGCTGCGGCTTCGCCAACTCGGGATGTAAACACCAGCATACTAAAAAAGAAGTATAACATCGCCTCCAGGTCCTTCAAAAGAGTTATTGCCAAGGCAAAGTCAGAGCACATAGGCAGAATTTGCGAGACACTAGTTCGTATTCCTTCGGGAACCCGTGCATTCTGGTCTCTCGCCAAGGCTGTCCAAGGGAATTTCTTTAGGCCATCACTACCATCTCTGCACAGGAAGGAAGACGCACTGGCCCATGCTGCAAAAGAGAAAGCCGACCTTTTAGGCTCCCTTTTTGCGTCCAACTCGACTGTTGATGACGGGGTGGAAAACACCACCGACCATCCCGCGGTGTGAGTCCTCCATGCCGGATGTGCGGTTCTCACAGCGCTCGGTTCGTAAATCACTTCTCTCCCTGTACAACCAGAAGTCAAGTGGGCCTGACGGAATCCCCCAATTGTGCTGAGGACGTGTGCTCCGGAGTTGGCACCGGTCCTAACGCGTCTTTTCCGGTACTCCTACTCCCTAGGCGTAGTCCCGAAATCATGGAAGACAGCTTTTGTCCACCCGATCCCTAAAAAGGCGACCGCTCAGACTCGTCCAACTACAGACCTATCGCCATCACCTCCTTGTTCTCCAAAATAATGGAATTCATTATTAACTGCCAGCTCATGCGGTACCTTGAGGATCACCAGCGGATTAGTGACCGCCAATACGGTTTTCGTCGGGGTCGATCAGCTGGTGGTTGGCCGTTAATTTGGACATTGCGAAGGCCTTCGATCGGGTTTGGCACAAAGCGCTTCTTTTGAAACTCCCTTCCTATGGGCTTACCGAGAAATTGTGCAATTGGATCACCAGCTTCCTTGCAGATCGGAGCATCAAGGTCGTTGTAGACGGTGCATGCTCCGACTACAAGCCTATTAACGCTGGTGTTCCACAAGGCTGTGTGCTATCACCAACGCTGTTTCTTCTGCATATCATTGACATGTTGCTAACTGGTAACATTCATTGCTATGCGGATTATAGCACTGGTGATTGTCTATACACCGGACGTGCCAATATTTCTCGGGAAAACGTCGCCGAGTACCGGAACAAACTTGTATCTGAAGTGAGTCTTTGCTGAACAAAGTCTTGGATTGGGGGCGACTAAATCTAGTCCAGTTTAATCCTAAGAAGACACAAGTTTGCGCGTTTACCGCTAAAAAAAACCCCTTTGTCGTATCTCCTTAGTTTCAAGGCACTCCCCTTCTTGCATCAGCCAGTATCGGAATCCTCGGAGTCGACATATTGAGTGACGTGCAGTTTCGTGGTCACTTGGAAGAGAAGGCCAAATTGGCCTCTAAAAAGCTTGGTGTGCTCAGCAGAGCGGGTCAGTATTTCATGCAGGCACACCGCCTGCAACTTTACAAGGCGCAGGTTCGGCCTCACATGGAATACTGTTCCCATCTCTGGGCAGGGGCTCCCCAGTGCCAGCTCCTTTCACTTGACCGCATTCAGCGCAGAGCGGTTTGAATCGTCGATGACCGAGTCCTTTCCGATCGGCTCGTTTCATTGGCACTGCGAAGAGATGTTGCATCCCTTTGCATTTTCTTTCGCATTTACCACGGGGAGTGCTCTGAGAAATTGTTCTGATTAATCACATCGCGGCAGAACTCCCGATACCATCCACACCATCTGGATGATTGGCGGTCCACCACTGTGTGATTTAGAAGATGTTTTCTTCCTCGCACGACTTTCTTGTGGAATCGATTACCATCAGCGATTTTTCCGGACCGATACGACTTAGGGACCTTCAAGAAAAGAGCCTACTCCTTTTTAAAAGGCCGACAACGCATCTGCAATTCCCCTGGTTCCCCTGGTGTTGCAGTTGTTCATGGGCGGCGGTAGTCACTTACCATTAGATGAGCTATATGCTCGTTTGCCCCTTCTCCTATAAAAAAAAGCTAAAGATGAGCAGTGTTGTGTTTGCCGTCTTGTAGAATAGTACATATTAACTTAAGCTAAAATTATATCTATAGTGAATAAAGTACAAATAGCATATTCCTATGTCATATCGATAAATCCCTGTTATATATATTCGAAAGCAAAAAAAATTATTACAATGTTTTTATCGAAAGAAAAAAACAGGGGGAAAGATGAAAGGGTGGTGGGGTAAGATCGAAGTAGTTTCTAAAATCGTTCAAATTAATGTCAAACGATATTGACGGTCAGTAGGCTACAATTTTAATTGCTTTAGAACTGTCTATAATATTAAAATACCTTCAAATAACACAGATAACACAAATTATTTGTTTTTTATATTTCAATCTTGCCTCGCCGGGGAAAGATTGAACTAGAGTATCTCAAACTTTTCACTTTACTTGGATAAGATTATACAGAAAATGAAAGATATCAATCATATAAATTTTTTTTTGTTAATGCCAAGATAATTTTAAACACAATTACGTACATGTACCTATTACCATTTTGGTTAACAAAATATGTAGCACAAAACGTAAAAAATCAAATATTTCAAAATTAAACAGCTAACTAATTAATAAGATCTTAGAAAAATGCCACTACTAAAAACATAGAAAAGCTTCTAAAAAAATATTATCTAAACATTAATAAAACATTTGTAGTAGATCCACGTCTACAGTTCACTGTAACACATAAATGAGCAGGGTCGACCGGTGCGATACTACCCTCTCACAGAAAATCAGCGTGAAGTGTTTAGCTTCTTAGTGGCTGCCATGTTTCGTCTGGTGAGTGAGAGTTCCGGATGCCCGTTCCTTTTCCCCTTTTCTTAAGGCCACCCGAATGTTGACGTTTGCTAGATAAACCGATGTGACGTTGCATTGTTCTAGGAGCTGTGATGTTGCATTTACTAACTAGTGTCTGGTGGTCTTTCCCCTTTCTTTAAGTTCCTACTACCATTTCTACGAATCCTGTTCCTATACCTTATGAGAAGGCAACGCACAAGTAACACTCCTGTTGTTTCTTGTGTCTATGGGCAGCGGTGAAATCACTTAGCCATCAGGTGACCTGCTTGCTCTTTTTGCCTCTCTTATAATATAGAAAAATTTAAATAACTACCTTTAGATAATATTAGCTGAAATTATGCCACTGACAATTTATATAATGACTGTAACAAAACAAAACATTTTTTCAGGTATAGTTTGAGAACATGAGACCACTTGTATGACTTTTGAAAACGGGGCAAGATGGAAACTTTTAATGTTTATCTCATCCCGTCAAATATTGGCGGGTAAAGACGGAATGTTACAATAAATCCTAAAATCCAAAAAGTAGCGATATTTAGACATAGCAACATAACTACCAATTAAAAACAATAAGTATGTATACAAATAAAAAACTCGTACCTACCTCGTAAATTAAGTTACACGACACGGGGTAAGATTAAAACACCCGACTTGCTCGCGTGAAATTCACAGCATAGATATTCTTTTATAACACACAACCAATCCCTCAAAACGACAAGTGCCGACTTAGGTGTGGTACGTAACAAAATGGCGGTCTTATGAATGTTGCCTGCATTGGATAAATTACACAAAATCTGTCTTTACTGATGCCTTTTAGTCTTACCCCGTTTTTCATCTTCCCCCCACTCACCCTACTTATAGATTGCTTCATATGGGGATTTTTGCCATTGCCACAATGAAACCCCAATTTTATATTAGATCCCTCCGTATCCTTTAAATGTAAAAATTTATGAATCCTAATGATTTCTTATATTTCAGGTCAGTTTAGTTACAGCCTATCAAAGTCCACTGCTGAACATAGGGCTCCCCCTTAAATTGGCTCATAGAGGGGATATTGGCCATAGTTGCCACGTTAGGCAACTTATTTCTTATAGGATACAGTGACAAACGAGAGTAGTGTAGTTGTACCACTTCTAGACCACCTGAGTCAGACGTGGTTCAACGACGTTCGTCGACACCCGATCCTAAAAAAAAAAAAAAAGGTTTTGGCATGCTCTGATCACGAATCCGCGGTCCATTTTTGTGTAGAATGCACGGTTCCGGAGATGTGTAGATCAATTAGCTAATATCTAATTGATATCCGGTAAGGGCCTCCACCGTCATTAGCGTCCCATTGTTCCTATTTCTATTGTTCTATTGTTCATTAATCACCTTCATTGCAGCGTGTGCGTCGACTATATCAGTGCTATTGTATTGTACTTCTTTGTTCCTAATTATACAACGCTAATCTGAATCATCAATAAAACACATTACATAATTTTGTTACAATTTTTATTTATAAAATACAAAATCTTATTATTTATTATCTATAAAATAGGAGCGAAACATCTCATCCACTAAAATATCATTGTACAATGTGTTCCTTGTAAATATACTCGTAAAACTATGTATTGAACATCCTTGAAACTTATATAGCAAATACATTAAGCAATATTCGCCACAATCTGAAGTCCACTCATTCTGAATCCTATCAACATTCCAGTTCCATCTTTTACAATTCCTTTTTAAAAACTCTAGATGATATCGTACAGGTGATCGTCCATATGAATCAAAATATTGACCGACGTTATTCGTATCGATATATAAAGCTACCCAATGTGACCCTGGTTTATCATCTGTATCCAAATTACATATTATATACGTTGGTACGTGGGTATACATAGGCAGTCTATTAGCTGCATAAACATTATTTTCTAGACTGGGGTGAATCTTTTTCAGATGTTGTTGTACATCTAGTGTATCCATGATATTACTGCTATTAGTACATTATTACAGTACCAATCTACTCAATGAATAACATAGGAATGGTCAATTATAGTGATTTCTAAATATTAAATTGCATTTTTGTGTTATACAAATCGTACTTGAGTCATTGATCACCAAACAAAACACAATATGAAGAAATGTTGAGATAGACAACGGAAATGTGAGATAAACTGGTTGACGCATAAAGTAATTATCAACTCATTACGGAAATACTTTAGATTAGAATTTTTACGTACTGGTGGTATATAAGACCAACAGACGCAGTCATCGAGTTAGTGTACGGTCGTTTGACTACAGTGGATCTATCAATAGTACATTTGTGTTACTTCAATACACCAAAGGCTATGGATGTAAGTGTTTATTCTATTGACTAAATTACTTTTTTTCTGTTATTTTCATGTGTGTGTATTATTTTATTTAAATATTGTGTATGTATATGATTAAGCCGTGGTAACTCAGATGGTTAGCGCTAGCTGTAAATTTCACAGTACGCGACCCGGGTTCGATCCCCGCCAGCACCAATTAAATTGTTAATCGCAATTTTAAGTGCTTATTACCACGTGCTTGGTGGTGAAGGAAAACATCGTGAGGAAACCTGCATGTCTGAGAAAATTTCGAAGGCATGTGAAGTTCGCCAACACACATTGAGGGAGCGCGGCGGACATTTCCTTGCTCTAAAACCCTCTCAGAAATGAGAGGAGGCCTATGTTCAGCAGTGGACTTTAATAGGCTGTAACTTTAACTTTTTTAACTTTTATGATTAAGTGTTAACAAATTTATATTAACATGATAACTGTGTTGTTGCAGAAATCATTGAGCTTCGATGAAGATACCTATAAACAGTATTACTACTCGCCACTCTCCCCTCAAGAAGAGAGTGATAACCTCGTCATTAATAATAACACATGCGATGGTGGAAAAAGAAAATCGCAATCGATTGATCATTTTTTTGAAGCTGAATCAAAAATAAAAAAGAGGAAGCTGTTATCATCAACCGTAGCACGAGCCGCTAGAGATGGTGTATCATACATTTCTACTAATTCTGACGACGGAGACCAAGCGACGCATCTCATCAAAATTGAAATGTACGATATGAAGAAGCTATCCAAGATTCCAACTACTGATCATTGGAAACATGCTTCCACGAGAATTAAATATTACGTAAAGACTAATAAGGATAGCATCTACGACAACACAAACGCCCTCGTATACAATATAACAAAGACAATAGCAGAAAGTGAAAAAGTTAAAAAATACTTTTTTAACAATGACAGTCATTAGCTGATCATTAGTGAATGTGATTCTGTTTACTTCAATTACAGGAAGACAAGAGCGGAAGGAAGAGATGAGTGTGGCATACGTGTACAAAACACATCATTGAATAACAAAACTACAACACTGAGTGGAGAAGAAAACGAGAAGAGTATGCAGTACTCAAGAGCTGAATATCCATTCTTCAGTTCAAAATCTAGCCGTTTGCTTAGTTTCGAAAACTGGCCTCTAGTTATGCGACAGAAACCTGAAGATCTTGCAGAAGCTGGTTTCTTTTATACTGGCCATGCAGACGGGACCAAGTGTTTCCATTGTGGTGGTGGTTTAAAAGATTGGGAAGATGATGATGATCCTTGGCAGCAGCATGTTCAGTGGTTTAGTCAGTGTGCTTATGTAAAATTTCAACTCGAACAGTGTTTTGTATTAGATTAAATAGAAGATTTATAAAGAAATAAAAAAAAATATATTGCATACAATTTGTTTTATTTAATTTTATAACGTTTCACATAGTTACATACACACAAAATGCATTACACATAACACATAAAATCTAACACACAACACATATTATCACCTTAACTACTATAGTCTACAGTAACATTTCTGTTTTTATCTATCTCAATAATATTATCAAACTCAGCATAAACTATACAGTTAATTGTTTGTATTAATGAGGATTCAAATCGTACTTCTATTCTTACACTACCATGCTTTATGAGATTCCAATGAGTTGATGAGTTAGCTGATAAATCAGGAGTTAAGTCAAATGCTAATAGACAGTAACCTTTGCCATACTGTTCACAAGAGATTCCATTTCCTTCATTAAGAAAGTGAATACCAGTTCCCGAGAATAGAGTATGATATGCTGATGTAAATATGCTATTATTAAAAGATGGTTGCAAAGCTTTTGGAGGTATTTGTTGACCATCAATATATAAGCTGAAAGAATTAATACCATAGTTTTCAAAGTTAAATGGATTTTTAGTAAGGGAATCATTAAATGCAGAATTGTTCACAAATCCAATTATACATCTTTTCGGTACCTGTCCTAAAAATATATTATCAAGAGTTTTTCCTTGAACACCCGAAGGAATTGTTAAAACTTTTACTTCAGCTCGAGTAATAGGATATTTAGCAGTGGTAGAAGCTAAAACTTTTTGATGTGCGAGTAATACACTTGGATTAATTCGTGCTCGTCGAACAATAAGAGTTGCGTCCGTAATGCAAACTTTAAACTTTACATCGTTTGACCCAACAATTAAATTAAAACTCTCTCTTGATCGAACCAATTTAACACTCATTTCAACACCATTAATTAAAAATTTATCTTGGTTAAAAATGTCACCGTGAAGATGACCAATCATTTCTATTTCCTTACTTTCACTAATCAATTCCTGTCTTTTAACAAATCCTATGTTTTTACCATCTGTAGAATCCATTTTTCCTGCTGTATCCTCATACCAAAGACTACAAGTAAGATGAGATTGTTTAGCAGCAGGGGCATAGTTTAAAAGGGTTTCCATGTATGCTCGATATGCATAGGTATTATTAGGTGGTGATACAAGTTTTTGGTTT
Organism: Parnassius mnemosyne; assembly: GCA_963668995.1. Taxonomy (NCBI): domain Eukaryota; kingdom Metazoa; phylum Arthropoda; class Insecta; order Lepidoptera; family Papilionidae; genus Parnassius; species Parnassius mnemosyne. Next base: position 31,897,567 of record CAVLGL010000084.1, read on the forward strand.
AAATAAACATCAAGTTGACTAAAAAGTGAATGCAGCCAATTATTTACAGGTGCTACTATTGTAGTAGATACCAAGTTAGTTGAATCTTGATTTAATACTTTTGCCTTTATGTGGAGTAATGTATGAGACAAATCTATGTAGTCATCGCCGGTCCCAGGAACTTGAAACTCGATAGGTCCATCATCACCAAGAGATGAAATTGGTTTATAATGAATCCACAATCCATTTTCAATGCTAGTTTGTGTAGACGGTAGTGCAAACAAATCCAATTCTGACTTAACGCACTCGCAAGAATGATTATGAAGGAAAGACATATTTAGTTTGAAAATATATCTTTGATATTTTTTGGTTTTAGACAAAGTTTTTTCGCAGCTTTCACTTTAGCAGTTAATGGTGGAATGAACGATGTCAATCGTTTTCTTTTAGTTTTATACCCAGATCCAGTCATGTTAAATTGATCAATTTTCTCATCAGCCTTTCGTTTTAAATTCGTACTAACTTGCTTTAGACGGTCTTTTATTGAGGCTTCCATAGGACGGGCTTGAACCATATCCGATAAAAGTCCTACTCCAGCGCTTAATGCCTCCTTACCAATCACTCGAGCACCACTTGAAAGTAAAGGTAAAACTGATCTGAATAACCCCCCTAAGAAGCTCCCAATACCATGACCGCGTTGATATGGTGAACCCTTATAAATTACTCCAACTCCTGATCCAGCTTGATGTGTATAATAATTTTCATATGGACATTTATGATGATCACGAAGGGAATTCATTATTATAATTTTCGGAAATGTAGTTTAATACACACGGTTCCAAACTGGAATGGTATTTTTTGTCCTGTACTCGATCTTACAACTATTTCCAACCTATCGAACTCTCTTCGCATAACAGGTAAGTAGTGAGGTTGAGAGAAAACGTGCATTTTATTTGCACCATAAATGTATTTTGTAGGATCTAATGAAATGACTCTTAATAAAGGAGTCATAACATCACCCACAATCTGAGAATCGATAATGTCGCAATATAGAAATAGTTGAGATGGTAACCCTTAGTGTAAATTAGCAGGACACTTTCCAAAATTTCTCTCTAGGAGATTTTTATTTGGTTCATAACCTAGCTGTAAACTTAATTTGGGTGATAATGTTACGGATGTTATATTTTTATCCAATACCGAAATAGACACAAATTTTGTTATTTCATCATAGCGAAATTTCAAGTTCTCTCCGATACCATTTAACACTCTTAAAATATGCTCAACGTTATCATAGTTGGTAGCTGGAATATGTTTTTTGTAGTACACTGTGGATGGTTTATCTTCATTAGGCATTAACATAGATTTTGTAATGTATATAACATTTTCATGGTCTTGAACAGTAAACATGGTACATGGATATTGAAACTCGACAACTCCAACCGACCATTCACCTTTAATTTTATAGCTTTTGGTAATTTCGTTGAAAAATTTGTGGTCTTGTTATCAGGAAAGTATTCCATTGAACTATTGCTGAGCAAAGTTAAATAGAAACTTTCTTTATTCATATTTCTTTTAAACTAGAAGCTAAAATCCAACTGTTAAATTTATCTGGATAACCTTTCCACTTCACTAATACTTCTTTTCTGTTACCTGAATAACGAGTGTCAATTATTTTATCTATTTTATGTTGTGAGGTGGGGTTGTAAGTGATTTTCTGTAATTCTCTTTCATAAAAAGTACCAATTATTGGTTCATTTTGTAAATCTGTTATTGTATAAACAACCCATGGAGATCTATCAATTATTGAAGATATAATAAATATTTCATCACTCCAATTTGATTCATATCCTTTTTGGAATACATGTTTATATTTAGTTATTCGAACATAATCACCCACATTGAAATTTGGTTTAGGATTTTCTAAAGAAAGTTTTTTTGACCGTCTATCATAAAGATTAGTCCAAACTGTCATAATATTGTTGGAATTTACATCACATGGGCACATCTTAATACTAGAGTGAAAGCTGTGATTATAAGAGTATATTAAATCTTGTAAAACATCTATATATCTATAAGTATTATTATGAGTGAAATAACGCCACATTTTCATTTTTAGTGTTCTTTGAAATCGTTCAACAATACTAGCCTTAATGTCAGGATTGTTAGTGGTATAGTAATTAATCTTTTTGGATTTAAAGTATTTTTGTACATCTTTTGAAACAAATTCTGTACCTTTATCGGATTGTATGTGAGTAGGTGTTAAATTACTTTCAGTAAATATACTTTCAAAACATTCTTTAGTTGTTTCTGAGTTTTTCTTTTTCATTGGTCTTGCAAAAGCATATTTACTAAATACATCAATAATACAAAGTATATACTTGAAACCATCATTATATTGAGAATAAGTTCGCATATCACTTAAATCAGCTTGCCACAGTTCATTAATATTTGATAGAATGTACCTATTACGCGGGAATTTTTTTCGAATGGGTTTATGTAATGTGTATGTTTCTTGTGATTTTAACCATTCCTTTACTTGCTTTTTATTCATTTTACCCTTCATGGCTTTTGATAATTTATCAATACTACCAAAACCAGCGGGATTAGATGGATCATAATAAATCCTGTTAATTTCTTCTAGTACGGGGTCCATTTTTCCCACTCAAGTCCTTTACGTATTTTAGTTGTAGACTTTTTATCTCTACTGACCGGTGTAGAAAACTCTTGAACTTCAATCTCAGAGGGTTTGTTCAGATCTTTTGCTTGAAGTTGGTTAATAAACTCACATCTCCTTGGATTTCCAATATAAGTAAGTGGTACTTTAATATCTTTTAATGCTTCAGCAAATCTAACCCACCCTACCGGATCACTTCTTTTTAGGGGTCTTAGTGAATCATTTATTAAATCAACAATATTACTTCCAGGAATTTTTTCACTATCAATTATGACTGTACCTTCATTATCCCAATGTATTTTACTTTTACTTGTTTCAACTAAGTTTAATAATAACTGCCCTTTTTTATGATAAGTTTTTGGTATTAAACTGAGTATTTGAGCTGGTGTGTAAAGTGGATTTTCATCATTTTCTTTACTTTTAATGGATCGATTCTCCTCCAGCAAAGATTCAATATCAACTGAAGTTTTTAGATCTCTATCTTTATTTTTAAAACTAATTTTGACTCATTTGAATCTTCATTAGATGTATCAGAATAAATTGGTAATTTGAGTGGTTGACGATCCTCCATTTCTTTCGGTCTTCCGTCTTACTATTCATAATATTTTGCATTTCAATATCTAATCGAGATAAATTACTATTAACCTTATTTTCTTGTTTTAATTTTTCAATCAATCCAGGTTCGATAAGTATCATTTTCTTTGCATTTTCCATGTTAACTGGCTAGTCCACTCACTAATCCACTCAATATTGCACCTAATATTGTTGGTAAGAAAGCCCCTCCTTTTTGTATAATTATATTTTTTCTTAGTTTATGTTTACACTTACGTACTAGTTTACGGAGTATGTTTTTATGTTTATTCAATTTTTGTTTATCCTAATCTTTAAGAGGTACTTTTCCTTGTAAAACGTTATGAATACACTCACAAATACAGTTAATTTCTTCTTCATCACACGTTTTAAGTAATGCTCTTTGATATTTTGGTTTAAGCGTATGCAAAGCGGTTAGCAAATGTTTATACGTTGTGAGTCGACGATGCATCATTTAGCAATGATTTCAATTGTTTGATTCTTGGTGTATTTAAACTCTTTTGTGGGGACGTAGACTGTACAGAAACCATTAAATGGAAAGACATTTGTCTTGATACGACAAAAATCATTGGTATTCTGTTTTAAATCTACCATTAAATATCCATGCGCCTCTAGAGTTGCATCCCTGTAGGCATTTTCAATGAATTTTGGGTTATCTGGTGATACTTGTCTTGCTAAATATCTTATTTGAGTTTTATCTCGAGGGTTTTTAAAATATATTATATAACTTGAGTTTAAAGATATGTCTCTTTGTCCTTTACCCTGATGAAATAAATTTTGTGTTAGATAAAATACACTAAGATTCCTGTGATGACTACCTTTTGTAAATATATCCACAATTCTTCCATCGGACTCTCTCATTAGATCATCAATAATAACAAGATGTGGGTTTTCACCATCAAACATATTAAGATTTGGAATTCCTTGATGATAGTTAACATTTGGTAAATTATATAATGGTTGCATTTCATCAAAGCACCATGTGATCTGATTAAAATCACAATTACATATTTCTGTAACTGATTTTATGAAATTTGTTACAAAATTTGACTTCCCACACCCACTTGGTCCTGCCACAATAGCAGTGAACGGATGGATAAAGTGAAACATAACACACGTCTAAAGTTCAAAGGGGTGAAATAAAAAATGAAAGTGTTGGTGTAAACAATTAATATATATTCCAAAAATTATATAAAACAGAATTATCTGTATACACTATTTCTAACACAATTAGTACATCATAATTTTACAATTAACTCAACCTCAAATAAATAGAAACAACAATTAGTACATCATAATTTTACAATTAACTCAACCTCAAATAAATAGAAACAACAATTAACTTAAATTATTTACAATAAAACAATGATTAAATATGTAATAAACTACGTCATATTATAGTATTATCATAATTTTACAATCAATATAAATTTTTCTTAAACGCAGACATAAAAGTAAAAACTATCAACACTTAACGCAGTTTATAATGACCCCAAGCTAATGTTTCAATATTATTATCTAAAATATGTCTCTTTGTGTCATTATATGATAAACCTATCTTATTTAATTTTTGTGTGAAAATTGTGTGTTTAATTGATTTAAATTTAAGCATACTATTATATTGCACTTTTTTTATTAAATAGAGAAGACTTATAACTATTCATTGTCATCTTTTTAGTGATACATTTATTTACCCCTTTTGCCTTGGCTATAGTCTTATTCTCTAAGTTAAAAGCGTACATTTTGGATCGTAAACCCACAAATTCTTTCATGATTTTACCATTATTTTCATCTTTAAAAAAACCTAATTTCTTTTTATTTAATTTTGGATATTCAAAAATATTATTTGTATCATAATCTGAGGTATCAAAGTATGATGAAAGGTCAGGTTTTATATCAGTGTAAAAATCATTTGTAAATATATGATATATTAAACTATCCGTATCTGTATACAATAATTTGATTTTACTAAACTTTTTAATCATATAGTTATAATGAAAATCATACATTAATGTTTTTGAAATATCTAAAATGCAAAACCCTAAATAAATTGGTTTGTTATATATTAACTTCGTTTTTCGTAACTGAACCGCAACTAGGTTTTCCGAAAATATTGAAAGGCTATGAAATTGTGGTTTAGCGATTAGATCTTGAGCACCTAAAGCTTTACCCTGGTTCTCCCAGTGCGTAACTAATTTTATGTTAACCCTTTTTTCAATATTCTCCATAGTCTTACCGAAGACTGAATTATTCATTAATTTATAAAAATCTTTTTTGAAATCTGATTTTGCTAAAGTTCTTAATTTTGTGTTTAGATCTATGTACATCTTCAACCAGGGAGACTGTTTAAATTTTAAAACTCTATGAATTTTATTTAATTTAACCCCCATTTCTATGTACTGCTTTAAATTTCTGTAATGAATTACATATTTATCTTTATTATTTAAATTTGGGACTAGTTTATTCTCATTAATATTGCCTACACAAATGTTTTCTGGACATAAAGGAAAGTCCGAATGTAAATCATGAAGTTCATCTGGATATTCCAAATCAACTTCTAAAATAAAACCGAAGTCTGATGTCTTAGACACATTAAATTCTGTATTTGGATTTACCCATTCGAATCCACCAGTAGGAAGATATTGAGACATAGCCCAACCATATAAATTGTTGGCATCAAAATATGTGATATATGAATTTGGTTTCCCTGTATCATAATCCTCCATGTATTTGTTATTAGCTCTAGCATAACGATTACTACATTGAGATACACCACCTCTGATACCTGATCTAATAAATGCAATTTTCTCATAATCTGTTAAAAGTTCTAATTCTATTTTTGTATATTTTAACATTGCATCCCAACTTAAACCGGGTGCTGTGTAATAATGGACAGGGTCTAAATCATATGTATTAATACATAACTTTCTAAAGTTTTCAAATACATCGGATAAAAGTAAAACGTCTGTTTTTAAATACAGGTTTGAATAATCTAGCATATTACAACACCCAAAATGTTCCCAAACATCTTTAGCATGATTGTAATCATCATTTGAAATATGTGAATCTGTGAGTGAACTATAAAAACATTTTTGTTCAGGGAGCGATGTTAGACTTAAACTATCATAATTAGTCATAAGTTCATATGGATAAACACCTTTCCGTTTTAAACGAAAGAAATCTTCATCATTAGGGTAATTTCTACGTAATTCTTGAAATTGATCATTACTGAGATTTTTGGCCAATTCTTCTAATTTACACGATAAAAACTTAAATGAATCTAAGAATCTCAATATAATTTCGTGGTTATTCACTTTTAATTTTTTGGAAAAGGATATATATTTTTCTTTATTTTGAGGGATAACTTCGACTTCACCATCACAAAAGTTTAACGCGTGAACAATAAAATGAGCATCATAGTGACTAAGGTTGTGTAAAAATATTGGTATATAACGAGGTGTTCTGATCTTCGAACAACATGATTCATGAGCAACACCTATAAAACTACCAGTGTACCAATCAAAATCATAAAAATGTTTTGCCAACTCAGTTTCACAAATATGACAAATGGTTGCATTTGAAATTTGGTTTTTGTCTTCATTTGTTAGCGGAAGTGGTGGATATTTTTGAAGTCTATTTATTTCTTTTAGATTGTTAGATAAACTTTCCATAAACACTTGTGCACAGTTGGGTCCGCAATATGTTACATATTTTGATAATTTATCATCATATGAACATTTTATATAATATCCAAAACTATGTACTTCATGTTTCTGAATATTACGAGTGAAAGGTTTGGAAGGATCGTTAGAACATGATTCTATTGGTTTTAAAAATGCTTCAAAATCAGCATAAACTACGAATGGTATCTTTAACTTTTTTTCATAACTATCAAATTTAATTTTATCATTTGAAATAGGTTGACCAAACCAATTCTTTTTTTTTAAAGTTTCACTGTTTGGTAATACTGTACAAATTTGGGCACAATCGTATTGTTCATGGTTATTTAACCTTTCCTGAGATGGAAAACGAAGTAGACATGCTTCACAAATGTACATGATGTGACCGTCTTTTGAAATTTGTTTACTAACTAACCGCGATAAATTTTTTATATAGCAATAATGATTTTTTGTATCCTTGGAAAAAAATAATAAATTGATATGTCTATCTTTACGACACTTTGTTAAAAATAATGGACCTACTATAGAATTACATCGTTTTTCTTTATTATATTCTAACCCAAAAACATTAATACTAATATCATTTAATTTCTCTACTTTTGCTATGTCAGAAATTTTAACCGGAAAGGAAATACCATCAAATTTAAGTTTATTTGCATGTTTAACGTACGATGATACCCGATCGGTGTGTTTGTTTACAGGATATAACGCCGAGAGTAACGCCCATTTAAAACAAAAATAATCCTTGTTTTTTACATTTATAACAGCCTTTTTTAATTTTATGTCACGAGGAAGATCTATGTATGAAGTACCGCGTAGGGGGTTAAATTTATTAACATTCATGTCTATAGATTTTATGTTTTTTAGACTCCATCCACTATCTTTTTTTTCGAAAGCACTAATTTTAGTAGTAATTGTATCATTTAAAGATGAAAGAAAAATATTTAAGTCATCTCCTTGACAAATAATATAGTTAAGCGTTTGAAAATCGAACGTATCATGAATATCTTTAGTTTGTTGAACAAAATCAGCATGCAATATGAAGTTTACCTTAAAAATTATGTGTTGATGAATACACTCTTGTAATAAAAATAAAATATCATCTTTAATAGAATTTAAAAATAGTTCAGGAGTTTCAAAATTTACCCATGTCGAACGATCTACTCTACTCTTGATTTTATAAGTTAAAATCCTATTTCCAAAAGCAGATTCAATAACACTAACGTTTGATAAAGAATTATGTGAATTTAAAAGATTATTTTTATGAACATTACTTTTAAAATGATTAGCTAAATACCGTTTCTTGATAAATATATGGCACGTTGGACATTCCACTTGATCATCGTTACTGATACTGTTCCCTGCAGAGGTATGCGCTTCTGCTTCCGTTGTTGGTTTTTTGATGATCTTGGATTCTTTGCTGCACGTTCGCTTCGTTCTTCTTCCAAGTTGTAGTGGTTGACTGCTAAAATGTTTAAATTTATTAAAAACTGTATAAGACAATATGTAAATTATGATCGAAATGAATGTTTATTTTACATACTTAAACTGTGTTTCAACCATCGCACAGTGATGATACAACTCATCATCGTATGACGAATCGAACAGTTGACCCCTCTCCATTTCTTCACAAACTTTAGACAACTCCTGATTTAATTCGCTATTGAATAGTTCCGTATTCTCTTCCATGATTGTTGAGAAAAAAGCACTGGTGCACACTTCACTGAAGTTTTCCCTTCCTCTTTTTTATTTTTGATTCAGCTTCAAAAAAATGATCAATCGATTGCGATTTTCTTTTTCCACCATCGCATGTGTTATTATTAATGACGAGGTTATCACTCTCTTCTTGAGGGGAGAGTGGCGAGTAGTAATACTGTTTATAGGTATCTTCATCGAAGCTCAATGATTTCTGCAACAACACAGTTATCATGTTAATATAAATTTGTTAACACTTAATCATAAAAGTTAAAAAAGTTAAAGTTACAGCCTATTAAAGTCCACTGCTGAACATAGGCCTCCTCTCATTTCTGAGAGGGTTTTAGAGCAAGGAAATGTCCGCCGCGCTCCCTCAATGTGTGTTGGCGAACTTCACATGCCTTCGAAATTTTCTCAGACATGCAGGTTTCCTCACGATGTTTTCCTTCACCACCAAGCACGTGGTAATAAGCACTTAAAATTGCGATTAACAATTTAATTGGTGCTGGCGGGGATCGAACCCGGGTCGCGTACTGTGAAATTTACAGCTAGCGCTAACCATCTGAGTTACCACGGCTTAATCATATACATACACAATATTTAAATAAAATAATACACACACATGAAAATAACAGAAAAAAAGTAATTTAGTCAATAGAATAAACACTTACATCCATAGCCTTTGGTGTATTGAAGTAACACAAATGTACTATTGATAGATCCACTGTAGTCAAACGACCGTACACTAACTCGATGACTGCGTCTGTTGGTCTTATATACCACCAGTACGTAAAAATTCTAATCTAAAGTATTTCCGTAATGAGTTGATAATTACTTTATGCGTCAACCAGTTTATCTCACATTTCCGTTGTCTATCTCAACATTTCTTCATATTGTGTTTTGTTTGGTGATCAATGACTCAAGTACGATTTGTATAACACAAAAATGCAATTTAATATTTAGAAATCACTATAATTGACCATTCCTATGTTATTCATTGAGTAGATTGGTACTGTAATAATGTACTAATAGCAGTAATATCATGGATACACTAGATGTACAACAACATCTGAAAAAGATTCACCCCAGTCTAGAAAATAATGTTTATGCAGCTAATAGACTGCCTATGTATACCCACGTACCAACGTATATAATATGTAATTTGGATACAGATGATAAACCAGGGTCACATTGGGTAGCTTTATATATCGATACGAATAACGTCGGTCAATATTTTGATTCATATGGACGATCACCTGTACGATATCATCTAGAGTTTTTAAAAAGGAATTGTAAAAGATGGAACTGGAATGTTGATAGGATTCAGAATGAGTGGACTTCAGTTTGTGGCGAATATTGCTTAATGTATTTGCTATATAAGTTTCAAGGATGTTCAATACATAGTTTTACGAGTATATTTACAAGGAACACATTGTACAACGATATTTTAGTGGATGAGATGTTTCGCTCCTATTTTATAGATAATAAGTAATAAGATTTTGTATTTTATAAATAAAAATTGTAACAAAATTATGTAATGTGTTTTATTGATGATTCAGATTAGCGTTGTATAATTAGGAACAAAGAAGTACAATACAATAGCACTGATATAGTCGACGCACACGCTGCAATGAAGGTGATTAATGAACAATAGAACAATAGAAATAGGAACAATGGGACGCTAATGACGGTGGAGGCCCTTACCGGATATCAATTAGATATTAGCTAATTGATCTACACATCTCCGGAACCGTGCATTCTACACAAAAATGGACCGCGGATTCGTGATCAGAGCATGCCAAAACCTTTTTTTTTTTTTTTAGGATCGTGTGTCGACGAACGTCGTTGAACCACGTCTGACTCAGGTGGTCTAGAAGTGGTACAACTACACTACTAACGAGCAAACAGTCCACCTGATGGTAACTGATTGCTGTGACCCATAGACATCCACATCTATCCTCAATAAAAAATCAAAATGCAGATGCGTTGTCACCCGTAAGGACTAAGATGGAATGCCTCTTTTCCACTAAAAAGGGTCTCCGGTTCTCTACACTCACTATACGAAACACAGCAGTGTTAAACTGCTATTTTACGCTGGTATTTTGTGAGAGCGTGGTGATTCCCCGGTCGAGCCGACCCATTCGTGTTACAACTATACTACTAATATAGCTGCAGCATTTCATTTAACATAGTTGCTTGCTTGGCAAGTGAAATGGCAACCACAATTTTTAATTTTTAGTCGTTATAAGGAAGACGCTGCTGCCCATCTCCTGATTTGTTTCCCGCTGTCACCTCTTACGACACCCACGGGATGATATGGGCTAGTGGATATACATACACTGCTACTACACGGTAAATAATAAAACAAACTTACCAATAGGCTATAGATATGAATAGAAGTACCTATAAACATTAAAGACCTTACTTTTAAAATCAACGTCGATTTAAAAAATACTTAATGTTGCTCTTTCTCTTTTCACTAAATGACTAAAGAAAGGGACAAGTATATAGATAGCTAATATTTAATTTGAGTAACAAATAATCAAAGATTATAATATTAAGTAAGGCCGCAAACTATTAACTTAAACTAACTTTAAGTTTGTCTAGAGCAGTGGCCAAGTTGTTTAATAGCTTATAAGCCAAATGGCTTGTGTGAAGTCCGTACATACTTCCCAAAAGTTAGGAGATTAAGAAGCCAGTTATTTTCTATTTTTAGGGCAAACAGAACGTAGTTATGCATCCCGGTATTTCCGGTATTGCAACGGAGACCATCACAATGGGTGTAGATTTCTGAATTGCGTCTGGAAGACGGGTGGTCCTACGTAGGCATACTGATAACTGTTAGCTCTATGTTCTAAAGTAAGAATTAGATATTGTTAGTTAGGCTCCCACATGTATCGGATATGTAGTTTTAAGTAGTATTAATTAATGTATGGCACATTATTAGTCTTATGTTATAAACAGTCTTTTTAAAAACGTCCTTGGGCAATTGCGAATCGTGACTACGTACATAATATTTGTTATTTCTTATAATGTAACGGTGCGTACACATTATATAACATAACATGTTATAAATTATAAAACTTTGTTATATAACATGTTGCACTAATGTGGAGGCTGAATGTTATAAAACACAAATGTTATATAACTAAAACGGCAAAACGACAAACGACAATGTCATATAACATTCTTATATTGCATTGTGTACAGTATTATTATATGTTGCTTTACTTTACTTTACTTATCTTCACGCACAATCCCTGACGGGGTAGCCAGAGAGAACAGATCGCCAAGTGTCACGATCCTTACAAACCTCTTTCGCTTCTTTCAGATTCATTATCTTCTTCATGCATGCACGTCTAGGTATCCGAGTACTTTTGACCCTACCCTCTTCGAGCAATTTGCTCACATGGTCTTCGAAAGTTAGTCTCGGTCTACCTCGACACCTTTTAATATTAACTTTCGCGCTATATATTTTCTTCACCATTCGGTCTTCACTCATTCGCTCAACGTGCCCAAACCACCGAAGCACGCCCTTATCAATTTTGTGATAAGGTCATCTTTCAAACCTGCCATATTGCGAATCTCTTCGTTTCGCTTTTGGTCGGCCATGGTAACGCCGCACATTTTACGAAGAGATCGCATCTCCACTGCATTCAACTTACTTTTATGCTTCTTCTGGCATACCCAGGTTTCGCTGCCATATAACAAAGTCGGTACCAACACTGCGTTATGTATTGCAAGGCGTGCACTCTTCGCTACGCCTTGCCTTTTGACTAACGCAGTCAGGGCACCATTGACTTTGTTCCCGGCAGCGACACGCCTGTCCACATCTAAATCACATCTTCCATCCCGGCTAAAAGCACTCCCCAAGTATACAATTTCATTTACCTGTTCTAGACATTCCTGATTTACCCATATTTCACACTTCGTTCTCTCTTCGTCCCTTTCAAATACCAGAACCTTAGTTTTATTAGCATTCAAACGGAGACCTTTAATTTCACATTCCTCTTTCATACACGTGACTAATGCCTGCAGTTCTGCCTCTGATGGTGCAATAAGCACTGCATCATCAGCATACAGCAGACAATTTACTTTAATGTCACCCAATTTCACACCCAAACAACTATCTTTCAGCTTCTGTAAACAGCTGTCGAGATACAGTATGAACAGCCAGGAAGACATGACACAACCCTGCTTAACGCCCGTTTGGACGTTAAACATGGGTGACAGGTCATGCCCTACCCGCACACAGGCTTTACAGTCACAGTAAAGAGACTGCACAGCCCTTAGCAATCGACCATCCACACCATACCCCGGCAACAGTTCCCACATTTTCTTCCTAACAACCTTATCAAATGCTTTCTCAAGATCCACAAAAGCACAGAAAATCTTCTGGTTAGCAGCCAGAAGCTTCTCCGTGATCATGCGGAGAGAAAACATTTGATCCGTGCATCCTCTTCCAGGTCTAAATCCGCATTGTGCCTCCCATAGAAATCTTTCCGATTTCTCTTGCATCCTACGTGTCAAAACCTTCGAGTAAACTTTACTTGCTAAACTGGTCAAGCTGATCGCCCGATAGCACCCGCAGTCAAAAATATATGTTGCAATGTTGAAAAACAATGTTACATAATGTGGACGTGTTATGAAACAAAAGTTATACAACATGTTACTTAATCTGTACGCACCCTAACATTAGAGTCATAAACAAGCTAACAATCGCCGTGCACCAATAAGCAGGAACGAGATAGATGCTTCCTTCTCACCTATTTCCGCCGACAAATAACACTACTGTGTTCAGATTTAAATGGTATAGAAAAAAATAGAGAGCCTGTTTAATTTGAGATAGTGGCGTGGCTATCATAGGGCTAGGCGGGGCAGTGCCCTAAGGCCCCAAGTTCAAGGGGCCTTGCGGCCTCCATGAACAACGTTCGAAAAAGTTTTATATAATCCTAGTTGAGTTTTCGACTTTTAACTTTTAGACTGCTGACCCACAAACTTCGAATGGCTCGAACAAAAATTAAACATAATATTATTGTTAAAATAAAATTGTCTACTTCGACTAATATATATCTTATATATTATTTACCGTAATCTACTTCATTATTGTTATGTTTTTACTAGCTTTCGCCCGCGCCTTTTTCGCCTTATATGGACCAACATAGAAATGTATTCCACGGTATCCTTTTATTGATAAAAGTATCCTACATCCCACCTAGGTCGAGCTTTAATCGTGTGCAAAATTACATTCAAATCCGTCCAGTAGTTTTCGTGAAAACGTAACAAACAAACGAACTTTCTTTTTTCGGATTATCGGGGGCGGTAAACCTACGTGTAACGTGGACCCTGCAATCATTTCTATAAGTGATCTCAATTTACATTTTTCTTCAACTACCCATATGCAGGCTTCTGTTAAATCAAGTACCATTTCTTATTTGCATTCCATGCTACAATCTCATAACTGCACATTAAACTTTTCTCCCGTTGCTGATGAGGATATAAAAAAAGACCATTTATTGTATTAAGTCTATGGCAGTTGGCTTCGATTATATGAATAGACTTATGATCACCTTAATTCTAGACTATGTTACTCCTATTATTACTCACATCATCACCAGTTCTTTTTCTCACTTTTGCCCAATATCTATTCTTAATTTTTTATCTAAAGTTCTTGAAGCTATTGTCCACAAACAAATTTCTAGTTACATTTTCAAAAATAACTTTCTTAGCACATATCAATCTGGTTTTAGGCTGGGGCACAGTACTAACACAGTTCTTTTGAAAGTTACGGAATATTTACGTACTGGAATGGAGAACTCAAAATTGACTGTGTTAGTCATAATAGATTTCTCTAACGATTTTAATGCTGTCGATCATGATATTCTTCTAGCTATACTTTGTCACCTGGGTTTCTCTTCGTCAGCGCGGGACTGGTTCTCCTCATATCTTCGGGGTCGTCAGCAGGCTATTCGAGTAGGTCAGATTATCTCTGTTTGCTCTCGTTGTCTACTGGCGTTCCTAAGGCGGAATTCTCTTTGCTCTCTTATTCTCAGTCTTTATAAATCTCATTACATCCCACATTCGCTGTTCGTACCATCTGTATGCTGATGACTTAAAAATTTATGCTCAAGCTGAGGTGGCATGTATCGATGATGTGATTGAGAAGCTCAACTGTGATCTCAATTGTATTTCTAATTGGTCAAACAGATTTGGCATTAGAGTTAATCCATCAAAATGTCAGGCTATTGTGGTTGGTAGTTCTCGTAGACTGACTAAAATTGATATGAAGGCGTTACCTCCCAAAATATTCAATAATGTTGTTGTGCCTTACTCAACAACAGTTCAAAATCTTGGCTTAATTATAGACAACACCCTCAGCTGGCAACCGCATACATATGAAGTGAGCAAAAAGGTCACTAACACTCTGCGTTATCTGTATCGTCTCAAGAATTTTTTACCGTTAGGGACTAAGGCAATGCTAATACAGTGTTGCCTATTATGCAGATGTTTGCTATGCTGATGCTTCGCAAGAACTTCTAAACAAACTGGATCGACTTCACAATAATTGCATACGCTTCATTTTCGGTTTACGTAAATACGACCACATTTCCTCTTATATTTCTCAGCTTAAATGGCTACCTCTCCTTTATCGCAGATATTTCAGAATACTGTGCACGTTATTTTCAGTTTTACACGATCCGTTTGTCCCTGAATATCTGAAATGCAAATTTCAGTATCAAGGTGATACCCATAATCGTTGTCTCCGTTCTACGGAAAAATCTAACCTCCATGTTCCCCTCTGTCACACTAGCTTTTTACACAAATCTTTAAGTCCGCCTTTTTGTACCTACTTGGTGTGCAAGTAAAGCATAAATAAATAAATAACTTTCACATAATATGTAATATTATTAGGAAGTACGCTTAAATATTATCTGCTGCGTTGTACATAATACTTGGTAGTAAAAGCAAAGCTATTTAATAGCTTTGCTTGATTTGCAATGCAGTGGGCTATAATGAGCTAATTATATAAGTAGTAGTCCTACACATTTAAAGTATTTAGTTTAGTTTATATAGGGCCCCAATTTATTTTTGCCCCGGGGCCCTTGATTACATAGCTACGCCACTGATTAGAGACTGTGAGGCTTTCCATCTAAGTCCTCAGAGGTGTCTACGGACTGTAAAATTTTTGTCTAAAAAAACATCGGTTTCTTTGATGCGTTTTTATGCATGTCTGGCACTTAAACGAATACGGAGACTCAAGATAACTATTTTAAGCCATAATATAAAAAGTTTCGTGCGGGGTTTTAGTTCGCGATCTGCAGCGCAGCTGGCAATCGCTTACTTTAGCTATAAATTCCGCATGCACCTTAGATTAAAAAAAAAGTTAAATAAAGGAGACAAACGCGCACACAGTCGATTTGTTGGTTAATGGTCCATCGACACCTACACTCTCTTTAATCAAGAATCCACAGATGCGTTGTCACCCCTGAAGCTTAAGATGGATAGCTTGTTGTCAGTAAAATAAGTAAAAAGTTTTCTTGTATCTACTCGTTTAGTATTTATCTATTTATTATGTGATAGAGCCATGTTGCTGCTGCTATATTACTGGTATAGTTGTAGCACGAATGGGTCGGCTCTACTGGGAAAGGACCACGCTCTTACCGAATACCAGCGTAATATAGCAGCTTAACTGTGTTTCGTATGGTAAGTGTAGAGAACCGGCGACCTTTTTTACTGGAAGCGAGGCATTCCATCTTAGTCCTCACGGGTGACATCGCATCTACATTTTGATTCGTAATAGAGAATAGATGTAGATGTCTTTGGGTCACAGTAAACACTTTCCATCCTATAAAAAATATATCTATGTGTCATACAATTCTATTATTCATCATCATCATTACAGCCCTTCACAAGTCCACTGCTGAACATAGGCCTCCCCCAAAGAATGCCACAAAGCACGGTCCTGAGCCACCTGCATCCATCGACTTCCTGCATGTCTTACCAGGTCGTCACTCCATCTCGTGGGGGGACGCCCTACACTTCGCCTACCGGTACGAGGCTGCCACTGCCACTTATTCTATTATTATTAATAGCTTAATAGTAATCGGTGAGTCTTTAATATCGTCTCAAGCGTAAAAGGATTGAGTCAAGTCCCGTCTCAAGTGGTTTCAAGTGCGCCCTCTAGACGTATTACTTGTCCGCCTATAACAATAGGGTAATATATCCATTTTCAAAAAGTGTTTAAAATTAATCCTAGAGTTATATTTTTTAAACTGAATAGTGCCATAAAAAATACTTTTAATCTATCGTTTGAAATTTTCGCGTGAAAACGCTATCCGCCATGCTGTTCAACTCCTGACGTCACTGCTCCAGAATTTTGCCGATTTTGCAAAGGAATAATATACTTTTGCATGTTTAATAATGAATTATCATCTCTATCACTGTTGTGTTGTACCTGAATGCAAAAATACGAGCATAAGAATGCCGGGGAAGTTATGGATTCAATTGGCCACTGATTTCAATATGAGAAGTACTTGGTTAAAGCTGGCAAGAAGAGACCCGAAGGCATTACAATATTTAACTCTACTTCTGTGAAGACCACTTTGTGTTCCGGGTATATTGTACACTTAAGTATGCATATGTTTTTCGCCTTCTTCAGCTGCACATGGCCTATTGCTTCATCCCCGTAAGATTCACTTCCGGACCTGAAAACAAGAATTAGGTTATGTGAGATTGGAATCATAGATAAGCATAATTATGTATTGTCAAAATAGGTACACTCTAACCTGTTATTGTATAAATAAAAGTTTGTAATAGGTACTGACAATCATGTTTTAACATTCCTCAACTCGGCAGAACAAACATCTGGATTGCATGCAAAAAAAATTTACCAACATCAATGTATTTATCCTTGGTAGATTAGTAAGTTCTGTGTCTTACGAATCCGTCTTCCATGATGCCTTTTCAATAAAATTCGGAATAAAACTCAACAATCGTTATGATGACTTGAAAATTTTCGAAATAACTTTCAAAAAATTCTTTAAACCAGTGACGTCACAACTAGGCTTGCCAACTTCAAAAAATGCATTTCCGGGACTACCCAGCCCGACATCCGGGACTTGGATATATTACGCGGGACAGAACACACCACAAACAAATTGGTTAGAAAAAATAGGTACACTCTAACCTGTTATTGTATAAATAAAAGTTTGTAATAGGTACTGACAATCATGTTTTAACATTCCTCAACTCGGCAGAACAAAAATCTGGATTGCATGCAAAAAAAATTTACCAACATCAATGTATTTATCCTTGGTAGATTAGTAAGTTCTGTGTCTTACGAATCCGTCTTCCATGATGCCTTTTCAATAAAATTCGGAATAAAACTCAACAATCGTTATGATGACTTGAAAATTTTCGAAATAACTTTCAAAAAATTCTTTAAACCAGTGACGTCACAACTAGGCTTGCCAACTTCAAAAAATGCATTTCCGGGACTACCCAGCTCGACATCCGGGACTTGGATATATTACGCGGGACAGAACACACCACAAACAAATTGGTTAGAAAAAAAAACACTATAATATATTCTTTTTTTTTTTATAGGAGAGGGGGCAAACGAGCATGCGGCTCACCTGATGGTAAGTGACTACCGCCGCCCATGAACAACTGCAACACCAGGGGAATCGCAGATGCGTTGCCGGCCTTTTAAAAAGGAGTACGCTCTTTTCTTGAAGGTCCCTAAGTCGTATCGGTCCGGAAAAATCGCTGATGGTAATCGATTCCACAAGGAGGTCGTGCGAGGAAGAAAACATCTTCTAAATCGCACAGTGGTGGACCGCCAATCATCCAGATGGTGTGGATGGTATCGGGAGTTCTGCCGCGATGTGCGTTCGTGAAATTTGGCGGCTGGGATTAATCCGAACAATTCCTCAGAGCACTCCCTATGGTAGATGCGAAAGAACATGCAAAGGGATGCAACATCTCTTCGCAGTGCCAATGAATCGAGCCGATCGGAAAGGGCTCGGTCGTCGACAATTCGAGCCGCTCTGCGTTGGATGCGGTCAAGTGGAAGGGAAGCTGGCACTGGGGAGCCCCTGCCCAGAGATGGGAACAGTATTCCATGTGAGGCCGAACCTGCGCCTTGTAAAGTTGCAGGCGGTGTGCCGGCATGAAATACTGTCCCGCTCTGCTGAGCACGCCAAGCTTTTTAGAGGCCAATTTAGCCTTCCCTTCCAAGTGACCACGAAACTGCACGTCACTCGATATGTCGACTCCGAGGATACCGATACTGGCTGAGGCAAGAAGGGGAGTGCCTTGAAACTGAGGAGATACGACAAAGGGGTTCTTTTTAGCGGTAAACGCGCAAACTTGTGTCTTCCGAGGATTAAATTGGACTAGATTTAGTCGCCCCCAATCCGAGACTTTGTTCAGCAAAGACTCGACTTCAGACACAAGTTTGTTCCGGTACTCAGCGACGTTTTCCCGAGAAATATTGGCACGGCCGGTGTATAGAGCATCACCAGTGCTGTCATCCGCATAGCAATGAATGTTACCAGTTAGCAACATATCATTGATATGCAGAAGAAACAGCGTTGGTGATAGCACACACCCTTGTGGAACACCAGCGTTAATAGGCTTGTAGTCAGAGCATGCACCGTCTACAACGACCTTGATGCTCCGATCTGCAAGGAAGCTGGTGATCCAATTGCACAATTTCTCAGGAAGCCCATAGGAAGGGAGCTTCGAAAGAAGCGCTTTGTGCCAAACCCGATCGAAGGCCTTCGCAATGTCCAGACTAACGCCCAACGCCTCCCCCTTGGACTCTACTGCCTCCGCCCATCTATGGGTCAGGTAGACCAGAAGATCAAAAGCTGATCGACCCCGACGAAAACCGTATTGGCGGTCACTAATCAGCTGGTGATCCTCAAGGTACCGGATGAGCTGGCAGTTAATAATGGATTCCATTATTTTGGAGAACAAGGAGGTGATCGCGATAGGCCTATAGTTGGATGGGTCTGAGCGGTCGCCTTTTTAGGGATCGGGTGGACAAAAGCTGTCTTCCATGAATTCGGGACTACGCCTTGGGAGTAGGAGTACCGGAAAAGACGCGTTAGGACCGGTGCCAACTCCGGAGCACACGTCCTCAGCACAATTGGGGGGATTCCGTCAGGCCCACTCGACTTGTGGATGTCCAGGGAGAGCAGTGCTTTGCGAACCGAGCGCTGTGAGAACAGCACATCCGGCATGGAGCACTCACACCGCGGGATGGTCGGCGGTGTTTTCCCCCCGTCATCAAGGGTCGAGTTGGACGCAAAAAGGGAGCCTAAAAGGTCGGCTTTGTCTTTTGCGTCATGGGCCAGTGAGTCATCCTCCCTGTGCAGAAATGGTAGTGATGGCTTACAGAAATTCCCTTGGACAGCCTTGGCGAGAGACCAGAATGCACGGGTTCCCGAAGGAAGGCGAACTAGTTTCTCGCCAATTCTGCCTATGTGCTCTGACTTTGCCTTGGCAATAACTCTTTTGAAGGACCTGGAGGCGAAGTTATACTTCTTTTTAAGTGTGCTGGTATTTACATCCCGAGTCGCCGAAGCCGCAGCCCAGGCTTGATAACACTCCTGCTTACTGCGTAATGCAGTCTTACAGGAGCGACCAAACCAAGGCTGAGATCTGCCTCCGATGGGTACCACAGATGATGGAATAAATAGTTCCATTCCCTGTAGCACCACATCAGTGACAGAGTCAGCAACAGCGCTGGGATCATCCGGCAAGAAGCAAACCCGCCCCCATGGGTAGGATGCAAAGAAGGACCGCATTCCGTCCCAATCCGCCGACCTGTAATGCCAAACACGGCGGCAACCTGCAGAACGCAACCGCGAAGGGAGCGTGAGTGGCACCACACTCCGGATCAGACAATGGTCCGAAGAGCCGAGAGGGGCATCGACGGAAACCTGATATCCGTCCGGATGAGAGGTCAGCAGAAGGTCCAACAGGGAAGGTGTATGATCCTCCACATCTGGAATCCGCGTAGGCGAAGTAACCAGTTGTGTCAGACCATATGCCAAGGCAAAGTCATAAACAGATCTCCCCGCATAATCGGTTAGACGTGAACCGAGCCATTCGGCATGGTGGGCGTTAAAATCGCCAAGGATCACGATCTCTGCGGATGGGACCTGTTGTAGCAAGAAATCTGTAGCCATTTGGACGTGGTCGATGAGTCGGTCTGTTTCGGCATTACCGCTATGGGACCTATAGAGGCACCCGTAGACGCGCGGATGGTCGTCGCTGTCTACGCGTAGCCAAAGGATGGACAGGTCCGAACCTTCAAGACTGCCGAGGCGTCGAGAACAGATGTCCTCTCTGACATACACGCAAACTCCAGCCCGAGGCACAAAGGAATGCTCCAATTTGTACCCCGGGTAGGAGAGATACGAAATATCAGCCGGAGAGGAAACCTGCGTCTCGGTCAGAAAGAGCAAGGCCGGCTTCGCCGTCTCGAGATGGTAGTGGACGGCGTTTAGGTTAGAGTGAAGTCCCCTGATGTTGCAGAAATTCACGGATAGCGTGGCAGGGGTCGCCTTGGTGTTCTTGCTCAGTTTGCCCCTAGCAGTAATGCTTTTGAGCGGAATTTTGCCCCCCCAGAATACGCGGGGCAGCCTGAGCACCCACGCTCAGGATCGGAATAACATGGTCGTGGATGCTCAGCGAGGGATTCTCCAGGGGTGCTGGTACCCTCCTGGGGTAGTTCTTCGTGTAATTCCGCTACCATGTTGATGGGGGGGGGGGAGGGAATTGGGCCTCCGGCCACCTGCACTCACCAGACGAAACGCAGAAGCAAAGCTTGTACTTCACGCCGGTATTCTGTGAGGTCGTGGTACCAACCCGGCTCGAGCCGGCCCATACATGCAACAGCAAAAACTGCTGCGTGGCTCTACCACCGTTAAAGTTGTAACCACCATAAAACTCTAAAAAGTTGTAACCACCGTAAAACTCTACCACCGTTATTTTTAATCATTTAATAAAAAAAAAACAATACAAATGTGTTACGGCTCACAGCTGCCCCTGCAAAGGTCGCCTTGGCTAGGGCCCATAGTAGCCTCCTCGACGGGCATCCGGGGGTTCGGACCCAAGTGGCCTTATGGAAAAATGACCTATCCTAATACTACACAATAGGGAGAAGGCTAGGAAAATAAACAGTACGTACCTGGGTCCGAATCTAAGACCGCCCCAAGGCTCGGTCAGACCGTAGGTAGAGTAGATGCATGTAAAGTGGTGTTTAGTAGTGTGTATATATGGGTGACCTGGCACAGCTGAGGTGACCTGGCAGCGGTCGGTTTCCATGCTGCCCCACAATGCTGCATCACTCCAGCAGGCGTCCCCGATGGACGATTTCTTTCTTCATTTCACTATTTCAGTCTATCCACTTTATTGTACATTTAACTAACTTCAACTCGACTAATTCACCGTTCATCGTAGAATCGAACACGTGATACCCGACACAAGTAACGAACAGTAGTTCAAAGTTCAACATTCAATGTACCGGATTCATTTATCACCAAATTACGAATAGGGAACTAACGCGATCTCTTCATGAGTCACAAGGTTCAGCGTTACAAACACACCTAAGCTCCTTCATTCGATATTAAACACCATGCCGCAATGAGAATTCAAAATCAACATAGCTGACACGTTAACTAGCTACTGAGTCAACACACAAAAGGCTCTTAACGCGACGGTATGATTACACAATGGTTTCCAAAACAATCAACCGGGCGACGCCTCGAAAAGGAACATGCGGTTCAATTTCAGACCGTATCTCTACTCGGCGCGCGCGCGAAATTACACGTCACCCGAGCAAGTTAAATATTGTAAAATGCACTTCAACACGCGATCAGTATATAATTGGAGTAATTACTTTCTAACGAAATTACTTTACTCAGTCAAATACAATACAAGCCTCTTGTCACGAACTTAAAACCTAGACAAACTAAACCGAGGCGGTTTTCACGAAACCATAATTACGTAGCAAAGTAACGCGCACAAATTCTAAGAATCTAGACCATAACCCAAAACCAGTCGCGCGAAAAACTTCTACAGCGGTCAACGAGATACACTAATTAACTGCATCGCTGCCCCCGAGCTACTGTCTCGCGCCCGCCAGCTCCAAACGCCGGGAAGCTGCCTTCCGCTGCCCCCTCCCCGCGACACGCGTGACACCTGGTACCATTGGGCGATTCGCAAAGTCGAACGTGATTGGTACCGTCTCAAAATGACCATTTTTGGCCTAAACAAAATGTTTGACAAACATTTTAAATTTTTAAATTTAATTTATTTTTTGTTTTAAAAATTAATTTGTAGTTCAGCCTTGACGTGCTCAACAAACAGTTTATTTATGCTGTCTGTCCATGCATTTCCACAGAGAGAAAATACTCTCTCTGCTGATACATTTGAAATTGGTATCGAAGCTACGGCTAAGGTGTAGTTAGTACGAGATAGATACTAATATCATATAATCACTGGTTCCCGGGACAAAAGGCATCCCGCAAGGGGTTACGGCGGGACGGTCCAAAATTGACCCAGAAGTGGGACGTCCCGGAAAATCCGGGACGGTTGGCAAGCCTAGTCACAACGGTATTTAATATGGCGGACAGCGTTTTGCAGATTTGAGGCACAGATGTCTTAAAATTGAAATATAAAATTTATAATGCATTTTTATAAATAGAAATCAATATTTCTCATTTATTTTTTACAAAATCTATCATAGAAATATATTTTTTGATTTTTTTACATGGTGAAAAATACCCTATTTAATATTTCTAAAATGTACATGAAACATTAAATTGCATATTATTTGTTTTTAAAATTAATCGTTGTTGCAAGCTGTGCTTGTGTATATTTACTAATCAGTCGTATTAACTTTCGGTTCAGAAAAAACAGGAAAATAAATACTAGTACTTACATTTTTTTATTAATTATAACTATGACCGGGAGCCAGATTTTTAGACGTTTAAAAATGCAAATATAGCAAGGAGCCAGTATCTCGACGCTAGGTATTTTTGGTCTTTTTCACATTGAAAATTCTTATCGATGTTGTTTTAATTTATGTGAAAATGAAAAAAGATTAAATTTAAGGCCATGGTAGCTCAGATGGTTAGCGTTTGCTGTAAATTTCACAGAATAGAATAGAATAGAATAATTTTTTTATTCAATATAGATCACATGTGTAATTCTTATTGAAAGTCATTTTTTACTTTACCACTGGTTCGAAAAAAACCTCTGTCCTGGGGAGAATCAGCAAGGAACCCAGCGGGACTTTTTTTAAAAGCATATTTTACATTAATGATTGGTAGATACAAAAGTTATTTTAGAAACAGCTTGGAAGCGACCACCTCTTCTATTCTATTCTATTCTATTCTATAGGCGGAGCAACGCGAGCAACCCGGGTTCAATCCCCGCCGACACCAATAAAATCGTTTCTTGCAATTTTAAGTGCTGATTTACCAAGTGCTCGGCGGTGAAGGAAAAATCACGAGGAAACCTGCACGTCTGAGAAATAAGAAAAATATATATCGAAGACACGTGAAGTTCGCCAACACGCATTGGGGCAGCGTGACGGACATTTGACCTAAAACACTCGTAGAAATGACGGGAGGTCTGTGACCAGCCGTGGGACGTATAACTTTAACTTTTTAACTTTGAATTTAACGCGAAACTAAAGCGTCTATCCATAAATTTATATTATTAAATTTATTTTCGTTAATACTTATAAGGTCAATTTTCTAAACCTTTGAAACAATATTATAGTTTGATGCTTTTTTAAATTTATTCTAAAATAATTTGCTTTTTAAATTTATATTCAAACTTTTTTAATTTCTATATACTATATATCATATAAAAAAGCCTTCAATACTTTTAGGTAAAAATGTAAAAAAAATGTATCGGAAATATTGCACTACGACTTTTTATTTCGATAGGTTCATTCAAAACGATTACATCTCTATGCATGGAGACTCCATATAGATACCTAACATTTTAGACAATAGTTTAATGTAACCGGCGCATCTGAATTCACCATAGATATAAGAAAAATAGGGGATATAGCATATGGTCAAGTGATCTGAAGTCAAGTGTTTCTCAAATATGGCGACGAATCCACCCATAAGAAATAGCGTTGTTTTTGTCGATATTTTCAGTATCGATGCTATATAAATTATGACGTATTGTCCTTCTCATAGGTATATATTAAATAAACAAATATTAGATCACTACACTATTGCATTGGGTTAATCCTGTAATAATAGTTGTCTTGAGATGATAAATAAATAAATCTTACGTTCAACTCAGAATAGCAAAGTATTGAAACTGTAATTGCTTTAAGATATGGTGAAGCAACAGTCAAAAGTGAGCGAAGAGACCAAAGAAAGAGCACTTGATTGGAGCTTTAACTCCTTTCTTTTCAGAACACGTATACGACGTGCACCAGAATATTATACTGAGTTTGTGCAACGAGCTAACGTTTTTTTCGTAACGACGGCAATCTGCACATAAGCACTCCATCCGTGCGTCCCTGGGTCGACGCATGCGTTTTTTTTTCTCCTATGCAGAGATTAATGAAACCAGCACTATAGGCTTCGTATGATTTTTTGCCCAGCCCATGCTGCCCCACTACTAGGAAGTCTCCCCTAAGTTTTTCCCAGTGGTTTTGTCCTGCACCACATCGAACCAGCTCCAACGGTATGCGTCCAGGTTGCGTGAATTATATCATATATATAGACTTTATAGCGGCTGGGAAGTTAGTTGCGAGCGCAAGTCCTGTACCTTCACGCTTCGCTTTACGTACTGTGATCTTAGACACCATAAAGTTTTCTTTCAACTATATTTGCACGGACTAGCGCTCGAACTTAACTTCCAAGCGGCCATAAAGATTCGACAACACCTTTCTTTCGTGGTAATGGTCGGTTACCAGTTCAAGTCACCATGAACGTGCAGTAGACTGACCTTTATCTTGATTTATTTAAAGTTTGTGGAGCATGTGTTCTTTCATACATGGTTACTAGCCGTCATCTCTCTTTTTTTTTTGATAATAAAGATTATTTATTTATTTATCTCAGTAATCTAATCGAGTTGAGCAGCCCCTTTCTAACCATACCACAATCCATTAATCATTTAACTATCCTAACGTATTCCTCAATCTTCAGCATCCCATGTTCATACCATATGACAACCAATTTCCATGCAACATTTCGATCAATAGGGGTGGCTGCGGCACTTCAGACTTCCACTTCCATACTCATTTCTCATCATATCCCATTTGTGTAATACCACAAAATGTCAATTTTATAGTGTTTACAACCTGCAAGTTGTAATGACTTCCACCAGTAGCGTAATTAGTGGTGGATACTGGAGGTAAACGAGAGAGTAAGGATTAAAAATAAATAAAATAATTATAATGTATACTGATTAAAATTTATTCGTGATGAAATAATATTATTTAGTGAGAAAATTTATTTTAGACGCATGAACCAAATCACCCTTAAGCAGAACTACATCCAGCGTTCTATTTATACATTCTTTTTCAAAATGCAAGGAGCATATTCTTCTTACAACTGCAAGTTTTATGTTTTCTTGGCCTATATTATCAATCCACAATTTTTGAAGGCCTTCATTTTTTGGCAACTTAAAATAAATATTATGCATCCTTAAGTACCAATCAAAAATAATCTTAACATCATCAAATCTTTTGATGAAAAAAACTATTATTAAAATTAGTTAAAATTTATATCGATAATTACAAAACATGACAGCACGTAAGGGCAACACTATGTAAAAATGTAAACAATCAAAATGTTTACTTGTTTAAATTTACATGATAATAGTCATTGGAAATTCTAGATAATAGCGGGAAACACGATTTAGAACCCATAACATGAACACGAAACGCAATTCACACGAAAAAATATACAATTATGGAAAAAAACATAGATTTAGTATATACTTAGATTGGCAATGTAAAAGAGAAAGGGCATAGCATAAGCTTACGTTAGAACGAGATAGAATGGCTAGACCATACACGTACACGCTATCAGCCTGTATCAGCCAGACGTCAATGGTTAACAAAACAAATCCCTTTTATTTTTACGATATTTTTGATTTTAAAGTATTAATAAGTATTTAAAAGGTGCGATTAAATATGGTGACGTGTGCCGTACCTGAATGCAGTTCACCGAGAAAAGAAAATCCACAAAATTACACATTTTACATGTAAGTACACTTAAAATATTTAGCACTCTAAACTCAATATTTCAGAACTAGTACAAATGTTTTATACACAAATGGATAGGGAAAAATATCGCATTTTATTACGATAAGGCTCTAAATGCGTGAGAATTATATTAAAAATAATAACAAATATGTGAATTCCCGCTATTTCTAATCAAATTTTTGTAGGGATTGACAGTATCAATATCATCTTATCGATAATATGTTTATAACAGGCAAATGCATATCCTTGGATGCAGCCTCTTGTGACTTCGTTTTTTTTTAACTTTCTATTTTTACGTTTTAGTGTTTCGTAATAGTAAATACTTACGCAATATTGTAAATACTTTAATGAGATGAATGAAACTCTTATAATGTTTCAGATTTCCAAAAAATATTCAGGTTAAACAAAAATGGTTAAAATTATAAAACGATAAGGATGGGTTCCCAAACGAAAATTCAACTACATGTAGTAAGCACTTTAAACAAAATGTTTTTCTCATAGAAGGCAGAAAGAGTAAAGCTGCGTTTTGGATCAATACCCACATTATTTATGCCCGTGCGTATTTTCTTAATTATATATTTTACTGTATATATATTCATTTCGTATGCGCATGTTCGAATGTGTACAACTTGTTGTTTGCATCCACGTGGTGTATATTATTTTATAAAACGAAAGTAACAAAGGAACTTAGAGTATCACTTGATAATAAACGGCTACTGAAGTGCTTGGTCACCTACAGTCATCTTCAAACAACGAAAGTTACAATTTTTTTACGTGTGAGAGCCATGCTGCAGCTATATCAATAGTATAGTTGTAGCACGAATGGGTCGGCTCGACCGGGGAAGGCTCACACTCTCACAGAATACCAGCGTAAGATAACAGCTTAATGCTGCTGTGTTTCGTATGGTGAGTGTAGAGAACCAGATACCCTTTTTACTGGAAAAGAGGCATTCTATCTTAGTCCTAACTGCTGACAATGCATCTGCATTTTAATTCGCAAACGAAGATATATGCAGATGTCTATGCGCCACAGCAACCACTTACCATCAGGTGGACTGTGTGCTCGTTTGTCACCCTGATTCTATAAAAAAATGTGTTTCACACCTGAGGACTAAGATAAAATGTCTTACAACTTATAATTAAACAGGCTCTCTATATTCAAATGGCTGGAACGCGGCAGTGTAAGCACTGCTGTTTAGGGGTAGTGTAAGCACTGCTGTATAGCGGCAGAAATAGGTAAAAAGGTTGTATTTTATTAATTTTAATCATAGGTAAGTACATAATGTGTACACCAATTATATTTGTTGTAGTTGTATTGAACCGGTACATCGTCATGTGTCTACAGAGATATATTGCCAGTACCCAGTAGCTCAATTGCAAACGTTTCTGTTATAGACAATTCCTCGAGAAAGAAAAAAATTAAGAAAACTATTGATATTCTTCGGAGAAGATGAAACAAAAAACTTAAAAATGTAAGGGCACAAAAAAACGGGCGGAAAAAGTTGTATCAAGTGATAAAAAACCTAGAAACGCTTCCCTCACTTCAAAATAACATTAGTGCTCTAATAGCATCTAGTTCAAACGATTTGTTGCAGCATCTCATCGAAAGGGTGATTAAGAAAAAGTTTATGAGATAGGTATTCGTTCTGAACGAGTTTTTCGAAAACATGTGAAAGGAAAATTGTAAACAAAAATATGTTTCGAAAATTAGTAAACGAATGCCTTGCGTCCTGCAATTTTTTTTAACACACTTGACATACATATGTACGATTCGCCAGCACTATCATACCATAAACATGTAATTATTAAGTTAATAATCGAAACTTATTTGATTATTACATTGAAGTATGAAGCAAAATTGCAAAATACCCCTTAAGGAGAGCTTACGACATTTTTACAATAAATTTGTTATTTTTGGTGGAAAATAAAAATCACAAACTTTTTGTTTGTAGTTTTATTTTTATGCCCTCAAATATAATAATATCCATTTTATGACACAGACACAGCGTTCTGTATCGATAATTGAATTTGATGTATAGCGCAGCACTATTGTTGTCGCACACATGCACATTTCACTCACACGGGTACATTTCATTTTTGGTCTCACCCTAATCACGTCATCGCCAATCTAATGTATACTATATCTATGGAAAAAAATTACAACTAACCTGAAATATGACAATCCTTCTTAATTTTTACGAGAATTTGAATTACATCCATTGATGCAACACTTTGTCATGTTGTTTTTGCTCAATTACCCTTTACTAATGAACAAAACAGCTCCAAAATAGTCAAAATTTTTGTAACACTGCAAAATAACTCCGAACAAGGCTTAGATGACAGACGAACTACCACAAATGAACGTCATCCTAAAATAGCGTCATGATTCAAGGTGGAGCTTAGTGAAATTATGAAAACTGTCAACAGAAAATTGAAGTCTGAGATATGTACTTATCTTTTTTTACATTTGAAAATCATAACGTGTGAGAATGAGACAGATATATTTTTGTTGGCAAGGTTCTTGTCTGCATGATATTTGTATAACCAAAAAACATATATGCAATTTACTGCTTATCCTCTTTTTCTTATATCAATGGAATTCACACGTACCGTTCCGCCAGATCTGTCAAAAGTGACAAAATGGCCGCCGCCATATTAGAAGATAACATAAACACTCATGCCTGTCACTCAAATCAAATTTCGAAATGTTTACAAGAATGATGATACACAGAAACATCAAAATTAAAATAATTATATATCGTTTATTACTTAATTTTTTGCAGGTTTCCTTCCAATCTAACAGAACCTAATAAATGGTTAAGCAATGTGGAGCGAAAAAATAGCCTTTTTTGAAAAAGCAAAGATTTGTAATCTATTTCATATCAACCAATTACATGATTACTGTGAAACCGCTGAGACAAGGAGTCACACCGTTTCTAAATGAAATAGCAGATTGTTCTGTGGTACAGGTATGAGCTTTTGTTAGGTACTTGTTATTTCTTAATTCAAAGCGATGTTTTGTTTCCAAGGAAAGAAAAGTAATTTAAAAAAAATTGCAGAAAAAATTTTTGTGAGAGAAAGAAAAATGCATTCTGTTACCTAGAAAGCAGGAACAGCTTGATATGTTATATCACTAGGCTATAATTTGTAAAAATAATTACAAGCTATATTGTACATATTTTGCTAAGTTTTTAAATGTATTTAATTTTTAAAATTTCAAATTGCGGTCTCAGGAAATCCATTTTTTTGATAAATTGTACGATAAGTGTGACAAATTGAAAAATAAAGTGTTCATGACAAATTATACGTAGTAGAGCCATGCTGCTGCAGCTATATTTCTGGTATAGTTGTAACACGAATGGATCAGCTCGACCGGGGAAGGACCACGCTCTCACAGAATACCAGCGTAAAATAGCAGCTTAATGCTGCTGTGTTTCATATGGTGAGTGTAGAGACCGGATACCCTTTTTACTGGAAACGAGGCATTCCATCTTAGTCCTCACGGGTGACAACGCATCTGCATTTTGATTCGTAATCGAGGATAAATGTAAATGTCTATGGGTCACAGCAACCACTTACCATCAGTTGGACTGTGTGCTCGTTTGTCATCCTTATTCTATAACAAAAAACCAGCCTATATACTGCTATATACTATATACAATTACTATGTATATATATATATATATATATAGCCTATGTACTATATACAATTAATACTGTCATATATATATATATATATATATATATATATATATATATATATATATATATATATATATATATGACAGTATTAATTGCTCTTAATTTCATTAATCCAGAATTTTAAATTTTGTTTTATAGGATAGGGTGACAAACGAGCACACAGTCCACCTGATGGTAAATGGTTGCTGTGAATTTCAAACTCTTTTTTGACCATGTGTCTCAGAACGCAAAAAAATTATGGACTAACAGTTGAGTGCTATTCGTACCAAGTGACAAAAACTTCACAAAACTATTCAATCATGTATAAAAATTGAGTTGTTGTAAAAACCTTCACCTCTAATTATTATTATTGTATATTTTAAATTTGTAGACACTATTGCTATTGTAATAATAAATGTAAATAAAAACGATTATTATTTTAGTTTTATTATTTCCTAATGTTACATTATAAGAGATGTAAAGACAGTCTCCCGAAAACTTTAACCATGAATCATCATCCTGAGTAAGGTACTGAAGAATTTTCTTTATGGAAATTAAAAAAAAATGACTTCCCATACAAAATTGGTCACGTGACCGATACATTTTGTATGGGAAATCGAATTTTTTGTTCATTTTCGGACAAAAATATTTTAGTTTTAGTTAAAGTTTTGTATATAGCGCCAGTTCACTCGTTTATTCGTTTATTGACAAAAAAGTACACGAATAAATAATATTAATTAATAAACTTCCGCCCGCAGGCTCGACCTTATGAATTTCTCTAATATCATGCGTTTCAATGGAACTCTACTATTTTCAATTAAATTAAAATGTTATAATCGAATATAATAAAAATAAACTGATTTTTCCCCATAATATCCCAAATTCTTGTATTTTGTGTTCACCCTAATTAGAAAGAGACTGAGGGGTAATGAAAAATTTCAAGGTCGTTTTCTTGTATTTTTTATGTCATTCGAAAGTGCGGGTTCCAGTTTGTACGAAGTACATGTATTTCCATGATCCTAACACACAACTCTCGCTTCCTTTACATCCATATACCCACACCTAACTGCTCGTCGGATAGACTAAGAATCAGGGCTAACGAACTTAAAATAAAAATGTTATTGTGCTGTCTTAATTTCAATCTGGTAAAAATTTTTAGAAAAAGGTTTTTGCCTACACTCGTAATTAAAATGGATCGTTGAACCAACCGACCTGATTGTACAAACAACAAGGATTAAATTTGGATTAAGTGAAATCAGCTCCAACAAACATGCTCACGGTCGATTGAAGTGTTTAATCAGAAAGGCTGATTGTTTTTTGAGCTCAGAAATAATATTTAACAATAATTATTTCGAAGTGCTAAAAATTAAAATTTGTGAAATAATTTTATTTTAGTCTCTATTAATTTTAATTGCCCCCATTATAACTCTGATGTTGATTAACGTAAATACCAAGCTGAGATTGAATTAGCTGCTTGAGTACAATATAAACTTAACTTCAAGAACATAATCTTAGGTTTAATTATCCTCCTGTCACTTTTAACAACACTCTTGAGATCTGAAGATGAATTCTTTAATAACACTACATATTTTTTTTATAGGATAAGGGTGACAAACGAGCACACAGTCCACCTGATGGTAAGTGGTTGCTGCGGCCCATAGACATCTACATCTATCCTCTATTACAAATCAAAATGTAGATGCGTTGTCACCCGTGAGGACTAAGATAGAATGCCTCATTTCCAGTAAAAAGGGCCTCCGGCCACCTGCACTCACCAAGCGAAAAGCAGAGGTAAACCTCTACTTCACGCTGGTTTTCTGTGAGGTCGTGGTACCACCCCGGTTCGAGCCGGCCCATCCGTGCTACAGCAAAAGCTGCCGCGTGGCTCTACCACTGGTAATATATATATAAATATATAAATGGGTCTGTTTATTTTTTTTTATAGAATAAGGGTGAAAAAAGAGCACACAGTTCACCTGATGGGAGGTGGTTGCTGTGGCCCATAGACATCGACATCTATATTCGTTTGGGAATTAAAATGCAGATGCGTTGTCAGCCGTGAGGACTAATATAGAGTGCTTCTTTTCCAGTAAAATGGGTCTCCGGTTCTCTACACTCACCATACGAAACACAGCAGCATTAAACTGTTATTTTACGCTGGTATTCTATGAGTCTGTATCTAACAATATAAAATTAAGACAAAGTTTTAGTAAACAAAGTTTATATAAAAATGGTTATTATAATATTATTGAATTTATGGAATAATAACCAACTTAGACCGACAGGTTCAACTCGGCTGGAGAGCTAAAACCTGAAAACGAGATTGTACAACCAGTGTGTGTTGCCAGTGCTGACTTATGGATCTGAAATGTGTTCCTTCACTGCTTTCCGTATGAGGACGCTCAAAGTCGCTCAGCGAGCTATGGAAAGGTCTATGCTCGGAGTTTCTTTGCGTGATAAATTTAAAAACGAGGATATCCGCAGTAGAACCAGAGTGACTGACATAGCCCAACGGATTAGTAAGCTGAATTGGCAATGGGCTGGCCATATAGCTCGAAGAACCGACAACTGATGGGGAAAGAAGGTTCTTGAGTGGCGGGCTAGGGCCGGTTAATATAGCCTCGTACCGATGGATGCAGGTGGCTCAGGTGCGTGCTTTGTGGCATTCCTTGGGGGAGGCTTATGTTCAGCAGTGGACTTGTGAAGGAATGTGATGATGATGATGAATAACCACTAGGAATGAGGTGATCGCTACCAAGCTATTTCTAATTTAATTTGCGTTTTTCTTTATTTTTTTACAAAAACTAAATCCAACTGCGTTTCTTACTGGTTCTTCCCAGGACATAGGCTTTTTTCCGAAGCAGTAGTAAATTGAACAAGAGTGACTTTCAATAAGTATTATTTATAATATATATTGATTAAAAAAGTTTCTGTTTCTATCAATTTTACTTACTTCTGTAAGTTGTTTTTATTTCGTCGTTTTGGTGGATACGCATAAAAGGATGTTCGTATGTAAGTTTGTACTTTCCTATTTTAGTGAAATTTCTTTGCCTTGCATCTATCTTGAGAACGAGTGACCGATCGATAGATTTACGTGATTTGATTTCTCCCTACCCTTTCCACCATTAGGTAACAAGACGCTTAGCGAGCCTCCACACCTTTGTTGTCCACGTTACATGCATTTGAAATAAACGTTTGGCTTCCTCTTTCGTAAAGCGAATAGCAAAAGAATGGAATAATTTGCCAACGTCAGCCTTCCCGTCCAATCACAATAAGAGTGTTTACAAGGCAAAAGTAAATAAGTTTTTGTTGGAATAAGACAGTGCTATTTATTCCATCTAAGAGATTCATCGCACCCACATACAATTTTGAGTTTTTTTTTATGGTATAAGGATGTGGATGGTGTCACATCCATATCCATCCCCAAGTGTAGATGCGTTGTCTGTCACCCCTGAGGACTAAGATTAAACGCTTTGTTAGCAGTAAAATGGTTTGCTGGATCACTATACTTGCTACACTAAACACAGCAATATTAAGTTGTTATTTTAATTTAAAAAGCGTGGTCCTTTCCCGATCGAGCCGACCCATTCGCGCTGAAACCATAGCTGCAGGGTGGCTGTACGCCGTTAAGAGTCTGTTTCAGTTTGCCATCGAAAAGCAAACTTTAAGGTGACGTTGCAGCGCTTTTTAATTTTTAGGACCTTTGTAAATCTGCTTATAACTGGCTTGATGAAAAATCATAAAGTTGTCACTAAATTGCTATTTGAACGTGTACTTTGAAGGGGTTATATTTAATAATAGACTAGAATATAAGAGTAATAACACCGTATAAAAACGTCTTTTACGTGGTAGAGCCATCCTGCAGCTATATTAATAGTATAGTTGTAGCACGAATAGTTTGGCTCGACCGGGGAAGGATTACGCTCTCACAGAATACCAACGTAAAATAGCAGCTTGACGCTGCTGTGTTTCGTATGGTGAGTGTAGAGAACCGGAGACCCATTTTACTGTAAAAGAGGCATTCTATCTTAGTCCTTAAGGTTGACAACGCATCTGCATTTTAATTCGCAAACAAAGATAGGTGCAGATGTCTATGGGCCACTGCAACCACTTACCATCAGGTGGACTGTGTGCTCGTCTGTCAGCCTAATTCTATAAAAAAAACACAGAATAAATAATAGTACATAAAAGTTACATCAAATTAAAATGTATAATATATTTAGTTTATGTCACAGAATAAATAACAAAATATTGGTAAATCCAATTGGGCATACCTTAAGCGCATTAAAAAAATTACGTACAACATGATTATACGGAATTTTTAAAGTAGTTTAAATACATTTCGACGGCACTATCGGCTTCAACACCCGCGAAAACCATGAGAATGACACCCATGATGAAAAAATCGATACCCATTACAGCCGATATCTTGGATTTACATTTCGACAACCCTATCGGCTTCAACTCTCTCGAAAACTATGAAAATGACACCCATGATGAAAAAATTGATACCTATTACAGCCGCCATCTTGGATTTACATTTCGACAGCACTATCGGCTTCAACATCCTCGAAAACTATGAGAATGACACCCATGATGAAAAATTTGATATCTATTGCAGTCGCTATCTTGGATTTACATTTCGACGGCACTATCGGCTTCAACACCCTCGAAAACCTTAAAAATGACACCCATGATGAAAAAATTGGTACCTAC
This sequence comes from Parnassius mnemosyne, assembly GCA_963668995.1. NCBI lineage: Eukaryota > Metazoa > Arthropoda > Insecta > Lepidoptera > Papilionidae > Parnassius > Parnassius mnemosyne. The sequence continues at coordinate 31,932,842 of CAVLGL010000084.1, forward strand.
TTCAGCCGCCATCTTGTATTTACATTTCGACAGCACTATCGGCTTAAACACCCTCGAAAACCATGAGAATGACACCCATGATGAAAAATTTGATATCTATTGCAGTCGCTATCTTGGATTTACATTTCGACGGCACTATCGGCTTCAACACCCTCGAAAACCTTAAAAATGACACCCATGATGAAAAAATTGGTACCTACTTCAGCCGCCATCTTGTATTTACATTTCGACAGCACTATCGGCTTCAACACCCTCGAAACCAATGAAAATGACACCCATGATGAAAAAATTGATACCCATTGCAGCCGCCACCTTGGATTTACATTTCGACAACCCTATCGGCTTCAACTCTCTGGAAAACCATGAAAATGACACCCAAGATGAAAAAATTTGTATCTATTGCAGCCGCCACCTTGGATTTACATTTCGACAGAACTATCGGTTTCAGCATCCTCGAAAACCATGAAAATGACACCCAAGATGAAAAAATTGGTACCTACTTCAGCCGCCATCTTGGATTTACATTTCGACAGCACTATCGGATTCAACATCCTCGAAAACCATGAAAATGACACCCATGATGAAAAAATTGGTACCTACTTCAGCCGCCATCTTGGATTTACATTTCGACAGCACTATCGGCTTCAACACCCTCGAAACCAATGAAAATGACACCCATGATGAAAAAATTGATACTCATTGCAGCCGCCACCTTGAATTTACATTTCGACAACCCTATCGGCTTTAACTCTCTGGAAAACCATGAAAATGACACCCAAGATGAAAAAATTTGTATCTATTGCAGCCGCCACCTTAGATTTACATTTCGACAGCACTATCGGCTTCAACACCTGCGAAAACCATGAGAATGACACCCATGATGAAAAAATTGATACCCATTGCAGCCGATATCTTGGATTTACATTTCGACAACCCTATCGGCTTCAACTCTCTCGAAAACTATGAAAATGACACCCATGATGAAAAAATTGATACCTATTACAGCCGCCATCTTGGATTTACATTTCGACAGCACTATCGGCTTCAACACCCTCGAAAACCATGAAAATGACACCCAAGATGAAAAAATTGATATCTATTGCAGGCGCCATCTTGGATTTACATTTCGACACCACTATCGGCTTCAACACCCTCGAAAACCATGAAAATGACACCCAAGATGAAAAACTTGAAATCTATTGCAGCCGCCACCTTGGATTTACATTTCGACAGAACTATCGGCTTCAGCATCCTCGAAAACCATGAAAATGACACCCATGATGAAAAAATTGATACCTATTACGGCCGCCATCTTGGATTTACATTTCGACAACCCTATCGGTTTCAACACGCTCGAAAACCATGAAAATGTCACCCATGACAAAAAAAAATTATACTACTTACTTTTAGTACGTACTACTATTATTTATTCTGTGCTTTTAAAATATTGTAATAAAAAAATTCTCTTATTATTATTATAATGAAGTATTTAAGAAATTTGGTTACCTATTCGAATATTATGTGAAAGAATCCTTATATCGCGTACGTTGCGGAAACTATTGATAATAGTGCAAAGTAATGTACTTCAGTTTTATAGAGGATATCAATATCTGCAAAAAAGTCAGCGATATCATGTTTAACTATTACAGTTATGTCACAATAACTACTTATTCATGTTAAAATGTAAAATAGTAACGCCGGTACAAACTAGCCCACATTATTTGTATCAGTACCTCTATCATGCATAACCACCAATTACGTTAACCATGTAATTTTAGTAACATATTTCACTTTTTAAATCTTTGTTAATTCAGCAACCGTCCGTCGTGATGTTTCTCTCAAAGTTCGCATGTCGCAAGGCAGACGCGTGATATACGCGGGTGAAACCGCGGGGCACAGCTAGTCATTTATATGTATAATATGATTGCTAGATACGATTTTATTCGATAAAACGTTGGAATCTTAATTTTTAGGCGATAGTAGAACATACCTTGCGCTTTCGCTTAAGGTATGCAATAATATTTAGAACCGTTTATAAAATATATTAATTTAAAAAAAATATAAAATCGATTTTATATTTACCTTATGAAAAACCGAAGTGTTGAAGCGCTCGCGGCTGTGCGGCCAGTGTTGCCCAGTATGCTATTGTAGCCTTTGGACCGTGTCCGCCACAGAGGTCTTTACATACACATGACTGTCGAGACGTCTTTAAGATTGGACGTACGTTGTTGTTTTTTAATTTGCCCATTTTGGTACTAATTTGCTCTACAATCGTGGGGGGTCTGGTAACGTTTCCATACGTATACATCGTATAAAGACCAAAGTCAAAGTCAGAGAACGGTTTCTCTACAAAAGGGCCATAAAGATACCTAAAAAGTTATTGCTTTCTAGCTATTTGCGACATGGTCTTGATTACATTTATGTACTTTAAAATTTGGGTATTAATTAGATGAATTGCAAAGAAAAATAATAGATTTAAAAAATGACGATTGATAATTAAAACTATAATTTTGATACTTAAATAGGAGCTAAACTTCTTCAGTTGAATGATTTCAATAAATTTAAAGTTAAATTAAACTTAGTTTGGTCCAGTAGCATCTGGTTGTTGCCCAAAATTATTTTTCAATCAAGAGTATACTGTAACCTGTTAAAATACTAAGAAAAAAAACGGGGATTGTTTTCTTAGAATCGAAAACATGTAACTAAGCTCTTAGGCGATTGCCTTGCCTAGAAACTAGTTTTTAGTTTAGGCTATCTAGAAGTTGTTTGCATAACCTAAAATGGGGAATCCACCTCGGTGTAATAGGGACAAAGAGTTGAAATGTCTTTTAGTAGAACTTGTGTAAGAAGACAGATAAAAATCAGGTTACAAAGGTCGAAAAGAACGCGCAATAAAACCGTAACAATAAGCTATATCTCGCCGTGACAAAAGTTTCCGAGTAACGGTGCTGAGTAAATAGAACCCGGGGTGTTATAATGTGTCTTCTTTTCCGTAATGGGTGCCCTTTTCAGACGTCTGTATAAATTTGGGCGGGTTATTGCACGCCGCGTGTACATAGTGTGCCGTTTCCTTTGTTGACATCGTGAAGACATTAGTTTTTATTAGCGACAGCGAGATTAAAGGTGGAGGAAGGCTTTTAATAAAATAAATGAAAAAGTTTGACTTTCATTTGATTGGAACCTGTACAATGTTTATGTGATTTTTGTACGCGTCGTAAAAGGAAACGACGATGTTTCATACACGACGTAGTAGTAGGCAGCGTCCAGCTAGCTACTAACGCTTAGCTAAGAAATATGGGCTTAAGTGGAAAATTGTGAAAGAAGTTATAGGTGAATCACCTGCAGAATCAATAACCCATTAGTTTTTTTATAATCATAAACAATGACGCTTGTCACACAGAGGAGTAGGCAGAGACTACGGACTTCCGTTTGGTACAATCCTGACACACCTCTCTCGCCTCCTACGCATACATGCTGTCGGTTAAGGGTACTCTTAATCTGACCCATCTTCAATATATCGCCAATTTGGGCGATAAACTTTTGTCTAGGGCGTCCCTTCAAGACTCTGCCGTTCACTTCTACAACATAGATTTGCTTTGTCACTCTTTCTTTTCTTTGTCATACACGACGTTTATAAAATATAGAAACCAGGCGTTACTTTTGCTAAGGTAAAAAAATAATACTTCATGTCTATATTGAATAAAAAATTATTCTACTCTATTCTATTATTCATTCTGATTTTGAATAAAACTATTAAATAAGTTAATTAAACGCGATAAAATCCGTAAAAATAGTTTTATTCAATGTGTAGTGTTCGCGTAAATATAAGAAATCATCATTCTGATTTTTTTTAATTAAATTAGGGTGATAAATGAGCTGTTTGTCTTTAAGTCCGTTACAATCTGGGTGTTTTCTAGACAAGAGTGAATAAGTTTTTTCTTTATAGAATAAGGGTGACAAATGAGCACACAGTCCACCTGATCATAAGTGGATGTTATATCTCGTTATCATTTAAAAGGGTCTTCGGTTAGAGAACCGAGGACCCTTTGGACACATCCATCACCATATGGACACAGCACACTGGTATTTTATATAAAGAAACAGATGGGAAAATGGGTTGTTCAAGCTGGATTTAGAAAAGGGAGAGTGTGTACGAATCAATACTTCTCTAAGCGCCTGATCATGATGAAGTTTTGAGCCAAAACCAAGGAGTTTTCTGTGCATTTTTATATTTGTAAAAGAAATATGTTAGAGACGACAGGGTTGCTTTATGTGAAGACTACCGAGCCTCAACTACTTTAGTGATTAATGAACTCTTTCAATTTGATAAAGTAGGTAGTATTGATAACAAATTAGATTAATTTCTTGAGAATCTTCTTGAAGTTGATTAATAGTGAATCGATTCTTAGGTATTAAGGTAATCCATTGCGAAGCACTTGGAATAGTTCTTTGTTGTGTGACAAGGAAAGATTAATGAAACAAGTATCTGTCTTAAGTGATTTTGTCTTTCAATCGTATTGAGGTCTGCGTCGAAAGTCGCGTCAAAATGGCGGAATTAAGTTGTATAATCTGCGTTTTACAAACATATAAATTGCACATAAACAAGCATGGAGCTTATTTATTTTTAATTAAAGTCTTTGTGAACAACTCCGGAATTAACACCTTTCGGAATTCTCTATTCCCAACCATGAGTTATACAAAAAAATTTAAACTGGCGTCGTTGAAAAATAGATATATTTTAAGTAATAATTATAACAATTAAGGTGACAATTGAAGCACATATTCCCCCTAAGGGAAGTTGGATGAACTCATAGATACCTAAATTTATTCTCGATTAAGTATCAAAATGCATGTGTTTTATCAATGATCCACGACTTTTTCTGCCACCAGGGCGGCGCCACTAGAAAGTGAGTTATAATATTTGACGCCCAAACGGATAAAATATCTTTAGATTTACATCACCCTTGAAGTACTTGTAAGATCGATTTCGCTAATTATTTACATGCGCAGACATTTAATATTCACAATCGCACCACTCTTACGTATCAAAACCCATTTTAAGCCATTATTTAATTATTTAAAAATAAATTATTATTTTTAAATAATTATTAAATTTTTAATTTTTAATTAATTATTTAAATTATATTTTTAAGATCGGAACAAAAATTAATAATTTTTAATCTGGAGGTAGCCGTGGTTAACTATGACATTGGGACGTCATACACCTCAGTCCCCCCCGTGACCATGGGTGCTGTAAAGTGCTTGAAACGTCGGGAATGTAAAATAAGTTAATATACGCGATAAAATCCGTAAAATTAGTTTCATTTAAATTATTTAGTGTAACATTCTTTTTATATTTTATTGATGAATTAATTTGCTTACACAAACACAAAGTGAATACACAAACAATCATTAAATCTGCATGAATTAGCTAATTTTGTTTTATAACCAACGAGTGGTTTGGTTTGGTTTGGTTTGTATTTCAATTCTGGCTTAATTATAAATATACAAAAAATTTTAAAGTTACAAAATAAAAGAGAACACGAAAAACCTTTTTTTAAATAATGAGAAATATACATGCATAACATATATAATATTGTAATTTTTAACCCCCGATGCAAAAAGAGGGGTTTGATAAGTTTGACCGCTATGTGTGTCTCTCTGTCTGTCTGTCTGTGTGTCTGCCGTGCGTTTGTCTGTGGCACCGTAGCACTTAAACGGGTCAACTGATTTGGATGCGATTTTTTTTAATTAAAAGCAGGTTTTTTAGCGGTGGTTCTTTCTTACAAGGTTTCACCCGTTTCAAGGTCATCAAACTGTTTTTGGTTTCGAGGGTTTTTAATTTTTTTTAATTAAAGTTATAAATAATGAGTACACTCTTAAATAATGAATGTGAGATTATTTAAAGACATTTTTGTAGGTAGTTACAAAGTTATTATAGATATAACATACACATTACATTCTATTCAAAAAAGGGTAAATTAGTGCTGGTATATTATATATAGATTATTTTTAATTTTTCGGACATGCAAAGAACGATCATGCACACATCCGCTAAAGTCTGAGGGTATAAGGCCGGAACAAAACCAGTGATATCGCTGAGACCGGTCCATTTCGCAGTTTTAAGGCGACACATCGAAAACCGTTGAAGCGGACTATTGCCGGACTGACCCGAGTGAAACATAATTTCTATAAAAACTTCAAAAACGCCGTCATAAGGTCTAAAATTGCGTTGCGCCCGCGACGTTTCTGATCGCTCAGAAATCGCTTAGAATCTTAAAATATTTAAAAAAAAATTATTTATTTTAGTAATCAAAATAAGGAGCAAGTAAATTACGAATATAGATGTTATGAATTTATTTGAGTGGTTCCCAAGCATATAGATTAAGTAATTTCGTTGTAATTTCAACTATAGTGATTTTTTAGAGGTGTTTTCGCAAATAATTATGATCGAGTCAAAATTTTACAATCGTGTTTTTGAACAACCAAATTCAAGATGAAGACATGAATTTACCTGTATCAAAATTCCAGTTTCGTTAGTCGTGTCATACTCCTATACTATATACTATTCGATGAAAGGAGGTGCATTTTATCGCAGTGTCGCCTTAAACCTGCAAAGGTTTTAAAGATGTATTTTCTTATGTTTATTATGTGATAAATACTTTGGTCTTTTTCCTATGGTTACATTTTGTGGTGTATGTTTTAACTGGAATGAACGTGTTTTCTTTCTTTCTTTTATTTAAACAATAAAACAGAAGTAGCAATCTGCTGGTGAAAGTTCCCGCCAAAACCTGTTGCATTGCAGTGCCCTGACTTTCCACTACTCAAATTGTACGAGAAGCCTGTCGCAATGCCACACGCTACGCTAAACGCTCTCCAAGGCCTGAGTTATAGGCATTCTTCCCACACAAGGAGTTTCTCTTGTATCGTGGAGGCTGTTTACATATATAGATTGCACAAGGACAAACTTCCAGACCCGGACAATTACTTCTAGGCCATACAAATACTTTTTCCGTGCGGGATTCGCACCCGATGCACGATGTAATTACACTGGTTCTCTAGACTGAAGCACATCAGTGTTCGCACTGCTCCTTGGCGTCAGGAATAGTAACAGTACGGAAGAGGTATTATTCTTGGTACGAGGGTGACACTGAGAGTTCTTATAAAATCAAAAACTGAACGAATTAGTTTTATTATATTTTTTCGAAATAGTGTCCATTTACATCAATACATCGCTACATCCGATGGAACCACTGAGAAAAGTACTTTGCCCACTCGTCCTTAGTGGTCTCTTCGACGGCATTTTGAAACGTAGCCATTGCTTTCTCGGCGTCCATGAAACGTTTTCCTCGAAGTGTTTCCTTTGTATTCGGAAATAAATAAAAATCGCAAAATGAGAGGTTGGGGCTATAGCCCAGGCCCTATAGGGCGGGTGAGCCAGTAATTCCACGTCTGACGTCACCAGATAGTCGATTGTTTGCTTGGCGGTGTGCGACGAGGCGTTGTCGCGGTGAAGGAGGATTCTACTGCTAGGTCGTTTCTCCCGAACTTTTTCCAAGACTAGTGGCAAACAATTATTAGTGTACCACTCTGCAGTAACTGTTTTTCGATCCTCTAAAACAATTGTTGACCTGTCCTTCCGAATAACGAGGTCACCATCTTTTTTCCCACGCTTCGACCTCTCTTCACTTTAGTTGGCAACTCCTCGGAAGGAAAAACCCAGACAGTGTGTCTCTTAGTTTCAGGATCATAACAATAAATTCAGCTTTCGTCAACCGTAAGTATGTTGAACACAGCATTTGAATCATTACCGTTAAATCTTTGAACCATTTCACGACACCAATCAACAAGACGGAGTTTTTAGGCCGCTGTCAAATTATGAGGTATCCACCGGGCACAAAGCATCCTGACCGCCAAATCTTCATGGAGGATTTTGTGTACTTGACTCATACCGATGCCTAAGCTTGTCCGAATCTGCTGATAAGAACCTCTTTTGTCAGTCTCTATCATACGCCGCACAACACTGATGTTAGCCTCGGTCGTCCCCGTAGAAGGCCGTCCCTCACGCAGATCATCGGTGAGATTAGTGCGATCACGTTTAAACTCGTTATACCAGTTGTAAACGGTGGCAAGAGATGGAGCTTCATCGTGAAAGGCCAATCAAAGTCTACCATAACTTTCTTGTTGACTTAATGACATCGAAAGTCATAAAAAATCACACACAATTTTCAATTTGCCGCCAAATCGTAAATAAATGACAAATTAATAAAATACATATACAATCATATTGGCAAAGAGTTCCATTTTCAAAATTTGAACTTATTTTTTTATTATATCGTTTACAAGTGACCAATTCTAAAAACTTTCAGTGTCGCCGTCGTAGAGCCATGCTGCAGCTATATTAGTAGTATAGTTGTATCACGAATGGATCGGCTCGACCGTAGAAGGACCACGCTCTCACAGAATACCAGCGTAAAATAGCAGCTCAATGTTGCTGTGTTTTGCATAGTTAGTGTAGAAAACCAGAGACCCTTTTTACTGGAAACGAGGCATTCCATCTTAGTACTCAGGGGTGATAACGCATCTACATTTTAATACTTAAACGTGGATAGATGTAGTGTCTATGGACAGCATCCACTTGCCATCAGGTGGGCTGTGTGTTCGCTTGTCACCCTTAACCTATAAAGAAAAAGAGGGTGACAACTACCCAGATTGACTCCAAGGCAGAAAAGTAGTTCTACCACTTAGAGAATATATATTCAGGTTAGAATACGAGTACATACATAGTATATTTCTATTTCTATATAAAATCTCAACAAAAGCTTTTCACTACATTACCGGGTGATTTATTTATCTAAACAGCAAAACATAATAAACAGTGTAGAATGTAGAGCGAGTCCATTTGCCCATATTCCATTGTTTAGAACAATATCGCATTATTATGCAAAAATGAATGAACGCTTTTATTCATCTTACCTGAGAAAATATACGTGGCTATTTTGTAATGGAAGTATCAATGCCTTTGTTAACATGAGTCGTAAGCATTTTGTCATCGAAAACAATTTTCATTCAACAATGAGTACTTTTTATAAATCATATCGAATGTGTAGTCAGTTTATTCATTATTATTGCTTTCAAATTAATTTTATTTAACTAAAATAATTAATAAATTTAATTTTTACTAAAGTTTCTATCTACCTATTTTTAAAAGTATAACATTAAAAGGAAGCAAATTTATTAAAATTACGTTTTTATGTTTTCAAATACATGCGTGTAGCGTTTACCTCATATCAACCGAAAATAACAAAACAACTGCGGCTGCCAATAATCTCGTCGGTAGCAAAATCCCCCTATGAGGCAATGGGGCAGGTATAATATATTCAACAGCTATCTAATGGTACGTAATGAATGAATGAATATTTTTTGAGATATAATGATTTCTATAATGAATACATCGGATCGGACCAAAAAGTAATAATTAAAAGTTGAAGTTAGCCTTCGTTAATTATGACATTGCGACGTCAAATTCTTCCCAAAGTCCCCCCACGATCAAGGGTGCTGTAAAGTGCCTGAAATGTCGGGAATTAAAAAAAGTTAAAATTAAACACGATAAAATCCGTAAAAAAATTAAACATGATAAAATCCGTAAAATAGAATAACAGAATTCCAGCGTGAAGTATCAGGTAAATTCTGCTGTTTTGTTTCCATGTCTGGCCGCAGCATCTACTTACCATCAGACGGACTGTTTGCTCGTTTATCACTGTTATTCTATAAAAAAATATAAGGACCTCTCGGATTGAGCGACTTTACTCCTTCCCGCTATAGATACTGAAATAACTACCGTATTTTAAATTTTGAATTTACTCAAGTAATAGGTTTTGATTTGATTTAGATAATTTTTTTCATTACGAATGTTGTCCGCTAGACAAACTGCGAACACTTTCGAGAAATACGTTTTTAACCCCTCGACGAACTGTATACGACTTCGCGGTAGACTTCGTAGACGCCTTCGTTGTTTTCCTTAGGTAGACTGTTAGTTCGTTCATGACTTCAGTTATATATATATATATATATATATATATATATATATATATACATATATATATATATATATATGTATGTATATAACAAATAATTTAAAATTTTGTACAACTGACTTCAATATAAATTATTTAGAATAACTCAAAAACTATTGATCAGATCTTGATATTATATAGGATTACATGTGAAGCATCAGATTTTAAATAAAAAAAAGAATCATCGAAATCGGTTCGCCCAGTAAAAAGTTATGAGGTTAACACACATAAAAAACACAGTCGAAGTGAGTACCGTCTGCTTTTTGAAGTCTGTAGAAAATAAACGAGGGAGGCGAATTTAATTAATTGGGCTTCTTTGAACTGATTAATAGTTATTCGAGTTTTAGAAGATATATTGGGAGCAACAGTAACAAACAGCGTGGGATTATAGGGACGTGATCGTAGCGGCAAGCGGAGTGTTAGCGATTTATTTATGCTTAGTAATTTAACTATTGAAAAGCAAGTCTAGTTTTTATCCTCGCACGACTTCTTTGCGGAATTGTTTACCACCGGTGATTTTTCCGCAGCGATACGAGTTAGGGACCTTCAGGAAACGAGCATACTCCTTTTTAAAAGGCCGACAATGCATCTGCAATTCCCCTGGTGTTGCAGCTGTTCATGAGCAGCGGTCAACACTTACCATCAGGTGAGCTGTATGGATGTTTGCCACCTCTTCTGTTAAAAAAGATAAACACCTACTTCAAAGAACTAAAAGAATATAATCATTGAAATCGGTTGACGTGGTATAGCATTATTATTATAAGTATATAATGTATCGTGAAGATGCCTTTGCATATTGACGAGTTCAATGATTTTTAACATGGATCCCAACATCTGATCTTGAATAAATGTTTCAAAGACCATTCCTGCGGAATATAGCCTTTGTATAAAAACAGAATCATTAAAATCGAACAAAGTGGTAAACAGTTATCGCTGGACATACATAAAAATATTCCGAAGGATTGAGTACCTTCTCCATTTTTGAAGTTCGTTAAAAGTATTTAAATTTATATAAGAAAACATTAATATATACGCCTCAATATTATGAATAGCACAATATGTATGTGTAAAAAAAAAAGTAAAGAAAAGTTACAGCCTATATACGTCCCACTGCTGAGCACAGGCCTCCTCTCATTTCTGAGAGGGTCTATGTAGGTATGTGTAATATTTATTATTAGTATGTCCTTTATATACATAGGTATTAATAATAAAATATTAATTCGATAACATATTTTATTAATTATTAAAATATTGTTAATAAATAAATAAATTATATCAATAAAAATAAATCAATATTAATTTGTTTTACTTCAACCCCACGTAAGAGTTGCCAAGACCGATTTTTCCCTAATGGTTTCTACTTTTAAATTTATTTCCTCTCTCTTTCTCTCTCTCTCTCTCTCTCCCATTTCACCTCATTTCTCTGAATCTGGCAGAAAGTAGTAATTTAATAGTTTTTCTTGAAATAAATTTGTACGTGGTAGAGCCAAGCTGCAGCTATATTTATAATATACTTAGTTGTAGTAGGAATGGGTCGTCTCGACCGGGGAAGGACCACGGTCTCACACAATACCAGCGTAAAATAGCAGCTTAATGCTGCTGTGTTTCGATGGCGAGTGTAGAGAACCGAATACCCTTTTTACTGGAAAAGAGGAATTCTTAAGGAGGAAATCTTAGTCCTCACGGCTAACAACGCATCTGCATTTTGATTCGCAAACGAGGATAGATGTAGATGTCTATGGGCCACAGCAACCACTTACCATCAGATGGACTGTGTGCTCGTTTGTCACCCTATTTTTATAAAAAGAAAATAGAAACATGTCACGTTATCGTGTCATTACAACGATCGCGTTTTAGTAACTAATGTCATCAGTACCTTTAGTAACCCTTGAGACAACAATCGCTATTAGGCTAGCGACAATACTATAGTAGCTGGTATATAATTTATGCTTAGTTATTTTGATTAGTGTTGTACCTGGTCTGTTCAATATTTGGTCGATAAACTATTGTCTAGGGCGTCCCTTCCCGACTCTGCCGTTTTCTACAACATTTATTCTTTTCTCATGCTTCTTCTGCCACAGCCAATTTGATTCTCAATAACGGATATATTTCGCTGTCTATAGACTATAGTATATACACTTACCATCAGATGGACTGTGTGTTCGTTTGTCACATTTTTCAACAATATTCAATAAATTTTAATTAAAATATGAATACCTAATATAATAATAATAATAATTTTATTGCTTTAAAAGAAGTAGTAAGTTGTTACAATATTGTTGAGTACTCTCTTTTAAGTAAATAGATACCTGTAGTAGAGGGACCCGCTCTTCCGTAGTACAATTATATTACTACATTAAATTAGAATTAAATAAAAAAAATCTACGTAATTTAAAGCATGCAGTAAGGTATAATTAATAATATTTGTGTGATTGTGTGCAAGAATGTTTGTGTGTGTGTGTGTGTGTGTGTGTGTGTGTGTGTGTGTGTGTGTGAGTGAGTGAATGAGTGAGTGAGTGAGTGAGTGAGTGAGTGGGAGAGTGAGCGAGTGAGTGAGCGAGTGTGTGTGTGTGTGTGTGTGTGTGTGTGTGTGTGTGTGTGCGTGTGTGTGTGCGTGTGCGTGTGCGTGTGCGTGTGCGTGTGCGTGTGCGTGTGCGTGTGCGTGTGCGTGTGCGTCGCGTGTGCGTGTGCGTGTGCGTGTGCGTGTGCGAGTGCGAGTGCGAGTGCGAGTGCGTGTGCGTGTGCGTGTGCGTGTGCGTGTGCGTGTGCGTGTGCGTGTGCGTGTGCGTGTGCGTGTGCGTGTGCGTGTGCGTGTGCATGTGCGTGTGCGTGTGCGTGTGCGTGTGCGTGTGCGTGTGCGTGTGCGTGTGCGTGTGCGTGTGCGTGTGCGTGTGCGTGTGCGTGTGCGTGTGCGTGTGCGTGTGCGTGTGTGTGTGTGTGTGTGTGTGTGTGTGTGTGGATGACTGTGAGAAGTCTGTAATTGTGAAAATTTAAACAATTACATCTACAAAATAAAAATAAAATAATGTTAGTACGTTCGTGAACTTTTCTTGCGTCTCATACCTCGAGGACAAAAGGGGGTTAAAACTACCAATTTAGGTGTAATAATCATTTTGTAATATGCCAGACCTGTTAAAACTAATGCCGAATTCAAAGAAAGAGAGTAGAGAGACGTCTAAGGCAACTCTGATTCTTATTTAAGGAGAGATCCAGGATAAGCAGTAGACTGTCACGAACTAACAAATATATGCTATGAATAAATATTAATGTTTTCACCTGAGGATGCCTCGTGTAGAGGCGAAACACGTCGTATTGTCGTCAGTGGTGTGTCTTACCTAGTGTAGTGGTGTTGGGAGTAGCGGTGCTGGGATTAGTGGTGACGGGGATAGTGCACGCAATTTAGGGAGGGCGGGAGGTGCTCTTCATACTAGGTAAGACACATCATTTTATTTTATAACGCGGATGTTTGCAAAGTAATTTTTTTTTAAAAGCTTTTATTAATGTTTTAATTCATTAAGTCTTACTAAGAAAAGTACATAAATTTAAAAAGAAAAGGTCACGATCGTAAGCGATAAATTTTCTTTTCGAATGTTACATCACTATCTTCGTTGAATAATTTAAATCCACCTCGGGGCATATATCAGCTGTCCTTACCGACCTAGACAGCGGCTCAATCAGATGGTTACAAGGTTATTTATTTATTTAAAATTGGATGTATTCGTTTGTGTGCTAAGAAACACTACCTTTGATAGACATATTCGATTATAGGGCGACGTTTTTTCTTTATTGCTTCTGCATTCCCTTGTCACGGGAATTAGAATCCTAAAGTAACATAAATGCCTACTTATACGATATTATTTCGTTGTCATTGATTTTTTTAAAGGTATAAAAACAAAGTAAAACAAAAGCATTATATATGTTTAAAATTAATTAGCTAGGATTCGCATAATAAAATGAAATGATGTGTTTACCCAGTTACTAGTATTCTTAACGTGTATCTGTACAAATTAGGAGACAGACTGCAGCGTTTTCCTAATAACGACTAAAAAAAAACTGCGGTCGCCATCTCGTTTGCCAAGCGTGGCAACTATGGCAAGTACGCCCCTACGAGGCAATGTATGGGGGAAACCTATGTTCAGCAGTGGACTTGGATAGGCTGTAACGGTAACGGTCTTATAAGTAGCGGCACAAAAGTCTAGCGGTGACCGTAATTGCGCATAAGTCGAAAATAAGGTATCACTTGTGTTGTCGAATAGCAGTGCGCTATACTGTGTCCCGGTCTGAAGAGTGTAGAGAGCCAGTACAGCATTAGAATAGAATAGAATAGAATGGAATAATTTTTATTCAAAATACATTACATGTGTAATTCTTATTGAAAGTCATTTTTTACTTTACCACTGGTTCGAAAAAAACCCTCTGTCCTGGGAAGAACCAGCAAGAAACCTAGCGGGACTTTTTTTTAAATAAATTTTACAATATAAATGATTACGAACTATTTACAAAATTTATTTTAGAAACTGCTTGGAAGCAACCACCTCATTTCCAGGGGTTATAATCAACCATGTATTCATTTATACTATAATAACCCTTTTTATACAGTTTCAGCTTAATAAACCATTTAAACTTGGTAATAGAGAGAGGCTGTACACTTTCCGGGACCTTGTTGTAATAGGGTATACATTGCCCCAAGAATGAATTACTGACTCTGTGGAGTCGAGAAACTGGTATCACTAGCTTGTGTTTGTTCCTAGTGTTTACAGAATGTATATCACTTTTTTTTTACTAAAACTACCTTTGTTTTTGTAAACATACATTAAATTTTCGTAAATATACTGTGGCTGTGACAACTATGGCAAATACACCCCTATGAGACAATGTATGGGGGAGACCTACGTACAGCAGTGGACTTAGATAGGCTGTAATGGTAACGGTCTTATAAGTAGCGGCACGAAAGTCTAGCGGGGACCGTAATTGCGCATACGTCGAAAATAAGGTATCGTTTGTGTTGCCGAATAGCATTGCGCTATACTGTGTCCCGGTCTGAAGAGTGTAGAGAGCCAGTACAGCATTAACAGGTTATGAAGCATTCCAAACTACCTCAGAGGTGACAACACACCTATATAGCCTTCTTTGTTTGAAGTTGCTTGCAGGTGTCCTTGAGCTGTATTTACCATTGGGTAGGCTGTAAGTTCGTATGTCGTTACAATTTTATATAAAAAAAACAATAGGCAGTAAATAAGGTCAAAGTCTACCTACTACCTATTTATTTGGTAAGAGACTATTTTCATAATAGAAATGTTGCAGCCACAGAATAATATTCTGTATATATTTTTCATGAGTTAAGATATCTTATTTTTCCTTCATACCGAGACCGTAGTATATCGCTCAACCATAATTCTTTTATTTTATATATACTTTGCAAAACACAGTTGTGTTATTTCTTTATTATACTGATATTTTTTACGGTTTATACATTGTTTATTTCTCAAAAAGAAAAGGTACATTTCATTTGCCCGAGAAATACAAAATACCTCAGAAATTATAATATACACTTTTTTATAGAATAAAGGTGACAAACCAACACAAAATCCACATCATGGTAAGTGTATATTGTGGACTATAGATATTTATTCTCGGTTAAGAATAAAAATGAGAATGTGTTGTCACCCCTGAAGACTAAGATGGAATGCCTTATTTCCAATAAAAATAGTCTCCGGTTTTTTACACTCACCATACGAAACACATAGCATTAAGCTGCTATTTTACGCTGGTATTGTGTGAGAGCGTGTTCTTACCCTGGTTAAGCCGAATCATTCATGCTTCAACCACAATATGGTGGTTATAGCATATGACTCTATCACGTGTAAATTACTTCCTTGAGCACTCTATCTTTTATCTTATAATACGATATTTTTACGTGAAATTTTGATACATTTCGTATGGTAATATATGAGTTCGGAGTAACAAGATTGGAATGGTTACGTAATCTGATTGTTCCAATTTATTTACAGTCGTAGAACCTTTGCACACTTTTATCCATTTGCTTTCATGAAATTTTTATCTACATTAGCGTTTTTACGAATTAAACATGATCACGATTCTGTGTAAAAGAAATGTTGTGTGCATTTTATTGCGTTTAATTTTACTGTTTTATTTTAATATTATGTTGAGCGATTAAATCATTTACCATTGCAAAATAATAAATCGATTCAAAATTGAAGTGTCTGTCTGAAATATTGAAATTTATTGTCTTCTATTAAGCTCAGCGGTTTACTTGCAGACATAAATGTAGATACCTTAAGACTTAAATGAACGTTATGATTTCTTGTATTTAGGCGAACACGCATAGAATAAAACTAGTTTTTTTTTTTACGGATTTTATCGCGTATATTAAATGATTTTATATTCCCGGCATTTCTATCTATCCAGGCTAATCTTCGGAATGCCTGAATAGATTTTGATCAAACTTTACTAATAGGTAAAGAGCAATTCCAGGAGGGATCTTAGGTATTTTTTTATTTGAAAATATTGAAGACTATTTTGGAAAAACGCATAATTAAAAAAAATGAATGTTTTTTGAATTATCTATAAAATTTTAGCAACGTCTATTTAAAAGATCATATCCAGGCGAAGGTGAAGCGGGCGGTAGCATTTTTTTATAGGATAAGATGACAAACGAGCACTTAGTTCATCTAATGGTAAGTGGTTGCTGTGGCCCATAGACATCTACATCTATCCTCAATAAATAATGTAATAAAGAATGAATGAATGATGTAGTATCGTTTGTGACGAATTAGTGTATGACTAGATATATTAAGTGAATAAAGCTCGAAAATGGCTGGACCGTAGATCCTCGGATGATTTAGATTCACAACTGGACCCGATAGGTGGCACTGTTGTCGAGATCAAGAAATCACCCCTGCGAAGCCGGGAAGTATCGCTATTTTTATATATGTATTTATATAATATAATTAAATAACCCCACCAAAAGAGAATACCCTTCAAACAAAGAAGTGCAACAGTTGTCACCTCTGAGGACTAGCATGTAATTCTTCACAGCCCGTGATTATACTGTACTCTCTATACCCTCTCACCGGAACACAGAACTGCACGCACTGCTATTTTACGAAAGAAATAAACAATAAATATATAACTTGATAATATCACTAGTAATAAATAAACCTTAGAATTAACTTGCGTTATTATTATTTTATGATATCTATTCTGACGTCGTAGAGCCATGCTGCAGCTATATTAGTAGTATAGTTGTAGCACGAATGAGTCGGCTCGACCGGGAAAGGACCACGCTCTCACAGAATACCAGCGCGTAAAATAAAAGATTAACAGTGCTGTGTTTCGTATGGTGAGTGTAGAGAACCGGAGACTCTTATAACTGGAAGCGAGGCATTCCATATTAGTCCTCAAGGGTGATAAGATATCTGAATTTTGATTCTTAATTGACGATAAATGCAGGTGTGTATGGGCTATAAACATTCACTTACCATCAGGTGGCAGTGTACGTCTTTGTCACTTTTAAACTACAAAAAAATAGATTCACAAGTGTAGTTTTTATTAAATTTGATCCTAAAGCGAACAACAGTTCCAAACAATAGCAATCGACCTAAAAGTTTCTCATTCAATGATATATATTATTGTTCTTTTTCCTAATGTCCGTTGCCGTCAGGTCCATGAAAAGTTCCAGCTTCAGTTTTCCAGGAGAGAGATCTTTTATTTCGTTGAATTATTGAACATACTGTCGGGCCGTGTTGATTTTCTGTCTTTACGCTTAGTTTCACGGGTACGGTACGGTTTACGGGTACGCGATGTATTTGTAATTTAGAGAAATTGACTTTCGAAAATACCTTACTTTGACCTTTGAATAAACAAAAAATATTTACTATTGAAATATTTTAATTTCAGTCTTCGAAGATTTAAATAATTTTTATATTAAATTTTCTATACTCCGCTACCCTTACCATTACGGCTTATCAAGAGTCCACTGTTGAACATAGGTCTTCTCCAAACATTGCCTCATAGAGAAGAGGATAGTTGCCACGATTGGCAGTGGGGTTGCCAATCGCAAATTTTATTTTTTAGTTGCTACTAAAGAACCGCTGCTGTCCATCTCCTGACTTGTTTCCGTAAATACTAAATACACATAGTAATAGTACATATATACATATAAAGTTAAATACATACAAATACATACATATCAACGTACTTATTTATTCTTATTAAACAAATACAAAATACATACTTACTTTTATACGTGGTAGAGCCATGCTGCAGCTATAGTAGTAGCTATACTACTATAGCTGCAGCATGGCTCTCTCTAACAGTGGTAATTATAAGTGGTGCAGCCATGCTTATACGTGGTAGAATCATGCTGCAGCTATATTAGTAGTATAGTTGTAGCACGAATGGGTCGGCTCGGCCGGGTAAGGACCATGCTCTCACAGGATACCAGCGTAAAATAGCAGCTTATCACTGCTGTGTTTCGTATGGTGAGTGTAGAGAACCAGAGACCCTTTTTACTGGAAAGGAGGCATTCCATCTAAGTCCTCAAGGGTGACAACGCATTTGCATTTTGATTCGTAATCGAGGATAGATGTAGATGTCTATGGGCTTCAGCAACCACTTACCATCAGGTGGACCGTGTACTGGTTTGTCACGCTTATCCTATAAAAAAAAAAAAACTTAGAGCTACGGTAGCTCAGGCGCTAATTGATCGTCGTAAATATCACAGGATGACAGCAACCTAGTTTCCACCAATTCAATTTTTAATTGCTGTTTTATGTGCTTATTCACTACGTCTCGGTGGTGGAGGAAAACATTGTGAGGAGACCTGTATATCTGAGTTTATACTATCAGAGAAAATTTTAAAGAAATAAATATATTAACTTTGACCTCTCAGTATATTTATGAAATTTTTTTTCACAAAAACAAAAGTAGTTTTGACCAAAAAGTGATGTAAGTACATTATGTAAACACCAGGAACAATTACAAGTTAATGATTTTAGTTTCTCGACTCCACAGACTAAGTAATTCAGAGAGAGAGTAATTCAGAAGGAGAAATCTACAAGTATAAGCTATTACACAACAAAGGCCCAGAAAATATACAATGGCCATCTATAACCAAGTTTAAAATTTTTATTAAATAAAAGCTGTATAAATAGGTTATCATAATATATATGAATAAATGGTTGATTAACCCCAGTTGATCACTTGAAAGCAGTTTCTTAAATAAGTTTTGTAAGTTTATACTCTTTCTTATCTGTGTACTTATAGTATAATTTAATTTGGAAAAAAAGTCCCGCTGGCTTTCTCGCTGATTATTTCCAGGACAGTGGTTTTTTCCGAACCAGTGGTAAACGTAAAAATTGACTCAATAACAATTACATGTAATCCATTTTGAATAAAATATATTCTGTTGTATTCTATTTCGTTCTATTCTATTCCGCCGAAACGCACTGGAATAGTTCGGTGTTCTTATTGTTCAATAACCTTATTATATATAAAAAGAGCAATGTGGTCCCCGAGAAACGTATTAGACTGTAACTTTACCTTTTAAATATAATTTTAAAAGTGTCTTTTTGCTTTTCTTCTATTGTATTTTTATGGCACTTCACAAATGAATTAATCTTTTTTTTATAGAATAAGGGTGACACACACAGTCCACCTGATGGTAATTGGATGCTGTGGCCCATAGACATCTACATCTGTCCTCAATAAAGAATCAAAAGGCAGATGCGTTGTCACCCATGATGACTAAGTAGGAATGCCTCTTTTTCAGTAAAAAGGGTCTCCGGTTCTCTACAGCACCATACGAAACACAGCAGTGTTAATCTGCTATTTTACGCTAGTATTCTGTGAGAGCATGGTCCTCCCCGGCCGAGCCAACCTATTCGTACTATCCATAAACATTTATTTTCAATTAAAATTCAAAATGCAGATGCGTTGTCATCCCTGAGGACTAAGATGGAATGCCTCTTATTCAGTAAAAAGGGTCTCCGGTTCTCTACATTCACTTTACGAAACACATTAACATTGATTTGGTATTTTACGCTGGTATCCAGTAAGAGCGTGTGGTCCTACCCCGGTCGAGCCGACCCAATCTTAATATAGCTGCAACATGGCTTTGTCACGTATGGAATCTATAATAATCTATTTTATTCTCTCATCAGCGTCTGGATTGATAAAATAATTTCACTGGAAATTGTCCAATACTCATTTAAGTATTGCATTGGAAGTTTATCGAATTTCATGAGGGTACTTGTAGCATCGACTCAGCACTTTATGAGGATACTGGGTATGCACAAAATTTGCATGAAATTGGTTTTCTGTTTCGCTCATTGAACGAGGAAATGTTCAGAGATTGTTTTCATGAATTATAAAAAAAATACTAAAAAATTAAATAATTAAGATATATGTTATGTACGCGGGATGTTTAATTTATTAATTTAAAAATATTAAAAAGAACAAGTTAAATACTAACACTAGTCTTAAGTTTTTTTTTAATTATTATTGTTATACTAACATCTCTATGGATTGAGTCTGAATAAAAATATTATTATTATTATAATAAAATGGGTGTAGCTGCGAATTAGGATGCCCACATTATCATCTTACCGTGTTTTGTTTCTTCCTCATTAGTTCTTAAAAGTGCACAGTCAGATATGATCATCTGCCGTTATAAATTTTTTACCTTAATCGTCACGCTTGACGGGCGAATTAACTTAGTACACACGTACCCTACACTTGACGCTGACGTTGTTACCGAGTAATGGCGGTGTAAGAATATCCATTACCCCATATCGTTCCATAGGTGTTATAAGACACGATACAGGATACAAATCAGGAGATGGGCAGCAGCGTCTTCCTAATAACGACTGTAAATAAAAAACTGCGGATTCCAACTCGCTTGCGGAGCGTGGCAAATATGGCAAAAATCCCCCCCTGTGAGGGAATATATGGCGAAGCCTATGTACAGTAGTGGACTTTAATAGCTGTAGTGGATGGATGTATAGAAGATAATCTACCAGGAGCACATAACCCACTGAGAGGTGAAATTATTAAATTAATAGTATCATTACAACTAATAGGAAATATCCTCCTTATGAGGCAATCTATGGGGAAGCTTATATTCAGCAGTGGAATTTAATAGGCTGTAAGGGTAAGGCCAATTTTAAGAGCCAATTTTCTGGTTTGATTCCCTCTGTCGCCTCTTACGACACCTACGGGTTGATATGCGGTACCGCCCCTACACGGTCACAGTCTAAGAACATTTAGACTGAGCCACGCTAGTTTCAAATAAGTAAAACTAATTGAATTGGCTAATAGCTTTTCGTAGGTATAGCTAGCACTCCTGTGAGTACTTCTATTATACACATCACCATGGCGCTCCATAGGTCTCACGAGTGTGAGAGGGACAAATAGACAAAAAAGATTAAGAGCGTAGTCGGTCTGTGCGGGAATTGAGAAATAGGTATTTGAAGAAACTATTGCCGTCGCGCTATATATGAATCATACATCTCACAGAATACCAGCGTAAAACAACTTAATGCTGCAGTTTCGTATGAAAAAAATTAAAAAAAAGAAAATTTAAAGGAAGAATAGACCTATGCTCTTATCATTTGATTTTAT
Source organism: Parnassius mnemosyne (assembly GCA_963668995.1). Taxonomy (NCBI): domain Eukaryota; kingdom Metazoa; phylum Arthropoda; class Insecta; order Lepidoptera; family Papilionidae; genus Parnassius; species Parnassius mnemosyne. The sequence goes on from CAVLGL010000084.1 coordinate 31,954,561, forward strand.
CTTTAAAACTTTTCAAATTTCTTTAGTAGTCGACTGATTATGGAGGTAAAAGCGGAGCATTTTTTTAGGTTTTTGGAAAGTCATATTTATTTTTGTAATCATTTTTTTTGGAAAAAAAGTAAATGACATGGGCCAGGAAGAGAATAGGGGAATACATTTGTATGGACGACTCAGATGATAACGGCCAATCTTTAGTGCCTATTTCTAAAGCAGAAATAATCCCGCTTTTGGCTTGAAGGTTAGGAACAGTTAACCCACACGAAAGTGTTTCCGTATTGTCGTGGCTATGTCTTAATAGCCGCGACTTTGTCAAGGTACCAAAGGGCTTAATCGGTACGTGTTTACATAAACGCATACAGTACATAAAAAAAACATACAGTCGAATTGAGTACCGGCTCCTTTTTGAGGGCGGTAGAAAATAACAAACAGTACTGTAATTATATGCTGGGTTACACCGCACGTGTCTCCTTGTGACTGGGAAAATATACGTCCAGTGAACTCAAAACCAGTACTACTTTTTGTATACGGGAATGCTCATTTATATAATATGATTGTATTGTTTTTAAATAAAAAGTCCCGCTGGGTTTCTTGCTGGTTCTTCCCAAGGCAGAGGTTTTTTTCCGAAACAGTGGCATCAAACATTAAAGTGACTTTCAATAAGTATTATTTATAATATACATTGAATAAAAAAGTTTCTGTTTCTTTCCATTTCTATTGTAAACTTCGTTGCCCTTAAAGTTAATAAGGGTTACCGTTACAGCCTATTAAAGTCCAATGCTGAACATAGGCACCCCCCATAGATTGCTACATATGGGCGATTTTGCCATATTTGTAATGTTACTGATGATTTAATAATTTCACCTCTCAACGGGTCATGTGCTCCTGGTAGATTATCTTCTATACATCCATCTACCAGCCTATAAAAGTCCACTGCTGAACATAGACCTCCCCCATAGATTGCCTCACAAGGGGGATATTTGCCATAGTTGTAATGTTACTCTTGATTTAATAATTTCACCTCTCAACGGGTCATGTGCTCCTGGTAGATTATCTTCTATACATCCATCCATTACAGCCTATAAGAGTCCACTGCTGAACATGGACCTCCCCCATAGATTGCCTCACAAGGGGGATATTTGCCGTAGCTGCCACACTGGGTAAGCAGGTTGACAACTCCTGTTTTTTTTAATCGTTATTAGGAAGACGTTACTGCTCATCTCCCGATTTGTTTCCATATGTGGTAGTGGATATTCTTACACACACGCTACACGGGTTGCAACAAAATTAGAAATCGCTCTCGCTATCACTGCTTACTTTTACCAAAGTCTTATTAATGGTTCATTAGTTACCCTTTTAGAGACTTAAAGCTTTTAATGAACGAGCCCTATTTAAACGAGAAACCTACAAAATGAGTTTTCTTTACGAATCACAGAATAAAAATCTCTTTGGGTAATTTTCACGCTTTTACTTCGTTGCCTTTTGTATTATTATGAAAAAGGTCTGCAAGAATTCGAAGATTTTGCAATGAATATAAAATTACAGCAATTTATTTCATTTTCAATGACTTCGAAAAATGAGGAGATTATCAGTTCGTCTGCTTTTTTATCTGTGTTACCTCAGAACTATTTTCTAGGTGAAAATTCGATTTTGATGATTGTCTTTTTTTTGAAAGCTTGTGATTTTCGTGTGGTCCCATATCATCATTACATTATATTACATCACAAGGAATGCATCAAAGCATGTCTGCATGTCTTACTAGTTCGTCACTCCATCTAGTGGGGGGACGCCCTACGTTTCGCCCGCCGGTACGAGGCTGCCACTCGAGAACTTTTCTCCCCACCGGTTGTCGGTTCTTCGAGCTATATGGCCGGCGCATTGCCACTTCAGCTTGCTAATCCTTTGGGCTATATCGGTAACTCTGGTTCTCCTGAGGATATCCTCATTTCTAAGTTTATCACGCAGAGAAACCCCGAGCATAGCCCTCTCCATGGCTCGCTGAGCGACCTTGAGCTTCCTCATACGGCCAGCAGTGAAAGACCTATATAAATTTGATCAAAATCTGACGAGTAATTTTTAAGTTATCCTTTATAATGCGTATTTAAATAACTTCGACTACATTGATGATGTTCTCATTTTATTTATATTGAAGTCGGTTGTACAAAATGTTTTATTTTATGTGATATAAATATAGATATGTTGTTGTTAAAATTCGCTTATTAAAGCAGGCAAAGGTCTTAGGCCGTACATTAGTAGTTATTAGCCCTATATAATAGTACATTAATCGTATTAGTAACAGGAATTCTTCACTTATGCAGTCAAAGAATACACTTACCATCAAGTGGACTGTGTGCTCGTTTGCCACTCTTATTCCTAAAATAAGTATCATTAAGTCCGTCCTTATTTTTTCTATTCTTTTGTTTTAAAGAATGCAATAAAGCATAAATTAATAAAAAATAAATAAATAACTTAGATACGAGAGATTTTTTACGATACCACGTAAGATTTTTACATGGTAGAGATTGTTCTAGTATGCTTCGGCCGGCTTGATCGGGGTAGGACCACGCTCTCACAGAATATTAGCGTAAAATAGTAATTTAATGCTGCTGTGTTTCGTATGGTGCGTGTAGAGAACTGGAGAATATTTTTACTGGAAACGAGGCATTCCACCTTAGTCCTCAGGTGTCAACGTATCTGAACTCTGTTTGTTTAATATTTTCATTCTTTATACTCAATTAAATGTAGATGTCGATGAGCCACAGCATTTACTTACTATCAGATGGACCGTGTGCTGATTTGTCACCATTATCCTATAAATAAAAATTATTACAATTTAATCACATCTAAAATAAAAACTGTACCTGTTATAACTGTATTGGACCGAGAATAGTTTTTTCATATTTCCCGTGCTTTTATACAAATTTCCACGACCTCAATAAGCTTTCATTCTCGTAGTTTCTTGGAGCGAAATTAAAAATTGTCTCTTGTATTTTAAATTCGCAGTTTCTTTATTTTTACTCTTAGAGTGAAGAATTTAGAATTCATTTTAGTAATATTTCTGCTTGCACGTATTATTGGTTTAAAGCTCGGCTCCCTCGTGGTTTTCCTGGAAACGTTGTAGAACGTTTTAACTTTTAAGCTCTGTAAATCTGCTGAAATGTAAGCATAGATAAAAATAAAACATACGGGAAAATACTGTGTGAAAACAGAAACGCAAATTATAATATTTGGCTCGATTATAAAGTAATATGTATATAATACTTAACCGATTTTTAAACATGTACTTCGCAGAGATTAATAAATAAAATCAAGTAAAAATTTATATCAAGAGATAAGGCTTATTACTTTAAGATGATTTATTTTTCATTTTTATCTTACGAAGATAAACGAACAATTCAGGCAATCACGCCTGCCCCGTCCTAGTCCCAGACAGTTTAGTATGATTTGTTTAGTACATAGAGTTGAGTAATATATACAGGAAGATATATATAGAGTAATATATTATATGGTTTAGTACTCGACGAGACATCTTCGAGGTTGAACGCCCCTTGTTTGTCTAAAATTCGATCCGAAACAATTATATTTAGGCCATACAAACACTTGCGTTATATGGTGACAGTGATATAGGGTTGCCGGTTAGTAATAGTTTCACGTAAAGCAAATTTGCGGGCACTTTTTTTTATAAAAGAAATATGTCGGGTAGTATTTATTTAAAAAGTCGAATAAACTTGACATATCAAAATTCTAGTAGTAGTAGCGGTATAAGAATATGGCAACATAGAGTAATAAAAGCAAAAGGATAAAAAAAAATTGCAGTTGCCAAACAGCAAATATGGCAAATATTTGCCCTATGTGGAAATTTATCAGCTATTTTCAATAATGGGCTTTTGATAGGCTGTGATGGTAATATACCTGTTGGTGTATGTTTTAAAACAAAAATTCAAATAAAATGAAAATATGAAATCCTGTATAGCATACAGTTGATAGCACGAGGCTTTTTCCTCGCCTCGTGGAGGCATGGATGGGTTATGACGGACTCGCACTAACTAAAAGCCCATGGTGTTTCACATTCTCTGCATATTAACAGGGCCACGGGAATGCTTTCGCACACCACCCTATGGCAGTCCCTCCTCAGGAAGACTTCTTTTTCCACTTTTCTTCTCAGGTAAGGCGACCAAGAACACAAGGCGCACCTCCCTTCGCGTCCACCAAGTCTACCTACACAACGGACCTCTCTACGGACGGATAGCACTAGTCTAGCTTAACCAGTTACAAACTAATTACTTAAGACTCAGCAGCAAGGCGAGTTAAAGGCTGTGAGTCTTTCCTGTTTTGAGGGACACTTGGAAAGCTTCGAACACTGGCGCAAACTTACAATTTTCTTAATTTTCCATACTAATAAATAAAATTGAAGAGTCTATTTGTAATGTCGAAATAACAGCTTTTTACTATATGCATATGAAAGTATATACGCTACTTATAACAAAAATACGATTTTTTAAATTTTTGTGTCTGTCTTTCTGTCTGTCTGTCTCTTTGTTCCAGATAATCTCTGAAACGGCTGGACAGAATTTTGATCGGACTTTCACTGGCATATGGCTGATATTATAAGAAGTAACTTAGGCTACTTTTATTTTAGAAAAAGAATTAGGGTTCCGCACAACAAAATTAAAACGAATGAAATCCAATCGTAATAAATTAAGCGCGGGCGAAGTCGCGGGGAACAGCTACTATATAGATAAAATTCTGAATAATGTGCATAGTAATTTTTTTGTTCTTTCAATTTGCCCGCTAAAAGATCTCGATAATATACCTCTTGGACTGTAATTAGGGTACTGTACGGATCGTCTTACCCTTTTAACCGGAACAGTGCGGCTACACTGTGGCGAACATACACTGATGTTTGGCGACAGGAAGGAAGATAAAACCATCTGATACTTCTGGGTATAGAAGAGAATAAGAATTCTTTTACTTTAAAAAGAGTTCTATCTTTGTTTTCAGAATGATATTTTGTTGTGTTTGAATAGATTCAACAGTGATATTCTCGAATTAAATTAAACTGTCGATTTATAGTTTTATATCCTTTCGTTTTATTAAATCATATTGTTAAAATTTGTTGCGCAGTTCGGTGAGTATTACGGAAATGATTGCGCATAAAAGATTTTTATTAGATATCACAGTGAAATGACTGTGTAAGAATATTCACTACTCCATATCGTTCTATGGGTGTCGTAAGAAGCAACAGAAGGTATGAGGCAATCAGAAGATGGTCAGCAGCATTTTCCTAATAACAACTAAAAATTAAAAAAAACTGCGGATGCCAAACAGCCTGCAAAGCGTGACAAAAATAGCAAATATCCCCCTATGAGACAGGTTACGGGGAGTTCTATAATCAGCAGTGGATTTTTATAGGCTGTAAGAGTACAGATTTTCAAAATACAGCAGAGTATTTTTAATAAATTAAAAAAATTCTCAGAGAAAGCAGTTATTATCAAGCATCCGGTAATCTCATTCTTTCAATAAGACAGGGCAGGTATTATAAGGGACCTAGGTCTGAATTATTTAATAGTTACCTTGCACCACGACTTGCGTTGTTTTAGTTCTAGCAATATTAACATAAATGTATAATAAATATTAAACCCTTGTTAATGACAGTGGAACTTTACTTTGTTAACTGTGTTTCGTATGGTGAGTGTTTTCCGAGAGATCCGGAGAGACTTTTTTCTCTGGAATACAAGCATTCCATCTTAGGTCTCAGGGTAAGCAACACATCAACGAACGCACTTTGATTCTTAATTGAGAATAGATTTAGATGTCAATTGGCACAGTGCCATCCACTTACCATCATGTGGAATGTATGCTTGTGTGTCACCTTCATTATTTAAAAAATTAACAGACCGACTTTAAGTATAGTCCCCATTATGAGATTGAAAATATCGTCGGTATGAAGATATTCATATTCTTTTTTCTTTATAGAATAAGGGTGACAAACGGGAACACAATCAACTCCAATTCAAATGATGGTAAGTGTCCAATTGGTGGATTGAGATGGAATGCCTCGTTTCCAGTAAAAAGGGTCTCCAGTTCTCTACACTCACCATACTAAAAACAGAAGCATTAACTATTTTGCACTGGTGCCCCGGTCGAGCCGACACATTCGTGCTACAACCGTAATATAGCTGCAGCGTGGTAAGATATTTTTACGTGGTAGAACACGTAAAAATATCTTAACACCAGTCTTGACAAAAGCGTAATCTTAAATGATTATATTACAAGGGGATTGACTTTTCATTGATATATAATGATTGATATATAATGATTAGATATATATCTAGTTCAATTTTTAAGTGATAATTATTTGGTGAAAGATGGACGGATGAAATTGAAAGGTTTGCTGGAGACGATTGGATTTCAGTGGCCAAGGATAGGGAAAAGTGGGAAAATCTGGAGGTGGCCTATACTCTTAGACAGGAACTTAACAATAATTAGATAAATAAAAACCCATTAATTATGTATCAAAAAGTATATAGTATCATTGATTATAACGATAATTTTATTTTATTTAAAAGTATTTTCTTTCATGATCTTATTATTTATTATTTAAATACATCTCATTAATTATTAATGAAATTAATAATTAATGAAATGTATTCTAATAATTTTGCTAAGGAAATAAATGGCTTTATAACATGTAATATTAATAATAATCGAAAATGATATGTCGCTATTATATAATAACGTCCACCAGACCGAATTTCTATCACGGCCGCCAGTCTCAACGGAGGCCAGCCATCTGAGCAGAGGCTACTCGTAGCCATCTGAGCAGGTCAGGAATATAGTGTACGCGTAATCGGTGCACTCTCTATTCACTTACTCTCATATTACGATGGAATGGCAATACGGCACGACCAGAGATATAATAACACGAGCAGGACAAAGGCCTATACATAGAATTAAATTCTATGGGGCTATATGTGCTTTTCAAGGCACGGGAGTAAAACACCGCCAACTTCCTAACTCTGATTTGCTACAAAATTTTCCTGTAAACAGTAGATATTCACTTAAGCAATTGTAGTAGATTTATGTAATAGAAGCCTTGTCTATATACATATAAATAAACATTGAAGTGTGTTTAATCTGTAATATTGAAATAACGGTTCGGGGGTTGTTTGTATGCTATAAAAATATTAAAAGCCATTATTAAAAATGTTGTCTGTCTGTCTGTCTGGGATAATCTTCGGAATGGCTGAATGATGATAATAAGTGAAAAATAAACTACACAAGCTTATTATATGCATAATCAACACTACATATAACACTAAATTATCTCTATACCTGTCTCTTCCTACTATCATTTAGTGAAAAGAGAGAACGCAACTTTGAGTTGACCTCGTTTTTCTACAGACTTCAAAAAGGAGACGGTAATCAATTCGACTCTATGTTTTTTATGTGTGTTACCTCAACTAACTTTTTTCTGGGTGTACCGATTTTTCATGTGGTCTCATATAAATTTGATCAAGGTCTGATCAATAGTTTTTGAGTTATTCTTAATAATTTATATTAAAGTCGGTTTTATAAAATATTTAATTTTAAATTATTATTAGTAAAGCCGAATATGTAAGTTATTGTATAATTACACTGAACATAGAAAAAGGAAAGAAAAGCAAAGAAAATCACCATTAAAAGAAAGAAAGAAAATTTATTTCAAAAACATACGCCAACACACGTTAGAAAAGAAATTTTATCAACATAACTACAGAACTAAGAAAAACTAAATACTAAAATAAAATGAAATCAATTCAATCATAAAGGAAATAAAAACCAGAAGAAACATCATTCCTTTCGTCACCAGAATTCGCGTCGTCTGTGAGTTGCCTTCAGGTACCTAAAATATAGTAATTTTTATTTAATCTTAATACAGAAATGTAACGGAATTAATTCCTAACTTTTCTGCTAACTTTTGAACACGTTTGAGCAGAGTTTTCCTGGAGATAAGTTTAAAAGCGCCATGTTGCTGTAAACGGGTAACACATACGTAGAATAATTCGACTGACTTTATCATTGTCGAATATCTCCCCTCCGTTTCGGAATTTGACCTGATTTCCACGATTTCGACAGCCTTGGCTTTTGTTTTCGGAATATTAGGTGGTAAGTAGGGCAAGAATTATACTTCATATGTATAAATTCTTCACGCAAGATTTGCGATATTCGTGTACTTTACTATATAGATATAACGTTGTTCTATATTCAAAAAGTTTCTTTAGATTCTTTCTTATTGGTATTATTTATTATTCATACATGGTAGAGAATGCCATAAGGCATTAAGTTCGCCCTGTATATTCCTTATTAAAAAGTATGTAACAAATGTAAAATAAATAAATACATAATAGAGCCATGCTTTTATACGTGGTAGAGCCATGCTGCAGCTATATTAGTAGTATAGATGTAGCACGAATGGGTCGGCTCGACCGGGGAAGGACCACGCTTTCACAGAATACCAGCGTAAAATAGCAGCTAGCTCGTATAGTGAGTGTAGAGAACCGGAGACCCTTTTTACTGGAAAAGAGGCATTCCAACTTGATCCCCACGAGTGACAACACATCTGCATTTTGATTCTCAAACGAGGATACATGTCTATGGGCCACAGCAACCACTTACCATCAGGTGGACTGTGTGCTTGTTTGTCACCCTATCCTATAAAAAATGCTGCAGTGCTATAATGGTTGCAGCACGAATGGGTTGACTCGACTGGGGAGGACCACGATCCAACAGAAACCAGCGTGAAATAGAAGTTTAATGATGCTGTGTTTCATGTGGTGAGTGTACACACCCCTAGCTGCCCCAACGGGATTAGGGCCCATGAGTAATCCCATCGACGAGCAGCAGAGGGACAGGGCCAGAATATGGCCACGTGGAATTTCCTAATTACAATAAACAATAAGGGAGAAAGCTAGAAACACGTAGTACTTACCATTATCCGAAGCTAACTTCGCACCAAGGCTTGGGCAGGCCGTGAGTGTGTGTAATAGTGGATGGCGAGTAGTGTACAGTGAGGTGTGAAGGTGTGTGGCCTTGGCAAGCATAGGCGACCAGCAGCGGCCGAGTTCCAGGCTGCTCCAAAATGCTGCACTGCTTCAGACTGCTTCGGCGTCGGACCACTTCGTTCGTCACTATGACAGTCCATTAACTCTATCGTACTATTAACTAACTTACAGAAGCCACTAACTCTCGTTTGTTATAAAGCCTAACACACAAAATGAACAGGGAGTGTCCGGATCAAAGGTCACTACCGTTTCGCGTAGCAACAGTTATTTATAGAATATCAAAGGCCGCACTAGCTAATATTGTCGAATGCACTTATACAGATTCTGAGTCGGACACAATGAGTCCCTGGGAAGCTCTCCAGCAAGGAATGCGCGTCACAAATCCTAGACAGAATATTTACTATCCGCGCCTAATTATTCCGAGTTCCCTAACAAAATTGACAGTGTGCTGACGTTAGCACCGCTGACAGACGACTGCTGCACTTGCGCGTTTTACGCACGACCGAATGTCAAACCGGTAAGGCACCGAGCCGCGCGCCCTCTGACGTCGATTCCGAAAACAGCGTTTGGCGCGAACAGTGAGTATAGAGAACCGTAAACACTTTTTACTAGAAACGAGGCATTCCATCTTAGTACAACAGATGCATATTGCTTGTTAAGAGAGTATAGATATGGATATCTAGGTGCAAAAACATCCATTTACCATTAGATTGACTGTGGGGTCGTTTGTCAACCTAATTTTATAAAAATTATTTAACCTTTAAGGATTTCCGACACATTTTAAAAAGTGGATATTTATACTTTAATATGCATAATAGAGAAGAATAATTTTAGAAGCGTCAGTAGCCTAATGGGAGGGCGCGGATCGCGAACTCGAAAGGTCATGGGTTTGAATCCGCCATTCGACTACTGTCGTGAACCACTTCTAACACAAGCATTTTAAGCTTACCAGAAGTGGTTAAAGGGAATACTAGTAATGTTAATGTTGCATTACTAGTATTTTATAATTATAAAAAAATAAAATAATTGATAGAATCAGGCGTTATTTTGCGGAAATCCATTATAATGGGGTTGTTATAAACTAATTTGCTTAATTCCGCGTAAAGAAAGAAAATGATGTGTCCTGCCCAGTTTTAAGGGGACCTCACACCCTCCCTCAATCGCGCGCACTATACCCGTCGCCGTCAATCCCAGCACTACCACCCCCAGCACCAGCACCAGCACCAGTACACTAGGCACGACACACCACTCTCGAAAATACGACACGTGTTTCGCCTCTACACGAGGCATCCTCGGGTGAAGTTGACTTTGCGGAGGCTGGCCGCTAAGTGACTCTAAGTGCGCGCGATTGAGGGAGGGTGGGAGGTCCCCTTAAAACTGGGCAGGACACATCATTTTCTTTCTTTACGCGGAATAAAGCAAATTATTTTATAATAACCCCAAAAAAATAAAATAAAATATATTTAATAAACTATCCTGTATACACCCATGCCATTTCTTCAGATGTCGAATAAAGGGAATTCTAGATTGTAATGAGAGGTGAGCTTACGATTTTCAAAGGCAGAATATATTAATGCAAACGGAGTAACGTCTTCTAAGCATATTCACCACCACATATTGTCCAATGGGTGTCGTACGAGGCCACGCAGGGAAACAAACTAGGATATGGGCAGCGGCGTCTTTCTAATAACGACTGCGGTTGCTAATTTGCCTGCCAAGTGTGGCGACTACGCAATGACCTACTTATGAGGCAATATAAGGGAAGGTCTATGTTCAGCATTGCACTTGCAAAGGCTGCAATGAAAATATGTAAATGCCAGTTGCCTCTTCCTACTGCTTCCTCTGGGTTGTTGCACTAAACTGCTTTGGAAGATGGGCTGTTAGGAAAGATACTCCTACCGTTAGTGTCACCGTTACAGCCTATTGAAGTTCTTTGCTGAACATAGGTCTCCCCAATAGATTGGCTCATAGGGGATATCCCCTATGAGCAAACTATAGCAAATATATATTTGCTATAGTTGCCACGGTTGGCAAGCGAGTCGGCAACCGCAGATTTTTTTATTTTTGTCGTTATTGTGTCGTATGACTAGTGGATATTCTTGTTTAAGAACTATTGTCCTTTTTTAAGAACATAGGGCGGTAATTATTAAAACATATTTTTTGCAAAGCCCAAGCCTTACGAGGTTAAAATTAATAGCTATTATACAAATTATCACAGCATTGATCTAAAACAATTCATACTATATACACAGATATGGTCATATATGCGCATACATACATGCTAAATCCCAAAGTAAGAATTTAATTTTAAAATATTTAAAAAAATATATAAATACACTAGATAAGTTTTCACGATGCTACGATTGCACTCACACAAAATACTCTGTTATGAACGCAGAGCCGGAACTATACTGGAAAGACGCGGTTTCTCAATAACCAATCACAGCGCGAGGAGCTTGGGCCCCCATCATCTGCCAGCATGCCTCGATACGAGTAAGCTCTATTTTTCTCGTACTTATGGCTGCGCATTAGACTTTTTTTTGTCGTATTCATTTGTAAACTTTATTCACGTCTGAGAATCGTTTAAAACCGCTAAATTTGTCTGGCGATTTGCAGGTATTATAAAAATTACTCAATAAATACGTGATTAAGATTTGAGATTGCCAAAAGTATATTTTTTTGGAATTTTAATAAAATATTTTTAGAGAGGTCTGGTATCTTTTATAACCGATGAAATCGTCTGGAATTTTTTTTTAACTATACAAACACTAATTTAAAAGATAAAAAAGAAATCAAGTTGCCAACAACAATTTTTTGATATTTTTTTGATTTATTATTTATATGTTGCGCAGTAACGAAATAACCGCAAACGCTCTGCCTAACTCGCAGGACTGAATTGGCCAATTGACGAAATTATATTTTTTCACAACTTCAACTTGCCAAAATGACCTTCCCAAAATAAGTCGCCAGTTCTCAGACTATTTTACATTTTTTTTTTATTGGATAGGGTGACAAACGAGCACACAGTTCACCTGATGGTGAGTGGTTGCTGTAGCCCATAGACATCTACATCTATCCTCGATTAAGAATAAAAATATAGATGCGTTGTCACCAGTGAGAACTAAGATGGAATGCCTCGTTTCCAGTAAAAAGGGTCTCCGGTTCTCTACACTCACCAAACGAAACACAGCAGCGTTAAGCTGCTATTTTACGCTGGTATTCTTTGAGAGCGTGGTCCTTCCCCGGTCGAGCCGACCCATTCGTGCTACAACTATACTAATAATATAGCTGCAGTATGGCTCTACCACGTGTAAACATTTTTGACAACACTGAAATCTGAGACTGAAATTAATCGCCAATGTCATTCAAGTTCATTTCCACGGATGTTAAAATGGGTATCACGTACAGAATTAACGTAACCTGTATGAAGTGCCAAGAAGTTTAATATTAATAATTTAATATAATAAGCATTTAATTAACATAACTTGTAGCCTTAACCAAAGTACAATATTCTAAGACAATTTATTAACTTTGTCGAACTTTGCAGGTGCACGTCCTAACGTCCTCTCGTCTCTATCCATTAAGTTATACAAACAAAATAAGTTGGATTGTGTTGGTCTCGTAAACAAATTTGTACAAGAGATATATTTGTCCTTTACACCTAGCTACATTTGAACTTGACAAAGGACGCAATGTAATCACAAATACGGAGACTATATCTTTTTTTTTAATAGAATAAGGGTGACAGACGAGCACACAGTCCACCTGATGGTAAGTAGTTGCTGTGGCCCATAGACATCTATATCCATCCTCGTTTGCGAATCAAAATGCATATGCATTGTCACCCGTGAGGACGAAGATGGAATGCCTCTTTTCTAGTAAAAAGGGTCTCCGATTCTCTACACTCACCATACGAAACACAGTAAGCTGCTATTTTACGTTGGTATTTTGTGAGAGCGTGATCCATGCCCGGTCGAGCCGAGTCATTCGTGTTACAACTATAGGTACTACTAATATTGCTGCAGCATGGCTCTACCACGTATAAAAATCTAATAAAAATATATATACATATAAATAAAATTGAAGTGTCTGTCTGTGATTTTGAAATAACTGTCTTCTATGCAACTCAAGGCGCTACTTTTTTATCTATTTGTCTGTCTGTCTGTCCGGGCTAATCTCCGGAATGACTGAACCAATTGTGATGAAACTTTACCACCAGATAGAGAACAATGCGAGGAAAATATATACACATTAAAAAGTTTGTGATCACTAGCAAAAACTGATATATTTTTAAAACTTAACTTTAACAAAAAAGGGTTTACGTTATATATTTTTTTAAATAGAAATTTTAAATTAGATATACACTGTTTAAAATTAAAAAAAAAAACTATTTTTTAGTTCTTTGCCTTTTTTAGAGTCTCCAGGTCTACTCCAGACATGGACACGTCGGTTATCTGGATGAGTACTGCTTCGCGATTCGTCAAAGAAGAGAAAGTTTTGTCAAATATTTTCCTCCTCATCTTCATTTTGTCGGGCCTAGCCCACTGCAATCTCCGTCGCTGATGTTGCCGTGAATTCAGAGTCTGTAGTCTAAACTTGTATTTCGAACTGTCTTTTGTGTGGATGTAAAAATATTATTTAATTCGAGGTGTGCAGAACTATTTATTTGCATACCATCTATTCCAGTCGTCGATGAAATGTATTTTGTTATAATTTTATTTATTATGATGATCCTAAGCCCGTTTAAAGTATGAAGGGAAAATTGGAATCATAATTCGCGTCGTTAACAACTTAGTAGCGAGCGTGCCATGAAGGAAGTAAATTGTAGGCAAATGCTTCGTGCTCTTAGTCCATCCTGGTGTAAGCAAATGTTCTGAGTGCTAACTTCAAGTCCAGAGAGGTTTCTGCTGTTATTGTAGTGGCGTTGATTGTTGGGTCACGGGCTGCCAGAAATCTGATATAGCGCTTTTGTGCAGCAGTGAGAACGGTTGGCGACCACCGCGAAGTCGGTCAGCTAAATTATCCATGCCGTGGTACCTCTGTAACGTGGCCACGACACATGATTGGGATACAGTAACTCTGCGTGCTATTTCTCTCGTGGAATATCTTTCTTCCCTGTAAGTTATAATTCTTCCTCGTAAAACTTCTGATAATCATCTTGGTATTTATTTAATCACAACTTTCCTCGAAAAAATATTAATTATAAATCCGTTAAAATTGACTAAGTCAGATGTATGAATCAGCGTAAGCTTGTATTGAATCTCTTTTTATATGGAAAAGCAATTGAATTATTTTTATTTTTTTATATTCTAATTCTATATTTTTGAGTCAAGACTCTTAAAAGAAGAAATTATAACATAGTCTATCGTAACAAAAACGATTTCGATTTTTCAAACTGATCGGTTTTCATCGGATTTTCAAAATTTTTATTTGACGTGTGTATTTTATATGTAAAACTTAAAATAAAATAAAAATCAAATAATGAACTTTAATGGCAGAGTCACGTTGCAGCTATATTGTAGTTGTAGCACGAATGGGTTGGCTCGACCAGGGTAAGATCACGCTCTCATTGAATACCAGCGTAAAATAGCAGCTGAATGTTGCTGTGTTTTGTATAGTGAGTGTAGAGAACCCGAGACTACTGGAAACGAGGCAGTCCATTTTAGTCCTCAGGAGTAAGAACGCATCTTCATTTGGATTCTCAAGTGAGGATAAATGTAGATGTCTATGGGCCGCAGCATCCATATACCATCAGATGGACTGTGTGCTCGTTTGTCACAATAGATCCTATCGGGGCAGGTTGCTAATCTGTACATATAAATAAAATTGAAGTGTCTGTCTGTAATATCTAAATAACTGCTTTTATTAAGGTCAGGGAGTTATTTGCATGCAACTATCACAGTAATATCTATATTTTAAATTTTGATTATCTGTCTGTCTGTCTGGCTGAGACGATTAAAATAAAACTTTACAAACAGATAGGCAGCACGAAGTGATCTAGGTTATATTTTGTCCTAATTATTTAAAAAAAATTGAAAATAGGCGATATTTTCCACCCTTGGGGATTGAATATTTGGAAAAATTTTTGGGACCCATATAAATAGAAGTATATCCTATGGGGCCCATAAAAATCATTTAAATCATAACATGAACATACATTAAAACATATGCATCGAATATATAATCTTCTAGTTTTCTTAAACTCGGTTAGAAATAATAATTTCAACACAAATTTCAAATCTGCGTAACACCTTTACAAATCTTGCGCTGTATGTGGCACAATTTCTCTCACGAGCCGTCGACATGAAACTACTTCGTGTACAGGCGTACAAAGGAATGCTAAATTTAAAACAGTGACTTTGCAGTTCCGTATAATTGGTGGAACTACACACAAGCAGCGTAGGATTTTCAATTCTGAGATAGAAACAGGGTGAATTTTTTGAGAATACATATTCAATAATTCATTACACTCTATCAAAAGTCCACTGCTGTATATAGACCTCTGTCTTATATCACCTCAAGCTACTGCCTATCCCCTGTTTCATTTTCTTGATGGTATAGCGACGCTGCCACAGCATTTACGAGAACATTATTTTCTTTTATAAGATAATATTTAACATTTCATAAACTAAATGTTAAACCCTGAATATATTTTATTAATTTCATTGAACGGCATATCAGTTAATTATTTAATTTTAGTCTAAAATCAACTTCGTGTTTTTAATTCCATATTAACAGCTTTGCATCTATAGCAAAAAAAAAACATGCGTGAGTGTCGCGGAATACTCGGTTGGAACGAAGTTCCTTTCGTAGTATTTTATTAATGATAAACTTATAGTTATAGTACTTTTAACATACCATTTAACTTTATAAACTTTATAAATCATACCAATTTAAATAGTAACTAAGACTTAAGGAGAATTAAAGATCTTCGAATTAATTCAAACACTACTACTAGCAACACCAGAACACTAGGAAAGTCTCAACTATCGATGATTCGACACGTGTTTTGCCGCCAAACGTACATCATCTGTAATATAATAAACATCTGCAAATTAACACTTGATTATTAACTGAGACGACGTACTTACATAAAATTAATGTAATTATAAATTGCAGACTGTTGATCAAAGTAAAGTAGGTGAAATTTTGGGTCGATTAAGGACGCAATTTGATATAATGATAAAGGTAGAATTATAAATTAATCATGATAAAATTTATAAAGACGAAAATATCGCTGACTAAAGGTACGGCCTTCTTTCGGGGGCGAGGGATCCGTTTTGCATGCCTGACAAACACTTGCTCTTGTATTCATCATCAATATAATATAAAGACCTCCCCCAAGGAATGCCATTAAATAAGATCCTGAGTCACCCGCGTCCATCGAATTCCTGTATCTCTTAAAAAATCGTGACTCTATACAGTTGGGTATATATTGTATATGAAAAAAAAAGAAAAATGTTTATTTTACAGAAAACAACTACAACTCATTGAAGTATCCGTTGGTACCCACACTAGGTAATCCTGTATCGTGAGTAAAAATATATATGTTGTATACTTACAGTCTGTGCTTACCAGTGCGAGGTTGCCACTCTCGACTTCGGTCTTCCCCATCAGTGGTCGCGCAATTAGCTCTTCAGCTGAATTTTCCATTGAGATATGTCGAACGAATTTTATCACGCAGACAAATTCTCGCTCTATAGCTCGCTAAGCGACGTTAAGCTTTCTCATACAACTAGAAATGAAGGAGCACTGTATGAACTGTATGCTATCACTCTTGTGTTACAGCGTTCTAATGGCAACCTTTCCAAAAGGTTGTTGATTTTGACGGCTCCGTGGTGCAGTGGCTTAGCAATGAGTTGCGCAAAGTGGCCCGGGTTTGAATCCCCCAAGGAACATGTATTTGTACGGCCTACAAATAATTGTTCTGGGTCTGAATGTTTGTCCCAGTGAAATCAATGTATGTAAACTGCGCCCGCGATACAGGAGAAAATCCTAGGGTGGAGGTACGTTTTTAAAAAAAGAAGAAGTACTGAATGCTTTCCAAGCAATACTTAGAATAAGACTGACTTTACTCGGAACTGAGACCAACAAATAAAGACTTTTCTTAAGCTAAGTCAGAGCGCCATTCCATCTTCGGCTGCATCACCACTTATTATAAGGTGGGATAGTAGTCAAGTACTGGCTTATATTATTGAAAGAAGATAGACGAAGCACTCCGTACTCATTTCAAATGACCCCAAAACCATCCTTCACTTCTTGTAACGCATGCACGCAAACATCTTTCTTCATTCTTTCTATAACGGCCCGTAAAGTTTCAGTGGTAGATGCACACATATACACCAAAACCGTGTTGTCAATTGCAAATGATTTTAGATGCATATGTTTGCGTGAGTGCGGCTTCGTACAATAAGTTGAACATAGTTTTGGCTTAGTTTATATTTATTGGTCTGAGACTCAGAAGATTTTCAGACATAAGACAAAATACAATTAAGTATTACCGAGTAGTGGCGGTGTAGGAATATCCAATACCCCATATCGTTCCGTGGGTGTCGTAAGAGGCGACGAGGGAAATTGTGACAGGAGATGGGCAGCAGTACCTTCCTGATAAACTTTTTTTACGTGGTAGAGCCATGCTGCAGCTATATTACTGGTGGTATAGTTGTAACACGAATGGGACGGCTCGACCGGGGAAGGACCACGCTCTCACATAATACCAGCGTAAAATAACAGCTTAACGCTGCTGTGATTCGTATGGTGAGTGATCTGGAGACCCTTTTTACTGGAAACGAGGCGTTCCATCTTAGTCCTCAGAGGTGACAACGCATCTGCATTTTGATTTGTAATCGAGAGTAGATGTAGATGTCTATGGGCCACAGCAACCACTTATCATCAGGTGGGTTGTGTGCTCGTTTGTCACTATAATGCTTCAAAAAAATTTATTAGATAATTTTAAAAGCTTTTCTGGAATAGCTTTATAATAAGTAAATGAATTAAATAACAGAAAAACATTCTCATAGTTGTGTAAAAAATAGTTACTCAAATAATATTTGGCCCTTTATGCGATTAAATTCCTAAATCAAAAGCAACGGGCCGAATCCATCGAAACGAGGCCGAATTCCCCCAACGAAAGGGAGATATTAAGCAACGATAAAACACAACATTCGTATTCAGCTGAATATTATGCTCTTTTTCTTTATGGCAAGGCGGCGTTGAAATCTTTCATCTTGGCAAGAGAATTGTGAGGTTGAAAGACTAAAGCTGTTCAGAGTTAGGCTTTTTGAAAATGTTAATAACTTAAATTAAAATACTCTCTATACAAAAAGAGCTGATGATCTACAAAGGGCTGAACAGATTTTCTTGATTTGCTTGAAAACTTAATTAGAATCGGTTCATCCGTTTGGGCACGACGATGCCACAGACAGACACACATATACACAGATACACACGTTAAACACATAACACCGCTTTGTTTGCGTCAGGATTAAAAAGGTAAAAGTTAGAGAAGTCGGTCAGCGGTGTTCGTTTATGGGTTGACGATGAAGAAGATTATTACTTTAGTTTACCTACATAGACATTTAATACACAAATTTGAACCACTTTTGCGGATCAAAATCCACTTTAAACCATTATTTGACGAATAATACGGGTGCAAAAATCTGACGGCGGTCAATTTCCTGCGAAAACTCAGTTATTATTACTCACCAAATGGAAAGTTCTATTACGAGTAGTGCAACGATACTGGCTTGCGTTCGCCAACCCATCAACACAGAACAATGAGAATGTGCAATTCTTTCAAGTGATGCTTCCCAGGATATGCACCCCATTATGCATAAAATGCATGGACATGGCTCGTGCAGAAACTGCAACCCATTATCTTTACTGCGCAGTGGTTGTCAGCTACTAAACTTGATAAGATTAAAATTTGATAAGATTCCTTAAGGAGCTCGGGTGATTAAAACACTATTAAATTGCTCCAAACACGCGTGGAATACCTGCTTAAAATTCCTGATATCCTGATATATGATATCAAAGCCGACAGTCATTAGAGTTAAAGATGCAGTTGATCATATTCAATTAAGATCAACAGCATTTTTCCAAAACCTATCCTTGAAATAAATTCTTTCATTATTTTTTGTTATTCCAAAGTAAACACTGGAGCGCAAACAAGTTTTTTTTTAAATTCATCAAAACACATTTAAACTCAAATAACGTCTAAAATATCAAATCGTGGTAACGAAGAAATATAACCTTACCTTTATAATATCCTAGGTCCTGTCGTACCGCCTTGTCATGATTAATGTTAGTGGAGGAATTTTCCTTCAGGTGAATTCGTGTTCCAAGTAAGAAAAATTGTTTCGTGGAAAGCATATTACTTGTTTCAGACAATATTTTCTGTGACATTTTTAATAAATATTTATCTCGATCGTGGTAGAGCCATACTGCAGCTACATTATGGTTTTATGGGTGGGGTCAACCAGGGAAGGACCACGCTCTCACAAAATACCAATGTAAAATAGTAGCTTAATATTGCTGTGATTCGTATGGTGAGAATAGAGAACCGGTACGCTTTTTTATGCAAACGAGACATTCCATCTTAGTCCTCACGGGTGATGCGTCTGTGTTTTGATTCGTTATTGAAGTTAAATATTGATATTTACTGGCCACAGCGTCCATTTACCATCCTGGACTGTGTGCTCCTTATTCGATAAAAACATTACAAAGTAGTGAATAATAATTTACTGTGGGATGGCGGCGAAAGTTTCAATTACCCCACTCTACCAGAATGTTATTGTTTTGTTTAATTTTTTTTGGAGTTTATAGCCTGGTATCTAGTCCTTTGGGCCAAGTCTTGAGTATTTTTATTCGGTTTACTATAATTTTCCCAAATATATAATTATCCTTCATAGTTCACTGCTTCACAATATATTGATTCGTCACATTGTGCAGCCCTTGGGAGATTTTGACGACAACTTGAGCCAGCAGACAGCTGATAGTTGGCGATGGTATCTCAAGGCACCTATGCAGACAAACAGCTTATCTTAAGAATCCATCACCATCAGAGCACTTGTTTCACCGTTTCAACTAATAGTTCACATGCGTAGACAGTTAATACATAAAATTGCACAACTTTTACATATCAAA
Source organism: Parnassius mnemosyne (assembly GCA_963668995.1). Lineage (NCBI taxonomy): Eukaryota > Metazoa > Arthropoda > Insecta > Lepidoptera > Papilionidae > Parnassius > Parnassius mnemosyne. The sequence continues at coordinate 31,974,747 of CAVLGL010000084.1, forward strand.
ATCCACTTTAAACTATTATTTAAACTATAATACAGGAGCAGCAAACCGCCGCCGGTCAAGTTCCCGCCAAAACTCTATAGTATTGTTTAAGATTTCATACAACTGTAGTAAATAAAAATGTTACAAGTATTTAATAAAGATATAGAAAACCAACCACCACTAAATATAATTTTAAACAAACCGTATCGTGAGTACTTAAAATGTATTAACATTTGAAAATTATTTTCAATTTTATATTTCAAACGGTATTAACGGTTATAACAGAGCAAAAATTCCATTAAAATGAATGAACTTCAGTCGCAGTTCAGTTATAATTCAAAACGACTTGTATTTAAGCCGCTTACAGTAAGAACGAATTTCACACCGCCTGGCTTTTAAATGCAACTTGCGAAAATGAATTATTTTAGACGTGATCTACTTTATGATGTCGCTTTGCTTTCTAGTGCAACCGTAGCGAAATAAATTAATTCTGAGTAGTGAGTTTTACAAATCGTAATATTATATTTAGCTCAGAGGTTGGTCTTTATTCTTAAATTTTTAAGGCATCCGATTTCGATTTTTACCGATTGCAGTTTTTGGATTCCTCTTGTTCCTTGCGACTTCGCCCGCGTGTTATTCAGGGCTTTAGTATTTTTGCGTAGAACTCTATTCTTTTTATAAAATAAAAGTAGCTTAATTTAACCCTTATAACATCAGCTATCTGCCAGTGAAAATCCTGCTGAAATCGGTCCAGCCATTTCGGAAATTAGCCGCAACAAACAAACAGACAAACAGACAAAAATTTAAAAAATTGTGTTTTCGTTATAAGTTCCTTTTTTTATAGGAGAGGGGGCAAATGAGCATGCGGCTCACCTGATGGTAAGTGACTACCGCCGCCCATGAAAAACTGCAACCCCAGGGGAACCAGGGGAATTGCAGATGCGTTGCCGGCCTTTTAAAAAGGAGTACGCTCTTTTCTTGAAGGCCCCTAAGTCGTATCGGTCCGGAAAAATCGCTGGTGGTAAACTATTCTACAAGGAAGTTGTGCAAGGAAGAAAACATCTTCTAAATCGCACAGTGGTGGACCGCCAATCATCCAGATGGTGTGGATGGTATCGGGAGTTCTGCCGCGATGTACGTTCGTGAAATTTGGCGGCTAGGATTAATCCGAACAATTCCTCAGAGCACTCCCCGTGGTAGATGCGAAAGAAAATGCAAAGAGATGCAACATCTCTTCGCAACGCCAATGAGTCGAGCCGATCGGAAAGGACTCGGTGGTCGACGATTCGAGCCGCTCTGCGCTGGATGCGGTCAAGTGGAAGGAGCTGGCACTGGGGAGCCCCAACCCAGAGATGGGAACAGTATTCCATGTGAGGCCGAACCTGCGCTTTGTAAAGTTGCAGGCGTTGAGCCGGCATGAAATACTGTCCCGCTCTGCTGAGCACGCCAAGCTTTTTAGAGGCCAATTTGGCCTTCTCTTCCAAGTGACCACGAAACTGCACGTCACTCGATATGTCGACGGCGAGGATTCCGATACTGGCTGAGGCAAGAAGGGGAGTACCTTGAAACTGAGGAGATACGACAAAGGGGTTCTTTTTTGAGGTAAACGCGCAAACTTGTGTCTTTTGAGGATTAAACTGGACTAGATTTAGTCGCCCCCAATCCGAGACTTTGTCCAGCAAAGACTCGACTTCAGACACAAGTTTGTTCCAGTACTCGGTGACGATTTCCCGAGAAATATTGGCACGGCCGGTGTATAGAGCATCACCAGTGCTGTCATCCGCATAGCAATGAATGTTACAGTTAGCAACATATTATTGATATGCAGAAGAAACAGCGTTGGTGATAGCACGCAGCCTTGTGGAACACCAGCGTTAATAGGCTTATAGTCGGAGCATGCACCGTCTACAACGACCTTGATGCTCCGATCTGCAACAAAGCTGGTGATCCAATTGCATAATTTCTTGGGAAGCCCATAGGAAGGGAGCTTCGAAAAAAGCGCTACCTACCTACCGTATAATATACATTCATATGCATTTAGTAAAAAGCTGTTATTTTGGCATTACAAAGAGACACTTCCATTTTATATTTATGAAGGTCCTCACATATGAAATTGGCGTTTTGTACGGGAGGAATATAAAGTCATTTTTTTTTGTAAAATATATTTAATTAATCACAGTATGCACCGTTTTTCTAATAGGTAGTTCATTGATACCTTTACTAAAAAAAACCATGGGGGTGAGAATCAATAAACTCTTTAAAGGCGGTTTGGAATGCCGCATCGGAGTTGAATTTTTTCCTTGTAAGAAGTTGTCCAAATTCCGGAAAAAATGGTAATCTGTTGGAGCAATGTCCGGTGGATGTCGCAGAGATTCCAATTGTAGCTCATCTAACTTAGTGGTTGTTTGTTGTGCAGTGTGCGGTCTTGCATTGTCGTGAAGCAGCAGTGGCCTAGAGCGATTGGCCAATCTCGGTTGTTTAGCAGCTAGTTCTTCCTTCATTGTTTGCATTTGCTGATAATATATATCTGCCGTAATCGTGTGGCCAGATTTTAGAAATCTGTAATGAACGACACCGGCGCTAGTCCACCAAACACTCACAAGTAACTTTTCCTGAGCCAATTTTCGTTAACCCTGCCCGGTTTGGCTGGGTCTCCAGGGTTCAGCCATTGCGACGAGCGCTTCTGATTATCGTACAGTATCCAATTTTCTCAAAATCACAAGTATTGATCTCGTTTGCGAATCAAAATGCAGATGCGTTGTCAGCCATGAGGACTAAGATGGAATGCCCCTTTGGGAGCACACAGCCCACCTGATGGTAAATGGTTGCTGTGACCCATAGACATCTACATCAATACTCGTTTGCGAATCAAAATGCACATACGTTGTCACCCGTGAGGACTAAGATGGAATGCCTCTTTTCCAGTAAAAAGGGTCTCCGGTTAGAGAACCGGAGACGCTTTTTACTGGAGTTTGGGTTTTGTTACTGGTGTTACGAAACACACTCTCCGGTTCTCTACACTCTCCATACGAAACAGTCTCCGGTTCTCTACACTCCCCATACGAAACACAGTCTCCAGTTCTTTACACTCACCATACGAAACATAGCAGCATACGACTCATCTTATTTTATTCTATTCTATTCTTTTCTTTTCATTCTATTTTATTCTCCGACCCATTTATTTACCTAATCGGAAGAGTCCTAGATATTTTTTCCATAATTAACTTGAATTCATTCTGTAAGTAGAACGTTATCTTTGAATTGTCACATTAAACATAATTGCTTTATAAGCCCCGACGTTACCCGTTAACGTTGTCTTTGATCGAAGTCACAGTTAGTCTCCCCGCGAGTTTAATTAATGTAATTACGGGTAATGAAGGAGAACATCTATAAGCGGCATAGTCATTACCGAAATTTGGTAAACCTTTTTAAGGTTCTTTAAATCCTTATTTAGCTATTCTAATTGGGCTTTTGAATACTCTTTATATAATCTTGTTATTTAGAAGCCTTAACCGTTTCCAAATTGAAGGAAATAAAAATTCATTTGATTTAATTTTGTTTTTAATTTAGCACATGTACACATTCTGCAGTTCTGAGGGAAACAAATCAGGAGATTGCGCATCAGCGTCTTTCTAATAACGACTAAAAAACTTCCAAGCGTGGAAGCTATGGCAAGTATCTCTCTTATGAGGCAATATATGGGGAAGCCTATGTTCAGCAGTGGACTTTAATAGGCTGTAATGGTAACGGTACACATTCGACTGTTATTACTATTCAGAAATAATCGCTTAGTTAAAATGTACCAGGAGTATATGACTTATGAATATAAAGTGCTAATAAATTCTGATTGTAAATTTCTGCCAATTTAACAGTTATATAATATACTGCTTGGAAACAATAATAAACACTGTTTACACCAACAACGCTAACATCAATTTAACAAATTATAATTCAGTGTTAAGTGTAATGCGCAAACAGAGAGATCAAGTCAGCTTAAGAGTACAACTGCGCTTTATCACGTTTAATTATTCCGTTGGGAAGAAACGTAGAATATTAACCTATTTCAATTAATGACTCTAATCAAAAACCATTTTTTATAGAATAAGGGTGACAAACAAGCTCACAGTCCACCCAACCACTTACCATCAAGTGGTTGCTGTGGCCTATAGAAATCTACATCTATATTCGTTTGCGAATTAAAATGCAGATGCGTTGTCAGCCGTGAGGACTAAGATAGAATGCCTCTTTTCCAGTAAAAATGGTCTCCGGTTCTCTACACTCACCATACGAAACACAGTAGCATTAAGCTGCTATTTTACTCCGGTATTCTGTGAGAGCGTGGTCCTTCCCCGGTCGAGCCGACTCATTCGTGCTACAACTATACTATTAATATAGCTGCAGCATGGCTCTACCAAGTATAAATATATTTTTTTTAAATATAATTTTCATATTTGTCAAAAATCAATGGGATTTTGGTCCAGATTGATTTTGTTAGAGTTGTTTGAAGCGGCATAAATAAATGCATAAAACTTTACAAGGCGCAGGTTCGGCCTCACATGGAACACTGTTCCCATCTCTGGGCAGAGGCTCCCCAGTGCCAGCTCCTTCCACTTGACCGCATCCAGCGCAGAGCGGCTCGAATCGTCGACGTCCGAGCCCTTTCCGATCGGCTCAATTCATTGGCACTGCGAAGAGATGTTGCATCCCTTTGCATTTTCTTTCGCATCTACCATGGGGAGTGCTCTGAGGAATTGTTCGGATTAATCCCAGCCGCCAAATTTCACGAACGCACATCGCGGCAGAACTCCCGATACCATCCACACCATCTGAATGATTGGCGGTCCTCCACTGTGCGATTTAGAAGATGTTTTCTTCCTCACACGACTTCCTTGTGGAATCGATTACCATCAGCGATTTTTTCGGACCGATACGACTTAGGGACCTTCAAGAAAAGAGCGTACTCCTTTTTAAAAGGCCGGCAACGCATCTGCAATTCCCTCCCTGGTGTTGCAGTTGTTCATGGGCGGCGGTAGTCACTTACCATCAGGTGAGCCGCATGCTCGTTTGCCCCATCTCCTTAAAAAAAAACCTTTAAACATTTAAGTATATTGTAAATTGTGACTCTTTTCAGTCTAGTAATATTATGTCAATTTGTTACTCTTTATTGATATTGAGCATACAGTTTACCCGACGGTATGTAGATACTGTGGCCAATTGCCAGCAACATCTTTTCTCCATTAAGAATTAAAATGCAGTTACATTGTCACCCACGAGGACTTAGTGAGATGCTTAGTTACTTCTAAATGGACTCCGGTTCTCCTCAATGATTGTGCGGAACCCAGCAGCAATTGCTGCTATTTTACGCTAGTATTCTGTAACAGCGTTGTCCTTCCTTATATACTAAGGCAATAAGATAAAAATATATAATTATTCGTTATTACTGTATCAAACTTTTCAAAGTAATCATCTTGAGCACGTATATAAATTTTTTCATATGGCTATACATGGATAGTACTTCTGACTAGTGTTTTTAGACACATTAAAAATCTAAGCAGCTAGTTTTTTTTTATAGGATCGGGTGACAAACGAGCACACAGTCCACCTGATGGTAAGTGGTTGCTGTGAGCTGTGACCCATAGACATCTACATCTATCCTCAATAAAGACTCAAGATGCAGATGCGTTGTCACCCGTGAGGACTAAGATTAAATGCCTCTTTTCCAGTAAAAAGGGTCTCCGGTTGTCTACACTAACCATACGAAACACAGCAGCGTTAAGCTGCTATTTTACGCTGGTTTTCTGTGAGAGCGTGGGCCTTCCCCGGTCGAGCCGACCCATTCGTGCTACAACCATAATATAGCTGCAGCATGGCTCTACCACGTAGAAAAATCTTAGTAATAGTGCATCTTATTTCCTGTCAGATCTTTTAGAGATTAGAAAAGCAGAAGCTTTTTGAATTTATACTTCTTTTGGGGCGTTTGGGAAAATTATTAAAGTGAATTTTTTACAATGCGCGCACACACCGACAGCTAAAAACGACATCATGAAGTTGTTACGATGCGCGCGCACACTGACACCTCAAAGCGACAACTTCATTGGGTAACTGTCTCTCAAGTTTTCGTCGGAACTGATAACTATATTTAAGCACACGCACACGCACACGGACACGCACACGCACACGGACACGCACACGCACACGCACACGCACACGCACACGCACACGCACACGCACACGCACACGCACACGCACACGCACACGCACACGCACACGCACACGCACACGCACACGCACACATACACGTACACGCAGACGCACACGCACACGCACACGCACACGCACACGCACACGCACACGCACACGCACACGCACACGCACACGCACACGCACACGCACACGCACACGCACACGCACACGCACACGCACACGCACACGCACACGCACACGCACACGCACACGCACACGCACACGCACACACACACACACACACACACACACACACACACACACGTATTTTAAATTATTTTTTGATTTTTGAAACCCACAAAATGCTAAGTCTAATAAAACATATATGGCGGGTGAGATATTAGAGCACGAACACATTAACATATTGAATTATAAAAAGCGAGTAGTAAGTGAATAAAGATTATTATTGTTATTAGTTATGCTACACAGAGTTATCTTGGTTCCAGAGAAGGTGCCGGATTCCTCACTGTGGTAACACCAAGCTGATCATACTTTTGGGGCACAAATGCCGTGTAGTGGCGGTGAAGAATAACCACTACCCTATATCTTCCCGTGGGTGTCGAAAAAGGCGACAAAGGGAAACAGGCAGGAGATGGGCAGCAGCATCTTCCTGATAATAGCCAAAATTACAATAAAAAAACTGCGGTTGCCAACCCGCTCGCCAAGCGTGGCAACTATGGCAAATACCCCCCAATGATTAGAGCAACAAACAGACGGCCCCCAGTCCCCGGCGGCCCCGCTATTCCTGGCTACGGTGGCGACCACGGTAATGGCGGGGCAGGGGGTGCTAAGAATCTCCGGTGGAGGTTCGGTTGCCACCTTAGACGACTCAACCTGGCAACGTACAACGCACGCACCCTGAGGACTGACGAGAAGATCGTGGAGTTAGAAGAAGAGATATTATAGGATTATCCGAAGGACACGGTAATCCTCGAATCCGGCAACTTGCTCTATCACCGGGAGGGCGACCATCTGTCTCAAGGAGGTGTCGAATTTGTCGTCCACAAGTCTCTCGTTAACAAAGTTGTAAAGATCGGGAGTGTGTCGACGGGGGTTGCGTACCTTATACTCAGAATCACCAAACGGTATTCGCTGAAGGTCATACAAGTTTACGCACCAACCTCGGCACACCCCGATGAGGAGGTGGAGGAAATGTATGAGGATATCTCTAGAGCCATGCATTCCTCCAAAATCCAATATACGGTGTTAATGGGATACTTCAATGCAAAACTAGGCACAAGAGAGAACGGTGAGCTGAAAGTAGGGAAATTTGGAATAGGGTAACGGAACCCAAGGGGCTAGCAGCTGGCCGACTTCATGGAGAAAGAGGGACTCTTTATGATGAACTCTTTCTTCCAGAAGCGGCCCCACAGGAAGTGAACCTGGTCGAGCCCCGACGGTTCCACAAAAAATGAGATTAACTTCATTATGACGACCAGACGACAACTGTTCAGTGATGTCTCCGTGATCGCGAGGGTGAAAACTGGTAGCGATCACCGAACGGTTAGAGGCACACTGAACCTAAACGTTAAGTTGGAGAGGTCTCGTCCAATGAAGTCAACGCTCCGTCCCCCTCGTGCTCTGTTCCAAAGTCCCGAAACCTTTCAGCTCGAGTTACAAAACCGTTTTCAGTGCCTAGAAGACTGCAATGACGTGGACGATATGAATAACAAGCTCGTGGAAACTGTCCATGCGGTCGTAGCTAAGTTCTGTAAGACCCGCCGCAGAAGAACACAAAAACTCTCCGACCACACTCTTAATCTCATGGCTTTTAGACGGGAGATGAAGCTATATTCTTCAACAGATTTGACTGCATACAGGCAACTGAACAGACAGATCTCCAAATGCATACGGCGGGACTTACGCAACTTCAATACAGCTTGTATTGAAGAAGCGATCGAGCGGAACCAAGGCTCCAAAGTCTTTGCCAGAGATCTGTTTGCCAGAAAGAGCCAACTGTCAAAGCTGAAGACCGAGTGTGGCAGCATCGTTTCCGGGGCACCTGAGATTATGAGTTAGATTGAGAGGTTCTATGGACAGCTGTACACGTCATCGTTGGAGCCACACGCAAGTGTGAGTAAAGATCCAAGAGCGAGTCTTATCCGACACTATTCCGAAGATATCCCGGACGTCAGTCTTAACGAGATTAGAATGGCTCTCCAGCATCTTAAAAACGGCAAGGCCCCAGGCGAGAATGGAATTACAGCGGAGTTTCTGAAAGCGGGTGGAAAACCGGTACTGGAAGTCCTTCAGAGGCTCCTTAATTCCGTCCTCCGTGGTGGCATTACACTGGAGGCGTGGAGCAGAAGTGCGCTGGTCTTGTTCTTCAAGAAAGGTGACAATGCTCTCTTGAAGAACTACAGACCAATTTCCCTTCTGAGCCGCGTCTACGTGCTGTTTTCGAGTCATTACGAATCGTCTCACATGCAGACTTGACGACTTCCAGCCTCCCGAACAAGCCGGTTTCAAAGGGCTTTAGCACCATAGACCACATACATACCCTTCGGCAAGTTATACAGAAGTCCGAAGAGTACATTTTGCTACTATGCCTGGCGTATGTGGACTATGAGAAAGCCTTTGATTCCGTCGAAATTTGGGCGGTGCTGCAGTCCCTTCAGCGGTGCCAAGTTGACTGTCGGTATATCGAAGTGCTGCAGTGCTTGTACAGTAGAGCTACGATGGCTATCCGAGTACAGAACCAGAGTACGAAACCTATCCAATTGCAGAGAGGTGTAAGACAGGGTGACGTTATATCTCCGAAACTCTTTATCGCTGCATTGGAAGACGTTTTCAAGCTTCTGAACTGGAAAGGATACGGTATTAACATCAATGGCGAGTACATCACTCACCTTCGATTTGCCGACGATATAGTCCTTATGGCAGAATCGCTGGAGGGCCTAAGCGCTATGCTCAATGACCTCAGTAGTGTCTCCCAACGGATAGGTCTTAAGATGAACATGGACAAAACAAAGATTATGTTAAATGTCCATGTCACACCTATGCCGGTAGTTGTTGGGAGCACTAAGCTCGAAGTTGTTGACGAGTATGTTTACCTGGGACAAATAGTCCGACTAGGTAAGTCCAACTTCGACCGAGAGGTCAATCGACAGATTCAACTCGGCTGGGCAGCGTTCGGGAAGCTACGACACATCTTCTCGTCAGACATACCTCAAAACCTTAAAACGAAATTGTACAACCAGTGCGTATTGCCAGTGATGACTTACGGAACTGAGACGTGGTCCTTCACTGCTGGCCGTATGAGGAAGCTCAAGGTCGCTCAGCGAGCTATGGAGAGGGCTATGCTCGGAGTTTCTCTGCGTGATAAACTTAGGAATGAGGATATCCGCAGTAGAACCAGAGTAACCGACATAGCCCAACGGATTAGTAAGCTAAAGTGGCAGTGGGCCGGCCATATAGCTCGAAGAACCGACAACCGATTAGGAAGAAAGGTTCTTGAGTGGCAGCCTCGTACCGGTAGGCGAAGTGTAGGGCGACCCCCCACGAGATGGAGTGACGACCTGGTAAGACATGCAGGAAGTCGATGGATGCAGGTGGCTCAGGACCGTGCTTTGTGGCATTCCTTGGGGGAGGCCTATGTTCAGCAGTGGACTTATGAAAGGCTGTAATGATGATGATGATGATGACAAACTGTCACATACCACTTGGAGTTAACCGTTCTTTAACCTTCTATCACAGTAGCAATATGATTCGACTTACAAAAACTGAGACGATCAGATTTTTCTGTACGCTTCGATCAAAGCCACATTTTAATGACTTTAGGTCATCTTCAAACAAAATAACTTAGATTGGACATTTGGAAAACCCCCGAAACAAAAAGAACTGATGATCTTGGCTTCACTCGGCTGAACCTATTTTGATAAAACATGTCCACCGCTAGAAAGCTTGCTTTTATATAAATAAACCGCACCCAAATTGGTTCACCCGTTTAATAGCTACGAAGCCACAGTCAGACACACATAGCGGTCAAACTTATAACACCTCTCTTTTTTCTTCGTGGGTTAATAAAAAAAGAGATAAACATAAAATTATATTTTCTAAAACCAAACATTACAGTTGCTATTTTTAACAATTTAAAAAATAAATAGTTGCCCGCACACAGTTTCATGTGTGACATATATTTTTCTACTGACTTCAGACAGGAGGAGGTTCTTAATTCGACTGTATGTTTTTTATGTGTGTTATCTCATAACTTTTTTCTGGGTTAACCGATTTCGATGATTCTTTTTTTATTTGAAAGCTGGTGCTTCACATATGGTCACATATAAATTTGATGAAGATCTGACAAATAGTTCTTGAGTTATTCTTAATAATTTATATTGAAGTCGGTTGTACAAAATTATTAATTTTAAATTATCTGTTTCGCTCTTGTGTTTGAGTAGAATGCGCGAAATCCAAAATTGCGTTAACTTAAAACTTGACCTTTCCATTCCATCATGTTGACACTCAATAAAATGAAATTCAATCGTAACGATAAAAACATTTCACTTGTCTCATTACGCGTCGATTTATGTGTTCTAACGTCGTTAGATATCTTTATAATGAGATATTGGAAAGGTTTAGATGAAACGGAATTTGATGTTCGTTTTATATTGACGTGAAATTGATACATAATATTTTCGTATTTGTGAAGGGAAATTGATATGGTTATATACCTTTGCAATTATTATAATTCGAAATGTGCAAAAATAAACTGAAAATTGGAACTGTAAGAATCACTCTTAACGACAAACGTACACACAGTCTACCTGATGGTAAGTGGACCGGATGGTACTATGGCTACATCTAATTTATAATTGATCTACATCGAAACAACATTGTGTTGCTATTTCAAGCTAATATTCTGTGCGATCGTGGTCCTTCCCCAGTTGAGTAGTCCCATTCATGGTACAACCATAATAGAGCTGCAGCGTAGCTCTACGATGTGCAGCGATAACACAATTAATATTCCTAATTTTTAACACACGCTACTGGATATCTATAGGCCATTTTGTAAATGCATCAACTGATAACCGAGAACAAGGGGATTGGTGGGGTAGGAGTATACAGCGCAGCACTCGCAATAGTCACACTGTTTCCCATCACTAGTCTGCGTGATTTGGGTATGGTATTTTGGAAATGATATGTCGATATTTTTGAATAATGTCTTCCAGACCGAAGTTCTATGATGAAGATCATCTAAGATGACGGTGCTAGCCGCAGGACAGGATTATAGTGTCCAAGTGTATGCGCTAGCACAGGTGCACTCTCTATTCCCTCACTCTCACAGTCGGACGGTAAGCCGGAGAGAGATCAGGCGGACCAACGAGACACCGCCAACTCCTGACCCCGGGCAGCTACTGAGGATTTCTTGAGCGAAAACTTAATACCTGTGTTTTTGGCCCGACCCAGGTTTCGAAACCGAGACCTTGTGAATAATAAACTAATGATTGTAAACGTGACTGCGAATGATCAGATACAACCACTAGAATAAAACTGACAGACGAACTGACAAACTGAAGACGTTTTAAGATTCTTATTAAAGTTATGAAACCGAAACAAAACTGCACGCATTAATAAAAACTTTGTCAAAGAAGTGAATTCATTCGTTAAAATTGTTTGAGAAAGCTTGCGCGCAATTTACAAGACATCTGTTTCATAATTATTCACGTAACTTTGTGTTTGCAAAGACTGGAAACTTTTCAAGTTTAAGCGAACAAGTTATTGTCTAAATATGATGTAGTGATGGCTGAATACATTTTTATGCATCAATGCCATTATGTGCGTAATAAACATAATTTTTGATAACATATGTGCGTAATAAACATAATTTTTGATAACATCTATTAGATAAATTTTTTTTTCAAATATATTTTTTTTTTACTTATTATAAGCCAGTACTTGACCATAAACCTAACTGATGGTAAGTGGTGATGAAGCCCTAGATGGTAAGTCGCAATATCTTAGCGTAACAAAGGCCGTTTCTCTCTCATCTTTAAGATGCCCAGATTGTATTCGGATGAAAGGATAGACGCCGGCAAATTATTCCACTAGTTTGCTCTCCTTTAGAAGAAATGATACCTCTATTATCATTTCAGATGTGTTGTCACCCCTGTGGACTAAGATGGAATACACATCGTTTCTAGTAAAAGTGGTCTCCGGTTCTCTCTCACTTGCAATATTAATGCTGCTTTTTCACATACATTAATGCTATAACAATATTAGATCATTTTGAAAATAAAATCAGGCAAGTGTATTAATGTAATTGCTTAAATTGGGCGTATTAAATTAGAAGCAAATACTGGGTTGACTGCTACCTCAGGGAGCACTCGAGTTAATTAGCCTTACAACTCATTAGCCCTAACTAACTACACTTAACGATAATAAATCTACAGTTATTTTCGTATAAAATAGGTTGCGGGTAGAAAATAAGTTTCTCGGATTACATCGGGAATATATTGGAAGGTTAATTATTAAAAATAATAATAACGTGAAAGCGGATGTTGGCAATAACACAGCGTACTGCATATACCTACAGTGTAAAGCAAAAACAGCTGGACCACACTGTAAGGCGATGCGTATACGTGGATACTTTTTGTCACCAACCCGGCACACCATCACAGGTAACCGTAGTCGCTGTGTCCGGTAGCGGCAATTGGACACAGTCGCCGGTTGCTACTTCTGGATACTGGTAACAATTCGCTGCTTGTTTTCCGTCAGTTTCGCCTTGGATGTCGATGGAGGAACATTACCCTTGCTTGTTGCGTTGATTACACGTTGACGTAGTCGTCATCGTCGTCAATATTTACAGGCAAATCAACCACGTCAATGACATCGCCGTACAATTGTAAGGAAATTTGCTTTAAGTTGTTTGTGTTTTCAACTGACAACTTAAAGTTTTCAGTTACCTACACCGAACACTTATTGATTGGCGCTCGGTATGTGTCAAGTGGAAGCAACTAGACACAAAAAGTGTCAGCGTCTGCGCAAGGAATGACCGATTTAATATTGATTATATGAAAATAAAATATGCATTGGTAGCTTGTATCACAGAAGACACAAAAGTGTCTAGGTTTGCGCACCGCCTAATATGTCCCCGTCACACATAGTAGTGTAACATGAGAGACGTAATTACATGATAACAAAAAAGTATGCAAACCAACAGCAACACTACTCATCTCATTGAAACATAGAGCAGCCTCTCTCCAATACCTTGCCTTTTTTTTTTATAGGAGAGGGGGCAAACGAACTTGCGGCTCACCTGATGGTAAGTGACTCCCGCCGCCCATGAACAACCGCAACACCAGGGGAATTGCAGATGCGTTGCCGGCCTTTTAAAAAGGAATAGGCTCTTTTCTTGAAGGTCCCTAAGTCGTATCGGTCCGGAAAAATCGCTGGTGGTAAACTATTCCACAAGGAAGTTGTGCGAGGAAGAAAACATCTTCTAAATCGCACAGTGGTGGACCGCCAATCATCCAGATGGTGTGGATGGTATCGGGAGTTCTGCCGCGATGTGCGTTCGTGAAATTTGGCGGCTGGGATTAATCCGAACAATTCCTCAGAGCACTCCCCATGGTAAATGCGAAAGAAAATGCTAAGAGATGCAACATCTCTTCGCAGTGTCAATGAGTCGAGCAGATCGGAAAGGACTCGGTCGTCGACGATTCGAGCCGCTCTGCGCTGGATGCGGTCAAGTGGAAGAAGCTGGCACTGGGGAGCCCCAGCCCAGAGATGGGAACAGTATTCCATGTGAGGCTGAACCTGCGCCTTGTAAAGTTGCAGGCGTTGAGCCGGCATGAAATACTGTCCCGCTCTGCTGAGCACGCCAAGCTTTTTAGAGGCCAATTTGGCCTTCTCTTCCAAGTGACCACGAAACTGCACGCTACTCGATATGTCGACGCCGAGGATTCTGATACTGGCTGAGGCAACAAGGGGAGTACCTTGAAACTGAGGAGATACGACAAAGGGGTTCTTTTTAGCGGTAAACGCGCAAACTTGTGTCTTCTGAGGATTAAATTGGACTAGATTTAGTCGCCCCCAATCCGAGACTTTGTTCAGCAAAGACTCGACTTCAGACACAAGTTTGTTCCGGTACTCAGCGACGTTTTCCCGAGAAATATTGGCACGGCCGGTGTATAGAGCATCACCAGTGCTGTCATCCGCATAGCAATGAATGCTACCAGCTTGCAACATATCATTGATATGCAGAAGAAACAGCGATGGTGATAGCATGCAGCCTTGTGGAACACCAGCGTTAATAGGCTTGTAGTCGGAGCATGCACCGTCTACAACGACCTTGATGCTCCGATCTGCAAGAAAGCTGGTGATCCAATTGCATAATTTCTCGGGAAGCCCATAGGAAGGGAGCTTCGAAAGAAGCGCTTTGTGCCAAACCCGATCGAAGGCCTTCGCAATGTCCAAACTAACGGCCAATGCCTCCCCCTTGGACTCTACTGCCAACGCCCATCTATGAGTTAAGTAGACCAGAAGATCACCAGCTGATCGACCCCGACGAAAACCGTACTGGCGGTCACTAATCAGCTGGTGATCCTCAAGGTACCGCATGAGGTGGCAGTTTACAACGGATTCCATTATTTTGGAGAACAAGGGGGTGATGGCGATAGGCCTGTAGTTGGACGGATCTGAGCGGTCGCCTTTTTTAGGGATCGGGTGGACAAAAGCTGTCTTCCATGATTTCGGGACTACGCCTAGGGAGTAGGAGTACCGGAAAAGACGCGTTAGAACCGGTGCCAACTCCGGAGCAACTGTCCTCAGCACAATTGGGGGGATTCCGTCAGGCCCACTCGACTTGTGGATGTCAAGGGAGAGGAGTGCTCTGCGAACCGAGCGCTGTGAGAATCGCACATCCGGCATGGAGCACTCACACCGCGGGATGGTCGGCGGTGTGTTCCCCCCGTCATCAACAGTCGAGTTGGACGCAAAAAGGGAGCCTAAAAGGTCGGCCTTCTCTTTTGCGTCGTGGGCCAGTGAGTCGTCCTCCCTGTGCAGAGATGGTAGTGATGGCTTACAGAAATTCCCTTGGACAGCCTTGGCGAGAGACCAGAATGCACGGGTTCCCGAAGGAAGGCGAACTAGTTTCTCGCCAATTCTGCCTATGTGCTCTGACTTTGCCTTGGCAGTAACTCTTTTGAAGGACCTGGAGGAGAAGTTATACTTCTTTTTGAGTGTGCTGGTGTTTACATCCCGAGTCACCGAAGCCGCAGCCCAGGCTTGATAACACTCCTGCTTACTGCGTAATGCAGTCTTACAGGAGCGACCAAACCAAGGCTGAGATCTGCCTCCGATGGGTACCACAGATGATGGAATAAATAGTTCCATTCCCTGTAGCACTACATCAGTGACAGAGTCAGCAACAGCGCTGGGATCATCCGGCGAGAAGCAAACCCGCCCCCATGGGTAGGAAGCAAAGAAAGACCGCATTCCGTCCCAATCCGCCGACCTGTTATGCCAAACACGGCGGCAACCTGCAGAACGCAACCGCGAGGGGAGCGTGAGTGGCACCACACTCCGGATCAGACAATGGTCCGAAGAGCCAAGAGGGGCATCGACGGAAACCTGATATCCGTCCGGATGAGAGGTCAGCAGAAGGTCCAACAGGGAAGGTGTATGATCCTCAACATCTGGAATCCGCGTAGGCGATGTAACCAGTTGTGTCAGACCATATGCCAAGGCAAAGTCATAAACAGATCTCCCCGCATGATCGGTTAAACGTGAACCGAGCCATTCGGCGTGGTGGGCGTTAAAATCGCCAAGGATCACGATCTCTGCGGATGGGACCTGTTGTAGCAAGGAATCTGTAGCCATTTGGACGTGGTCGATGAGTCGGTCTGTTTCGGCATTACCGCTATGGGACCTATAGAGGCACACGTAGACGCGCGGATGGTCGTCGCTGTCTACGCGTAGCCAAAGGATGGACAGGTCCGAACCTTCAAGACTGCCGAGGCGTCGAGAACAGATGTCCTCTCTGACATACACGCAAACTCCAGCCCGAGGCACAAAGGAGTGCTCCAATTTGTACCCCGGGTAGGAGAGATACGAAGTATCAGCCGGAGAGGACACCTGCGTCTCGGTCAGAAAGAGCAAGGCCGGCTTCGCCGTCTCAAGATGGTAGTGGACGGCGTTTAGGTTCGAGTGAAGTCCCCTGATGTTGCAGAAATTCACGTATAGCGTGGCAGGGGTCGCCTTGATCTTGTTGCTTAGTTTGCCCCGAGCAGTTATTGTGTTGAGCGGAATTTTGCCCCCCCCCAGAATACGCGGGGCAGCCTGAGCACCCACGCTCAGGAGTGGAATAGCATGGTCGTGGATGCTCAGCGAGGGATTCTCCAGGGGTACTGGTACCCTCCTGGGGTAGTTTATGACGTAATTCCGCTACCATGTTGATGGGGGGGGGGGGGAATTGGGCATCCGGTCACCTGTACTCACCAGACGAAACGCGGAAGCAGAGCTTCCACTTCACGCCGGTATTCTGTGAGGTCGTGGTACACTTGCCTGCACTAGAAGATTTACTACAACGAACAAAACCACGACACTGTCATTTTACGGGCCTTAGCGCTCGTAGCGTGACTTCAATCGTAGAATGACTTAGGCGGAATCTTTTGCGCACGATTTTTTTGCGCCTAATGCAAGGCTACCATCCGGAGGCGGGGGAGGAAGGTGGTGAATGCTCATAGCATACCACGCAGCCGCCTCCGTGGTTATGTGAGACTCACTAAGAAGTGCCTACCCACTAAACACCACCTGTGGGACTGGCTTTGGCCTGTATGGCTTTTCCGCCGTATCGGAAGCGAACCCCTTTAGCAAAAGGGTGCGCAGATTTTTGCGCACGGCGCCTAAAGTAAACTTTATACTGCACAAACGCGTGGGAGTTTCTCGATATACCCTCAATTTCACCTCGCCACCATCGATATGACACTCCGCTAGAGTGATGCAACCTCTCGCTCGCTCTCGATCCAACCAGCGTTTTATAGATGCGCCGTTAAGTTAACCGTAAAATTATAGTTGTCGCTCATATACTAAATAAATACATAGCACTAATGCATCCAAGTATGATCCCCGCCAACATTACCTATAATGTTTTTTTTACTTATTATAAACCAGTCTTGACTGGTGATACCACTGGTAGTAGCTGTTGATGAAACCCTAGATGGTAAATCGCGCTATCAAATGTTTTTAAGTCTTGCAGTAAAGATTTTTTTATAAAAAAAAATCTTTAAGGACTGTGTGCTCGTTTGTCACCCTACCCTATTAACAACCCATGACGAACAAGCACACAATCCACCTGATGGTAAGTGGTCTCTGTGACCCATAGACTGTACTTCACCACAGTAATGGGGGACGCCATTATACGATATAGTATTATTTGCTGACGATACCTCATTAATTTCAAACTCAAAAGGCAGTTAATTAATTATGACGATGTAAATAATGCTCTATCGAAAGTGGTACATTGGTTTAACGCCAAAAATATGCTCTTAAACGGCAATAAGACAAAGTGTATTAAATTTACAATACCTAATATGTAATACATTCGAACACCAATGTGCTGTTAAATGGGGAGGAGTTGAGTCTTGTGGATACCACTGTTTTTCTCGGTATTACTGTTGACGCGAAACTTCAATGGGCCCCCTATATATCTAAATTAGCAAGCAGACTTAGTTCTCCAGCATATGCCGTAAGAAAGATTAGAAGTCTCACAGATGTTGAGACAGCTAGATTAGTGTATTTTAGTTACTTTCATAGCGTAATGTCTTATGGAATTTCACATCTGTCCTCAATAAAGAATCAAAATGCAGATGAGTTGTCACCCGTGAGGACTAAGATTGAATGCCTCTTTTCCAGTAAAAAGGGTCTCCGGTTCTCTACACTCACCATACTAAACGCAGCAGTGATAAACTGCTATTTTACGCTAGTGTTCTGTGAGAGCGTGGTACTTCTTTGGTCGAGTCGACCCATTCGTGCTACAACTATACTAATATAGCTGCAGCATGGCTCTACACTGTAATCAGACGGAAACACAGACGCCAGCAGCTTATCCTACATCTTTGTGTACGGATTACAAAACACAGAGCAAACCGTTTGGTTTGCTCTGTGTTTTGTAATTTTGAATGTCGACAACAATGGGGTGAAGATCCGCCGACCGCCCGGTTGTCCGATAATGAAAAGGGATGGGGAGGGAGGAATTAAAGCATGTAATTCTTGGGCACACTCCGAAATGCGTCCTACAAAATACCGACCTGCTTCGGCTGGCTTCTCTGCGCTTGTGTTGAGCTGACAAGATTAGTTCCAACTGATTTACTACGTGCTCGGTGGTGAACGAAAACCCGTATCTCTGAGTTATAATATATTTCGAGGTCATCTGTGCTGAAACCCTTATACTATATTATATATTATAGTTATACTAACTGCTATATAATTATTTTTGAAATTAAAGTCCAGCAGTGTAACGTGTAAAGGCTGTTTTTCCTTATTTTTCCCTTTTACATCTCATCTGAGCGGTTGTTGGTCTTTGATAGGATTTGATACGTGGTAGAGTCATGCTGCAGATATATCAGTAGTATACTTGTAGCACGAATGGGTCGGCTCGACCGGGGATGGACCTTAACGCTGCTGTGTTTCGTATGGTGAGTGTAGAGAACCGGAGACACCCATTTACTGGAAACAAGGCATTCTATCTTAGTCCTGAAGGGTGACAACGCATCTGCATTTTGATTCGGAGTTGAGGATGGATGTAGATGTCTATGGGATACAGCAACTACTTACCGGTAGGTGGACTGTGTACTCTTTTTTCACCATTATCCTATAGAAATAAAACAGGCAGTCAGCGTTCTTGGCACAATACCACGTGGAATACGACTGTATTATAATTTAAGTTTTTTTTTTAGTTTTTTTTTATAGTTATGGTTTTTTAATATTTTATATATTTCAATGTAATGTTAATAATTAAATAAATACGATTGAAGTGCAAAGTCCGACACTGCCAGCTCTTTTGAAGTAGGAATATTTGTTCAAGTTTTCCTCCAATTAACCGCATAAAGTACTTAATATTTATTGATATTGGTCGAAATGGCGTCGTAAGCTATTACGGAAACATTTCTACAAATAAAGTTTGGTCTGTATTTTTTCTTCTTTCAAAGCAGTGGAAATTGGATATTGATTGAATATTAGACAGAAACAAATATTTGCCCTTATATTAATAAAAAAAAAGTAATGCAAATTTGGATTCAAGTAAGGGGGCGTCCATTAATTACGTGAGTTGTTAAGGGGGGAGAGATTCGGCAAGAATTACGTAATTTTTTTACGAGAAATATGGGTTAAATTGAGTAAAATAATTACGACACATCTTCTCGTCAGGTATACCTCAAAACCTGAAAACGAGATTGTACAACCAGTGCGTATTGCCAGTGATGACTTATGGATCTGAGACGTCGTCCTTCACTGCTGGCCGTATGATGACGCTCAAGGTCGCTGGAGAGGGCTATGCTTGGGGTTTCTCTGCGTGATAAACTTAAAAATGAGGATATCCTCAGTAGAACTAGAGTGTCCAACTCAGCTCAAAGGATTGGTAAGCTGTAGTGGCAATGGGCCAGACATATAGCTCGAAGAACCGGTGGGGAAAAAAGGTTCTCGAGTGGCAACCTCGTAACGTAGGGGAAGTGTAGTCCCCCCACTAGATGGAGTGACGACATGGTAAGACATGCAGGAAGTCAATGTATGCATGTGGTTCAGGACCGTGCTTTGTGTCATTCCATGGGGGAGGCCTATGTTCAGCAGTAGACTTGTGACGGGCTGTAATAATGATGATGATGATGATGATTCTGTGAGATCGTTGTCTTTCCCTGGTCGAGCCGACCCATTCCTGCTAAAACTATACTACTGATATAACTGCAGTATGGCTCTACCACGTAAAGTCATAGAAGTTAGTAAGATAAACTATTAATTTTCCATTAAACTTAGTGGATCTTTTGAAACCAACAATAGTAGGCAACTCTAAACAGTTCTATGAACTCAAGCAAGATTTATACAAGCGCCCAACTTTAGAATACCAAGCTTTGATAGTTATGCCTTCCTGAAGTATATCTTTGAGGAAATTTTCTAGCGTCAGCTTTATCCCCATTTAACTAGGTGGTATGTTTTTTAACTTCCCGCTTTGAAAATTAATAATTTTCTTCGTGCGTGCGTGACTACGTACGTGCGAGCGTACGAATCAACCGATCGACATGGGCGACTCGACGTTCCATAGTGTTCATGAGACTTCGAGCTGATTAGATTTTCAAGTCAATCGATCAAGCCGTTTCAAAGATTTCAAAAAATAAAATCAAAAAAAAACTAAATAGACTTTTGAGCGTTGCGTTCGAAAATAAGCAGGAATTTCCAGGTATGGCCTGCAGGGTGAACAGTATTTTTTCTTTTAGAGTTTGTTTGCGTTGGTATCTCCTTCCTCTTCTCTGTTTTTGCTGGCAAATAGCAGTGTACCCACCGCTATGTCCCAACTTGAAGGTAAGAAGGAAGGAAGGTATCCCGTAAGACCTAAGGTAGACTTGACAACAGTATCAAAGTCTCGTATCAAAATGGACAGATTTTTTATAACCTTCATTAAAGTACAACTTAGTGTTTGAAAAGATTTTTAAAGACAACTTTTTCAAAGAATCTCATTAAAGTTTGCTTTAATTTTTCTAAAGGGACAAGAAAACGACAAGAAAGAAGTTTAACCAATATCTTTTTTCCTCAACTTAACTTTGTTGAATTTAAAACTGTATAAAAATAATCTCGGAATGAAGTAAGTAAAAGTCGAGGTCCAATTCTATAATATTTAAAGTAGAAAGTCTTGTTTCAGTTTCTCTAATTGACCGATTAAAGTATTTTTTTAGAAGTTTATTGGCTTTTCGGGTTTTAGCTTTACTAATGCGGTTGCTATCTGGCATTAATTTTCCTTTCTATTTACTACAAAAGTACTATTCTATTTATTACAAAAGAATTGTTCCTTTATCAAAGAAGTTAGTTAAATTAAAAATATAAGTTCTTAGAGCTTCCAAGCAGTCATAATAAATATTAAAGATATATTCACAAAGGTCTCGATATTTCTAGATTTCATTTATTTATATAATAGAGTCAAGTAGAAGTTTGGTTTTAATCTACTTCATCATCATCATTATCATTACAGCCCATCACAAGTCGATTACTGAACCCGAGGAATGCCACAAAGCATGGTCCTGTGTCACATGGATCCATCGACTTCCTCTCTTCTCTTCCTTGATCTACTTATAGTCGATGATATGTTTAGGACAAATCGTCCGACTAGGTAAGTCCGACTTCGACCGAGAGTTGCATTGACGAATCCAACACGGTTGGACAGCGTTCGGGAGATTCTGACACATCTTCTCGTCACGTCATAACTCAAAACTTAAAAAGTTTAGAAATTGTAGGTGTTTACGGCCTACGGCTGCTCTCTTAAAGGATCAGACCTTCAGGGGCCCATGAGCTGAAGACCTCCCGAGCAGACGTAGGTCGGGCCTCCTAAGGCCACGTGGAATCTCTCTAATTACACTAAAATATATGGGGGAGCGTTATACTACGGCCAGTCGACCGGAAGGAATTTGGTGGAGTTCACTTACCTCGATCCAAGACGACTGGTCCCTCCGGAGTCGGTCAGGTCGCATGTAGTTGTGTAGTGCAAGGGAAAGAATGGTGATGTGGTGTGTATCTGGGTGTGACTGATGGTGATTAAACCTGGACCTTAGCCGTCGGCAGCAGCCCGAGCGTCGACACCGCTCCGGGAAGCTCTCCAGTAGGAATGCGCGTCACAAATCCTAGACCGTATATTTACGGGCCGCACCTAATTATTCCGAGTTCCCTAACAGAACGGACCGCGTGCTCACGTCAGCACCGATTATGGACGATTGACGCGCTTGCGACCCGCGCGCCACTGCCACGCTCGGAAGAACTTCAGACCGGAATCGCGCCGAGCCGAGTGACATCTGTTGTCGATTCCGACAACAGAGTTTTGCGCGAACAAACCCCCGTCCCGGACATAAGGATTTAGGTCCGCGAGCAAACCGGTCAGCGGGACAAGGTCGAGACTGCAAGTTGCAAGACCGAATCTACAACCAAACTGGGCCACCTTAGGCAATCCATTAGGTCTTGCAACCATAATCAACGCCTCAAAGATATCCCTAATGTGGCAAGCCGGAGGGTCAGCCTCCACTGGATGCCCCTCCTGGGCATCGCAGCACTTTAATAAGTCCTGTACTGGACAGAAGTCCGACGACCTCTTTCAAACACCCATCTGTGCCCCTATGACTAGTTCCGCAATCTGACCGGATCAGCTCTGCAAACAGCGACGCTACACGAAGCTGCCCAGACAAATTTTGTGCCGGCAGTTGCTTCATTGCAGAGCGCACCCACAAATTGCACATGAACGTCATCTGTGGAGAGCCAAACGAAACGCACAGATAGTCCCTAGTATGAATTTTCAACAAGTAGGCCTAGCCAGGCCACCCACCATATTATCATTTACTAAAATAGTGCGGCAGCTGATTTCAATCTGATAATCTCCAAAACTAGCTAGCCTGTTAGACAAGTAGTCCTATGCTCATATTTCAACTAATTTTTCAAAAGCATCAATGTTCAACTACAGAATTAATTCAACCAAATTAATAACCGATGCGCATAGGTCAACTTGCAAATTAAACAAAACAACAACGTAAGGGACAGCCCTACTTCTTCGCAAAGCAAAATGATTAAACACTATCATAAACATAAACATAATTTTTCAAATAGTGCGCCATTCAATTTCCTTTCAGCAAACAGACGCAACGATCAAATACAGTGATTAAATATATGTACAAAACACATGCAGTAGCATTTAAAAGAGTAGATTAAATTCAATCCTTTTAATTTAAACCGCTACAAATAGGAAAATTTCGCGGAAAGCTCAAAGCATTTTTTAATTTTAATTCAAAGTATTTTTTAACTAAGTGCTCGACCAAACCAAATCTAATACCCCTTGACAGCGTGATTCAACGCTCCAGAGGGGCCCTAATCTTCCCACCACCAAGGGGAGGCCACATGGCGTGAACCCGAGATCGCTAACAGTCGCCACTCGGGTTGTACGCCTTCACTGAGGCCGTCGGCAACAGAACATCCCGACAAATGGAATGTTGACGGCTTAAGGCTCAGTGGAGGTGGCCGTGGTGGGAGCTAAGGCGGCAGCTAGCCAGGGCCGCCTCCATCAAATGGGGAACAGTGGTACACCAGTCGCGGCCACTCAGCTAACGGGAGTAAGAAGGGCCCAGCGGACCGATGAGTGGCCGTGAAGTTCCTCTCCACACGCTTAGGGGGGGTGATGACACCCCCGCCCCTGGGGGAATTACCCCCCGACCGGTCGGGGGAGGGACCCCTTTCAAACTTAGAGGCCCGGTGGCTGGCCGGCGGGCGCCGAGAGTCACCCAGCAGAGGGCGTGGCTGAGCGCCCCCGCCCGTGGGGATCGAGGGCCTGGAAGAGCCCCGAGAGGATACGCCGTTCGCACCCAGGCACAAAACGGCATGATGATTGCCCTGGCAATGCAGACAGGGCCGCCGATGCGGACAGTCTCGCTGGAGGTGTCCTCCCAAACATGAACAGCACCAGCGGCGCTCCTTGGCGATAGTTCGCCTCGCCGAAACCGGCTTACCTAATAATTTCGGGCACGACGTTACCCGGTGATCAGATGCTCGACAATAGGAGCAGGGGGGGGGGGGTTGACGACGACTTGCCTGGCGGGTTCAGCCTCTCACTGGGCACGTCTCGTAAGTCGTCAACGGTGCCCGCCGCGTTCTCGATCTGCCGGCACTGCTCCTCCAAAAACCGCAGCAGGTCATAGAAGGGCGGAATATAGGAGGCCTCGTCCCCGCCGTACCTCTCCTCAAAATGGATTCGAAGGTCGAGAGGTAGACGGGACAGCACGATGCGGAGCAACAAGAAGGCCCATTCGCCCACTGGTAAATCCAGCCGCCTTAACGTATCACAGGCCACCAAGACCGGATCCAACAGGTCCGGACGCAGTCTGGCTCGGTCACCAAGCAGCGGGAGGCTCAGAAGCCGCTTAACCTGTTCGTCCGCAATTCGCCGGACGTTGGCGTATCTTCTGGCTAGGAGGTCCCGAGCAGTCTGGTAGGCGCCGTCCGACAATCTTAAGTGGCCGACGACGCCCAGGGCCTCCCCCTCCAGTAAGGCCAGGAGGTACACCATCTTTTGGCTCGGGGTCAAGTCACTCCGGGCGTCCACTAGGCTGTCGAAAAGACCAACGAAGGTCAGCCATTCGGAAAGGACCCCGGAGAACTTTGGCAGGTCCAGAGTTGGGAGTCGTCCCAACAGCTCCGGCTGAAGCTGCTTCAGAGAGGACTCGGACAGGTCACTCATCCGAGCGTCACGCGCCTCCTCGGCATACCTGCCTTCAGCCTCGATCAACTCGTCCGTGAGCCACAAGAACTGCTCATAGTCCGCGAAGCAGGAGTCCAGGACTCCCTTCTCCACATCCGAATCCTCGAGCTCAGCGTAAGCCTCCTCCACTGCGGCCCTTCGAGCATCCACCTGCTCGAACCGCTTCATCAAGTTATGGACCCTATCCGGTCGACCTATCAAAGCATGGGCGCTTGTGGCCCAGCGTAGCTCAGTCCGCAAACAACGGATCAGTAGCTTGGGCGATGTCATCACTATTAAATGCAAATTACGACGCGGCTGGTACAGATTACAAAGATAACAAACAAAAAATACAACAAAAATTAACAGTTAATAAATGCAGTTCCTATCAAATCGCGTTGAATAGAAATTACACAAATACGAATTACTACGTATCAACCAAATACAAGTTAGCACAAAAGAAAAGGCACAAATCAAATTAACAAATAACAAATACTAGTGCGATCAAATCAAGTTAAATTCAAATGGCGCAAATACCAGTACTACTCTTTAGTTCAAATACAACTTACAGTATAAACGAAGATACACATCACGGTCGATCAACAAAAAATGCCTAGCTCGGAAATCGACCCTTCGATAAGTAATCCACTACAACTATCCGAAAACGATAATTAACCGATTACGTAAAAATAACCATCTATCTACATGACGTATGTCTCTAGAAAACTCCCGCTTGCGCAACCTAGGGCGCGGCTTTTCAAATCTACCCACTAACCAAAAAAAGGCAAGCAACAAAGAACAAAGGGGAATAATTCTATCATTACGAACAAAAAAAATATTTTTACGTATTACGGACGGGCGTGATTGTAGATACAAATTAAACCAATCAAACCAACGCTCCCTGCCACCAGAATTGTTTAATGTTTATCAAACACTATGGTCGGGATCGACCTGGGAATCGAACCCGGAACCGCGCTCTGCTACCAGTTTGTTTACGGCCTACGGCTGCTCTCTTAAAGGATCAGACCTTCAGGGGCCCATGAGCTGAAGACCTCCCGAGCAGACGTAGGTCGGGCCTCCTAAGGCCACGTGGAATCTCTCTAATTACACTAAAATATATGGGGGAGCGTTATACTACGGCCAGTCGACCGGAAGGAATTTGGTGGAGTTCACTTACCTCGATCCAAGACGACTGGTCCCTCCGGAGTCGGTCAGGTCGCATGTAGTTGTGTAGTGCAAGGGAAAGAATGGTGATGTGGTGTGTATCTGGGTGTGACTGATGGTGATTAAACCTGGACCTTAGCCGTCGGCAGCAGCCCGAGCGTCGACACCGCTACAATTTGAGGGGGCCTTTCGAGGTTATCCACAGTCACTTTCTTGGTTCACCACGATGACAGTCACTTAACTCTATCGTACGATTAACTAGCTTACAGAAGCCACTAACTATCGCGGGGTATAAGGTTACCGCACAAAACACGCCCGGAGTTTCTGGGTCAAAGGTCACTACCGTTTCGCGTGGCAACAGTTAGTTCTAAATACCGAGGCCGCACTAGCTTATATTGTCGAATGCACTTATGCAGGTTCTGAGTCAGACACAATAAGTCCCGGGAAGCTCTCCAGTAGGAATGCGCGTCACAAATCCTAGACCGTATATTTACGGGCCGCACGGACCGCGTGCTCACGTCAGCACCGATTATGGACGATTGACGCGCTTGCGACCCGCGCGCCACTGCCACGCTCGGAAGAACTTCAGACCGGAATCGCGCCGAGCCGAGTGACATCTGTTGTCGATTCCGACAACAGAGTTTTGCGCGAACAGTAGGTGTTGCCAGTGACGATAAATGGATATGAAACGTAGTCCTTCATTAGCGGTCGTATGAAGTAACTTAAGAAACTTAAGACTCAACGAGCACGGGGAGGACATTGCTCAGACATACTCTGCATGATAAACATAGAAATTACGATGTTTTCAGTAGAACGAGAGTAACCGACAATGCCAAACGGATCAGTAAGTTGAAGTGGCAACGGGCCGGACATATAGCTCGAATAAACCACAACCGATGGGGAAAAAGGTCCTCGAGCGGCAACCTCGCACTGTAAGTGAAATGTACGGTCACTCTATACTACTAACGACCTGGTAAGAGATGCAGAAAATCTAAAGTTGCTCAGGCTCCATGTTTTATGGAGTTACTTGGCGGAGGCCTATTATCAGCAGTCTCCCGTGATCATGGGTACTGTAAAGCATCCGAAACGACGGTAAAAAATAAGTAAACTTAAACGCGATACAATCCTTAAAAATAGTTTTATTTATGTGGGCTTTTGTAGAGAAAAAATATGTAATTAAGGTATAGATTAGTATTTAATACAAAAAAACCTTATGCTGCCACCCATAGTGAGAGAAAGGGTAACATTATTGCTGTTTCCTTAATACCATTGTTATACGTGGTAGAGCCATGCTGTAGTTATATTATGGTTGTAGCACGAATGGGTCGGCTCGACCGGGGAAGGACCACGATCTCACAGAATACCAGCGTAAAATAGCAGCTTAACGCTGCTGTGTTTCGTTTGGTGAGTGTAGAGAACCGGAGACCCTTTTTACTGGAAACGAGGCATTCCATCTTAGTTCTCACTGGTGACAACGCATCTATATTTTTATTCTTAATCGAGGATAGATGTAGATGTCTATGGGCTACAGCAACCACTCACCATCAGGTGAACTGTGTGCTCGTTTGTCACCCTTATCCTATAAAATAAAAAAAATACCAATATTAATTTCACTTCAACGAATGCCAATAAGTATTTTCTCTGTCAATTTGACGATACCTTAAACACTTTAAAATACGAAGCGGATCGATTCTACATACCATATCTTTCATACGACATCTTACATATATATCTATAAAATATAGATAAATATATATTTAAGATGGTTTAAAAACTTACAAATTGCTGTGGATTTTGTTAAATAAAGAATTAAATCAATATATAATAATTTAATAAATAAAACTTTATTTGTACATCGACAGCATTCCACATAACTAAGCTAATGTTAATCACGTAACTTTCGAGATTCTGCGAATTGTTCATACATACTTTAAGTTTGCCAGAATTAATAATTCTACACGAAGAATAAGCGTAGTAGGGGAATGTTTTCTAATACTTAATAATTATTTTAATTGGATTTTGAATACAACCACTTTAAATTTTAATTACATTTTAAGTTATCAACTTCAAGATCCAAAAAGTAGGAAAAAATTAAGAAAAATGTACAGAAAAAAGTCTGCTTTTAGCTGCAGGACTGCTCGCTTCCTCATTCTGAAAAAGGAATTATTATAATTTTATAGGAATTTATAATTCATTAATCAACTCATTTAGAGCATTTAGACAAATGGAAACATTTTTCTAAATTAACTTTTTTTAAATTTTTATTTTACTATGGTTGGCGGCATAAGACATTTTCTCTTAAAATAATTACTTTATATAAATGAAAAGTTAAAATACTTTAACCGTTGTGAAATAGAACAACAGACTACTAATACAAAAAGGATATTTTTTTTATCATTCTTCAGTTACTATACTACATTAAGATATGCACATAAATATTTCACAAACTTATGCTGTGGCAAAAAGACACTAAAATAACTGCGAAATTTTTCTCAAACATATTCCTGCAACAAAATGTACGCATTTAAGTCTTAAATATTTAAAACTAACCTCTTTTAGCATTCCAAATAAAACAAACGTTTTATTAAGTGAACTAGAGGAGCCATCTAGAACGATCCACTTCGTATTTTAAAGTGGAAATCCTTGTTCAAGTTGTCCTCGAACTGTCGGAGGAAATTCTTATTGGCGTGCTTTAAAATAACTTTAATATTTATATAAAATAAAGAGAAAGATAGTTAAAATATAGTAACTGTTCGCCACGCAATGGCGGTGTAAGATATACTATCCCATATCTCCCGTGGGTATCGTAAGAGGCCAAAGAGGGACGCTGAAACAGTAGATAGCAGCATATACCTGTCAACTATTGTCTATAACTATACAATTTATGAGAGAGACGTATGTTCGGCAGTGGACTTTTATAGGCCGTAATAGATAATAGAAGTAATAGAGAAAACGCGAAGTATCTGTATCGCTGCTTTAGAGCGTGTTGGCGGTTTCGTTTTTAACTCCTGACGCATAAAGAGGGGTTTTATAAGTTTGTGTGTGTGTGTGATGTGTCTGTCTGTTGGTTTGTCTGTGGCACCGTAGGTCTTAAACCGGTAAACCGGTTTGGTTGCGGTATTTTTTTATTTAAAAGCAGGTTACCAGCGGTAGTTCTTAGACATATTTCATCAAAATAGGTTCAGCCGTTTAAGGTCATCAGCTGTTTTGTTAGGTTTCTTTTTGGGAGTTTTTAAATTTTTGAATTTGAGTAATTTCTTTCCAAAATTGCAATCAACATTTCTATTGATATCAGCATCAGGGACAAAACGCCTAGTAGTCGAAATACTGCGGCCGACCCTGAATTCTAACTACAGCCATCAGTTGTGCAAAAAAAAGTTTTTGGGTTTGTTTGAGATGTAATTGCATCCGTGTTTTGACACCGAATCGTAAACTGCCTCCGATTTTCTACCGACTTCAAAAAGGAGAAGGTACTCAATTCGACTTGGTGTTTTTTTTTTGTGTGTTATCTCATAACTTTTTTCTGGATGAACCGACTTTGATGATGATTTTTATTTAAAAGCTGGTGATTCTCGTGTGGTCTATAATAAATTTGGTCAAGGTTTGACCAATAGATTTGAGTTATTCTTAATAATTTATATTGAAGTCGGTTGTACAAAATTTTTAATTTTAAATTATGTCTAAAGCATTACATCGGACTCGGGTAAGTTAGGTACGCTACCTACTCATAGGTACTGATGTGTTTTCGCGTACAATTGTGACACTCTTATATCTCATGCACAGTAGATATTCCACCAGGGTATCATCGATTAATCAATCATCGATTGATCATCATCATTACAACCCTTCACAACTCCACCGTTGAACATAGGCCTCCCCCAAGGAACGCCACAAATCACGGTCCTGATCCATGTGCATCCATTGACCTAGTGTGTGTCTTACCAGGCCGTCACTCCATCTAGTAGGGGGACGCCCTGCACTTCACTTGCCGGTACGAGACTGCCACTCGAGAACCTTTCTTCTCCATCGGTTGTCGGATCTTTGGATCATCGAAGTTTTATTTCATACGTTTCACTGATGGTGGTAGTCTTTTCTCACTCCGGAGATGGTTTTAAGGCAGAGAAGAATCTGCCATGGTTTTAAATTTCCGAGTGATTTCTAAGCAATTTTATACGTTGAAGAGCCACGCTGCAGCTATTATATAGATATTATGGTTGTAGCACGAATGGGTCGCCTCGACCGGGGTAGGACAACACTCTCACAGAATACCAGCGTCAAATAGCAGCTTATTGCTGCTGTGTTTCGTATGGTGAGCGTAGAGGGCCGGATACACTTTTCACTGGAAACGAGGCATTTCATCTTAGTCCTTATAACAGATTGATAGAAAAATGCAGATTTTGATTCGTAATCGAGGACAGATATAGATGTATATGGGCCACAGCATTCACTTGCCATCATATGAACTGTGTGCTCTTTTGTCACCCTAAATGTATAAAAAAACATGAAGGTTTCCTCATTACATGTGCCGCCGAACATGCGGTAAATTAACTCTTAAAATTTCAACTGAAAATTTCAGTGGTGCAGTCATCGAAATCGGTTTGCTCGCACAATGTGAAATTTAAAGCTAGTACTTATGCCCAGAGCTACCATGGCGAAATGAGTCATCATTCGTTTTAATTTAAAAACATTCAAAATCTTATTTAATACCTATGATTGACAATACCTTACTACACAGCTTATTCCAAATTCTCCAGCCATTAAAGGCATCAACCCTTTTAGCTTTAACCATTAACTTAGCGGCGCCCTCTTGGGTCACATTTGGTTGACATCTAACCTCACGCTCAAATGGCTGCCATTCTGTAGCCAATAAAATTAAGTATAGAAATTATTATACCCGTGTTTACAGTTTTGCATTCCGATTTTATTTAGGATTAACGAATACCTGGCGTCTGCTACTACGGTAGAAAAAGAAGTATATTTTGTTTATTTTATTTTATTTTATTTTTATTTATTTAAAAGGACAACCAACAAGATGAACACTAATAACGTATTGTACACTAATAACGTAATAAGTAAATGTATTAAGATGGATTATATGTTTTTATCATTGCTATCATAATAATAATAACAGTCTATCACAAGTCCACTACTAAACATAGATTCCTACCAGAAATAACACACGGTCCAGAAAAAAAACACGGTCCTGAGTCACCTGCATCCATTGACTTCCTGCTTCTCTATTAGGCTGTTACCCTATTTAGCACTTCAGTTAACTGATTCGTTGGGCTATTTATGTTAGTCTGGTTCTACTACGGATATACTTTTTAATTTTACATTTGAAATGTATTCAAGAACCGATGTAGCTGAATAGCTAAGTGCTCGTTCTAAATTACACAGTACGCGTGCAACTCTGGTTCGATTCCCGTCGGCACCAATGAAATTATTACTTGCAAATTTAAGTACTGAATTAACACGTGCTCAGCGGTGAAGGAAAACATCGTTAAAAACCGGTTAAACAAAAAATATTTCAAAGACATATGAAGCTTACTAACAGGCATAGGGGCAACGCGGCAGAATTTTCTTTGCTCTATAATTTTCTCAACAATAAGAGGAGGCCTGTGCCTAGCAGTGGGGCACATATTCAATTTAATCAATATTATTTATATTAATATTACATATTCAAACAATACTTAGCAATTACAGAGTGACCACCACCAGCAAACAATTCCAAGGTTACACAATCGCAATACTGCTCTTCGTAGCCGGTTTCCCTTACTATTCAATAGCAGTTCGCTTTTAGGTTCACGCATTATACACGGAGTAAATATTTTGGAAGGGTTAAAGGTCAGTTTAAAGTTATAAGACGAGGGTTTCGAAGTAAAAACCACATGCGTAAAGAAACCGACGTCATGTGGTAAATACAGTAGAAATATGACAAAACAAGCAGTTAAAAAAAGAGGCAGTCTCTTTTTTTTTAACTGTTGATTACAACAACAAAGTCCAGGCAGATAATAAGGACTGCTGACAGAAGTGAAAAAGTTAAGAGAAATTGTGCATATGGATCACCTCCATATGCACAATTTCTCGGGAAGCCCATAGGAAGGAAGCTTCGAAAGAAGCGCTTTGTGTAAGACCCGATCGAAGGCCTTCGCTATGTCCATAATAACGGCCAATGCCTTCCCCTTGGACTCTACTGCCTCCGCCCATCTATGAGTCAGATAGACTAGAAGATCACAAGCTGATCGACCTCGACGAAAACCGTACTGGCGGTCCAAATCAGCTGGTGATCCTCAAGGTACCTCATGAGCTGGCAGTTTATAATGGATTCCATTATTTTGGAGAACAAGGAGGTGATGGCAATAGGCCTGAAGTTGGACGGGTCTGAGCGGTCGCCTTTTTTAGGGATTGGGTGGACCAAAGCTGTCTTCCATGAATTCGGGACTACGCCTTGGGAGTAGGAGTACCGGAAAAGACGCGTTAAAACCGGTGCCAACTCCGGAGCACACGTCTTCAGCACAATTGGAGGGACTCCATCGGGCCCACTCGACTTGCTGACGTCCAGGGAGAAGAGCGCTTTGCGAACCGAGCGCTGTGTAAACCGCACATCCGGCATGGAGCACTCACATCGCGGGATGGTCGGCGGTGTGTTCCCCCCGTCATCAAGAATCGAGTTGGACGCAAAAAGAGATCTCAACAGATCGGCTTTCTCCTTTGCGGCATGGGCCAGTGAGTCGTCCTCTCTGTGCAGAGATGGAAGAGATGGATGACAGAAGTTCCCTTGGACAGCCTTGGCGAGAGACCAGAATGCACGGGTTCCCGAAGGAAGGCGAACTAGCTTGTCGCCATTTCTGCCGATGTGCTCAGACCTTGCCTTGGCAATGACGCTTTTGAAGGACCTGGAGGCGGAATTATACTTCTTTTTAAGTGCGCTGGTGTTCATCATGGTGTTGACATCCCGAGACGTTGATGCGTCAGCCCAGGCCCAGTAGCACTCGTGCTTATAGCGTGATGCTATTTTACAGGAGCGACCAAACCATGGCTGGGATCTGCCTCCGATGGGCACCACAGAGGATGGAATAAAAAGTTCCATACCCTGAAGTACCACATCAGCAACAGAATCGGCAACAACGCTGGGATCTTCCGGCGAGAAGCAAACCCGCCCCCAAGGGTAGGATGCAAAAACAGACCGCATCCCGTCCCAATCAGCTGACTTATAGTGCCAAACACGGCGGCAAGCTGCAGATCGCAACTGCGATTAGAGCGTGAGTGGCACCGTACTCCGGATCAGACAATGGTCCGAAGAGCCCAGAGGGGCATCGACGGAGACCTGATATCCGTCCGGATGAGAGGTCAGCAGAAGGTCCAATAGGGAAGGTACATGGTCTTCCACATCTGGGATCCGCGTAGGCGAAGTAACTAGTTGTGTTAGACCATATGCCAAAGCAAAGTCATAGACAGATCTACCCGCATGATTGGTTAAACGAGAACCAAGCCATTCAGCATGGTGGGCGTTAAAATCACCGAGTATCACGATCCCTGCGGATGGGACCTGTTGTAGCACGGAGTCTGCAGCCATTTGAACGTGGTCGATGAGTCGGTCTGTGTCGACATTACCGATATGGGACCTATAGAGGCACCCGTAGACGCGGGGATGGCCGTCGCTGTCTACGCGCAGCCATAGGATGGACAGGTCCGTACCTTCAAGACTGCCGAGGCGTCGAAAACAGATGTCCTCTCTGACGTATACGCAAACTCCAGCCCGGGGCACAAAGGAGTGTTCCAATATGTACCCCGGGTAGGAGTCTCGGTTAAAAAGAGCAAGGGCGGCTTCGCCGTCTCTAGATGGTAATGGACAGCGTTAAGGTTGGAATGAAGTCCCCTGATGTTGCAAAAATTCACGGATAGCGTGACAGGGGTCGCCTTGGTTGTATTGCTCCGCTTGCCCCGAGCAGCATTAGTCGCGAGCGGAATTTTGCCCCCCCCCCCCCACCCAGAATACGCGGGGCAGCCTGAGCACCCACGCTCAGGAGTGAAGTAGTTTGGTCGTGGATGCTCAGCGAGGGATTCTCCAGGGATGCTGGTACCATCCTGGGGTAGTCTTTTATTTAATTCCACTACCATGTTGATAGGGGGGGGGGGGATTGGGCTTCCGGCCACCTGCACTCACCAAGCGCAACGCAGAGGTAAACCTCTACTTAACGCTGGTATTCTGTGAGGTCGTGGTACCACCCCGGTTCGAGCTGGCCCATCCGTGCGACAGCAAAAGCTACCGCTTAGCTTTACCACTGTTTAAATTAGCTTTAGATTTAGTTCAATTTAGCAAATTTTCTCTAGTCTCTACTCATCTTTCTGGGTGACGTATCGACTATACAATTTATAAGCGTTTATAATATTGATCCATTTTATAACGTGATCTTTTAAGTGATAACTTATTTATCTGCGTTGAGCGATTTTTGATAGGGAAAAAACTTATGGGTTCGCGTCACCGATGACCTCGACATGCTCGTGATGTATTGCGCTTGCGCCAGACTAGCGACGCGTAATATAGTGACCTGTGTACATGTATACGCATATATTATTCAGTTTTCACTTCTGTCAGCAGTCCTTATCTGCCTGGACTTTGTTGTTGTAACCAAAGTTAAAAAAAAGAGACTGCCTCTTTTTTTAACTGTTTGTTTTGTCATATTTCTACTGTATTCACCACATGACGTCGGTTTCTTCACGCATGTGGTTTTTACTTCGAAACCCTCGTCATATAACTTTAAACTGACCTTTAACCCTTCCAAAATATTTACTCGGTGTATAATGCGTGAAGCTAAAAGCGAACTGCTATTGAATAGTAAGGGAAACCGGCTACGAAGAGCAGTATTGCGATTGTGTAACCGTGTTTGGAATTGTTTGCTGGTGGAGATCACTCTGTAACTGCTAAGTATTGTTTGAATATGTAATATTAATATAAATAATATTGATTAAATTGAATATGTGCCCCACTGCTAGGCACAGGCCTCCTCTTATTGTTGAGAAAATTATAGAGCAAAGAAAATTCTGCCGCGTTGCCCCTATGCCTGTTAGTAAGCTTCATATGTCTTTGAAATATTTTTTGTTTAACCGGTTTTTAACGATGTTTTCCTTCACCGCCGAGCACGTGTTAATTCAGTACTTAAATTTGCAAGTAATAATTTCATTGGTGCCGACGGGAATCGAACCAGAGTTGCACGCGTACTGTGTAATTTAGAACGAGCACTTAGCTATTCAGCTACATCGGTTCTTGAATACATTTCAAATGTAAAATTAAAAAGTATATCCGTAGTAGAACCAGACTAACATAAATAGCCCAACGAATCAGTTAACTGAAGTGCTAAATAGGGTAACAGCCTAATAGAGAAGCAGGAAGTCAATGGATGCAGGTGACTCAGGACCGTGTTTTTTTTCTGGACCGTGTGTTATTTCTGGTAGGAATCTATGTTTAGTAGTGGACTTGTGATAGACTGTTATTATGATGATGATAGCAATGATAAAAGATATAATCCATCTTAATACATTTACACAATAAAACGAAACCACACATCAAAAATCAAATCGAAGCCAATCGCGATTCTCTTAAGAGTTACATAATCGCACTACAGATGATTAATTATTGTTTGCTGCTTGCTGAACAGTAATTTACGGTGCCTACAGAAAATATAATACCCATTGAGTTATAAGTACAACGTATATATCGATGATGATATCATTAATGCATCCGTATGATAGGATTGTGATGAACAATTCCCTATAGACCTACATTAAGTTTCTATCCTACTGTTTAGGACAGTGAACGCAAACAAAACATGGAAAGTATTGATTACGTCAAGGGCAAGCGCGCAAAATGACACAATATTTTAAACATACTCACACATTATAACTCAATCGTTGATTAGTTAACAATTTTTTTATTTTATTACAATTCCAGGACGCGCAAACGAAAGTTGACCTTATTTCTCGACTAATTAACTATTTAAATCGCTTACTTTTTATAAATGATACCATTGTGCACGTCACTCGTCGTCAGGGTTGTTT
Source organism: Parnassius mnemosyne (assembly GCA_963668995.1). Taxonomy (NCBI): domain Eukaryota; kingdom Metazoa; phylum Arthropoda; class Insecta; order Lepidoptera; family Papilionidae; genus Parnassius; species Parnassius mnemosyne. Next base: position 32,010,607 of record CAVLGL010000084.1, read on the forward strand.
TATGCAATATGTAAATCTATTCGAAGTAAACTATCGTCTACAGCGTAATTGGTAAGTCATTGTAACCATTGTAACTAACGCCTTCATATATATAAATCTATATCACCTACATCCCTTCTGTAATCGCATTTTAAATTGTCAAATTAAGTACGTGAAGAACTCTTGGAAAACATTTTTTTATATGATTCTAAGCCAGCGCTTAACTACAATCCCACCTGATTGTAAATAGTGATGAAGCCTAAGATGATGAAGGGCACTGACTTAACAAAAGCCTATTCACTCTTGCCTTGAAGACACCCACACTATACTCGGATGGAAACCTAGATGCTAGCAACTTATTCCACTTCTTTGCTGTACGCATGATGAACGATGTAGCAAACCGTTTAGTTCGAATGCGTGGTAAGTCAACAACGAAGGGGTTGAGACTAGCTGAATGTCTGGTTGTTGATGGTGGAAAGGAGAGGGAGTACTCTGCTTCACATCGTGAAATACTAAGACCAGTGACGGGAGAAGTGTCTCATGTGTAAGACATCTGTTACTGTGATCGCGAATTCTTCTGTCAATCATAATGATTATGACAGATCATCACTGAAACTTCTAGCGATGGACTTCTATAAGTCGATAAAGAAGGAGATAGATATTACAGGAGATGATATAGGAAGAAGGAAAGATCTTACGCAATAAAACTACACCCAAATTACAGTTAGTTCCACACAAATGTACCTTAAAAGTAAACTGAAATAACAATTAAATTTTTTCTGATATTCAAGTGAGAACTGCCGTACCTCGTACCGATAATAATTCGATTTCCATGACAAAGAGCAACTTCATTATGCGTATAAAATTGTCACACGTCATCAATAACGATCAAAGGTTACTTCGTTACGCCTGTCACTTCGTTCCCTTAAGTAATAGGTGAGAATGATGTCTCGATTGTTTGACTCTCATTTGCTTTTTACCCAACTATAGCGAACGCTAAAAGAATGGTTACATTTTTGCATGGTATCTTTATGTGTTTTTTTAGTAGCCACGCTGCAGCTATATTAGTAGTATAGTTGTAGCACAAATGAGTAGGCTTGACCGGGGAACTCACAGAATACCACCGTAAAATGGCAACTTAACGCTGCTGGGTTTTTTACGGTGAGTGTAGAGAACCGGAGAGCCTTTTTACTGGAAACAAGGCATTCCGTCTTAGTCTTCAGTGGCGACAACGCATCTGCATTTTGAATCTTAATCGAGGGTAAATGTAGATGTCTATAGACCACAGCATTCACTTGTCATCAGATGGCATGTGTGCTCGTTTCATTCTTATCCTACAAAAAAAAGATTTCTCATAATTTTGCGAAAACTATTTTTATTTTATGTGATTTAGATAAAAGTACAAGGTACAGCGTTGTCACCTCTGATTGTCAAAACACAACAGCGTAAGCACTGCCATTTGACGACAGTACATGTCCTCGTACCACCAGTAATAACTTATATAGACTATAATATGTCGTCATTATTCATTATCTATACAAATAAATAAAATTGAAGTGTCTGTTTTTAATGTCAAAATTACAGTTTTTTACTAAATGCATATGAAAGAAAATACTAATACTAATTACTAAAATACAATTTTTAAAATTTTTGTCTGTCTGTCTGTCTGTTTATCTGTCTGTCTGTTTGTTCCGGCTAATCTCCGAAACGGCAGAACCGATTTTGACGGGACCTTCACTGGCAGATAACTGATTTCATAAGGAGTAACTTAGGCTACTTTTATTTTAGAAAAAGAATTAGGGTTCTGCGTAAAAACATAAAAAACACTAACACGCGAGCGATGTCACCGAGAACAACTAGTTCAATATAAAATAAAAATTGTGAGTTTAAGCTATCATAGACTTAGGAAGAAAAAAGAAATAGGTCACAACTATTAATAAAATGTATCGATACATTCATACGATTTTACGTCAGATATTACGTAATTTGAGCATTAAATATAATTTTAATTATCAACAATACATTAATATGTTCGAGTTATTTTAATCATGATTTTATTGCTAATTGTATCTATTCTGGTGCTTTTCCTGATTTAATGGAACATAGTAAAGTAATACCTTTATTTAAACCATTGGACCCCGCTGATAATAGACCTATTTCTGTACTACCAATTCTCAGTAAAATTTTTGAAAAAATAATTTAGGACCAATTGTTAAATTTTAAATAAATTACTCCATAAAAACCAATTTGGTTTTACAAGGGGTCGCTCGACGTCTGACGCCGGTGTTGCACTTATGAAATATATATTTAATGTCTGGGAGAATTCATCATTAATGACTTAAATTATCTTGAAGGAACATCACAATATAATATTATTTGCTGATAATACATCTTTAATTTTCAAACTCAAACCACAGTCAATTAACTTTGACAATGTAAATAATGCTCTATCGAAATTAGTGCATTGGTTTAAAGCCAACAATTTGCTCTTAAACGGCAATAAGATAAACAATATCTAATGTTAAACATTCAAATACCGATGTGTTAAATGGGGCGGAGTTGCGTTTTGTGGATACCACTGTTTTTCTTGATATTACTATTGACGCGAAACTTTAATAAGGCCCCCCGTATATCTAAATTAGCAGGCAGACATATGGTGTAAGAAAGATTAGAAGTCTGACCAATGTTGAGACAGCTGGATTAATTTTTTTTATTTTTATTTCTTTTTAAATGTTACCTCCACACTAGGATTTTCTTCTGTGTCGTGGAGGCAGTTTACAAACATAAATTTCACAAGGACAAACATCCAGACCCGGAACAATTATTTGTAGGCCATACAAATACTTGTTCCGTGCGGGATTCGAAACCGCGACCCCCAGCGCAACAACTGATTGCTAAGCCACTGCGCCACGGAGCCGTCTACTACTCTACTATTTTAGTAACTTTCTTAGCGTGGTGTCTTATGTAATTTTGCTATGGAGTAATGCGACTGACATTGAAATCATATATGTTTTACAAAACAGAGCCGTACGGGCGATATATAACTTAAATTGTAAAGAGTCCCTCAGAGGAATAATTGTAAGAAATAAATATATTAACTTTGGCATCGCAATATATTTTTGAAAATGTATGTACATAAAAACATAAATAGCTTTGAAAAGAATAAAGATGTTCATACTTTAAACACTAGGAACAAACATAAGCTTGTAATGCCAGTTACTAGACTCCACAGAATGAGTAATTCAATTATGGGGCAATATATACGCTTTTACAACAAAATCCCAGAACTCGAGAATGTTCAAAGTTTGTCAATAAATTAGTTTAAAAATTTTATTAAAGAAAAATTATACAAGTAGCGTTATTATAATGTCAAGGAATACATGAATGAAAATAGCCCCTGGGAATGAAGTGATCGATACCATGCTGGTTCTATGGAAATTCATTTAAAAATTGTACAAATAAAATTATTGTAAAGTGAAATATGTTTAAAAAAATTCTCGTTGGATTTCTTGCTGGTTCTTCCCAGGACAGAGGTATTTTATGAAATAGTAGTAAATAAAAATAACTTTCAATAAGTATTATGTAATAATCTTTATTGAAAAAAAAATCATTCTATTCTATTCTAATTATTGCGTTAAGGTTTTTCACTTGTTCAAAGTTCAGTATAAATCTGTACAAAAAACAAATAAAGTTACAGTCTATATACGATTACGTTTTACTGCCTGGCACATCATCATCATCATCGGCCAGTCATCATCATTACAGCTATCAAAGTTCACTGCCTAATAGGTTGGATATTTGCTATAGTTGCCACGCTTGGTAACATCAGTTTTTTTTATTTTCTTGTTGTTTCCTTCTATCGCTTCCCTCAACACCCACATTGGAGGAGATCTGAATTAAGCACAGGTTGCCGTCAAGCAGTAGTGCGTACACGTAGCAGTAAAGAGAGTAAAGAGTCATTACGATTCCAATCTGTGAAGATTTCCATGAAGTTGACTGGAAGTGTCTTTGGATCGCAGTAACTACTAATGATCCGGTGGACTGAGTTCGTTTGTCCTTTCATATTAAAAAAAAAAAAACATGCGTCAGTGTCGTGGAACACTCGGTTGGAACGAAGTTCCTTTCGTAGTATATTATTATTGATAAACAAATACAAATAAATCAATTACTAGCGTCTATTAAAATGAATCGTCATTTAAAATAATATTTCCTACACGGCAAGATAATAAAAAGTGCGAGGGAGATGGATATTATTCCATCTCACTCGCACTATAGAAATGGGGTCGTGATGGAAAAATCTTACACTTTTTTTCGTCTAGTCCCTATCCGTCAAATTCGTATCGTACGATAACGAACTTTATTCCAAAAAAAACGTAGCTTAAAAGTAAACTTTACCAAACTTTTATATCAACGTTCCTTTATTATACACGAGGGTATTTTATTTTATTAGCGCAGTTCGCATCACTAGTCATTAAACCCTTGATATATTGTTTGTCTAAGCTTTGCAAACTGTAGCAAGGGTAGGATTGGCCTTTGCGTTATAAACTAATATTTGTTTTAGTAGTTATCACGAATTTAACTTTGCGTGTTTTGGATTTCACATTAGTTGAGGTATCTTTTTTTCTACCGACTTTCTTTTGACTTTCTACCGAAAAAGTAGGCGGTACTCAATTCGATTGTATGTGTTTTCATGTGTGTTACCTCATAACTTTTTACTGGGTGAACCGATTACGATGATTCTTTTTTTATTTGAAAGCTGGTACTTCTCATGTAGTTTCATATGAATTTGATCAAGGTCTGACTGATAGTTATTGAGTTATCCTCAATAATTTATATTGAAGCCGGTTTTACAAATTTTTTAATTTTAAATTATTTAATATTAAGTATAGTAGTAGTGGCAAATGGGAATATAATTCTAATTTTAGCGGATACCGTGACCTATAGATATTGACATCTATTCTCGATTAAGAATCAAAATACAGATGTCTGTCACCCTATTGTCACTCCCGAGAAATAAAACTGAATTTTACGGTAGTATTCTGCGATAGCGTAGTCCTTCCCCGGTCCAGCCGAACCATTCGTGCTACAACTATAATATAGTAGCAGCAGCCTAAAAAAATCTTGATAAAAAGGAGAAAAACACGGTGTTTAAAAGTCCAACTATTGAAATAAAAGACTTGTGTTGAGCTTCATTGAACTTTATAATAAACTAAATTAAACCGAGTTATTTCAACTTAAATGAAAATAAAATGCAAGATGAATGCAAAAATATTTCTCTGAAAATAAAGTTACAACTTTGCTCATTTAAAACATTGTCTTTAAAATCTTTACGGAGAATTCTTTGTAGAAAGTTACAAGAATGAACAACGAAGAAATATCTTTTAAGACTTCACAAGTGGCTGAATTATTTTTGCCACTGTCTCTCTTTCATTGGCTGGGAAATGAAGCGAAACTTCTACTATTTAATTTAAAAAAAAATTGCAGAGAAGGCTCGGAATAAGTAATATAGGCAAATAGTGAAGAAATATTAATTTAAAAAAAACTCAATCATGTCTTTTTTATCCTTTAAATTCAAAATGCGTGGTAATGCATTATTTTAACTGATTTTACTGCGCACGCACACATTCGTAAGAGGCAAAAACGTTGTTGCCATTTGGGATAGTTTCAAATGAAAGTAGAAGCCTTATTAACTCGTATTTTCAAAAACTGCGTTAACAGTATATGATTATTTATATATTTAAACTTAAGTTTAAAATTTGGCTACTCTTTGAAAAATAAACCCTGTATATTTTTAAATTAATCACAAAATATGTATTAATTCAATCGTTGAAACTATTGAGACCTTTTTTGCATAGTAAGGTGTTCAAGGTGAGTATACATCTTTTTACTGAGGGTCTGTTGTGCTACTGAACTTTGAAAATAGAATGAATAGAATATAATGGTTTTTATTCCATATTCAATATTATGTAACTGTAAACTTATCTAACTTTATATAGCAAAAACTAGTTTTAAAGTAATTAAAACTTAAAGGCCGGCAACGCATCTGCAATTCCCTCCCTGGTGTTGCAGTTGTTCATGGGCGGCGGTAGTCACTTACCATCAGGTGAGCCGCATGCTCGTTTGCCCCATATCCTATTAAAAAAAACTAACTTTAGCGCATTCGGTATATTTTCTTCTTTAATCCAAAGTTACTGCACACGAATACGACCTCTCATTGTCCTATATCACACAAGACTAAGCGACTTCTGACCCGTAGGCTATAGGCTATACGATTTTAACCGCTTTGTCCCGTCTATCGCTCGTTAATATATACTCGTAAATGTCTCTGTTAGATTGAGGTGTGGCTAGGTTACCCTAAAGCCGCTGACATTTCTATAATATACAAATTAATCGGATTTTACTCAAAAAGCAAGGTTATATCTCTATTTCAGCCTATCAAAACGTTACAGCTGAACATAGACAATAGATTTTATTTTAACCTATTAACAGGAAGATCCTGTTACCTCCTGTTTTAGTTTCCTTCTCTCACCTCTTATGACACCCACGGGATGATATATGGTAGTCGATTCTTTTACGCCGCTACGTTACGGCGCTAGGAAAATTTGTGTTAAAAAAGTTCAACTTGGATTAATTTTTTTTTTCTTTGTTATACAAAATAAGAGTGACAAACGAGCACACAATCCACCTGATGGTAAGTGGTTGCTGTGACACATAGACATCTACATTTATCCTCAATAAAGAATCAAAATGCAGATGCGTCGTCTCCCGTGAGGACTAAAATGGAATGCCTCTTTTCCAGGAAAAGGGGTCTCCGGTTCTCTACACTCACCATACGAAATACAGCAGTGTCAAGTTGCCATTTTACGCTAGTATTCTGTGAGAGTGTGGTCCTTCCCCGGTCAAACCAACCCATTTAATAAAGCTACACCATGGCTCTACCATGTATAAAGATATAATTTCATCTTATTCCTGGCACTGTTATTTGGCGTTAGCGTAGTATTTCTTCTTCCCCTATTCTTCTCTATCAGCCGTCTCTACACTCACTTCTTTCTTACACATATCATCCGTAACATATACAAGTAGTTTATAGAAGGAAATGTAACAAAATTAATCATCATCTTCTTCAAGATCATTAATAAAACCCTTCACAAGTTTACGGTTAGACCTAAGCCAGACAAGGCTTAACCTAAGCCACCTGCATTCATCGATTCTTTGCAAGTCTTATCAGGTCGTCACTCCATCTAGTGGAAGGCATGGTAGGATACCTTATCTTGTTGGTACAACGCTGCCACTCTAGAACCTTCTATTCCTACCGGTTATGGGTTCGTCAAGTTATATGGCCGGCCCATTGCCAATTTCTGTTTACTAGCCAGTGATAATTAAAAAGTATATTTATTTGGATAAATACTTGTACTAGTTTCACAATATTTATTTTAAAGTAGCTGTGCCCCGCGACTTCGCCCGCGTGGAATTTATTACTATTAGATTTTATGGATTTTAATTTTACTGCGCGGAACCCTAATAATTTTTTCTAAAATAAAAGTAGCCTAAGTTACTTCTTATAACATTAGCTATCTGCCAGTGAAAGTCCCGTCAAAATCAGTCCAGTGTTTTTGGAGATTAACCGGAACAAACAGACAGACAAATTTATAAAATTGTGTTTTTGTTATATGTACCGTATATACTTTCATATGCATTTAGTAAAAGGTTATTATTTTGACATTACAAACAGACACTTCGATTTTATTTATTTCTATAGACTAGCTGGTACCCGGCGCATTGCTGCCGCACAAGAAATAATTAATATTGTGGAAATATCGTTTTAAATTTGGAACAGTTATATTGTTCAATTAGGAATGGATAGAAAAAAGAAATGAAAGCTTCAAATAAAGTCCGTACGATACGTTCGCGCAAGTGCAAGCAATAAGTACCACAGTACAACAGTATAGCAGTGCATAAAATACGAAATTGATTTTTATATATTAGATTATTATTAATAGATGTGAATAATAAGTAGTATAACTGTTTATCCCAATCACAATAATGCAACTGGAGTTTCACCAAGTGACAACATTCTCAAGTATACATTATAATTTCAAAGTAATAATTGAATTTATTAATTTAAGATACATTAGGGTTACAAAACTCCATAACATTGCTCTCGTCATCGTCACCTCTGGACAAAGTCCTCCTCCTCCTACTTTAGCCCCAAACAACGTTTTATTAAAAAGCAAACCTAAAACGTTACATTTTAACGTTTATAATTTTAACATTAACAAATGCCGGCACCTTAAGTACTAAAGAGTAATCAGCCTTTTTATGACTACAAAAGCGGACGCAACCGTTGTATCGTTATCATAAGGGTTGTAATTAGAGATACGTTTATTAAAACGTAAACGTTTTCATATTATGACGTCCATTACATAATAATCCAATGGAGACGGGAGCTGTTCTTTTTTATGAAATCCGAGTTCATTAGCGAGTGTCGTCATCATTTAATTTTACACGCTTTTTTAGCTTTAACTGTAGATACGTATGTATGCATGCTTGTATGTATATGTGTATTCATGAAGTAAGCTGAGATTTTGCAGACATCTTAAGAGCCGACTATTATACAAGACTTACGAAGCTTAGTACATATTTTGTATTTTCAACCGACTTCAAAACAGGAGGAGGTCCTCAATTCGACTGTATTTTTATGTGATACCCAACCTCAGAACTTTATTATAGGTGAATCGATTTTGATGATTCTTTTTTATTAGAAAGCTGGTGCTTCTCATGTTGTCCCACATATATGTCTGACGAGTAGTTTTTAAGTTATCCATAATAATGCTTAGTTCATTGACTTCGACTAAATTGATGATGTACTCATTTTATTTACATTGAAGTCGGTTGTACAAAATTTTTATTTTTACCACTTGTATAGAATGGTGTAAAGGGTGACAGACGTGCACATAGTTCACCTGATGGTAAGTAGATGCTGTGGCCCATAGACTCGAATCAATAGATTGTCTGCATGAAGACAAAGTTGGAACGACTCAGATCCGTCAAACGTGGCAATTATGACAAACATCCGCCCTATGAGGAAATTTATTCAGGAAACCCATGTTCAGCAGTAGATTTCTGATATGCTTTAATGATGACCCATTCGCGGTCGAACCTACGATTTATGTGTTGCAATCATATACAGCTGCTCTCAGTAGCGTAGTAAGGAAATCTGTTGGGGCTTTCCGACGAGTACAGGTTGGAGTGCGGGGTGAGACAGGGTGGCCTGACTTCACCAACGCTCTTTGAAACAGAAACAGAAACAGAAACAGAAACTTTTTTATTCAATATAGTTTATAAATAATACTTATTGAAAGTCACTCTTTTGTTTGATTACCACTGGTTCGGAAAAAACCTCTGTCCTGGGAAGAACCAGCAAGAAACCCAGCGGGACTTTTTTTTAAATAACAGCTTACAATCACGATGTTACACAAATTAACAACACAACAAATTAGAAATAGCTTGGTAGCGATCACCTCATTTCCAGGGGTTATTATCATCCATAAATTCCTTAATATTATAATAACCCTTTTTATACAAACTTAGTTTAATAAAGTTTTTGAACTTTGAACAGGCCAAACTTTGTATATTTTCTGGAATTTTGTTGTAAAAGCGTATACATCGCCCCAAGAATGAATTACTGACTCGATGGAGTCGAGTAACTGGTACTACTAGCTTGTGTCTGTTCCTAGTATTTACAGAATGAATATCACTTATTTTTATAAAACTACTTTTATTTTTGTGTACGTACATTACATTTTCATAAATGTATTGAGGCCAAAGTATATATATTAATTTCCTTAAATTTTTGTCGCAGCGACTCTTTAGGCTTTAAATCATAAATTGCTCTTATGGCCCTCTTCTGCAAAACAAATATAATTTCAGTGTCAGCTGCGTGTCCCCAGAGCAAAATACCATACGACATTATGCTATGGAAGTAGCTGAAGTAAACTTTTTTTTTTCTTTCTTTTTTTTTTCTTTTTTTTTTAAACTAGTCTAGCTGTTTCAACACTGGTTAGACTTCTAATCTTTTTTACAGCATATGCTGCGGAACTAAGTCTGCTTGCTAGTTTTGATATATGGGGGCTCCATTGAAGCTTCGCGTCTAGTGTGATTCCAAGAAAAATGGTGGTATCTACAAGACTCAGTTTCTCCCCATTTAAAATTACATTAGTATTTAATTGTTTGACATTTGGAGTCACGAATTTCATACATTTTGTTTTAGTGCCATTTAAATGCAAATTATTAACATCGAACCAATTTACTAATTTAGATATAGCATTATTTACTTCGTCATATTTTAGTAACTGTCGACTTAATTTGAAAATTAAAGAAGTGTCATCTGCAAATAATACTATATCATGGTTATCCCCTACTATGTAAGGTAAGTCATTAATGTATACAAGAAACAGAAAGGGGCCGAGAATTGAGCCTTGAGGCACGCCCATTTGTACCATCGATCCGGAAGAGCTCATATTGTTAATGACAACTTTTTGCGTTCTCTTGCTTAAATATGAAATAATAAATTTAAGGGCATCACTTCTTACACCGTAGTGTTGAAGTTTCCTGATTAATGTTTCATGGTGAACACAATCGAAGGCCTTGGATATGTCACAAAATATACCCAAAGCATCCTGTGAATTCTCCCATGCATTAAAGATATATTTAATCAGCTCAACACCGGCATCAGTTGTCGAGCGACCCCTTGTGAAACCAAATTGATTTTTATGAAGTAAATTATTTATATTAAAAAATTTAACATTTGATCAAGAACAATTTTTTCAAAAATCTTACTAAGTGTTGGTAGTACAGAAATAGGTCTAAAATTGGCGGGGTCTAATGTACTACCAGATTTAAATAAAGGTATTACTTTACTATGCTTCATTAAATCAGGAAACACACCAGATGCGATACTAGTATTAAAAATAATAGCTAAATGAGGCGCGATTGTATCTATTATAGACGCAATAACTTTAACGGAAATCCCCCACAGATCCTCAGTTTTCTTAACATCAATAGTTTTAAAATATTTTACAATATCTTTTGATGACACTTTATGAAATGTAAAATTCTTTGTACACACATTTTCATTTTGTTTAAGTAATGATTCGGCGACGGCAGGAGAAGAATTCAGTGACTTAGTGGTCAAGATCGGAATATCAGTAAAATATTTCTCAAAAACCATTGCTACGTCCTGATCTGATACAGTTAATTTGTTGTTAACACTTAACTGGTAATTTGAATTGCGAGAGTTGATCTTACCAGTTTCGTTATTAATTATACTCCATGTCATTTAAATTTTATTCTTGGCTATGGAGCACACTCTTTTAAATATTTTTGAATATTTTTTTACATATTCCCTAAATTCGACGCTATGATTATATGACCTTTCATGGTAAAGATCATATAACCTATGCCTGCTCTTATGGACTCCTACTGTCGCCCATTCATTGAATGACTTCCGACTGTTCAAGGAGAATGTTTTAGAAGTAAAAGGTTTATTAAATTCATTGCAAATAAGCTTAAATAATGTTCCATACAAAAAATTAGGATCATTTTGGTATGAAAGTGATGGAAGTTTTTTCACTATGTTACTTCTAAATTTCTCCAAGCGACGTGCATTTACTGGAACAGACACAACTTTCTCATCTACTTGCTTTTTGTGAACATAAGGTAACGAAACTACTTGTCCACAGTGATCAGAACTTAATTTTTGAATTATACATTTATGCAACGGCTTCACATTTGTAAAAATGTTATGTATACATGTTGCACTAGATTGAGAAATACGCGTTGGCTCTATAAATTAATTAAAAAGACCATATGATTTAAACAATGATTTAATATTGATGGAGGAAGCTTCTAGGAGATTGGTATTAAAATCTCCACATATTACAACAGATATATTCTGTTTATTAAGCTTAGCAAAAACTTCCTCCATAATGTTTTTAAAAGTATCATATGTACAACATGGGGGTCTGTAGACGCTCACAACAATGAGGTGCTCAAACTCAACACATGCCATCTCTACAGTTCGCTCAACAGAGAGGCTCACAATGTCTTTACGTTCTTTACATGATAATAATTTACTAGCTAATATTAAGGAGCCACCTCTTAAAACCGTATCTCTATTGAAAGAACTGACCACCTGGTGATTACTGAAGTTAAACATTAAATTATAAGCTTTTAACCAATGTTCAGTAATACATAAGATATGAATATTGTTGCTATTTAAGAACAACTCAATTTCTAGCTCTTTGCCTATCATACCTTGTATATTTTGATGCACCAGGTGTAAAAAATTTTCATTATCTTTCTGTGGAGTCATACAATTAAAGATTTGTAAGCCACATTCTAAATTATTTAAGTTATTATAACTGCTAGAGATTACCTCTATTGTCTCATTTTCTAATTTAAATTACTTGGAACTGATTCCAAATAGTATATTAAGTCATTACACTGTTCAAAAGAAGCAGATGTCTGTGTAGCCAAGTCCTTGGCTGAGTTAATATATAAATAATAAGATAGCACATTTGCTATCTGTCTTAAATTATATTTTGATAGGTAATACCTATCTCTAGTCAAAAATTTCTTAATTAAATTATTTATATCTATTAAATTAATTCTATCATTATAATTGTAACAATAAAATGTCAAGTTTAAATTATTATTACATGAAAAGTTATTCATTAATAAATTTAAATCATATTTTATTTTATTTTCCTGCGGCCAACCCTGTATGTAAGGCAATGTAAACAAGATAATTTTATGTACATTTAAAGTATTTAGATTATCAATATATTTTAATAATTGATTTTTGTTTACATTGCCTCTTCTCCCAACAAGAATAATTAATGTGCTATTAGGACAAAATTTACTAGCTAAAATTTAGCTTTTACCTGTATATTAACCAAATGATCGTTGAGTTCAGCAACGCTGGTGTGGGCTGCTCAATTGATGGGCATTTCATTAATAGTATGAGCTATGCAGACGACATGGTGTTGCTGAGCCCATCGATTAACGCACTGAGGATATTATTGAATGTATGTGATACCTATGCTGAGACTCACGGTCTCATTTATAATGTTAAAAAAAGTGTATTATTGGTGTTTCGCGCTGGATCAAAAATTGAAACGATTCCTCCTGTTAAGTTGAGGAACGTACTGTTAAATAGGGTGTTCCAGTTTAGGTATCTTGGTCACGTATTAACTGAGGATCTGACTGATGATGCGGACAGAAAGAGAAAGAAGGGCATTGGCGGTTCGCTGTAACATGCTGTCCCGTAGCTTTGCACGCTGTACGGAAGAAGTTAAGATAACACTTTTCAAAGCCATTTGTCAGTCATTTTACACGTGCAGTCTATGGGTTAAGTATACGCAGAGAGCCTACAATGCCCTTCGGGTACAATATAATAATGCCTTCAGGGTGCTGATGGGACTTCCACGGTATTGTAGCGCTTCAGAGATGTTTACAGTGTACGGTACGGATGACTTTCATGCTATTATTCGAAAGAGAATCGCATCCCTCATGCGCAGGGTTCGTGGGAGCTCCAATAGCATTCTGAGGGCAATATCTGATAAATTTATTTGTTGTTGTTGATTCTCTGCTTCAGGTCGTCCATGCGCTCCGTCAGTTTTTGCGTTATATCCGGCAGGGACAAACTGATGTTTGTCCCAGCAAATGCCATCCTGACGGTGCGCACAATTCTCGGCCTATTATTGCCCGACCTGAAGCTTATCAGTCTACCGATGAGGGCCTTTGCCTTTGCGACACGGTCCTCAATTCTTCTTCTCCAGGCTGGGATGGCGCTACTGTGTGTAGTAGTGCGTCCAGCCGTGGGAAGTTTGGCGCCAATAATACGGCAAACTGCCAGTGCGGCGCCAAAAAGAATTGAGTCCGTGTCGCAAAGGTCCCGGCTGGCTTCCAAATAGGTCACCAGCATTGGGTTGAGAGCCCTCACGACAGCCCGATTTCGCTTGCTTAGGGGTATACGGGGTAGTCGCGGTCGATTCTCGAGAGGCGTACTGCGCGTTTCCCTAATCGCCTCTTCCAATACGCTCCTCATTTGCTCTTGTTCCTGAGCGACTATTCCATCGTCGCCTGAGTCAACCACAAGGAGATCTACGGCGGTATCTACGTATGCGGGTTGCTCTGCAACTCGTAGAACCGCATCACCTGTCGTAGTATTTTTATTCGACGAAGGAATAGCCGCACGTCGTAGCCGTTCGAGTTCGGCGTCATCAAATATTTTTGAGCGCATGATGTACCGAACTCGATCTGCCAGGTTTTGCTCAGTAACGGTAATAGACGGCTCCAGCTCAGCAAATAGTTGATGCATCCTAGCCCGGTACGTAAAACCTCCAATTTCTTCCCCTTTCGCCCTAAAATACGCCCGCAATACGCTTGTATTCATTTCTTTCGTCCAACGCATGCGGCATACTCCACCAGCGGCAGGTGCCGCTTGTCGAGTCCGAGAGGACCCTGCCGACACCAAGCCATCTGGTGGGGATGATGGATGCGAGGGGCTACTAGCTGGTCGTGTAGCACCTCGCGCTCGGCTGGCGGCCCGCATGCTGTCGCATCTAGCGCCAGCTCCAGACGCGCCCCAGCGACCCCCAGGCAGCGGCCCTATACGCGGTCTATTCGTTTCCATCATCCATAAATTGAGCGTCAGTTAACGGGAGACGCCCAGACCCGGCGCCGTTTCATGATGGAGCCATATGCACAAACGGGCCTTTGCACCTTCAATTTTGGCGAAGCACGGCGCTAACACCGCTTGGCAAGGTGCTGACTGATTACGCCGACGTAGCAGTTTTGTCACTTAACTGTTAGGTCAGCGGGCGATGGGGTCGTCACTTTCCTACGCCGTTTTATTATTATTTTTGGGGTATCTATAAAGTTTTCTCATCTGGTTGGGCAGTATAAATATATAATTGTAAATGAAAATGGTAAACATACATAAATATGAATAAAATAAAATAAATACAAAAAAAATACATAAATATATAAAAACCCAACCAGATGGAAGCCCTCGGCAGGGGAGACCAGACGGCCGAGGGTTAGGGGGAAAGGGAAAGAAACCGGCGGACGATGCGGGCGGTATCGAGGAGCACCGCCTTCTGCATTTGAGCCTGGAGCGGTCCGTCACGGAGTCCCAGTCGCCTCAGATGACCCGGGAGGCTGACTGGGATTAACCCATTCGCAGAAACGACCACAGGAATAATTTCGGTCGGCAGACCACCCCACATGCCGGTAACCTCGTGAGCCAGGTCCAGATATTTTGTCACCTTATCTGTTTCGGCTTTCACGAGGTTCTCGTCATAAGGAATGGTAATGTCGACCAAAAAGATCCTTGACTGTGCCCGGTCCATCAGCACAATATCAGGCTTATTCGCAAGAATAGTCCTGTCTGTGATGATGGCCCGGTCCCAGTAGAGCCTGGCGCGGTCATTTTCGAGCACGGCTTCCGGCAAGTACTTATAATACGGCAGTTTCCGATCCACGAGGCCGTATTTCAGAGCGAGCTCCTGGTGTAGAATCCTGGCTACTAGATTGTGTCTGTGCAAATACTCAGAGTTAGAAAGCGCCGAACAACCGGAGATGACATGCCTAAGTGACTCACCGGGATGGCGACAAGCTCGACAGATGTCGACGGCGCCATCCTTTAGGATGTATCTCCGATAATTGTTGGTCTTAATAACCTGATCCTGTATCGCACCGACAAAACCCTCGGTTTCCCCAAAGAGGTCACCGAAACGTAGCCAGTGAAGGGAGGCGACTGTGTCTACGAAAGGCTCATGTAGAGCCTTGTAGAACCTCCCGTGGAGCTCCTTCTCCTTCCATACGGTCTCCCGGTCGGAAATGCACTGTACTGCTGGGTCTTGCCATTGCTCGTTGGCTAAGGATAGAGGGGTCAGTCCTTTATCACAAGAAATAACGTCCCTATAGTATGGATCATCCGCTTTCGTCAGAAAGTAATTACGGAGGCTGCACACTTCGCGATTGTGCATGGTAAGCACGCTTAAAAAGCCGCGCCTGCCATGCTTCCGCGGCAAGTACAGCCTCATTACTGACGATCTCGGATGATGCATCCTGTGGGACGTCATTATAGTGCGGACTTTTCTGTCCAGAGCGTTTAGTTCGGTCTGAGTCCACCTAAGTATGCCAAAGGTATACATGAGAACAGGCATGACCCAACCGTTATATGCGTGCGTCTTATTCATACCGGACACAAGGCTGTTAAGCACTTTGGTCAAGCGTGCATAAAACACATCGCAAACTGACTGTTTCATACCCGCCTCATCTACACCGATGTTCTGTGACATACCCAAGTATCGGTATGTTTCAGCCTCGGAATGGGTCCTTATGTTGATGGGTATAGATAAATCTATGCCCTCAGAGTTAGCAACCCTTCCCCTTTCAACATGGAGGACCGCACACTTATCCGTCCCCAGCTCCATTCTAATAGAATTGCTAAAATCACAAGTGATGTTTAGCAATTCCACAAGATGAGAGCGACTGGAGGCGAATAACTTGAGATCATCCATATAGAAAAGGTGGGTCACTTTTGTACCTCCCCTCCGAAGCTGAAATCCCCTCCCGGAGCCCTCCAGTAAGGTACTGAGAGGGTTCAGAGAGAGGCAGAACCAGATTGGACTCAGACAATCGCCCTGGAAGATACCCCTTCTTATCCTTATGTGGTTCTCCGCAGCCGTCATCCGCTCGCCTAGATGACAAAGGATCGTACTCCACTGCCCCATACACTGCCCAAGGAAGTCTCTAACTGTACAGTCAACCTTGTACAGCTCGAGGACCCTCTCCAGCCATGTATGAGGCACCGAGTCGAATGCCTTTTTGTAGTCTATCCAGGCGGCGGAGAGGTTACGACGGTTGCGTTTAACCACTTTGCCAATGACCGCGTCAATGAGGAGTGGTTCCTTGGTTCCACGACCACCGCCCCGACATCCATTTTGAGCGCGCGACATCACCTGATTTGAGTTCAGGTGACGAGTGATTCTCGCGCTCAAAATGGATGTTAGTGTCTTATATATCGTGGGTAGACACGTGATGGGGCGGTATTTGCTCGGGTCTATGGTATCCCGGTCTTTAGGAACCCAATGAGTGATCCCAGTAGTGAAGAGGCTCGGGAGCGACTTTTGGTCGAGAGCCTCTTGAAATTGTCGGGCGAGCACAGCGTGACACACCACGAACCCCTTCAGCCAGTAGTGATGCAGCCCGTCGAGCCCCGGACTTATCCAGTTCGGGGCCCTTCGGACCGCCTCAGCTACATCGTCCGGCGTTATAATGACGGGGTCCATGGGCGTAAGATTCGCTTACTGACTCACCACAACTTCCGTCCAAGGGCCCTCGCGATGGTTTACGGGCTCTGACCACAGGCCGCGCCAGAATGCGACAGTGTCGGCCTGATTCGGTGCTTGGCCCGTTCCACGTACCATTGGTCGCTCCAATGATTTATATAGCCTCTTCTGATCACTCTGGAAGAGACGATTCTGGTTGAACCGTGTCGACCTCTTGGTATATCGCCGAATCCGCTTTCCCCAAGTAGCGATTCTCTGCTTCAGGTCGTCTATGCGCTCCGTCAGTTTTTGCGTTATATCCGGCTGGGACAAACTGATATTTGTCCCAGCAAACGCCATTCTGACGGTGCGCACAATTCGATTATTATTATTATTATGGGGTATTTGTATAGTTTTCTCATCTGGTTGGGCTGTATAAATATATAATTGTAAATGAAAATGATAAACTTACATAAATATCAATAAAATAAAATAAATACATAAAAATTACATAAATATATAAAAACCCAACCAGATGGAAGCCCTCGGCAGGGGAGACCAAACGGCCGAGGGTTAGGGGGAAAGGGAAAGAAACTGGCGGACGATGCGTGCGGTATCGAGGAGCACCGCCTTCTGCATTTGAGCTTGGAGCGATCCGTCACGGAGTCCCAGTCGCCTCAGATGACCCGAGAGGCTGACTGGGATTAACCCGTTCGCAGAGACGACCACAGGAATAATTTCGGCCGGCAGACCACCCCACATGTCGGTCACCTCGTGAGCCAGGTCCAGATATTTTGTCAACTTATCTGTTTCGGCTTTCACGAGGTTCTCGTCATAAGGAATGGTAATGTCGACCAAAAATATCCTTGACTGTGCCCGGTCCATCAGCACAATATCAGGCTTATTCGCAAGAATAGTCCTGTCCGTGATGATGGCCCGGTCCCAGTAGAGCCTGGCGCGGTCATTTTCGAGCACGGCTTCCGGCAAGTAATTATAATATGGCAGTTTCCGATCCACGAGACCGTATTTCAGAGCGAGCTCCTGGTGTAGAATCCTGGCTACTAGGTTGTGTCTGTGCAAATACTCAGAGTTAGAAAGCGCCGAACAACCGGAGATGACATGCCTAAGTGACTCACCGGGATGGCGACAAGCTCGACAGATGTCGACGGCGCCATCCTTTAGGATGTATTTCCGATAATTGTTGGTCTTAATAACCTGATCCTGTATCGCACAGACAAAACCCTCGGTTTCCCCAAAGAGGTCACCGAAACGTAGCCAGTGGAGGGAGGCGACTGTGTCTACGCAAGGCTCATGTAGAGCCTTGTAGAACCTCCCGTGGAGCTCCTTCTCCTTCCATACGGTCTCCCGATCGGAAATGCTCTGTACTGCCGGGTCTTGCCATTGCTCGTTGGCTAAGGATAGAGGGGTAAGTCCTTTATCACAAGAAATAACGTCCCTATAGAATGGATCATCCGCTCTCGTCAGAAAGTAATTACGGAGGCTGCACACTTCGCGATTATGCATGGTAAGCGCGCTTAAAAAGCCGCGCCCACCATGCTTCCGCGGCAAGTACAGCCTCATTACTGACGATCTCGGATGATGCATCCTGTGGGACGACATTATAGTGCGGACTTTTCTGTCCAGAGCGTTCAGTTCGGTCTGAGTCCACCTGAGCATGCCAAAGGTATACATGAGAACAGGCATGATCCAACCGTTATATGCATGTGTCTTATTAACGCCCGACAAAAGACTGTTTAGCCCTTTTGTCAAGCGTGCATAAAACACACCGCAAACTGACCGTTTCATATCTGCCTCATCGATACCTATGTTCTGTGACATACCCAGGTATCGGTATGTTTCAGCCTCGGATAGGGTCTTTATGTTGATGGGCATAGATAAGTCTATGCCCTCAGAGTTAGCAACCCTACCCCTTTCGACATGGAGGACCGCACACTTATCCGTCCCCAGCTCCATTCTAATAGAATTACTAAAATCACAAGTGATGTTTAGCAATTCCATAAGATGAGAGCGACTGGAGGCGAATAACTTGAGATCATCCATATAGAAAAGGTGGGTCACTTTTGTACCTCCTCTCCGAAGCTGAAATCCCCTCCCGGAACCCTCCAGTAAGGTACTAAGAGGGTTCAGAGAGAGGCAGAACCAGATTGGACTCAGACAATCGCCCTGGAAGATACCCCTTCTTATCCTTATGTGGTTCTCCGCAGCCGTCATCCGCTCGCCTAGATGACAAAGGATCGTACTCCACTGCCCCATACACTGCCCGAGGAAGTCTCGAACTGTACAGTCAACCTTGTACAGCTCGAGGACCCTCTTCAGCCATGTATGAGGCACCGAGTCGAATGCCTTTTTGTAGTCTATCCAGGCGGCGGAGAGGTTCCGACGGTTGCGTTTAACCACTTTGCCAATGACCGCGTCAATGAGGAGTGGTTCCTTGGTTCCACGACCGCCGCCCCGACATCCATTTTGAGCGCGCGACATCACCTGATTTGAGTTCAGGTGACGAGTGATTCTCGCGCTCAAAATGGATGTCAGTGTCTTGTATATGGTAGGTAGACACGTTATGGGGCGGTATTTGCTCGGGTCTGTGGAATCTCGGTCTTTAGGAACCAAATGAGTGATCCCAGTAGTGAAGAGGCTCGGGAGCGACTTTTGGTCGAGAGCCTCTTGAAACTGTCGGGCGAGAACAGCGTGACACACCACGAACCCCTTCAGCCAGTAGTGATGCAGTCCGTCGAGTCCCGGACTTTTCCAGTTCGGGGCCCTACGGACCGCCTCAGCTACGTCATCCGGCGTAATGATGACGGGGTCCATGGGCGTAACATTCGCACACTGACTCGCCACAACTTCCGTCCAAGGGCCCTCACTGTGGTTTACCGGCTCTGACCACAGGCCGCGCCAGAATGCGGTAGTGTCGGCCTGATTCGGCGCTGGGCCCGTTCCACGTACCATTGGTCGCTCCAATGATTCATAGAGCCTCTTCTGATCACTCTGGAAGAGACGATTCTGGTTGAACCGTGTCGACCTCTCGGTATATCGCCGAATCCGCTTCCCCCAAGCAGCGATTCTCTGCTCCAGGTCGTCTATGCGCTCCGTCAGTTTTTGCGTTATATCCGGCTGGGACAAACTGATGTTTGTCCCAGCAAACGCCATCCTGACGGTGCGCACAATTCTCGGCCTATTATTGCCCGACCTGAAGCTTATCAGCCTGCCGATGAGGGCCCTTGCCTTTGCGATACGGTCCTCAATCCTTCTTCTCCAGGCTGGGATGGCGCTACTTTGTCTAGTAGCGCGTCCAGCCTTGGGAAGTTTGACGCCAATAATACGGCAAACTGCCAGTGCGGCGCCAAAAAGAATTGAGTCCGTTTCGCAAAGGTCCCGGCTGGCTTCCAAATAGGTCACCAGCATTGGGTTGAGAGCCCTCACGACAGCCCGATTCCGCTTGCTTAGGGGTATACGGGGAAGTCGCGGTCGATTCTCGAGAGGCGTACTGCGCGTTTCCCTAATCGCCTCTTCCACTATGCTCCTCATTTGCTCTAGTTCTGGGGCGACTATTCCATCGTCGCCTGAGTCAACTACAAGGAGATCTACGGCGGCATCTACATGTGCGGGTTGCTCTGCAACTCGTAGAGCCGCATCTCCTGTCGTAGCATTTTCATTCGACAAAGGAATAGCCTCACGTCGTAGCCGTTCGAGTTCGGCGTCATCAAATATTTTTGAGCGCATGATGTACCGAACTCGGTCTGCCAGGTTTTGCTCGGTAACGGTAATAGATGGCTCCAGCTCAGCAAATAGTCGGTGCATCCTAGCCCGATACCCAAAACCTCCAGTTTCTCTCCCTTTCGCCCCAAAATACGCCCGCAATGCATTTTTATTCATTTGCATTGACCAACGCATGCGGCGTACTCCACCAGTGGCGGGTGCTGATTGCTGGGCCAACGAAGACCCTGCCAACACCAAGCCAGCTGGTGGGGATGATGGATGCGAGGGGCTGCTGGGTGATCGTGCAGCACCTCGCGGTCGACTGGAGGTTCGCATGCTGCCGCGTCCAGCGCCAGCTCCAGACGCGCCCTGGCGACCTCCAGGCAGCGGCCCTTTGCGCGTATTTCTTAATTCCATCATCCATTAATTGGGCGTCAGTTAACGGGAGACGCCCAGACCCGGCACCGTTTCATGGCGAGGCCATGTGCACAATCGGGCCTTTGCACCTCCAATTTTGCCGAGGCACGGCGCTAACACCTCTTGGCAAGGTGCAGACTGACTGAGCTGACGTAGCAGTTTTGTCACATAACCGTTACGTCAGCGGGCGATGGGGTCGTCACTTCCCTACGCCTTATTATTATTATTATTATTATTATTATTATTAGGGGGGCAAGGCCCCTGAAATTAAAGACAATCTTGCACTCACGCATATATTAATGTCGACCGTTATTTCATCATCATCATCACCATCATCATTACAGTCCTTCACAAGTCCACTGCTGAACATAGGCCTCCCCCAAGGAATGCTACAAAGCCCGGTCTTAAGCCACCTGCATCCATCGACTTCTTGCACGTCTTACCAGGTCGTCACTCCATCTAATGGGGGGACGCCCTACACTTCGTCCACCGGTACCAGGCTGCCACTTGAGAACCTTTTTTCCCCATCGGTTGTGGGTTTTTCGAGCTATATGGCCGGCCCATTGCCACTTCTGCTTCAATCCATCGGGCTATGTCGGTCACTCTGGTTCTACTGCGGATATCCTCATTTCTAAGTTTATCACGCAGAGAAACTCCGAGCATACTCTATAGCTCGCTGAGCGACCTTGAGCTTCCTCATATGGCCAGCAGTGAAGGACCACATCTCAGATCCATAGGTCATCACTAACAATTCGCACTGGTTGTACAGTCTCGTTTTCAAGTTTTGTGGTATACCTGACGAGAAGATGATGCGACGTAATTTCCCGAACGCTACCCAGCCGAGTTGAATCCGTCAACTGACCTCTCGGTCGAAATTGAACATACCTAGTCGGACTATTTGTCCCAGGTAAACATATTCGTCAACACATTCGAGCTTAGTGCTCCCAACAAATACCGGCATAGGTGTGACATGGACGTTATACATGATCTTTGTTTTGTCCATGTTCATCTTAAGACCTATTCGTTGGGAGGCACTATTGAGGTCATTGAGTATAGTGCTTAGGTCCTCCAGTGATTCTGCCATAAGGACTATATCGTCGGCAAATCAAAGGTGACTGATATACTCGACGTTGATGTTAATACCGTATCCTTTCCAGTACAGTAGTTTGAAAACGTCTTCCAATGCAGCGGTGAAGATTTTCGGGGATATTACGTCATCCTGTCTTAGACCTCTCTGCAGTTGCATAGGTTTCGTACTCTGGTCCTGTACTCGGATAGCCATCGTTGCTCTACTGTACAAACACTTCAGCACTTCGATATACCGACAGTCCACTTGGCACCACTGAAGGTACTGCAGCACCGCCCAAATTTCAACGGTATCAAAGGCTTTCTCATAGTCCACATACGTCAGACATAGTGGGAAATTGTACTCCTCGGACCTCTGTACAATTTGTCGAAGGGTATTTATGTGGTCTATGGTTTTTTTATAGGATAAATGTGACATGGTGCTAAAGCCTTTTCGGAAACCGGCTTGTTCGGGAGGCTATGAGTCGTCGAGTCTACATACGAGACGATTCGAAAACAGCACATAGACGCAGCTCAGAAGACATATCGGTTTGTAGTTCTTCAAGAGTGCGTTGTTGCTTTTCCTGAAGAACAAGACCACCGCACTTCTGCTCCACGTCTCCGGTGTAGTGCCATTATGGAAGACGGAATTAAAGAGCTTCTCAAGGACTTCAAGTATGGGATTTGCACCCACTTTCAGAAGCTTCGCTGTAATTCTATCCTCAACATGGGCCTTGCCGTTTATAAGGTGCTGGAGAGCCATTCTAATCTCGCTCAGACTGACGCCCAGAATATCATCGGAATGGTGTCGGATAAGACTTGCTTTTTGATCGTTACTCACAAGCAAGTGCGTGTTGCTCCAACGATGATGTCTACAGCTGCCCATAGAACCTCTCAATCTCACTCAAAATCGAAATCGAGCTGAAAGGTTTTGGGACTTAGAGCTTGAGGGGGACTTAGACAAGATCTCTCCAACCTAACGTTTAGGTTCAGTGTGCCTCTAACTATTCGGTGATCGCTACCAGTTTTCACCTAACCTGATCACTGAGACATTACTGAACTATTGTCGTCTGGTCGGCGTAATAAATTCAATCTCATTTTTTGTTGAACCGTCGGGGCTCGAACAGGTCTACTTCCTGTGGGGCCGCTTCTGGAAGAAAGAGTTCATCATAAAGAGTCCCTTAGTTTTTCTCCATGAAGTCGACCAGCTGTTGGCCTCTTGGGTTCCGTTGCCCTATTCCAAATTTCCCTACCTTCAGCTCACTGTTCTCTCTCGTGCCTAGTTCTGCACTGAAGTCTCCCATTAACACCGTATAGTGGATTTTAAATATATCGTCATACATTTCCTCCACCTCCTCATCGGGATGTGCCGAGGTTGGTGCGTAAACCTGTATGACCTTCAACTAATACCGTTTGGTGATTCTGAGTGTAAGGCACGCAACCCTCGTCGACACAATCAAATTCTTTAGAACGTTGTTAACGAGAGACTTGTGGACGATAAATCCGACAGCTCCTTGGGTCAGATGGTCCGCCTCCCGTTGATAGAAAAAGTTGCTGGATTCGAGTATTATCGTGTCCGTCCCCTCTCTTCGGACTTCGGATAACCCTATAATATTCCAGCGCAACTTGCCTATCTCTTCTTCCAGCTCCAGGGTCTTCTCGTCAGTCCTCAGGATGCCTGCATTATATGTTGCCAGGACGAGTCATCTCAGTCCCCGCCGTTAACATGGTCGCCACCGTAGCCAGGAATAGCGGAGCCGCTAGGGACTGGGGAACATCTCTATTATATAGGGTATATTGCCATAGTTGACACGCTTGGCAAGCGGGTTGGCAACCGCAGTTTTTTTATTATAATTTGCTGTTATCATAAAGATGCTACTGCCCATTTTCTGCCTCAGTTTCCCTCTGTCGCCTCTTACAACACCCAAGGGAAGATATGGGGTAGTGGGTATTCTTAATCGCCAGTACACGGGGGTTGACTTATTGTTAACTACTCTAGATAAATTAATAGTATAAAAACATTTTTAAAAACAAGCTTTCATATAAATGCTCTAAAAAGACGAAAATAACTTTAAATTAAATCAAAGCCATTAATTTATTACATTACACAAATCATTTGATATAAAAGCTTGTCGCGAAATCTGAGGCAGTCCGTTATATTGGATTTAGAATAATGTCACTTCATCATGCATTGTTATTCAAACCAAACATGTAAACAAAATTTTAGCTCAATCGGTTTAGGATAACTTCTTTACAATTCATTTGCAAGATTTGACCCTAACAAACATACATTGCATGCTAAATAAAAGCTTTTAAAAACATTGCGTTCTTGTCCGTTAAATACTATAAAATACAGTGAAAATAAACATTCTCACTGTATTACTCAGTTCATAATAAACAAATATAAAAGCAGCCCGGAGGGAAAGGCGCACAAATGAGAACGGAATCAGCGCTTAGGAAGGATGATAAATGACCTTCCGTCGTCTGCGGAAAATTGTTCGTTAAGTTGGTATTGAGAAACGTGTTATCGCGTAATATATATGCGGTTGGTATTTAACTTGTGATATTATATTTGATATTATTTAGGGTGATTGATTGATCTAATATATAAAAATTAATAGTTTTTGTTCGTATTTCATGCAGTGACCTACCGTTCATTAAAACTTTGTCAACTTATTGCTTGCACTTGCGCGAAGGTTGTAGGAATAGTACAATTAACTTATACTAGTGAGCGCGTGTATCGTAACGACAAGTTTTATATGAAAGTTATAGACCATTCCATTTCAATGATTTTATTATCATTCCTAATGAAACAATGTAATATTCCAAAAATATTAATTAATATATCAAATGATATTTCCACAATTATTTACTCTGTGGCAGCAATGCGCCTGGCAGCCTCCAAACCAGCTCGTTACTAATATTTTTATTTGATAATTGTGAATAGATTTTAGACGTCCTTTTTAATCACATGAAAAAATATGAGAATAAAAATATTTTAATAACAGAATTAAAATAAACAATAGAGATATTTGTTAATGTATCGAAGAAATCTGAGACCATACATTATGTGTTATTACACCTTATCTTTAAGGATATATGAAAAGGTTATACTTTAGGGGTGGTCATATTTTTTTTATAGGATAAGGGTGACAAACGAGCACACAGTCCACCTGATGGTAAGTGGTTGCTGCGGCCCATAGACATCTAAATCTATCCTCGTTTGCGAATCAAAATGCAGATGCGTTGCCACCCGTGAGGACTAAGATGGAATGCCTCATTTCCAGTAAGAAGGGCCTCCGACCACCTGCACTCACCAAGCGAAACGCAGAGGTAAACCTTTACTTCACGCTGGTATTCTGTGAGGTCGTGGTACCACCCCGGTTCGAGCCGGCCCATCCGTGCGACAGCAAAAGCTGCCGCGTGGCTCTACCTCTGTTAAAACGTATATAAACGTATAAATTAGGAAATAAATTCAACCCCTAAGGGTGGAAAAATAAGGGATGATTTTCAATGTAATTATTTAGCTTACATTCTAGTTATTTTCTTGTGCTTATAATATTCCTATATTATAATATTATATAATATTCCTAGTCCATCCAAAAGGATTTAAAAATTAAACTTAAAAAAGTAAAAAACCCACTTCAAATAAGTAAAAAAAGGTAATTTCCTCGTAAAACTTTTGAAGTCGAGGTATAGTTTACATCTAGACTATTTCTATGTACCACAGCATCCACTTACAATCAGGTGAACTGTGTGCTCGATTGTCACCCTAAAAAAATCGTTGCAACTTTTTAAAAAAATACACTATGGAACAACATAGATGTTTTTAAGCCCCAACGCAAACGGAGGGGCGTTATATGTTTAACGTTTAACATGTGCGTCTGTGTGTCTGTCTATGGCATCGTAGCTCCCAAACGGATGAACCGATTTAGATTTAGGTTTATTTCTAATTTTACGGATTTTATCACGTATATTAACTTATTTTATTATCCCGACGTTTCGGGTGCTTTCCAGCACCCGTGGTCACGGGGGACTGAGGTGTTAGACGTCCTGCTGTCATAGTTAGCCCGGCTACCTTCAGTTTTTTTTAATATATAATAATATAATAATATATAATAATATAATAATAAAAAAATGAAGGTAGCCGGGCTAACTATGACAGTAGGACGTCAAACACCTCAGTCCCCCGTGACCACGGGTACTGGAAAGCACCCGAAACGTCGGGAATATAAAAATAAGTTAATATACGCGATAAAATCCGTAAAATTAGTTTAATTTAAATGTGTAGTGTTCGCGTAAATATAAGAAATCATTAGTTTTATTTCTTTTGAAAGGTGATTTGATCGAGAGAGTTCTTAGCTGTAATTGTAGTTAAACAAAAGAGTGACTTTCAATAAGTATTATTTATAATCTATATTGAATAAAAAAAGGTTCTGTTTCTGTAATTCAAGAAAATGTCTTCTGCCGTTTGAAGAGCATAAGCTCTTTTTGCTTCGACGATTTTTAAATTTAAGTTATAAATAGTTACATTTAAATAGGTAGATTAAGTACATTGTAATTGCCATCTTGTAATTGATGCGTGAATTGTTGTGGAATATCGATGCATTTCAATAGCTCGCTTTGGAGAACTATTCGCTCGGAGAGAACGTTAGAATATCGATTTTCTGTATGCTAATTAGTATATTAACCTAATACAAGTTTAGATGTCAAGTTTAAACCATCGTGGGGAAACCAGCATGACTGGGGAAGAAAATATTTTGAGGACAAGTGAAGTTTATACGTAGTAGAGCTAGTTGTAGCAGAGCGGTTGTAGTAAAATTTTCAGACACAATAAGTAAGACAATAGCAATGACCTATATGTAGTGCACGGGACAGCGAAAGGGTTAGATTAGGACCACTTTTCCTGGACATGTGTAACAAACTAACAAACAGTGGGTATTCCGTTATTTAAATATCAATATTCGTACGAGTATTTATTAATTTTTTACCATCTTCATAATTCTAATGGGACTTATTGCGTCTATGATATTTTGGTTTATTACATTTTGATCTCGTTTAGCTCCTCATAACTCTGCGGTCGATGAATACAACTCTTTTTTTTTATAGGAGGGTGAAAAACGAGCACATAGTCCACCTGATATTAAGTGGCTGCTGTGGCCCATAGACATCTACATCTATCTTGTATTACGAATCAAAATGCAGATACGTTGTCACCCGTGAGGTCTAAGATGGAATGCCTCGTTTCCTGCAAAAAGGGTCTTCGGTTCTCTACACTCACCATACGAAACACAGCAGCATTAAGCTGCTATTTTACGCTGGTATTCTGTGAGAGCGTGGTCCTTCCCCGGTCGAGCCGACCCATTTGTGCTACAACCATAATATAGCTGCAGCATGGCTCTACCACGTATAAAACTCAACTCAAAAACTATTAAATCAACGCAATTTTATTTAAAACTAGCTTTTTACCCGCGACTTTGCTCGCGTTGGCTTTGTGTAGCACGAATGTATCGGCTTTATTGAGGAAGAACCGCGCTCTTACAGAATACCAACGTAAAATATACATAGACATGCATTTATTCAGCAATAAACATAAAATAAATAAATAGATACAGAAAATAAAATGATACGTAAAAATATCAAAGATAAAAATAAATAATAGAAGAACAGACGTAAAATAATCCGATTGTATGAGTGATGTGATGCTGAAAAAGCCACTGACTTAACATAATGCTGTCGCACGATTGCGGGAGCGTTGGCTTTTAGCAATGCTCATTGAGGTTGGACTCACCCGCGAGGATAGTGTGTAGCGCACATATTATATAAGAAATATGTTCGAGAGAGATGTTATCACAATAATATAGCAATTTAATGTTGCTATCTTTCGTATAGCGATTGTAGAGAACCGGACTCCGTTTTTAACTGGAAACAAGGCATTCTTTCTTGGTCCTCAGATGAATCCTTGAATCTGAATCGAGGATAAATGTAGATGTCTATCGGCCTCAGCATCCACTTAACATCAGATGACATGTGTGTTCGTTTACACATACTTATACTATAAAAAAATCAAAAACCATCTCAGAAATGGGATGTAATCTGTCCCCTCCAGTGAGACATATACAGGGTTATTTTGTAGTAACCGGCCAAATGTGTAGAGAAGTTTCAGAATAAATAATATAGGCTAACGGTGAAGAAATATTAATTTAAAAAAAAATCAGATATTCTGTCCTTTTTATCTTTTCAATTCAAAATGCGTGGTAATGCATTAACTGATTACTGGAAATTATTTAGCTGATTTTACTGCGCAAGCACACATCCGTAAGGGTCGATCGGTAGGAAAAAACGTTGTTGCCCGTAAAGCACATTCAATTTGGGATAATTCCAAATGAAAGTGGAAGCCTTATTAACACGTATTTCCAAAAACTGCAATACCGGTACTATTATTTATATATTTGAACTTAAATTTAAAGTTGGCTATTCTTTGAAAAATAATCCTGTATAGGTTTTAACTCTTCTTAGTTAATCAATGACAATTAAGTAAAAGTAGGTAGTAAATACTCGCCGGTTCATTTCACTCACCATAGGAACTCACTTATGCATTCACTCACAGATGCATCAAGCTGCTGTTCCACGCGGGCATTCTGTACGAGCGTGCTCCTTCCCCGGTTTGTGCTACAGCCATATTATGTTGCAGGCATTATGTGCAGCTCTACCTAAATAAAACTGCTCGTCACTCGTCACACTCTTATATATTTTTGTCTAAATATTCATACTCTGTCTAATCCAAACCAACGAGGCACTCAAATTAGGCACTTAGTCTGTCAGGCATGGCACTTAAATTTTTCATAATTATTAATATATTATATAATGATTTCAATTAGAACCTAATTAATGATGCACTTATTAATTTTATATTATGTATGCCTACTGGCGGGACATAGAGAACCTACCTTATATTTTATTATGTACATATCGAGATCTGTAAATTAACCTATGTGCACAAAATAAATAGACTTGATTTGATTTGGCTCAAGTATGCGAGGTCATGAGATCCCGGCTTCGAAACCCGGGCCGGGCCAAAAATCAGTTATTGAGTTTTTATGTACAAGTTTATGTGTACAAGGTGACGAAGCATTCCATATTAGTCCTTCGGTATGGCCGCACAACTGCATATTGATTCTTAATCGGATTCATTGGGCCACAACATCCATTTACCATCAGGTGGACTGTGTGCTCGTTCGTCACCCTTATTCTGTAATAAAAACCTTCGTGGTTTTATTGTTACAGGGAGGTGCGGCGAAGGAAGTCCATGCGAGCAGCTGTGTCGCGAACTGCACGATGGCACCTACGAGTGTGGCTGCGGACCAGGGTTCGTGCTGCACGTGGACGGGTATGGATGTCTTGGTAAGTAAGACCACAACTTTTGTTAAAATTGTTTTTGCAGCATCTTCCTTGGAACAACTTAAAATAATAAAAAACGGCAGTAGCGAGCGTGACAACTATGGTAAATATAAAAAATGTTAATAAAAAATGTACAAAGGGGAAAATGTTTCTTCGTATTTTATATACAAATTCAAGACAATTTTTTTGTCATAGTTCATCATAGTCATTTTGTTCGATAACTCGTTACCATCTTGCTGGTAATGACATAATCCCGTTGCTGTAGAAATCTTGGGAGTTATGATCAAAACAATGCAACAAGAAGTTTTAACAGTCCTCTCTTGATGTTAACCAAACACTACCCAAAGAATTCTGAAGAGACCGAACCAGGGGAAAATCCGAGGGTGCAAGGTCAAGACTGTATGGTGGATGCATTAACACTTCCAATCAAGCTCTCTCAATTTTTGCTCAGTGGCCAAATATGTGTGTGGTCTGGCGTTATCATGATGAAAGATCACTCCTTTTCTGTTAATCAATACCAGCTTTTTGATTTTGTTTTTTCAATTTTATACAAACAAAATACGAACAAACTTTTCCCTGACCTACTCTATTTGTCTTTGTTAATAAATTAAAAGTGAAAACAGACAAAAAGTGTACTCAGACAAAAAGCCGCTTCGAAGAAAATTTACTTAAAAACTTGTTATTTATTTTGCCCCGTAATCGTTATCCAGACTTAATTACTTCGAATATTTATCTATACTAATAATATAATAAAGCGGAAGAGTTTTTTTGTTTTTTTGTTTGTTTAAACGCGCTAATCTCTGGAACTACCAGTCCGATTTGAAAAATTCTTTTTTGTATTATAGCCAGATTCATGTGAAATAGTATAGGCTATCTAACATTAAGCTATATCACTCAGCTAGCCTTAAATATGGATATTTGTTAAGCAAGTCAGAAGAAAAAGCACTCCCGAAATGATTTATCCGCGTACGCTGGTGTTATCGTTAGGGATACGTAAATGTTCTAGAAAAATATAGATCTTTACTCCGTCTAAAGAAAAGTCCGCGATACCATATTATGTCTATTTCTTATACATGAGCCATAAATAGGTATTTTGTGACAAAAAAATATTGAAAATTTAAAAGTGATTTATGAGCGTTATTATTAGGCATGGCCTATTTATCCTTATGAACGATAATTTAAAATTAAAAATTTTGTACAGCCGACTTCAATATAAGTTATTTAAGAATAACTTAAAAACTATTGGTCTGACCTTGATCAAATTCATATGGGACCACACGAGAAGTACCAGCTTTCAAATAAAAAAAGAATCATCGAAATCGGTTCACCCAGAAAAAAGTTCTGAGGTAACACACATAAAAAAAAAACGAAAAAAAAAAAAACATACAGTCGAATTGAGTACCGGCTCTTTTTTGGAAGTCGGCAGAAAATTACTCCATCATCAACACAATTTTATGAAGATAAACTTTGTTCTTTATACCATGTTATTTGGACGCATAGTTTAAGAGATAATGTAAAATTAAAATAATTCAATACTTGACTGGGCGCGCGAACGACGCATAAACCATAGTCGCCCGGTGAGAACGTGGGGGGGGGGGGACGCTCAACCGGGAGGGGGAGGGAAAGGGGATAAAACTTACCTTCATTCACCATCATACATAATATGCCGACAGATAAAAGTACTCCATTAATTATGCCAATTTTTCCATCCATTGCTATCAAATAAAATATTTAATTGCAATTATAAAATGCTTGAACTAGGTCATGTCGCGCACCACCGACACGTGATGACGCAAGTGAAACCGTGAGGCACAGCTAGTACAATATATAAGAAATTAATCGATAACTTAAACATTTTTTTTTTAAAACGGCTGGACATATTTTTTTGAAGCATAGCCAAGAACTCATTCGGTTAGGATACCATTCAAACGAAAAACATTTTTATCAAAATAGTTTCATCCATTCAGGAGCTATGACGCCACACATAGACACAGATACACACTACAAATATATAACACCTCTCTGTTTCCGCCGGGAGGTAAAAAAGTAAGTTTCAGTACGTGGTAGAGCCATGCTGCAGCTATATTAGTACTGAGTATAGTTGTAGCACGAATGGGTCGGCTAGACCGGGGAAGGACCACGCTCTCACAGAATACCATTGTAAAATAGCAGCTTAACGCTGCTGTGTTTCGTATGGTGAGTGTAGAGAACCGGAGACCCTTTTTACTGGAAACGAGGCATTACATCTTAGTCCTCATGGGTGACAACGCATCTGCATTTTGACTCTTAATCGAAGATAGATGTAGATGTTTATGGGCCACTGCGACCACTTACCATCAGGTGGACTGTGTGCTCGTTTGTCACACTTATCCTATAAAAAAAATACCACTGTAAAATAGCAGCTTAACGCAGGTGTTTTTCGTATGGTGAGTGTAGAGAACCGGAGACCCTTTTTACTGGAAACGAGGCAATACATCTTAGTCCTCACGGGTGACATTGCATCTGCATTTTGATTCGTAATCGAGAATAGATGTAGATGAAGACATCTGTGCTGCAGCAACCATTTACAATCAGGACTGTGTGCTCGTTTATCACCCTTATCCTATAAAAAAAACTGATGTTGTAAATAATTAATAAGGACTAATAATCTTACGCACAACAAATGTTGGAACTAATATGTAATTGTTACGTAGATGGTCACGATGTATCATCATAATTGAAACGTTTATTACAAATTTTACTTTTCCTTATATATACACAAATATATACACAAAACAATGCATCAGTGCTGTATTTTTTATCTTTTTAACTTTTTTTTATACTTCTAGTTTTAGGGACTAGCATTGAGTTATATGTACTACGTACTAGAGAAGCCATTCCGAACATTGACTATGTTCAACTGAACTGTAGTGCAATCCATACAAACTAAATATTGCGTAAATTGAAGATTTGTGAATTCCATAAAATAATTATTATTACATTTTATTTAGAAATATGTTTGTTTAGATTATATTAAGATATTTTATATTAAATTCTTATATTTATTTTATGTTAATATCTTATTTTATATCAAATTAAAGTCTTCGCGCATGCGCGACTACTACTCCCGCGCATGCGCGAAGATATAGAGTAGGACACAATTTTTGTTTGGAATGGCTTCTCTAGTATGTAGTACATATAACTCAATGGGGACTAGTCTTAGTTTTAGGTTTTAGGAGGTGTTAGTGGCGGTGTAAGAATATCCACTACATCATATCATCCCGTGTGTGTCGTAAGAGGCTAGAGGGAAGCAAATCAGGAGATGGGCAGCAGCGGCTTCCTAATAATGACTAAAAATAAAAAAATTACTGCATCTGCCAACCCGCTTGCCAATCGTAGCAACCATAGCAAATATCCCCCTATAAGGCAATCTATGGGGGAAACCTATATTCAGTTGACTTTAATAGGCTGTAGAACAAAACAGTTTTAGGAGTACCCGAAGTTTGGTTTATCCCTTTCTAATCTCATTAATCTCTACATAGTATAAAACAAAGTCGGTTTCCGCCGTATGTACGCTGTTTTAAACTACGCAACATTGAGGCGGCTTTCATCAATAGGCAGAATGATTTAAGAGGAAGGTTTTTATGTATAATTATATACAAAATCCTTCTGTCCGTGTGTACGTGACTGAACTTCTCCTAAACGGCTCGACCGATTTTGAAGAAATTTTATGTGTGTGATTAAGTTGATTCGAGTATGTTTAGATGAAACTAGTTTTAAGGATTTTATAGCGTATATTAACTTATTTTATATTCCCGACGTTTCGAGCACTTTACAACACAAAAAAATCCATAGACACATCATCCAGGGACTTAAAGACAATTTTAACGACATTTGATTATAATGTTTGCATCGAAACGTTAAATAAACGAGGAATTAGTAAATATAATGAATTCAAAAACACACATATAGTAAAATATCAAAATTTAATGACCAAGTTAAATGTCATACATCTGTGTCAATGACAAAACAAAACGCAACCGTTGACCACAAACTCGGATCATAGATTTAACGCGGTTTATAATCTGTCAAAAAAAAACTCTCGATGATGCAACAGTTAGAGTATTATGGAAGGGTTTTAATTTCGCCATAACACCGTAAAGATTACCGTATGAAGAAATGATCTACAGCGTCGAGGACTGTTTATTTAAAAAAATATGCGAAAGGAAGATTTGGAAGCGATACGTTAAGACATTTCGTCAATGTTACGTCGAAGTTCCGCGCCGAAACCGAAACTACCCAAAGATGAATTTAAAGCATTAAATAACCTACGCAATAAAGCAGAACTCACGATTCTCCGAGCAGATAAGGGAAATGCCACGGTAGTCATGGATACGCCAGATTATTATTCTAAAATACAAGAACTTTTGTCGGATGTAAGGACTTATAAAAAGGTTAAAAACGACCCAACAAATAACACACTTAAAACAACTAGTGACCTCAGAAAGAATCACTTCGAAAAATTAAATCTTGACGTAAAATCGATAATACTTACGTGTGCCAAACCACCGAAGTTGTATGGGTTGCCAAGAATACACAAGCCCAATGCTCCACTACGTTCCATTGTGAGCCAAATCGATTCACCAACTTACAGATTGGCTCAACATTTAGCGAAAATATTTATATTTATACACACAAAGGATTTCTCCATTTTGTCAGCGAGATTGAAGACCTACATCTGGCAGACAATAAAACTATGGTCAGCTTAAATGTGCAGTCTCTATTCACATGCTTACCTGTTGAAGATTGCATCTCGATTGTTACTAGAAGGCTGGAGGCAAACAACATGCCCGTAGAATATGCAGTATTACTCAGACACTGCCTTACATCTGGCTACCTATTGGGGAAGAAAGAATTCTACAAGCAAGTAAATGGTGTGGCGATGAGCTCACCTGTATCTCCCATTGTCGTCGATATAATCATGGAAGACTTTGAGGAGAAAGCCCTGCTTCTTCTCTTCTCTTCTTCTTCTTCTCCAGTAAATTCAAGATTCTACAAGCGGTAAGTAGACGACACTTTCATAATTCTACCTTTAGATAAAATAATTGCATTTTTAGACCATCTTAACTCCATAAATTTTAAAATTCAGTTCACAATGGAGTTAGAGGAAAACAATTCTTTAGCTTTTTTAGATGTGTTAGTAATTCGGAATCCTGATAACACCTTGAGCAACATTGTGTATAGAAAAAAGACCCACACAGATAGATATTTGAACAGTAATTCTCATCACCATCCTTCACAGTTAGCTACCGTGGGTAAATCTTTGTTTTAGCACGAGGGATCTGTGACAGTAAACACCTGGCCGCCGAGCGCCAACACGTCAAGCATATTTTACACGACAATAAGCTTCGGGTCCCGCGCCTACGTCACAGTGAACGAGTGAAGCCAGCCACAGACGAGCGAGTGCCTGCTGTACTACAATATGCCAGAGGTGTTACTGACAAGATTGGCTACATCTTGAAGCGTACTTCGTGCGTACTTCAAGCCGCTGAAGAAGATTAGTCCGTTTTTAATATCAGTCAAGTGTAATGTCCCTCTGGAAGATTAGGAGTGTACAAGCTTGATTATCAATGTGATCTCTCTTATATAGGACAAACTAAAAGATCCATAAATATCCGCGTTAAAGAACACATACATAGCTGATGTGAAGAATCGACGCTCCGGGAAGTCTGCAGTCTGTAAACACGTACAGGATACAGCCGTCACTACATTAGATTTGATAGACCACAAATCCTTGCTAAAGAACACCGGTTCCTTCCAAGGATGATTCGCGAGGCAATTGAAATCAAAAAACATCCTAATTTCAATAGAGAAGATGGCTGGGTGCTACCATCTGCTTGGGATCCTATAATTAATAAAATTAAATCCCAACCCAAGCATACAACTGCAAGACTTCAAGATACTGTAAGTTCATACTGCGTAGATTGGAACAAAAATTAGTAAGTAAAAAGGAGGTAGCCGTGGTTAACTATGACATTGGGACGTCAAACACCTCAGCCCGCCCCGTGACCATGGCTGCTGTAAAGTGCTCGAAACGTCGGGAATATAAAATAAGTTAATATACGCGATAAAATCCGTAAAATTAATTTTATTTAAGTGTGTAGTGTTCGTGTAAATATAAGAAATTATTACGATTCGTCAAACCATACGTTTGATTCACAATTGGATCCGTTAAGTGGCTCTATTGTCGAGATACAGAAATCATCCGTGCGAAGCCGGGGTGGATCGCTAGTATAAAATATAACCAATATTTCAAAATGAAGCAATCTCTACACTTTTCTTACAAATTAACTTCCCTCGCTATAAAAGCTGTTAAATATTTCACCTCATTCTTGAGTGGCGCCGCCCTGGTGGCAGAAAAAGTCGTAAATACCCTCATTAATTAAGCAGACGAATCGGTTATCAATCCGTTTCCATACGAAATAAATTGAAAATATGTCAGCCTGCCGTTCGTAGGGCTGAATTATGATTAATTTGGTCCAGATGGCGTCCGAGATTAAGTGTTTGCCGATGAACGACGATATTTCTTTATTTCTCATAAAATTATATGTATACATACGACGGCTCCGTGGCGCAGTGGCTTAGCAATGAGCTATTGCGCCGGGGGCCGCGGGTTCGAATACCGCAAGGAATAATAATTTGTATGGCTTACACATTGTTCCGGGTCTGAATGTTTGTCCTTGTGAAATCTATATTTTTAAACTGCATCCATGATACAGGAAAAAATCCTAGAATAAAGGAGATAAAAATTATTAAAAAAAAGAAACAAAAGAAAAGAAAAAAGAATATATATAAAATTGTAGCGCCTGTCTAAAAATTGTGTCTGTCTGTCCGGACTAATCTTCGGAATGGCTGAACCGATAGTGATGAGATTTCAAGAACAGATTGAGAGCAAGTACAGGAGTAGCTTGGCTATATTTTTTGTGAAACAAAAAAAATTGACAAAATCATTGATGATTATCTTAAATTTATATGATGATGTAAATGACATTAAGAGATCCCCGAGCCATGCCGGAGCGCGTCGCTAGTTAAAAAAAATGGGTGAGTGTCGTGGAACACTCGGTTGGAACGAAGTTCCTTGCGTAGTATATTATTATTGATAAACAAAGGTATTATATTATTGATTAACAAATACAAATAAATGAATTACTAGCGTCTATTAAAATGAAGCGTAATTTGAAAAAAAAAATTCTTTCATGGCAATTTAAAAAAAAGTGCGAGGGACATGGATATTATTCCATCTCACTTCCTTATTTCACCGCCAAGGTCGTCTACACTATGACACAAGGGGTAGTGACGAAAAAATCTTACACTTTTTGTCGCCTAGCTCCCATCCGCCAAACCCGTAACGTCCGATAAAGAACTTCTACTATTGGGCATGGGTTTTTCTTATAATTAACCTCTAAAATGAAATCTGTGTATCTGTGTACCTGTGTGTTAGTCTATGGCATCGTATCTCCAAAACGGAAGAACCGACCCAGGTTTAGTTTTTTTTTTGTGTGACAGGTGAAACGATCGAAACTGTTGTTAGCTATGATTCAAGAGAATCTTCTCAGCCGTTTGAAGATCGTCAGCTCTTTATGATTCGGGCTTTTTTAAATTTTAAATTTAATATTATAGCGAATGATAGCGTAGTCAGTCCGAAGCGTTGCGTGGAAATGAAATGAAATGAAATTAAATTAAATGAAATGAAATGAAATGAAGATTTATTTGCTTTGAAAAAGGGGTACATTTAGGTGGTTATTATATAGTGTAGATCAGCTTTTTCAGCCATCTATAATAGCATGCAAATATATTTTTTATAGTTAAATTTATCATATTAAATTAAATTAAATTTACAATATAAAATTCAATTAAAATATTTATCGTCATGTCAATGTTTACAAATGAGCAATACCAATACATACAAAATTTAAATATAATTAAGATTAAAATTTAATTAAAAATATATAACTACTGTTGTGTCACATCATGTCAAATTTAGAAAGTCAGTGGTGTTAGATTTCACATGTTTCAGACATGGTTTCCGTGCGGTTTAGTAAAATCATAGGTTATGTTTATACATATGCTGCATATGCTGAAGCTATATTAGTAATATAGCTGCAGCACGAATTGGTCAGCTCGACCGGGGAAGGACCACGCTCTCACAGAATATTAGCGTAAAATAGCAGCTTAACACTCTTGTATTTCGTATGGTGAGTGTAGAAAACCGGAGACCGTTTTTACTGGAAACGAGGCATTTCAGCTTAGTTCTCACGGGTGACAACGCATCAGCATTTTGATTCTTTATTGAGGATAGATGTCGATGTCTATGGGTCACAGCAACCACTTACCATCAGGTTGACTATGTGCTCGTTTGTCGCCCTATCCTATAAAATAACATAAAAACAAATATAAGGTATATGTACATTGAAGTTACTACCTTTATACACCCAACTCCTGGGCACATGCCTCCTGTTCTTTCTGAATGTGTTATAAGGCAAGACCACCGCCACCACCGTCCTGCCTCAATACATGTTGAAGAATGTCCATATTGCTACACCATGCTCTGCCCCACAATCGATTATTTTTAAATTGTTTTATAAGCTTCAACAGTCTCTATTACCGTTACCTTTACAATCCATTATTAAAGACTATTAAAGTCCACTGCTGAGCCATAGATTGCCTCATAGGGGGGCTATTTGCCACAGTTATCACGCTTGGCGCGCGGGTTGGAAACCGAAGTTTTTTTATTTTTTTATTTTTAATCCTAATAACTTAGGAAGATATTCTTAGTAGCGGAGCCTATCTTAACCATAAGTTTAATAAAGATTTTTAAATACATCCCACTTTGAGCTGGCAAATGATTTGTAGAAAGAAATATAGGAATGAATTTTAAAATTCGATCAATATAGTACGCCTCATTTGAGACCGATAAAAGTAAATTAGCTGAGAGTAC
Organism: Parnassius mnemosyne; assembly: GCA_963668995.1. NCBI lineage: Eukaryota > Metazoa > Arthropoda > Insecta > Lepidoptera > Papilionidae > Parnassius > Parnassius mnemosyne. Next base: position 32,049,508 of record CAVLGL010000084.1, read on the forward strand.
TTCAGCATCTATCTTTAAAATATTGGACTGTGGTTAGAACGCCTTAAGTACAGACATAATCTGGGGCACTGATGAGTCGGCTCGACTGGGGAAGGACCAGAATATCGGTTAAGTGAATTCTATAATAGTATTCACTAAGCATGACTTCTTAGCATTAATATTATTTATTCCGTGGCATTACTTAAGCATTACTTATGGAGCCATGGTAGATCAGATGGATAGCGGTCGCTGTAAGTTTCACAGTACGCAAGCAACTCGGATTCGATCCCCGCCGGCACCAATTAAATTGTTGCAATTGCAATTTTAACTGCTGATTTACCAAGTCCTCGGCGGTGAAGGAAAACATCGTGATGAAACCTGCATATATGAGAAATAAGAAAAAATACTTCGAAGATATGTGAAGTTCGCCAAAACGCATTGAGGCAGCGCGGCGGATATTTCTTTGCCCTAACTCCCTCTCAGAAATGAGAGGAGGCTTGTGCCCAGCAGTGGGACGTATGTAGTCTGTAACTTTTAGCATGACTTACCATGCCATCACTCGCTTCTAGTGGGGGGACGATCTACACTTCGCCTGCCAGTACGAGGCTGCCATTCGAGAACCTTTTTTCCCCATCAATTATCGATTCTTAGAGATATATGGCCGGCCCATTGGCATTTCAGCTTACTAATCCATCGATGGATGCAAGTGGCTTAGGACCGTGCTTTGTGGCATTTCTTATGGGAGGCCTGTGTTCGTCAATGGACCTGTGAAGGACTATAATAATGAAGGTGCCACTTACCATCATGTGGGCTGTGTGCTCGTTTGTCACCCTTATCCTATAAAAAAAGAACATGCGTGAATGTCGTGGAACACTCGGTTAGAACGAAGTTATTTTCGTAGTATATTATTGTTGATAAATGTATAAATACAAATTAAGATTTAAAAAATTAAAAGAATTACTAGCGTCTTTTAAAATGAAGCGTCATTTAAAATAATATTTCTTTCATAGCAACATAAGAAAAAGTGCGAGGTAGATGGATATTATTCCATCTCGCTCGCACTATAGAAAGGGGGTCGTGACGGAAAAATCTTACACTTTTCCTCGCCTAGCCCTCATACGTCAAATTCGTAAGGTGCGATAAGGAACTTCGTTCTAAAAAAAAACGATGGTAGTTATTAAAAATAATATATTTGTGCGTATAGACGTCTGCCAGTACCAATACAAATCGTTTTGTGGTTTAAAGGTGCTGTATAGTAACTATGCATTGTTATAATATTATGTTTTATTTATCATTTTTAATAAATAAATAAAAAATATAATGTTATTTGGCCACGGCGGTTCGTTTCAATGCATACAAAAACGTAAATCTCTAAATTGAATTTTTCTCAGTGAATTGTCAAATCGATTTTCTATAAATACGAGTATCGAACCGCATTCCAAATGCTGTCCCAAAATTATTTCCGCTTCCGATATTCTGCGAACTCGCGTCAAGATAAAATAACAAGAAGAAAGGACTAACTTGACCTTCATTTGAGTATTATTTTTACGAATCATGTACTTGTTCCTGACAAACTCAAAACACTCAAGTAAAACAATGAGAAATAAGGGATAAATGTTAATAATGAAATGGTAATTGAATCAAAATCTACGAACTAAATATTTGACCAGGGGATCAATCTGACGGCCCAGCGTGGTAAATTTAATAGTATATATTTTGAAAATCATGGTTAATCAAGGGGTTAACCGCTCGCCATAAATTTCATACTATACGAGCAACCCGGGTGCCGGCGAGCAATGAAATTCTTAGTTGCAATTTTAATTGCTGATTTACCAAATTTTCGCCGGTGAAGGAAAATATCGTATAGAAACCTGCATCTCGGAGAAATAAATATATAAATAAAAATTTGGAAAACATCTAACACGAACGGGAACAGCTCGGCAGATCAATTGCTTTTGAATCCTCTTGCAAATGAAAAGAGACTTGTATTCAGCCCTGAGTCGTGTATACGCCGACTGTACATTTATTCATATTGAGTATTTTCCAAATAATGTATGTATCCAATACGTGTTGGTGGATTTCATATATTCTCTCCTCTGTACAAGTTTCCTCACGATATTGTCTTTCACTGCCAAGGACGTGCACTTAAAATTGCAATTTATTTAAGGCGCGGATTGAACCCAGGTTGTTGCTACTAACTCATTACAGCATTAAAGTTGAATTTTGAACAAGGGCCTCCCCCATAGATTGTCTTATAGGGATAGATGTCACGATTGGCACACGGGTTGGCAAACGCAGTTTTATATTATTTTCAGTTATCTGGAAGAGGCTGCCCATGTCCAGTTTTAGTTTTCCTCTGTCGCCTTTTACTTCCTACACTAAAATATGATATTGGGTAGTAGATTAAAATTGAAATTGAAATGTATAAGTTATAATATAAAATAATATTTAATTGAAGTTCTCCATTCACTCTACCAACCTTCAGTTTATGAAGATTGGTTCTTTCAGTCTAGGAACAAATCAACTGCAACGAAGTTAAGCGTACTTTCAAAGGTGTCGTACTTGACGCTGGGGCAGTTGATTAATCTATATAAACCGAAAGCCTGATCTTGCTTAAAGTATTGTTGCCATATGCGACCTTTAGGCACAATGGAAAGGTGTGCTAAAAAGCTTTTTTTGGTGGCCTAAATCTGGCTAAAGCTAATCTTACCAGTGTTTAGCACAGGCGCAAAGTAGACTATCTTTGTGCGTTCTACAGGATACATTTCGAAATGTGCGCAGGAATTCCATAAAATAATTCTTCACTGTCCTTTTCACCATCGGACTACCAAGCGCTCAGCCGCACTTTCGCGCTTTGTTGTCATTATGACCAAACGGTCCGGTTGCTTTATTTTAGTGGCCCTGTAATTATGGAGCCATTTTTTAAAATTCTGAAACTTAATTTCATTCAATTTATTTTTCTCACTGAAAGTTAAAATTTGACGTGAAATTAGAAAGACTTGATAAGATGCAACTTTTCGAAACTAATACGAGTTAAGTCTTACTTTGAATTGGTACCGATACAAATTTCTCGTAAATTTTCAGTCTCATTTAAGTTCAAGAAGCTTTGGATTGTACAGGAAAATTCCTTCTCGTGTTTCAAAGATTCAAACGGAATATTTTTTGTACTTAAGTACGAAAATAATACGTATTTTAAACTGGATAACAGACAACGAGTTTAACAATAATGTAACGTTTAATTTATATTTCTTCTTCTTTCTCTACCCGTAACAGCTCACTGTTGGATATGAGCCTTTACTAGAATAAGAAGGTATTATTCTAACCGCCAAGCTTTGCAACCGCTTAGCTATTGTAGTAGCAGATGTTTCACATCTTTGAAGATACTTTTTCTTACTTATTGTAAGCCAGTGCTTGACCACGATCCTACCAGATGGTAAGTGATAATGAAGATCTATATGGTATATCGCAATATCTTAGCGTAACAAAAACCTAATCACCCTTGCCTTGGAGACGGCCAGATTGTAATTCGCTGGAAAGGCAGAAGCCGGTAGATTATTTCATTTCTTTGACTTTTGACAAATAGATAAAATATACTACAATCACTAATCCACCTGCCTAGCGTTAAGGTTATGGCAAACACTTTTTTCAACGGGTTAGATAGACGGCTCCGTGGCGCAGTGGCTTAGCAATGAGATGCAGCGCTAAGGGCCGCGGGTTCGGATCCCGCATGGTACAATCATTTGTGTGGTCTACAAATAATTGTTTCCGGGTTTGGATGTTTATTCTTGAGAAATTTATGTATATAAACTGCCACCGCGATGTAGTAGGAAATCCTAGTGTGGAGGTAACGTTTAAAAAAAAACGAAAATATAGATCTTACCCGTATTTCAGCCGTAGTAAAAGTCCAATTACCAGCTTATGAAGAAGAAGAAAGTAGTGACCTATACGTTTCAGTGCTTGGCACAATTTCTTTGATTTCTAAACGAGTTTTAGAGCAGGAAAGGGTCCACTGTGCTAACCCATGCAATTTTTTTTTATAAGATAGGGTGACAAACGAGCTCATAGTCCACCTGGGGGTAAGCGGTTGCTGTGGCCCATAGACATCTACATTTATCCTCGTTTGCGAATCAAAATGCAGATGCGTTGTCACCCGTGAGGACTAAGATGGAATGCCTCTTTTCCGGTAAAAAAGGCTCTCCGGTTCTCTACACTCACCATACGAAACACAGTAGTGTCAAGCTGTCATTTTACGCTGGTATTCTGTGAGAGCGTGGTCCTTCCCCGGTCGAGCCGACCCACTCATGCTACAACTACACTACTAATATAGCTGCAGCACGGCTCTACCACGTTTAAAAATATAAAGTGACAAATGATCTTATAGTCCAACTGACGGTAAGTGGCCACTGTAGCCCATGAACACCTGAAACCAACAGCAGATAAAAAAGGCTACTGATGCGCTGTCACATCTGAGAACTAAGATGGAATGCCTCGTAGTCCCTAATTATACGAACTCTATACCCTCCAGGTCGGAACACAGCAGTGCACGCACTGCTATTTGGTTGCAAGAGAACGTAAAAGGGTAATACCTACCCTGACGGACTTCAAATCATAAAAATAATCCTAGAACCCAGAAATCAAATATCCCCAAAATGTTTCTATCAAATTAGTAATGATTTTTTTTAATTTAAAAAAAAACACGTTATTAGCATTTTCTCGTGTATCGGATAGTCAGTTTACAAACACAAATTGCACAAGGACAAACATCCGAACCCGGAACAATTATTTGTAAGCCATACAAATACTTGTTCCGTGCGGGATTCGAACGCGCGGTCCCCAGCGCAGCAACTCATTGCTGAGCAACTGCGCCACGGAGCCGTCAATCGATTTCATATATTAGCTTTTTTAACCTTTCGAACGGAACACAATAGTGGGTTAACATTTTAACTACAGAAATAGTTTAGATAGTGAAAAGTACCTTACAAATTGGACCCAATTAATACTCAGCATTAGTAAAAATTGCAATAAATTATTATCAAAACTTTCTTCATTTACTCATAGAATTGGCTTAGTAGTCCCAAACAAATTTTAAACGTGGTGGAGGCATACTACAGCTATAATAATTGTATAGTTGTAGCACGAATGATTCGGCTCGACAGAGGAAGAACCAAGCTATCACAGAATACCAGCGTAAAATAGCAGCTTAATACTCCTTTTTAATGCAAAAGAGGCGTTCCATCTTAGTTCTCACGGTCGACAGCGCATCTGTCGCAAATGAAGATAGATGTAGATGTCTATGGGCCACAGCAACCACTTACTATGAGGTGGACTGTGTGCTTGCACCATTAACCTATAAAAAAGTTGAAATAATAATCATACAATTTAATGTAGTTTGTATTAAGACTGATTTGTTTTTGTTACAGAGCTAAATGCAACAAAATCAACTGAATCTTCGCCTGGCACACAGGAAGACGTGATCTACCAGAAAGACGTTTCTTTCTCAGCAGAACTAGAAATAGCCCCGTCCAATATAATTAGTAAAAATATAGTAAGGGAAAAACATATCGACGAATCAATCCAAAGACTAACGACACTGCCGGCTCTTATGAAAAATGATAGAAAAAAGGATCCAAACTACACGTACACAGGAGAGAGATCGAAAGAGATCGATGGGCTTAAAAGTTTGATTGAAGATGGTGTGAGCAAGGTTGATCTTAATATAATAACTGATGACAGAGTAAGAGGGGCTATTTTAGAAGCGAGTGCATCAAAAGTTACGACACTTGGTCCCAGTTTAGAGCAAAAGGTACGTTAAATCCTTTAAGCTAATACATGTATATAATATTAATAGATATTTTATATAATATATATTATTAATAATAATAATTCTAACAGGCTCTTTTCATCATCATCAGCCTCCACAGTCCATAGCTGGACGTATCTTAACCAACTAAATGTGGGTCGCATTACATTTGCTTAGGCGCGGTCTCTCCGAGATTTTTTTATAGGAGAGTGGGCAAACGAGCATACGGCTCACCCAATTACCATACCATTAGCCACGCAGCAGCTATATTAGTAGTATAGTTGCAGCACGGGTCGGCTCGACCGGGGAAGGACCACGTTCTCTCAGAATACCAGCGTAAAATAGCAGCTTAATGCTGCTATGTTTCGTATGGTGACTGTAGAGAACCAGAGATCGTTTTTACTGAAAACGAGGCATTCCATCTTAGTCCTAACGGGTGACAATGCATCTGCATTTTGATTCGCAAACGAGGATAGATGTAGATGTCTATGGGCCGCAGCAACCACTTACCATCAGGTGGTCTGTGTGCTCGTTTGTCACCCTTATCCTATAAAAAAATTGCTTAAGCGCGGTCACCACTACGAGATTTTTTTTTATAGGAGAGTGGGGAAATGAGCATACGGCTCACCTGACAGTAAGTGACTACCACCGCCCACGAACAATTGCTACACACGGGGAATAGCAGGTGCGGCGCCGGCCTTTTAGATAGGAGTAAGCTCTTTTCTTGAGGGTTTCTAAGTCGTATAGATACTTATACTCCTACGAAAGTCACTTTTGCGACGGACGTTACACCCGTTCAGATTTGTATTCAGATATCTTAGACATTTTACCATACCACAGAATTAATATTTAATAAGTTACTCGCGTCAAAATTCACGATACCATCCTCACCATCTGGATACTTGGCGGTCCACGACTGTGCGTTTTACTAGGAGTTTTCTTCCTCATAAAACTTCTCTGTGGAATTGTTTATCACCGGCGATTTTCCGGGCCGATACGACTTAAGGAACTTCAAGAAAAGAACTTACATCTTTCCAAAATGCCGGCAACGCATCTGCAATTTCCCTGGTGTTGCGGTTGTTCATGGGCGGCGGTAGTCACTTACCATCAGGTGAACTGCATACTCATTTGCTCCCTCCTATATAAAAAAAGTTATATATACATAAAATCAAAACATATAAACTAGCGTAAGAGGGTTGCATCTAAAAACTCTGTCTAGATACTATGACAATATCTGACCAAGCCAAACAAATTAGAAGCCTGTCTTAAAATATCTATTGAATTTAAAGAAGCCTAAATACAAAAAAAAAAACTGTCAGACGCAGGTGCAGTCCGCACGTCAGATGTGAAAACTTCTTAGCTTCACTAACTTGTAAACATTATTTTTGTGTATTTGTATGTGAGCGTCACGCGATTTCAGTGCTTATTCTCCATTCCAAATGTGCCCAACATGGCCAAAGAATTTTTCACTTCAGTAATTGCTTGTGTAAAAATTATACTTCGATATATTCCTAAGCATTTTTATTAGCAGTATGAATATGTAATATTTATTTCATGAATTATTCATCAAACTGCCACACAATGCGCTCTTCTCGAGTTCTAGACAAAAGTTCTACAACGATAAAACAATTCATGGGTCAATGCTCTAGTATTATATATTTCTTCCTTTGCCAGACGGATTAATAAAATGGGAGCTAATAAAACTTCCGCGGAACGCTTTTAACAGAATGTTGCCAACAATAAAAATTACATAAATACTGACATTCTATATATAAGAATAGTAGAGTTAGAAATAGTACATGAAATGCATATATGTAATACAATTTCATCTATACAAATAAATAAAATTGAAGTGTCTGTTTGTAATGTCAAAATTACAGCTTTTTACTAAATGCAATGAAAGTATATATACGGTACTAATAACAAAAATACAATTTTTAAATAATACACAAAAATACAGTTTTTGTCTGTCGACAGACAGATAAAAACTGACTTGCCCGAAAAATTACCTGACTTTCGTTTTGCCATTTTAGAGCGAGTATGACGTATCTATACTTTAAAAACATCTTTAGACATGTCTGCCTGTCCGTCTGTCTGTCTATTTGTTCCGGCTAATCTCCGAAACCGCTGGTCCGATTTTGACGGGATTTTCATTGGCAGATAGCTGATGTCAGAAGAAGTAACTTACGCTACTTTTATTTTAGAAAAAGAATTAGGGTACCGCGCACAAAAATTAAAACCCCAAATAACACGCGGGCGAAGTCGCGAGGAACAGCTAGTATCTAACAAATCGACCGTGTAGTGACGATGTAAGAATATCAACTACACCATATCGTTTCATGGGTGTTGTAAGAGGCGACAGAGGGAAACAAAGCAAGAGATGGACAGCAGCGTCTTCCTAACAATAAGTACAATAAAAAACTGCGGTTGCCAGCCCACCTGCCGAGCGTGGCAACTATGACATAATCCTCCCTATGAGGCAATGTAGGAGCCCTACGTTCAGCTGTGAACTTTTATAGGCTGTAATGGATGTGTGGATGGATTTGTTAGTAATACTACAAATTCAATTATATTTTAGTACAGGGGTCGGCAACCTGAGGCTCTTTCGATATAAGTTGTGGCTCTTCAGTTTGATACGCAATAAACATTGAGTTATATGTACTACGTACTAGAGAAGCTATTCCAAACAAAAATTGTTCGCTATTCTATGTATTCGCGCATGCGCGAAGACTTTAATTTAATATAAAATAAGATATTAATATAAAATAAATATAATAATTTAATATAAAATACTCTTATTTTTAACTAAACAAACATATTTCTAAATAAAACTAATTATCTTATGAATTTCACAAATCTTCAATTTATGCAATATTTAGTTTAGTGTAGTTTAGTTAGTGTGTAGAAAGCACACTAAATGACACACTGTACGGATTGCAATACAGTTGAGTTGAACATAGTCAATGTTCGGAATGCGAAATCTAGTGCGTAGTACATATATGTCGATGGCAAAACATAATTATTTTATTATTCTAACTAAAATATTTTAATATATTTTTTGCTAAAACATTTGTACGTTTTAATATGAATAATTACTATTGAAATTCGTTTATTTTAGTGATTATAATATTGACACGTTTTAGTGACTCTTTCAAAACTGGTCAGTTTTGTATATTGTAACTTTCAGCTCTTCCGTCTCGAAAGGTACTTTAACTGTATGTTTACTCTACAGGTGCCGGGAGCAACAGTTTCGCCGCCGTGGACAGCCGCAGTGGACAATTGTAACTGCGACTCTTGCAACGGCGCCCGTTGCTCTTGTCCGCTAACGAGCAAATGCAAATCAGGTTAGTATAACTATATTTAAATGCTTGAGTAATTTTTTACAGGATAAAGAAGCGTACACGTACCAAAGACGTATTAAAAAAGATAGACAGTAGTAGTACTATTTCTACGTACAGTTATTTATTATGACACGTTGCGCCAACAAAAAGAGACAAATGATACGGCATACCTATCGTTAGAAAAAGATGAATATACATCATTAGTTGCGTACTGATTGCTGCTGAGCGCTCATTGGTACGAGCGCGTGACACACCGATATGGAAATGAACACACTAGTTAGCATCAAAGTTTACACTAGCGGTTAGTGTTGAAATAATAAAACCAATTATGAACAAAATATAAATATTTAAAATATTAATGAGACGTTTTTCTTGTCTCTAACAGTTGCCGTGTGATTTGTGCACCACATTAAAACACAAGAAGGCATTTTTACCACCAATAACTAGAAGATTTACGCGCTGTAGCGAAGGTATAGCCACGACGCGAGAGCGTGCCCAACTGAATGCGAGTCGGGCAATTACCTGACTTTCGTTTTGCCATTTTAGAGCGAGTATGATGTATCTATACTTTAAAAACATCAGACACGTACGCTATGTGGTAGCGGCGGTAATGGTGAAGTGTTCAAGTAGTTAATATCATCTGGTTAATATGGTCACTTTCTTATAACTGAAAAACCACAGCCTTGTTTGTATAGATGGCTCTGTGATACGATAGCTCTTCATAAGTCAGTCCAAGTAATAATAACATGTCAAATGAACGCTTTATTGACACTATCTCAAATTATTAAGACAATATTTTGATAGTTGACGTTATAGTAAATATGATCATTAGCTGTTTTTTTCCGAAGTGTTCCTAATTATTGCCAAGGCTTGTTTGCTATTTTTCTTTCTCGATAAATTAGTTATAGTATACGACTTTGTGTATTTGTGTCTGTCTTCCTCTTATTTTTGGTTTTATAGGGCGACTAAAATTAAGGTAACCATGTTACCCTCACGTGCATTATTTATTTCCTCACTAAGTGTACAATAAGGTCTTTATATATATTATTACAAATGGTACTTGCACTGGCGTTGCAAAAAAAATTAAAGTAGATATAAATTACCTAGGTTAACATAAAAACTACATATTATAATGACTTCTTATACTTACGCGAATACTACACATTGAATAAAACTACTTTTACAGATTGTATCGCGTTTAATTATTTTTCGGGAATTAATAAAAATAAGTTAATTAAATGCGATAGAATCCGTAAAAGTAGTTTTACTCAACTGTGTATATTATAATCTATATATATATATATATATATATATATATATATATATATATATATATATATATATATATATATATATATATATATACATATATAAGCGAAATACATCTGACTGACTGACTCATCAAGAGATCTCTAAAACTATACACCCAATTGACTTGAAATTTAGTATAGTTACTCATTTAGACGCTCACTAAGAACAGATTTTACAATAGTCCCTTAAAAAAAATTAATAGGTTCCGCAATAAAATATTATCGTGCGCCAAGCTTAGTGAGCGGATATCAGCTAGTTATTAATAAAATATAGTATTTAAACTAAACATATTAAACAAGCACAATTCGTACCTTGGGTGTAGTAAGAATCGACGCCTCGTATACTAGTATACGAGGCGTCGATTCTTCACACCAGCTATGAGTTCTTTAACGCGGGTTTTTATTGATCTTTTAGTTTGTCCTATATAGGAGAGACCTCTTATGTAGGACAAACTAAAAGATCAATAAAAACCCGAACCCTAACCTACCTAACCTAACCCTGTATAGTTACGTATGTATATTCCCATAATGCTTCGTGGAAAACGTGAAAGTAGTATTCAATTACATAAATGTCCAATTCCCGCGAAAAGCAATTCGTGAAAACTGAGATTTTGTTCATCAATTAAACAGTGGAAAGTATTTAAGCGAAATCCTTTATAAACTTTGAATATTGAACGAATAAAATGTGAATTCAGTTACAGCGTCGAATATTTTTTTCCAACGGAAGTCACTAACCGGGGATAACTAAAATTGTCAACGCCAGAGGAACAACGAATTTAATGACTTGCGTTTAGAAACATTTTTTGCGTTTTACATATTAGATTTATTGGCTTTTTGTGTTTTGTGTATTGTGTTTTACATAATAGATGAATCAGCGCTTTTTGCTATCGACCGTGTGGTGTACGGCAGCACTATTTATTTGGCGAGTGTTAATAAATATTACGAAAACGACTCACAAAAGCGACTATCGCTTTAGTATCGCAATGCTTGTGGCGGACGTCGCTAATCACCGCAAACACAGAGTTTTGTGGTACGAGGCTCGCAACTGTAGTCAAGCGTGAGGCCGGGCGGACGAGTGGAAAGTTTTTATTATCTATCAACAAAAGTAATAAGCGAGCCGCAATTTGTAACGAGCCTGCGTTTTTATCAACTCTCGCCGAACATATCCCATGTCAAGTGGTCACTTTCAGTTTATGGAAACTTGCATGAAATTCTGATTTTTTTTGTTCGCCTCTGATATAAAAAAAGAACTATTTATTTGATACACACTTACACACATTTCATAAAATAAACAAAAGCAAAATGGCAAAAATATGCATGCACCAATCTAAGACAGCTGAATTAACAATTAAGAAGCAATGCATGCTCATTATTAATTAATAATAAAAACAAAAAAGTCAAAATTAAAATGTGGCATCAAATACGTTGGAGACCTCAGCATAAGCTACAAAGGCAGCACTGGTTTTCAGTGACTTCACTGACAAGTCGTTGTGTGATCCTCCAATTACACATTATACTACTAGACGATGGAATGTTTATTATTTATGACAGCAGAACTAGAAGGTTGTACCTAATCAAACAAACTTTTTAGCATAAAAGAAACTAATTTTTTTTATAGGATAAGGGTGACAAACGAGTACACAGTCCACCTGATGGTAAGTGGTTGCTATCGCCTATAGCCATCTACATCTATCCTCAATTACGAATCAAATACAGATACGTTGTCACCCTTGAGAACTAAGATGTAATGCCTCGTTTCCAGTAAAAAGGGTCTCCGGTTCTCTACACTCACCATACGTAACACAGCAGCGTTAAGCTGTTATTTTACGCTGGTATTCTGTGAGAGCGTGGTCCTGCCCCGTTCGTGCCGACCCATTCGTGCTACAGCTATACCAGTAATATAGCTACAGTATGGCTCTACCACGTAAATGTAATCTATACAAATAAATAAAATTGAAGTGTCTGTTTGTAACGTCAAAATTACAGTTTTTTACTAAATGCATATGAAAATAAATATAAGGAGTAAATTAGGCTACTTTTATTTTATTAAAAGTAAATTATTTTAGAAATAGTATTAGGGTTCCGCGCAAAAACATAAAAACCCTAACACGCGAGCGAAATCGCGGGGAACAGCTAGTAACCAATAAAAGTGTGCCATGGATCCTACTCTTAATCGGAGCCTTAAAGCTGGAAAACTTTCGGATTAACTATTTTAATCTTTTGAGCCCGATCTCTCTGCGGTCGTGTCGGTTTACCATCTCATCGGACTATGAGAGTGAGAGTTCTATACACTGTACACATGTGCTTTCACATACACTCGGGAACTTTAATCCTGTCCTGAGCAGGTGACTAGTCCCCGTTGAGACAGGCCGCTGTGACCTAAATTCGGTCTGGAGGACATTTTTATTATCATAAAATAAACTTATTCTTCTTCTACATTATCGGTCCTTAAGTGTCAACAGCTGGACATGAAACTATTCTTCTGCAGGGAGGACTTGCCTTAATTGTCACAGTTGGCAGTCAGACTGGCGATTGCAATCCCAGACGTTTTTTTATAGGAGCATACGTCTCACCTGATGGTAAGTGACTACCGCCGGCCATGAACAACTGCAACACCAGGGGAATAGCAGGTGCTTTGCCGGCCTTTTTACATATTACGTCCTGCACATTTGGCGCTGCTTTCCGTCACCGATTTGGGTGAGTTTTTTTTTTACTTATGGCGATAACGAGATAGGAGACATTTCTCACAGTTGCCACTTACAACTTGAAATAGTGATTGATTGCTTCCAATTCGTTCAAAATGGAAACTGAATGTCAGTTCCAGTAAATAGTTGCGTTTTTACTCTATTATGGTGGTTTCAATACGTTCTTAACCGACTTCAAAAAAGAGGAGGTTCTCAATTCGACAGTATATTTTTTATGTGTGTTATACCTGATACCTTTTTTCTATATGAACCGATTTTGATGATTTTTTCTTTATTGAAAACTGGTGCTTCTCATCTGGTCCTAAATAAATTTGATCAAGGTCTGATCAGTAGCTTTAGAGTTACCTTTAATAATTTATATTGAAGTCGGTTGTACAAAATTTTTCATTTTACCACTGGTTGTCTATTTTTTTTTTTAATATATTAAGGGTGACAAACGAGCACACAGTCCATCTGATGGTAAGTGGTTGCTGTGGCCCATAGACATCTACATCTATCCTCGTTTGCGAATTAAAATGCAGATGCGTTGTCAGCCGTGACGACTAAGATGGAATGCCTCTTTTCCAGCAAAAAGGGTCTCCGGTTCTCTGCACTCACCATACGAAACGCAGCAGCATTAAGCTGCTATTTTACGCTGGTATTCTGTGAGAGCGTGGTCCTTCCCCGGTCGAGCCGACCCATTCGTGTTACAACCATACTACGAGTATTAATATAGCTGCAGCAAGGCTCTACCACGTATATAAACGTCTTTACCTACATATATATAAAATTGAAGTGTCTGTCTGTAGTATAGAAATAACTGGTTTCAATTAATGATTTCTTATATTTACGCGAACACTACACATTTTTAAATAAAACTAATTTTACGGATTTTATCGCGTATATTAATCTAAGGGGAGGATGTTTGCATATTATTAAGACAAAAAAAGGATTTTTTTTTTAATTTTTGTCCGTTTGTGCGATTGTAATGATACTTTACGAACCGATATACATTAATGCCTGGAGGGATCTAAGTTATACATAGCAGGTAAAATAATTTTTTTGGAAGACGACAAATTGTTAAAATGAATGGACTTTGACGACCTTAAATCTAAATAACGCAGTGTTAATAGGTCCAATCCAGGCGAAGCCAGAGCTAATCATTAGTTTCTATATAATGTTCTGTATACATCGATGAAAAATAACACAGCAAACAACTTCATTATAAATTAAATTTTGATTTTAAAAACCACAACATTTAAATATCCAAATTGAAATTCAGTCGTATTCATTTACCCTTCGGTGCTAATAAAAGTTCCATTAAGTTAATGGGTTCGAACCCTCCAGATAAATATCGATAAAAGTTGAAACGGCAAAAGCAATTATTTGAAACTTCTGAAATAAACTTTTGTCCAATTGGACATCTTATATTAAGTAATCATTACTTTCAAAGACTGGTATAAGTCAGCAAAATAAAATTACTATAGTTTTATTATCTTTTGAACATTATAAATATTCTCATTCTATAGCAAGAACCAAAAAAAAATTAAAACACGGTGGCGCAGTGGCTCTGCATTGATTTACCAAGCGGAGGGCCGCAGGTTCCAACATACCACATGGAGCAAGTATTTGTGTGGCCTACAAAAAACTGTCACGGGTCTGAATGTGTGTCTTTGCACAATTTATCTATTTGAAATGAGATACAGAAGGCAATCCCAATGTGGGGGATACTTTACGTGGTGGAGCCACGCTGCAGCTATAGTATGGTTGTAGCGCGAATGGGTCGGCTCGATCGGGGAAGGACCACGCTCTCACAGAATACCAGCGTATAATAGCAGTTTAATTCTGCTGTATTTCGTATGGTGAGTGTAGAGAACCGGATACCCGTTTTACTGGAAAAAGGATTTCCGCAAAGTAACGCCTGATTCTATTTTTTTTATAGGATAAGGGTGACAAACGAGCACACAGTCCACCTGATGGTAAGTGGTTGCTGCGGCCCATAGACATCTACATCTATCTTCTATTACAAATCAAAATGCAGATGCGGTGTCACCCGTAAGGACTAAGATGGAATGCCTAATTCCCAGTAAAAAGGGCCTCCGGCCACCTGCACTCACCAAGCGAAAGGCAGACTTAAACCTCTACTTCACGCTGGTATTCTGTGAGGTCGTGGTACCACCCCGGTTCGTAGCGGCCCATCCGTGCGACAGCAAAAGCTGCCGCGTTGCTCTACCACTGTTAAAAAGTCCTCAGGAATAACAACGCATCTGCATTTTAATTCCTAATTGAGGATAAATGTCTGTGTGCCACAGCATTCACTTACCATCAGGCCGACTGTGTGCTCGTTTGTAACTCTTATTCTGTATAAAAAAAAGTTTTATTAAGTCATACAAAACTACTTTTGCAGTGAATCCTGAATGAAATCCTGAAATCACGAACGTATCATTAAATGCATAGACTCCCAAACCTCTCGCACTCTCAACGTTAATAGAGCAACGAGATCTCATAATTTCAATATCAAATACCTCCTTCTATCTTACAAAACATTAAAAATGTTAAAGATCATCTGTTCGTATGCTTTACTTTTCGATCACGCTTGAACAGCTGGACGAATTTTGATGAAATTTGGCATAAATATCGATCATCAATTTAATCACAAGAAAATCCATATGTATACTAGAGAACGAAAGAATGAGAGAAGTATGATTGACTTGTTCCTGGTGGATGACCGACTGCGAAAACAGGTGATGGATACGCGAGTGTTCAGGGGTGCTGACCTGGGAACGGATCACTATCTAGTGATTACTAGATTTAGGGGTCTGTTCGCGGGTTGGCGCTACCGGACGGCAGTAACAGAACCACAGTCGGTCTGTCGCATCCGAAGCTGGAAGCTTCAGGAAGCGGATACTAGGGACAAATATCATGCGAGGGTAGCCGAAAAGCTTGACACCATCGATGGCAGAAAAGAATGTGTAGAAAGAACTTGGAAGAACCTTAGGGATGGAATGGTAAGTGCAGCGGAAGAAGTGTGTGGAACAATAAAAAGAGGCAGTAGTAAAAGAAGAGATGCATGGTGGAATGATGAAGTGAAAGAAGCTGTAAAGAAGAAGAAGAAAGCATGGTTAGACTACTTGGCCTCTAGTAATGATAAGGATATGAGAGAGAAGATGAAAGAAAGATATAGGCTGCAGAAAGTTCACACGAAAGCACTGATTGAGGAAGTGCGTGAAAGGTGTAGAATGGAAGCGGGCGAAAGATTGTCGCACAACTTTAAGGAGAACTCCAAACTCTTCTGGAAAGAGGTTGGAAGGACCCGAAGTGGTGCGACGGCCTTAAGAATGAACAAAGTGCTTTCGAGAACTAATGACGTCCTCTCAGAAAAATCGGACGTCATGCAGCGATGGAGCGAATTTTATAGAGAAATGGATGCGTGTGATGACCTTAGTGAGGGATCCGGGGATGACGCCGTGACTGGTACGCCAGACCCGGACCTCGATGACACTGAGGTCATCAGTATGAAAGAGATTGAACGTGCGATTCGAAGTTTGAAATGTGGTAAGGCTGCGGGACTAGACAGAGTTACTGCTGAAATGGTCAAGTATGGTGGGCCTCGCGTCTGGGACAGCTTTCATCTGCTGTGCAATTTGTGCTGGCGGACGGGGGATGTCCCGGATGAATGGCGATCCGCAGTCATTGTGCCTTTATATAAAGGTAAAGGTTCACATTTTGACTGCGGGTGCTATCGGGCGATCAGCTTGACCAGTTTAGCAAGTAAAGTTTACTCGAAGGTTTTGACACGTAGGATGCAAGAGAAATCGGAAAGATTTCTATGGGAGGCACAATGCGGATTTAGACCTGGAAGAGGATGCACGGATCAAATGTTTTCTCTCCGCATGATCACGGAGAAGCTTCTGGCTGCTAACCAGAAGATTTTCTGTGCTTTTGTGGATCTTGAGAAAGCATTTGATAAGGTTGTAAGGAAGAAAATGTGGGAACTGTTGCCGGGGTATGGTGTGGATGGTCGATTGCTAAGGGCTGTGCAGTCTCTTTACTGTGACTGTAAAGCCTGTGTGCGGGTAGGACATGACCTGTTACCCATGTTTAACGTCCAAACGGGCGTAAAGCAGGGTTGTGTCATGTCTTCCTGGCTGTTCATACTGTATCTCGACAGCTGTTTACAGAAGCTGAAAGATAGCTGTTTGGGTGTGAAATTGGGTGACATTAAAGTAAATTGTCTGTTGTATGCTGATGATGCAGTGCTTATAGCACCATCAGAGGCAGAACTGCAGGCATTAGTCACGTGTATGAAAGAGGAATGTGAAACTAAAGGTCTCCGTTTGAATGCTAATAAAACTAAGGTTCTGGTATTTGAAAGGGACGAAGAGAGAACGAATGAATGAATGAATGAAATACACTTTATTGTACACCAAAAAAATACATATGAGAATAAAAAAGAACATAGTTTATTTAAAGGTACAATTGGCGGCCTTATCGCTTGGGAGCGATCTCTACCAGGCAACCACATTGCAGAGGATAAAATGACCTGTGAGAAAGGGTAAGGGTGTACGTAGGTTGATAGAAAATACACACGACATATATAATATAATCCATAAATACATACATCTATAATATAAATAAATACATTTTAAATACAAAAATATATACATACATATACGAGAGCAGAAAAGATTAAACAAGTGAAATCAAAGCCTAAACGTAAGGAAAAATGAGTAGGTAGTAATTTTTTAGAGGAATGACTATTTAAGGAGGAAAGAAGTGCGCTTTGACAAGTTTTTTAAACTTATCAATAGACTGCGCACTTCTAATGTGCAGCGGTAGGGAGTTCCAGAGCCTAACAGCTTCAACAGAAAAGGATTTAGAATAGAAGGAAGTGTTATGAGATGGAATTTTTAGGGTGAGGTTTTTATCAGAGCGAAGAGAGCGACAGTGATTGTCACCAAGAAACTCAAATCGCTCTTTAAGGTAAGTAGGGGAAGTGGGATTGAATAGTATACAATATAAAAGAGAAAGAATGTGATATTCCTGCGAAGACGGATCGGAAGCCACTTGAGTTTTTCGCGATATTCGGAGACATGGTCATATTTTCGAAGTCCAAATATGAACCGTATGCATAGATTCTGAATGCGCTCAAGTTTATTAAGCATCTCCTCATTTAAATTGAGATAACACGTGTCAGCATAATCGAGAATCGGTAAAAGAAGTGATTGTGCAAGCGCAATTTTGGTAGGTATGGGTAAAAAATTACTTAATCGACGGAGAGATCCGACCGACGCAAACATCCTCCTACTTACCTCGCTTACCTGTGGAGCCCAAGATAAAAATTTGTCAAAAGTAACACCTAGATTTTTAACGGTGTCACTATATGGCACAGGTGTCCCATCAAAAATAATACCAGGTAGGGAAGAAAAATCTATAAGATTAACCAATTTTTGACTGCCTATAATTATTGCTTTTGTTTTTGATGGATTTACTTTAAGACCGTATGACTTACACCAATCCACAATTAAGTCAAGATCTTTGTTTAATAAACCTATAGTATTGGGTAAATCCATCAATTTGGCATGCTCATATACTTGGAGATCATCTGCATACAGGTGGTAGCGAGAAGATAATTGGAGCGTGATCGAACTAATGAAGATTGAAAAGAGGAGAGGAGACAACACGCCACCTTGCGGTACACCTGCATTAATCGTACACCAGTTAGAGAACGAATCATCTACACGTGTCCGTTGCCGGCGACCAAACAAGTAACTATGAAACCAGTCAATCACTTCAGGAGATATGTTAAGAGAAGCTAAGATAGCTAACAGTAGATCAAAATCCACATTGTTAAATGCATTACTAAAGTCAAGTAAGGTCAACACTGTTACGTGCTGTTTATCCATACTTAGACGAATATCCTTTGTAATCTTGACTAAGGCAGTAGTCGTACTATGACCAACACGGAAACCGGATTGGAAAGAATTTAAAAGACTCCACCTAGATAAGTAGATGCTCAATAGTCGATGGACTATACGCTCAAAAACTTTTGAAAGGAATGGAATTATGGATATGGGGCGGTAGTCAGAGAAACTGGAGGGATTTGCTTTTTTGGGTATAGGAGTAATCTGGGCTTCTTTCCAGGAAGAGGGAAAATTTCCGGATGAAATGGAATAATTAAAGATGGATTTTATAACAGGAGTCAAGATATCGACAATAGGGATAATCATTTTACGACTAATGCAGTCTGTACTAATTGCATCAGAATTGATCTCAACAATGCTTTTCTTAAGATCACTATCAGTGATTTGACTAAAAATAAACGCAGGATTGTCAGATTTGGGTAAAGCTGAAATTTGAGTTTTAGTTTGTATTTTTGTGACCTCATCTATGGCACAAGAAGAAGAGAAATGCTGATTTAGCTGGTTTAAGTCAATATTTTTGGGGCTACTATTTTGACTCGCTTTCCCAACTCCAAGAGACTTAAGAAATTTCCATACTCTGCCGGAATTATCTTCATCGAGTATAGATTTATGAATATAGCGTCGTTGTTTATCTCTACACAACCTGTTGCAGTGATTCCGAATTTTTTTATATTTATCTCTATTGGTATCACAGTTATCAAATTTATACCTGGCTTTTGCAAAATTTTTCTTACGCTGCAAATTTTTGATCTCCTGAGTAAGCCAGGGAGCAGGCAAATGCTTAATCCGGACCGGCCGAATTGGAGCATGAACGTCGTAGAGTTGTATTAAAAGAGAATTAAAGCTATTAACCCTTTCGTCAATGTTAGCTCCAGTAAGAACAACATTCCAGTCGATCTTCGCAGCCTCATCTCTCAGACGATCTAAATCCATACCATCAAAATTACGCAGCAGAAGGATTCTCGATTTAGGTTTAGGTGGTCGTAATTTGTAAGATAAGTAAATCAAGTCGTGATATGAAAATGCATCAGCAGGACACTGACCATGTTTATCAACATGATCAATGGAAGAAACGAGAATAAGGTCCAGAAGAGATGGCGAACAATTTGGAAAAAAGTGAGTAGCAGAAAGAGGGAGAATATGTAAGTTAGCTGCTTGAGCTATAGATTTCAATCGAAAGGAGCGCGAGTCATTTTTTAGAAGGCACGTGTTAAAATCACCCATAATGATAGAGTGTTGATACAGTGGGATATATTTGTCTAAGAGGCTTTCAAACGAAGAAAAGTAGTCAACTGTAAGGCTAGGATTATAAAACACGCCAAGTAGTAGCTTGGAACCAGAAAAAAAAACTTCAATAATTAAATGTTCAGCTCCTGTAGTGCCCTGGTCAGTTGACATACTCGTACTTATAATTGTAAATGGTAAGTGTGACCGAAGGTAGATAGCAACACCTCCACCAACCCGAGTAATCCGATCATTCCTTATTAGTTGAAAGCCTGGAAGAGCATATGATGTAGAGGACAAACATGGCTTAAACCAAGATTCAGATATCAAAATAGCATGAATGTTTTTATTATCAAATGAGGAGAGCATGTCTGGATAATGTGCTGGAATACTCTGGGCATTAATATGGATAATGTTGAAATTTTTCAATAGATCTGAGAAGTGCGAATCTAATGTTTGATTAAGAGAAGGGAGGCTGTAGAAACTATTACTACTATTCAATCCATCAGAGGATGAAGGTGAAAAAAAGGAGTCGTCTAGGCTTATATAACGAAGTGTGAAATATGGGTAAATCAGGAATGTCTAGAACAGGTAAATGAAATTGTATACTTGGGGAGTGCTTTTAGCCGGGATGGAAGATGTGATTTAGATGTGGACAGGCGTGTCGCTGCCGGGAACAAAGTCAATGGTGCCCTGACTGCGTTAGTCAAAAGGCAAGGCGTAGCGAAGAGTGCACGCCTTGCAATACATAACGCAGTGTTGGTACCGACTTTGTTATATGGCAGCGAAACCTGGGTATGCCAGAAGAAGCATAAAAGTAAGTTGAATGCAGTGGAGATGCGATCTCTTCGTAAAATGTGCGGCGTTACCATGGCCGACCGAAAGCGAAACTAAGAGATTCGCAATATGGCAGGTTTGAAAGATGACCTTATCACAAAAATTGATAAGGGCGTGCTTCGGTGGTTTGGGCACGTTGAGCGAATGAGTGAAGACCGAATGGTGAAGAAAATATATAGCGCGAAAGTTAATATTAAAAGGTGTCGAGGTAGACCGAGACTAACTTTCGAAGACCATGTGAGCAAATTGCTCGAAGAGGGTAGGGTCAAAAGTACTCGGATACCTAGACGTGCATGCATGAAGAAGATAATGAATCTGAAAGAAGCGAAAGAGGTTTGTAAGGATCGTGACACTTGGCGATCTGTTCTCTCTGGCTACCCCGTCAGGGATTGTGCGTGAAGATAAGTAAGTAAGTAAAAAAAAAACTATTAAGTTAACTCAAAAGAATTGCGTAAATTGCTTTGTTTGCTTTCTATTACTGTGATAAAAAGAGAGATCTTGTAAAGTTGAATCATCAATCTGAATCATGCATAGATAGAAGGTTAGATAGATGTAGACTCATATTCAGATTTTTGAATTATAAATAAATATATATATATATATATATATATATATATATATATATACATTGACTAGATTTTAGTCTGATTACAGTTTGTGTATATTTTCTAAAACTTTACTTTTTTTAAATTATTATGTGAAACGTACTACTAAAACGTACATTTTGTAAGTGAATTCAATATTTCAATAGTTGATAATTATACAAACATGTTTCACGGATTGTGTAATGTAAGAGAATATTCAAAAAAGGCTTTTGAAGGCGAGAATAACAGAGTTTTAAGATGGTCAAGAAAACTAGTTAACTGCTCGACGAAGTAACTATATGGAGTTAAGAATTGTCAAACTTTTAGAAGCCGTTTGCTTAATATGGCAAAATAGACAGATAACTGGCTTTAAGAGTAAACCCTAGATAAAAAAAAACGACAAATTCGCAGACATGTTCCGAATATTTTAATTATTTTTTATATTTTAAATTCTAAATGCGTGATAATGCATTATTTTAACTGATTTTACTGTACAAGCGCACATTCGTAACGGTCCATCGGTAGGCGAAAACGCTGTTGCCCATAAATCACATTCAATTTGGGATAACTTCAAATAAAAATAGAAGTCGTATTTAGTCGTACTTGGCTAAAATGGCTTTAAAGGCATATCATTATTCACATCTGAAGTTTAAAATTGGGCTACTCTTTGAAAAATAACCATGTATAAATAAAATTAATGTGTCTGTCTGTAATTTTGAAATAACTGCCTTATATTAAGGTAAGGCTAAAGCTAAGGGGATTATTTGAATGCACTGTTATACTGTCATCTATAGGAAACCATCGATTCTAGTATTTCCAACAGTCTAAATTATTTGTGAATATTTCCATTGAAAGTTAATCATCAAAAGGTAGATTTAATAGTGAGCAGTACAATAGACGAGAGATTGTTGTCCCTGAATGGAACAGTAATCTTTTTTTAATTGTCTTCCATATAGAATTTATTCTCTGAAAATTAATTTGAATCAAACAATAGAATTCATGCTCCACCGATAATTTACTGAAGCTTTTTTGTGTTGGATAAATCGAATCTGATTCAACGTACAGATAAAGAAAAATAAGTAATATGTTGTACACAGAATATATTGATTTTCGATGTTGTTCACATGACCTCAAGTTTTTATTATTTTGGACTATTTAGATTGTACAGTAATTATTTCCGTATTATATGTATTTATATGTGGTAGAGCCACGTTGCAGCTATATAAGTTGTAGCACGAATGGGTCGACTCGACCGGTGAAGGATCACGCTCTCACAGAATACCAGCGTACAATAGCAGCTTAACAGTCCCTGTCCGCAATATATACACAACAGTTAAACAAACGAAACGTTCTCATATGATTCATGGAACAGGGAAAGGGTTAAGGCTGTTTCATATGGGGAGTGTAGAGAACCGGAGACCCCTTTTACGAGAAACGAGGCATTCCATCTTAGTCCTCATGGTTGACAACACATCTGCATTTTGATTCGTAATCATGTATAAATGTATATGTTTATGTGCCACAGCATCCACTTATATCAGTTGGACTGTGTCCTCGTTTGTCACCATTATTCTATAAAAAAAACTCTAAGGTAATAAAAGCTCATATTTTCGGACTAGGAGACAGCCATTACTTCGTCACGGTTGGAAGTGTGACAGAAACAGTACAATTATGAGCTGCACAGCATCCCATGTTAGTTTTTGGGCAGACGAATGTTATTTTTTGGTTATGGTTATGTTGGGATTGCCTTGGTGTACAATGTCATACATAGTAGAGTCACGCTGCAACAATATTATAGCAACATTGCTACATCAATGCATCTGCTCGACCGAGGATGGACCAAGATCGCACAATATACAATTTTATATGCACCTGAAATTTCACTGGTGCTGCATTTGTTCATGGGAGTCGGTTGACACATTCAGGTGAGCTATATACTCGTTTGCTCCTCTACTATAAAAAAAATTAAAAAATCTTTTTTCTACCGACTTCAAAAAGGAGCCGGTACTCAATTCGACTGTATATTTTTTTACTAGCTGTGCCCCGCGGTTTCAGGTGCACAGCTAGTAAAAAGTAGTTCGGTTGGAGGTGCGCGACATGACCTAGTTCACGCATTTTGCAGCCAAGTATTGAATTATTTTAATTTTACATTATCTCTTAAACTATGCGTCCACATAACATGGTATAAAGAACAAAGTTTATCTTCATAAAATTGTCTTGATGATGAAGTAACTTTGGTTCGTAAGGATAAGTAGGCCATGCGTAATAATAACGCTCTTAAATCACTTTATTAATTTTCCATATTTTTTGCCATAAAAAACTTAATTATGGCTTATGTATAAGAAATAGACATATGTTAATGCGGACTTTTTTATCTATATTTTTCTAGAACATTGTATTTACGTATCCCTGATGATAACACCAGCGTACGCGGATAAATCATTTCGAGAGTGCGTTTTCTTCTGACTTGCTTAACAAATATCCATATTTTAGGCTAGCTGAGTGATATAGCTTAATGTTAGATAGCCTATACTATTCCACATGAATCTGGCTATAATATACAAAAATAATTTTTGAAATCGGACTAGTAGTTCCAGAGATTAGCGCGTTTAAACAAACAAAAAAACAAATATACTCTTCCGCTTTATTATATTAGTATAGATGTGTGTTACCTCATAACTTTTTACTGGGTGAACCGATTTCAATGATCCTATTTTTTACTTGAAAGCTAGTGCTTCACATGTAGTTTCATATAAATTATAAATTTGATCAAGGACCCACCAATATTTTTGAGTTATTATTAATAATTTATATTGAAGTCGGTTGTACAACATTTTTACTTTAAATTATATACATCATAACAGTGAAACATAGTTTACCTGATGATAATTAGATTCTATGGCCAATAGACGCTTATATCTGTCCTCGATTAAGAAAGAAATGCAGATGTTTTGTCACACCTGATGAATAAGATGGAATTCCTCAAATAATAAGGGTATCCGGCTCTTTTCTTCTTACACTCACGAAACAGCATTCTACCGTTCGGCGCCAGTATTCTGTGAAAATGTGATCCTACTCCGGTTGAGCCGACCCATTCGCGCCGTAGCCATAATAAATAGCAAATATCCGCGTTATAAAATAAAATGATGTGTCTTACCTAGTATGCAGAGCACCTCCCGCCTTCCCTCAATTGCGTGCACTATCCCCGTCACCACTAATCCCAGCACCGCTACTCCCAACACCACTACACTAGGCAAGACATACCACTGACGATAATACGACACGTGTTTCGCCTCTACACGAGGCATCCTCAGGTGATATAGACTCTACGGTGGCTAACTAACTCTAGACTTAGCGGTTCTGAATGTTTGTCCTTGTGCAATTTCTGTTTGTAAACTACCTTCACGATATAGGAGAAAATCCTAGTGTGGGAGTAACGTTTTTTATAAAAATGTTTTCATCCATTCAGGAGCTATGTTGCCACAGACAGACACACAAATACACAGATACACAGATTCACATATACGCAAATACACACACAGATACACATTAGAAACATATAACACCCCTCTGTTTTCGTCGGCGGTTAAAAACATTCGTGTCGAACATAGAACCTCCTTGTATTTTGAACTGGGTTAAAAAACCATCAAACTGAAAACTTCACATTTTTTTGTAAAAAAATATATACCCTAACGAAATAACGTAAATTTGTTTCCCAAACTATTTGAATATCCTGAGCACATCTTTCATTCAGACTACCTAAACCCACATAGATATAGATCGTCGAACCCTCGATATCAACTTATGTAATTCAGCGATTCGCATCCTTTAGAATATCGTTCAAAAGCAACTGAGATAAGGCACACTTGCGTTTTATACGCTCGCTTTAGAATACATTTCTAAAGAAACTTCAGTTTAGATAATGATTTAATATAATATATAATATAATATCTTATAAATTCTTTGTATAAAATTAATTACTATTTAAAGATATAATTTAAAATTAAATAATCTTGACGATTACTAGTACATTGAGATTATTTATTTCTTTGTGATTTAATGATCGCCTAGAGTTCCATCCTTCTCTTTTATTGCTCGTAAATTCTAGTGATAAAGAAAGTTTTATTTATTACTAGCTGGTACCCAGCGCGTTGCTGCAGAAGGAATAATTGTGGAAATATCCTTTTAAATATGGACGAGTTATTTTGTTTAATTAGGAATGACAATACATTAATTGAAGTTGAATGATATATTATAACTTTCAAATAACTTAATTGGTACTATACGCGCACCATCTTCTGTACTATGCCTATAACCATTATTTTTGATATGGGTGACAAACGAGCACACAGTCCACCTGATGGTAAGTATTTACTGTGACCCATAGACATCTACATCTATCTTCGATTACGAGTCAAAATGCAGATGCGTTGTCACCCGTGAGGACTAAGATGGAATGCCTCGTTTCCAGTAAAAAGGGTCTCCGGTTCTCTACACTCACCATACGAAACACAACAGTGTTAAGCTGCTATTTTACGTTGGTATTCTGTGAGAGCGTGGTCCTTCCCCGGTCGAGCCGATACATTCGTGCTACAGCTATACTACTAATAGTTGCAGCATGGCTCTACCACCTATAGAACCTTGGCACGAGTGCCAGCAAGTTGACAAAGCAATCTGATGAACGGTACAGCAGTGCATAAAATACGAACAAACAAACATTATTTTTTATATATCAGATATACATCCCTCGGCTGCCTCGTTGGTCTAATATTTGTAAAAGCGGCTGCTAATCATGAGGTCCCAGGTTTGGAATCCGCGTCGGAAATAAAAATCAATTATTTCGTAAGTCCTACGCCTGATCTCTTTCCGGTTGTGTCGGATTGCTGTACCATGCGACTATGAGAGTGAGGAAAGTGAGAGAGTGCACATATGCACTATAATGCTGTCCTGCGCAGACGGGCTACGGACCTCAATCGGCTTATGCTGTCGCCGAAACAACAGCGATGGGTTTCAGTGGGCCCAAGTCTAGACTTTTAGAAAACATAAGACACTATGCAACATTTTTTTACGTGATAGAGTCATGCGGCAGCTATATTAGTAATATAGTTGTAGCACGAATGGTTCGGCTCAACCGTGGAAGGACCACGCTCTCACAGAATACCAGCGTAAAATAGCAGCTTAACGCTGCTGTGCTTCGTATGGTGAGTCGAGAGAATCCGAGACCCTTTTTACTGGAAAAGAGGCATTCCATCTTATTCCTCACGGGTGACAACGCATTTGCATTTTGATTTGTAATCGAGGATAGATGTACATATCTATGGGCCACAGTAACCACTTATCATCAGGTGGACTGTGTGCGCATTTGTCACCCTATGCTATAAAAAAAAATTAAAAATTAAAAAATTTGTACCTAGTTTAATATAAATTCTTAAGAATAACTCAAAACTATCGGTCAAAACTTGATCAATTTATATGGGAACACATGAGAAGCACCAGCTTTCAAATAAAAAAAGAATCATCGAAATCGGTTCACCCAGAAAAAAGTTATGAGGTAACACATATAAAAAACCATACACTCGAACTGAGTATCTCTTTCCTTTTCAAGTCGGTAGAAAATAAATGTTTGTTTACGATTTATCCAACACCGAATATTGGAATCAAATCTCAATAATTTTTTACCCGTTACCATTTTAATAAAATATTTTTTTAATCTCCGACAAAAACAGAGGCATGTTATATGTTTGTAGTGTGTATCCGTGTATCTGCGTGTCTGTGTTACAGTGTATCAGTGTATCTATATGTCTGTGTATCAGTGTATCTGTCTGTGATATCATAGCTCCTGAATGGATGAACCGGCTTTTACTTTTCTCCTTTGAAATGTGTCTTAATGGAGAGTGTTTTTAGCTTTTAAGGAAATCTTGCTTGACTTTTATCTCATCTAATAACAAGCTTAACGAAATCCTATTCACTCTTGCCTTGAAGACGCCCACATTGTTGTAGTCCGATTTAAATACAGATGCTGGTAAATTATTCCACTCCTTTGCTGTACGCATAACGCACGATGAGCAATTGGGATAACTTCAAATAAAAATAGAAGTCGTATTTACTCGTACTTTCAAAAAATGTATTTAAAGGCATATCATTATTCACATCTGAACTTTAAAATTGGGCTACTTTTTGAAAAATAACCATGTATAAATAAAATTAATGTGTCTGTCTGTAATTTTGAAATAACTGCCTTATATTAAGGTAAGGCTAAAGCTAAGGAGATTATTTGAATGCCCTGTTATACCGTCATCTATAGGAAACCATCGCTTCTAGTATTTCCAACAGTCACCTTTTAAATTATTTGTGAATATTTCCATTGAAAGTTAATCATCACAAGGTAGATTTAATAGTGAGCAGTACAATAGACGAGAGATTGTTGTCCCTGAATGGAACAGTAATCTTTTTTTAATTGTCTTCCATATAGAATTTATTCTCTGACAATTAATTTGAATTCAATTCAAACAATAGAATTCATGCTCCACCGATATTTCATTGAAGCTGTTTTGTGTTGGACAAATCGAATCTGATTCAACGTACAGATAAAGATAAATAAGTAATATGTTGTGCACAGAATATATTGATATTCGATGTTGTTCACATGACCTCAAGTTTTTATTATTTTGGACTATTTAGATTGTACAAAAATTATTTCCGTATTATATGTATTTATATGTGGTAAAGTCACATTGCAGTTATATAACTTGTAGCACGAATGGGTCGGCTCGACCGGGGAAGGATCACGCTCTCACAGAATACAAGCGTAAAATAGCAGCTTAACAGTTTCCCTGTCCGCAATATATGCACAATAGTTAAACAATGGAAACGTTCTTATATGATTCATGGGATAGGGGAGGAGTTATAGCTGATGTGTTTCGTATGGTGAGTGTAGAGAACCGGAGACACTTTTTATGGGAAACGAGGCATTTTATCTTAATCCTCACGGGTGACAACACATCTGCATTTTTATTCGTAATCATGATTAAATGTATATGTTTATGGGCCACAGCATCCACTTCAAATCAGGTGGACTGTGTGCTTGTATGTTACCATTATTCTATAAAAAAAAACTCTAAGGTAATAAAAGCTCATATTTTCGGACTAGGACACAGCCACTACTTCGTTACGTTATGAAGTGTTTTTTTATAGGATAAGGGTGACAAATGAGCACACAGTCCATCTGATGGTAAGTGGTTATTGTGGCCCACAGACATCTACATCTATCTTCGATTACGAATCAAAATACAAATACGTTGTCACCCGTGAGGACTAAGATGGAATGCCGCGTTTCCAGTAAAAGGGTCTCCGGATCTCTACACTCACCATACGAAACACAGCAACGTAATGCTGCTATTTTACGCTTGTATTCTGTGAGAGCGTGATCCTTCCCCGGTCGAGCCGACCCATTCGTACTACAACCATAAATAGCTGCAACATGGCTCTACCACGTATAACAGAAACAGTACAATTATGAGCTGCACAGCATCCCATGTTAGTTTTTGGGCAGACGAATGTTACTTTTCGGTTATGGTTATGTTGGGATTGCCTTTATGTACAATTTCATACATATTAGAGTCACGCTGCAACAATATTATAGCGATATTGCTACATCAATGCATCTGCTCGACCGAGGAAGGACCAAGATCGCACAAAACACAATGTTATTTGCACCTGTAATTTCCCTGGTATTGGAGTTGTTCATGGGAATCGGTTGACACATTCAGGTGAGCTGTATGCTCGTTTGCTCCTCTACTATAAAAAAATTAAAAAAATATTTTTTCTACCGACTTCGAAAAGGAGGCGGTACTCAATTCGACTGTATATTTTTTTAAGTGTGTTACCTCATAACTTTTTACTGGGTGAACTGATTTCGATAATTCTTTTATAATTTATTTGAAAGCTAGTACTTCACATGTGGTCTCATATAAATTTGATCAAGGTCTGGCCAATATTTTTTGAGTTATTCTTAATAATTTATATTGAAGTCGGTTGTACAACATTTTTAATTTACATTATATACATCATAAGAGCGAAACATAGTCTACCTGATGATAATTAGATCCTATGGCCAATAGACGCTTACATCTGTCCTCGATTAAGAAAGAAATGCAGATGTTTTGTCACACCTGATGTATAAGATGGAATGCTTTGTTACCAATAAAAAGGGTCTCCGACTCTTTACACTCACGAAACAGCATTCTACTATTCGGCGCTAGTATTCTTTGAAAGAGTGATCCTACTCCGGTTGAGCCGACCCATTCGCGCTGCAGGAATATTAAAGCTGCAGTATTGTACTATAAATGGTATTTAATCAATTTTTTCTTTTTAGTTTACGAAGTCAGTTGTAACTTAATTAAACTTTAATTTTTTATAATTTTGAGTAGGCTCAGGAATATCAGTTTAATCAAGTTCAATCTAACAAATGGAATTTCGTCTTAATACTTACATTGAAACTTCAACCCCTATATTGCCACCCCCCAAGTATAACATTTTAAGTAAAAAAAAAAGAATTATTAGATCAGTTCTGCCGTTTCGGTAAATCGGTGAACGTAGATAAATAACTTAAATTAAAAATTTGAAATACCCGCGAAACATAATGAGCTGATAATCTTGAACCAGTTGAAGAGATTTTCTTAAAACATAGCTTATAACACTCAAGTCCTTGCAAACGTTCAATACAGCTCCATGGCGCAGTGGTTTAGCAATGAGTTGCCGCGCTGTGGGCCGCAGGTTTGAATCCCGCACGGAACAAGTATTTGTATGGCATACAAATAATTATTCCGGGTCTGGATGTTTGTCCTTGTGCAATTTGTGTTTGTAAACTGTCTCCACGATACAGGAGAATATCCTAGTGTGAGACTAATGTTTTTTTTTTTAAATCTGTTCATCCATTCAGGAGCTATGTTGCCACAGACAGACACTCAAAGACACAGATTCACATATACGCAAATACACACACAGATACACATTAGAAACATATAACACCCCTCTGTTTTCGTCGGTGGTTAAAAACATACGTGTCCAACATAGAACCTCCTTGTATTTTGAACTGGGTTAAAAAACCATCAAACTGAAAACTTCACATCGTGAAACTTTCTAGACTTGAGTTTTGTTGTAGAAAAATATATACCCTAACGAAATAACGTAAATTTGTTTCCCAAACTACTTGAATATCCTGAGCACATCTTTCATTCAGACTACCTAAACCCACATAGATATAGATCGCCGAACCCTCGATATCAACTTATGTAATTCGCATCCTTTAGAATATCGTTCAGAAGCAAATGAGATAAGGCACACTTGCGTTTTATACGCTCGCTTTAGAATACATTTCTAAAGAAACTTCAGTTTAGATAATGATTTAATATAATATATATAATATAATATCTTATAAATTCTTTGTATAAAATCAATTACTATTTGAAGATATTATTTAAAATTAAACAATCTTGACGATTACTAGTGCATTGAGATATTTATTTCTTTGTGATTTAATGATCGCCTGGAGTTCCATCCATCCTTTTTATTGCTCGTACATTCTAGTGATAAAGAAAGTTTTATTTATTACTAGCTGGTACCCAGCGCGTTGCTGCAGAAGAAATAATTGTGGAAATATCGTTTTAAATATGGAAGAGTTATATTGTTTAACTAGGGATGACAATACATTCATTGAAGTTGAATGATATATTATAACTTTCAAATAAATTAATTTATACTATACGCGCACCATCTTCTGTACTATGCCTATAACCATTTTTTTGATATGGGTGACAAACGAGCACACAGTCCACCAGATGGTAAGTGTTTACTGTGACCCATAGACATCTCTACATCGTCTATCTTCAATTACGACTCGAAAAGCAGAAGCGTTGTCAGCCGTGAGGACTAAGATGGAATGCCTCGTTTCCAGTAAAAAGGTTCTCCGGTTCTCTACACTCACCATACGAAACACAGCAGTGTTAAACTGCTATTTTACGCTGGTTTTCTGTGAGAGCGTAGTCCTTCCCCGGCCGAGCCGATCTATTCGTGCTACAGCAATACTACTAATAGTTGCAGCATGGCTCTACCACGTATAGAACCTTGGCACGAGTGCCAGCAAGTTGACAAAGTTTTACAGCAATCTGATAAACGGTACGGCAGCGCATAAAATACGAACAAACAAACATTATTTTTTATATATCAGATATACATCCCTCGGCTGCCTCGTAGGTCTAATATTTGTAAAAGCGGCTGCTAATCATGAGGTTCCAGGTTTGGAATCCGAGTCAGTGATGAAAATCAATTATTTCGTAAGTCCTACGCCTGATCTCTTTCCGGTTGTGTCGGATTGCTGTACCATGGGACTATGAGAGTGAGAAAAGTGAGAAAGTGCACATGTGCACTATAATGCTGTCCTGCGCAGACGGGCTTCGGACCTCAATCGGCTTATGCTGTCGCCGAAACAACAGCGCTGGTTTTCAGTTAGCCCGAGTCTAGACTTTTAGAAAACATGAGACACTATGCAACATTTTTTTTACGTGATAGAGTCATGCTGCAGCTATATTAGTAATATAGTTGTAGCACGAATGGGTCGGCTCGACTGTGGAAGGACCACGCTCTCACAGAATACCAGCGTAAAATAGCAGCTTAACGCTGCTGTGTTTCGTATGGTGAGTCGAGAGAATCCGAGACCCTTTTTACTGGAAAAGAGGCATTCCATCTTATTCCTCACGGGTGACAACGCATTTGCATTTTGATTTGTAATCGAGGATAGATGTACATATCTATGGGCCACAGTAACCACTTATCATCAGGTGGACTGTGTGCGCATTTGTCACCCTATGCTATAAAAAAAATTAAAAATTAAAAAATTTGTACCTAGTTTAATATAAATTATTAAGAATAACTCGAAAACTATCGGTCAGAACTTGATCAATTTATATGGGAACACATGAGAAGCACCAGTTTCAAATAAAAAAAGAATCATCGAAATCGGTTCACCCAGAAAAAAGTTATGAGGTAACACATATAAAAAACTATACTGTCGAACTGAGTATCTCTTCCCTTTTCAAGTCGGTAGAAAATACGTGTTTGTTTACGATTTATCCAACATAGAATATTGGAATCAAATCTCAATAATTTTTTACCCGTTACCATTTTAATATAATATTTTTTTAATCTGCGACGAAAACAGAGGCGTGTTATATGTTTGTAGTGTGTATCCGTGTATCTGTGTGTCTGTGTTACAGTGTATCAGTGTATCTATATGTATGTGTATCTGTGTATCTGTCTGTGATATCATAGCTCCTGAATGGATGAACCGACTTTTACTTTTCTCCTTTGAAATGTGTCTTAATGGAGAGTGTTTTAGCTGTATTTTAAGGAAATCTGTTCAGCCGTTTGAAGATCACTAGATCTCTTAGATTGGAGGCATTTTTTTTAAATTTTAATATTAACTATAAGCCAGTGCTTGACTTTTATCTCATCTAATGACAAGCTTAACGAAATCCTATTCACTATTGCATTGAAGACGCCCACATTGTAGTCCGATTTAAATACAGATGCTGGTAAATTATTCCACTCCTTTGCTGTACGCATAACGAACGATGAGCACACCGTTTGGTTCGAATACATGGTAAGTCAACAATCAAGCGACCTTCATTATCATTACAGACTGTCGTAACAGGCGATATAGGGGAAATAAGCCAAGAGATGGGCAGCAGCGACTTCCTAATGACATCAATAATCTATCGAGAAACAAAAAAAAACTGAGGTTGCCAACCCACCTGCCAAGAATGGCAACTATGAATAATAACTTGTGAATACTCCGCATTCATTTTTTTTAAACGTTATCCCCACATTAGGATTTTCTCCTGTATCGTGGAGGCAGTTTACATACATACATTGCACAAGGACAAACATCCAGAACCGGAACAAATATTTGCAGGCCATACAAATACTTGTTCCGTGCGGGACTCGAACCCGCGGCCCGTAGCACTGCAACTCATTGCTATGCCACTGCGCCACGGAGCCGTCTTTTTGACTCATAAGGGTATATTATTTATAGTTGCCATTCTTGGCTGGTGGGTTGGCAACCTCAGTTTTTTTTTTCTCAATAGATTATTGATGTCATTAGGAAGTCGCTGCTGCCCATCTCCTGGCTTGTTTCCCCTATATCGCCTGTTACGACATTCGCGGAACGATAGGGGGTGGTGTATAATCATACAGCGTCATTACACGGTTTAGATACTTACATATTAATACATTACACATTTTATGCCACACGTTTGAATGTTATATGTTATGCGCAATATATCTATAATAATCCAAAGATGTAGTCGGTTGTAAAAACAAAAAAAATCACCATTATCAACACTATCTCTATAAATGTCATCAAGAAATAAAACTCTCATAACAAGTTACCATATTTGTTTGCTCTTCAATATAAACCTTACGAAAATACACGGAATATGTAATCGGGTACCATTTCTAAATTTCGTTTGCTGAATCTATTCTATCTGAATAAGCCTCATATTATAAAATAAAATATGAGCGTCTTATATACCAAATGATATGTTAAAAAGTACCGGATTTTTTTATAAAAAATTGATATAAAAGAAGTAATTCACATACGCAGTTCATCTTATTAAGAGGATACTGTGGGCATTAGACGGCTCCGTGGCGCAGTGGCTTAGCAATGAGTTGATGCGCTGGGGGCCGCGGGTTCAAATCCCGTACGGAACAAATATTTGTATGGCCTACAAATAATTGTTACGGGTCTGGATGTTTGTCCTCGTGCAATTTATGTTTTTAAACTGCCTCTACGATACTGGAGAAAATCCTAGTGTGGGGGTAACGTTTTTTTTTTAAACAAAAAACAAATATGTCCTCGAATAAAATATAAAATTGTATTATCCTCTAGACCGAATTTTGTCACGGCAGCCAATCTCAACGAAAACTAGTCTGAACAGGACAGGTATACAGTACTTCCGATCCGAGTGTACGCGCAAGCACACGTGCTATCCCCACATACTCATAGTCCAATGGGACGGTCATCCGACTGGATAATGATTAGACGCAGGACCACCGCCTTTACGGCCTTTCCGAGGCACGGGCGTGAAACAACGCCAATTTTTTGTATCTCCAGGCCGCTACTGAAAATTCCTTGACTGTGTGGCGGCGCTGTCGTCGCGCCACAAGCGAAACACATCGAAACCTAAATCACGCTAACAATTTCCGAAATTAAAGCAATATATATAGAATAGCTCGGAACTACCACTCGGAGCCTTGGCCGCTCCCCGGGCAGAACACCTTGCCCGGCGGGAGATCTCCCCTTTTCCTTCCACCCGCCACAGTGGTGACTACCCGACGTGATAGGAACAAGCAACCAACAACCTTCGGAAATTACTACTTCAAACCTTCGTCATCATCCTCAAGTACTCCATTCTTTCGCTCCCGAGCAGATATTGTCTACAGTCTTCACATTCTGCAAGCCATCTAGCTTTACAAAGGTTCATCGCAGCACTGGAATAATAATGCTTCCTGTTCCTTCAAGCTACTCTCTGCGCTACAGTGTTCGGCACGGCTCTGAGCCTTACTGCTCGCCTCTGCTTCACGGCACTCTCGTAGATCACTTGCCTTCTTCTCGACTCACCGCAGACTACAAGGCAAAAATAACTGAAAAACCCAAGAACTGATTTTCAGTTCGTCCAGGGATTCGAACCCAGGACCATGCTCGGCAGTTGCCTTAACGAATACTAGACAAACGATTAAAAAGACAGATGCGTTATCACCACTTAGGACTACAATGAAATAGAATAGAGCAAGGTTCTCCTCTCGTAACTTAGAATAGGAAATATAGCACAGCATGACGTTGCTGTTTTAATTTGGTATTGTTCGGACTGATTTGACTTGCGTTGTTGCCAACAGATGGCGATGGACGTTATTTGTGTCGCGATGCTCTTTGATACACACGGTTTAACAGGTATTCTTTGAGAAATTATATCGAATATTAGAAAAAATATTTCTGAATAATAGAAAATAAACAAGTGAACGCAAGTAAATAATAACGTGTTGAAAAAGGTAGCATAATTCTGTTGAGTACCGTAAAATAAATAATGAAAACCGGAATCCTTTTATTGGTAAAGGGCATTCCCCTATATTCATGTACAAAATACAATGCCGTGTTGTGGCGGCGTGAAAGAATCTACTACCATCTAGGAATGGGTCGTCGACGTATTTACAGTCGACGAAAGGAGACTGTTTATCGTCATCTATAAACTAGTTTATAAAACAATTTTTTTTCGACTAGTTTATGCCGTCGACAAAACATGATCGATGAATAATTTACGTCAATATAAACTAGTTCTCGTTCTACGTTGATTCGCTAGTTGGAAAACGACGACTACAGTAAACTGTTAGATAGATAATAAGACTGATGTTATGTGATCAACGAGAGACGTCGATCGGCAAGCGATAACATTAGTCTTAGTTAACTATTTTGAGTAAAATAAACTTCCCTTCATACTCTTTCCAGGCTTAGGTCTAAGCAAATCCTTGTCGATTTGTAGTTTTTGAGCTATACTAAATTTTTCTGTATATAATGCGTCCATAACTTTTTGTCGTTTAGCTGAAGGCCGGGGTGACTCAAATGACGGTTGTCCTCCCACCGAAGAACTTGACGTACCTGGAATGGGTTCCACATACAAAGCACTGCGAATTTGTTCCTGATTCGTTTGTCCATATGAATGACCGAATTGGTCATCATCAGCTTCGAACACCGGTAAATAAACCGAAGGATGTTTTCTACACAGATGACTTTTTAAATTGGCGTATAACTTAATACATCTTTACATTCATTACACATTGCTTAAGAGTTTTATTGTCTTTTTTAAAATGGTGCCATATCACACTTTTGTTTTTACGAGCCGACGCCAACATAGTTAATATTTACACTATTTGACCACTTAAATACCTAAGTAACACTATTACTGTTTACACTATTTACTATTAACACTAGAACTTAATACTATGAATAATTATTTATATTTTAGTTAATCTCTCAATTTACAAAATTACTAAATACGTTTAACCTTGATCTATGCAAAGCGCATTTCAATGGAGTCTAAAATAATAATGTACCTAAACAAAATTCAAAAATTTGTCTACGCCTTATATTGACATGCATATTTCATATCTATCTGCATTGTAATAGAGCTTAGCTTTAAAAAACACCGCCCACTTCGAGAGTGGAACACGTGGAGAAAGAGAGGTAGCCGTCGAAACAAGCAGGTGTGAAGAGAACGGAATGCGAGTGACCAGCGAAACAGTTTCGGCAAACGCTCGACGGTGTATGTAGTTATGCACTGTGTGATGCAAAATGTCGTTCACGAGTAAACTAGTTTATCAGTAGACTATAAACCGGTCTAACAGGTGACGGCAAATAAACAGTCAAAAAAAACTGTTCGTTCTTTCAACGATCACCCTTACTACCATCCCATATCATCCCGTGTGTACATAAGAGGTGACCGAAGGAAACTAGAATAAGGGATGGACAACAGCATCTTCCTGAAATGACCTCAAGAATATTAATAAAAAGCTTTATGCCATCCCGCCTGCCAAGCGTGGTAGCTATGGCAATTACCCCATATGAGGCAATCTTTGCGGGAGCTTTATGTTCAGTAGTGGATTCCAATAAGCTGTAATTATGTTGTAGTTATGGCTAAAATTCCATAAAATAGCAATAACTCAGTAGTCCGGTATTCTGATATCAAGGCCACATCGTTTGTGATGGCCCCTACGCTTAATTTCTTTGATGAAAAAAGTAAATAGCCACTGGCTTGGCACAGGCATCCTCTCATTCCTGAGAGGCTTTTGGTGACAATGCACGTTAACGAACTTCACATGTCTTCGAAATATTTTATTTCTTAATTCTCAGACATGCAAGTTTCTCACGATGTTTTCTTTCACCACCGTGCACGTGGTAAATCAACACTTAATTGCAATTAACAATATCCTTGGTACCGGCGGCGATCAAACCCGGGTTGCTCGCATACAGTGAAATTAACAGTAGTTTAACGTTTAATCTAAAATAACAAATTTTCAATATTGCGTATCACGTTAAATATAATTCAATTAAGTTACAACTATGGCGATTGCTGAATTTGTATATTTATCAAATTTTTGTTTAGTGTCTGTGACGTAATTCCCAGTTTTTAAGTTTGTTTGACTACAAGCTTTATTATTTATAATTATAACTCGTATCTTTAACACACCGTTTTTTTAAAAGCTATGTTTACACTAACTAAATCATAAGCATCTTGCTACGAGCTACGAGTAACGTCAGTGCTACGCAGTAATGATATGATTGCTACGAGCTATCAGTGACATGAGTATTTTGAGATACAAGTTTAATGAGTACTACGAGCTACGAGAGTAACGAGTGCTACGTGCTACGAGAGCTGTAAGTTCTACAATAGAATAGAAAATGTGAAACTACATTACCCGTAGTTACGAACGCGATAAATGAAATTAATTATGAGTGTTATAGAACAGGGATGAGACCACCACACTGCTTTAGGGAACTTCACATATACGCTTTTCATGCACTATGATATTGAAGATGAATGGTCTATGAGTTAACAGTTCTGTAATAGCTCATACCTTACCGCCAATTTTCTGTAATCTACATACGATACTCTGCTGCGATACACTACATACTATAAACATATTTTTTTAATTTAGTAATGCTATTAAAACATTACTAATATTCTTTTTAACCACTTGTTGTAAGCTGAAAACGCTTGTGTTAGAAGGGTTTCACGACAGTAGTGCAATGGTGGATTCGAACCCACGACCTTTCGAGTTCGCGCCCTGCCATTAGGCTACTGACGCTTCAAAATCAATATCTCTACATATCACTATCTACATACGATACACTGCTATGATACACTACATACGATACACTGCAAAGTCTTTGTAGTGTATCGTATACAAAGAGAATGTTGAGCACCGCGTGGTCTTTCTTTTTTTTTTCTTCTTATCAAAATCTTTTAAATTTATTAAATCAAATAATTTCCCTTAGCCTTCTTTTTTAAGTTTTTTTTTTTAAGTTTTCCAAGGGATGCAGTAGCCACTTACCATCGGGTAGACATTAATTCCCCACTATGTCGAATGCACAGCGCAATCAACGATTTTGTGAGGGCTGCACCCGACTTTGATATATTTGCGGATAGTTGGAATGTGCTGTTATCAGCTTGTTTACGTTTTTGCGAAAGCAATGATATATAATTTGTATTTTTCATAGTATAGTTTTAGTTATAGCATAGTTAATTCTCATGTGCCTTTCAAAATTAATCATTACTGTAATTGGAGTAAAACCGTTGTAATTAATTTAAAAAAAAATAACTATATTTGTCACTTAAATTTTATAAAAAAAAAAAGATATTAACGAATGCCGATCATTTGTCTTCGATTTTGTATTAGTTTTCCGTCCGTCTTTTTCTTATACGTATACATTCGGATACATCTCACTCTGTCTTACTCAACAACATTTCACCTCTTTTTA
Source organism: Parnassius mnemosyne (assembly GCA_963668995.1). Classification (NCBI taxonomy): domain Eukaryota; kingdom Metazoa; phylum Arthropoda; class Insecta; order Lepidoptera; family Papilionidae; genus Parnassius; species Parnassius mnemosyne. The sequence goes on from CAVLGL010000084.1 coordinate 32,088,781, forward strand.
TAACGTTGAAGGACCACTTACAGTAACCTCTACTTATTTGTTACTTTTTTTATTATTTATTACATTCTTAATATTTCGAATAGCCTAGATTTTGAATAAACTAGACAAAATGTAAAAGGCTAACAAGTATCAAAACGTTCAATGAACTCAATGAATTCATTTCTAACCTTTGCAATAGAATCTTTTCACATTTGAACTAGCACACGCTAGGTACTAGAGCATGTCTCGAACTATATCCACTCACCGTTGTACTTAGCAATTACAAAAGTAAGTGGATTACTCTCAACATGCCCTGCATGAATGCAGTCACTTTTAATATTATTAATGCAATGTAGCATGATTCACAATTTGCGTTTAGACCGCGTAGTGGTGATTTAAGAATAACCACTATCGCATATCGTCCCGTGGAGGTTGTAAGAGTTGACAGAGGGAAAGAAATTAAACTGAGCGGCGAGCCAAAACCAAGTATAAATAGCAGTTGTTTTGCTCGCCGCTCACTTAGCGGTCAGCCATCGCAGAGTCTACATCACCTGAATATCTCGTGTAGAGGCGAAACACGTGTCGTATTGTCGTCAGTGGTGTGTCTTTTATAGCATAGTGGTGTTAGGAGGAGTGGTGCTGGGATTAGTGGTGACGGGGATAGTACACGCAATTGAAAGAGGGCGGGATGTGCTCTTTAAACTAGGTAAGACACATCATTTTATTTTATCGAGTGTACATCCGCAAGGTAATCTTTACCAATTGTAATGTAATGGATTTCCGCAAAGTAACCCCTGATTCTGTTAATAAGAGGGAAATAAATCTAGAGACTGGGAGCAGCGTCTTCCTCAAAACTAAATGTGGCTGTTCCACATGCCAAGCGTGGCAACTATAGCAAACATCTCCCCTATGATGCAATCTATGGGGGATTCACAATTGTTAAAAATTATCTGGATTTGTGTTTAGACCTTGTAGTGGCGGTTTAAGAATATCAACTATCCCATATCGTTCGTAGGTGTCGTAAGAAATGACAGAGGGAAACAAATCAAGAGATGAGCATCAGCATCTTTCTAAAAACAACTATAAATTAAAAACACCTGAATGCCAACCAACATGCCAAACGTGGCAACTTTGGGGGAGGCCTGTCGGTGGACTGCAACTGTATCGATGTTATGGCAAATTATATGAGATGAAACATTATAACACTATTATCTATTGCTTTAGACTCTTAAATACAGCATAATTTTTGTCACCGGGGTATGATGTACATTTTTATACATTACAACGAATTCAAAAGGGATTTTATATCAGCTTACACAAATATACAATGCAAAACGTTATACTCTCATAAATGTAGATTAACATAATTTAAACTCTTTGTTGGACGTAAGATTGTTGACATCTTTAATTAAAAACTAATTCTTAGTTTGGTAACATATGTTCCAAATTTAATAATTTAAACCTTGCGCTTTCTCTACTTATAAGCATGCTGTGTTCACCTTATTTCGAATAGCATCTTGCCCAGCGGGAGATCTCCCCTTTTCCTTCCACCCGCCACAGTGGTGGCCACCCGACGTGATATGAACACGCAACCAATAACCTTCGAAAATTACAACTTCAAACCTTCGTCATCATCCTCAAGTACCCCATTCTCTCGCTCTCGAGCAGATATTGTCTGCAGTCTTCACATTCTGCAAGCCATCTAGCTTTACAAAGGTTCATCGCAGCACTGGAATAATAATGCTTGCTGTTCCTTCAAGCTACTCTCTGCGCTACTGTGTTGGGCACGGCTCTGAGCCTTACTGCTCGCCTCTGCTTCACGGCACTCTCGTAGATCACTTGCCTTCTTCTCGACTCACCGCAGACTACAAGGCAAAAACAACTGAAGAACCCAAGAACTGATTTTCAGTTCGTCCAGGGATTCGAACCCAGGACCATGCTCAGCAGTTGCCTTAACGAATACTAGACAAATGATTAAAAAGACAGATGCGTTATCACCACTTAGGACTACAATGAAATAGAATAGTGCAAGGTTCTCCTCTCGTAACTGAGAATAGGAAATATAGCACAGCATGACGTTGCTGTTTTAATTTGGTATTGTTCGGACTGATTTGGCTTTGCTTTGTCGCCAACAGATGGCGTTGGGCGTTATTTGTGTCGCGATGCTGTTTGATGCATACGGTTTAACAGGTATTCTTTGAGAAATTATATGGAATATTAGAAAAATATTTCTGAATAATAGAAAATGAACAAGTGAATGCAAGTAAATAATAACGTGTTGAAAAAGGTAGCATAATTCTGTTGAGTACCTTAAAATAAATAATGAAAACCGGAATCCTTTTATTGGTAAAGGGCATTCCACTATATTCATGTACAAAATACAATGCCGTGTAGTGGCGGCGTGAAAGAATCTACTACCATCTAGGAATAGGAATGGGTCATGGACGTATTTACAGTTGACGAAACGAGACTGTTTATCGTCATCTATAAACTAGTTTATAAAACAGTTTTTTTTTCGACTAGTTTATGTCATCGACAAAACATGATCGATGAATAATTTACGTCAATATAAACTAGTTCTCGTTCTACGTTGATTCGCTAGTTGGAAAACGACGACTACAGTAAACTGTTAGATAGATAATAAGACTGATGTTATGTGATCAACGAGAGACGTCGATCGGCAAGCGATAACATTAGTCTTAGTTAACTATTTTGAGTAAAATAAACTTCCCTTCATACTCTTTCCAGGCTTAGGTCTAAGCAAATCCTTGTCGATTTGTAGTTTTTGAGCTATACTAAAATTTTTTGTATATAATGCGTCCATAACTTTTTGTCGCTTAGCTGAAGGCCGGGGTGACTCAAATGACGGTTGTTCTCCCACCGAAGAACTTGACGTACCTGGAATGGGTTCCACATACAAAGCACTGCGAATTTGTTCCTGATTCGTTTGTCCAGATGAATGACCGGATTGATCATCATCAGCTCCGAACACCGATAAATAAACCGAAGGATGTTTTCTACACAGACGACTTTTTAAATTGGCGTATAACTTAATACATCTTTACATTCATTACATATTACACGTTGCTTGAGAGTTTTATTGTCTTTTTCAAAATGGTGCCATATCACACTATTGTTTTTACGAGCCGACGCCAACATAGTTAATATTTACACTATTTGACCACTTAAATACCTAAGTAACACTATTACTGTTTACACTATTTACTATTAACACTAGAACTTAATACTATGAATAATTATTTATATTTTAGTTAATCTCTCAATTTACAAAATTACTAAATACGTTTAACCTTGATCTATGCAAAGCGCATTTCAATGGAGTCTAAAATAATAATGTACCTAAACAAAATTCAAAAATCTCTCTACGCCTTATATTGACATGCATATTTCATATCTATCTGCATTGTAATATAGCTTAGCTTTAAAAAACACCGCCCACTTCGAGAGTGGAACACGTGGAGAAAGAGAGGTAGCCGTCGAAACAAGCAGGTGTGAAGAGAACGGAATGCGAGTGACCAACAAAACAGTTTCGGCAAACGCTTGACGGTATATGTATTTATGTACTGTGCGATGCAAAATGTGGTTCACGAGTAAACAAGTTTATCAGTAGACTATAAACCGGTCTAACAGTCGACGGCAAATAAACTGTCAAAAAAAACTGTTCGTTCATTCAACGCTCACCCTTACTACCATCCCATATCATCCCGTGTGTACATAAGAGGTGACCGAAGGAAACTAGAATAGGGGATGGACAACAGCATCTTCCTGAAATGACCTCAAGAATATTAATAAAAAGCTTTGTGCCATCCCGCCTGCCAAGCGTGGTAGCTATGGCAATTACCCCATATGAGGCAATCTTTGCGGGAGCTTTATGTTCAGTAGTGGATTCCAATAAGCTGTAATTATGTTGTAGTTATGGCTAAAATTCCATAAAAAACCAATAACTCAGTAGTTCGGTATTCTGATATCAAGGCCACATCGTTTGTGATGGCCCCTACGCTTAATTTCTTTGATGAAAAAAGTAAATAGCCACTGGCTTGGCACAGGCATCCTCTCATTCCTGAGAGGCTTTTGGTGACAATGCACGTTAACGAACTTCACATGTCTTCGAAATATTTTATTTCTTAATTCTCAGACATGCAAGTTTTCTCACGATGTTTTCTTTCACCGCCGTGCACGTGGTAAATCAACACTTAATTGCAATTAACAATATCATTGGTACCGGCGGCGATCAAACCCAGGTTGCTCGCATACAGTGAAATTAACAGTAATTTAACATTTAATCCAAAATAAAAATTTTCAATATTGCGTATCACGTTAAATATAATTCAATTAAGTTACAACTATCGCGATTGCTGAATTTGTATATTTATCAAAATTTTAAATAAATCATAAGTGTCTGTGGCGTAATTCCCAGTTTTTAAGTTTGTTTGACTACAAGCCTTATTATTTATAATTGTAACTCGTATCTTTAACACATCGTTTTTTTAAAAGCTATGTTTACACTAACTAAATCATAAGCATCTTGCTACGAGCTACGAGTAACGTCAGTGCTACGCAGTAATGATATGATTGCTACGAGCTATCAGTGACATGAGTGTTTTGAGATACAAGTTTAATGAGTGCTACGAGCTACGAGAGTAACGAGTGCTACGTGCTACGAGAGCTGTAAGTTCTACAATAGAGTAGAAAATGTGAAACTACATTACCCGTAGTTACGAACGCGATAAATGAAATTAACTATGAGTGTTATAGAACAGGGATGAGACCACCACACTGCTTTAGGGAACTTCACATATACGCTTTTCATGCACTATGATATTGAAGATGAATGATCTATGAGTAAACATAGTTCTGTAATAGCTCATACTTTACCGCCGATTTTCTGTAATCTACATACGATACACTGCTGCGATACACTACATACTATATACATGTTTTTTTTTAATTTAGTAATGCTATTAAAACATTACTAATATTCCTTTTAACCACTTCTGGTAAGCTGAAAACGCTTGTGTTAGAAGTGGTTCACGACAGTAGTGCAATGGCGGATTCGAACCCACGACCTTTCGAGATCGCGGTCAGCGCCCTGGCATTAGGCTACTGACGCTTCAAAATCAATATCTCTACATATCACTATCTACATACGATACACTGCTACGATACACTACATACGATACACTGCAAAGTCTTTGTAGTGTATCGTATACAAAGAGAATGTTGAGGACCGCGTGGTCTTTCTTTTTTTTCTTCTTATCAAAATCTTGTAAATTTATTAAATCAAATATTTCCCTTAGCCTTCTTTTTTAAGTTTTCCAAGGGATGCAGTAGCCACATACCATCGGGTAGACATTAATTCCCCACTACACTATGTCGAATGCACAGCGCAATCAACGATCTTGTGAGGGCTGCACCCGACTTTGATATATTTGCGGATAGTTGGATTGTGCTGTTGTCAGCTTATTTACGTTTTTGGGAAAGCAATGATATATAATTTGTATTTTTCATAGTATAGTTTTAGTTATAGCATAGTTAATTCTCATGTGCCTTTCAAAATTATTAATTACTGTAATTGGAGTAAAACCGTTGTAATTAATTTAAAAAAAATCAAGTATATTTGTCACTTAAATTTTATAAAAAAAAGAGATATTAATGAATGGCAATCATTTGTCTTCGATTTTGTATCAGTTTTCCGTCCGTCTTTCTCTTATACGCATAAATTCGGATACATCTCACTCTGTCTTACTCAACAACATTCCATCTTTTTTTATAACTTTGAAGGACCACTTACAGTAACCCCTACTTATTTGTTACTTTATTTATTATTTATCACATCCTTAATATTTTGAATAGCCTAGATTTTGAATAAACTAGACAAAATGTAAACGGCTAACAAGTATCAAAACATTCAATGAACTCTTATACTCCATTGAATTCATTTCTAACCTTTGCAATAAAATCTTTTCACATTTGAACTAGCACACGCTAGGTACTAGAGCATGTCTCGAACTATATCCACTCACCGTTGTACTTAGCAATTACAAAGGTAAGTGGATTGCTCTTAACATGCCCTGCATGAATGCAGTCACTTTTAATATTATTAATGCAATGTAGCATGATTCACAATTGTACGTAATTATCTGGATTTGCGTTTAGATCGCGTAGTGGTGATTTAAGAATAACCACTATCGCATATCGTCCCGTGGAGGTTGTAAGAGTTGACAGAGGGAAAGAAATTAAAGTGAGCGGCGAGCCAAAACCAAGTATAAATAGCAGTTGTTTTGCGCGCCGCTCACTTAGCGGTCAGCCATCACAGCAGAGTCTACATCACCTGAAAATATCTCGTGTAGAGGCGAAACACGTGTCGTATTGTCGTCAGTGGTGTGTCTTTCCTAGTATAGTGGTGTTAGGAGGAGTGGTGCTGGGATTAGTGGTGACGGGGTTAGTGCACGCAATTGAAGGAGGGCGGGAGGTGCTCTTTAAACTAGGTAAGAAACACCATTTTGTTTTATCGAGCGTACATCCGCAAGGTAATCTTTACCAATTGTAATGTAATGGATTTCCGCAAAGTAACCCCTGATTCTGTTAATTAGAGGGAAATAAATCTAGAGACTGGCAGCAGCGTCTTCCTCAAAACTAAATGTGGCTGTTCCACATGCCAAGCGTGGCAACTATAGCAAACATCTCCCCTATGATGCAATCTATGGGGGATTCACAATTGTTAAAAATTATCTGGATTTGTGTTTAGACCTTGTAGTGACGGTTTAAGAATATCAACTATCCCATATCGTTCGTAGGTGTCGTAAGAAATGACAGAGGGAAACAAATCAAGAGATGAGCATCAGCATCTTTCTAAAAACAACTATAAAATAAAAAAACGTGGCAACTTTTGAGGGAGGCCTGTCGGTGGACTGCAACTGTATCAATCTTAGGGCAAATTATGTGAGATGAAAAATTATAACACTATTATCTATTGCTTTAGACTCTTGAATACAGCATAATTTTTGTCACCGTGGTATGATGTACATTTTTATACATTACAACGAATTCCCTTAAATGTCCCTTAAATTATAATAGAATAAAAAAAAACGAATTCAAAAGGGATTTTATATCAGCTTACACAAATATAGAATGCAAAACGTTATACTCTCATAAATGTAGATTAACATAGTTTAAACTCTTTGTTGGACGTAAAATTGTTGGCATCTTTCATTAAATACTAATTCTTAGTTTGGTAACATATGTTCCAAATTTAATAATTTAAACCTTGCGCTTTCTCTACTTATAAGCATACTTTGTTCACTTTATTTAGAATAGGCACTTTAAGTAAAATAGGCTGTCATTAACATGTAAGTCAAAGTATTACATTTCAATTTATGAACATAATAAATAAATAAATAATTAAAAAAATCATCATACTTAAATGGGGAACGTTTTAAACCGTGTATCGTTTAGTGGGAAATTACCTCAGACTTTCCTAGTGTGGTGTTGGGGGAATGGTGGAAATTGTGAGAGGAAGAGGGGTGCTGTCCAATCTAGGTAAAACGCAACATTTTATTTTCACGCAAATATTAGCTAATTATTTTATACAACATAAAACAACCAATTATTTTCAAATATAATTTGTTGAACGCGTGACGCACTGCTGGAACTGATCTATATACGAGTAGGATTTTTATTAGACTATACAAAACCACATTAATTTAATGGAGCAGCGTTTTGGGAATATACGAAAAACGGACATAAAACAAGCGTGGTGGAAATGACTTAAAGACTTAGGAGCGGCCGCGAAGCGACGAAGGGGGAATAAATCTCATTGACAGGGTAATGAAAAGGAAAACGTCTACCACGCTTTTCCATTGCGAAGTGGCGAACTTTGCGTGTCTTCGTATTATTTTAAATTTTGTAGACATCTTACAAGTTTTTTCTAGCTGCTATAACTAACTTCACGAAAATTGTGTTTCAAAAACTTATGGGTGTTGGAAAAACTTATGGGTTCGCGTCACCGATGACCTCGACATGCTAGTGACGTCACGTCACGAGCATGGCTACTAAGCTTCGCTAATCTTTTTTTTTTTATTTTCCACCAGAGATTTCACCATCTCCAGTGGCCGTTTATTAACTAATGTTACACATTTTTTTAATATAGTTTTGTTAACAAGTTCAAGAATATTATACAAAGACGGCTAATTACAAACAGCACTGCGATTTGATACAGTAGCGTTGCTTTGACCGTACGAGTAAATAATTATAAATTTACGAGTATCTGTACTATTTACAAAATTTTCTTATTATATGCACTGTATATACTACTAGGAAAAATTTAACGTTTTATGATTATTAAAGAAAATGTTGTTAATATAAAATCATTAAAACAAAAGGAAACTCTTTATTAGTGACATTTGTCTGGATACTAGTTGACATAAAGTAATGAAATTACAAACAAACAAACAAAAAAAATCAAACTTGAATTGTAATAGGTACTACAAAATGAAAAGTTATATCTATATTATGACTAATATATCTAGGTGTTACTAAATTTTATTTATTTTATAGTCTGGTTTGCTAGCGACGCGTAGTATAGCGGCCTGTATACATGTATACGCATATATCAATGAATTTTCACTTCTGTCGGCAGTCCTTATGACTACCTATGTTTTTTACACCTACTAATAATTCTTCCTCGCATCTCAAAGTGCTCAATGACAAAGAATCGCAAAACATTAATCCTACCTATTGTGATTCACTGTGTCGGCTGAGTGACAAGCGCGCAGAGAGGCGGGGCGTTCAGCCTTGATATACACACGCTCTTGTGTTACAGTATCCTCAGTGACGGCCGCACAAAATGTATGCCGAACGCGCCACTACGCCAACTGCCCCGCTGCTGGTCCCTCTTCATTTAGACTATTTTCAACCGATATAAAAAAATGTTGTAAATGAGCCGCAATTTTTACTATTCTTTTACGGGGATAATACGAGTATATGTACTTAAAGGAAGGTTTCAGATAAATAATACAAAGAGTAATACAGTAATTTAATCACTGTGTAGGTGTAGTGACGGTGTAAGAATATTCACTAACCCATTCAATCCCATGGAGTGAGTAACGAAACAAACCAGGAGACGGGCAGTAGTGTCTTTCTAATTTCAACAAAAAAAAAAAACAAAAAAAATGCGTGAATGTCGTGGAACACTCGGTTGGAACGAAGTTCCTTTCATAGTATGTTATTATTGAAAAATGTATAGTACATTTTTGATTAACAATAACAATGAAACGTCATTTAAAATAAAATAATAATATTTATTTCATGGCAAGATAAGAAAAAGTGCGAGAGAGATGGATATTATTCCATTTCGCCTCCTTATAGCCGCCCAGGCCGCCTACACTACGTCAGAAGGGGTCGTGACGGAAAAATCTTACATTATTTCTCGCCTAGTCCCCATCCGCCAAATTCGTACCGTCCGATAAGGAACTTCGTTCCAAAAACTGTGGTTGCCAACGTGCTTGCCCAGCGTGGCAACTAGGGAAAATATTCCCTCTATGAGACAGTCGAGATAGCGAAAGTACATTACTTTACACAGGTGAGACCTATGTAAAGCTGTGGGCTTTCGATAGGCTTTACAGCCAGCAACGTTAATCAATTAATTCATTGTTAGTAGACCTTTTAAAAGTAACTAAAGATTTGCCGCTTATTTACTATGTTGGCTATGCTACTGTATTATAGCAGTCTTTATATATGAGGGTTCGTTTTCACTGTGCTGGTTTTCCACCATTAGTGGTGCCTGCTAGAGCTTCGTCCATTCGTTAGCGTATAAGATAGTAAGTGAGTTTTGAATTTGGAGAAGGCGACATATTCCCCCTTTCACATCTTGCAATACTATTGCAATGCATAAAGTGTTTGGAAAAATGCACGAATTGAATACGCGCATTTTGAGAAGGGTGCACTCTGAACTAGCTCAATAAAATATTATCCGTAACAGAATAGCTGTCGTCTGGCTTCGTGCATAAGAATGCATTGTATTGTATATCAGTTCAGATAATATATGTACATCATAATGATTTTTTATATTTACGCGAACACTACACATTTAAATTAAACTAATTTTACGGATTTTATCGCGTATATTAATTTATTTTATATTCTCGACGTTTCAAGCACTTTACAGCACCCATGGTCACGGGGGTGAGGGGTGGGGTGGGGGGGGGGGGGGGTAGAGTTGTATGACGTCCCATTGTCATAGTTAACCACGGCTACCTCCAGATTAAAAATTATTAGTTAACTATGACATTGGAACGTCATACACCTCACTCCCTCCCCGAACCATGGGTGCTGTAAAGTGCTCGAAGCGTCGGGAATATAAAATAAGTTAATATACGCGATAAAATTCGTAAAATTAGTTTTATTTAAATATGTACATCATATTTACTTCTCCATCATCATTAAATACTATATTATTTTATTATATTATCCATACACTCATATAAATATTATTGGAACAAAGTTCTTTATCGGACGCTACGGATTTGGCGGATGGGGGCTAGGCGAAAAAAAGTGTAAGATTTTTCCGTCATGACCCCTTCCGACGTAGTGTACTCATACACAGCCTTGGCGGTTATAACGAAGCAAGATGGAATAATATCCATCTCCCTCGCACTTTTTCTCATCTTGCCATGTAAGAAATATTTTTTTTATCGGATAGGGTGAAAAACGAGCACACAGTCCACCTGATGGTAAGTGGTTGCTGTGACCCATAGACATTGCATTTATCCTCAATAAAGAATCAATATTCAGATGCGTGATCACCAGTGAGGACTAAGATGGAATACTTGTTTTCCAGTAAAACGGGCCTCCGGTTCTCTACACTTACCATACGAAACACAGCAGTTTAAGCTGATATTTTATATTGGTATTCAGTGAGAGCATGGTCCTTCCCTGGTCGAGCCGACCCGTTCGTTCTACAACTATAGTACTAATATAGCTATTACCACGTAAAAATTATTAATTAATTGATGATTCATTTTAATAGACGCTAGTAATTCATTTATTTATATTTGTCAATCAATAATATAATACGTTTATCAGTAATAATATACTACGAAAGGAAATTCGTTACAACCGAGTGTTCTACGACACTCACACATGTTTGTTTTTATAAAAATATTTACATTTTTGGCACGTTTAATATTAGATATTAACGTTTGGTATGTCAGGTAGAAATCGCTTAAAGCGATATGATCACTTTGTAGTTAGTTTTTCATTATTTTAATTATTTTAGGTCAAGGTCAAAAGTGTACTCGTATATACAATAAAGAGTTATCTATCTAACCATCTATATATACAATTAAATGCTTACCAAAAGTGTTTAGTACTCTACAAGCGACTGAACGCGAGGCTCCGCACGCCTCTCCTTCACCATGATAATCCATCTGCACTCCCAGTGCCCATAACTAGGGTTCTTGCATATTTATTTACAACCCTAATTTGGCACGGAAAATCTATTTTTTACCTGTTCTCTTACGCTACATGACAAACAGACGCCGATTGTAACTAAAACGCCATGTAGTGGCTACGAAAGAGAATCCACCACTCCTTATTTTTTATAGGATAAGTGTGACAAACGAGCACACAGTCCACCTGATGGTAAGTGGATGCTGTGGCCAATTGACATCTACATTTATCCTCGATTAAGAATCAAAATGCAGATGCGTTGTCACCTCTGAGGACTAAGATGGGTCTCCGGTTCTCTACACTCACCATACGAAACACAGCAGCATTAAGCTGTTATTATACGCTGGTATTCTGTGATAATATCATACCGAGGCTGTTATATGATACGATAGTGGGAAATAAAGGGAATGTAGGCCGCAGTGGTTTCCCGATATCAACTCAAAACAATACAAGTTTATGGCTGCCAACCGATCTACCAAGCGTGGCAACTATAGCAAATATCTAGAATAGAATAGAATAGAGTAATTGTTATTTAATATAGATTATTACATAATACTTATTGATACTCGTTTTTTTATTTACCATTGGTTCGGAAACCTCTGTCCTGGGAAGTACCAGCAAGAAACCCAGCGGTACTTTTTTTAAAACACATTTCACTTTACAATAATTTTTTTTGTACAAATTTAAATGAATTTTAATAGAACCAACATGGTGGCGATCACCTAATTCCCAGGGGTTTTTTTCACGTATGTAAAATAAATTAAAACGGGGCATCTAGGCGTGTTTCAGAAATCTTTACTGATGATAAGATATGGATCTATCAATATGATCCGGAAAGTAAAAGGCAATCATCGGTATGGGTCTACTCAGAAGGACAGTTACCGACAAAACTGCAAAGATCTCGCAACGTCAGGAAAAAATGGGGGCTAGATTTTTTCGCAGAGCGGACATTTGTCGACGTCAATGCTTAAAAATTGTAGGTAAGTGAACTCTGAATGGTATACTACAGTTACTTTACCCAAAGCTTTTCATACTGTGTGGGAGAGAAGACCAAAGACCGGGCTTCGGGGAATCATGCTGCATCACGATAACGCCTCTTCACATACCTCCCTTAGAACAAAAACATTTATTGAGGAATCTGGTGTTGAAACTCTAAGTCACCCACCCTACAGCCCTAACTAAGTTCCTTGTGATTTCTTTTTGTTCCCAAGACTCAATGAAAAAATAAAAGGCAAGTTTTTTCAAGCGCCGAAGAAGCCGTGGCTGCCTACGAAGAAGCGATTTCCGACCTGTCAGATAAAGACTGGCAAAAGATTTTTCAGAGTTGGTTTAGGCGAATGGAACTTTATATAGACCATGATGGAGAATATTTTGAAAAGATGTAAAATAAATATTAATAATATCTAGAATACTTTCTGTATATCTCAAACTTATTGAGTGACCTACGTAATAGCAAGAAAAACAGTGGTATCCACAACTGTCTCTTCTGTTAGGTAATCTATGGGAAGTCTACTGAACATACAGCAGTGGACTTTTGATAGGCTATAGTGTAGTAAAAATTGAAATTATGACAAATTATTACAAAAATAACATTGAAATATAAAAGTAAAATTATCATACAGTGTTACTTCCCGTGGTATCGTGCCAAGAACGCTGGCTGCATTTCCTCGCTGAATGGCTATACTTAGCTTTTGAGCGATAACAGAACCAGCCCTCTTTTCTAGCAGCGACGGCCGGTCGTGGATACATTTCCCTTAGGAACTTCACCGCAGGTGGACCCAACGGACCGATACAGCAATTAGCACAAATATGTAATCATCTCTCATAGACTCATATCTGTGCCACATACTTAGTTCAGCTGCCTCTGATGCCCACGCTCTAAACGAGGTGACCCTGAGATGAGAAGCCGCCAAAGTGTCTACGCAAGTAGCATCCCGAACCACATAAAAAATATTTGTTAAAAAACTAACTTGAAATACTAACTACGTTACATTTCAAACGGTTATGAAATGAGCATGCACAGAAATTCCCTGTCTTTTTTTTTTCATGGAAACCCCTATAGTCATTCCACACAGTCATTCTACGGTGCATTTCCTACAATTTTTCCCACTTAAAATTGAAATAGCACACGTTGAAGACCCTTAAGCAGGTTTTGAGTAATTCTTTGCAATTACGGAGACGAGTGGCTCGCTTTCTGGAACAATCCCGTTCGCATCCATTTACTATTTCCAACCTTATTGTGAACCTTGAAGACCTATTTTTGCTAAAACTTAGAGGAAAATTGAAAATTTGTTAAAAATCTAAACTTTTTAATTTGAAACTAGATAATTGAAGTTGGTATTGTATTTTAAATTTATTTCATTATTAACTAACATAACGGCCTTTTAAACAATTATCAATTTTGATGAATGGAACTTAGGACTCCGTCTAGCAGGCATTTCTATGAGGTTTTGCTCACCTATATGACAGGCGAGTTGGTAAAAGCAGAACCGACAGACACATTTGCATTGTCAAATAGTATTTTTAGCTCAAAAGCACTGTATCAGAACTATAAGTAACATCTCATCGGACACATCATCCAAGCCTTATTTTAAGAGCTTAAACACTTCATTTTCCCTGCCTTGGCAAATTTATAATGCAAAATAAGAACAAGTTTTTACAAGCTAAAGATGTTACAAAAATAATTTTCCGGAACCCAGATAAACTAGTACTTAACACAATTCCAAAAAGTAAGCGCTTTCAAAAAATAGCTATGCAATGTGCAACAATATTTATAACAAAATACCCTCACATATTAAGCGGTTACCATAAAAAAAGTTTAGAATTTCATTACGACGATGGCTGGTAGAAAAACATTTTACACAATTTATGAGTTTTTAAAATAGCGGGTGATCGACACCGGTGAGCCTTTTTAACCATATCTAAATAACTTAAAATTAAAAATAATTGATAGAATGAGGCGTTATTTGCGGAAATCCATTATAATGGGGTTGTTATAAACTAATTTGCTTAATTCCGCGTAAAGAAAGAAAATGATGTGTCCTGCCCAGTTTTAAGGGGACCTCCCACCCTCCCTCAATTGCGCGCACTTAGCGTCACTTAGCGGCCAGCCTCCGCAGAGTCTACTTCACCCGAGGATGCCTCGTGTAGAGGCGAAACACGTGTCGTATTTTCGAGAGTGGTGTGTCGTGCCTAGTGTGCTGGTGCTGGGGGTGGTAGTGCTGGGATTAACGGTGACGGGTATAGTGCACGCAATTGAGGGAGGGTGGGAGGTCCCCTTAAAACTGGGCAGGACACATCATTTTCTTTCTTTGCGCGGAATTAAGCAAATTAGTTTATAACAACCCTATTAAAATTAAAAATTTTGTACAACCGACTTCAATAATATAAATTATTAAGTATAACTCAAAAACAATTGGTCAGTCCTTGATAAAATTTATTTGAGAGTAAATAAAAAGCACGAGCTTTCAAATAAAAAAAATAATCGAAATCGGTTCACCAAGAAAAAAAGTTATGAGGAAACACACATAAAAAAAGAATAAAAAACATACAGTCGAATTGAGTACCGACTCCTTTTGCAAATCGTTAGAAAAATAGTGTGTATGTTACTCGATATCTTCGCCAATTATGAACCTGTTTTGAACATTGCCCCCTAAATTTGGTTGGTTTCTTCAAACTACTAAGACTACTAAACTTGTTCAAAATATTAAGCTTTTTAAAAAAGTTAAGTCCGACTTCGAAGAACTGAAAACATATAATATGTAAACAAATTAAAGTCCCGACTTTATAAAGTTTTATATGCAAATTACTTTATTCTTTTGACTTTTACTTTTAATAAAAGTTTATTTTCATTGGTTGCGAGGCATTTAGTTTTAGTCCTGGGGAATAACCTGTTTTAATTCTTAGTCGTGAGTACATTATTTATGTATCTATAGCAACACTATCCATTGAATAAAACTACTTTTACGAATTCTATCGCGTTTAATTAACTTATTTTTAAATTCCCGACGTTTCGGGTGCTTTACAGCACCCATAGTCACGGGGGTCTGAGGTGACTGACGTCCCGATGTCAGAGTTAACCCGGAGTACCTTCAGCTTTTTTAACTCTGACATCGGGGTATCAGTTACGTCAGTCCCCCGTGACTATAGGAGCTGTAAAGCACCCAAAACGTAGGGAATTTAAAAATAAGTTAAGTAAACGCAATAGCATCGGTAAAACTAGTTTTATTCAATCTGTAGTGTTCGCGTAAATATAAGAAATCACATCATCCATTTATACCATCAAGGGAGTTATTTTCTCGTCGTCACCTTTGTCACCTGTATGAAAAAGATTCAATATTCGAGCAAAATATTTCAAAATGTGTGGTTTCCATTCATCTCAGACTTTTCACTTTGTTATAATTTGAAATATTCCCCGCCTCGGAACAGAAATGCTATTGCAGAAAACCTCAAGAGACCTCCACGTTCTAAACTTTTGTAAATCTCGATTGCCTGTAGTTTACAAAGTTAAAGAGGAACGTTAAAAATATTTCTCTTTTTTACTTGCTTTTTTAATTGTTTGACTTCAATCACTAATTATCAGTGACGGTTGTAGATTTTGGTAGTAAATTGTTCTTGACTTCAATGACTAATTATCAATGGCGATTGTAGCTTTTGGTAGTAAATTGTTCTAACATAGCTAAACCAAAGCCTACTCAATCTTGCCTTGAAGACGTTTTAATTGGAAAATCGGAGTATTGAAATGATATTTTTTATATTAATTAAAAAATTACAGGCAAAGGCAAAGGTACAAAAAATTCAGTAAAAAGTTAATGAGTCACAATTGAGTTTGTCAGCTTTTATCTAAATGTACAGATGTTCAGAATAATCATCAACCATCATATTTAAAAACCAATACAAATATAATGTTTCTCTAAATGTGAACGTATGCAGTAGTATTTTCTACCGACTTCAAAAAGGAGCCGATACCGAATTCGACTGTATGTTTTTTATGTGTGTTATATCATAACTTTTTACTGGGTGAACCGATTTCGATGATTCTTTATTTATTTTAAAAGCTGGTGCTTCACATGCGGTCCCATATAAATTTGATCAAGGTAGTTTATGAGTTATTCTTAATTATTTATATTGAAGTCGGTTGTACAAAATTTTTATTTTTTAATTATAAAAGGTATTTTGTCACGATTTTTAAAATCCAGAGATGATATTATTTATGAATAGAGTTTTAATATCATAGTGATATTAAAGTTTGCCTTGTGGTAGCGATGTAAAACATCCGCAGCCCCATTTGGTGCAATAAGTGTCGTAAAAGTCATCTATGGAAAATGCAAGATAAATTATAAAGTCCACTGCATTGCAATCTTCTAGGCACTTAAAACGGTTTTATAGCTCAAGCTGAACGGTTTCGGGACTAGATTAGAGCACGAGGGGGACGGAACGTTGACTTCATTAGACGAGACCTCTCCAACTTAACGTTTAGGTTCAGTGTGCCTCTAACCATTCGGTGTTCGCTACCAGTTTTCACCCTCGCGATCACTGAGATATCACTGAACAGTTGTCGCCTGGTCATCATAATGAAGTCAATATCATTTTTTGTCGAACCGTCGGGACTCGACCAGGTCCACTTCCTATGGGGCCGCTTCTGGAAGAAAGAGTTCATCATATAGAGTCCGTGTGTCTCCATGAAGTCGGCCAGCTGCTGGACCCTTGCGTTCCGTTGGCCTACATTCAGATCATCGTTCTCTCTTGTGCCTAGTTAGCACAGAGCTAAGTAATGCAAGACCCGTCGCAGAAGAACACAAAAACTCTCCAATCACACTCTTAATCTCATTGCTGTTAGACGGGAAATGAAGCTGCATTCTTCAGTAGATTTGACAGCATACAGGCAACTGAACAGACAGATCCCCAAATGCTTGCGGCATGTCTTACGCGACTTTAGTAGTGCTCGTATTGAAGAAGCGATCGAGCGGAACCAGGGCTCCAAATTCTTTGTTAGAGATATGTCTGCCAGAAAGAGCCAACTGTCGAAGCTGAAGACCGAGTGTGGCAGCGTCGTTTCCGGGACACCTGAGATTTTGAGTGATATTGAGAGGTTCTCTGGGCAGCTGTACACATCATCGATGGAACCACAAACAAGTGTGAGCAACGATCCAAGAGCAAGTCTTATCCAACAGTGTTCCGATGATATTCCAGAGGTCAGTCTAAGCGAGATTAAAATAGCTCTGCAGCACCTTTTTTTTTAAATTTATTATTATAAAGGGCTTTGTCGCTGAGCGACCACATCGTCCCGTTTTGTCTACAATTACTTAATCACTACAATTGAATACAAAATTAAACCTAAAATCTATTATATTAACAATACTTATGTGCAAGGAGCACGCGCGTCTATAAGTAAACATATCTAAGGAATAAGTGGAATCATAAACAGCTCCATCTATTCCCTACACAGAATCAAGTCTGCTAGCTTGACCAGCATTTTAGCCTCCTCCGACATAAGATAAGCCAAAATACTGTTCAAGGTGCCAACCTGAAAATTCGTATCACTACCAAAACATAACCTTCTAATTGCTTCATGCCGGACACATTCCATCAAAATATGTTGAACATCTTCAACTAGTCCGCATCTGCAGCACCTTAAAAACGGCAAGGCCCCAGGCGAGGATGGAATCACAGCGGAGCTTCTGAAAGCGGGTGTAAAACCGGTACTTAGAGTCCTTCAGAAGCTCTTTAATTCCGTCCTCCATAATGGCACTACACCGGAGACGTGGAGCAGAAGTGCGGTGGTCTTGTTCTTAAAGAAAGGCGATACCGCTCTGTCGAAGAACTACTGACCGATTTCCCTTCTGCGCCGCGTCTACATGATGTTTTCGAGAGCCATTACGTATCGTTTCGCACATAGACCTGACGACTTCCAGCCTCCCGAATAAGCCGGTTTCCGAAAAGGCTTTAGCACCATAGACCACATACATACCCTTCGAAAAATTGTACAGAGGTCCGAAGAGTATAGTTTGCCTCTATGCCTGGCGTATGTGGACTATGAGAAAGCCTTTGATTTCGTCGAAATTTGGGCGGTGCATCTGTCCCTTCAGCGGTGCCAATTTGACTGTCGGTATATCGAAGTGCTGAAGTGTTTGTACAGTAGGGCTACGATGGCTATCCGAGTACAGAACCGGAGTACGAAACCTATCCAACTGCAGAGATGTGTAACACAGGGTGACGTTATATCCCCGAAACTCTTCACCGCTGCATTGGAAGATGTTTTCAAGCTACTGGACTGGAAAGGATACGATATTAACGTCAATGGCGAGTACATCACTCACCTTCGATTTACCGACGATATAGTTCTTATGGCAGAATCACTGGAGGACCTAAACACTATCTATGTTCAATGACCTCAATAGTGTCTCCCAACGGATAGGTCTTAAGATGAACATGGGCAAAACAAAAGTCATGTGTAACGTCCATGTCACACCTATTCTGGTAGTTTTTGGGGACACTAAGCTCGAAGTTGTTGACAAGTATGTTTACCTGGGACAAATAGTCCGACTAGGTTAGTCCAACTTCGACCGAGAGGTTAATCGACGGATTCATCTCAGCTGGGCAGCGTTCGGGAAATTACGGCATATCATCTCGTCAGGTATACCTCAAAACTTAAAAACTAGACTGTACAACCAGTGCGTGTTGCTAGTGATGACCTATGGAACTAAAACGTGGTTATTCACTGCTGGCCTTATGAGGAAGCTCAAGGTCGCTCAGCGAGCTATGGAGAGGGCTATGCTCGGGGTTTCTCTGCGTGATAAACTTAGAAATAAGGATATCCGCTGTAGAACCAGAGTTACCGACATGGCCCAAAGGATTAGTAAGCTGAAGTGGTAATGGGCCGGCATTATAGCTCGAAGAATCGCCAACCGACGGGGAAAAAAAACTTCTCTACTGGTAGCCTCGTACCGGCGGACGAAGTGTAGGGCGTCTCCCCACTAAATGAAGTGACGACCTGGTAAGTCATGCAAGAGACCTATGTTCAGCAGTGGACTTGCGAAGGGCTGTAATGATGATGAAATGATGAGATGATGCAGCTACATTATGGTTGTATCTCGAATGGTTGGTGAGCTTGACCGGAGTAGGACCACGTTTTCACAGAATACCAACGTAAAATAATAGCGTGATATTGCTGTGTTTCGTATGGTGAGTGTAGAGAATCGGAGAGCCTTTTTACTGGGAACGAGGAATTCCACCTTAGTCCTCAGGGGTGACCACGCATCTGCATATGCATTTTTAATCGAGGCTAGATGTAGGTATATCTATGGGCCACAGTATTCACTTACCATCAGGCGGATTGTGTGCTCATTTGTCACTCTTATTTCTACAAAAAATGTTGGTATTAACGTTTTCCTTCATATTTATTATTCATTTTAAGCGTGGTACTCATGAACGCGCTCAATGCTCCTGAATTATTGTATAAAAGTTTATAATGGTCTTGAAATTTCATTATAATTGGAGAGGCATTACGATTGAAGTATAATCGTGTGTAAAGTGAAACGCAATTACAGAGTGAAGACAGTAATATATTATGTGTACATTATTTTTTACTAAAAATTTAAAATATGTAATAAAATTTTAAAATAAAAAAACAGAATAAATTAAATAATATTTTTATTAAATAAGTTTTAGGCCTGTAGTAAACGTTCCTTAGCTCAAGCGCTCGCACTTAGGAACACTCTTGAGGTTATGACCTTATTAATAAACATATCTTAAGTGTCCGCTTAGGTTTGCGTTATTAACTGAGTTACGCACTTGGTAACTGAGAAAAACGGTTTTATGTGTTTATTAATTATCAGCAACGATCTTACGATGCTGATATCATAATGAGGTCGTAACAAATAATTACGCACTTGAGTTTTTCGTTGAAAAACGTTTAATAGAACGTATAATAATAAATAACTTAATATTTCTAAGCTTGTTAATTTACTGGCTCCTGGCACTGCTGATTAGCGGAAAAAGTAATGCGTTGCAAAATAAAAAATATATATTCATTCAAAGGAGCTATGATACTCTAACTATAATCCGGGTTTGTTCTCCGCCGGCTTCATCAAAATGTTGATTGCAATGTTAAGTGCTGATTTATCATGTTCTCGGCGGTGAAAAGAACGTTTTGAGGAATCCTACATGTCTCTAAGATTAAAATAAAATATTTAGAAGATATGCAAAGTCAGCCAATACGCATTTGGACGGCTGGGTCTATACTTTTAAAAACACTCTTAGAAATGGGAGGAGGCCTGTACCCAGAAGTGGGACATTTAGCATTTATCAAAGGCACCGCCTTTCGCCCCCTCTTAGGATGCATGGATTTTTTTTATATTATTCTAAGCTAACTACAATCCCACCTGATGGCAAGTGGTGATGTAGCCTAAGATGGTGAAGCGCACTGACTTAACAAAAGCCTATTCACTCTTGCCTTGAAGACACCCACATTATATTCGAATGGAAACACAGATGCTACCAAATTATTCCACTCCTTTGCTGTACTCATGATGAACATGTATCCTCGCGTTTATAATAGAGTAATTAGAAGAGGAGAGGCTGTCACTTTAGCGTAGATTGGCAAAATTCACGAATTCATGTACTTTTTCATCCCAAAGCGCACAGAATTATATTAAATTTCGACGAAATGAATCATGTTTAGTTTTTACACTCCATATTTGTACAGGTTAGAACAAAAGCGGAGAGCGAAGTGAAAAAAGTGCGAATCATTCAGTTTCATTCTTCACAATATTCATAATGAACTCATATAATAACTAGCTTTTGCCCGCGGCTACACCCGCGTGAAAATAAGTGTCCAAACGAATGTGATTTTTTGAGCGACAATAGGTGTAAGAAACACAGACAAACGTAAATTACATGCTATTATATATAATTATATTAATATTAACTATGTATATGTGGTGACGTCATATCCCCGAAACTCTTCACCGCTGCATTGGAAGACGTTTTCAAGCTTCTGGACTGGAAAGGATACGGTATCAACATCAATGGCGAGTACATCACTCACCTTCGATTTGCCGACGATATAGTCCTTATGGCAGAATCGCTGGAGGACCTAAGCACTATGCTCAATGACCTCAATAGTGTTTCCCAACGGATAGGTCTTAAGATGAACATGGACAAAACAAAGATCATGTTTAATGTCCATGTCACACCTATGCCGGTAGTTGTTGGGAGCACTAAGCTCGAAGTTGTTGACGAGTATGTTTACCTGGGACAAATAGTCCGACTAGGTAAGTCCAACTTCGACCGAGAGGTCAATCGACGGATTCAACTCGGCTGGGCAGCGTTCGGGAAGCTACGACACATCTTCTCGTCAGACATACCTCAAAACCTTAAAACGAAATTGTACAACCAGTGCGTGTTGCCAGTGATGACTTACGGAACTGAGACGTGGTCCTTCACTGCTGGCCGTATGAGGAAGCTCAAGGTCGCTCAGCGAGCTATGGAGAGGGCTATGCTCGGAGTTTCTCTGCGTGATAAACTTAGGAATGAGGATATCTGCAGTAGAACCAGAGTGACCGACATAGCCCAACGGATTAGTAAGCTGAAGTGGCAGTGGGCCGGCCATATAGCTCGAAGAACCGACAACCGATGGGGAAGAAAGGTTCTCGAGTGGCAGCCTCGTACCGGTAGGCGAAGTGTAGGGCGTCCCCCCACGAGATGGAGTGACGACCTGGTAAGACATGCAGGAAGTCGATGGATGCAGGTGGCTCAGGACCGTGCTTTGTGGCATCCTTTGGGGGAGGCCTATGTTCAGCAGTGGACATGTGAAGGGCTGTAATGATGATGATGATGATGATGTATATGGTATGTACTTACTGATTTATTTTACACAGTGTTTATTTTATGAGTTTCGAAGAGTATTTGCGACATTCAACGAAGCTGAAGCACGACAGGGTTCTTGTATGTCTAATTTATTATTTTGTCTCAAAAATTCAGTTTCACGTAAGCTATCTTAGCTATCAATGTGTTTTTTAACTGTCTCAGCCGCATGACGGATTCAAAGTCACAAATTAGGTTAACATCGCTTTTAACAAATTAGTAAATTATTAATTTTTTTTATAAGATAAGGGTGACAAACGTGCATACAGTCCTCCTGATGGTAAGTGGTTGCTGCGGCCCATAGACATCTACATCTATCCTCGTATGCGAATCAAAATGCAGATGCGTTGTCACCCGTGAGGATTAAGATGGAATGCCTCATTTCCAGTAAAAAGGGCCTCCGGCCACCTGCACTCGCCAAGCGAAACGCAGAGGTAAACCTCTACTTCACGCTGGTATTCTGTGAGGTCGTGGTACCACCCCGGTTCGAGCCGGCCCATCCGTGCAACAGCAAAAGCTGCCGCGTGGCTCTACCACTGTTGATACAAATTTATACAAATCATTTATATAATACATTGAAACTTTGTTAATGAAACTTTTCTGTTAATTAATTTATCACCTAATTTAGATAATCTACGCTTATCAATTATTAACTGAAAACTTGAAAGTAAATCAAGCTAACGCAACCCCAGAGCTATTAACTCATTAAATATTAATCTTCGAAGGTTCATCTCGTCGTTGCCTACGAATGTTCAATAAATCAATGTCTTATTGGAATACACATAATAATTGTTCAGTAAAAGCATCAAATGTTTCATAACTGAATAAAACAAAAAATATAAGTAATTAAATTGGCTTAAAACAATTTAAAAGGCATGATAGCTCAGGGATAAAGCGCTCGCTATAAATTTCACAGTTCAATCCCCGCCGGTACCAAAGAAATTGTTAATTTAAATTTTAAGTGCCAATTTATCACATGCATAGCGGTAAAGAAAACATCATGAGAAAATCTGCATGTTTTTTTTTATAGGATAGGGTGACAAACGAGCACATAGACCACCTGATGGTAAGTGGTTGCTGTGACCCATAAACATCCACATCTATCTATATACTGTCACCCGTGGGGACTAAGATGGAATGCCTCTTTTCCAGTAAAAAGGGTCTCCGGTTCTCTACACTCACCATACGAAACAGAGGAGTGTTAAGCTGTTATTTTACGCTGGTATTCTGTGAGACCGTCTGAGAAATTATAAGAAAATAATATTTCGAAGACATGCGATGTGCGCCAACACGCATTGGGGCAAAGCGGCTGACAATTCTTTGCCATAAAAGGCCTGTGTCCAGCAGCAGTGGGACGTACATAGGCTGTAGCTTTACTTTAGTTTACTTTTATGCAATTTAACTAAAGGCATAACTATAAAAATAGCAAAGGTTAGAAGTACTCAGATGATGAACGTGATGCTGCTGGCACTAATTTTATAATAAAATGAATAGAAATGAAATTTAATTGATTTGTGAATTTAATATTTTTAAAAGTGTGAGTGGAGTGACGACCTGGTAAGATATGCAGGAAGTCGATGGATGCAGGTGGCTCAGGATCGTGCTTTGTGGCATTCTTTGGGGGAGGCCTATGTTCAGCAGTGGACTTGTGAAGGGCTGTAATGATGATGATGATGAAAAGTATCATCAATTTCTACCCTTACGGGTTTACATGCATCTGAATTAAAACTTCTTAGCTAGCTAAGTAACTCAAATTAATTAATTATGCTTAAATTATAAATATTCGTTTATATTGTAAAAGCAGTTCTTTAAAATCCATTTTTGGCTACTTTTTGAAATATTTTCAAAGGTATATTTTTGAAACTATCCGGTAAATGGTATGTATATATATATCTTTGCACATCATATATGAATTTCTGGGGAATTATTCAATTTATATAAATATTATGTTCTAAAATTACATTTAATTACAAATTTAGTAGTATTTTTTGATAAAAGGTCGACATGAAACATCAAGATCAAGATGAAATATTGCTCTAATTCATCGTTTCTGAGGTAAAAGAGTATTTTGCATGTTTTGTTTTATAGAATAGGGTAACAAAAGAGCACACAGTTCATCTGATAGTAAGTGGATGCTGTGGCCCATAGACATATAAATTTATCCTCAATTAAGAATCAAAATGCAGATGCGATGTCACCCCTGAGGACTAAAATGGGATGCTTCGTTTCCAGTAAAAAGGGTCTCCAGTTCTCTACACTCACCATACGAAACACAGCAGCATTAAGCTGCTATTTTACACTGGTATTCTGTGAGAGCGTGCTCCTTCCCTGGTCGAGTTGACCCATTCGTGTTACAACTATACTATTAATATAGCCTGGCTCTACCACCTATATTAATATTACTTGACTAACTCTTCTCAAGGCATACACAGATTTGTTAAATAACCCTTGATAAAAATTGTAAATAAGAATGTCGACGATAACATATTTTTTTTTATAGGAGTGGGGGCAAACGAGCATGCGGCTCACCTGATGGTAAGTGACTACCGCCGCCCATGAACAACTGCAACACCAGGGGAATCGCAGATGCGTTGCCGGCCTTTTAAAAAGGAGTACGCTCTTTTCTTGAAGGTCCCTAAGTCGTATCGGTCCGGAAAAATCGCTGATGGTAATCGATTCCACAAGGAGGTCGTGCGAGGAAGAAAACATCTTCTAAATCGCACAGTGGTGGACCGCCAATCATCCAGATGGTGTGGATGGTATCGGGAGTTCTGCCGCGATGTGCGTTCGTGAAATTTGGCGGCTGGGATTAATCCGAACAATTCCTCAGAGCACTCCCCATGGTAGCTGCGAAAGAAAATGCAAAGGGATGCAACATCTCTTCGCAGTGCCAATGAGTCGAGCCGATCGGAAAGGGCTCGGTCGTCGACGATTCGCGCAGCTCTGCGTTAGATGCGGTCAAGTGGAAGGAGCTGGCACTGGGGAGCCCCTGCCCAGAGATGGGAACAGTATTCCATGTGAGGCCGAACTTGCGCCTTGTAAAGTTGCAGGCGGTGTGCCGGCATGAAATACTGTCCCGCTCTGCTGAGCACGCCAAGCTTTTTAGAGGCCAATTTGGCCTTCCCTTCCAAGTGACCACGAAACTGCACGTCACTCGATATGTCGACTCCGCGGATACCGATACTGGCTGAGGCAAGAAGGGGAGTGCCTTGAAACTGAGGAGATACGACAAAGGGGTTCTTTTTAGCGGTAAACGCGCAAACTTGTGTCTTCTGAGGATTAAACTGGACTAGATTTAATCGCCCCCAATCCGAGACTTTGTCCAGCAAAGACTCGACATCAGACACAAGTTTTTTCCGGTACTGGGTGACGTTTTCCCGAGAAATATTGGCACGGCCGGTGTATAGAGCATCACCAGTGCTGTCATCCGCATAGCAATGAATGCTACCGGCTTGCAACATATCATTGATATGCAGAAGAAACAGCGTTGGTGATAGCACACAGCCTTGTGGAACACCAGCGTCAATAGTCTTTTAGTTGGAGCATGCACCGTCTACAACGACCTTGATGCTCCGATCTGCAAGAAAGCTGGTGATCCAATTGCATAATTTCTCGGGAAGCCCATAGGAAGAGAGCTTCGAAAGAAGCGCTTTGTGCCAAACTCGCTGGAAGGCCTTGGCAATGTCCAAACTAACGGCCAATGCCACCCCCTTGGACTCTACTGCCTCCGCCCATCTATGAGTTAAGTAGACCAGAAGATCACCAGCTGATCGACCCCGATAAAAACCGTACTGGCGGTCACTAATCAGCTGGTGATCCTCAAGGTACCGGATGAGCTGGCAGTTAATAATGGATTCCATTATTTTGGAGAACAAGGAGGTGATCGCGATAGGCCTATAGTTGGATGGGTCTGAGCGGTCGCCTTTTTTAGGGATCGGGTGGACAAAAGCTGTCTTCCATGAATTCGGGACTACGCCTTGGGAGTAGGAGTACCGGAAAAGACGCGTTAGGACCGGTGCCAACTCCGGAGCACACGTCCTCAGCACAATTGGGGGGATTCCGTCAGGCCCACTCGACTTCTGGATATCCAGGGAGAGCAGTGCTTTGCGAACCGAGCGCTGTGAGAACAGCACATCAGGCATGGAGCACTCACACCGCGGGATGGTCGGCGGTGTTTTCCCCCCGTCATCAAGAGTCGATTTGGACGCAAAAAGGGAGCCTAAAAGGTCGGCTTTGTCTTTAGCGTCATGGGCCAGTGAGTCATCCTCCCTGTACAGAGATGGTAGTGATGGCTTACAGAAATTCCCTTGGACAGCCTTGGCGAGAGACCAGAATGCACGGGTTCCCGAAGGAAGGCGAACTAGTTTCTCGCCAATTCTGCCTATGTGCTCTGACTTTGCCTTGGCAATAACTCTTTTGAAGGACCTGGAGGCGAAGTTATACTTCTTTTTAAGTGTGCTGGTGTTTACATCCCGAGTCGCCGAAGCCGCAGCCCAGGCTTGATAACACTCCTGCTTACTGCGTAATGCAGTCTTACAGGAGCGACCAAACCAAGGCTGAGATCTGCCTCCGATGGGTACCACAGATGATGGAATAAATAGTTCCATTCCCTGTAGCACCACATCAGTGACAGAGTCAGCAACAGCGCTGGGATCGTCCGGCGAGAAGCAAACCCGCCCCCATGGGTAGGATGCAAAGAAAGACCGCATTCCGTCCCAATCCGCCGACCTGTAATGCCAAACACGGCGGCAACCTGCAGAACGCAACCGCGAAGGGAGCGTGAGTGGCACCACACTCCGGATCAGACAATGGTCCGAAGAGCCGAGAGGGGCATCGACGGAAACCTGATATCCGTCCGGATGAGAGGTCAGCAGAAGGTCCAACAGGGAAGGTGTATGATCCTCCACATCTGGAATCCGCGTAGGCGAAGTAACCAGTTGTGTCAGACCATATGCCAAGGCAAAGTCATTAACAGATCTCCCCCATGATCGGTTAGACGTGAACCGAGCCATTCGGCATGGTGGGCGTTAAAATCGCCAAGGATCACGATCTCTGCGGATGGGACCTGTTGTAGCAAGGAATCTGTAGCCATTTGGACGTGGTCGATGAGTCGGTCTGTTTTGGCATTACCGCTATGGGACCTATAGAGGCACCCGTAGACGCGCGGATGGTCGTCGCCGTCTACGCGTAGCCAAAGGATGGACAGGTCCGAACCTTCAAGACTGCCGAGGCGTCGAGAACAGATGTCCTCTCTGACATACAACACAAACACAATGACACAAAGGAATGCTCCAATTTGTACCCCGGGTAGGAGAGATACGAAATATCAGCCGGAGAGGAAACCTGCGTCTCGGTCAGAAAGAGCAAGGCCGGCTTCGCCGTCTCGAGATGGTAGTGGACGGCGTTTAAGTTAGAGTGAAGTCCCCTGATGTTGCAGAAATTCACGGATAGCGTGGCAGGGGTCGCCTTGGTGTTCTTGCTCAGTTTGCCCCTAGCAGGTATGGTTTTGAGCGGAATTTTGCCCCCCCCCCCCAGAATACGCGGGGCAGCCTGAGCACCCACGCTCAGGATCGGAATAACATGGTCGTGGATGCTCAGCGAGGGATTCTCCAGGGGTACTGGTACCCTCCTGGGGTAGTTCATCGTGTAATTCCGCTACCATGTTGATGGGGGGGGGGGGGGGGGGGAATGGGCCTCCGGCCACCTGCACTCACCAGACGAAACGCAGAAGCAGAGCTTCTACTTCACGCCGGTATTCTGTGAGGTCGTGGTACCAACCCGGCTCGAGCCGGCCCATACATGCAACAGCAAAAACTGCTGCGTGGCTCTACCACCGTTAAAATATTGAAGCATTGCTCCTAAAAACCGTCCTCTCAATGCATTAAGTGTTCGCACTTAATGCGTTTAAGATCGGTGGAATCTCTGCTAGCTACTCATTTTACTTGCTTTTGAAAATAATTTCTGGTCATAAAGTATTAAGAGAAGTTAACATGGAGAAGAATGTAATGTAGAAACTTATCATGTAACTTAGTTATTACCTTAAACAAACTTATAATTTATTGAAGTTAATACTAAGGGTTTTAACTTCTTCTTGATAAGGCAGTAATATTATCTTAACCGCTATAGAACTCGAGGCCTAAGCGCCCGCCGTAAATTCCACAGAACACAAGAAACTATGTTTAGATTTCCTTGTGGATTAATAAAAATGTTAACTGCAATTTTAAGTGCTGGTTTGCTTCGCGATTACCAGTTAAGGAAAACATCGTGAGTTTTAGAACTTCAATAAAACTTGAACTGGATGTGATGATGACATAATATCCGAAAAAGACAGCGTCGTTTTACAAATTATATTTTTAGTATTGATTTTGTTTTGTTTAAAAACAACATTAAAAATATTATGTGGGTGTGCACGCAACCGATGGCCTCAGCATTTATTGTTTTTTTTCTTTTTACTTTTTTACGTTCTTATTAAGCGTCTCCCACACAGAAGCGGCTTACAGTGGCGGCCGCGGTGGCGGCCAGTTGTATTCGCTTGCAATGTAAGCGAGTCTCCAAACCCATGCGGCCATGGCGCGGCCTGCGAGCGGCTGGCCGCGGCCGAATGCTCCGCCCCATTTGCCAATGCGTGTGTGTTAGCGAGTACGCGGTCAGTCGGTGGCTGCAGCGCGGTCAGTTGTAAATTTTTACAACAGGCCGCGTGTACCGCGTGAAAAATTATGCTAAATTCAGAGATTTTAATAGAAACAGTGCAAATTATCTAGTACTTTATGATAATTCGCATCGTGATCACAAAAGCATTAGTATTAAAACAAAATATATGATAATATTGCTGAATATAATAAAGACTTCGTCACGGTTTGTCATGTTCGTACGTCCGATCGTAGCACAGACACCACAGCGAATGGCGCTTCAGGCCGCCACTTGGGCCGCGGTGGTGTGTTGTTACAGCGGCTGCAGCCGCGGCCCGCGGTTAGCCGCCACCGCAAGCCGCTTTTGTGTGGGAGACGCTTTATTGTTTAGTGTGTAGTTTCTTTTCGGCCAGTATATTTATACAAAAAAAAAACAATAAAGTGAATTTACAGCTTCGTAAGCGGTAACAGTGCGAAAACCTACATGTTTGAGGAATAAAATTTTTCAAGAACACGTGAAGTCCGCCAACACGCAGCGAAGCAATTCGTAGTGCACCTGCACCTAGTAGTGGAGTTAGTATATAAGCTGTAATAAGATATTGTAACTCACACAATGACCTTTGGCCTATAAACGGGTTGTTAATGTTTCCTTTTATGATTCTCTTCAGAGCTAGCTAGAGCCAGTGAAACTCCATGGCTAGCCATTGGCTCCCCCTCCTCCATTGTAGTGAGGAGATATCTATCTTAATAGTCACGCCTGGCAACGTGCTTGACGATCACAGTACCAGATCTCGCAGCTGTGACGCTGCTACCTATCACCAGTATGGGTATTTACGTGTAACGTAAACGAAGTGGTTATACCGCCATTTATTGAAAAACTTTACTGGCATCTTCCATAGTCACTTTTACAACGTCTGCGGAATGAAAATGCTAATGCGGCGCTATCATCGCGCACTATAGCCACTAAAGCCAAAATTAGGTTATCTAAGTTGCTGAACGACCGCATATAATGTAGAATAAGCAGCACTACCACACAGAGTGTTGGCCGCTGCCCAGGTTGTCCCAAAAAGTGTAATATTGCAGTCGTAAAACTGACCGAACGCTTCGTCATAAAAAAGAATATTTGGTTAGCACTGAGCCTCTTTCAATGGTAATGCTCTGTTCTTATTCAATGTTGTTTTTTAATTACTGATGCCCATAAAATGTTAAGTTTGTGCAATTTAGTTTTACGTTTATGACTGGAACATTTGCCAACAGTCGGTCACTAATCTTATCCGTACCAACATTGTTATTATTTTATAGAATAAGGCGTACATAGGAACACATAGTCCACCTGATGGTAAGTGAATGCTGTGGCCCATAGGCATCTACAAATATCCTCAGTTAAAAATCGAAATCAATATGCAGATACGTTGTCATCCCCTCGGATTATAATGTTGCTAAATTCACCCTAATAAGATTTAGACACACGAGTAGCATACAGCTTCTCTGACAACTAGGGTCACTTATGACTTATAAGATTATATTACTAACAAAGTGATATTTTTATTTTATAACTTATTTTAATACTTCTTCTCGGATTGGAATAGTCTCAGCAATATAACATTTAGCCAACCCTAACAAACATCGTGAAGAATGTATGGCATCCGAATTGTGTTAGGGGAATCGAGGGTTCGCTGATCTATAACGTCCAATAAACGAGGGGCTACACGGCCTGAGAAAATTACATAGAGAACAATTTATTTCCTATAACATATTTCTTAGTTCAATAACTCTGTAAACGGATGCCGTTATCACTTGTAATTTATTTGGAGTATGAAGTGGAAAACGTCAACGTTTTCTTCAAATGCCATTACATATTAAATTTATATATGTATAAATACCTATACATATGTAAATTTAATACTGACTCCTAGTAGAGCCATGTTGCAGCCATAAAAAATGTCTGTCCTTGTGCAATCTAAGTACGAGTATGTACTCGTAAACTGCCTCCACGATACGGGAGAAAATCCTAGCGTGGAGGTATTGCTTTTTTTTTAATAAAGAAAAATGTTATGATACAGCTATATTAATTGTATACTCGTAGTTGTAGCACGAATAGGCCGGCTCAATCGCGGAAGGACCACGCTCTCTCAGAAAACCAACGTAAAATAGCATCTCGACGCTGCTGTGTTTCGTATGGTGAGTGTAGAGAACCGGGGACCCTTTTTACTGGAAAAGAGGCATTCCATATTAGTCCTAACGGCTGACAACGCATCTGCATTTTATTTCACAAACAAGGACAGATGTAGAAGTCTATGAGTCACAGCAACCGCTTACCATCTGGTGGACTGTGTGCTCGCTTATCACCCTTATCCTATAAAAAATCTACTTGACTTGTGATCGTCCATTCTAATACAAAGGCTCCAAAAATTTAACTTCAATAAAATGTAATATCTGATTTTAGGAAACTAAAAATAATTAAATAATTCCCCCTTAAAACTTCTGAAGTCGCAGCTGTAATTTTTCTATACACTATGCACCGACTTCTAAAGCTTTTATATGAAAATCTAATACTTTTTAATTTATTTTAAAGTTTTTTTTAATTGAAATATCCACAGTGCAACCGTTTAGCCCCATCTGTATTAATCGTAGATACATCACTCAATGTCGTTCTATCGTGCCTTAATAAACGGGAAAAGAATTCGTCGGACATCCCTACTAATGACAGAAGGCGACATTTATTATGTGCTAGATGTCTGGAATCGCATTTCTTTAAGTCTGAGTTAATAGAGATGGTTCTACAGCATCAGATGTCACTAAAAGAGACAAATATAATAAATAATTAATGCCAGTTGCCAGCAGTGACGCCATCTTTTTAATAAAATGTGTAAAATTATTGGGGAAAAGTTTTAGTTTTTCAGTTTAAAATAATTAATATTTTTGAGATGTGTTATTTAAAATACGTCTGCCAGTATTTATATATATATATATACTCCAAATTCATAGGCTGGAGTGGGGGGGGGGTCTTTCATACCCCTGTTCGTTACATGCTTTTTTTTCTTCTTTACATTAGCCAGAAGACGAATATTAAAACAACTGTTTTTATTTCAGATTTTATGATTCCGATTAGATTTTCATGAAAACCTTAGGCGATTTATTTTAATAAATTGGTATCTTTTTTTCTGTGCAGTAAAATTAAGCTACGATACAATTTCTAGTGGGCCCAAAAACTATTGTCACCTTTTAATGTCACTTTAAAATTTGTAACTTTCTAAAAATTGAGGTATTCAAATAATTTACGGATTAATATAAAACTACGAGCTGCAATACACATGGGTATTGAAAATCTCTTAGATGTAATTATTGGTTTAACGGCATCTGCTACTACTTACTCTTAATACAATTTTTTTTATCAAGCTAGCAGACTTGATTCTGTGTAGGGAATAGATGTGGCTGTTTATAGTTCCACTTATTCCTTAGGTGTGATTATTTATAGTCACGCGTGTTCCTCGCACACAACTATTGTTACTATAATACGTTTTATAATTAATCTTATATTCGATTATAGTGATAAAGTAATTGCAGTTGAAACGGGACGATGAGGTCACTCAGTCCTTTATAATAATAAATTTAATAATATAATCTTCCAAATAGCTTTTATTTTCAAGAATATGATTCAACATCAAGGTCTAATATATAATAACGTGGTAGAGCCATACTGCAGCTATATTAGTAGTATAATTGTAGCACAAATCGGTCGGCTCGACCGGGGAAGGACCACGCTCTCACAGAATACCAGCGTAAAATAGCAGCTTACCACTGTTGTGTTTCGTATGTTGAGTGTAAAGAAACGTAGACCCTTTTTACTGGAAAAGAGGCATCTTAGTCCTCACGGCTGACAACGCATTTGCATTTTGATTCGCAAACGAGGATAAATGTAGATGTCTATGGGCCGCAGCAACTACTTACCATCAGGTGAATTGTGTGCTCGTTTGTCACCCTATCCTATAAAAAAAAGTAGAATAATATGTTCCACTGTATAATATACTCGTATAGTAAAGAAAGCGACTTTCAAATAACAACTTACAGTAATATGTTCTGCCTTTGCCAACCCAACCGACAAGTTTGGGAACTATAACAGATATCCCCCTTTGAGGCAATATACTGGGTGGCGATTAGGTTATCACATTAAATAGCGCAGCGGTAAATATAAGTTCATATACGTCTGTTAACATAATAAAATAAACAATTCTACCAAAAATAAAAAATGCATCTTTCAAACAAAATAAATAGCATAAAAATTGACACGAAATAAATCACTTTGATAATATTGGTTTATTGACCTGAAGTGACCTCTAAAAGCGGCAACGATGCGGCCGGTGCGCAGTACTCACGCGGCATTGACATAGGTAATTATTTACCTACACTTTCCCATTCATATGTAATTAGGCAAAATACGACAAAAAAGGCACCGCGACTAGAATGTTAATGTTTATATATTTTTAGTTGTCTATGATCAAAGAACGTTATGTACTCGTAGGATAAGTCTTTTCATTTAATGTGAGCCTGCCAGTAGATTTTAAATGATACTCATTGAAATTCATTGTTATGTTTAATTTACCACATGCATTACTGATAACTTTAATTATTTAATTCGATTCAATAGCTGATAGCTTTTACGACGTTTTTAACTCACTTTCTCTTTCCAGTTTCGCCATCTGTTCGGGTTGAACTTATTATTTGATTCAAAGTAACTTTCAATGAGCTCGAGGTTTGAAATTTTAACATAGCTAAAAACCGGATGTGCGAATGTAAGATTATTTTTCCAAATTTACTTGTTACTAATTTTAATGCATTTCATTTATTATATAAAATATTAAAAACTACAATAAAAAAAAACTAAAACTAGTAACTTAATTATCATACAGTCCTACACCCCGCGGTATCGTGCCAAGACCGCTGGTTGTGTTTCCTCGCTCTATGGCTATACTTAGCCTTTAAGCGAGATAAGAACTAGCCCTCTTATCATCAGCAGCAACGACACGCCGCGGATGGAGTTCCTTTTGGAACTCCACCGCACATGGACCCATCGGACAGATAGTCTCTACAGCAAACGGCACAAATATGTAGTCATCTCTCAGAGACTCATATTTGCGCCACTTACTCAGTTCAGCTGCCTCTGATGCCGCCCTGGCTCTAAACGTAGTACCCCCGAGATGAGATTCGGATCACCTGCCATCGTCTCTAAATATTCCACAAGGCTCTAAAACTGAGGGAACATTTCTAGAGACAAGAGCCCTTCGGATGACATCGTTCAAAGAACCGTGCCGCGAAAACCTACCAGCACTTTTCTTACATGAAAGTCCGTGGAGTCCAAACTTCTCGACGCTGCTACCACAGGGGCACTGATGGGGTTGACAAATCGCCGACTGCTAGTCGGATTCCTGCGGCGATGCGCAAGCTTTCCCCATCAAGTAATGTGCCTTGATTACTTGATGGTAAAGCGTGTAACCAGTGACTAGATTCCTTAGTCGAAACAGCTAGAAAGCGTGCCTTATTTTGGTCACGATGAAAATTATGTAACAAATCTTTCCGCACGCCCTGTACCTTTATTTATTTACAATTAAATTATTTCTTACATAAAATATATTATTTCCCGGCGTTTTGTTTATTATCCTAAATTAACAAATGACATTAAGGACGCTTTTAGAGCATAAGACATGTTTAACGTATTTTAGACAATAGAATACAACCACGTATTGTTTACAATCCCACATTCACTTAAGTAAACAAACTCAAATGACAGCTGTGAGTGACGCTGACACAACATGTAATTGTAAGATTGCAGATTACAAAGCTGTCATTGTTTCAATGTTCAATTACATCAAGCTGACAAATTTTACATGACAAGCTTGACTTATGTACTTGTTTGCTTAAATATACATACATACGACCATTGAGTTATATGTACTACGTACTAGAGAAGCTATTCCAAACAAAAATTGTGCGCTACTCTATGTCTTCGCGCATGCGCGGGAGATAGTAGAGTCGCGTATGAGCGAAGACTTTAATTTAATATAAAATAAGATATTAATATAAAATAAATATAAGAATTAATTATAAAATACTCTTATTTTAATCTAAACAAACATATTTCTAAATAAAATGTAATAATAATTATCTTATGGAATTCACAAATCTTCAAATTTACGCAATATTTAGTTTAGTGTATTCTATGTTCGGAATGCGAAAACTAGTGCGTATTACATATAATCGATGCATACGTCATTATGTTATAGAATTCAACTGGCTCGTTGGTGTAGTGGTCATAAAAGCGACTGATCATGAGATCCGGGGCTAAATCTAAGGCGGGGCTAAATCAGTTATTGGATTCTTCTGTCAAGAAATTCTCAGTAGCAACACGGAAATAGGAAGTTGTTTCACCCCCGTGTCTGGGAAAGCCCGTTAAGCTGGTGGCCCTGCACCTGATCTCTCTCCGGTCGTATCGGATCCCACTGTACTATGAGTGTGGGAATAGACAATGCATCTTTGCTCGCGCACACACTCGTGCACTATAATCACATGAGTAAAGATTCAGTTTTTTTACTGCTGTGCTATAATCTGACTCTGTGGCAAATTTGTGGCAGAATGCGGTCCCGAGAACTTTATTATTACAAGCTGCATGCTTCACTGCGCGTCAATTAAAATCTATTACTAATTATTATAAATAAATAAATTTTATTTCGTTTTAAAAAAGTGAATTCCTTAAAAACTAGTAGATTGGAACCTCCATTTAAGCAAATAATGCCTGTGTTTGGAGGGTCCGCCCTTCCATTACTATATCCATGTTACTAGGCAGTATGGATAAACATATTCTATATCCATATTAATGTTATATATTACTTAAATTCTATATTAATTCTATTCTTAGTTTATTTACTTATGTATACGTGTGTGTGTGTGTGTGTGTGTGTGTGTGTGTGTGTGTGTGTGTGTGTGTGTGTGTGTGTGTGGGTGTGTGTATGTTTGTGTCTATGCCTGCGTGAGTTAAAAAGAGTATGTGTGATTACAGTGACTGAATCTGAACAAATCATGCTACACGATCCAGTAGCTTCACAATTTCGTCATATGTCTTATGATGAATCCATTCTAACAAAAGTTTTTTACAGTTGTGGTATGTTTTGTCGTATATATAAATATCTTTGTTTATTTTATTATAAAGAAAGGCAGAACGCGATATAAATTGTCTGCTTGCAAATGTGGTTTTAGTTCTGTATGTCTGGGCAACCATGTTTCTACGTCGTTTATTTAAATGGCATGGATTATAAGACAATGATTTGTGTGTTGAGGGTTGTCCAGAGTATATACAACTTCCTGACAGAAAGTGAAATTATTAAAATTATTATTATGAAACACGATACAACTTTATAGTTTGATTGGTCTTAATAAAATATTTATTTTCTCTTATAAATTAGTTGTGGCACTTTGTTTTTGTAATTTTTTAATAGGATAAGGGTGACAAACGAGCATACAGCCCTCTTGATAGTAAATGGATGCTGTAGCCTATAGACATCTACATCTTTCCTCGAATACGAATCAAAATGCAGATGCGTTGCCACCCGTGAGGACTAAAATGGAATGCCTCGTTTCCAGTAAAATGGGTCTCCAGTTCTCTGGTATTCTAATAGAGCGTGGTCCTTCCCCGGT
The DNA here is from genome assembly GCA_963668995.1 of Parnassius mnemosyne. Classification (NCBI taxonomy): domain Eukaryota; kingdom Metazoa; phylum Arthropoda; class Insecta; order Lepidoptera; family Papilionidae; genus Parnassius; species Parnassius mnemosyne. The sequence continues at coordinate 32,125,413 of CAVLGL010000084.1, forward strand.
TGAACCGACCCATTCGTGTTACAACTATACTACTAATATAGCTGCAGCATGGCTCTACCACGTCATATGACGCTAAAAACAAATAATTTCGTTCAATGCGTATGGGAAATCCCAGAATCGTCTCATGGGTTCTTGTAGCTGGTGGTATCTATAACCATCACGTTGACGTCAGTAAAATATCCCGACTAAATGGATGGATGGAGAGCTGCACCAAAGGTGCTAGAAGATGTCCAGCAGATTTCATCTTTGTCCTTCGGGACAGCCACGCCACTGCAGTCTTCTTTGTTTGAAGTTGGCTTTATTTTTTTATTTTTTTTTTATAGGAGAGGGGGCAAACGAGCATGCGGCTCACCTGATGGTAAGTGACTACCGCCGCCCATGAACAACTGCAACACCAGGGAGGGAATTGCAGATGCGTTGCCGGCCTTTTAAAAAGGAGTACGCTCTTTTCTTGAAGGTCCCTAAGTCGTATCGGTCCGGAAAAATCGCTGATGGTAATTGATTCCACAAGGAAGTCGTGCGAGGAAGAAAAAATCTTCTAAATCGCACAGTGGTGGACCGCCAATCATCCAGATGGTGTGGATGGTATCGGGAGTTCTGCCGCGATGTGCGTTCGTGAAATTTGGCGGCTGGGATTAATCCGAACAATTCCTCAGATCAACCTAAATTCCTTTAGGTGTCTATGGACTGCATTAGCCACTTACCATCAAATAGAATGTAATTTTTTTAATAATTGGCTTTATGGCTCTGTTTATGAATTATTCTTCATAGTACACTGCTTCACAATATGTTGATGCGTCACATTATGCAGCCCTTGGGAAATTTTGATGGCAACTTAAGCCAGCAGTCAGCTGGCAGTTGGTGATGGTATCTCAAAGCGCCTAAGCAGACAGACACCTTATCTTGAGAATCACATCACCATCATAGTACTTCTTTCACCGTTTCCACTAAGAGTTCACATGCGCAGACATTTAATATACAAAATCGCACCACTTTTCAAATATATCAAAATCCACTTCAAATCATTATTTAAACAATAATACAGGAGCAGCAATTCATCGCCGGTCAAGTTCCCGCCAAAACTCCAATGGAATATAAGCTTGTTTGTCACTTCAGTTTAATAAAAAAACAGAGGCAGCCATAAGGACTAGCGACTACTATACTATACGCGACTAGCGACGTATAGTAGACATGCTCGTGACATATTGCGCTTAAAGCAAAAGCAAAACAGCAAAAAATACAATTTGACCACACAGTTATACGTGCCGGTTACAATTACACATAATTATAACATCATACACATACACATATATATGTTATAAGACAAGCTGTAACACCTTGTTTTACCCCCTTAGGGGTTGAATTTATCAAAATCCTTTCTTAGTGGTTATCTACGTCGAGAAAGGAGTTAAAATTTGGAGATCTCGTGATGAGTGTGTGAGTTAGTGGTATTTCGCTATAATAACAAATATATTTAGTATGCAAACAAATAAACTAAAGAAAAAGAGCTAAATGCCAACCTAGGTTCGATTCCTGCCGGCACCAATAAAATTAGTACAATTTTAAGAGCTCGTAAGTAAAATTGTATGTCTGAAAATAATATTTCAAAGAGATGTGAAGTACGCCAACATGTATTAGGACTGCACACCAGACATTAGGTACATAAACACTCACGCCTGTCATCCAGAGCGGTAGGCATAGCCTGCGGACTTCCATTTTGGCACGATCCTGACACACATCTCTCGCCTCCTTACATTACCTTGCCCTAAAGCCCCCTCAGGAATGAATGGAGACCTGTGTCCAGCTGGGGGATGTTGGGTTGTAACTTTTATGTAAACTCTTCTTATCGAATACTCTTCTTCCCTAATTCTAGCGGAAAAACCACGAACAAAACTAAAAACAATTGTATTGTGTATTTATCTCTTTTCTTTTCTACGCCCATCTCCGAAACTTACATCAGGCTAGACACCGTCTTGTAAAAGAACTGCTAGCTAGGTAAATATAACGTTCAGTTCATCAAGTTTCCGCAAACCCTCTTTCCCCCTGTACAAATTCATTCGAGGGCAGCAATAGCTCAGGGGCCCTTCGATCTCGCTTAACATAACTCAAGTACCTTGCATTCTTCGAGATGCCGATTTAGGGTTGGCAGCAGGCGTTGCTGAAAAAGTTATTCTAATAATGTAAATTTTAAAAATTGTACTAAATTTAAAATAATATTTTTGATTCAATTTTCGTGATTTATCCTTAGCCAAAATTAGTTCAACAAGTCATTGTCTTTCTCCACTTTTTGTCCCTTTTTCGACTGTATGTTTTTGTATGTTTGTTACCTCTTAACATTTTTCTTGGTGAACCGATTTCGATGATTTTTTTCTTATTTGAAAGCTGGTGCTTCTCATGTGTTCGCGTATAAATAAGGTTAGATATATTGATAAGAATCAGTCCTTAATAATTTATATAGAAGTCGGCTGTACAAAATTTGAAATTTTACCATTTGTTTAGTGCATGCATCTAACATCTAAATTCTCATACTTTAAATAATGGAAGACTAGGTAGCACAAGATCGGGAGTGTGTCGACGAGGGTTGCGTACCTTATACTCAGAATCACCAAACGGTATTCGCTGAAGGTCATACAGGTTTACGCACCAACCTCGGCACACCCCGATGAGGAGGTGGAGGAAATGTATGAGGATATCTCTAGAGCCATGCATTCCTCCAAAACCCAATATACGGTGTTAATGGGAGACTTCAATGCAAAACTAGGCACAAGAGAGAACGGTGAGCTGAAAGTAGGGAAATTTGGAATAGGGCAACGGAACGCAAGGGGCCAGCAGCTGGCTGACTTCATGGAGAAAGAGGGACTCTTTATGATGAACTCTTTCTTCCAGAAGCGGCCCCACAGGAAGTGGACCTGGTCGAGCCCCGACGGTTCCACAAAAAATGAGATTGACTTCATTATGACGACCAGACGACAACTGTTCAGTGATGTCTCCGTGATCGCGAGGGTGAAAACTGGTAGCGATCACCGAATGGTTAGAGGCACACTGAACCTAAACGTTAAGTTGGAGAGGTCTCGTCTAATGAAGTCAACGCTCCGTCCCCCTCGTGCTCTGTTCCAAAGTCCCGAAACCTTTCAGCTCGAGTTACAAAACCGTTTTCAGTGCCTGGAAGACTGCAATGAAGTGGACGATATGAATGACAAGCTCGTGGAAACTGTCCATGCGGTCGGAGCTAAGTTCTGCAAGACCCGCCGCAGAAGAACACAAAAACTCTCCGATCACACTCTTAATCTCATGGCTGTTAGACGGGAGATGAAGCTACATTCTTCAACAGACTTGACAGCATACAGGCATCTGAACAGACAGATCTCCAAATGCATGCGGCGGGACTTACGCAACTTCAATACAGCTCGTATTGAAGAAGCGATCGAGCGGAACCAAGGCTCCAAAGTCTTTGCCAGAGATCTGTCTGCCAGAAAGAGCCAACTGTCAAAGCTGAAAACAGAGTGTGGCAGCATCGTTTCCGGGACACCTGAGATTTTGAGTGAGATTGAGAGGTTCTATGGGCAGCTGTACACATCATCGTTGGAGCCACACGCAAGTGTGAGTAACGATCCAAGAGCGAGTCTCATCCGACACTACTCCGAAGATATCCCGGATGTCAGTCTGAGCGAGATTAGGATGGCTCTCCAGCACCTTAAAAACGGTAAGGCCCCAGGCGAGGATGGAATTACAGTGGAGCTTCTGAAAGCGGGTGGAAGACCGGTACTTGAAGTCCTTCAGAAGCTCTTTAATTCTGTCCTCCATGGTGGCATTACACCGGAGGCGTGGAGCAGAAGTGCGGTGGTCTTGTTCTTCAAGAAAGGTGACAACGCTCTCTTGAAGAACTACAGACCGATTTCCCTTCTGAGCCGCGTCTACGTGCTGTTTTCGAGAGTCATTACGAATCGTCTCGCGCGCAGACTTGACGACTTCCAGCCTCCCGAACAAGCCGGTTTCCGAAAGGGCTTTAGCACCATAGACCACATACATACCCTTCGGCAAGTTGTACAGAAGTCCGAAGAGTACAATTTGCCACTATGTCTGGCGTATGTGGACTATGAGAAAGCCTTTGATTCCGTCGAAATTTGGGCGGTGCTGCAGTCCCTTCAGCGGTGCCAAGTTGGCTGTCGGTATATCGAAGTGTTGAAGTGCTTGTACAGTAGGGCTACGATGGCTATCCGAGTACAGAACCAGAATACGAAACCTATCCAATTGCAGAGAGGTGTAAGACAGGGTGACGTCATATCCCCGAAACTCTTCACCGCTGCATTGGAAGACGTTTTCAAGCTTCTGGACTGGAAAGGATACGGTATCAACATCAATGGCGAGTACATCACTCACCTTCGATTTGCCGACGATATAGTCCTTATGGCAGAATCGCTGGAGGACCTAAGCACTATGCTCAATGACCTCAAAAGTGTTTCCCAACGGATAGGTCTTAAGATGAACATGGACAAAACAAAGATCATGTTTAATGTCCATGTCACACCTATGCCGGTAGTTGTTGGGAACACTAAGCTCGAAGTTGTTGACGAGTATGTTTACCTGGGACAAATAGTCCGACTAGGTAAGTCCAACTTCGACCGAGAGGTCAATCGACGGATTCAACTCGGCTGGGCAGCGTTCGGGAAGCTACGACACATCTTCTCGTCAGACATACCTCAAAACCTTAAAACGAAATTGTACAACCAGTGCGTGTTGCCAGTGATGACTTACGGAACTGAGACGTGGTCCTTCACTGCTGGCCGTATGAGGAAGCTCAAGGTCGCTCAGCGAGCTATGGAGAGGGCTATGCTCGGAGTTTCTCTGCGTGATAAACTTAGGAATGAGGATATCCGCAGTAGAACCAGAGTGACCGACATAGCCCAACGGATTAGTAAGCTGAAGTGGCAGTGGGCCGGCCACATAGCTCGAAGAACCGACAACCGATGGGGAAGAAAGGTACTCGAGTGGCAGCCTCGTACCGGTAGGCGAAGTGTAGGGCGTCCCCCCACGAGATGGAGTGACGACCTGGTAAGACATGCAGGAAGTCGATGGATGCAGGTGGCTCAGGACCGTGCTTTGTGGCATTCTTTGGGGGAGGCCTATGTTCAGCAGTGGACTTGTGAAGGGCTGTAATGATAGGTAGCACAATAATCAGAAAATATTTTTTATCTCACGTTGGCGGTTGAGTTTTACGTGTAGTGTAGGTGCACATACACATTGTTGTAGTGTGGGTAAACTTGCGAATCAAAAATTATTATCGAGTACCGTGAAAACTGGAAGGGTGAACAGGGTGAAATTGTTGGCAGTAATATAAGAAAATAATTAATGTGTAATTTGATGAGCAGAAAAGTAAGGCTCACCCAACTTTGTGAGATATATAGATATACAGCTGGCTGCGGGCCACAGGTTCGAATTCACAATATGGAAGGGTTATTCATATTCGTAAAGCCTATAAATATTTCTTCGGGTCTGGATGTTAATTCATGTGTAATGATTGTATATAATAGGTCTACAAGACACATGAAAAATTTTTTTAAAAGCACGTTTGCTGCAACTTAGGGAGGGTTGATTTTAAAGGAGACGAAGACTTTTTCCTATATTACTTTTATTTTCTGACTTACAAGTTAACTTAACTAATGTGACAATGTGTGTTCACAGAAATAATGGACGGCCTTAACATTTAAACCTTTTTTTATACTATGTTGAATAATCCTAATTCACATAAGTAAATTGAGTCACGTTTTAAAGACGTACCGCTATTTGCTTACAGCCGGTGCCATACATCACCACCTGCTAAGCAAATAATGTAGCAATTAATAAATATCTTCATAATGGTCCGTAGGCTATGTAACTAGGTCGATAGGCATATGTAACTAGCTTCTAATATGTGGGTGTAAATTTTTTATAGAAGAAAATTGAAAAAACCCGTAGCGACCTATCTATGTCGACTAGGTGGTAGGACTACTTTTCTGACTCGAAATCCGTCTAGTAGGTACGAGTCTCTTACATATTTCTGTCACCAAATAGCAGTGCTTGCTTTGTTATGTTCAAGTCTGAAGGTTATTGACAGCCAGTTTAATTATGGGCTGGTAGACATTCCAACTTAGTCATCAATAGTGACAACGTATCAATAGCCTTCCTTGTAAGTTGGCTGTATTTGTCCATGGACTGCAGTAGTCAGTTACCATCAAGTAGATTTGTTGAGTGTAGAGAACCGGAGACCCATTTTACTGGAAAAGAGGCATTCCATCTTAGTCCTCACGGGTGACAACGCATGTGCATTTTGATTCTTTATTGAGGATATATGTAGATGTCTATGGGTCACAGCAACCACTTACCATCAGGTGGACTGAGTGCTCGTTTGTCACCCTTATCATATAAAAAAAAGAAAGTACTGTAAATTGGTTTGTCAATTATTATATTATACAAATAAATAAAATCGAAGTGTCTGTTTGTAATATTTAAATTACAGCTTTTGACTCAATGCATATGATAATATATACGGTAGTTCTAACAAAAATACAATTTAAAAAAAATTGTCGGTCTGTTTCTTCCGGCTAATCTTTGAAACGGCTGAATCGGTTTTGACGGGACTTTCACTGGCAGATAACTGATGTCATAAAGAGTAACTTAGGCTACTTTTATTGTAGAAAATATCTAGGATTCTTCGCAAAAAAAATTAAAACCTTAAATTACACGCGGCTTCGCCCGCGGGGTACATACATTTATAGTATAAATGTTCTATGATTCTTTCTGTCAGAAATGTTTCCTTTTAGTTTTGAAAAATATATCGTAACGTAAAATCCTTTGCCTGAAATTTCATCTTTTATATGTTACATTTGCATAGTCAGCTTACATCCCTAAGCCTCGAACCGAATAGCAATCAAATGTTCTCAGAAACTCTGGACTTTCTTTACAGGCCCCTCGAGGCTGCAACTGTAGTTTCGTGTCTACGTAGTTTAATAAGACTTTTTTTGTGCAATAAATATGGTGAAATGTATAGATATACTTATTTATTTATGAACTGAGGAGAACTAAATGTGACAGGACATTTTCTTCCAGTCAACTTCTAAGATAATTAGAAATAATTTAAAATTAAAAATTTTGTACAACCGACTTCAGTATATATTATTAAGGATAAATCAAAAACGATTGGTCAGACCTTGATCAAATTTATACGGGAACACATGAAAAGTTCAAGCTTTTAAATAAAAAAAGAATCATTGAAATTGGTTCATGTAGAACAAAGTTATGACGTAACACACATAAAAAAACATACAGTCGAATTGAGTACCTTCTTCTTATTGCAATCGGTAGAAAATTCATAGTAGGTGTATCTTTACATACATAGCCAGTTTTCATAACATAACAGCTCGCCAGGGAGACGTTGTTCTGCCCATTCCAACGAGCCTTCTTTAAATACATTCCAACCTAAGGAAAGGACTGAATTTGATTTAAAGATGTACCGATTTTGACTTTGATTCACAATTGGACCCGGTACGTGGCGCTGTTGTCGAGACCTAGAAATCACCCGTGCTAAGCTGGCGCGGATCGTTAGTTGCACAATAAAAAAATCCTTAAATTCACAATAAAATATATTGAGATTGAATTGATTGAATTATCGGGATAAGAACTACGTAGATCACTCAATAAGTTTTGAGATATACAAAAAGTATTCTAGATACTAATGTTATTTATTTAACATCCTTTCAAAATATTCTCTATCATACTCTATATAAAGTTCCATTCGCCTAAACCAACTATGAAAACACTTTTGCCAGGCTTGATCCGACAAGTCGAAATCGCTTCTTCGCAGGCAGCCACGGCTTCTTCGGCACTTGAATAAAAACTTGCCTTTTATTCTTTCTTTGACTCTTGGCAACAAAAAGAAATTACTTAAGTCTTCTCTCCCGCACATCTTGAAAAGCTTTGGGTTATGCAAATGTAGTATACCATTCAGAGTTGACTGACCTACAATTTTCCAGCATTAACGTCGACAAATATCCGCTCCGCGAAAAAAACTAGCCACCATTTTTTTGCCGACGTTGCGAGGTCTTTGCAGTTTTGTCGATAACTGTCCTTCTGAGTAGACCCATACCGATGATTGTCTTTTACTTTTCGAATCATATTGATAGACCTTATCTTATCATCAGTAAAGATTTCTGAAACACGCCTAGATGCCCCGTTTTCAAAACGTTGACTGTTTTTCGCTTTCGCAGAGCAAACGAGGGATCCATCGACAACAAAGCTTCCTCACTCCAAGATGTTGATGTAGGATGGTATGAATGCTCCCCGAACTAACGCCTACAATGTATTCCATGTCCGTATATGTTCCGTTACTGCTGTTTGCGGGGCCCCGGTTCTTTGGTCATCTTTAAGATTAATTTTACCCCTTTTGAATTCAGCAAACCACCCAAAAATTGTTGCGCGTGATGGAGCTAAGTCCTCTAATGCTAAATGTAACCGTTGTAAACTTAATTGTTCGGTTAAACCAAATTTAAAATCACAATATATCATAGCGCGCAAATGTTCACGATTAAAATCCATCGATTTAAATGAAAAGCGCGGGAAGCGTTGCAGGAAAATTAATTGAACTTTGTTTTTTTTTAAATATTGAGTGTGAATGTTCCATATTTAAATTAAGAGCATCTCAAAACTTATTGAGTGACCTACGTATCATATCTCTCAAGTTAGAGCAAGCAATAAACAGAAAATTTAATTGAAATCGGTTGAACGTGAGAGTTTAGCGTTAACGAACATCGTGACACGGCACATTCATAAGATAACACGTTACAACTTCCGTAAGAAGCGAATATGAGAAATTTCCTTTTTTTTTTATAGAAAATAAAAGAAAAACAAGATGAGAAATGCCTCAAATATGCAAAACGTCTATGATCTTCAATACGTCTGCCGAGCGTGATTTTTAAAACGGTAGAGGCCAATGTCTTGTTATAAACGTTTGCGGACCGACAAAAAAAAAGAAAACTTTTAAATTATTTGCTTCTGCAAATAAATAAATATTATTTTAAGTTTATTATGGTTACGAAATGTTAAAGATAAAATATTGCACGTAGAGAAATTCCGAGCATAGCTCTACCGAACGCACGCTGGGTGACTTTGGGATTCCTCATACGACCAGCAGTGGCAGCAGACCTTTCATTAAAACTTTACCGAATAATTTTCTTTTGATTACCAAATAAATATAATCATAAATAAATTCACTATACAGGGTTATTTTGCTATAACCGACCAAATTTGCAGAGAAAGTTCAGAATAAGTAATATAGGCAAATGGTGAAGAAATATTAATTAAATGAATCTCAAACATTCTGTCCTTTTTATCTTTTAAATTAAAATGCGTGGTTATACATTATTTTAACTGATTTTAATCGGTTGTATCGGGTGTATCGGTAGATCGGTAGGCAAAAACGTTGTCGCCCATAAATCACATTCATTCGGGATAAATTCAAATAAAAGTAGAAGCCTTATTTTCTCGTATTTTCAAAAACTGCAATAACGTTATATCATTATTTATAGACATATTTGAACTTAAGTTTAAAATTTGGCTACTCTTTGAAATAAAACCCTGTACTTATATAGTATTTACGCCTAGTTTGGATAAATATAAATACATGAGAAAAAACCATGCGTGACTGTCGTGTAACATTTGGTTGGAACGAAGTTCCTTTCATAGTATATTATTATTGATTAACAAATACAATATTAATAAATGAAATATTTAATACAAATATTAACAAATGAATTACTAGCGTCTATAATTATTGATAAACGTATTATATTATGGATTAACAAATACAAATAAATTAATTACTAGCGTCTATTAAGATGAAGCGTCATTTAAAATTAAATAATATTTCTATCATATCAAGATAAGAAAAAATATGAGGGAGATGGATACAATTCCATCTCGCTTTCTTATAGCCGCCATGGCCATCTACACTACGTCAGAGGGGTTGTGATGGAAAAATCTTACACTTTTTCTCGTCTAGTCCCCATCTGTCAAATTTGTACCGTCCGATAAAAAACTTTTACTCACTTCCATCGCGCGCTATTTTGCAATATCATGCAAATCAATGCAGTTTTCTGATAAATTGTTTAATTCGCATTAACTTAACGAATTTCTCAGACATACAAGTTTCGTCAGCCCCGATCACTTGGTAAATGAGCACTCAAAACCATAAAATGCTCTTTGCACTCAAACAATATAACTTCCTATAATTAATAGAGCAATACTGAAACTTCACAGAACAAGCAATAACTTATTCCCACACACCGCTTGCGCAGTATTCCAGTAATTACGGATCCAGCATACGTCATCCGGCCCCTTAATCCGGACAACAAATTACGTGTGGCAAGATTTGACTCAATAAATCTCTGTCGAGCTTGTAAGCGTGCAGCAACGCGAGCTTACGAGAGGGAATGCGATGTTACTTAATACACTTTGATGACAACTTAGTGACGCTAAGGACTGTCACCGAGGATGTTCCAACTTCAAAGTCTTAACGTCGTTTCTGCATAGTTAGGTGGAGGTTAAGTGGAGTTGGTGGTTATATACTATAGATACATCCTAGTGCGTGAGGGTAGTCAATGCAAGCCTATTACGAGAGAAAGAAAAGAAAATATATTTGGAACCTCAGAAAGTGCACCTTATTTAAAACAAAAAATATCTCTACTCACATTTTGATAATTATTATGACCGAATTGATATTTACAGATTTTTTTTTTTCACAAAATTTACGTTGAATTATCTTTCGTTAATTTCTTGAAACAACAAAGATTTTATTAATGAACTTCAAGGTGAGTGAAAACTTTTGGTAAGATAGCTAAGTTGATTAATTGTTTCGGTTATTTGTAATTATATTAACACATAATATAATACCCAGCCCAACTGAGTGAACAGTTTGAAATAATTGAATCGCATTTTTCTACACCCACATAATATTCTCTCTATCTAAGAGTTAATGAAAAATTATAAAATAAATAACAGGTAAAAAGTACCCTTTACTCCACTAGCAACACTAAGTAGGATAGAATTGGGGCTTAGCTTAGCTTGGCTTGGCTTAGCAATTCTCTCTAGTAGAGGTTCATCGTTAAAATACAGTGTGGTACAAAAAAAAAGAAGTTAGCAATTTATATCTATGATAGTATTATTTTCATCACAAAGATCTTGTACACATTTTATTTTTCACATCCTTTTAAAAAAAACTTTTTACCATTCAAATATGTCTTGATAATTCTATGAAACTCTCTATAATCAACAAAGCCCTCACTCCATCGATACAAACAAACGTGATCAAGCACACTAATTTTTGTACTGTGTGAGAATCGAATAAGCATACCACTGCAAGACTTCAAGACACAGTAAGTTCATTCTACGTAAATCGCACCAAAATTAATAATTAAAAAAGCTGAAGGTACTTCGGGTTAACTCTGACATCGGGACGTCAATCACCTCAGTGCCCCGTGACCATGGGCGCTGTAAAGCACCCGAAACGTCGGGAATTAATAAAAATAAGTTAAATAAACGCGATAGAATCCGTAAAAGTAGTCTTATTCAATGTGTAGTGTTCGCGTAAATATAAGAAATCATCACTTTATAGAAGTCACAGTATACAGTGCTACACTGTGATACACAATATTTGGTGAATTTGATTTACTTAAATATATAGATATGTCGTAATATCTAACTATGCTACTACCTATTGGTTAATGTATATTCTACTCTTCGTTGTAGTAGGTACATCTGTACTACACCAATTTAATACCTTTCATTTTTTTGTGGGCTCAAGATTCAGTATCTAGTAAGAACAAAGTATCACTATACGTTGTTATTATTCAGGTATTCTGTGAAGTGACGCTGTTAGATAACTAATACAGAGTTAGTCTGTGCCACGATAGAGAGACATTGGATATTGTACTAATATGCGAGTATAGATGTCTGCATATCAGTACAATATACGATTTGTTGTGACTGTTACGATGGTTTAGTGGTTGATTGTAAACGCGATAACTGATTATGAGATTATGATGATATTATGATACTAGCTGTTTTTTATTTTATATAATAGGGGGGAGAAACGAGCACACAGTCCAACTGATGGTAAGTGGTTGCTGTTGCCTCTATACATCTACATCTATCTTCGTTTGCGAATTAAAATGTAGATGCGTTGTCGGCCGATAGAACCTCTTTTCCAGTAAAAAGGGTCTCCAGTCCTCTACACTCACCATACGAAACACGTTAAGCTACTATTTTACGCTGGTATTCTGTGAGAGCGTTATCCTTCCCCGGTTGATCCGACCCATTTGTGCTACAACTATTACTACTAATATAGCTGCAGCATGGCTCTAGCACATTCCCGCGACTTCGCCCGCGTGTAATTTAGGGTTTTAATTTTTTGCGCAAATCCCTTATTATTTTTCGTAAACTAAAGTAGCCTAAGTTACTTCTTATAACATCAGCTATCTGTCAATGAAAATCCCATCAAAATCGGTCCAGCTATATCGGAGATTTTTTCGGAGAGTTATATGTACCCTATATACTTTCAAAATCATTTAGTAAAAAGCTGTTATTTTGACATTACAAAAAGACACTTCAATATTTATTTGTGTAGTTGACACGATATATGATTCTGTTTTGCTGTCAAGAAATTCTGACTAGCAGTACGGACTTAGGATGTTGGCGGTGTTGCTGATTCGAATCCCGGTTCGGGCCAAAAAAATCATTTATTGAGTTTTCCGTCAAAAAATTCTCAGTAGCTGCCCGGAGTCATGAAGTTGGCAGTGTCTCACCTCCATGCCTCAGAAAGCATGTAAAGCCATTGTCCCTCCGCCTGATATCTCTCCCATCGTATCGGAATACCGTCCCATCGGACTATGATAGTGAGGGAATAGAGAGTGCACCTGTGCTTGCCATACACTCGTGCACTTTACCCTGTCCTGCACGAATGACTAGTCTCAGTTGAGACCGACCGCCGTGACCAAAATTCAGTATGGTGGATATTATACGATTTTTGTCACCCATTCCTAATTAGCTTTTATGGCTGACAAACGAGCAAATTATCCACTTGACGGTAAGTGGGTACTGTGGTCAATATACACTTACATCTTTCACCGATTACGTTAGATCACAGGATCAGAATGTAGATGCATTGTCATCACTGAGAACTAGAATACCTCATTACCATTAAAATGGGACTCTGGTTATTTTTTTATAGGAGAGGGGGCAAAAGAGCATGCGGCTCACCTGATGGTAAGTGACTGCCACCGCCCATGAAAAACTGCAACATCAAGGGAACCAGGGGCATTGCAGATGCGTTGCCGACCTTTTAAAAAGGAGTAGGCTCTGTACTTGAAGGTCCCTAAGTCGTATCGATCCGGAAAAATCGCTGGTGGTAAACTATTCCACAAGGAAGTTGTGCGAGGAAGAAAACATCTTCTAAATCGCACAGTGATGGACCGCCAACCATCCAAATGGTGTGGATGATATCGGGAATTCTGCCGCGATGTGAGTTCGTGAAATTTGGCGGCTGGGATTAATCCGAACAATTCCTCAGAGCACTCCCCGTGGTAAATGTAAAAGAAAATGCAAAGAGATGCAACATCTCTTTACATCGCCAATAAATCGAGCCGGTCGGAAAGGACTCGGTCATCGACAAATTTACAGAAATTGACTAAATAAAGCAACATTACGAGGAGACGCTATTTTGCGCTGGTATTTTAAGAAGTCCTTCCTCGGTCGAGCTGTCCCATTTGTGGTGCAGTCATAATACAAATGTAGCGTACTACCACATCAACCTTAATTCACCTTACTAACATACATCTCCATTCACAGATGTGAAGATTTCAACACCTCGCTTCGCTGGCACCTCGTGGCTGGCTCTCCACGCACTGCGAGGCGCCTACAAACGTGTCAGGTTACGAATGCGCGTCAGACCTGAACGCACGCGAGGCGTACTCCTACTGACGGGCGAGCACGATGACCTGTCCGGAGATTACCTTGCTCTGTTGCTGAGGAACGGACATGTCGAGTTGAGGTAAGATACTTAAATTGACATTATAATAATTACAGCTCCGTGGTGCAGTGGCGTAACAATGAGTTACAGCGATAAGGGCCGCGGGTACGAATCCTAAACTAACCTAACCTAACCTTTTTTATTTTACATGCATACCCGCCTCGTGGGGGCAAGTACGGGTTATGTCGGACTCGCACCGACTAAAACCCCATGGTGTTCCACCCTCGTCGCATATTGGCAGGGCCACGGGAACGCTTTCGCACACATCCGCAGCCCCACCTGCGCTGGCCACCCAATGGCGGCCTCTCCTTGGGAGAGGACTGCTCCTCCCCCATCTCCCTCTCAGGTAAGGCGCACCAGAACACATGGCGCGCCCTCCTCCTCGGCCTCCAACTTAACATGCGCAACGGACGCCCCCGTGTCCGATGCGCGAAGGCCATGGGGCCAGGAAAAACTAGCACTCAGAAGCACCAGCCTTCCTGACCCCAGCGGCGGATCTGGTCTATGGCTCCGCCGTCAACCAAGATTCGGCTGCGGAGGGTAGGGAGAGCGGCGCCTCGCAATACCGACACTCCTCTCCCCCCGCAGCCCCACCACCACCGCATCAATTGACGGTGCGGCCCCGTCTGAGTCGCGGAGGAAAGGGCGAGTGGCGCATCGCCATACCAGCACTCCTCTTCCTCCGCGACTCCACCTCGGCTGCAGCGGTAGAGGGTGCGGACTCCCCTCTCACCGCAGCCCACCAACACACATCCGAAGTGGGCTCGTCAAGCCCACTCGGAGTGGCCACCTCGGGCCAGCCAAGGGGTTCCTCTTTGTTCACCGTGGTTGACCAAGCCACGGCTACTAAGCCCCCCCGCCACGACAAGGCGGGAACCCGTTCGGGGGGGATCCTAAGCTAACCTAACCTAACCTTTTTTTTACATGCACCTTAAGTTACATTAAAAACTGCACCAATCTTGTACCTCCGTTAGGGACAGAATATTTCCTCCAAATTAATATAGACCACCCTTGTAAGCCTATTTAATAAAAAAGAATATTTAAAATCAGTTCGCAATTGACGAATAAAGTTTACCGTACGTGGCAAGTAAATATTTTTATAAAATTTACACTTATTTGGTGTTAGTAGCTTGCTAAATACTTTGCTTTGCTTGCTCTGGAATTACTATCTAACGTTGCAGGAGTAGTTTGTAGTTTGTGGTTTTCCATTTCATTTTTACATTTGTTATTGGAGTTTGAATAAGAAACTGCCATATTTAATTATGTATATATATGTATAATAAGTAGTATGTGTATAATAAGTAGTAGTAAGTAAATATTTGTATGTATGTATTTATATATATTTATGTATATATATATATATATATATATATATATATATATATATATATATATATGTATATACTGTATGTATTATGTAGACATAGATGTTATTTACTTAGCTGTTTGCACTTTGCACCCACAATATTTTCTCTGCTTAGCCTGGAGGTAGACTGGTAGAGAATGCCCTGTTGCATTAAGTCCGCCTTTTTGTACTTGGTGTGCAAATAAAGCATAAATAAATAAATAAATAAATAAATACGGTAGGATCACAAAACTTAACGTAGTAGGAATTACATTTTAAAGGAAACAATAATTTACAATTCATAAATATTAAATATTGTTTAATTTAGTAATGTAGTATAGTTGTAGCACGAATGGTTCGGTTCGACCGGGGAAGGACCACGCTCTCACAGAATGCCAGCGTAAAATAGCAGGTGCTATGTTTCGTATGGTAAGTGTAGAGAACCGGAGACCCCATTTACTGGAAACGAGGTATTCGATCTTAGTTCTTACGGGTGACAACGAATCTGCATTTTGATTCGTAATTGAGCTTAGATGTAGATGTCTATGGGCCACAGCAACCACTTACCATCAAGTGGACTGTGTGCTCGTTTGTCACCCTATGCTATAAAAAAGAAGCGTTATTTGACTTTTTTATATGAGCTGGGGCAAACAAGCATGCGGCTCACCTGATGGTATGTGACTACCACCGCCCATGAACAACTGCAACACAAGGGGAATTGCAGATATTTTGCCAGCCTCTTTTTTTTAAAAGCCTCTTTTCTTGAAAGCGAAGTCACCCTGGGCCGGAAAAATCACTGGTGGTAGTCGATTCCACATGAAAGTTGCACGAGAAATAACAGCGGTGGACAGCCATTCATACAGATGGTATGGATGGTATCTCGAGTTTTGTCGCGATGTGCGATGGTGAAATTGAAAAGTTGGAATTAGTCCGAAGAATTCCTCGCAGATGCGATAGAATATCTAAATTATCTAACTATAATCAACTATGACGTCATTACATTATTTTGTTAGAACAGCTCTCAAAAAGTATTTCATTCAATTACGCTCAGATGTTACTAGTTTAGATTGAGGTGAACTCACCAGTCATGCAGATGGTCACATAGTGTGGTTATCATTAAAAAGTTTGCTTATGAAAAAGCTTTTCGGTTTCTATTGTATGTGTAAACACAAAAATGCCATAGTGATGAGTTCCTTCATTTTTTTTTTTCATTTCTAACCTATTTTTCTAATTATTTTACTTTTAAGAACATCTGTAGTTTGGATTATACATTTCAAATCTAATGAAATTCAAATAAAGTAAATATCAAATAATAATTCAAAAGGACACATAATTTTTACTCTTTTCTAACAATAATAATTGTTTCATCCCCGCTATGAGATCTATCCAATATTTCACCATTATTATATTATATTATATTTCACCACATTACAAAGTGGCACCGCCCTGGTGGTAGAATTAGTCACCCATTCAATTGACGTGAGTGTCAAATACACTATTATCTCAAGATCAAGAAACGTCATGATTATATACTCCTTTGATCAAGCCCTCTTCTTATATAGGATTCAAAGTAAAATACGTTCAATGTTTCCCTCAGATGTTTTCACAATTTTTTAAACATATTTGCTTAGGAATAAGAAAATATGTTCTGCCTCGAAGCGACATTGTCTTTTGCGTGAACTTCCACAGTCTCGAGCTTTGCTTTGTGTAATGCAATTTACGGCGCGGGCTTTCTTGAAGCAACTTTCAAATGTTTACTTTTTAAATATTTTAAATCGTTTCCACAAGAAACTGTTTTGTAATGACTTTACACGTCATAAGCAAAATTATATTTGTTTTTTTTTTTTATAGAATAGGGTGATGTGACCATATATACATCTACATTTATTCCCGATTAATAATCAAAATGCAGATGCGTTGTCACCCCTGAAGACTAAGATGGAATGTCTCGTTTCCAGTAAAATAGATATAGATAGATGTAGATGTCTATGGGCCGCAGCAACCACTTACCATCAGGTGGACTGTGTGCTCGTTTGTCACCCTTATCCTATAAAAAAAATGTTTCTCCAGTTCTTTACGCTCACCATATGAAACACAGCAGCATTAAGCTGCTATACTACGCCTGTATTCTGTGAGAGCGTGGTTTGGTGCCGGTCGAGCCGAGCCATTCGTAAAACAACCATAATATAGCTGCAGCGTGACTCTACCACGTAGGAAGTTTAGTGATATAACATTGCAAACTGAAAACACCCCTTTATTTTTTTATCTTTAATTAATTATTACAGTCTATGGGGGGGGGGGGCTTATTGAGCAGTGGTTTTGTGATGTGGTGGAGTGTGAAGATGATGGGGACGATTACTTAAGTGAACGGAACGGTCGTCACCTTCCTTTAGTCAAATCTTGTTGTTTTGTTTACGAGTCTTTTAACTACATACATCTATTTTGCCAGTTGCCAAGCTTGGCAGGTGGCTTGGCTCTTAATAACTGCAGTTTTTTTTAAATAATTATGAAAGTAATTTAGATAGTAATTAAGATGCTGCTGCCCATCTCCTGTTTCAGTTTCCCTCTTACGACACCCACGGGAACGACATAGTGAATATTCTAACACCGCCACTATAGGGCTTGTTTAGTTATATACGTCTTTGGACCTACAAAATGGTTTTAATAGAATTTAGGGTGCGAGTGTGCGTACGTGCGTGCGTGCGTGCGTGCGTGCGTGCGTGCGTGCGTGCGTGCGTGCGTGTGTGCGTGCGTGCGCGCGCGTGTGTGTGTGTGTGTGTGTGTGTGTGTATGTGTATGTGTGTGTGTGTGTGTGTGTGTGTGTGTGTATATGTGTGTGTGTGTGTGTGTGTGTGTGTGTGTGTGTGTGAATATAATAAGTGGCTTGTTAAACAAAAAACGAATTCAGAATAAGCATTTAAAACGTTTTATTCTTAATTTAATAAAACCACGCAACACGCACAATGTCGGTAAAGCTGAGGGCCGGTGTATATTCACAAATAACAATCCCGGTCACACTGAATTTAATGAATGAAATTGTTACTTTCAGTTTTAAGTACTGATTTAATCACCCTCCTTTTAACTTCCCGCTTTGAATAATAATTTTAAAAAGTAAGAAGTTATAGATTTCCGTCCGATTTTGAAAATGCGAGTTTTATTAAATCTATCCAATAACTTATATTAGTGTGTGTGTGTGTGTGTGTGTGTGTGTGTGTGTGTGTGTGTGTTTATGAGTATGTATGTATAAATGTAAATAAAATTAGTTTATATAATTAGAATAAAAACACTTTCAAAACAACATTTCTCTAACCATCAACTAAAACTTTTGCTCCTCCAACTAGCTATCCCTTCTCGCTCGTGTTTATTTTTTTAAACCAATCACAACACGTTTCCGGAGTCAGCTACCAACTTACACAAATGAAACTACGTGAATTGACCACAGCAGTATTTCTACCACTGCACAAATGATGAACAAACAAATTGAAATAAGCAATCTTGAGAATAACTTCTATATTATACTATTATATTCTATATTATACTATTATATTCTATATTATATTTATATTCTATATTAATACTAGTTGCAGATTTCCCTAGATTATAGTATCCATTTACCATCAATCGAAATGTGAGTTTTTATGTATATCACTCTAACCTATACATATTATAAAATCATAAACAGTCTTTTTACAATTTGTCTGTGCGCTTGTGCACGCTAATTTCTACTTTTCCGTAACCTTTTTGAAAGTAGTTTTCAGTTTTGTATTGAGAAAAGCTTGTATTACCACTATGTATTTCTTTCACTTAAATTGTTTGACAAATAAAAAAGATATTATGTCAATTTTTAAGCGTGTTTCGCGCACGTTCGACATGACGCGTACCTACTCAAAGCGGAAGAAAAATCGTTGACTTTATTCGACTTCCGAGCAACAATTATATATAATACTAGCTGTTCCACGCGACTTCGCCCGCGTGTTATTTGGGGTTTTAATTTTTTTTTGCGGAACCCTAATTCTTTTTCTAAAACAAAAGTAGCCTAAGTTACTCCTTGTGACATCAGCTATCTCCCAGTGACAATCCCGTCAAAATCGGTCCAGTCGTTTCGGAGATTAGCCGGAACAAACAGACAGACAGACAGACGAACAGACGGACAGACGGACAGACACACAGACAGATAAAAACTTTAAAAATTGTATTTTTGTTATTAGTACCGTATATACTTTCATATGCATTTAGTAAAAAGTTGTAATTTTGAGATTACAAACAGACACTTCAATTGTATTTATTTGTATAGATGTAAAATTGTGTTCTCTTGTACACAGTGGGGTATAATAGAATATCTATACATATAATAAAACTGTAAATAGCAGATGTCTGTACATTTTATATTTTTGTAATAAAAGTGATTAAGGGGTACTAAAAATAAGTAATTAAATACATTTCTACCATTTTTAGAATTTTCTGTCTGTCTGTCTGTCTGTCTGTCTGTTTGTTTGTTAACGTATCACGTATAAAGTACTAATTTATATCATAAGAATTGTTAAGGAAATTATAAAGTGTATCTTCGGGTTACATTTAGTCTTTATTTCATTAAAATCAGTTCATTCCATCAAAAGTTATGATAAATATTCTGAAGTATGGGTAGGGAAGTATAGGTACGAATTTGCTCAACGGTGGCTTTGTTTGAGTCATCAAGTGCATTTTAAACTAATATCATATAAATCATAGTTAAATTATGTAAAATAATGATATAATTATGTATATCTAAAGCGCAGTAAACAAAAGTAATAAAGAACGTATTAAATATATTATACAAAAATATATTAACCTTATTAACTAAATCTGAAGCACAATAGTTAACCCATTTCTTCGATAGATGGTGGTGTTGTGAAAATGTAATGCAATTGCAAATGTGGTTTTTTCCTGTAGATGAGTTTTCATATTTACTGCTAATCTTTATTATATTACTCGCTGCCCTACTGCGTGTTGACAAACTCAATTTATTCTTTACCGCCGAGTACTCTATGTGGTAAATCAAATTTTAAAAGAGCTATTAACAATTGCATTGGTTTTGGCGAGAGTCAAACTTTATTTTTTGCTTACTGTGCAGGCACTGATTTATAAGTTCTCTTACGTTTTATATAATGTATCAATCGCGTCAATTAATCTCTTATATTTTTAGAATTGATGATGTTAGCACCGCCATCTCTCTTTAAATATAAACATATAATAAAAATGATGATAACATGTTGTGTCTCTTTCTGTACATTGTATATATATTTTGGTGGCTAAAATCATAATGGGGAACTGAAAATAATTAAATAAGAACATTTTATAATTTTTAGAATTGTCTGTCTGTCTATTTGTCGCATGAACGCATCACGTCTAAAGTAAACATCTTTTATTTTCAAAGAAATCGTTAAGAATATCATAAAGCGTATCTTCGAGTTACATTTAATCTTTGTTTTATTAAAATTGGTTAATTCTATCGAAAGTAATTTTTGAAAACATTAATTTTGAAATGTAGGTTCGAATTTGTTCAATGGCGCCATAAAATCTCAGAAATAGTAATAAAAAGATTTCTGTGTAAAAAAAAAAAACGTTCCATAATAATTAATATATTTATACTTAAAACACAAAAAGAGATATGATGTTTTCTCACACAAAGGACGTAATAGATGGAGTTGTACAAATTACAAACTTTTCTGAATTGCGGTGTTGAGATTTTTCGCCGATGAATCGTATTGAGACTTACTGAAGAAATTTGTATCCATCGAAGCCACACAACGGAACTCGACCAAAAATAAAAATTATGCAACGAAATGTCGTGATATTGTATTTAAAATATACGCAAATCACAACTGCCATTTTAGCGCTTTGGGAACTAGATTTAGCACTTTTTTGGAATGAATAGCGCGCATTTCGAAATTTTAGCACCTAGCGCTTAATCCAGCGCTTTTTGGTGTATTTAGCACACATTTCAATATTTTAGCGACTAGCGGGTTATTAACTCTTTTATAGCAGCACTGTTAGTCCACATTACCGATAATAATAATAATGACCTTTATTATTTTTTCCCACAAATAGTAACATTGCAGTTTATCTTTTTCAAACATATTTTTTCCACAAAACAAAGAGCATGGGAGACGAGTCCAAACTAGGATACCCTGTGCTATGGATCTCCTGGCTTCCCCTTTAGGATGATCAACTTGATTTTTTTACCGACGACTATAACCGGGGAAATCCCGTTTATTAAAGTTTTCATTCATGGTTTTGGCAACGCATTTATTTTGCTTTATTCAGTTTCAGTCAGTTGCTTAGAGCACAGCTAAGTTAAAAGTTACTTAGAAGTTATAACACAAAGAAACTGTGTAGCAACCGCAATCAGATGCTGACATCTGAAACTAAGTTGCGAAATACATTGCACTTTAAAACAATTAATGACATTTTTATTGTTCGTACAATACTAACTACTGTTGACAGCAATTGCTATAATTATAAGTCGATGTCCTGCGAAGTATTGATACATCAAAAAAATATTGCCAGAAAAAAAACTTAATGTTGTTTTCTTTATTATGATTATATAAAAAAACACAAACTTTGTTTGTGGTTAATTTAGCGCGAAAACTAGGGCTTTTTTAAAGCGCTGTTTTCATGAAATCTAGCGCTTTTTGTGTTTGTGTCCTAGAGCTGAATGAGTTTTTTTTATCTGGCAGCACTGCCCAAAAACCCTCTAACAAAGAAGTAACTTTCCTTTCAGTTTTAAGCGCGTTCAGTTCCCAGTTACAGTGAGTCTGTGTTATGCGATGACCGTAAATAAAGCGCAAGGTCAAACTTTACGCGTTGTAGGAGTGTACCTCAGTACTGACTGTTTTGTACATGGCCAACTCTATGTTGCTTTTTCCCGCGTTAGTAGCCCCCGTAACCTTTTTGTGTACACCCCGGCTAAGCCTACTTCTAACGTCGTTTACACAGAAGCTCTATCATAAACGACTTAGAACTTTGATGATAATGATTTATTTAGTTACCACTTATTGATACAGTAATGAAATAAATCGTTTAATATTCTCTTACCTAAACGACAAATTCTTTATGTAAAACCTGTATACGCGAGCTACGCCGCGGGCACAGCTAGTATGGAATATAATATCAGCCTATGTAACCTGTATTGGTTCAATTCAATGGTTCCTTAGTTATTAGTCTAAATTTACATATTGCTGCCCCAAGTGATGCCATAAAGCACGATACTGCGCTACCTGCATCCATCGATTTCCTGCATATCTTACCAGTCATCGCTCAATCTAGTGGGCCGCCCTACACTTAATATAAATGGCGATATGGGTATATTCATATGGTGAAACGTAGAAAATGTAATTAAAAATGTGTGTGTCGTGGAAAACTCGGTTGGAACGAAGTTTCTTGCGTAGTATATTATTATTATTGATAAACGTAGGTATTATATTATTGATTAACAAATACAAATAAATGAATTACTACGGTCTATTAAAAAGAAGCGTCATTTGAAATAAAATAATATTTCTTTCATAGCAAGATAAGAAAAAGTCCGAGGGAGATGGATATTATTCCATCTCAATTCTTATTTCGCCGCCAAGGCCGTCTACACTATGACACAAGCGGTAGTGATGAAAAAAATCTTACACTTTTTGTCGCCAAGCTCCCATCCGCCAAACCCGTAAGGTCCGATAAGTAACTTCGTTCCAAAACTTCGTTCTGCACAACGGAATAAATTAAATAAATGTTCGATAATCTTCTATCGCTGATATTAATTAATACACGTTTCAACAAATTTACAGTATAGCTAAATTCAACCAAGCGAATTTGGTTGCACGTAGTTGTAGCAATTAGGCTTTTACGCCTAATATGTATATATTTTTATTAGTAAGACACCTAATTTATATATGTTTTGCACGTACAATATCGCGAACACAGCTAGAACACAGCTATTTCACAAAAATATTATTTAATGTCGAAATTCCTACCTTTGTCAACTTGCGAGCCGTGGTAGCTCAGAACCCGGACGCTCGGCTTTCTTTTAATACTAGCTGATACCCGCCCCGCGCCGACTTCGTGCGCGTTACTTACACACATCACTGAACACGTATTACTTATAAAAACCGTTGTTGCTTAAAACTTTAATAACTTTATATTTAATGAAGATGTCGCTATATTTTTTTAGATACGGACCAAGTGTCTAAGAAATAAAACTTAGGAAACCTAATTGAAATCCTTCCAGTAGTTTTTCCGTGATACACGCACAACTGCAAGCCTCTATCATTTTATTTATATGGATTTAATACGAGCTTTTTTTTAATAAGGATAACAAACGAACTCACAATCCACCTAACGTTAAGTGTATTCTCTGGCCCATAGACACCTACATTTGTCATCGATTAATAATTAAAATGCCAGTTAAAAAGGTCTCCGGTTCTCTAAACTAACCATACGACGGGACACAGCGACATAGATCTGCTATTTCACGCTGTTATTCTGTGAGAGCGTGATCCTTCCCCGGTCGATCAGACTCATTCCTGCTACAACCATAATACAACTGCAGTATTGCTCTACCAAGTAGAAATATATTTAAAATATCTGTACTATAAAACAACAGGTGCATTATTTTGTAAATTTTGTCAACCTTTCGTCGCTTTGGCTCCTCAATAAAGACAGTGGATTAAAAAAAAATATTTCATTTACATTTTTAAAACTCAATTTCGCTTCAAAACGTTTATCTCTATCGAAAGCCATCTGCAGCCCCACTTGCACTCGCATTAAGCTTGCGCAGAACTAATTAACTGGCTACAATGAGCCAATCCGAGCAGCATTATTTACCTCTGATTAAAATTTAAATTAAGCACTGTGATTTTTCTTTTTTGAAATAATACGGAATAATTTGAATGAATCAGAGATATTTTAGTTTAAATACTTTAACGGGATTATTTTAACCCATATATTATATTACCGAAATGAAACTTACGTTTTTATATTAAATCATATCTTTATTTCTGCGACGAAGAAAATCAATATTTAGTTCATCAAACGTATTTTTTTTTTAATTTACTATCATTTCAAAGTTAATTTCCCCTAATCGGAGAAGGACGACTATTCATCGTCTAGTAATCTAGTAAAGTAATATAACTAATGAGATAGTAAGAGGTGGCAGAGACATGGACAGCAGCTTCTTCTGTCAACAACTAAATATTATTCGATATAATATTTATTAATAAATTTTATACGTGGTAGAGCCATGCTGCAGCTATATCATTAGTATAGTTGTAGCGGGTCGGCTACTGGAGACCCTTTTTACTGAAAAGCAGGCATTCCATCTTAGTCTTCGCGGATGACAACGCATTTGCATTTTGATTCGTAATGGAGGATAGTTGTAGATGTCTATGGGCCACAGCAACCACTTACCATCATGTGGACTGTGTGCTCGTCGGTCACTCTTATCCTATAAAAAAATCGCCTTTAATACTCGAATTTTTATCGTATCCACGATGACGAAAAAGATTCAATGCGATGACAACATAACGCTAAGCAATAAACAAATGACTAATTTTGAAAAAAGAATTCCCTGTTTTTAATTTAAAATTAGATTTCCTAGCCAAACAAAACTCAAGGTAAAGAGCGTCCGCCGCACTGCCCCAATGCGTCTTGGTGAACTTCACATGTCTTCGAAATATTTTTTGTTAATTGTCAGACATGCAGGTTTCATTGCGATGTTTCCTTTACCGCCGAGCGCGTAGTAAATCAGCACCTAAAATTGCAATTAACAATTTTATTGGTGCCGGTGGATTCGAACACGGGTTGCTCGCGTACTGTGAAATGTACAGCGAGTACTTAGCCACTGAGCTACCACAGCTCTATTTTATATATTTGTACTTAAGTATAAAAGTATAAAAAAGAATATTTCATGGAAGACATACTTAAGTTTGGAGAAAAGTATATTGTTTTCAAGTGTTACATTTGGGCACTTGATCCCAAGGGCAATTTGGCAGGCTAAATAGTTAGTAACGCCAAAATTTTAGCAAGCTTATGCTACACATTTAATTTTCACGGATTCAATTTTGCAGATATAATTTTTGCAATATTAAATATCATAGACTTTTCAATATTAAATATCATAGGCTTTGCAATATTAAAGAAATGTAATGTATTATACTGTTTGGTGATGGCGTCAGCGAGTCTGTTACCCCATTTGCTCCCGAGGATGTCGTAAGAGGTGACCATGCATATACCAAAATGATCTCAGATAACTTCGTCCCCACCAGCATAGATGTATACTTGCAAGATGATGTTGTGACTAGGATTAAGAAAGGAATGCTTCGGTGGATGGTCACGCAGAAAGAATGAATGAGAAAAGAGTGACAAAGCAAACTTATGTTGCAGAAGTGAATAGCAGAGCCGGCAAGGGACACCCTAGACCAGATATTCCTAAAGTGGGTTCTGTGGAAACTGTAAATAATTTCGCGTAATCCTGGTGACTTTTCCACGGAAGAAAAAAAAATTCCGCGAAATTATTTATTTTTTCTAGTAAATTCACACATCAGACATTCAGATTCATTAGTACAAATATTATTTTGAATTGGTGCAAAATATTTGATGAGAAGAACCCATTACTGTTATATAGATACGTAGGTAGTTAGCAAGAAATATAGTGTTTCAATTTCACTGTCACTGTCAAAATTGACGATATATTTAAGATAGGACAAATTAAGAGTACCTTTAATTGCCGAGCGTAGGTATAGCGGATGTAAAAGAGTCGAGAGAGGTGTGTCAGGATCGTGCCAAATGGAATTCCGTAATCTCCGCCCACCCCTCTGGTTGATGAGCGTAGATGCTTATATAATTTGTATTATAGATATCTCATAGCTGCCAAAAACTCTGTTATTATCATCTTGTTTACGTCAGACGTTAAATTACTAGACCGGCGATGGGGATCAGCGTCAAAGCTGCGAGATATCTGGTAGGTACTGTGGTCTTCATTCAGCCTGCCTAGCGTGAGGATTTAGGTAAATAATTCCCACGTTAGTTGATAAGACTACTTTTTTGCCTAGGCATTTGTCCGGGTATATAGCACTCTCTTACCTTTCTCTAACTAGCAGAACTTGCACTGCTGTGTTCCAGTGTAAAGTGTATCGAGAGCCAGTATTATTACCGGCTTCTATGTATTCCAGCCCAATCCTCAGTGGTGACAACTCATCTATAGCGTTCTTCATTTGAAGTTGGTTGCAAGTGTCCATGGGCTGAAGTAGCCACTTGCCATCAGTTGAACTGTTTGTTCATCACTTCAATTTAAAAATAAACTGGAAAAGGCATAGGTTCAGCACTAAACTTTTACGGTTAAATGATGAAAAAGACAAAGAGAAAACCCTGCTTTCGCGCGTAAATACATGTCATTTGAAACTACTCAAGAAGCTAGTGACAACAATTTTGATAAGTAAATTGTTATTCTAATTATTTTTTTTATAGGATAAGGGTGACAAACGAGCACACAGTCCACCTGATGGTAAGTGGTTGCTGCGGCCCATAGACATCTACATCTATCCTCGAATACAAATCAAAATGCAGATGCGTTGTCACCCGTGAGGACTAAGATGGAATGCCTCATTTCCAGTAAAAAGGGCCTCCGGCCACCTGCACTCACCAAACGAAACGCAGAAGTAAACCTCTACTTCACGCTGGTATTCTGTGAGGTCGTGGTACCATCCCGGTTCGAGCCGGCCCATCCGTGCGACAGCAAAAGCTGCCGCGATATTTTTTTACAGGAGAGGGGGCAAACGAGCATACAGCTCACCTGATGGTAAGTGATTACGGCTGCCCATGAACAACTGCAATACCAGGGGAGTTGCAGATGCGTTGCCAGCCTTTTAAAAAGGAGAACGCTCTTTTCTTGAAGGTCCCTAAGTCGTATCGGTCCGGAAAAATCTCTGGTGGTAGTCGATTCTACAAGGAAGTAGTAAAGGATGAAAACTTTTTTTAAATCGCACAGTATTGAACCGCCAGTCGTCCAGATGGTATCGCGAGTTTTGTCCCGATGTGTGATGGTAAAACTGTGCGGCTGAAATTAGTCCAAACAATGTTTCAGAACACTCCCCGTGGTAAATGCGATAAAATACGCAACATCTCTTCGCAGTGCCAGTGAATCAAGTCGATAAGAAAGAATTCGGTCGCCAACGATTCGAACATCTCTGCGCTGGATGCGATCAAACGGAAGGAGCTGGCACTGGGGAGCCGCAGCCCAGAGATGGGAACAGTATTCCACGTGCAACCGAACCTAGGCCTTGTAAAGTTGCAGGCGGTGTGCCGGCATGAAATACTGTCCCGCTCTGCTGAGCACGCCAAGCTTTTTAGAGGCCAATTTGGCCTTCTCTTCTAAGTGGCCACGAAACTGCACGTCACTCCAAATGTCGACGCCGAGGATTCCGATACTGGCTGAGGGGGTTATTTTTAGCGCTAAACGCGCAAACTTGTTTCTCAGGAACTTGTGTCATATTGAACTAGATTAGATTTAGTCGCCCCGAAACAGTCCGAAACTTTGTTCAACAAAGTCTCGACTTCAGACACAAGTTTGTCCCGGTACTCGGCGACGTTTCCCCGAGAAATATTGGCACAGCCGGTGTATAGAGCATCACCAGTTCCGTCATTCGCATAGCAATGAATGTTACCGGTTTGCAACATGTCATTGACATTGTTGTACACCAGCGTTAATGAGCTTGTAAACGGAGCATGCAACGTCTACTACGACCTTGATGCTCCAATCTGCAAGAAAACTGGTGAACTAATTGCACAATTTCTCGGAAAGCCCATAGAAAGGAAGGTTCGTAAGAAGCGCTTTGTGCCAAACCCGATCGAAGACCTTCGCTATGTCCAAACTAACACCCAATGTCTCCCGCTTGGACTCTGCCTCCGCCCATTTAGTTTACCCATTAAGTTAAGTAACCCAGAAGATCACCGGCTGAGCGACCGCGACGGCAACTGTACTGTACTGACGGTCACTAATCAGTTGGTGATCCTCAAGTTACCGCATGAGCTGGCTGTTAATAATGGACTCCATTATTTTAGAGAACAAAGAGGTGATGGCGATAGGCATATAGTTGGACGGATCAGAGCAGTTACCTTTTTTAGGGATCGGGTGCACGAAAGCTGTCTTCCATGATTTCGGAATTACGCCTAGGGAGTAGGACTATCGTAAAACCGCATTAAAACCGGTACCTACTCTGGAACACACGTCTTCAGCACAATAGGAGGGACGCCATATGGCCACTCGACTTGTTGACGTCCAGGGAGAGGCGTGCTCTGCGTACCGAGTGTTGGGTAAACATCACATCCTGCATGGAGCACTCACACCGCGGGATTGTCGGCGGTGTGGTCCCCCCGTCATCAAGATTCGAGTAGGACGCAAAGAGAGAGCCCAGCAGATTGGCTTTGTCCTTTGTGGCATGGGCCAGTGAGTTGTCCTCCCTGTGCTGAGATGGGCGAGATTGCTCACAGAAGTTCCCTTGGACAGCCTTGGCAAGAGACCAGAATGCACGTGTTCACGAAGGAAGATGAACTAATTTCTCGCCCATTCTGCCGATGTGCTCTGATTTTGCCTTGACAATGACACTTAAAGGACCTAGAGCCGGAATTATACTTCTTGTTAAGAGCGCTGGTATGTGCATCCCGAGACGTCGATGCCTGAGCCCAGGATTCGTAGCACTCTTGCTAATGGCGTAGTGCAATTTTGCAGGAGCTACCAAACCATGGCTGGGTTCTGCCTCCGATAGGTACCACAGATGATGGAATAAAAAATTCCAAATCCGCCTCCAAGGGTAGGATGCAAAAAGACCGCGTCCCGTCCCAATCGGCTGACCTATAGTGCCAAACACGGCGGCAAGCTGCAGATCGCAACTGCGATGGGAGCGTGAGTGGCATCGTACTCCGGATCAGACAATGGTCCGAAGAGCCAAGAGGAGCCTTCGTCGATGCCCCTCTTGGCCTGATATCAGTCCGGATGAGAGGCATTAATTTCCGTCCTAAAATAACACTGGCCAATTTTTTGTATATGAAAGAAAATTATAGATAGTACAAGAGATATTTTTTTAATAACAAGCATTAATACAATAATTTCTAGCAACAAATTATTAATACGTCATAACAGATTAAAGATAAACCGTTAAACAAGGTTCCTGTCGATATTGAAAATTCAGCAATATTATTTTCTGCAAATATCAAAGCACATTGTTAGCCACTCCCGACCCTCTTGAACTGGCACTAATCCTGCACAGAATTAATTATCTGCTTGGAACAAGCCTATCCAAAGCAACCTTTTATACTTATGTATCTATGCGGTTGCTATGTAGCGGTGTATCTGTATTGATTTCCACGTAGTTTAACTTCAATATTAACTACTGAAACAAAATAGTTAACTATTTGTATTGTGAAATAGCCTTTTATATTAATATATTTCGATCCTGTCTTAAATGAAACCCTAAAATTCGTAAACCGTAAAATTTTGTTAACAAAAGTACGTAGGTATTCCAAAGAATACCTATGAAAATATTTCTAGAGCCATACGAGATAATTTTTACGTAGTAGAACTATATTGCAACCACAATATTTTAATTGGAGCACGAATGGGTGGGTTCAACTGGGGAAAGACTACGCTCTCACAGAATACTAGCGTACAATAGGAGTTTAATTCTGGTGTAGAGAACCGGAGACCCTTTTTACTGGGATCGCGAAGCATTCCATCTTAGTGCTCAGGGGTCGCGTCCGCATTTATTCATTCTTAATCGAGGAAAGATGTCTATGGGTCGCAGCATCTACTTACCATCCAGTGGACTGTGTACTCGTTTGTCACCTTATTCTATAAAAAAACAAATAGAAAGTTGGTTTCCTTATTGCGTACTGTTTTGTTTGATACTGTCACATGAGTAAAAGCGGTTTCTTTACTCATATGTTACTGTATTGTTTAAGCATCGGTGGCCTTGCGTAATAAGTAGATGCTGTGGCCCGTAGATATCTTTTTCTATCCTTGATTGAAAACCAAAAGGCTATCAGTGATTAGTGGTCTCGCTACTAGTGAAATTGATCTCCAGTTCTTTACATGCACCGCCGTACGAAACTCAGCAGCATGTTGCTGCTATTTTTGCTAGTGTTTTAGTAAAGGCAAACATAATAATAATAATAATAATAATAATATA
The DNA here is from genome assembly GCA_963668995.1 of Parnassius mnemosyne. Taxonomy (NCBI): domain Eukaryota; kingdom Metazoa; phylum Arthropoda; class Insecta; order Lepidoptera; family Papilionidae; genus Parnassius; species Parnassius mnemosyne. Next base: position 32,156,020 of record CAVLGL010000084.1, read on the forward strand.
TTTTTCTAGATTCGACTGTGGCAGCGGCGCTGGTATTCTCCGATCCCCGGAACCGGTTCGTCTTGGCCGCTGGAACACTATATCCGTGTACCGCCATCGCTGGGACGCGTGGTTGCGTCTTAACAGCGGTAAACGCGTCCGGGGACGATCCAAGGTAAGCTCTAATTACTAAAAAATATTCTTTTCTATTCTATTCGATGATTCTTTTTTTTATTTGAAAGCTGGTGCTCCTCATGTGGTACCATATAAATTTGAACAAGTTCTAACAAGTAGTTTTTGAGTTATTCTTAATAGTTTATATTGAAGTCGGTTATACAAAATTTTTTAATTTTAAATTACTACTTAGCAACCTACATTCGGCGTGTATCGCCGCAGCATATATAAAGTTAAAGTTACAGCCTATATACGTCCCACTGTTGGTTATAGGCCTTCTCTCATTTCTAAGATGGTTATATATTGTAACTTAATTAGTGTACAATAAAACTACTTATCAACAACAACCAACAACGTGATATAGTTTTCAAACTATCTTTACATAGACAATTTGAAAAAGACAAACATTTACAGGATAACATTTTTTTTACAAAAACCTTTAGTAAGTTATAACATCCAAATGTCAATAGAGTAAATGGTTGCGTGCTACCAACTACTAGAGATCCTATAATTAATAAAATTAAATCCAAACCCAACCATAAGACTGCAAGACTTCAGGACACTGTGAACTCGTTGTTAATAAGTAATCAAAAGCTGATGGTAGCCCGGGCTATCTTTGACATTGGCATGTCAAGCACCCAAGCTCCCGATCCTTCCTGTGGCCATGCATTAAAATAAGTAAAATATGAGTTTAATAAACGCGAGAAAATCCGTAAAATTATTTGTATTAAACGTCTACTTAAATAATTTGTTACAAAGCATGAATATCCCATTTCTTACAATTCGGAATAATGAAATGAATTAAATATTTCCATTAATAAATTTTGATTGACCGTCTTCCGCGGTATACGCGATAAAATTTTCATAATATAAAGTGAAGTTTTATTGACGTTCGAATTTTACAGAATCCATTAATTGTAACTGACTTTAATAATACCTTTATAGGTTTTTCATTCATTCATTGATTACCTTTACCGTTACAGCCTACTAAAGTCCACTGCTGAAATCTGAAATCAGCAAGCTGAAATCTGAAATCACAATTTACAATATAATATTTTATACAATTGTTATGAAAACGTTTAGAAACAGAATTCTATGATGGTAGTGATCACCTCATTCCCAGGGGTTATTATCAATCATGTACTCTTTAGTAATATATTTACTCTTACTAGGCAATTTTTGCTTAATAAATAATTTAAACGTTTTAATAAAAAAGGTCAGCGTATTTTCTGGGACTTCATTGTAAAAGCTTACACATTGCCTCATGAAGGAATAACTGACTCCTTGAAGTCGAGTAACTGGTATAACTAACTTGTGCTTGTTCCTAGTATTTATGGAATGTACATCACTATTTTTAATAAAACTATTTTAGTTTTTGTGTACACACATTAAATTCTCGTAAATACATTGAGAGGCCAAAGTTTATATATTTATTTCTTTAAATTGTTCTCTAAGGGATTCCTTCGGACCTAGGTTACAAATTGCTCATATGGCTCTCTTTTGCAAAACAAATTAATATAGTTTGAATGTCAGTCGCATTACCCCATAGCAAGATTCCATATGACATTATGCTATGGAAATAACTAAAATAAACTAATCTATCTTTTTCAAAACATGTAAGGCATCTATTCTTTTTTGCAGTATATGCTGCAGAACTAAGTTTGCTAGCTAGTTTAGATATATGATGGCCCAATTGAAGCTTCGCGTCATCTATAATTCCGAGAAAAACAGTGGATTCAACAAGGCCTAGCTCCTGCCCATTTAAAAACACACTGCTATTCACCTGTTTAACATTAGGTTAACACATTAATAAATTTGGTTTTATTACTGTTCAAAGGCAAATTATTGACGTTAAACCAGTTTACTACTTTTGATGTAGCATTATTCACTTCTTCATATTTCAATAATTGGCTTTTTAGTCGGAAAATCAACGAAGTATCATCAGCAAATAATTCATGGTTATTCCCTACCTAGTAAGTCATTAATATAAACTGAGAACAGAAAGGGACCAAGAACTGAGCCCTGAGGAACACCCATTAATAACAACTGTATAATCTTGCACCGTCACTACATGGCCTCAGCCATTGTAATAGTCACAGATTGCCTTATAAAAGGGGAATTTTCCTAAGTTGCCACTTCTGATAGGCGGGCAGGTAGCCCGTTTACCGCGTGCTCGGCGGTAAAGAAAAACATCATGAGGAAACCTGCATGTCTAATAAAAAAGTAAAAAAAATATTTCCAAAACATGTGAAGTACGCTAATACGCATTGGGGCAGCGTGACGAATATTTCCTTGCCCTAAAACCCACTCAGCAATGAGAGGAGGCCTATGCCCAGCAGTGGAACGTATATAAGCTTTAACTTTAACTTTTAACTTTGATGTGTCTCCAGCTACCTTGTGATGGCAGTGTAAGAATCCATCACGTAATTTTATTCAGTGATTGGGATAAGATGTAAATGTGGGAAACACCAGGAAAATATAATGGCAGAAATAGGTGGGTTACGCAGTAATTAACCCGCCGCGCTGCTCCAATGCATGTTGGTGGACATGTTTTCTAAATAATGATTTCTTATATTTGCACAAATACTTGACTATACACAGAAATAGAATCCAAACCCAAGCATACCTCTACAAGACACTGTAAGCTCGTTCTGCGTAGTATCCATGTCATGATGTGTTTTTCGGCGGCTTCAAGAAGTATTTGATGTTGATGTTGATGTAACGTTAATGTGATCACTGAACATCGTTTATCCCACCCCTAGGTTATAGATTTTGGGGCAACGTGGCTTACGCAGGGTTGCACCAAAATAAATAATCTCCCCCTCCCCTTTTTATAAGCTGAGTTCGATGAAGCTGTAAAAGCCGCATAGGCTAACAGCATTAACATCACAGAAAATAGACTCGTTCTGCGTAGCCCGGGCTAACTATAACATCGAGACATCAAACATCTCAATAATTATTTACATAAACATAATAAAAACTCATCAAATCATAATCACAAATTTACATCACTTATATGTACTGTTAAGCTTCCGAAACGTCGGAAATAAAAAAAAATAAGTTAAATTAAAAGCGATAAATACCGTAAAATTAGTTTTCTTCAATGTCTTCGAAATATTTTCATTCCTCAGACATGCAAATTTCCTCATCTTCAAGAGGAAAAATACTTTTTTTTAATCACCGAGCACGTAGTAAATGAAGGAAAGAAAAGTAAATCAACACTTAAAGTTGCAATTAATAATATAATTGGTGCCGGCGAGGAATCAACAATTGATTTTTGACTTATAAAAAATGTTGCCAAAACCTGAATAAGGGAAATCCCCGAGCAAGTTCGGGTCATTATATATATCTGGTGACAATTACTTGATATCTATTAAGTGTAGCGGCAGCTTAAGAAAACTCATTATCCCATCCCGTGGGTGTCGATAGCGGTGACAGAACGAAACTGAAACTGGAGATGGGTATCAGCATTTTTCTGATAACAGTTCAAAATTATTAAACAGCTGTAATCGTCAACCCGTCTGCCAATCGAGGCAACTGTGGCAAATATCCTTTCTATCAAAAAATCTATGGGGGAGGCCTATGTTTAGCTGTAGACTTATTTATGGCTCTACCACGTAGAGTGTTATAGTCTGCCACACTGCTGCTTTATTATGGTTGTAGCACGAATGGGTCAGCTCGACCGATTTACGACCACGCTCTCGCAGAATACCAGAGTAAAATAACAGCTTAATGCTGCTGTGTTTCTGTGTAAATGTTGAAAACCGGGGACCCTTTATACCGGAAACGAGTCATTCCATCACAGTCCCCAGAGGTGACAACAAATCTGCATTTTGATTCTTAATTGAGGATAAATGTATATGTCTATGGGCCACAGCGTCTACTTACCATTAGGTGGACTGTGTGCTCGTCACTCTTATTCTATAAAAAAAAAACTAACGAAGACAACCCGCGGCTCAACAGCGCGGCAACCAAGCGACAGCTCTACCCACCTGTCAATATTTCACACATACAATTGCTGCTTCCTTATCACATACCTCATCCATTGCGTCTACAAAAGAACCGACATGCGCTTTCCGAAAATATAATTTTCCTCGCCTCGGTTTAATTTTCAGCTTTCCTAATATTTTGAGCGAGAGCGGCCATGAATAAAACATTCCCTTTGTAATTAAAATTTAATTGGCCGCTATGCTCGGTATCGTGGAAATTGGTAGGCGAATTTTCGCACAAATTAAGACAAATTCTTATTTACATGCCGTATTACTTTCAATTTTTGGTTAAATTAATTAAATGTTTTGATAATACTTTTTTCATATAATAATAAAATGTTTTTTTTTTAATTAATGGCCGTAAGTGATTACATGACATGATTAGCGGGAAGACCATCTGGGTCGGTCCGACATAATATGTTGAACCGACCCAGATGGGTAACATATTATGTCGGAAACCATAAGATTTTTTCGCATTTATTCTATCAATCATCTAGTACAACTGGATGTTTTTATAATGGATGTTTGTGCTTGTGCAATTTATGTATGTAAACTGCCTACACAATGAGAAAATCTTAGTGTGGAGATAACGTTTTAAAAATACTTCCAATGTTCGATACACGGTGAAAGACTCTCTCAAGCTGCTATCACGCAATTTAAAAAATAATACATAATAATAATAGAAATCTAATATAATAAAATCAATTTTTCTTTGTTCGTATGTTATGCGCTGCCATACCGTTCATCAGATTGCGGTAAAACTTTGACAAGTTATTGCTTGCACTTGCGCAAAGTTATTAACATATAGTTTACGACAGCCACGGGAAGATATGGGGTAGTGAGTATTCTTACCAGCCACTACACGGGGTTCTTTCTCCAAAAAAAAGTCTCTGTCTTGGGAAGAACCAGCAAGAAACCCAGCGGGACTTTTTTTTAAAGGCACAATTTATATTATAATATTTTATATACAACTGTTATGAAAACATTTAGAAACAGCATGGTAGCGATCACCTCATTCCCAGGGGTTATTATCAGTCATGTACTCTTTAGTAGTATAATAACCCTTACTAGACAATTTTTGCTTAATAAATAATTTAAACCTTTTGATAGATAAGGTCTGCATATTTTCTGGGACTTCGTTGTAAAAGCTTACACGTTGTCCCATGAATGAATTACTGACTCTTTGGAGTCGAGTAACTGGTATAACTAACTTGTGCGTGTTCCTAGTATTTACGGAATGTACATCACTATTTTTAATAAAACTATTATTGTTTTTGTGTACATACATTAAGTTCGCGTAAATACATTGAGAAGCCAAATCCTCCTCATTTAAAAGCACACTGCTATTCACCTGTTTAACATTGGGTGTAGTGAATTTAATACATTTCATTTCACTTGCGCAATGTTTATAGGCATAGTACAATTAACTTTTTTTTTAGTTTATTTATCAGATCAAAAGAAGAGAATACATGTATAGGTCTAATTAACATCTAAAAACCACGGAGGTTTGACTTGATGCTAAATAATTTAGTTTAAGTCAGCATATTACGTGCAAGTCACACAGTTCAGTTTTAATGTTTTTTCGTGAAATTTTTTCGCGTAAATCGAAAGGTAAATTATTTATTAAATGCTTACTTACTTACACTAGGTGGCGCGCGTGGAGTACCGACAATTTATTTTAGAGTTATAGATCATTCAATTTATATTATTGTATTATTATTCTTAATTAAAAAATACAACTCTTCGAAATTTAAAACGATATCTACAATTATTTCTTCTGCGGCGGGAACTAGCTAGAATGTAGTAAAATTTTAAACATCGAAAGGAATATATTTCAACTAATTAATCCTCAGTTAATTGCTTTAAATTATTAAATATTTGAGTGTGCCAGAGACTAGAACACGAAAAACATTTCTTTGTAACATCAAGCTGCTATTACGTGACTAAAATTAATCATAACAGAACGGTGTAATTAAATTTTGACTATCAAAGGGCTTTTTAGAAATTATTAATTAAATCAGGAATATTTTCAAGTATTTAAAAGACTAGAACATAAAAATAATTAACTTGATACATACATCTAACAAAACATTAACGAGGTAGACCCATACCTTAACGTAATTGTATAATAATGCCGTTGTTTTTCTATAGTTAGAGACGAAAACGTGAGACCCTTTTTACTAGTACGGAGTTATTCCATCTTAGCGGTAACATTGCATCTGCATTTTGATTCAAGGATAGGTGCAGCTGTCACACTGCATCTACTTACGATCAGTTGGTCTAAGATATAATGACGATAAACCCAACATTACTGCACCGAACATTACTGCACCTAACATTACTGCACCCAACAACACTACTGATTACAACAACAATACTGATTTCATTAATTTTAAATTGTCGAAAACTTAGTCTGTGTGCTCGTTTGTTACCCTTACTTGAATATAGTACAAAAAGAAGACAAAAAGAAGAAAGGCATATACAATAAAAATATATTTTTTTGGGTTGTAACACAGTATACGCAAATAAAAATCTAGTTGTAGTTATTCTTTTTTATAGAATAAGGGTAACACACGGGCACATAGTCCACCTGATTGTAAGTGGTTGCTGTGACCCACAGACATCTACATTTATCCTCAATTAAGAATCAAAATGCAGATGCGTCGTTACCCGTGAGGACTAAGGCCTCTTTTCCGGTAAAATGGGTCTCCGGATCTGTACACTCACCATACGAAACACAGCAGTGTCAAGCTGACATTTTACGCTGGTATTCTGTGAGAGCGTGGTCCTTCCCCAGTTGAGCCGACTCATTCGTGCTACAACTATACTACTAACATAGCTGCAGCATGGCTCTACCACGTAATATGTTTCTATGAATAAATATATTATTACATGTCTGTTCTGCCTGTACCGTTTATTAAGTACTTAGCTCAATGTATCTTTATTATTCAACTTCGAAAATGAAAGAGGTTCCCAATTCGACTGTATAGTGTTATTTTGCAATACATACTAGCTGACCAGGCAGACGTTGTTTTACTCTTTTTTCCTATAAAAATTCCTAAAATTCACAATGAAAAATATTGATCGTCACTTATCGGGATAAAAACTATCCTATCTCTCAAGTTGGACCAAACTGCACACACTGTGCAAGATTTTAATCGGTTTTGTAGTTTAGGAGTTCATTGCAGATAAAAATGTGTCACGTAATTTATATACTTATATATATATATATATATATGTGTGTGTGTGTGTGTGTGTGTGTGTGTGTGTGTGTGTGTGCGTGTGCGTGTGTGCGTGTGCGTGTGTGCGTGTGCGTGTGTGCGTGTGTGCGTGTGTGCGTGTGTGTGTGTGTGCGTGCGTGCGTGCGTGCGTGCGTGCGTGCGTGCGTGCGTGCGTGCGTGCGTGCGTGCCTGCGTGCGTGCGTGCGCGTGCGCGTGCGCGTGCTTGTGTGTGTGTGTGTGTGTGTGTGTGTGTGTGTGTGTGTGTGTGTGTGTGTGACGCGATATCTTCGACTTTTTAATTAAAAAAATTCGTTCTAGTGGATACTTTGAACTTTTAATACACTTTCGACTCCAGAGATTCCTAAATTGGGTACCTCAAAACCTAAGGGTTCCATGGAAAAGTCACCAGGGTTCCGCGAAATAACTCATTTTAGCTTAAATAATTCCACAATTAGGTACAAATATTATATTGAAATAGTCCAAAACATGTGACGAGATTTACCCATTACCGTTATGTAGGTTAAGAAGTTGTTAGCGAGCATAGGGGAGCTATACTGCGGCACAACAATTAGTGATTTTACTTTTAAAGTATTTCACTTAGACACATATATTTACATAAAAGTTTCACTTTAATACGTGGTAGAGCCATGCTGCAGCTATATTAAGGTGGTACACGCTCTCACAGAATACAAGCGTAAAATAGCAGTTTTTTTTTATAGAAGAGGGGGCAAACGAGCATGCGGCTCACCTGATGGTAAGTGACTACCGCCACCCATGAACAACTGCAACACCAGGGGAATTGCAGATGCGTTGCCGGCCTTTTAGAAAGGTGTAAGCTCTTTTCTTGAAAGTTCCTAAGTCGTATTGGTCCGGAAAATTCTTTGATAGTAATTGATTCCACAAGGAAGTTGTGCGAGGGAGAAAACTTCTTCTAAATCGCACAGTGGTGGACCGCCAATCATCCAGATGGTATGAATGGTAACGCGAGTTTTGTCGCGATGTGCGATGGTGAAATTGAGCGGCTGGAATTAGTCCGAACAATTCCTCAGAGCACTCCCCGTGATAGATGCGATAAAATACGCAAAGAGATGCAACATCTCTACGCAGTGCCAGTGTATCGAGCCGATCAGAAAGAACTCGGTCGTCGACGATTCGAACCGCTCTTCGCTGGATGCGGTCAAGTGGAAGGAGCTGGCACTGGGGTGCCCCGGCCCAGAGATGAGAACAGTATTCCATGTGGGCCGAACTTGTGCTTTGTAAAGTTTCAAGCGATGTGCCGGCATGAAATACTGTCTCGCTCTGCTGAGCACGCCAAGCTTTTTAGAGGCCAATTTGGCCTTCCCTTCTAAGTGACCACAAAACTGCACACTATTCAATATGTCGACGCCAAGGATTCCGATACTAGCTGAGGCAGCAAGGGGAGTGCCTTGAAACTGAGGAGATACGACAAAGGGGTTCTTTTTAGCGGTAAACGCGCAAACTTGTGTCTTCTGGGGATTGAACTGGACTAGATTTAGTCGGCCCCATTCCGAGACTTTGTTAAGCAAAGACTCGACTTCAGACACAAGTTTGTTCCGGTACTCAGCGACGTTTTCCCGAGAAATATTGACATAGCCGGTATATAAGGCATCACCAGTGCTGTCGTCTGCATAGCAATGAATGCCACTAGTTAGCAACATATCATTGATATGCAGGAGAAAGAGCGTTGATGATAGCACGCAGCCTTGTGGAACACCAGCATTGATAGGCTTGCAATCAGAGCATGCACCGTCTACCTTGATGCTCCGATCAGCAAGGAAACTGGTGATCCACTTGCACAATTTCTCGGGAAGCCCATAGGAAGGAAGCTTCGAAAGAAGCGCTTTGTGCCAGACCCGATCGAAGGCCTTCGCTATGTCCAAACTAACGGCCAATGCCTCCTAAGTATTCATTTAACACCCTTTTCACCGTGGTTCTGCTTAACCCCATCTGAAGAGCCAACAGTTTCTGCTTACGTTTGGGATTTCTTTGAATTCGCGCCTTCACAGGTTTTATCACTGCTGGAGTCCTAACAGACCAAAGGCGACCACTTCTTGACCTGTCGTCTACACTAGAATCTTCATTGTATCGTTTGATGGTACGATAAACGAATCTTTTGGTTATATTCAAATTTTTCAATATGTCAAAAATTTGAATTGCCGCGTAACCGCAACGATGCAACGCAATAACTGCAACACGGTCTTCTTTAAGCGTCCACTCCATATTTAAAAATGAGTAAAATTGTAAAAAGTATACAGTTTTATTTTCATGAACAAACTTGGACTTGGACCCTTGGACTCTACTGCCTCCGCCCATCTATGAGTCAGATAGACTAGAAGATCACCAGCTCATCGATCTCGACGAAAACCGTACTGGCGGTCGTTAATCAGCTGGTGATCCTTAAGGTACCTCATGAGCTGGCAGTTTATAATGGATTCCATTATTTTGGAGAACAAGGAGGTGATGGCAATAGGCCTGTAGTTGGACGGGTCTGAGCGGTCGCCTTTTTTAGGGATCGGGTGGATCAAAGCTGTCTTCCATGAATTCGGGACTACGCCTTGGGAGTAGGAGTACCGAAAAAGACGCGTTAAAACCGGTGCCAACTCCGGAGCACACGTCTTCAGCACAATGGGAGGGACTCCATCGGGCCCACTCGACTTGCTGACGTCCAGGGAGAAGAGTGCTTTGCGAACCGAGCGCTGTGTAAACCGCACATCCGGCATGGAGCACTCACATCGCGGGATGGTCGGCGGTGTGTTACCCCCGTCATCTAGAGTCGAGTTGGACGCAAAAAGAGAGCTCAACAGATCGACTTTCTCCTTTGCGGCATGGGTCAGTGAGTCGTCCTCCCTGTGCAGAGATGGAAGAGATGGCTGACAGAAGTTTCCTTGGACAGCCTTGGCGAGAGACCAGAATGCACGGGTTCCCGAAGGAAGGCGAACTAGTTTCTCGCCAATTCTGCCGATGTGCTCAGACCTTGCCTTAGCGCTTTTGAAGGACTTGGAGGCGGAAATATACTTCTTTTTAAGTGCGCTGGTGTTTACATCCCGAGACGTTGATGCGTCAGCCCAGGCCCGGTAGCACTCCTGCTTATAGCGTGATGCTATTTTACAGGAGCGACCAAACCATGGCTGGGATCTGCCTCCGATGGGCACCACAGAGGATGGAATAAAAAGTTCCATACCCTGAAGTACCACATCAGCAACAGAATCGGCAACAACGCTGGGATCTTCCGGCGAGAAGCAAACCCGCCCCCAAGGGTACAATGCAAAAAAAGACCGCATCCCGTCCCAATCAGCTGACTTATACTACCAAACACGGCGGCAAGCTGCAGATCGCAACTGCGATTGGAGCGTGAGTGGCACCGTACTCCGGATCAGACAATGATCCGAAGAGCCCAGAGGGGCATCGACGGAGACCTGATATCCGTCCGGATGAGAGGTCAGCAGGTCCAACAGGGAAGGTACATGGTCTTCCACATCTGGGATCCGCGTAGGCGAAGTAACCAGTTGTGTTAGACCATATGCCAAAGCAAAGTCATAGACAGATCTACCCGCATGATGATGATGATGAGAACTAAGCCATTCAGCGTGGTGGGCGTTAAAATCACCGAGTATCACGATCTCTGCGGATGGGACCTGTTGTAGCACGGAGTCTGCAGCCATTTGGACGTGGTCGATGAGTCGGTCTGTGTCGGCATTACCGCTATGGGGCCTATAGAGGCACCCGTAGACGCGGGGGTCGAAAACAGATGTCCTCTCTGACGTATACGCAAACTCCAGCCCGGGGCACAATGGAGTGTTCCAATTTGTACCCCGGGTAGGAGAGATATAAAGTATCAGCCGGAGAGGACACCTGAGTCTCGGTTAAAAAGAGCAAGGCCGGCTTCGCCGTCTCTAGATGGTAATGGACAGCGTTAAGGTTGGAATGAAGTTCCCTGATGTTGGAAAAATTCACGGATAGCGTGACAGGGGTCGCCTTGGTTGTATTGCTCCGCTTGCCCCGAGCAGCATTAGTCGCGAGCGGAATTTTGCCCCCACCCCCCCTCCCCAGAATACGCGGGGCAGCCTGAGCAGCCACGCTCATGAGTGAAGTAGCTTGGTCGTGGATGCTCAGCGAGGGATTCTCCAGGGTTGCTGGTACCCTCCTGGGGTAGTCTTTTATTTAATTCCACTACCATGTTGATGGGGGGGGGGGAATTGGGCCTCCGGCCACCTGCACTCACCAAGCGCAACGCAGAGGTAAACCTCTACTTCACGCTAGTACTCTGTGAGGTCGTGGTACAACCCCGGTTCGAGCTGGCCCATCCGTGCGACAGCAAAAGCTACCGCTTAGCTCTACCACTGTTAAATCGTTCAAAGCTTTGTTTCGTGTAGAGAACCGGAGACTCTTTTTTCTGGATACGAGGCATTCCACTTCAGTCCTCGGGGGTAACAACGCATCTGAACTTTGATTCGTAATCAAGGATAGATATCACTTACCATCATGGACTATGTGCTCGGTTGTCACCCTTATCTTATAAAAAAAAATCTTTTAAAATATTTCTAATAAAAGTTTTTATTCTCATTTAAATACCAAAGTCACGTTGCCACGTTCAGATTGTAATTATTTAACGTGGAGTTCCATAAAATAGAAGGGATTTGTTGAGTATTCCATTACCTTAAAAGTTTGGGAACCCCTGCCTTAGTCCACTCAAAAGGGTCATAAACTTAATCTTTTAATAAAAAGTAAAAGTCGACTTCAAAAAAAAATTACTTCCGCGTAATAGCTTTTAAAGTCGGGGGTATTTAATTCTTCAAAACTCGACTATGATTTAGCATCAACTACTTTACTTTCCTACGTTATAGGAGTCATTTCGTGGTAGAAGCCCATCACGATGGATACCACCTTCTTTCCAATTTCTGTCGCCAAGTGCGTACACTGCTGTGTTCCGATCTAGAGAGAATAAAGAGCCAGAAAGGCTGTGAGTCGGTCCATCTAAGTTCTCAAAAGTGACAACGCTTCTGTAACCACGACCTCACAGAATACCAGCGTGAAGTAGAGGTTTACCTCTGCGTTTCGCTTGGTGAGTGCAGGTGGTCGGAGGCCCTTTTTACTGGAAATGAGGCATTCCATCTTAGTCCACACAGGTGGCAACGCATCTGCATTTTGATTCGCAAATGAGGATAGATGTAAATGTCTATGGGCCGCAGCAACCACTTACCATCAGGTGGACTGTGTGCTCGTTTGTCACCCTTATCCTATAAAAAAAAAACCTCCTTTATTTAAAGTCTGCAGCTGGTATTTATAGACTGCAGTAGTGCATGTGCTTTGTCACTTCAGTTTTATAAAAACTGGCTGCCTCGTTGGTTTAGTGGTTGCAGTAGTGCGACCGCTAATCATGAGGTCCCGGGTTCGAATTCAGGTCGGGCCAAAAAAAGCGTTTCCATTAAGAAATTCTCAATAGCTGCCCGGATTCAGGAAGTTGGCGGTGTCTCACCCCCGTGCCTCGGAAAGCACGTAAAGCCGTTGGTTCTGCGCCTGATTTCGGTCCGATCGTGTCGGTTTACCGTCCCATCGGACTATGCGTCCAGCGCAGAGCAGCTCGTATCGTCGACGACCGAGTTCTTTCCGATTGGCTTGACTCACTGCCACTGCGACGATATGTTGCTTCTCTTTGCGTATTTCATCGCATCTACTACGGGGAGTGCTCTGAGGAATCGTTCAAACTAATGCCAGCCGCTCAATTTCACCATCGCACATCGCAATAAAATTCTCAGTACTCTCCATACCATCTGGATGGCCACCACTGTGCGATTTAGAAGAAGTTTTCTTCCTCGCACAACTTTCTTATGGAATTTACTACCACCAGTGATTTTTCCGGATGGATACGACTTAGGGACCTTCAAGAAAAGAGCCTACTCTTTTTTAAAAGGCCGGCAACGCATCTGCAATTCCCCATGGTGTTGCTCTTGTTTTTGAGCGGCGGTAGTCACTTACCATCAGGTGAGCCGCATTCTCGTTTGCCTCCTCTGCTTTAAAAAAGAGAGTGCACCTGTGCTTGTGCATACACTTGGGCACTATAATCCTGTAGTCTCCGTTAAGGCTGTCCAACGTGATCGTAATTCGGTCTGGAGGACTATATTTATTAAAAAAAACTTGGGAAGCTTTTACTTGTGTGGAAATTACTTTTTTTAATTTTAGAAGTCGGTTTTTATTTTTTATTCAAACTTTAATTATTTACGTAATATAGTTTAGACAGCTATAATTGTATGTTAAAAAAATTATAGCTACTTGTAGAGAAAGCCCAAACAAGACAAAAAAATATAGCAAAATTGTAATATCTAGTTCCAAAGTTATAAGGATAATATCATCACGTACCCAACGAAAAACTCTCATCGAACGCTTACGAAATGTTAGACGTTAAGGATACAATAGATAGGGAGGAAACTCGTATCCCGTATACCCAGAAAGTTTAATGCGTGCCTATTTATCCCTCCCCTATGGAATTTTCGCCCTATCCGAGAGTATGAGATATATGACTTCGATGTCTGGAATAAGGGACAACTTCGAACAAGTTTTGGAGTTATACTAAAATTCATCACGTCTTATTTCACATAACAAATCTTTCTACCGGGACGTTAATAACTAAGTGGTAGAGACATGCTGCAGCTATGTATATTAGTAGTATAGTTGTAGCACAAATGGGTCGGCTCGACCGGGGAACGACCACGCTCTCACAGAATACCAGCGCTAATGGCAGCTTGACACTGCTGTGTTTCGAATGGTGAGTGTAGAGAACCGGAGACCCTTTTTACTGGAAAAGAGGTATTCCATCTTGGTCGTCACGGGTGACAACGCATCTGCATTTTGATTCGCAAATGAGGATAGATGTAGATATCTATGGGCCACAGCAGCCACTTGCCATCAGGTGAACTGTGTGCTCGTTTGTCACCCTATCCTATAAAAAAGAAATATCGTCAGAAAATATAAACCATGCTTTCAAAAACTACATTTGTTATAGAATAAGGACGATAAACAAGCACACAGTCCACCCGATGGCTAGTGAAAGCTGCGGCCCATAGACATTTTCATTTTTCCTCAATTAAGAATCAAAATACAGATACGTTGTCACCCCTGAGGACTAAGATGGAAAGCCTCGTTTCCAGCAACAAGGGTTTGCAGTTGCGTGTTGTGTGGAGACACTCACAATATGAAACACATACAGCATTAAGCTGCTATTTTACGCTGGTATTCTGTGAGAGCGTGGTCATACCCCGGTCAAGCCGACCCATTCGTGCTACAGCCATAACACAACTGCAGCGTAGCCTTACCACGTAAGTTCATGTGTATAATAGCAGCATAGTACTGCTGTTTCGTATAGTGAGTGCCGATAACGAGAGACCCCTTCTACTGATAACAAGGCTTTCCTGCACAGCAAGACTTCAATATGGTGTTTGCTCGTTATGCGAAAATCGGACCGCAAATTAATATTTAAAAAACAAAGGTAGCCTTCGTTAACATGACATAAGAACGTCAAACATTCAAAAAAATTTCTGAACGTCTCAGAAATTTCGACAGTTAAATAGATTAAAATTAAACGCAATAAAATCTGTAAAATAAGTTTTATTCAATGTGCAGTAATTTACTATTAGAATAGCGTTCTTAAATTTCGTCTCTAACGCACTCTCGGGAGACAGGCCGTAAGGCTCGCTTAATTAACCAATATTTATTAACTGCCTCTTAGATGACCTCTCCTCGTAGGTAAGTTCTGGAAAATAATATATGTATCATAAGCAAATCCTAACACGAAATCATTTCTTCTTGAATTTTATTAGTAACTAAAAATGAACATTATAACCTAAACTAGTTGCCGATTACGACCATGATCTTAACTTTCAAATACAGGTCAAGTCAGGCAAGGAGGAGATAATTACGATTAATTAGTCGATGCTAAAATATGTTTAAGATTTTTAGAATACTGGTGGTAACCACGGTATAGTGGCAAGAGGCAACAGAGGGGAACAAACCAGGAGAATGGGCGGCAGTGTCTTCGTTATTACAATTTTAAAAAAATATCCTCCAGGCCGAATTTCGGTCACGGTGGCCAGACTCAACGAAGACTAGCCATCTGCAGGAGGACAGGATTATAATTTCCAAGTATATGCGTAGGCACAGGTGCACTCTCTATTCTCTCGCTCTCAGATTTATTTATTTTGAACTTTACTAAACCTCACATAAGTACAGGATCAAAAGGTGGACTTAATGCTAAAAGTATTTTTGCCAGTCAACCTTGGGGCCGTGATAGAACTACGAAGAAGAAGAGGTACAAAAAAATTAAATATATATACACATATTCCGATGGGACGGTAATCGATCGGAGAGAGATCAGACGTAGGACCAACGGCTTTACGTGCTTTCCGAGGCACGGGGGCGACACACCTCCGAATTTCTGTCTCCGGGCTATTACTGAGGGTTTCTAAACAGAAAAACCTAATAAACAATTTTGGACCCGGGAGTCGAACCCGGGACCTCGTGACCGGTATCCGCGTTTACTAACGAGAAAAAAATATTTAATAGACTGTAACGGTAACGGTGCTAGCCACGCTCTGCAAACGGTTATTATGCTATCTATTTTGTACTAGAAATTCTTAGAGGCGACTGGCACAGAATACCATACGACAGTAAGCCCGCCCGTCGATAAACTTAGTCCCAAAGTAATAACAATAAACTATCTTACTTGTTACCTACCTTGCTTCTCGAGCCTGGTGCTAGAGCGATTATTGTACTATTATATAGGGCTATCGACTACTAATGTACGGCCTAAGACCTTTGCTGCCTTAATTAGCGAATCTTAACAACAACATATCTATAGTTAGATCATACGACTAACTTCAATATAAATAAAATGAGAACATCATTAATGTAGTCGAAGTTAATTAATTACGCATTATTAAGTATAACTCAAAAACTTGATCAAATGTATATTGGGACCACGTGAAAAACACCAGATTTCCAAAAAAACCTATAAAAAAGTTTTCAGGTAACACACATAAAAATATATAGTTGAATTGAGAACCTCCTCCTTATTTTGAAGTTGGTTGAAAATTAAATAAATTTTTATAAATAGGGCTAAATCTTCGAATTCTTGCAGACCTTTTTCATAATAATACAAAAGGCACAACGAAGTAAGAGCGTGAAAATTACCCAAAGAGATTTTTATTCTGTAATTCGTAAAGAAAACTCATTTTGTAGGTTTCTCGTTTAAATAGGGCTCGTTCATTAAAAGCTTTACGTCTCTAAAAGGGTAACTAATGAACCATTAATAACACTTTGGTAAAAGTAAGCAGTGATAGCGAGAGCGATTATTAATTTTGTTGCAACACGTGTAGTGGCGGTGTAAGAATATCCACTGCCCCATATCATCCCGTGGGTGTCGTTAGAAGTGACACAGGGAAACAAATCAGGAGGTGGGTAGCAACGTCTTCCTATTAACGAATAAAAACAAAAAACTGCGTTTACTAACGCAACTATGGCAAATATCCTCCCTATGGGTCCAATCTATGGGGGTCTATGTTCAGTAGTGCACTTTAATAGGATGTAACGGTAGCGGTAATTGACTTTAAGGGCAACGAAGTTCCCAATAGGGGAACGTTCCTGCATACAAATCGTAGTACTGGTTTGGAGTTCACTGGAAGTATATTTGCCCAATCATAATGAGACACGTGCGGTGTACCTCAGCCTATAATCAAAGTACCTACTGTTCGTTATTTTTATCAGTGAAATCCTTATGGGTTATCTTGTTATATTGAATACGGCTACTACTACCAACAGCCACGTCAATACGGAAACTGTTACGGGTGTGTTAACTTTACTGTCTGTCCCAACTTCAAGCCGAAATTGGTACCACTTCTGCTTTAGAAATAGGCACTATAGATTGGCCGCTATCATATGAGTCGTCGGTTCCATTAATCTGTTTTGTCTATCCGTCTTGCTCGCACTCGTGAGGCATATGGAGCGACATGGTGATTTGCGTAATAGAAATACTCATAGGAAGAAGAGTGTTAGCTATACCTATAAAAAGCTATTAGCGAAATCAGTGAGGGCTAATAATTTTCTGCTCACCAGATGTCGCTAGTTGACACTGAGGTAAAGTTTCTTGTTACACAATTTCATTTAATTGAGTAGTTCGTTTTTAATAATTGTTAATCAGTCAGTCAGTCTAGCGTATTATATTAATACACAAAACAATGCCTCAGTGGTTTGATCTTTTTTTTTTTTGCACATTTTAAACTTATTTTTAATTTTTCTACTTTTTTGCATATCTGTGGTTTGGTTTATTTATTTTTGATCTTATTAATATATAAAATAGAGATAATAGTACAGAAATAAAAATTAACCTTTACATTTTCGGAATAAATTAACTTCCCTGCTATGAAATCTGTCAAATATTATACCTCACTTTTTAATGGCGCCGCCCTGGTGGCAGAAAAAGTAGTGGATGCCCTCATTAGTTTTACACATTTGAGACCAGCGTGGGGGCTCAGTCTAAATGTTCTTAGACGGTGACCGTATGGTGGCGGTACCCTATATCATCCCGTGGATGTCGTAAGAGACGACAGAGGGAAACAAACCAGAAGATGGGCAGCAGCGTTTTACTAATAACCTTACCCTTACAGCCTATTAAAGTCCACTACTGAATATCGGCTACCTCCATAGGGATTCCCTCACAGGTGGTTGGTCAGACCTTGATATAATTTATATGGGACCACATGAGAAGCACCAGCTGAAATAAAAAAAGTATCAATCAGAAAAAAGTTGTGAGGTAACACACATAAAAATATACAGTCGAATTAGAGTTTTGGCGGGAAATTGACCGGCGGCGGTTTGCTGCTCCTGTATTATTGTTTAAATAATGGTTTGAAGTGGACTTTGATATGTAAAAGTGTTGCGGTTTTGTGTATTAAGTGTCTACGCATGTGAACTATTAGTGGAAACAGTGAAACAAGTGCTCTGATGGTGATGGATTCTCAAGATAAGCTGTTTGTTTGCATAGGCACCTTTAGATACCATCGCCAACTATCAGCTGTCTGCTGGATCAAGTTGCCGCCAAAATCTCCCAAGAACTGCACAATGTGACGCATCAACATATTGTGAAGCAGTATACTATGAAGGAGTGAGGAAATTACAATAAACCGAATAAAAATACTTAAGACTTGGCCTAAAGGTCTAGATACCAGGCCATAAACTCCAAAAAAAAAATACAGTCGAATTAAATACAGTCTCCTTTTTGAAGTCGGTAGAAAAATATAGATTGCATGTAATTGTTATTGAAAGTCATTAAAACGTTTACTTCGAAATAAACTTCGGTTAATAACATTTTAAATTCGCCTATCTCTTGTAATACACACCAGCGTACCCCTATTACGCACAATTTCATTTACCTAAATGCTCTCAAAGCAAAGTTATAGACCAGAAAAATTTATCGAATTCCGTCCATACAATTTAACTCTGTGTCTGTTTGAAGAAATTGCTTCTTCTGGGTGGCTCATGCGATTTTTGTCAGACATTTTTGTTTTACATAACATCGTCTCACGCAATATAATATAAACCTTTTTACTGTAGCATATCATAACTAGATATTTTAGAAGAATCTGAGTTATTTTTATTGTGTTAAAATCTTTTAGACAGGTTTTAGATTTAGACAAACGAAACTCGATTAAAGACGTGACTAGAGTCAGCGAAGTCATCGCCTATCACCGGTAACGTCGAGGCGACATTCCAATGCAAATATAGGGCGGTAGACCAGATGTATTTTCGTATTATTTTTGAAGAAGTACTATTGAATTTTCTTTTGTTCCGTTTCCGTCCACGAATGATGTTTTTTGATTTACAAAAAATATTTTCACATATATACATACATAAGTACATGTGAAAATATTTTTACGCATCGAATTTTTATGAAACAATATATATATATATATATATAACATTAAATTATTTTTAGTTCGTCATGAACTAAATTTATTTAACGACCAAATAACATCTTAGTATAGTGGTAACACTAACTGTTAATCTCTGAGAGAAAGGCTCAATTGAGAGAATTGAGTCCTGATTTATACGCAAATTGACTGATGGTGGAAGCATAAAGAGTAAATTAACTATGCATCATCCACTTCATTTTTTTAAATATCGGAATTTAATTTTATACACTTATGTTTTCAATTTGTTCTCAGGGTCTATTCTCAAGGATGACATTCCGCGAACCAGTTTGGGTCGGCGGCGCTGGCAACACCACTGGACTTCAAAGCAAGCTGAGTCTGTCTGAGGGTCTTCTCGGTTGCGTTGACTTCCTCAGAATCAACGGCGACACGTACAGGCTCATGAAAGATGCTGTTGCTACTCAGGATATTGGTAAGTTTAATAAATATAAAAAAAAATATTTACTATTAATGATGATTAATGATAGTTCTCCTAAGAACTTATAGCTAATAACAAATTTATTAACAACAAAAACGTGTACTGAAACCTTATAAAAATTTCTACTAATTAATAAACTACAAATAAAAATTACACAAGAAGCGTAGACGACGACAGAATTTCACAATAAAGAAATGAATTAAGGAATAGACTAAAGTAGTAATAATAACATAGGTAGGTATATGTAACTAAATTTTTTTTTTAATAAGGCTTACCAACTAAATACATAAAAGGAAATAATAATATAACGATTTTTGAAAAATACATTATACATATGCATTTAAATAAAAGGTATGCACAGCATTGTTTAATTACATAATACATATATTTTTTTGAATTAGTACAGAGAAAAAACGAATGACAGAATTAGAAACTAAAAATGGCTCTTGCAACTATCCCAAAATTGATTTTTTTTAAAAGTAGCTATATTTTCACTAAAGATATCTTAATTAAACTTTTGAAATAAAAAGTATGTACACTTATGTGTATTAATTATGCAATTCACATCAGTTAGGTAACCAAAAACTTATTAGTCAGTACATTGTAAATATTACCACGTGGTATAGCATACCAATTAGAATTAGACCAAAAAGACAAATCAAGGTCGACAAGTATTTCAAATGCTATCGTGACCTTGAGAGAGTATAGAGACTGTACCTTTACCTGCGCACGCATCGTGCATTATAAGGCCCGCCATATACATACGGAATTCCGTTTCGAAATTCCGTTTCGATATTCCGATTCGGAATCCCGAACGCAGCAAGTCCATATAAAATCTATGACCCGCCACACACGTACGGTAGTTTTCCGTTCGATATTTTGCGGGCAAAACGGGATTCCGTTTGTGTGTGGCCGACCCATTCGAAATTCCGAAACGGAATCTCGAAACGGAATTCCGTATGTATGTGACCGGCCTAACTCTGTTCTGTGCAAATTGCTAGTCTCCGTCAAAACTTGCCGCTGTGACCGAAATTAAACCTACGGGATATTAATATTACTCATTGAGTTATATGTACTACGTACTAGAGAAGCCATTCCGAACATTGACTATGTTCAACTGAACTGTAGTGCAATCTATAAATATTGCGTAAATTGAAGATTTGTGAATTCCATAAAATAATTATTATTATATTTAATTTAAAAATATGTTTGTTTAGATTAAATTAAGATATTTTATATTAAATTCTTATATTTATTTTATATTAATATCTTATTTTATATTAACGTTTTACGTTTTACGTTCGCGCATGCGCGACTACTACTCCCGCGCATGCGCGAAGACATAGAGTAGGACACAATTTTTGTTTGGAATGGCTTCTCTAGTACGTAGTACATATAACTCAATGATATTACTTATTATTTGTCATTGTTTATGAAAAATAGCGGAAGTTTCAAGTACATTTCACTTACTACATTACACTGTTGATGACAAATAGCGTTATTAACAAGTACGTTATATTTAATACATTACACTGTCGATGACAAATAGTGTTAGTGACAAATACATTACATTTACCACATTACACTCTTGATAACAAATAGCGTTAATAACAAATGTATTACATTCACATACAGTGAATGTAATACGCTGCTTATGCCAAATATCGTTGACGACAAGTAAATTGCAAGCTGATGAGAAATAACATTAACAACAAATAGCGTACTAAACGTTTCGTTTTACGGTAGGAAAGTAAGCTAGGCACAGTTCCCGATTCCGCCACAGTTTAGTAAACTCAGACCCGTTCAGACCTTCACACCGATAATGTATGACGATAATTATAAATGTAATACCAGATATTTACGTGGTAGAACCACATTGCAGCGTATAATTGGAATAGGTTGAGCGAGAAAAAGCAGCATAAAGTTGCTTTGTTGCAGAGAATGACAAGAACGGGAGGCCTTTTTTCTAGTAAAGAGGCATTCCATCTTAGTTCTCAGGGATGCATCTCATCTGAGTTTTGATACGCGAGCGAAATAAAAAAAAAATCAGATAAAATATATTTGTAGGCTACAGCATTCACTTACCAACAGGCGGACAGTGCGCTTCTTTGTCACCCTTACTGGTGTAAAAATAGTCTGTGAGATTTTGGTTGAGTTTTTTAGGTTGATATTCTACCTTCAGTCGGTCACCAGAACTTTATCTTGAAATTGGCAAAGTACACACATGAATGTACATTTTGAGGTTGGCGTTTAGTGAAAAAATTTGTATATTTACCCTTACCATACACAAAAAAAATCGGTTCACATTAATCGAAGATATCGCATAACATACATAAAATACAATCGACTTGAGTAACTCCTCCCTTTTTAAAGTCGTAAATATTACACACTATCGTCCTGTGCTTGTCATAAAAGGCGATAAAACAGTATAGAATAGAATAGAATTATTTTGCTATTGCTCCGTGGCGCAGTGGCTTAGCAATCAGTTGCTGCGCTGGGGCCGCGGGTTCGAATCCCGCACGGAACAATTATTTATATGGCCTGCAAATAATTATAATTGTAGATAATAAATGCAATAAAATAACATATATATAACTAATACTTGAAATAATATAAATTAGTAATACATAATAGAATAGAATAGAATCGAATAGAATATTTTTTATTCAATATAGATCACATGTGTAATTTTTATTGAAAGTCATTTTTTACTTTACCACTGGTTCGAAAAAAAACTTCTGTTCTGGGAAGAACCAGATAGAGGGAAGTTAAACAAGAGATGGACAGCAGCATTTTGCCGATAACAACTTAAAGTAATAATAAAACTAGGGTTGCCAACTCGCCTCTCTGCCACTCTGCCAAGTCGAGCAACTGTGACAATTATTCCCCTTTAAGGCCAGGAATTTTTAATGATGTAAAGAAAAAACCAGCCAAGTGCGAGTCGGACTCGCGCATCGAGGGTTCCGAACAAATCCGAAGGTTTATAAGTTTAAAATTATTAAAAATATTTTTATTATATGATGTAACTAAAAATTTATGCTTTTCGCAATTTTTATCTGTGATATAATACGTTGCTCCGTACCAAATTCTAAGATGCTGAGTTCATGGGAAGTACCCTGTAGGTTTTGATTCCCTTGCGAATGTCGAAAATTTGCGGCATAAACGGCTGTATCTTTTGATTGCGTTTGCTTAGAAGTTTGATTTTTTCACAGCTCTATGGTACAATAGACTTGAGAATTTGATATTATAAGGGTTCCGTTTTTTCCTTTTGAGGTACGGAACCCTAAAAAAAGAAAAGTAAATTAAGATATTGCTAGTGAAAAAAGTTGCTTTCAAAACAAACAATTCTCTTAGTAATATATTGTGTAATAATAAAATAAGTTGGATATTCGTCAAAAAACCGGTGTTTACAAACTTGTTTGTGATAATGCCACGCCGTTTGCGTGGGTCAGACTGGTCGCAACTTCGAAACATGTTATAGTTTTGCAATCCCGATAAATCACATTTTGCTAAAAATCTTTTTGACATTGGATACAACCTAACCACTCTTTTAAAGTCTTACATACTTCCTTTTAATAAAGGGCTTCGACTGTGTGTGCTGGAACAGTTAGAGTTATAAAAAAAAGTGTAACGTTGTACTGCGGAATGAACAAACAAATGTATCTAAGTCATATCCCCTTAAACATTTTTACCTGCTTCTTAATAACATACGTCGCAATGTGGTCGTTTGTCACCCTCACAGTGATCACTGATCAGCTATTGGTTGCGTGGTTGGAGGGTAGGTGGGCGTATCGCAGCAGTCTGTTGCTAATTTTTTAGCAAATGGCAGCGTACGTCAGATGATGATTGGTCGAATGTGATTCTATTAATTATAGTGCTAGTGAATCTATACCCACTCTCAGCAAGTCAATATATACATAGGTCCAAATGGTGGCCTTATAACTATCCACAAAATCTAAATATTAGGCTAGTTTTTGTTCTTCTACATGAACTATTTAAGGGTCAAGGAAAAAATAAAATCTTTCTTCATTTCGTGCTACTAAAGATAATATATCGCTTAGGCCAATTTTAGGTAATGTGATATACAAAATTCAGCGCCTAATAAGACCGTAAATGACGTGGTCGGCTATTTTCTTAACGAGAGGTCTTTTGGGAAAAATTGCTCGCTCCAAGGGAAAAGAATGTGGTCTAATTTACAAGCGATATATTCTTAATTTTTTCGATATTTAAATTTACACAACCAATTTATTTACCAATTTATTTATGAGCAACCCGACTTCGATCCCTTCCAGTGCCAGTGAAATAGATAACTGCAATTTTATGTGCGGATTTTTTATAGGATAAGGGTGACAAGCGAGCACAACGTCCCCTTGATGATAAGTGGTTCCTGTGGTCCATAAACATATACATCTATCCTCTAAAGGAGGTCTATACCCATCAAAGGACGTTTATAGTTTTAATGGCTGACTCTCAGTCGTACGTTACGGGCCTTTAATCTCTTCTGTATTCTATCTATATTTTTTGTATGATAAGGTGACAAACGAGCACACAGTCCACCTGATGGTAAGTGGTTGCTGTGGCCTATAGACATCTACATTTATCCTCGATTACGAATCCAAATGCAGATGTGTTGTTACCCACGACGACTAAGATGGAATGCCTCGTTTCCGGTCAAAAGGGACTCCGGGTCTCTACACTCACCATACGTAACACAGCAACGTTTAGCTGCTGTTTTACGCTGGTATTCTGTGAGAGCGTGTTCCTTCCCCGGTCGAGCCGACCCATTCGTGCTACAACTATACTACTAATATAGCTGCAGCATGGCTCTACCATGTAAAAAATATATATAGTTGCAAACATCTGTATGAGATAATAAATAGAACTAAAACTAAATGTATCGGTAAAAGTTTGTTTTGGACATCACTCGACAGTGTTTAAAAAACGTCCTTGAGTACTCTCAGTAACCTTCATCCATTAAAAAGTTATGGATGCTAATGTAATACTTGAATCTCGTCTAAGAGGCCGTTGGATATCGTGTTCCAAATTTAGATTTACCTCATACTTACTTTCTCTGAAATGTTTCGATGCTATTTATTTCCGCTGTTAAAATAAATATATATTTAATATCAAAGTTATGTTTTAAATAAATTTGATACTTCTTGATAAATGATATGTAAAAATATCATTATTGTTGATACAATAAAATTAGCACTAAAGGGCGTTTTTAATTGAAATGAAATTGGAATGGAATGGAAATTAAATGAAGACTTTATTTTCAACATAAGCAACATATCAAGAAACTTCTTTTGTCAAATGTCTACATGTTTTCAGTAGTGTAGTTGTACCACTTCTAGACCACCTGAGTCAGACGTGGTTCAACGACGTTCGTCGACGCCCGATCCTAAAAAAAAAAAAAAAAAAAAAG
This sequence comes from Parnassius mnemosyne, assembly GCA_963668995.1. Taxonomy (NCBI): domain Eukaryota; kingdom Metazoa; phylum Arthropoda; class Insecta; order Lepidoptera; family Papilionidae; genus Parnassius; species Parnassius mnemosyne. The sequence continues at coordinate 32,181,225 of CAVLGL010000084.1, forward strand.
GTTTTGCCATGCTCTGATCACGAATCCGCGGTCCATTTTTGTGTAGAATGCACGGTTCCGGAGATGTGTAGATCAATTAGCTAATATCTAATTGATATCCGGTAAGGGCCTCCACCGTCATTAGCGTCCCATTGTTCCTATTTCTATTGTTCTATTGTTCATTAATCACCTTCATTGCAGCGTGTGCGTCGACTATATCAGTGCTATTGTTTATTATAATGCTTTGTTTATACAACGCTAATCTGAATCATCAATAAAACACATTACATAATTTTGTTACAATTTTTATTTATAAAATACAAAATCTTATTAATTATTATCTATAAAATAGGAGCGAAACATCTCATCCACTAAAATATCGTTGTACAATGTGTTCCTTGTAAATATACTCGTAAAACTATGTATTGAACATCCTTGAAACTTATATAGCAAATACATTAAGCAATATTCGCCACAAACTGAAGTCCACTCATTCTGAATCCTATCAACATTCCAGTTCCATCTTTTACAATTCCTTTTTAAAAACTCTAGATGATATCGTACAGGTGATCGTCCATATGAATCAAAATATTGACCGACGTCATTCGTATCGATATATAAAGCTACCCAATGTGACCCTGGTTTATCATCTGTATCGTACGTGGGTATACATAGGCAGTCTATTAGCTGCATAAACATTATTTTCTAGACTGGGGTGAATCTTTTTCAGATGTTGTTGTACATCTAGTGTATCCATGATATTACTGCTATTAGTAGATTATTACAGTACCTAGCTACTCAATGAATAACATAGGAATGGTCAATTATAGTGATTTCTACATATTAAATTGCATTTTTGTGATATACAAATCGTACTTGAGTCATTGATCACCAAACAAAACACAATACGAAGAAATGTTGAGATAGGCAACGGAAATGTGAGATAAACTGATATGTTTCTAAATATTAAATTGCATTTTTGTGTTATACAAATCGTACTTGAGTCATTGATCACCAAACAAAACACAATACGAAGAAATGTTGAGATAGGCAACGGAAATGTGAGATAAACTGGTTGACGCATAAAGTAATTATCAACTCATTACGGAAATACTTTAGATTAGAATTTTTACGTACTGGTGGTATATAAGACCAACAAACGCAGTCGTCGAGTTAGTGTACGATCGTTTGGCTACAGTGGATCTATCAATAGTACATTTGTGTTACTTCAATACACCAAAGGCTATGGATGTAAGTGTTTATTCTATTGACTAAATTACTTTTTTTCTGTTATTTTCATGTGTGTGTATTATTTTATTTAAATATTGTGTATGTATATGATTAAGCCGTGGTAACTCAGATGGTTAGCGCTAGCTGTAAATTTCACAGTACGCGACCCGGGTTCGATCCCCGCCAGCACCAATTAAATTGTTAATAGCAATTTTAAGTGCTTATTACCACGTGCTTGGTGGTGAAGGAAAACATCGTGAGGAAACCTGCATGTCTGAGAAAATTTCGAAGGCATGTGAAGTTTGCCAACACACATTGAGGGAGCGCGGCGGACATTTCCTTGCTCTAAAACCCTCTCAGAAATGAGAGGAGGCCTATGTTCAGCAGTGGACTTTAATAGGCTGTAACTTTAACTTTTTTAACTTCTATGATTAAGTGTTAACAAATTGATATTAACATGATAACTGTGTTGTTGCAGAAATCATTGAGCTTCGATGAAGATACCTATAAACAGTATTACTACTCGCCACTCTCCCCTCAAGAAGAGAGTGATGACCTCGTCATTAATAATAACACATGCGATGGTGGAAAAAGAAAATCGCAATCGATTGATCATTTTTTTGAAGCTGAATCAAAAATAAAAAAGAGGAAGCTGTTATCATCAACCGTAGCACGAGCCGCTAGAGATGGTGTATCATACATTTCTACTAATTCTGACGACGGAGACCAAGCGACGCATCTCATCAAAATTGAAATGTACGATATGAAGAAGCTATCCAAGATTCCAACTACTGATCATTGGAAACATGCTTCCACGAGAATTAAATATTACGTAAAGACTAATAAGGATAGCATCTACGACAACACAAACGCCCTCGTATACAATATAACAAAGACAATAGCAGAAAGTGAAAAAGTTAAAAAATACTTTTTTAACAATGACAGTCATTAGCTGATCATTAGTGAATGTGATTCTGTGAAGACAAGAGCGGAAGGAAGAGATGAGTGTGGCATACGTGTACAAAACACATCATTGAATAACAAAACTACAACACTGAGTGGAGAAGAAAACGAGAAGAGTATGCAGTACTCAAGAGCTGAATATCCATTCTTCAGTTCAAAATCTAGCCGTTTGCTTAGTTTCGAAAACTGGCCTCTAGTTATGCGACAGAAACCTGAAGATCTTGCAGAAGCTGGTTTCTTTTATACTGGCCATGCAGACGGGACCAAGTGTTTCCATTGTGGTGGTGGTTTAAAAGATTGGGAAGATGATGATGATCCTTGGCAGCAGCATGTTCAGTGGTTTAGTCAGTGTGCTTATGTAAAATTTCAACTCGAACAGTGTTTTGTATTAGATTAAATAGAAGATTTATAAAGAAATAAAAAAAAAATATATTGCATACAATTTGTTTTATTTAATTTTATAACGTTTCACATAGTTACATACACACAAAATGCATTACACATAACACATAAAATCTAACACACAACACATATTATAACCTTAACTACTATAGTCTACAGTAACATTTCTGTTTTTATCTATCTCAATAATATTATCAAACTCAGCATAAACTATACAGTTAATTGTTTGTATTAATGAGGATTCAAATCGTACTTCTATTCTTACACTACCATGCTTTATGAGATTCCAATGAGTTGATGAGTTAGCTGATAAATCAGGAGTTAAGTCAAATGCTAATAGACAGTAACCTTTGCCATACTGTTCACAAGAGATTCCATTTCCTTCATTAAGAAAGTGAATACCAGTTCCCGAGAATAGAGTATGATATGCTGATGTAAATATGCTATTATTAAAAGATGGTTGCAAAGCTTTTGAAGGTATTTGTTGACCATCAATATATAAGCTGAAAGAATTAATACCATAGTTTTCAAAGTTAAATGGATTTTTAGTAAGGGAACCATTAAATGCAGAATTGTTCACAAATCCAATTATACATCTTTTCGGTACCTGTCCTAAAAATATATTATCAAGAGTTTTTCCTTGAACACCTGAAGGAATTGTTAAAACTTTTACTTCAGCTCGAGTAATAGGATATTTAGCAGTGGTAGAAGCTAAAACTTTTTGATGTGCGAGTAATACACTTGGATTAATTCGTGCTCGTCGCACAATAAGAGTTGCGTCCGTAATGCAAACTTTAAACTTTACATCGTTTGACCCAACAATTAAATTAAAACTCTCTCTTGATCGAACCAATTTAACACTCATTTCAACACCATTAATTAAAAATTTATCTTGGTTAAAAATGTCACCGTGAAGATGACCAATCATTTCTATTTCCTTACTTTCACTAATCAATTCCTGTCTTTTAACAAATCCTATGTTTTTACCATCTGTAGAATCCATTTTTCCTGCTGTATCCTCATACCAAAGACTACAAGTAAGATGAGATTGTTTAGCAGCAGGGGCATAGTTTAAAAGGGTTTCCATGTATGCTCGATATGCATAGGTATTATTAGGTGGTGATACAAGTTTTTGGTTTAAATAAACATCAAGTTGACTAAAAAGTGAATGCAGCCAATTATTTACAGGTGCTACTATTGTAGTAGATACCAAGTTAGTTGAATCTTGATTTAATACTTTTGCCTTTATGTGGAGTAATGTATGAGACAAATCTATGTAGTCATCGCCGGTCCCAGGAACTTGAAACTCGATAGGTCCATCATCACCAAGAGATGAAATTGGTTTATAATGAATCCACAATCCATTTTCAATGCTTGTTTGTGTAGACGGTAGTGCAAACAAATCCAATTCTGACTTAACGCACTCGCAAGAATGATTATGAAGGAAAGACATATTTAGTTTGAAAATATATCTTTGATATTTTTTGGTTTTAGACAAAGTTTTTTCGCAGCTTTCACTTTAGCAGTTAATGGTGGAATGAACGATGTCAATCGTTTTCTTTTAGTTTTATACCCAGATCCAGTCATGTTAAATTGATCAATTTTCTCATCAGCCTTTCGTTTTAAATTCGTACTAACTTGCTTTAGACGATCTTTTATTGAGGCTTCCATAGGACGGGCTTGAACCATATCCGATAAAAGTCCTACTCCAGCGCTTAATGCCTCCTTACCAATCACTCGAGCACCACTTGAAAGTAAAGGTAAAACTGATCTGAATAACCCCCCTAAGAAGCTCCCAATACCATGACCGCGTTGATATGGTGAACCCTTATAAATTACTCCAACTCCTGATCCAGCTTGATGTGTATAATAATTTTCATATGGACATTTATGATGATCACGAAGAGAATTCATTATTATAATTTTCGGAAATGTAGTTTAATACACACGGTTCCAAACTGGAATGGTATTTTTTGTCCTGTACTCGATCTTATAACTATTTCCAACGTATCGAACTCTCTTCGCATAACAGGTAAGTAGTGAGGTTGAGAGAAAACGTGCATTTTATTTGCACCATAAATGTATTTTGTAGGATCTAATGAAATGACTCTTAATAAAGGAGTCATAACATCACCCACAATCTGAGGATCGATAATGTCGCAATATAGAAATAGTTGAGATGGTAACCCTAAGTGTAAATTAGCAGGACACTTTCCAAAATTTCTCTCTAGGAGATTTTTATTTGGTTCATAACCTAGCTGTAAACTTAATTTGGGTGATAATGTTACGGATGTTATATTTTTATCCAATACCGAAATAGACACAAATTTTGTTATTTCATCATAGCGAAATTTCAAGTTCTCTCCGATACCATTTAACACTCTTAAAATATGCTCAACGTTATCATAGTTGGTAGCTGGAATATGTTTTTTGTAGTACACTGTGGATGGTTTATCTTCATTAGGCATTAACATAGATTTTGTAATGTATATAACATTTTCATGGTCTTGAACAGTAAACATGGTACATGGATATTGAAACTCGACAACTCCAACCGACCATTCACCTTCTAACTTTATAGCTTTTGGTAATTTCGTTGAAAAATTTGTGGTCTTGTTATCAGGAAAGTATTCCATTGAACTATTGCTGAGCAAAGTTAAATAGAAACTTTCTTTATTCATATTTCTTTTAAACTAGAAGCTAAAATCCAACTGTTAAATTTATCTGGATAACCTTTCCACTTCACTAATACTTCTTTTCTGTTACCTGAATAACGAGTGTCAATTATTTTATCTATTTTATGTTGTGAGGTGGGGTTGTAAGTGATTTTCTGTAATTCTCTTTCATAAAAAGTACCAATTATTGGTTCATTTTGTAAATCTGTTATTGTATAAACAACCCATGGAGATCTATCAATTATTGAAGATATAATAAATATTTCATCACTCCAATTTGATTCATATCCTTTTTGGAATACATGTTTATATTTAGTTATTCGAACATAATCACCCACATTGAAATTTGGTTTAGGATTTTCTAAAGAAAGTTTTTTTGACCGTCTATCATAAAGATTAGTCCAAACTGTCATAATATTGTTGGAATTTACATCACATGGGCACATCTTAATACTAGAGTGAAAGCTGTGATTATAAGAGTATATTAAATCTTGTAAAACATCTATATATCTATAAGTATTATTATGAGTGAAATAACGCCACATTTTCATTTTTAGTGTTCTTTGAAATCGTTCAACAATACTGGCCTTAATGTCAGGATTGTTAGTGGTATAGTAATTAATCTTTTTGGATTTAAAGTATTTTTGTACATCTTTTGAAACAAATTCTGTACCTTTATCGGATTGTATGTGAGTAGGTGTTAAATTACTTTCAGTAAATATACTTTCAAAACATTCTTTAGTTGTTTCTGAGTTTTTCTTTTTCATTGGTCTTGCAAAAGCATATTTACTAAATACATCAATAATACAAAGTATATACTTGAAACCATCATTATATTGAGAATAAGTTCGCATATCACTTAAATCAGCTTGCCACAGTTCATTAATATTTGATAGAATGTACCTATTACGCGGGAATTTTTTTCGAATGGGTTTATGTAATGTGTATGTTTCTTGTGATTTTAACCATTCCTTTACTTGCTTTTTATTCATTTTACCCTTCATGGCTTTTGATAATTTATCAATACTACCAAAACCAGCGGGATTAGATGGATCATAATAAATCCTGTTAATTTCTTCTAGTACGGAGTCCATTTTTCCCACTCAAGTCCTTTACGTATTTTAGTTGTAGACTTTTTATCTCTACTGCACGGTGTAGAAAACTCTTGAACTTCAATCTCAGAGGGTTTGTTCAGATCTTTTGCTTGAAGTTGGTTAATAAACTCACATCTCCTTGGATTTCCAATATAAGTAAGTGGTACTTTAATATCTTTTAATGCTTCAGCAAATCTAACCCACCCTACCGGATCACTTCTTTTTAGGGGTCTTAGTGAATCATTTATTAAATCAACAATATTACTTCCAGGAATTTTTTCACTATCAATTATGACTGTACCTTCGTCATCCCAATGTATTTTACTTTTACTTGTTTCAACTAAGTTTAATAATAACTGCCCTTTTTTATGATAAGTTTTTGGTATTATACTGAGTATTTGAGCTGGTGTGTAAAGTGGATTTTCATCATTTTCTTTACTTTTAATGGATCGATTCTCCTCCAACAAAGATTCAATATCAACTGAAGTTTTTAGATCTCTATCTTTATTTTTAAAACCAATTTTTGACTCATTTGAATCTTCATTAGATGTATCAGAATAAATTGGTAATTTGAGTGGTTGACGATCCTCTTCGGTAAAATGAAGGTATCTTTGCAGTGTTTGTAAATATAATATCCATTTCTTTCGGTCTTCCGTCTTACTATTCATAATATTTTGCATTTCAATATCTAATCGAGATAAATTACTATTAACCTTATTTTCTTGTTTTAATTTTTCAATCAATCCAGGTTCGATAAGTATCATTTTCTTTGCATTTTCCATGTTAACTGGCTAGACCACTCACTAATCCACTCAATATTGCACCTAATATTGTTGGTAAGAAAGCCCCTCCTTTTTGTATAATTATATTTTTTCTTAGTTTATGTTTACACTTACGTACTAGTTTACGGAGTATGTTTTTATGTTTATTCAATTTTTGTTTATCCTGATCTTTAAGAGGTACTTTTCCTTGTAAAACGTTATGAATACACTCACAAATACAGTTAATTTCTTCTTCATCACACGTTTTAAGTAATGCTCTTTGATATTTTGGTTTAAGCGTATGCAAAGCGGTTAGCAAATGTTTATACGTTGTGAGTCGACGATGCATCATTTAGCAATGATTTCAATTGTTTGATTCTTGGTGTATTTAAACTCTTTTGTGTGGACGTAGACTGTACAGAAACCATTAAATGGAAAGACATTTGTCTTGATACGACAAAAATCATTGGTATTCTGTTTTAAATCTACCATTAAATATCCATGCGCCTCTAGAGTTGCATCCCTATAGGCATTTTCAATGAATTTTGGGTTATCTGGTGATACTTGTCTTGCTAAATATCTTATTTGAGTTTTATCTCGAGGGTTTTTAAAATATATTATATAACTTGAGTTTAAAGATATGTCTCTTTGTCCTTTACCCTGATGAAATAAATTTTGTGTTAGATAAAATACACTAAGATTCCTGTGATGACTACCTTTTGTAAATATATCCACAATTCTTCCATCGGACTCTCTCATTAGATCATCAATAATAACAAGATGTGGGTTTTCACCATCAAACATATTAAGATTTGGAATTCCTTGATGATAGTTAACATTTGGTAAATTATATAATGGTTGCATTTCATCAAAGCACCATGTGATTTGATTAAAATCACAATTACATATTTCTGTAACTGATTTTATGAAATTTGTTACAAAATTTGACTTCCCACACCCACTTGGTCCTGCCACAATAGCAGTGAACGGATGGATAAAGTGAAACATAACACACGTCTAAAGTTCAAAGGGGTGAAATAAAAAATGAAAGTGTTGGTGTAAACAATTAATATATATTCCAAAAATTATATAAAACAAAATTATCTGTATACTATTTCTAACACAATTAGTACATCATAATTTTACAATTAACTCAACCTCAAATAAATAGAAACAACAATTAGTACATCATAATTTTACAATTAACTCAACCTCAAATAAATAGAAACAACAATTAACTTAAATTATTTACAATAAAACAATGATTAAATATGTAATAAACTACGTCATATTATAGTATTATCATAATTTTACAATCAATATAAATTTTTCTTAAACGCAGACATAAAAGTAAAAACTATTAACACTTAACGCAGTTTATAATGACCCCAAGCTAATGTTTCAATATTATTATCTAAAATATGTCTCTTTGTGTCATTATATGATAAACCTATCTTATTTAATTTTTGTGTGAAAATTGTGTGTTTAATTGATTTAAATCTAAGCATACTATAATATTGCACTTTTTTATTAAATAGAGAAGACTTATAACTATTCATTGTCATCTTTTAAGTGATACATTTATTTACCCCTTTTGCCTTGGCTATAGTCTTATTCTCTAAGTTAAAAGCGTACATTTTGGATCGTAAACCCACAAATTCTTTCATGATTTTACCATTATTTTCATCTTTAAAAAAACCTAATTTCTTTTTATTTAATTTTGGATATTCAAAAATATTATTTGTATCATAATCTGAGGTATCAAAGTATGATGAAAGGTCAGGTTTTATATCAGTGTAAAAATCATTTGTAAATATATGATATATTAAACTATCCGTATCTGTATACAATAATTTGATTTTACTAAACTTTTTAATCATATAGTTATAATGAAAATCATACATTAATGTTTTTGAAATATCTAAAATGCAAAACCCTAAATAAATTGGTTTGTTATATATTAACTTCGTTTTTCGCAACTGAACCGCAACTAGGTTTTCCGAAAATATTGAAAGGCTATGAAATTGTGGTTTAGCGATTAGATCTTGAGCACCTAAAGCTTTACCCTGGTTCTCCCAGTGCGTAACTAATTTTATGTTAACCCTTTTTTCAATATTCTCCATAGTCTTACCGAAGACTGAATTATTCATTAATTTATAAAAATCTTTTTCGAAATCTGATTTTGCTAAAGTTCTTAATTTTGTGTTTAGATCTATGTACATCTTCAACCAGGGAGACTGTTTAAATTTTAAAACTCTATGAATTTTAGTTAATTTAACCCCCATTTCTATGCACTGCTTTAAATTTCTGTAATGAATTACATATTTATCTTTATTATTTAAATTTGGGACTAGTTTATTCTCATTAATATTGCCTACACAAATGTTTTCTGGACATAAAGGAAAGTCCGAATGTAAATCATGAAGTTCATCTGGATATTCCAAATCAACTTCTAAAATAAAACCGAAGTCTGATGTCTTAGACACATTAAATTCTGTATTTGGATTTACCCATTCGAATCCACCAGTAGGAAGATATTGAGACATAGCCCAACCATATAAATTGTTGGCATCAAAATATGTGATATATGAATTTGGTTTCCCTGTATCATAATCCTCCATGTATTTGTTATTAGCTCTAGCATAACGATTACTACATTGAGATACACCACCTCTGATACCTGATCTAATAAATGCAATTTTCTCATAATCTGTTAAAAGTTCTAATTCTATTTTTGTATATTTTAACATTGCATCCCAACTTAAACCGGGTGCTGTGTAATAATGGACAGGGTCTAAATCATATGTATTAATACATAACTTTCTAAAGTTTTCAAATACATCGGATAAAAGTAAAACGTCTGTTTTTAAATATAGGTTTGAATAATCTAGCATATTACAACACCCAAAATGTTCCCAAACATCTTTAGCATGATTGTAATCATCATTTGAAATATGTGAATCTGTGAGTGAACTATAAAAACATTTTTGTTCAGGGAGCGATGTTAGACTTAAACTATCATAATTAGTCATAAGTTCATATGGATAAACACCTTTCCGTTTTAAACGAAAGAAATCTTCATCATTAGGGTAATTTCTACGTAATTCTTGAAATTGATCATTACTGAGATTTTTGGCCAATTCTTCTAATTTACACGATAAAAACTTAAATGAATCTAAGAATCTCAATATAATTTGGTGGTTATTCACTTTTAATTTTTTGGAAAAGGATATATATTTTTCTTTATTTTGAGGGATAACTTCGACTTCACCATCACAAAAGTTTAACGCGTGAACAATAAAATGAGCATCATAGTGACTAAGGTTGTGTAAAAATATTGGTATATAACTAGGTGTTCTGATCTTCGAACAACATGATTCATGAGCAACACCTATAAAACTACCAGTGTACCAATCAAAATCATAAAAATGTTTTGCCAACTCAGTTTCACAAATATGACAAATGGTTGCATTTGAAATTTGGTTTTTGTCTTCATTTGTTAGCGGAAGTGGTGGATATTTTTGAAGTCTATTTATTTCTTTTAGATTGTTAGATAAACTTTCCATAAACACTTGTGCACAGTTGGGTCCGCAATATGTTACATATTTTGATAATTTATCATCATATGAACATTTTATATAATATCCAAAACTATGTACTTCATGTTTCTGAATATTATGAGTGAAAGGTTTGGAAGGATCGTTAGAACATGATTCTATTGGTTTTAAAAATGCTTCAAAATCAGCATAAACTACGAATGGTATCTTTAACTTTTTTTCATAACTATGAAATTTAATTTTATCATTTGAAATAGGTTGACCAAACCAATTCTTTTTTTTTTAAAGTTTCACTGTTAGGTAATACTGTACAAATGTGAGCACAATCGTATTGTTCATGGTTATTTAACCTTTCCTGAGATGGAAAACGAAGTAGACATGCTTCACAAATGTACATGATGTGACCGTCTTTTGAAATTTGTTTACTAACTAACCGCGATAAATTTTTTATATAGCAATAATGATTTTTTGTATCCTTGGAAAAAAATAATAAATTGATATGTCTATCTTTACGACACTTTGTTAAAAATAATGGACCTACTATAGAATTACATCGTTTTTCTTTATTATATTCTAACCCAAAAACATTAATACTAATATCATTTAATTTCTCTACTTTTGCTATGTCAGAAATTTTAACCGGAAAGGAAATACCATCAAATTTAAGTTTATTTGCATGTTTAACGTACGATGATACCCGATCGGTGTGTTTGTTTACAGGATATAACGCCGAGAGTAACGCCCATTTAAAACAAAAATAATCCTTGTTTTTTACATTTATAACAGCCTTTTTTAATTTTATGTCACGAGGAAGATCTATGTATGAAGTACCGCGTAGGGGGTTAAATTTATTAACATTCATGTCTATAGATTTTATGTTTTTTAGACTCCATCCACTATCTTTTTTTTCGAAAGCACTAATTTTAGTAGTAATTGTATCATTTAAAGATGAAAGAAAAATATTTAAGTCATCTCCTTGACAAATAATATAGTTAAGCGTTTGAAAATCGAACGTATCATGAATATCTTTAGTTTGTTGAACAAAATCAGCATGCAATATGAAGTTTACCTTAAAAATTATGTGTTGATGAATACACTCTTGTAATAAAAATAAAATATCATCTTTAATAGAATTTAAAAATAGTTCAGGAGTTTCAAAATTTACCCATGTCGAACGATCTACTCTACTCTTGATTTTATAAGTTAAAATCCTATTTCCAAAAGCAGATTCAATAACACTAACGTTTGATAAAGAATTATGTGAATTTAAAAGATTATTTTTATGAACATTACTTTTAAAATGATTAGCTAAATACCGTTTCTTGATAAATATATGGCACGTTGGACATTCCACTTGATCATCGTTACTGATACTGTTCCCTGCAGAGGTATGCGCTTCTGCTTCCGTTGTTGGTTTTTTGATGATCTTGGATTCTTTGCTACACGTTCGCTTCGTTCCTCTTCCAAGTTGTAGTGGTTGACTGCTAAAATGTTTAAATTTATTAAAAACTGTATAAGACAATATGTAAATTATGATCGAAATGAATGTTTAATGTGTGAATGTTTTCGAACTTAAACTGTGTTTCAACCATCGCACAGTGATGATACAACTCATCATCGTATGACGAATCGAACAGTTGACCCCTCTCCATTTCTTCACAAACTTTAGACAACTCCTGATTTAATTCGCTATTGAATAGTTCCGTATTCTCTTCCATGATTGTGGAGAAAAAAGCACTGGTGCACACTTCACTGAAGTTTTCCCTTCCTCTTTTTTATTTTTGATTCAGCTTCAAAAAAATGATCAATCGATTGCGATTTTCTTTTTCCACCATCGCATGTGTTATTATTAATGACGAGGTCATCACTCTCTTCTTGAGGGGAGAGTGGCGAGTAGTAATACTGTTTATAGGTATCTTCATCGAAGCTCAATGATTTCTGCAACAACACAGTTATCATGTTAATATCAATTTGTTAACACTTAATCATAAAAGTTAAAAAAGTTAAAGTTACAGCCTATTAAAGTCCACTGCTGAACATAGGCCTCCTCTCATTTCTGAGAGGGTTTTAGAGCAAGGAAATGTCCGCCGCGCTCCCTCAATGTGTGTTGGCAAACTTCACATGCCTTCGAAATTTTCTCAGACATGCAGGTTTCCTCACGATGTTTTCCTTCACCACCAAGCACGTGGTAATAAGCACTTAAAATTGCTATTAACAATTTAATTGGTGCTGGGGGGGATCGAACCCGGGTCGCGTACTGTGAAATTTACAGCTAGCGCTAACCATTTGAGTTACCACGGCTTAATCATATACATACACAATATTTAAATAAAATAATACACACACATGAAAATAACAGAAAAAAAGTAATTTAGTCAATAGAATAAACACTTACATCCATAGCCTTTGGTGTATTGAAGTAACACAAATGTACTATTGATAGATCCACTGTAGCCAAACGACCGTACACTAACTCGACGACTGCGTTTGTTGGTCTTATATACCACCAGTACGTAAAAATTCTAATCTAAAGTATTTCCGTAATGAGTTGATAATTACTTTATGCGTCAACCAGTTTATCTCACATTTCCGTTGCCTATCTCAACATTTCTTCGTATTGTGTTTTGTTTGGTGATCAATGACTCAAGTACGATTTGTATAACACAAAAATGCAATTTAATATTTAGAAACATATCAGTTTATCTCACATTTCCGTTGCCTATCTCAACATTTCTTCGTATTGTGTTTTGTTTGGTGATCAATGACTCAAGTACGATTTGTATATCACAAAAATGCAATTTAATATGTAGAAATCACTATAATTGACCATTCCTATGTTATTCATTGAGTAGCTAGGTACTGTAATAATCTACTAATAGCAGTAATATCATGGATACACTAGATGTACAACAACATCTGAAAAAGATTCACCCCAGTCTAGAAAATAATGTTTATGCAGCTAATAGACTGCCTATGTATACCCACGTACGATACAGATGATAAACCAGGGTCACATTGGGTAGCTTTATATATCGATACGAATGACGTCGGTCAATATTTTGATTCATATGGACGATCACCTGTACGATATCATCTAGAGTTTTTAAAAAGGAATTGTAAAAGATGGAACTGGAATGTTGATAGGATTCAGAATGAGTGGACTTCAGTTTGTGGCGAATATTGCTTAATGTATTTGCTATATAAGTTTCAAGGATGTTCAATACATAGTTTTACGAGTATATTTACAAGGAACACATTGTACAACGATATTTTAGTGGATGAGATGTTTCGCTCCTATTTTATAGATAATAATTAATAAGATTTTGTATTTTATAAATAAAAATTGTAACAAAATTATGTAATGTGTTTTATTGATGATTCAGATTAGCGTTGTATAAACAAAGAATTATAATAAACAATAGCACTGATATAGTCGACGCACACGCTGCAATGAAGGGATTAATGAACAATAGAACAATAGAAATAGGAACAATGGGACGCTAATGACGGTGGAGGCCCTTACCGGATATCAATTAGATATTAGCTAATTGATCTACACATCTCCGGAACCGTGCATTCTACACAAAACCGCGGACCGCGGATTCGTGATCAGAGCATGCCAAAACCTTTTTTTTTTTTTTTTAGGATCGGGCGTCGACGAACGTCGTTGAACCACGTCTGACTCAGGTGGTCTAGAAGTGGTACAACTACACTACTGTTTTCACCTGCTACCGTTTCAATATATATATATATATATATATATATATATATATATATATATATATATATATAAATCCTAGGGTAACGTTAGGACACCTGCAACCAACTTCATATATTAAGAAAGCTACAGATGTGTTGTTTTGCAATATAGGGCTTCATTGCGACTAACCACCTGGTGGAGTTGTGGTTAGGTTGGAGGTTAAACACTGGCTTATAATAAGTAAAAAAAAAAAACAATACCTCATAGCCTGTTTTTATACTGGGTCTCTTCAGCCTTCAGACCAGATGACAGTCAGACGATTACTAGACAGAAAAGAAGTTCAAATTAATAGACATCTTGACAGATAATTTAAAATTAAAAATTTTGTACTGCCGACTTCAATGCATGTTATTAAGAATAACTCAAATAAATCAAAAACTATTAGTCTGACCTTGATCGAATTCATATGGTACTACACGAGAAGTATCAGCTTTTAAATAAAAAACGAATTATCGAAATCGGTTTACCCAGTAAAAAGTTATGAGGTAACACACATCAAAAAACATACAGTCGAATTGAGTACCGTCTCCTTTTTGGAAATCGGCAGAAAAGGACATTCGTGAACTTTTAACCCAATGCCTATAGACCCACGACTTGTATTGCCTAACTGCCTTTACTTTATGTATATTAGTTTTTTTTGTATAGAAAAAGGGTGACAAACGAACACACAGTCCACCTGATGGTAAGTGGTTTCTGTGGCCCATAGACATGTAGATGTAGATTTTCGTTTGCGAATTAAAATGCAGATGCGTTGTCAGCCGTGAGGACTAAGATATAACGTCTCTTTTCCAGTAAAATAGGTCTGCGATTCTCTACACTCACCACACGACACACAGCAGTGTTAAGCTGTTATTTTATGCTGGTATACTTTGAGAGCGTGGTCCTTCCCTGGTCGAGCCGACCCACTCGTGCTACAACTATACTATTATTATAGCTGCGGCCCTGTTCAAAATATACTAATGTATAACCATGTAAGTTAAGGTAAGGTGTAAGAATATCCACTACCCAATATTATCCCGTGGGTGTCGTAAGAGGCGACAGAGGGAAACAAATCAGGAGATGTGCAGCAACGTCTTCTTGATAACGTCTAAAAATAAAAAAACTGCGTGAGTGTCGTAGAACACTCGGTTGGAACGAAGTTCCTTTCGTAGCATATTATTATTGATAAACGTATTATGAATTACTAGCGTCTATTAAAATGAAGTATCATTTAAAATAATATTTCTTTGAGAGGATATTATTCCATCTCACTCGCACTATAGAAAGGTCGTGAGCGAAAAATCTTACACTTTTTCTCGTCCCCATCCGTCAAATTCGTATCGTGCGATAAGGAACTTCGTTCCAAAACTACGGTTTCGAACCCGTTGGCCAAGCGTGGAAACTATGGCAAATATCCCCCCTTTGAGGCAATCTATGGTGAAGGCCTATCTTCATCAGTAAACTTTAGTAAGCTGTAACGATAAGGGTAAATTATTAACATATTCCCGCTGAATATACTACTAGCAAGTGACAAAACTGTAGACAACAAATAGCGAATATTTAAAATTTTCAACGAATTTTATTCATTGAATACGATATTTTACAATAACGACGTGGCGCCCGCCACGTCAAATGCATTTCGGTCGCAAACATGGTGCTCTAACCGACTTTATTTGTGATGTCAATTGGAACGCATCCAGACATAAACTCAATATGGCCGTAAATCGTTTATGCGGGCGTTTGTGTGTTAAGTTTCACACATAAAAAGGTATTAGGTACATTATTACTTTTTAAAATATGAAAAAGTTTAATTTGAAGTTTTGATTTTTTTAATAGAATTAGGGTGACAAACGATCACACAGTCCACCTAATGGTAAGTGGTTGCTGTGGCCCATAGACATCTACATCTATCCTCGATTATGAATCAAAATGCAGATGCGTTGTCACTCGTGAGGAATGGAATGCCTCGTTTCAAGTAAAAAGGGAATCCGGTTCTCTACACTCACCATACGAAACACAGCAGCGTTAAGCTGCTATTTTACGCTGGTATTCTGTGAGAACGTGGTCCTACATACCCTGGTCGAGCCGACCAATTCGTTCTGCAACCACAATAGCTGCAGCATGGTTTCTCCACGTCAAAATACTATATAATAACATAATATATAGTGTATTAGTGTATTAGAATTTTTAACCGTAATAATTTATTTTTTAACCGTTACCGTTACGGCCTATCAAAAGTCCACTGAACAGGCCTCCCCCACAGATCGCTTCATACTTGCCATAGCTGTCGCACTTGGCAGGCTGGTTGGCAACTGCAGCATTTTTTTAAGTTATTATTCGGAAGACACTACTACCCATCTCCTAGGTTTGTTTCCCTATATCGCCTCTTTCGACACCCACGTGGCGATATGGGGTAGTGTACATTCTCACACGGCCACTACATGGCCACGTCTTAACACCATACTTCAGAAGTTATTATCTGGAAATTATTTTGTTCTTTTTAGTTAGTTGAAGTCAGTTTTTACTTTTTATGAAAATATTGAAGTACTGACCCTTTTAAGTGGACAATTTTTTTTATAACATAAGGGTGATAAACGAGCACACAGTCCAGCTGATGGTAAGTGGATGCTGTGGGCTATAGACATCTACATTTATCCTCGAGTAAGTATCAAAATACAGATCCGTTGTCACCTGTGAGGACTAAGATGGAATGCCTCGTATCCAGTAAAAAAGTTCTCCGGTTCTCTACACTCACCGTACGAAACACAGCAGTGTGAAGCTGCTATTTTACGCTATTCTATACGCTTTCAAGCTACTGAACTGGAAAGGTTACGATATAAATATTAATGGCGAGTGCATTACGCACCCTTGTTTTGCCGAAGATATAGCCATTACGGCAGAAATGTGGAGACCTCATCACTATGCTTAATGACTTCAATAGTGTCTATACGGATAGGTCTTAAGATGAACATAGACAAAAGAAAGTCATGTGTAACGGGCATGTCACATCTACACCGACGGATGTTGGGAACAATACGCTCAGATTTGTAGATAAGTAAACATACTTATCTTCAAGACACATTACACCTAAGACAAATTATCCGACAAGATAAGTCCTCGTCAATGGACGGATTCAACTTTTCGTCACGTATTCTCAAAACCTCAAAAGAGTGTAAAACCAAAGTGTTTTACCAGATATAACATATGACGTGTGAGAGAGCTATGTCCCGATACGGACGCGGAGAAACTCTAAACTCCATCTAAAACGTTAATGTATTTAGGTGGTTCAGGACCGGGTTTTGTGGCGTTCCTTGGGGGAGGCTTGTCGTCAGCCGTGGACACGCAAAGGGTTGTAAATATAACGAATGATAATATAGGTAGAGCATTAATATTATTTTTATATTTGCTTAACTTTTATAAGAAGGACACTGATTTATGACCGATAATAAATCTAAAACACAAGAGCAGGGAAATCACAGTTTCTTCTATTCTTGACGGGAAAATCTGTTCTTCTTTTTCTTGCTTTAGAGTAGACTATTTAAGTACTTATTTTAGAAATAAGGATGGCACACCAGCACGCATTCTACCTAATAGCAAGTGGATACTGTGACTCATGGAAACATACATATATCATCGACTAACAATCAATATGCAAATGTCTCATTGACCCCTTGAGAACTAAGTTGAGGACTGGATAGTTTTCCAGTCCGTCGACCGTCAGAAACCTAAGCCTAAGTATATTTAATCTGATAGAAGTTCTCCCCCCCCCCCCCCAACCTTATAAAGGTGACGTACATAAATAAAAGCACTTCAACCCCACCTGAGATGGTACTAAAAGCCGTGTAAATGCCTTCTTAATTAAGATTAATGGCGAACGTTAGCGCTCGCTAAGTTTTCCACCGCCAAAGTTTTTAGACGCCTCTAATATCGTAAATTATTTTAAAATATGTGCATGCTAAGTCAGTTAATTTATTTCTATTTATTTAATAATTGTAAATAATATTATATAGTAGAACATTTTTTTTATATTAGAATTTTCTACTTCTGAAAATGAGATCCTTTTTACTGAAAATGAACCATTCCATCTTAGGCCTCAGGGTTAACAACGCATCTGAATTTTGATTATTAATGGAGGATAGAAGTGAATGTCTATGGCTCACTTACCAGTTGGTAAGTGAGCCATAAAATAGCAGCTCATTGCTGCTGTGTTTCGTATGGTGAGTGTAGAGAACCGGAGACCCTTTTTACTAGAAACGCGGCATTCCATCTTACTTCTGAGGGGTGACAAAGCATCTGCATTTTCATTCGTAATCGAGAATAGATGGAAATGTCTATGGGCCACAGCAACCACTTACAATCAGGTGGACTGTGTGCTCGTTTGTCACCATATCCTATAAAAAAATAAAAAAAAGGTTCTCGAGTGGCAGTCTCGTAGTGGTAAGCGCAGAGTTAAGCAACCCCTCACTAGATGGAGTAACGAACTCATAAAACACAAGACATTCGATGCCTCCACACAACCTAGAACAACCGTATATAGACACAGTCACATCAAATAGCTAAACAAGTTTACGTATAATTTTTTAGTATACCACATTTTTAAAACTGACTAAAAGGTATAAAATTCTTTGGTTCCTTTTTTTTCATATTCTTACGTCGTCACCCGGTTCGGAGCTTTATTCGAAATCTTAAGTCTAGCTCATTGGGAAGTTAGTATAATAACAATTACTAAATTCAACCCAAACAGACATACTCGAAAGAGAAACAATAAGAACATGGTAAAATAGACAACTTTCTCACAGAAACAGAAAAATTCAGTATCATTGTAATACGGATTATCAATACTAAATATAATACTACAATAGTAGTGTTATATTTTTTTTATTTTATTTTACTATTATTTAATGAGCCGTGGTAGCTCAGATGGTTAGCGCTCGCTGTAATCTTCACAGTGCTCGAGCAACCCGGGTTCGATTCCCGCCGGCACCAATGAAATTGTTAATTGCAATTTTAAGTGCTGATTTACCACGTGCTCGGCGGTGAAGGAAAACATCGTGAGGAAACATGCATGTCTGAGAAATAAGAAAAAAAATTATTTCGAAGACATGTGAAGTTCGCCAACACGCATTGGGGCAGCGCGGCGGACATTCCTTTGCCCTAAAACTCTCTCAGAAATGAGAGGAGGCCTGTGCCCAGCAGTGGGACGTAAATAGGCTGCAACTTTACTTTTTATTTAATTATATTATTTAGTATACTATGATCGCAGAATACTGAGCAAAAGAATGAATGATCAAAAACAATAATCCAAAAAGAAAATTCAGTCTTAGCTATTACCACTGGTTTAAAAAATACCTCTGTCCTGGGAAGAACCTACACAACCGAGCGGGACATTTTGGAACGAAGTTCTTTCTCGGACGGTACGAATTTGGCGGATAGGCGACAAAAAGTGTAAGATTTTCCGTCACGACCCCTTCTGACGAAGTAGTGTAGACGGCCTTAGCGGCTATAAGGAAGCGAGATGGAATAAAGCCCATCCCTTGCACTTTTCTTGTCTTGCCATGAAAGAAATATACTAATATTCATATTTATAAATACGCTAGTAATTCATTTATTTGTATTTGTTCAACTATAATATAATACTTTTATCAATAATAATATATGTACTACGAAAGGAGCTTCGTTCCAACCGAGCGTTCACTCACTTATGTTTTTTTTAATTATTAATTTACAATATTATATTTGGGGGAGTCAATAATGTAACGTAATGTTGAAACTAATAAAAATATAACCATAATTTCATACCTAACGAATCGTACACTACCAAGTGAATCCTAACTGAATTTATCTTTCTTCAATCTTTCAAATGTCTAGTCCAAGCATTTTTGTATTAAATCTATGTAAAACTTGTGCCGTGTTTGGATCAAAGTGTTCCATTTGACCCGGCAAACACTGTCTACCGGGACGCCAAGTTTGCGCACAAAATGCATTGTCATACGACGGGCGTTGACATTTAAAAAATTGCGTTCTGTGTCAACAGAATTGTTCAATTTTATGAACAAAAACGTTATTAAAATTTTCAATATTTCTGGAATCAACATTTAAAAAAGACAAAAGGTTCCCTTATATCTTTTTTTTATAGGATAGGGTGACAAACGAGCACACAGTCTACCTGATGGTAAGTGGTTGCTGTGGCCCATAGACATCTACATCTATCCTCGTTTGCGAATCAATATGCAGATGCGTTGTCACCCGTAAGGACTAAGATGGAATGCCTCTTTTCCAGTTAAGAGGGTCTCCGGTTCTCTACATTCACCAGACGAATAACAGCAGCGTTAATCTGCTATTTTACGCTGGTATTCTGTGAGAGCGTGGTCCTTCCCCGGTCGGGCCGACCCATTCGTGCTACAACTATACTACTAATATAGCTGCAGCATGGCTCTACCACGTATAGCATGGCTCTACTACGTATAATGCATGGCTCTACCACGTATTTGTTCATAATTAATTATATTGTCACGTAGGCATCGTGAAAAATCCGTAATTTGCAAAAAAGAGTTTCGAACTGAACTGCTTCCAGGCAATTACTGTAATTGAGTTTATGAATTTAATTAATAGTTAAGGGAGGCCGCATGGAACATTAGTCATACTTGTACACCCCCTCGAGGATCGATAATAACTATTACTCTAAAAGCTACTATCACTATATAGTTACTTCATAGAGCAGCGAGCTATTCGGAACACGTTTAACCAGAAAAAATATGCGTGGAGATAGAAAAAAATGTAAAGAATTTGATACGTAGCTAGCGTATCTATGGATATCCCATAAACAGTCATATTCTTTTATTTTTTATTAATTCCACATAAAAATGGACCCTTTATTTTCCGAACAAACATAGGACTTCCAGCAAAAAGTAACATTTATTTTCAAAAAAAAAACGTATTTGTTTGTGGTTTTTCCTAAACCACCTCGTCCGTCATTCCTTGATGAATAATTCGGCATATTACACCTTACAACTTTTTACCAACATACGAGTACAATCAACTATTGCATTCACTCACACATTCACATTAATGTTTGTTAGTCGGCACGTTATACACAAGAGATAATACACAATAAAATCTCAGTAACTGTTTCTTGTTGTGATTACAGTTATGAAAGAACCCGGTTCGCGCAGAATAAAAATAAGTCCTTTATCCCATAACCAGAAAATTTTAGACCGAATAAACTACCGATAAAATTGCAGAACTTTAAAAACTCCCTCATAACAATTCGTTTGATGTTGCGAACACGAAGAAAATAACACAATGAAAGTGTACCAGCGCAATAAACACGTTCAACAAAGGCGGAAAATTTTCGCATTGTATTTTCAGCTTCTCGCAAAGGCAAGCGAGAACTAACGACACGTTGTTTCTAAATATAATGAGAGTAAAAACTCAACGTGAATTATTATGCATGCTACAGTTTTTGGGGCTACAAACCCTGCTAGTTAAAACTCGCTAAATTTTACGTCTAAAATTCTAGCATTGACTATTGTAATGAACTTGTGATTTCTTCTTGTTGTATCGGTCCTTTCTTAAGCACCTTGCAAAGAAGGAGAAGTATCTTATTTATTCTATTAATATATTTAAGAATCTTTAATGATTATTTTTTATTAATTATATATATTCTGGTTTACTCGAACTTCGTTACCTCTTTTTCTCATTATTAGGTTACCTTTGCTGCACTACCTCCCATATGTTTATCTCTGATTAGGCTAATGGTTGACTGGGAAAGAATACCTTAAGGCATTAAGTCCGCTATATGTACGATTTTTCTTTTGTGCATAAAATTTGAAATAAATAAATAAAATTATGTTGAAGAAGCTATACTTTTGGGTTGGTCCCACATAAATTTTATCTATAGAGTGCAAAAATAGGGAATGAATATTTTAATGAAACTATATATTTCGACGATATTCTAGCTGTTGTTATCTTGAACTTATTATTTTCTTGGTCCTTAAAAAAATAAACGTTAAGAAACGTATAAAGTGATTTCAAAACTAACAGGAATAACATAATTTCCACATTATATTTTCTGAAGTCAGGGCTTTAATATTTCAATACTCTATGACGTAGCACCAACTTCAGAAGCTATTATGTATAGGGAAATTATTTTATACCTTTTATTTTTCCACCGACTTCAAAAAGGAGGAGGTACACAATTCAACCGTATGTTTTTTTATGTGTGTTACCTCATAACTTTGTTCTACATGAATCGATTTCGATGATTCTTTTTTTATTTGAAAGCCGGTGCTTTTCATGTGGTCGCATATAAATTTGATCGAGGTT
The DNA here is from genome assembly GCA_963668995.1 of Parnassius mnemosyne. NCBI lineage: Eukaryota > Metazoa > Arthropoda > Insecta > Lepidoptera > Papilionidae > Parnassius > Parnassius mnemosyne. The sequence goes on from CAVLGL010000084.1 coordinate 32,203,950, forward strand.
TGACTAATAGTTTTGAGTAATCCTTAATAATATATATTGAAGTCGGTTATACAAAATTTTTAATTTTAAATGATTGACCTTGGTTTTTACTTCAACAATTTTCGTTGTAAAGATTTTGGCCATACTCATCATACCACGGCTTGGTAAAAGCAAAGACAAAATCTTCACATAAAAAACGCAGCTTCTGATCATCAATGGGATTTTTATTTCAATAATACTGAATACATACGTACAGCTATTACATACATATGTACATACGTACTGATATTTGTGATGACAACGTAAGATAAGTGCATCATCCTATTACGTCCCGTAGATGACGTAAGAGGTAGAGATGAGATGCGCCGGAAATAAAATGTGCCACCCTATAGATAACACTATACCGTCTCGATTACACCAAACCTCAAACACCAAGACTGCCGACGGGCAGTATTAGCACTTAGGGTTCTCACGTTTGAGTCTGCAATTACACACCAAGAAACAATTAACGCAAATCATCCCTACCTAAATCCTCCCCCCTCCTTTTCTGTTGTTAGAATAGGTCTAGGACATAGGCCTCTTCTTTTGTAGGGTTTAGAATATGAACCAACCAGCCTAAGATATACGAATTCCGATATGCAAAGCTCCTCGAGCTCTTGACTGTACAATAAATAAGACTGGTTGCTTTGCATTTAACTGCAGTTTTTGAGTCTCTAGGGAGGGGGGGGGGTGAGGCAGCATCCTTGTGTATGCTCTGAAATTCATAAACGCACGGCAGGATTACTGTGTAAGCAAGCACAAGTGTATTCTCTGTTCCTTCACTCTTATAGTCCGAAGGGACGGCAATCCGAAACGACACGAATAAGATCAGGCACAAGGCCAACGTAGCATCGAGAAGGCTTACCCGCCAACTTTCTGACTCCAGGCTACTACTCAATAATTGATTATAGCCCGTCGCGAGATTCAAACCCTACAACTACTTATCAGAAGTCGCAATTACGACCACAACCTCTAAAATCTAGCGTCTAGATAAACAAGGCAGTCCATATAACCTTACACAATATAAATTAACAGACTAATTACTAAGAATACTCCGGACATACACATTACATTATCTTAAAATATAATTACCCTTTCCAATTAACAGCTCCCTTTGAATATTAGACCAAGTTCAATCCCAGAAATGTAGATTTCGTATAAATCAAAACTTCCAGAACATGTTTGCGACCGCCGCCAGTGCTATAAATAATAATTTAGCGGTCTTGCGTAAATTTGAGAATTCCGTAGAGCTGGGATGCCAACTAGATTTTCTATTGGGTCATTTGCAAAACCAAGGGTACGCTAGCGAGTCAGACTTAAAATAAATTTTGCAAAGAGAAATGATAAAAACGATCTTTAAGAAAGAAGAAAGAAAGGATATTTAGGAACTTTTTTATACGTGGTAGAGCCATGCTGCAGCTATATTACTTGACCAGGGAGGGACCACGTAGATCGCTCGGAACTAATAAAAACTAATAATAACTCTTTATTTAGGTCAGCCAACTTGAGCGAATAAAAGGTGGACTATTTATGTAAAACATCGCGAGCGGCATCGTCATAATCGGCAATTAAAATAATGCATTACCACACATTTTGAATTTAAAAGATATAAAGTACAGAATTGTACAGTTTGAGATTTTTTATTTAAGGCTTATTCACCATTTGCCTATATTGCCTATTCTGAACCTTCTCTGTAAATTTGGCCGGTTATTGCAAAGTAATTCTGTTAATGTTATGGACCAAATGCACTATTTAACTGTAGCTATCATATATATGCTGATGATATACAAGTGTATATTTCTTTCAAGCCAAATAAGAGTACTGTAGCCATACAAAAATTACATGAAGACTTAAATCGTATAGTCGACTGGTCTGAAGCAAATACATTAGTACTTAATCCTAATAAAACGAAATATATGCTACTTGGTACCAAAAAACAAATAAATAAAGTTTTGGCAAATCGTCCTTTAATTTCAACTAAAAATGTAAATATTGATCGAGTTACTGAGATTAGAAATTTAGGAATATTGATGGATGAGGCACTACACTTCGAAAAACATATAATAAATAACGTTAAAAATTGTTTTTACAGATTAAAAGTGCCATACCTGATAAGGGATGTATTAAAGACGGAAGTCCGTATCAGATAATGTAAGTCCTTGATACTGTCCAAATTCAATTATGCAGATGCAGTAATAGGTCCAAGACTTCTCAACCGTTCAAAGAAACTTATACAGCGCGTACAAAATGCCTGTGCCCGTTTCTGTTTTAAAATAGCTCCTCGTGCACATGTTACACCTTACATTAATAATGCGAAAATGCTTAAAATGGACTACCGCTGGCAGTTGCATTTTGCTACGCTGTTGTTTGGTTGTATCAAATACAGGGCACCGTCTTATCTCTATGAAAAATTGCGCTGGGCTCGAGACAACGTCTTAACAAATGTAGTGACAAGAGCTACGGCGTACGGGTTGCTTCTGCCCCAGCACCGCTCCGCTGCGTTTCGAGGCAGTTTTCGATATGCAGCAACCAAGTGTTGGAACAACTTGCCGCTGCCGTTCCGTAATACGCAATCGATACATAGCTTCCGTCAAAAATATAAATTGTAGTATACATATAAAGTATGTAATTTTATAAATAATTTATGAGCGTATATATGTGTATCTATGTGTGCTTGTTTATATTTATGTATATATATGTACATACATATATGTATGTATATATATATTATGTGTGTATGTTTGAGTATGTATATATTATTTATTAAAATTATGTATTGAAGCGGTGTACTGCAGCTGGTTTGTGTATTTGCTTGTAACTTAAACTTAATTACGTTCCTGGGTGAATTTCAATGCAACCTCTTACAGTATTAAGAATATTTTATAAGAATTATGACAATATTACAAGAAATAAATTTTTGTTATTATATTTGGTTTAACACAACAGAACTGCCCTCTGCACACAAAGAATACATAATCTACGTATATATATATATATATATATATATATATATATTATACTTATTTGTGTATTTTTATTTTAAATATATAAGGGTGCCACTGAAAATCAGGGTTGGGGTGCTTCTGATACATTCCAACATATCCTGAGTGGCTTTCCTTTTTGGAGCAGAGCAGCATTAACGGGTGGATTATCTTTGTAATACACCTTATGCATTACTCCTTATTCTCTAGTTCTTTATTATAATTATTTTTTTCAATATTATTGTTTGCTTTTTTGTTTTTTTTTTTTGTTTAATTTTACCATATCTATAAACAAGGAGTTAATGTCCTGTTTCATGATTTCTATCTATATTTTTTTTTTGTTTGTATGACTACTTAAATGTTATGTGTTTTAGGTAATCCGCTTGAGTGTGCTGCATGTGCCAAATAAAATCTGTTTCTTTCTTTCTGTTTCTTTCTATTTATAATTCCTGTGCAATATAAATAATGACAAGTCGAATCGTGATACGTATTTAAATCAGTATCAAGATTTAAATTTCATTATTTGTCACATTGTCTGGTCATAACCTTTTTTTTTTTACATGGGGAAATGCCTACGCATACCCGCCTCGCGGGGGCAAGGACGGGTTATGTCGGACTCGCACCGACTAAAACCCCATGGTGTTCCATCCTCGTCGCATATTGGCAGGGCCACGGGAACGCTTTCGCACACTTCCGCGGCCCCACCTGCGCTGGCCGCCCCATGGCGGCTCCTCCTCGGGAGAGGACCTTTCCTCCCCCATCTCCCTCTCAGGCAAGGCGCACCAGAACACATGGCGCGCCCTCCTCCTCGGCCTCCAATTTCACATGCGCAACGGACGCCCCCGTGTCCGATGCGCGAAGGCCATGGGGCCAGGAAAAACTAGCACTCAGAAGCACCAGCCTTCCTGACCCCAGCGGCGGATCTGGTCTATGGCTCCGCCGCCAACCAAGATTCGGCTGCGGAGGGTAGGGAGAGCGGCGCCTTGCAATACCGACACTCCTCTCCCCCCGCAGCCCCACCACCACCGCATCAATTGACGGTGCGGCCCCGTCTGAGTCGCGGAGGATAGGGCGAGTGGCGCATCGCCATACCAGCACGCCTCCTCCTCCGCGACTCCACCTCGGCTGCAGCGATAGAGGGAGCGGACACCCCTCTCGCAGCATCCCACCGACACACATCCGAAGTGGGCTTCCCAAGCCCACTCGGAGTGGCCACCTCGGGCCGGCCCTACACCACGGGCCAGCCAAGGGGTTCCTCTTTGTTCACCGTGGTTGACCAAGCCACGGCTACTAAGCCCCCCCGCCACGACAAGGCGGGAACCCGTTCGGGGGGGGTCTGGACATAACCTAACCTAACCTATCTTTTTATTACTCTGCTCAATAATTAACTGAGGTTATTTATAAAGCACGTTCAACTTGTTTCAAAAGTTTTTTATATTGTTTTTATATTAAGGAGTAACATATTATTGGACATTTGTCAAACTGTCTCGACATTATAAATAATGCCCTATTAAGCACTTGGTCTACAACATATATATTTGTTTGTAATCGCATTCTGGAAAATGGCTTTAACGATTTCGATTACATTTACGGGGGCGAAAAATCGTTCTAGCTAGATCTCATTTCTGGAAAAATTCGTTTTCACCGTGTTTTCACGCACTAAGCAACAAGCTTGACTTGGCCGCGCAATATTGGTGATTTATCCAGAAATGATCCTCTCAACAGCATAATAGCTAGAGCATAAAGTCACAGCGCTCTAATTCGAATCCTGCATAGAGGTCAGTGAACACAATTTTAGTTTTATTTTAGTGTGTGTATGTCCAGAATCCAACATAATATGCTGATAACTTCATTACCAATTTTTCCACAGTTAGTGGTCGTTTTTAATATAACTTTCCAGACAACATAAAGATTGTGAGTAAGTATCTATTTACATAATATTCAATCAAACATTTAAAAAATCAAATACAGACTTTTATTCTTGAAATAAAAAATATTTTACTTTCCCAGACTAGTTAGTTAAAATAAACGAGGGAGGCAAATTTAATTAATTGGGTTCCTTTGAACTGATTAATAGTTATACGAGTTTTAGAAAACATATTGGGAGCAAGAATAACAACCAGCGTGGGATTATAGGGACGTGATCGTAGCGGGAAGCGGAGTGTTAGCGATTTATTTATGCTTGCTTAGTAATTTAACAATAGAAGCCGACTTCAAAAGACCAGAATCAATAAAATAATTTCACATTCTGTGTACACGCCCCTAGCTGCCCCAATCAAGGATGACGGGATTAGGGCCCATGAATAATCCCACCGACGAGCAGCAGAGGGACGGGGCCAGAATATGGCCACGTGGAATTTCCTAATTACAATAAACAATATGGGAGGAAGCTAGAAACACATAGTACTTACCATTATCCGAAGCTAACTTCGCACCAATGCTTGGGCAGGCCGTGAGTGTGTGTAATAGTGGATGGCGAGTAGTGAACAGAAGGGTGTGAATGTGTGGGGCCTTGTCAAGCATAGGCGACCAGCAGTGGTCGAGTTCCAGGCTGCTCCAAAATGCTGCACCGCTTCAGACTGCTTCGGCGCCGGACCACTTCTTCGTTCGTCACGATAACAGTCCATTAACTCTATCGTACGATTAACTAACTTACAGAAGCCACTAACTCTCGTTTGTTATAAGGTTAACGCACAAAAAAAATACGGAGTGTCCGGATCAAAGGTCACTACCGTTTCGCGTAGCAACAATTATTTCTAGAATATCAAAGGCCGCACTAGCCAATATTGCCGTGTGCACTTATGCAGATTCTGAGTCATACACAATGAGTCCCTGGGAAGCTCTCCAGCAAAGAATGCGCGTCACAAATCCTAGACCGTATATTTACTGGCCGCGCCTAATTATTCCGAGTTCCCGACAAAAATGACAGCGTGCGGTCCCAAGCACAGCTGGCAGACGACTGCTTTCGCCTTTACGCGTTTTCATCACCCACCGCTCGAGCGACGTCAAAACCGGTATGGCACCGAACCGCGCGCTCTCTAGCGTTAGTTCCTGAAATTAGCGTTTGGCGCGAACAATCCCTCGTCCCAGACATAAGGACCTATGTCCGCGAGCAAACCGGCAAGCGGGACAGGGTCGCGATGGCACGTTGCAAGACCGAATCTACACCAAAACTAGGCCATCTTAGGCACCCCATCAGATCTTGCAACCCTAACCAACGCCTCAAAATTACAGCCCCAACTTGGGCAAGCCGGAGGGTTGAACTGGATGCCCTTCCTGGAAATCGCAGCCCATAAATAAGTCCTATTCCTAGACAGAAGTCCGACGACGTCCTTCAAACACCTATCTGTGCTCCTATGATTAGTTCCGCAATCCGATCGGATCAGGTCTGCAAACAGCGACGCGACACGAAGCGGCCCAGAGTGACCTCCTAAGCTTCAGTGCAGAGAGCACCCCCAAATTCCGCATGAACGTCGTCTGTGGAGAGCCGAACGAACGCACAGATAGTACCTAGTATGAATTTTCAAACAAGTAGGCATAGCCAAGCCATCCACCATATAATCATTTACCAAATGGTGCGACAGCTGATTTCCATCTGATAATCTACAAACTAGCCAGCCTGTTAGACAAGTAGTCCTATGCTCATATTTCAACTAATTTTTCAAAGCATAAATGTCCAACTATAGAATTAATTCAAACAAATTAATCACCGATGCACATACGTCAACTTGCAAATTAAACAAAACAATAGACGCAAGAGACAGCCCTATTTCTCATTTAAATAACTTAGACAGTGCCAACAAAATATAAACCAAAAGAGAATTGGCTTTTATTTACTTCGGCACAAATAGGGTTATCTAATTTCAGCATTCCTTTTCACAAAGCAAAATGATTAAACACTATCACAAAACATATACATAATTTTCCAAATAGCGCGACATTCAATTTCAAATGAATTCAAATTTTCTTTTCAGCAACCAGGCGCAACAATCAAATGCAGTGATTAAATATATTTACAAAACATATTCAGCAGCATTTAAAGGAGTAGATTAAATTCAATTCTTTTAATCACAACCGCTACAAATATGGAAATTTCGCGGAAAACCCAAAAGCATTTTTAATTTTAATTTAAAGAATTTTTAACTAAGTGCTCGACCAAACCAATCTAATACCCCTTGACAACGTGATTCTACGCTCCAGGGGGGCCCTAATCTTCCCACCACCAAGTGGAGGCCAGGCGGCGTGAACCCGAGATCAATAGAGCGCAACCGCTAACAGTCGCCACTCGGGTTGTACGCCTTCACTGAGGCCGTCAGCAACAGAACATTTTGACAAGTGGACTGTTGACGGCTTAAGGCTCAGTGGAGGCGGCCGTGGTAGTAGCTAAGGCGGCAGCTAGCCAGGGCCGCCTCCATCAAATGGGGAACAGTGGTACACCAATCGCGGCCACTCAGCTAACGGGAGTGAGAAGGATCCAGCGGACCGATGAGTGGCCGTGAAGTTCCTCTCCACATGCTGAGGGGGGTGATGACACCCCCGCCCCTGGGGGAATTACCCCCCGACTGATCGGGGGAGGGACCCCTTTCAAACTTAGGGGCCTGGTGGCTGGCCGGCGGGCGCCGAGAATCGCCCGGCAGAGGGCGTGGCTGAGCGCCCCCGCCCGTGGGGTTCGAGAGCCAGGTAGAGCCCCGAGAGGAGACGCCGTTCACACCCAGGCACAAAACTGCATGATGATTGCCCTGGCAATGCAGACAGGGCCGCCGATGCGGACAGTCTCGCTGGAGGTGCCCTTCCAAACATGAGCAGCACCAGCAGCGCTCCTTGGCGATAGTTCGCCTCGCCGGAACCGGCTTACCTAATAATTTCGGGCACCACGTTACCCGGTGATCAGATGCTCGACAATAAGAGCAGGGGGGGTTTACGACGACTGGCCTGGCTGATTCAGCCTCTCACTGGCCACGGCTCGTAAGTCATCAACGGTGTCCGCCGCGTTCTTTATCTGCCGGCACTGCTCCTCCAAAAACCGCAGCAGGTCATAGAAGGGCGGAATATAGGAGGCCTCGTCCCCGCCGTACCTCTCCTCAAAATGGATTCGAAGGTCGAGAGGTGGACGGGACAGCACGATGCGGAGCAACAAAAAAGCCCATTCGCCCACTGGTAAATCCAGCCGCCTCAACGTATTACAGGCCACCAAGACTGGATCCAACAGGTCCGGACGTAGTTTGGCCCGGACACTAAGCAGCGGGAGGCTTAGAAGCTGCTTAACATGTTCGTCCGCAATTCGCCGGACGTTGGCGTATCTTCTGGCTAGGAGGTCCCTAGCACTCTGGTAGGCATCGTCCGACAATCTCAAGTGGCCGACGACGCCCAGGGCCTCCCCCTCCAGTGAGGCCAGGGGGTACGCCATCTTTTGGCTCGGGGTCAAGTCACTCGGGGCGTCCACTAGGCTGTCGAAAAGACTAACGAAGGTCAGCCATTCGGAAAGGACCCCGGAGAACTTTGGCAGGTCCAGAGTTGGGAGTCGTCCCAACAGCTCCGGCTGAAGCTGCTCCCGAGAGGACTCGGGCAGGCCACTAATCCAAGCTTCACGCGCCTCCTCGGCATACCTGCCTTCAGCCTCGATTAACTCGTCCGTGAGCGAAAAGAACTACTCATAGTCCAGGAGTCCAGGACTCCCTTCTCCACATCCGAATCCTCAAGCTCAGCGTAAGCCTCCTCAACTGCGGCCCTTCAAGCATCCACCTGCTCGAACCGCTTCATCAAGTTATGGACCCTATCCGGTCGACCTATCAAAGCATGGGCGCTTGTGACCCAGCGTAACTCAGTCCGCAGGCAACGGATTAGTAGCTTGGGCGATGACATCACTACTAAATACAAATTACGACGCGGCTCGAGCACAAATTACAAAGATAACAAATAAAAAATACAACAAAAAATTAACAGTTAATAAATGCAGTTCCTATCAAATCGCGTTGAATAGAAATTACACAAATACGAATTACTACGTATCAACCAAATACAAGTTAGCACAAAAGAAAAGACACAAATCAAATTAACAAATAACAAATACTAGTGCGATCAAATCAAGTCAAATTCAAATGGCGCAAATACAAATTTCTACTCTTTAGTTCAAATACAAATTACAACACAAACGAAGATGCACATCACGGTCGATCAACAAAAAATGCCTAGCTCGGAAATCGACCCTTCGATAAGTAATCCACTACAACTATCCGACAACGATAATTAACCGATTAGGTAAAAATAACCATCTACTTACATGACGTATACCTCTAGAAAAACTCCCGCTTGCGCAACCTAGGGCGCGGCTTTTCAATCAACCCACTAACCAAAAAAAGGCAAGCAACAAAGGAAAATAATTTTACTATTACGTACAAAAAAATATATTTTTACGTATTACGGACGGGCGTGATTGTAGACACAAAATTAACCCAATCAAACCAACGCTCCCTGCCACCAGATTTGCTTATTTTTATCAAACACTATGGTCGGGATCAACCGGGGAATCGAACCCGGAACCGCGCTCTGCTACCAGTTTGTACACGCCCCTAGCTGCCCCAATCAAGGATGACGGGATTAGGGCCCTTGAGTAATCCCATCGACGAGCAGTAGAGGGACGGGGCCAGAATATGGCCACGTGGATTTTCTTAATTACAATAAACAATATGGGAGGAAGCTAGAAACACATAGTACTTACCATTATCCGAAGCTAACTTCGCACCAAGGCTTGGGCAGGCCGTGAGTGTATGTAATAGTGGATGGCGAGTAGTGAACAGTGGGGTGTGAATGGGGCCTTGTCAAGCATAGGCGACCAGCAGCGGCCGAGTTCCAGGCTGCTCCAAAATGCTGCACCGCTTCAGACTGCTTCGGCGCCGGACCACTTCTTCGTTCGTCACGATGACAGTCCATTAACTCTATCGTACGATTAACTAACTTACAGAAGCCACTAACTCTCGTTTGTTATAAGGTTAACGCACAAAAAAAACACGGAGTGTCCGGATCAAAGGTCACTACCGTTTCACGTAGCAACAGTTATTTCTAGAATATCAAAGGCCGCACTAGCCAATATTGCCGAGTGCACTTATGCAGATTCTGAGTCATACACAATGAGTCCCTGGGAAGCTCTCCAGCAAAGAATGCGCGTCACAAATCCTAGACCGTATATTTACTGGCCGCGCCTAATTATTCCGAGTTCCCGACAAAAATGACAGCGTGCGGTCCCAAGCACAGCTGGCAGACGACTGCTTTCGCCTTTACGCGTTCTCAACATCCACCGCTCGACCGACGTCAAAACCGGTATGGCACCGAGCCGTGCGCCCTCTAGCGTTAGTTCCTGAAATTAGCGTTTGGCGCGAACATTCTGAAGTCGACGCTTACCTGGTAGAGCAATAGTGCAGCTATATTAGTGGAATAGTTTTAGCACGAATGGGTCGGCTCGACTGGGGAAGGACTACGCTCTCACAGAATACCAGCGTAAAATAGCAGCTTAACGCTGCAGTGTTTCGTATGGTGAGTGTAGAAAACCTTTTTTACTGGAAGCGAGACGTTCCATCTTAGTCCTCACGGATGATAACGCATCGCATTTTGTTTCGTAATCGAGGATAGATGTACCACAGCAACCACTTATCATCAGGTGGACTGTGTGCTCGTTTGTCGCCCTTATCCAATATATTTTTTTTTCTTTTACACGTCTTAGCACTAACTTTATAATTATTATCAGTTTGTTCAACAAACATTAAAACTTTGCGATAGATAGAATTTTCGTACAGTATTGTACTATCTTTTTTATAGAATAAGTGTGAGAAACAAACACACAGTCTACCTGATGACAAGTGTATGCTGTGGCCCATATACATCTTCATTAATCCACAATTAAGAATCTAAATGCAGATGTGTTGTTACCCCTGAGAACTGAGATGGAATGCCTTACCAGGTTCTTTACACCCACCATACGAAACACAGCAGTACAAGCTGCTATTTTACGCTGGTATACTGTGAGGGCGTGATCTCACGCCGGTCGAGCCGACCCACGTGTTACAACCATAACATAGCTGCGTGTGAGTTAAATGCGTGACAGACCCACGCTGGCTCTATCGCGTATATAACTGTAGTGAGGAGTTAATAAGTTTAAAAGTAAACCCTATTCAACATTACCTTTCGTTTAAAATTACTTCTAGAAAACTGTGTGTCAAGTTTAAATTGAGAGCTACAGTATATTGAATCTAATATCCAACTACTACTTAGTTAAGAAGTTTTTACGACATCGTCTATACATGATCGAGCAAATCAAAAACTATTTGTGATTCATTTTATTTTGTCGTCTTAACCCCCGATGTAAACATAGGGATGTTATATATTTAACGTGTGTATCTGTGTGTGTTTATGGCATCGTAGTGCCTAAACGGATGAACCGATTTTTATTTAGTTTTCTTTGGTTCAGTGGTGACTTGATCGAGAGTGTTCTTAACAATGATTGAAGAAAATCTATTCAGCCGCTTGAAGATCATCAATTCTGAATGTTTCTGAGTATTTTTTTATTTTTAAGTTATTCGCTGTGGCACTAAGATTGAAGAAAGATATTTCGTGCACATTTGAAAAAGTTTCCTTGCAATAAAAGGAGTATTTTCATGTGTATATTATTACTTCTTATTACGAAATAGTAATAGTGTTAGTCTGTATTTTCTATATATATATACAACGTGTAACAAAAATCCTGTGGTTCCCTTTAAGTTCTTTATCAGAGTCAGTATTCAAACGTAAGTAAATAAATATTTTTTTTCAATAAACATGAACATTAAAAAAATTAATTTTAATTTAAAAAATTTATTTACATACAAGATACAATTGTATGTGGTTTTATTGCCTCTAACTGATACGAGCATCGGTGAATTATATTTTTTTTAATTAAAATAATTTTTTTAATGTTTAATTTTTTGGAAAAGAGTTATTTCTTTACGTTTGAATACTGACTCTGATAACGCACTTAACGGGAACCACAGGGTTTTTGTTACATATTGTATAGAATAGTAGTAGTCTGTACTTTCTGCTCTTTGTAGCCGTCTTTAAAAAAGGAGAAGATTCTGGATTAGTCGTAATATTTTTTTATGTATTTTTAGCTATTATTCTTTGATATATTGTCCGATTTCAATGATTTTTTTCAAAAAGGAGAGGGTACTCAATTCGACTGTATGGTTTTTATGTGTGTTACCTCATAACTTTTTTCTAGATGAACTAATTTCGATGATTCTTTTTAATTTGAAAGCTGGTGCTTCTCGTGTGGTCTCATATAAATTCGATCAAGGTCTGACCAATGGTTTTTGAGTCATCCTTAATAATTTATATTGAAGTAAGTTGTGCAAAATTTTTAATTTTAAACTATTTGTTAGAAAGGAAGACCTCAATATAAATTTGTGCAAGACCTGATCCATAAGAAAATCATCAATTTGCAAAGGCATCTATGACACATGGACAAATAATTCTCTACCACGTTAACCGATTTCGATGATTAAGTATATTCTTTTTACTTATTTGAAGACGCTTATTGCTTTTTTTTTTAAGTTTGTGTCATCGCAAAATTACTTCTACTATACCTACTATTACTATGTTTATTCAATAAATACATAATGTTATAAATAGAAACTGACTCTACAAGTAGGGATACTTTACGGATTAGCACATAACAACTTAAGTAACTAACTTTCTACTTGACACGATTGGTTAATGTTAATTGTAATGTTTCTTCTTACAACAATCATTTCAAATGAGTGTAAATACGATCTTATAAATGTAGGAATTCTGTGTGAGCATATGGTTACCATATCTCAGGATTTGTCCTGAGATTTCAGGATTTTTAGACTCTTCTCAGGATTGCGGCTGGATTTTGCAAATCTCATGAAATCTCAGGATTTTTAGAACTTTCAATATAATACAACTTACATTTTAAAAGATCTCTTAATAAAAAGTTAAACAAACTAAAAATAATCTTCCTTTGGTAATAATTCCACAATTAAAATCAAAACTTATTTATCCAAGTAGGTACTTAAACAGTTTTATCATACTTACTTAATATGTGAAGATACCTTTTTAAGTAAGGTTTTCTTCTCAAACTATAAAACAATCTCAGGATTTTTAAATGGAAATCAGGCCTCTTCGCCGGACTTTTAATTTTTTCATCTGGTAACCCTATGTGAGCATGATGCAACGTTTAGATAATCGCCGAGCACAGACAAGTAGGAACAAGTACGAGCATGTTCTCCACTCGATGTCGGTTTTTTAGCACGATTCAAAGGAATGGTCGTATGTATTCGTATCGGTGTTTACATACTCGTGCTTATTCGCTTGACCCGTGAACTTTGTCGCAGGTGTTTATTATTTTTCTTTTAAAATAATACTAAAATAATTATAAGAAACCTATCTATTGTGATGGATTAGAGTAACGAATCCACTAGTTTTTTTTTTATTGACGGCTCCATGGTGCAGTCGCTTAGCAATGAATTGTTGCACTGGAGGCCGCGGGTACAAATCCCGCACGGAACAAGTATTTGTATTGTCTACAAATAATTGTTCCGGGTCTGGATGTTGATCCTCGTGCAATTTATGTTTGTAAACTGCATCCATGATACAGGAGAAAATCCAAGTGTGGGGTTAACTTTATCCAAGAAAAGAACTTTATCAAGGAGAACCCGTGATATGGGATCCTTTAAATCGGTTTTAAATAAATATTCTTAAATATATATATTTGTGAGTCTATAAATGATAAGTAGATGTGGCGGCGCTGTCGTCGAGCCACAAGCGAAACACATCGAAACCTAAATCGCACCAACAAAGTTCCGAAGTTAAAACAGCATATATAGAATAGCTCCGAACTACCAGTCGGAGCGTTGGCCGCTCCCCGGGCAGAACACCTTGCCCGGCGGGAGATCTCCCCTTTTCTTTCCACCGGCCACATAGACATTGCTCAAAAAATCTTTCTTTTTTTAGCCAATCTAAATTTAGAAGGTATGAACTGGCACAATTCTTACGGAATACAGTCAGTTTTTCATTAATTAAATTTATATATTTCTGTACGTAAGTACTTGATTTTCTTAAAATGCGAACGACGCACGACGTTCCCAACGACGGAAGTAAAATGACAAACACATGCAATTAGGCTAAGAACTCACGGAGACGGAGACATATTTACCTGCGCCCGCACCGGTTGAGGAACTGCTATTTTATTTTAAAACTCACGAGCCTGAAGATGTGCGGATTCCTGGCCGAGTGCGAGAGGCGGTACCGCTCGTAAACATCGTAGGAGATGATGAGAAGTCAGGCGGGCGTAAGATTGCCAGTAAAGGCTACGCCGCCATTCGCCTGCTTCCCTAACATTTTGCGGCTGCAGAGCTCGGGCACCACGTCATGCGGGATTCTACTAGTTGTCCGGCGGTGCAGCGGCAAAAACGTGCTGTAATCATGAATCGGGGCAAGAATTTTAGTATAGTCCAATAATTTATATCATACTAATAATTCATAACAGCCCTTCACAAGTCCACTGCTGAACATAGGCCTCTCCTAAGTATCGCCACAAAGCCCGTTTTCGAGTCCCTGTATCTTACCAGGACGTCACTCCATCTAGTGGTCGGCCGCTACACTTCGGTTACTAGTACTAGGCGAGTGGTAACTCGAGAACCTTTCTTCCGGATCGGTTATCGATATACTATGTTATAGGCCAATTAGTTAATTAGGAAACGCGTCAAGGCAATCGTTCCGCCTGCTTCTTTGTACTGGGGCACTATCTAAAAACCGCAGAGGGTATATGTGCTAAATAATTATTTTTAAGGTGGTGTCTGACTAGCATAACTTTGAAAATCCCTGCTTTAGGCTAAGCTAAAGCTTACGGTTATCTCTTTGTAAAGTACACTTGAAAGGAAATATTATTTCGCTAATTCTAGATGGCGATTAATTTTCGACAAAGTTTGAAACTTTTACTCAATTCCTTTGCTTCTAACAAATGACTACTAATTTCAAGATTTCGACAGTTTCGAGCGCCTGTCGATGAATTCTGCGCACGTTTTCGACAAATGAAGAGAAATGTGATAGATGTTTGCGTGGGGCCCAAGTGACAAGCTAATGAATTGTTGTATTTTTTTAAATATTACTTTCATTGTTTTGTGATCCTAATTTCTAGATGCTTTCTTGAGTCAATTATCAAGGTCATGTGAACGTTATAACTTCTTTTTCTTCAGCCTGAGTCAGGAACTGTAGCCTCTCTCATTGTAGGTTAGATTTCACATAATCGACATGCTTGGCAAAATTAGTATTGTTGATTGCAGACGGTCAACTTTAAAATGTCGCGCTAGTCGTTATTTGCGCGGTTTTTAGGAGCTATCTACTTTTAATTTAAAAGATATATCAACAAATAAAAAACACATTATATTTCTACATAATCTTGATTCCATAAGAGCTATATCCAATTTTTTTTAAAGGAATAATTATTAATATAATCTCCTTACAACGAAACCACATAAATGTGAAATAATTGTTGATAACATGCATCTCCTCGTAAAGTAAGTATTATTTTATTTTGCGATTTACACCAATGGATAGGCAATGTATTAATGAACATTTCTATTATATTTTTTTTCAAAAGACTAAAATTTGATTTTATTAAGAAATTAGTTTAAAATCTGGGCGTAGTCACTGCCCACGGGCTTGCTGGAGTCAGTGAGCGCTGAGCTCTTAAACGTGAAACACGTGTCGTTAGTCAGAGCGTCGGCCAGCGCACACGCTCACGTCATCTTAGTTTAGTTTAGTTTAGTTTACGACGGGCTGTTTTCCGCAACTCCACGTCTATGCGCGTATTTTGCGTGTGGGCAGGAATAATGTGATTATTCGAGCCATGAGATCTCTCCGAAGAAGCTCAACAGGCCCTTGATGTTGCATGCAACTTCGGGGAGTGATCCCGGCGTGCCGAGATGTTTAGCCCTGTATGTAGCGACCTCCGGACATTTCAGTAGCACGTGGGCCGCCGTTTCTTCCTCCCCCATACATGCCCTGCACAGGGGACTATCTGTAACACCTATAGTAAATAAATGTTTGTTAAAGGTGCCGTGTCCTGTGATAGCACTTGTTACTATCCTAATCTGCGGCTTGTTCAGTCTCATTAAAACTTTTGTTAAGCGACTGTTAATTTCAGGCAGGGCATCCCTAGCTTGTCTACAGTCTACTAGATTTTTTCCAAAGTCATCTTATCAGTCGATAATATTATAACTTATTAGGTTATTTATAGGTAGTATTATTTGTTCGTTTTGGGTATAACTTTTCGTATTAGTTATACATATATTTGTTGTGTTTTATACTGCGCGATGAAGCTTTTGCGTATATTTTCTTTGAAGTAAATGCAAATATAAAAATTAAGCACCATTAGCATGTAAGGTTTGGTTTGAATTGGGCGTTTAATTTAGTCTATGGTCGTCTAATAAGGCCCGGTCGAGTAAGTCGGCCTGTAGGCGACTATTTCGGCCTGGGCGTCTAAGTTGGCCTATCTGCGACATTGCGGGTTATTACTCGACTCTCTAACTAAACTGACCATTTATTTTTTAACTCAAAACGGGACATGGATTTATTTATACTCTAAAAACTATAACTTTATACAATTAGTGTTCACTATAAAATTATATTCGGTATAGACGGTAATTATTAAATGCAACATATTTTTTTTAATTATTAATTACATTTGTCATTGGATTAAATTTGCTTTAATAAATTTCGTAATGATTTTAAATAAGAATAAAACTCTGGGCAAATTTTTTTTATTGTTACCTTTGTTAACAACATAGCCTTTAGAACTGGAACTGTAAGTGTTTTTTTCAGACGTCCACAATTTATTTAAAATAGAAAAATACTCTTTCTACTGGAGCATTTGTACCAGGTAGACATAAAATATATTCGATTAAAAAAATTATGTTGAAGATTGTTGGCTTTGAATACTTCCATCCAACGAGGTACGGGACAATTTTGTGTCACGGAGCTTTATTTGGGGAAAATGGGACAGGTTACCGAGAAAAGGGACAGTCCCGTTCAAAACGGGACGTATGGTCACTTTACCTATACCCCGGCGACGGCTCCGTGGCGCAGTGGCTTAGCAATCAGTTGTTGCGCTGCGGGCCGCGGGTTCGAATCCCGCACGGAACAAGTATTTGTAAGGCCTACAAATAATTGTTCCGGGTCTGGATGTTTGTCCTTGGGCAATTTATGTTTGTAAACTGCCTCCACGATTTTCATTCTATATTACTCTCACTATGCGAAACATCCTATTTATTTATTTATTCTTTATTGCACCAAATATTTGTACAAAAGGCGAGCTATCTATCTATTTACCTATAGTGAGTAGGTACCTTTTAACTCACAATTTTCAATGCTTCATTTTTAATATATAATTAATTATAAAATTTCATAATTAGATAATATATGAGAATACATAATTCTAATATAATGCAACTAATATACCGAATAAAAAAATTAAAATACATTTATCGTTGTACGCTGTGTGTATATCCATAAAATAGTTTATTGATGTTGAAAAAATACTACGTTCGTACAGTAGGTGGCGTCTTACATATTTCTTACGCGATATATTGTAGCGAGTCGGCGCGGCGGACGGAATGCTCAAGGTCGTTCGCATGGAGTAGCCCCTTAAGAGTATACATAGCAATAGCGTCAAAGATCCATGTACATCGGCAGAAGCCCATGTCCAACAGTACATTCTAGGGCCTATAAAGAAAGATGCATCAGAAAAATATGCTAAAGAATACTTGCATGTTATCTTATTGATAAAGCATTTCGAAGACATCCATCCCGCACTAAAGTATTGCTTTCTTACAGTTTCATTAAATCTGCACTATCAAAATTAGCAAGTACACTCATGACATTACTTGTTGCGTCAATGTGAAATGTACCTATGTCCGAACCTAAATTTTAACATATATATTAAAATGCCACAGGTGTTTGTACAAACACAAAAGTAAAATATCTGTTTTCACATTCGAATACACAGAAATATTATCATATATACCTTACCATTAAACTGAAAAACTTAAAAATAACCATACAAACAATAATTGATGCAATATATTTAACATAATATGCTAAGTTAGAGCCGTGGTAGCCGAAATAGTTAGCGCCCGCTGTAAATTTCACAATACGCGAGCAACCCGGGTTCGATCCCCGCCGGCACCAACGAAATGTTAATTGCAATTGTAAGTGCTGATTTACCACGTGCTCGGCGCTAAAGGAAACATCGTGAGGAAACCTGCATGTCTGAAAAATAAGAAAAACAAATTCGAAGACATTTGAAGTTCACCAACACGCATTGGGGCAGCGCGGCGGACTTTTTCTTGCCCTAAAACCCTCTCAGAAATGAAAGGAGGCCTGTGCCCAGAAGTGGGACGTATATAGGCTGTTACTTTAACATTAACTTTTAATGTTAAGTCAGATAGATGTAACAGGTACTAGCACAGTTTAAAGTCCGTTCCTATCGAAAGTGGTTGAAATAACAGCCTGTTGTTTTTCGGAGTATGCTGCTGGAAATGTAATATCAAAGGATTAGATGCAACGGTCTTCTAACTTAACTTATCACATTCCACATGTTAAATTTTAAATTCGCTATTTTTTTTTATTCGCATTCGTTTTGCTTATAAATTACACCAAGCACAAACACAAATATGTCCGTATGAACCTATAAATCACAAGCGCCTGAAAAGCAACAAGCAAAGCAAACAGCGCAAGTTGTTTAAATTACTAGGAATATGTTGTGAGAATATGAAAATTAAGATAGACATAAACTCACTATAACGACTAAAATGAAGAATTTACTTTAATACGAAAGATACAATATGTAAAATTTACGTTACGCCTTATATACGAGTAGTTTATGATTTTATAAAAGCGGTTAGATTTTAAAACTGTTAAATACTTCTTTGAGTTGCTAAGTGAATTGAATCTTTTTCACTAAGGCATTGCCGCTCACTAATTTATTCATATAGCTTCAGTGTCCCACCTATGTACTGACTCATCGCGATATCTCTGAAACTATAAGGCCTAGAGACTTGAAATTTGGTAGGAATATTCCTTTTGCTGGATTTTACGAAATTCCACCCGCAAGGTGGGTTGCGAGGGTTATAATTAAAAAAAAACCATTTTCAAACAATAGCTCTTAAATGTATAAAACTTAGCCAGAATATTCTTTTTGGCATTTTTAAAATTACCAAGAATAGATTTTATGAAATTCCACTCACATGAGGCAGAGCGGGGGCGCTGAAAATAAAAGAAATTTAAACTTGCTGGATCGATTTTGATGAAATTTTTGTGCGTGTTTGTGTTGACCTCTGAATGAACGACTCACAATTGGACCCGGTAGATGGCGCTGTTGTGGAGATCCAGAAATCACCCGTGCGAAGTCGAGGCGGGTCGCTAATTTATTCATATAACGTTAATATAAACAATATTTAAAAAGTTCAAAATAAAAATAAAATCTTAAATTGACATAAAAAATCTTCTCCTTGCAGTATAGTACGAAGAACGCTGGCTCCATTTTCTTGTTCAATAACGATGCTAGCAGAAGTAGCTTTCTTGTCACCTGCGACGAAGACCAGTCGCGGATACAATTCCGCGTCGTACCATTTATTTAGTTCAGCTGTAATTAGAGAACCACCAGGCACTAAACGAGGTACTCATGAGATAAGTGGCTCTACGCAAAGCCCCTACATCTTGGAAAATCGTCTACGCAGGGCGTTCCACACACACAAGGCATTACCTTTGACCAAAGACCGTTAGAGTATCGTACTGTTATCTTTTACTTTTTTTATACAATGGGGCTGACAAACGAGCCACACAGCCTACCTGACGGTAAGTGGTTGCTGTGGCCCATGGACATCTATTCCCGATTAAGAAACAAAATGCAGATACGTTGTCAGCCCTGAAAACTAAGACGGAATGCCTCGTTTTCAGGGCCTCCGGTTCTCTACACTCACCATACGAAACACAGCAGCATTAAGCTGCTATTTTATACTAGTATTCTCTGAGAGCGTGTTTATACCCCGGTCGAGCCGACCCATTCGTGCTAACTAAGAGATGGGCAGTAGTGTTTTCCTAATAACAACAAAAAAAACTACAGTTGCCAACCCACCTGCCAATCGTGGCACCTATGGGTACTCCCCCCTATGAGGCAATCTATGGGGAGCCCTATGTTCAGCAGTGGACTAGTAGGCTGTTAGATGGATGTATAGAAGATAATCTACCAGGAGCACATGACCCACTGAGAGATGATATTATTAAATCGACAGTAACATTACAACTATGGCAAATATCCTTCTTATGAGGTCATCTATGGGGAGGCCTATGTTCAGCAGTGGACGTTTGATAGGCTGTAATGATTACAGTCCTTCTACACAATCGGCATCAAGCATTGCAAACAAAGTTCCTTAGTGGTTTCTCCTGACACTGGCGCTATTTGTGTAAAAACACAAATTACTAACTTCCAAGTCTGGATCTTAAAGAAATAATAAAAACATTGTTTTGCATGCCTTAAGCGCAAAGCGCGTAGGTATGTTCTACTAGCGCCCAAAAATCAAGATTCCAACGTTTTGTCGCATAAAATCGTATCTATCAATCATGTTGAATATAGAAATGATATAATGATTGTAGAACTTATTAATTTTTTTTTTAAATCGATTAGTTATTATTTTACATAAAAAAAGTAGTTTTAGTCTCCGTCCGCATTTCCGCATAGAGTGGTAAACACGATAAGTTTTGAAAATATCAATTGTTCAACTCAACCTATTTTTTAATCTCTTCATCTATCAAGTGGGAAGTCATGAAATATATATGGCAGTTTAATTTTGTTTTGTTTAGTTATAATAAATTTTTTTCGGCTGCGAAATGTCGAAATTTTCGGTGTTTTTGCAGCCTTGTATGTAATTTATTTTACTAAATAGACTGCTTCATTTAGTCCGGCGTCAACTACCATCGTAAGTGGATACTATATGGGTTGTTTGCAGCGGCTCAAAAAGATCGCTGTTCAAATACAAAATATTCGAAAAATAATCAGAGATTTTTATTACAATATTTTAAAAGCACAGAATAAATAATAGTAGTACGTACTAAAAGTAATTAGAATGTATATATTTATGCTTAAATACGTCTTGAACTCTATGGAGTTACCTGAATGATGATATGATGATCATAGTCGTATGAGCATTATGAGTCGTGCACTTATGGATTTTCCAAACTTTTTTTAAATTGAAGTTTGACATAAAATTAGTGAAAAATTGTAAGTATAATAAGGTTATAAGTGAAAACTCGTGTGTATTTCCGTATAATCATGTTATACGTTTTTTTAATACGCTTAGGCATGCACAATTGGATTTACCAATAGTTTTTATTATTTTATATAATTTTATAGAATAATGATGTCAATAGAACACGCAGTCCACCATGATGATAGTGGCCCATAGACACCTGCATCTTTTCCCAATTAATAATCAAAATATGGATACATTGTCACCAATTCAAAACTAAGATAGGATGCCTTGTCATCAGGAAAAAGGGTCTTCGGTTCTTTACATTCACCATACGAATCACAGTACCATTAAGCTGCTATTTTACGCTGATTTTATTTGAGAGCGTATTCTTTCTCTGGTCGAGTTGACGTATTCTTTCTGCAACGACAATATATCTGCAACTTTGATTTGCCACATTACATACATAGCTGCGGCGCGTACCTATCACGTTACACATGTGTGTCTTTTTATTTATGTACACTAATATCACTAAACTATGTCATGCGTTATTGATAACTTTTGATAGTATTACGAATACGATAAAATAAGAACATCATGATGTCAACTACATATGATTAACTTAAACAAGTGATTGCTGTCTTCCAGATACTTATAATTTAGTGAATGTCGTCCCTTTACATACAAGTGCAAAAAGTTTTCAGTTTAACAAGCAAAGAAAAGCTATTCATCACGTGCTCACTTAATCTCCTAAGTCGACACCACGCTGACTTTCAAAGTGAACAAACGAGCTGCTCGGGAAGTTTCATAACTAATAGACTATATTTACATACTCAGTCCATAGACATGGAAAATTGCAGAAACCGCATCTGAATAATTGTAAATAATAATCATAAGTTACAATTTCTATTTTTATTAACTACGTAATATCAAACATCGGCTATCAAGCTCTTTCTGATCGGCTTGACTCACTGTCACTGCTAAGAGATGTTGCATCTCTTTGCGGCGTGACTTGAAGGTGTAGTTCGGTGACTGCTACTGGAACTGTTTGACGAATAGAACTACAATTTACATTTGTTTTTAATTTCTTCACAATCATATGAGCATTATCAGTCGTGCACTTTTACATTTTCCAAACATTTTTTAATGAATGTTTGACATAAAATTGTCGGAAAATTGGAAGTATAGTAATAAGGTTATTAGTAAAAACTTGTGCGTATTTAAACTACTTTTAAAAAATTTTGGTATAATCCTGTTATACATATTTTTAATGCGCTTGTGGCGTGCACAATTGGATTTACCAATAGTTTTTTTTAAAGGTTGGCAAAGCACCTGCGATTCCCTTGGTGTTGCAGTTGTTTATGGGCGGCGGTTGACACTTACCATCAAGTGAGCCGCATGCTCGTTTGTTTCCTCTTCTATAAAAAAACGCTTTCTTACGAGTACCATATTCAAGTTATGTACTTTACTAACCATATTTAAGCGTGGCTAATGTCAAAATATGAATGTTTGCAATTTGTTTGAGGCAATCTATGTGGTAAAGAGGAAGCTTAGCATTGGACTTTGGGACCGGGTAAAGCTACTTATAGTTTTCAAATATTAATTTTAGTAGTTTAGACACATGCAGAATATTTAGCCCGGATCTCCCAGCCAGTGTCTGTTGAAAGCAACTACCAATATTACATAAATCTTCTTTATAAATCTGCAGTCTGTCAACATGTCAGATTAGGAGTCAGAATGGAATCCATGACAGTCTAAAAAATTCCATTGCTAAACAATGACGTCCTCCATATTACCTCGTAGCGGGATTCTGCTATAGTCGACAACCGCAGTTTTTTATTATTTTGAGAATCAAGAAGATACTGCTGCCCATTTGTCGCGCAATTTCATTTTCTCCCTGTCGCCTCTTACGGCACCAGGTGATATTAGTAGTGGGTATTTTTAAACCGTCACTACGCGCTTACAGAATAGAATCGTCCCCACTATTGCATAAGATTTGATGGAGACCAAATACTTACAAAAGAACACCGATTGCTATTAAAGTTGATTCGTATTTGTAATCTTTAGTAATTAAAATTATTCTGTCTATTCTATTATAATTATTTCAACGTTTTATTTTCTCCTAGACAAGATCTTTAGTTCTTCCGTAGGACAAACTTCGTCGGATAAATAAGACGTAGGAACAAACTTTCGAAACTTCTTGCGGATAGATTAAGTAGTTAGTTGTAAGATTAAATACATCAGTTCGTTTGAATTGGATACGAACACATCTAAAGATCTTTTCCCTAAGAGGATACGCTATTTTGTAACTTCAATTTTCAACTTTGAAATTAATTCACTGTAATGTATTTTTGTACGAAATATTTGTGCTGTACTCTCCACAACAATCATGTAACTTATTGAGTATTACAGCTTATTAAGCAATTAGAGGTTTGCAGTTTTGCGCGCATCACGTAAAAACTACTGGATAGATTTCAATTAGGTTTTTTAGGTTTTATTTCTTAGACACTTGGCCCTTATCTAAAAAAAATATTGCGATATCTTCATTTAATATAAAGTAATTAAATTTTTAAGAAACAATGATATTTATAAGCACGTGTTCAGTGATGTGTGTAAGCAACGCGGAAGATGTCGTGGGTATCAGCTAGTTATGTAATACAAACGCAAAAAAATATATTTCACTAATTTAAATTAGTTGGAACTTATTCCAAATTAAATTTCAAATGGTTATACTGCTCAATACAAGCAGTTTTAGCAGCTAAAAACTTGGCTTAGTTAAAATGTAAAAATAATAAGATATCATACGATCAACAATCAAATCCTTCCTACAAAGAGGAGGTCCGGGTTCAGAATTGGACTATTACTAGGTGATGAAGAAGATTAAGAAGAAGAAGATTACTTTGAACAAACAATGTCCTTTTTCTTGTTAAAGAAACTGAGGTTCTCTTTCACGGTGTTTTATAATTTAAATCACAAAATATTAAATATGACGGCACCTGCACCGTTGTAGGTGCGGTGGCGTCGGTCTAGCTAGACAGAATTCTTGTAAACGACACGTGTACCGCACACCTGCGGCATTGCACCTGCGTTGCCACCCATCCTGCTTGTATAAAACGGACAGAGCGGCCGCCGTTAAGACAGTCTTGGCTCTGACATAGAACGGTGCGCTTGTCGTATTCCGTTACTAGTTTATCCTCGACTCGTTGGATAATTAATTCGTGTAAACGAATTAATTATTATTCCTAACTACAAAATCAGTCTCTGTACTATACCCTCTACACTTCCTACATCAGAAGTGGGATAAAGTCCCTGTTACTGCCCACCTGCTATAACCTTTGAATAGTGTAAGGGTTATTACGTTGGTGAAATACTATAATGCGCCTCGCGTTTTGTTTTTGTGTTCAATTTCTTAAATCAAGTTTGTTGTCGTATTTATGACATTGACGAATCATTAAAGTGTAGAGTAAAAGTTTAAAGTGAAATGTTTTAAGTCAAAAGTTAAATCTTTTTTTATTCAATTTATAATAGAAAGTACCCGCAAGTAATTTCATTATTTCTTAACGTACCCAAATATGATAAAAAATGTCGAAAGAAATGTTGGAGATATTCTGAATGAGTTATAGTTTGCATTCAGTGGAAGTTTAACTTGCTCAAGTAATGTTATAATTTGATACACGAGGTGTGATTTACATGGCCTAGTTTTAAAGTTCAAAATGTTTAAACGATGTACCGAAAAAAAGAACATGATTACTTTAACGTACTATGACTTAAAAACACTAAGTAGTATTTTTGTGATCTAATGTGATGATAAGTGTTACAGTTTACTACGAGCATTACGTAGTCGACAAACTTGGAATGGTTTAGTGGAAAGCGTGGAGCTGTAGCGCTCGCTTTTGAGTATGCTGCCGGCTTATGACGCCGCGGACTTATTATTTGTCGCTACTACTGATCACCATTAGATACATGAGGAAAGTAAATTTATCCTTAACATTGGCTCAGAAACTATTTTGTAAGAGTGAGTGTTTACATTTTTAATTGGTTGCGAAAAATGCCGGAAAACCAAAGTATAACTGATGAAAGTAAAGTAGAGCCAATTTGTTCTGACATTGAAGAGAGTATTTAAGTTTACATGAGGATCGGACCATACCAGAGGTTGTCGTGTAGCCGCAGCTCAGTATTTGGTGCCCTAGAAAGGCGAATGGTGTACCAATAGTAGTGCTACATTTCTTGAAATCAAGTTCCGACTGAGTATCTTTAATGTTTTCTTTTATGTGTTACAGTAGCACGTGTGCTGTGATTACAAGTGCGTGAGTGTGTGCCTTGCTGGTCGTAACGGACAGCCAGGTCCAGTTGTAACATGGCCTGGTTTCGGCAGATGCGTATGCGCGTATACGCAGGCGCCATCCCGGAGCACGCGTATGCTGTACATGGCGATGCCTCGGAAGTCGTGTACTCTGTATGCGTGGGAGTCACACTGTGTGCGCGGAAGTCGTATACTGTGTGCACGGTAATGTTTTCTGAACATGTATTAGGCTTTGTCCTGGCAGGCGCTGTCCTGGTTCACGTTTTTAATGTGGTTCACGTAGTTAACGTGGGATCTCGCAAGTTCAAGTAAGAGTATGTGTCAGATACTTCGTATGAAGACCTATGTTTACTTGTGAAAGCGAAGTGCTTTATTATAGTCCAAGGTATGAGAACGTATTTCTGTTTTAGGGCCTCGTATGTGTGATAGATGAGAGAACAAGCAACTATGTATGTTGTCCTTATAGCTAACAATTTGTTTTTCACGCAGATCATGATGACTACAACCCCGACAATGCCTGTAAACCCTCAGGTGCTCCTGCTGCTCTCGTTTTGTTGTAATTTGATAGTTCACGCGAAACATGATTATCATATGCTATATTTTGAAGTTCAAAACTTTTAAGGGTTGTACTACAATAAAGGATTAACTTTAACACGCTATGAATTAAAAATAATAAGTGACATTTTTGTGTTCTAATGTGTTGATCAGTGTTGCAGTTTGCTCCGAATATTGTGTCGTTGACAAGATTGGGGTTTGATTTCGAGGGATTCGTAGAAGTCTCTACAACAATGATCAACGAGGAAGACGTTGTGATGGCTAATCGAACATGGTCAGGTACGGCCGAGCGCTGGTTAGATTGAGCCTACACCGCTACAGTCGGTTACTTATCGGCTGATCTTACGGCAGGGCAATTCAAGCCACCGCCGAACAAATGGTGCTTTGGCGCTGTAAATGGACGGCTTTCGTAGATTTTGCGCAGTTTCCTCCTTCGCTTCGAAATATGTCGTGGTATCTGTCTCTACACATAGTTTCCATTTTTTTGTATTGTTTTCAAATGTCGTGCAGTTGCCATTTCTTACAAGAATATGTGATGAATTTCGGAAGCTCGGAATTCCATGGTACGCAATACATTTATCTCGATTTCTTTTAATTTTGCAAAACAGTGCGACGATTCGCTAGCGCTAGTACGGCGCTCGGCTTGCTGCCGCGAATGTGGCACGATCGCAGCAGAACGAAAAGCTGTAGTGCGTTTGCCTGGAGGTAACCATATCCGCGCGTTCCAGACTTAAATGAAGTCTGAGATGATCGACCGTTGTAATATTTAACAAGAGTTAATATCTGTTAGCAAGTGGTGATAACTGATAGACGACCGTATGCTGTTCACTGTCAACCGCACGAGGACGTGTGACAGTCAGAGGTAGCCGTGTCTGTGCATCTAGAAAATACTAGAGACGTTGCAACACTCTAGTGAAGTAATTATTCCATTCCAGGAAAGGAACATGAAGTTGCAGGGAGGCTGGTCTGTGCTGCACTGGGATATGTGTCGAGTTGCTGTTGGTTTACATACTTAGATGTTATCGTGTATCACTACGTCCCTCACGATACACTTTTGTGTGATTGTGACGGGGACATGTTTGCGGTATGGTTGGTCTGTAACTGTTCTATACTGAATTGAAAAAAAAGAGAGTAAGAAAAAAAATGTGGTTCTTACTATCATTGCAGGGCGTTTGCCGGTCCAATGATATAGCTAAAGGGAATAGTGATTCCGGACTAGCATAAATAGTACTTGAAAAAAAAAAGCGTAAGAAAAAAAATAGTTCTTACTATCATTGCAGGGCTTTGTGCCGGTCCAATGATATGGCTATAGGGAATAGTTATTCCGGACTAGCGAAAACAGTACTTGAAAAAAAAAAGAGAAAATAGAAAAACCTACAGACTAATCATTCCGATCTAACATAAAGATGATTAAAGTTTTGTAGGGCTTACTGCCGGAACAAAACTGACTGTCACCCAAGTCTGAAGGGTCAATATAGACCGGACCAGACGCTGTTATGTCAGGATAGTCGAATGATGTTTTTTTGTCTACAGATAACTAAAATTGTGATGGAGCGCGTGCGAGGACGCACGCATGTCAGTATGGCCGTGACGGCACCTGCACCGTTGTAGGTGCGGTGGCGTCGGTCTAGCTAGACAGAATTCTTGTAAACGACACGTGTACCGCACACCTGCGGCATTGCACCTGCGTTGCCACCCGTCCTGCTTGTATAAAACGGACAGAGCGGCCGCCGTTAAGACAGTCTTGGCTCTGACATAGAACGGTGCGCTTGTCGTATTCCGTTACTAGTTTATCCTCGACTCGTTGGATAATTAATTCGTGTAAACGAATTAATTATTATTCCTAACTACAAAATCAGTCTCTGTACTATACCCTCTACACTTCCTACAAATACAATAATATTCCTCTCAAATGCAATCCGTTATCTACAGTAAATAAACAATTAAGAGTGAATAAAATATAATAATAATAAATATAATATAATAATCTCGGCACATTACTTGATGGGGAAAGCTTGCGTATTGCTGTAGGAATCCGACTAGGAGCGGCGCTTTGTCAACCCCATGAGTGCCCCTGTGGTAGCAGCGTCGACAAGTTTGGGCTCCACGTACTTTCATGTAAGAAAAACGCTGGTAGGTTTTCACGAAACAGTTCTTTGAAAGATGTCATACGATGGGCTCTTGTCTCTATAAATGTTCCCTCGGTTTTAGAGCCTTGTGGAATATTTAGAGATGATGGCAGGAGACCCGACGTTGGTCCCTTGGGAGAGAGGTAAAGCCCTAGTGTGGGATGCTAATTGCGTAGACACTGGCGGCCTCTCATCTCAGGGGTACCTTGTTTAGAGCTAGGGCGGCATCAGAGGCAGCTGAACTGGGTAAGTGGCGTAAATATGAGTCTCTGAGAGATGACTACATATTTGTGCCATTTGCTGTAGAGACTATCGGTCCGTGGGGTCCACGTGCGGCGAAGTTCTTAAAGGAACTCCATCCGCGGCTGGTCGTTGCTGCTGGTGCTAAGAGGGCTGGTTCTTTTCTCGCTCTAAGGCTAAGTATAGCCATTCAGCGGGAAACGCAGCCAGCGTTCTTGGCACGATACCGCGGGGAGTAGGACTACATGATAATTAAGTTTCTAGTTTTAGTTTTTTTTTATTATTATAGTATTTAAACTGAATTGAATTTTATTAGCATATTGTTAAATAATAAATAAAGCTCCACTACTGATACAGGCCTCCTCCGTAGATTGCTTCATAGTAAGAATATTGCCATAGTTGCCACGCTTGGCAGGTAGGTTGGCAATAACAGTTGTTCAGGAAGATGCTGCTGCCCATCTTCTTTTTCAATTTCCCTCTCCTCCTACAATACCTAAGGGGTGATATGAAGTAGTTGATATTTTAAGACCACCACTACATGGTATGTTCGACTTTAATGCTGAAGAAAAACTCTTTTAAAATAACCTCACTTGTATATAAAATTTTACATCAATCTTTTTCAAACCATTATTTATATCGCAGAACTATATTATAGCAAGTTTTATGAACAGTGTGAAGCTATCAACTCTACAGTCATCAAGCTGTCTTCCCAGCTAGTATGAGCAAGTCTTCCAATATATTTTAAAAGATGACATAAACTTGAAATGGCAGTTAATCTAAAAAGGCTGGTGATGTTATATGAAGAAAGACTAGCGTGCATGCTTTACATGAAAGTTAGCTATGCTTTAGAGAAGAGAATGTTCTAAATAATAATTGATATCGAATTTTTGAATGTATCAAAGGTTGATAGAAAATGAATTAAGGATCATTTCGTACCTGCAAACTTTTCATGTACTTTGTACGGTTTTCTTTACAACTGGTAAAATTAAAAATTTTGTCCAACCGACTTCAATATAAATATGATTTTTTATATCGGTCAGATTTTTTAAAAAGCTCGACCGATATCGATCAAATTTAAATGGAACCACCTGGGAAGTACACCATTTGAAACAAAAAAACTCGTTTTTCAAATCGGTTCAGGCGTTTTCGAGTAATCGGTGATATATAAAAATATATATATATATATATATATATATATATAAAAAAAAAGATTCCGACGAATTGTAAACCTCCTTTTTGAAGTCGGTTGAAAAACAGCCCCTATTAGTTCACTTTCGTTGTTGCTCTTGGCAAACGGATTAACGACCGCAGTGCTCAAAGTTTTGCACTCTTGACGCTGCTATCCGCTCACCAGTCTAGATATTTTACTACTGGCGTAAACAAGATGGTTTACCACCATCTATTGGAAGCCATAATATTACCTGACATTCTATAGCCACCTCTTACGGCACTATCACATCGAAATTGGATAATGGAATCTTAATAATAATCTTTATGGTAATAAATTCACAGGGTTGTGCCAAAGTCTACAACTTACTTATTGGAAAATTACCTGATAGTATCTGAAACTACCCATGATGTGATTACGATAAATTCTTTGATTTTAGAATAGGCATTATGTTCTTAAGTTGACTGTTAACTGATTGATAATCTATACAAATAAATAAAATTGAAGTGTCTGTTTGTAATGTCAAAATTACAGCTTTTTACTAAATGCAGATGAAAGCATATACGGTACTAATAACAAAAATACAATTTTAAAGTTTTTCTCTGTCTATCTGTTTGTCTGTCCGTCTGTCTGTCTGTTTGTTCCGGCTAATCTCCGAAACGGCTGGACCTATTTTCACGGGATTTTCACTGGCAGATAGCTGATATCACATGGTGTAACTTAAGTTACTTTTATTATAGTAAAAGAATTAGGGTTACAATACAATATACAATACAATAATACAAATAAAAAAAATTAAAACCCCAAATAAAAGGCGGGCGAAGTCGCGAGATCATATATCCTTATAACTTTATAAATATTATAAATTTGTTTTCTTTTACAGCGGAATGCGCACCAGCCTTGGCACCTTGGAAACCATTTAGAGAATCAACTACCAGTGAAACGATTCATCACAAGCACCCTGATGGTATCGGCTCACACGCGATCTACGATATTAACGATATTGTACACTTCGAAGATAATGACTTAGTGATGAGAGATGCAAAAATCACAGACGAACAAAACAAACTCGACAATTCATTGCAGCTGTTCAAGCCTTACAAAGATTTTAATGAATTCAGTATACTAAATCTCAAAGATAGAAGTAAAAATACTGGAGTTGTTCTTGACATTGATAATGATTTGAAAATAGATGATATTAAAATGGTAAATGAAGAGAAATGCGAATGTCAACATGGCGGCGGTTGTGTTGGCGGTGTTTGCTTGTGCCCGCTAGGATACGCCGGAGCAAAATGTGAAATTACATTGGATTTAAAGGTTCGTAAATTTTAATTTCTATAATTTTAATATTTAACATTAAATGGACATAAATATCATGTAGCATATTCTGTGAGTCTATAAACTAAGACAAAAAGTGCTACCTGGTAAGGATAAAACTTATAATAAATGGAAATAAAAATGTATTCTTCTGACAAATAGTATCAAATAAGTGTACCGTTAGCAATATAAATTGGTCAGTTGAATGATATAAAAATTTATGTTATTGTAGGCTTTTTTTTATAATATCAACCAATTTTTTGTTCCCATTCCTACAAAATGTTTTGAAGACTGTCAAATATAAGTAATAAATTGTCCGGAGTATAGTATACCTTTAAAATATGCAGAATACATAATAGTAGTCATCATCATTTTTATCGTTACTGCCCTTACATGTCTACAGCCGAACATAGGCCTCCCCGAAGTAATGCTACAAAACACGATTCTGAACCGTCCATCAACTGCCTTAATGCCTTACCTTATTATGATATCTCCGTTTGTTATAAACAAATACGAATAGTAAGTAAATAAGGCAATTAGTAATTGAATATAAGTAAAGTTGATGAAGATTTCGAATATATGTAATATATCAATTTTTTCTCATCAAATTTCTTTATAAAATTATCTTTTCAGGTGCCCCGTTTCAATGGATCTTCTTATCTGCGGTTACCCAGCCTCGGCAACTCTGCACAATCGTGGCTAGATATACAGGTAATATTTTTATTCTAATTTTTTGTGGCTTACTGTTGAAATTACGTTAGAGAACACGACAAGGTCTTTTTTTATTTAACACTAGCTGGTACCCGGCGCATTGCTGCCGCAGTAGTAATAATTGTGGAAATATCGTTTTAAATTTGGAAGAGGCTTATTGTTTAAGTAGGAAATATATAGTTAATGTAATATAGTTATGCTTTTCCTACACTATCGATTCCCAACTAATACATTATACACTTATAGTGATTTGTTGACAGTAAGGCAGCTATACATTCTCAACTGCATACTTAAGCTACATAAATCTTTACCGTATGATCCTGCAATACAGCTTTTGCAGCTAAACAATATCTAATAATGTCGGTTAAGCTTTATAATAATGTTAATAAAACAATAAAAATATACCACTTAAACTATTACGACTGCAAAAAACTCTCACAAAATGGTTAAAATCCCTCAGCTACGCTGACACAGAAAAGTTGCTAGAAAATATTACTTGACAGTGGACATTCAAATTGTAAATTCGTATTTAAATTAAAATTACTTAAAATTGGCATGAAGTAATTTCTGATTTGCTGCAGAACAGACACACACAAACAGACATACACACAAACACACATTCACACACACATACACACACACACACACACACACACACACACACACAAACAAAATAAAATAAAATAAATATTAAATTATATTAGTAATTTTATGTAGACTGATTTTATAAGTAATCACAAATGCTACACTTTGTATTTGTAACTAATACTTACCTCGTAGTCATATAATATGGAAGAGCGATAACTTCCTAATACAGGTATTTATATACTTAAAAGGAATGTTATCAAAATGTGTTGGTAAATCTGGTATGTTATTGAAAAATAAAGCATATATATATATATATATATATATATATATATATATATATATATAATTTTATATAGTTAGAAGTTAAATGATACATAACTTTCAAATAAATTTGTCTATACTATACGCGAGAAATTGCATACCAATCCCGCGAGGACAAGGACCGATTACGTCTAATTTTCGTCGACTAAAACCCCATGGTGTTCTTCGCCGTATATCAGTAGGGCCACGGCAGCGCTTACACATATTTCCGCAGACCTATTAGCGCCATACGAGCAGAGAATTAAATTTGACGTTGTTTACACTGTCATAAAAATTCTTAGATCAATTTTCACTCAATTGATCTAACCATGTGTATGATTCTGTTGAGGTGACGGCCATTAATAGTGCAAGAATACTACACCACGATATTTTTTCTCGATTATAGTGTACAAGATTGCAGATTTGAAAAATTGACAATATGTTAAGGACGTGTAAAGTTTATCTTCCATGTAAAGGTTTGAGCCCCAAGAAAAGGCTTGCACCTAGACTTTTGATAGTATATGCTTTTTACTTTTTAAATTGAGCCATATACTGTTTCAACGTGTTTTACGTGTTTCAAACTTCAGCTTGTAATTGTTTTTTTTTTTCTTTTTTAATATAATTAGGGTTACAAACAAGCACATAGTACACAATGGTAAGTGGATGCTGTGATGTGCCTATAAACTGTGATGTGGTAGCCCACACGACATTTGTAAACTTATATTATGCAACAAAAAATAGACATAATATCATAAAATTCGGTCTGGAGGACATAATACAAGATGCTACCGTTAGAACAAGACAGACGTCAGAAAAGCTATGAGTGCATGGATTATGTAAGGAATTGTTAGATACAACAAATTAAAAGCTAATGATACTTACTTTGCATTATAATAACAAAGCATTTGGGCGACTGAGATCAAGATATACTTGAAATTTTATAGATTATCTAGATTACGTAAACTAATTACATATATGCCTACATATATAGAAGTATTTTTACTTAAATTACAGGATACATACGCCAGATCATAATAATACGTTAGTCCACCCTTTCGATACGACTAAATCATGAGACACATTGATCACACACTCACCACATTTTCTACGTGATAGAGCCATGCTGCAGCTATATTATGGTTGTAGCACGAATGGATCGGCTCGACCGGGGAAGGACCACGCTCTCACAGAAAACCAGCGTAAAATAGCAGCTTAACGCTGCTGTGTTTCGTATGGTGAGTGTGGAGAACCGGAGACCATTTTTACTGGCAAAGAGGCATTCCATCTTAGTCCTCACGGGTGACAACGCATCTGCATCTTGAGTCTTTATTGAGGATAGATGTAGATGTCTATGGGTCACAGCAACCACTTACCATCAGGTGGACTGTGTGCTCGTTTGTCACCCTTATCCTATAAAAAAAAAGACACCAGGCTTTAATTAATAAAATATATAGGCTGTAACTTTAACGTTATATATGCTGCGGCGACACACGCTGAAAGTAAACTGCAAAGTAGGCAACATATAATTGAAAATTAAAAAAAAATTGTACAACCGACTTCAATATAAATTATTAGTAATAACTCAAAAACTACTGGTTAGATCTTGATCAATTTTTATATGGAATTACATGAAAAACAGAAGCTTTAAAATTAAAAAGAATCATCGAAATCAAAAAATAGTTATGAATATATCCATAAAAACATACAGTCGAATTGAGTAGTCCTCCTCCTCTATCTCTCATTTATGAAGTCGGTTAAAAAAAGTATTTACTGTATAATTTGACAATTATGTAACTTTTTTACAAATTTATCGGATTGAAACGTTTATTACATACGGCCCAGATGGCTAATCATTGGATGAATTTCTTTTTGAAAAGAAGATATTTGGATGAATAAACGTTAATTTAAGAGAAATCACTAAACTTTCTTTAGACGTAAAATGCCGGCGTTTAACTGAATGATTAGCCTCCCCGTTTCCCAGGGAATTTATTTTCTGGTTGCAGCCCCATCATATCATTATTGTTTCCTTTATTAGATAGCCACATAATTAATCGAATACTTAGGAGACCGGGTTCGATCCCCGACGGCATCAATGAAATTGTTAATTGCAATTTTAAGTGCTACATGCTCGGCGTTGAAAGAAAACATCGTGAGGAAAACTGTATGTCTGAGAAATAAGAAAATAAATTCGAAGACATGTGAAGTTCGCCAACACGCACTGGGACAGCGTGGCGGACATTTCCTTGCCCTAAAACCCTTTCAGAAATGAGGGGAGGCCTGTGCTCAGCAGTGGGACGTATATAGGCTGTAACTTTAACTAACTTTAGAAGACCTATAGAGGCTTAATATGCCCAACACCAATTACTTTAATAATGTCAAAGTTGCACAACGGAACAAAGTTGAGAACTTCTGAAAGATGTAGTTTCTCCAACACTTTTCAAAAGTTTGGACCTTAAAATACGTCTCATGCAGTTCATACAGTTTCTTCGGAAAAGCTTTCCGGTTAATTGAATTAACCAGCGGGCTTTTGTAGTGAAACTTTACAAAAAACTCTCCAAAGAGAAGTTACTTCACGTCTTGCTTTAAATTTCAGGATTCAAATGATTTTAATGGGACTTTTACAAAAAAATTACTTTTAAAATATGACCCTTTCTATTAGATGATTACGTCCACTAACGATCACAGTTCCTAAAGGGAACGATATTATCGTAGCATCTGTATAGCTGATCGTAAGTAGGGTTACCATATCTCAGGATTTGTCCTGAGATTTCAGGATTTTTAGACTCTTCTCAGGATTGCGGCTGGATTTTGCAAATCTCATGAAATCTCAGGATTTTTAGAACTTTCAATACAATACAGCTTACATTTTAAGGATCTCTTTAATAAAAAGTTAAGAAAAACTAAAAATAATCTTCCTTTGGTAATAATTGCACAATTAAAATCAAAACTTATTTATCCAAGTAGGTACTTAAACAGTTTTATCATACTTAATATGTTAAGATACCTTTATAAGTAAGGTTTTCTTCTCAAACTATAAAAAATCTTAAGATTTTTATATGGAAATCAGGCCTTTTCTCCGGACTTTTAATTTTTTCATCTGGTAACCCTAATCGTATGGGGAGCTCAGTCACTTAGCTGGCTATGGCTATACTTGCAGTTTCTTTGCCTGATGTAATCCGTACCGAGGATGTCCGCAGAGGAAAGTAACTGACATAGTCTAGTGGATCAGTAGACTGTAGTAGCGATGAATGTCTGTCCTTGTGAAATTCATTTATCTAGACTGCCACCGCGAAGAAAACACAGAGAAAATCCTAGGGGATAATGTTTTTTTTTAAAGAAAAAAAATCAATAGGTCGGTCATACGTGGGATATTTATATGTATGCAAAATAATATATTTCCTGCTTTTCAAAGTTTTTTCTTAAACTTGGTTTTTGTAAAACTACACAACCACTCCAAATTTGATCACAGAACCGGCAGCTATAGACATTGTTAATTGCAATTATAATGACAATTATTTAATAAATTTACAACATGAGGACAATACCCTGCCAACTATCGGCCAATATCAATTACCTCCATACTCTGCAAGATTATGGAGCGTATATTGAACGCCCACCTCATAGCATACCTAGAGCAAAATGATCTCCTCAGTGATCGCCAGTACAGGTTTCGCCGAAATCGATCAGGGACCTTCTAGCGTATGCCACTCACATATGTGACGAAGCCCTCAAGAACAGTGGTGAAGCACTTGATGTCTCCCTCGATGTTTCGAAGGCCTTTGACAGGGTTTGGCACGCAAGTCTATTGGGCAAGCTTTCGGCGTACGGCTTATTCCCTGGCCTGATTGCCTGGGTCAAGGACTTTATGAGTGAACGGTCTCTCCGGGTCGTCGTCGATAGCTGCTCATTCGGTATTGTGGTGACTAACGCCGGTGTTCCTCATGGGTCCGTTCTCTCCGCAACTCTCTTCCTGCTGCATGTGAATGATCTGCTCATTCCCGGTATCTATGGATATGCAGATGACAGCACAGTTGTGAAGAGATACCAACCAAGTGCCCGGGCCAGATGGTATCAAATCCAGTCAGAAAGAGAGGCTATGGTTGAGCGTGTGAGTCTCACACTACAGGCAGTCTCCGAATAGGGCGATGCCGATTTCGTGAAATTTAACGCCTCCAAAACACAAGCGTTTCTTTTTGCCGCTAAAAGGAGGCCGCTCACCTTGGCTCCTACTTTTCGGAATCTATCCTTGGAATACACTGACCGCCTTCAGTTGTCAGGGATTGAATTTACTCCGAACCTAAACTATGGGCGGTTCATTGAGCCCAGAGCCAAAGCAGCCGCAAGGAAACTTGGTGTGCTTGCAAGGGTGCGGCGGTACGTCACGCTGGGGCAGCTTCTTATCTTATATAAAGCGCAAGTCCGGTCGTGCATGGAGTACTGCTGTCGCATATGGGCTGGTGCTGGAAAATGCCACCTGACAGCATTGGACTCAGTGGACACACAGCTCGTCTGTTAACTGAGTCCAAGAGGCTCATTGGTGATTTGTTTGAAACCAATCTTGTCAGCCTCGAGCACAGGCGCAGAGTAGCCAGTCTCTCGGTATTCTATAGGATGCATTTCGGTGACGGTGCGCAGGAATTACACGCCTTAATTCCTCCCTCTCCTTTCCACCATCGGACAACCAGGCGGTCGGCGGGTCTTCATCCCTTTGTTTTCGATATTCCACGCATTAGAACCAAACGGTTTGCTTCGTTTTTTGTAATACGTACAGCAAAGGAGTGGAATAATTTGCCGGCGTCAATCTTTCCGTCCGAATACAATCTGCGCGTCTTCAAGGCACGAGTGAATAGGCTTTTGTTACGATAAGACAGTGCGATTTACCATCTAAGGCTACATTACCACTTACCATTAGGTGGGATTGTAGTCAAACTCTGGCCTATATATAAGTAAAAAAAAAACAATAATATTAATAGTTTATTAATATGGAAGCGCGCTTAAAATTTGTAGAGCAATGGCGGCATTCCCTTTATACCGAAGATGTAAAAAAAATCAGACCAAAACTTAATAATAAAGAGTCCCCCCTGTGACCATGGGTGCCGTAAAGGGTCGGGAATAAATAAAGTTAAAAAATTAATTGCGATAAAATCCATAAAATTAGTTATATTCATTTGAAATTATTTATTTAAATTTAAAATAAAAGTTAAATTAGGTCTCAGCCAATTATAACTAAAGAGGCCAATAGTTCAAGCAGTTTGTACACGCGCCGGAAGAAAAGACTGCTAACTTTTTAATTTGTGAACTTGTTGTATTTATCCCTAAAATAAATTAAAAAAAATATTGAAATACGAACGAATGAAAACACAAACAATAAATTTCCCAACGAAATAGTTTGAAAACTTTATAAAATGCGAATCGTATTGAGCAGCAGAGATATCTCGTTTTATTTTTCATAACAATGGAAGATCGGAGCACTTGAAACAACTGAGGCAACTGATGAACTCATCTATTCAACCACCTTCGAACTTTTTATTTGACGAGTATTCATTGCATTCTATATCGAAAATTGCTACGAAATTTTACTTTTATTATTTGGATATAACTTAACCCAACCACCAGCCTATTGTTTTTAGTTTTTCTTTTGCATCAACTCATCATTTTTGTGAAGAACCACGCTGCAATTATATTGTAGATGTAGCACGAATGGGTCGGCTTGCCCGTAGTAGGACCACGTTCTCATAGAATACCAGCGTGAAATAGAAGCTTTATACAGCTGTGTTTCGTATGGTGAGTGTAGAGAACCGGAGACCCTTTTTACGGGAACCAAGGCATTCCATCTTAGTTCTCAGGGGTGACAAAGCATCTACATTTTGATTCTTAATCGAGGATAGATAACTAGGGGCCACAATATCCACTTACCATCTAGTAGACTGTGGCCTCCTTTGTCACCCATATTCTATGTAAAAAATTACTCGTAAAAAAACCACCATTAATGGCCTCTTTCATTGTTATTATAGATTTACATTTATCGTCTTGCTTGGCTTGTGGATTGACGATCATAATACCAGACATGTCACAACATTGAATACTGCTACCCGTGGCCGGTCTGGGTCTAGTTATTTTCGTGACTAGATAGTATATCTATCTATACCTACTATATATATCGAAAACGATAAGATTTTTCTGACATTTTCCATATCGCTAGGGCCGTCCCAGTCGCCTAATACATCCACGGAACGAAATGGGATAATAGATTGTTACTTGATACCATCGATATATATGTACTATGTACTAGATTTCGCATTCCGAACATACACTACGTTCAACTGAATTGTACTGCAATCCATACAGTGTGTCATTTAGTGTGGTTTCAATCTACTATTTATTACCTGGTTTTAATTTACATGCAGTGTGGAGCGGCACTAATAACACAAGATTTCAAATTAAAGTTTAAATTAGAAACTGACCGCTCAGGCGCAACGTGCTTAAATCAACTGCGCATGCGCGACTCTACTATATCCCGCGCATGCGCGAATACATAGAGTAGTGCACATTTTTTTGTTTAGTATGGTTTGTCTAGTACGTAGTACATATAACTCAATGCTTGTTACTTTGTTACGTTTTACCTAGACGTATTATACGTCATAGAGTCCCATTGCAGATCGAATGGATCGCCTCGAAAGGGAAAGGACCACGCACAGAATAACAGCGTGAAATATGAGCATAATACCGCTAAGTATATTATGAGAAACGGGACTGCAGACTCTTTTTACTTTGCATTCAATCTTAGTCGGAGCACTGGGTGACCACACATTTATATTTCGATTCTATAATAAGAACAGATTTAGGTGTCTATCGGCCACAGCTTCTAATTACTATCAGGTAGACTGTATGCTCGTTTACCTTTGCACAAAAAAAATTAAAATCAAAAAGGTGTGAGTAGAAAACATAAACTTTTTCCAATCCCATTATTTTGTAGGTAGTCATCAACATTATCAGCCTGCGTTAGTCCTTTCCTATGTAGACGTTAGTATGTCTTTACCAAAACGCGTCAATCAGAACCCGATTTTCGGCTTCCAGTACCCAATTCTGACAGACGTTTTGCATAGATGTACCGTGCACTGCTGTGTTTTAGTTTGAAGATTGGAGAGAGCCAGTACAGGCAACAAGACGTCTCATCTTTGTCCTTAGCAGTGACAACGCATCTGTAGCCTTTTCGTAACCCCTTCGCTGCCCCATGTTTTATTTATTAATTTACTCTTTATTGTACACCAAAAAAACAAAACTAAACGAATACAGTTAAATCTAAAGTAGAAAATGTACAACAGACGGTCTTATCACTCTGAAAGTGATCTCCTCCAGACAACCTTAGCGTAGAGAACTGATGCAAACAATAGTTGAAAATAGAGGGGGGCGTACAAAATAAAAATAAAAATATGAAAATACATACGAATAAAGATAAGTGAAGATTATGTATGATATCATATAATAGATTAAAAGAAAAGAGTACGAAAAAGGAAAAGTGATTTATCTAATAGCGTTCTAAGTAATACCATTTAACAAGACTTTTGAAAGAATGAAGAGATTGAGCACGACGAATGTGGAGAGGTAAAGAGTTCCACAAACGTACAGCAGTTACAGTAAAGGACTTCTTTAAAAAGGAGGAAGAGTGCGAAGGAGTAGAGAGAGAAACATTGACAGAGCATCGAAAGAACCGATCATGGGTAAGGGAAAGATACTGGAAACGGTCTTTTAAATAATGTTCATTGCTACTATTATCTTACTATTATGTCTGAGAATCGGAGAGTGAAAGTGTTAAGTTAATTGTAAGTGTCCATGGCCTGTAGCAGTTACTTAATGTCAAATAGACTATAAGAACGTTTGTCACTTTAGTGTTATTTTTTTTTAAATCTAGAAACACGAACAACAAACCTAACGGGAAACCTTTATCAAAATAAAAAACCGGCCATGTGCGAATCGGACTCGCGCACCGAGGGTTCCATACAAACCTGTAGATATATAAGTAAAAGTTATGGTATTTTTATTGCTAAATGAAATCCATAACATTACATGTGTAAAGCTGGAGGAGCAAAATTTAAGACAAAAGTCTCTTTATCGTTTCAGTAATCCTTCATTTCATATTAACGCATATCATTTATTTCATAATATAACTGAAATACCTACATTAGTCTTGCAGCAGACATGCAAAAGTTATTTTATCAAAGTTATTTATTTATAAAGTTTTTTAGTCACTATTTAGGAGTCTGATTCAAAAATACTAATGAACCAGATCTGTAAATGGTGACTGGAAAAGATATGATACCACATTGAACATTGAAAAAACGTTATCTATAGTGTTTCAAACATGTTTATGGATGAAAAATATGTGGAAATTCCATTCTGGGGATTCATTCTGAAATCGATATTGAAGTCTCCCACAACAATCAAACGAGAACATGAAGTATACCTATTGAGGTTTCTGTCGTATATTGTTGTATTTATGTATTCTATTGCAACATCAATTTGACATTGTGGTGGCCTATATATAGTTATAACTCCGATATTAAGCATTTCAAAATGCAACCATTTACAATGGCCGTTTGCAGCGCCTGAGTTATTTAAATAATATCTTTTACATGGTCCATCTGTCACGGCATCCTTAAGATTGCGACGTACATACCCTATAGATCCCCAACCTTTAGATACAGCTGGACGATCTACTCTGCACACCTCATGAAAACAGTCACGTTCAAAAACGTCGGAACTGATTTCATCAGTTCAATAAATTTCTGTTCGAGGTTTATAATGTCATGTCATCAGTCTCGCCATCATAGTTCGAAGTTCTTTACCAAAGACATCTGCCACCGACACCGAATCTCAAAAAGCTATAGAGAAACACCATTAAGCAACAACCAAACAGTTACCAGGGCTTCTCTATGGCCGAGCTTCACTTTAGAACGTTGAATTCAGCCATTGCGGTTTTTTGCTTAGAGCATTGTCCTTCTCCGACAAGAGTATATATTTTAGTAAATATTATATGCTTAAAAAATACATCTAAATTATTATGTACCCGATCAACGTAAAATGTATTTATAAATTACAAGTAACATTAAAAATTTTGTGCAACCGACTTCAATTTAAATAAAATGAGAACATCATTATTGTACTTGAAGTCAATTAAATACGTATTATTAAGGATAACTCAAAAACTACTGGTCAGATCTTGATCAAATTTGTATGAAACCACACGAGAAGCACCACCATTTCTTTTTTCAAATAAAAAAGAATCATCAAAATCGGTTCACCTAGAAAAAAGTTCTGAGGAACACATAAAAAATACAATCCAATTGAGAACCTCCTCCTTTTTTGAAGTCGATTGAAAATGGGAATGACACTTATAACTAAATACGTACCATAAACCGCTGCAACATTGCCTCTTATATCCAACTTTGCCTAATACAATAATTTACCTCTAACATTCAAATTAAGCCATGTAGCAACATCAAATTCCTAGAAGTTTTTAAATTGTCATTTGGCAACTCAAAAAACCAGCCGCCATGCAGTGTGACCATATGTGGCAGGTTCCTGCCATTTTTGCAGGATTGGCCTCTTATTTTAGCCTCTGGCATGATCGGTTGACGTTTTATAAAACCTGGCAGTATTTGGCAGTATTCGGCTATTAAAAATATATTTCATAATGGCAACTTAAAATACCGAAAATGGCAACGCTATGTACTTCGTCAGCATGTGGAGGGTTTCCCTGTACTTCTAATGTTATGTTTGTAACACATTCAATAAATAACTTTAAAAGTATGGGCGTAAAGTTGATAATCTTAAAACGAGTATTCGTAAACACGAGTTAATGGTTAATATTTCAATCAGTCATAGAAGAGACGTACTTTAGTTTGTTATCGCATTAGATTTCGTGATGACAATATCTTGTTAGCGATATTTTGTTAATAATGTTTCGTGGACGATAGTAATTATTGGTGGTGATAATGAAGCAAAAATATGAAAGGCCTTATATAGCGCAGTGGAGTAAGGTCCTTTACTTTCATCGTGGACCTTCAAAGCTAAAGATAATCAGATCCAAATTGGCATCCCAGCTGTCTACTTTAAAGGAGCATGCCGCTGCTAGTAAACATAAAACAAACATCCGTGAGTGTCGTACTCGATTGGAACGAAATTCCTTTCGTAGTGTATTATTATTGATAAACGAATTATATTTTTGATTAACAAATACAAATAAATGAATTATTAGCGTCTAAAAATGAAGCATCATTTAAAATAAAATAATATTTCTTTCATGGCAAAATAATAAAAAGTGCGAGGGAGATGGATATTATTTCATCTCCCTTTCTCGCAAGGCCGAAAAGATCATACACTTTTTCTCCCCTAGTCCCCATCCGCCAAATTTGTACCGTCCGATAAGGAACTTCGTTGCAAAAATATGTTTGGATTCAACATGCGAAAGAATATTCTATCAAATAAATCTAATTAAGACAAAAACACGAAACAAATTTAGATATAAAGCGTCTATCTTCCACGTTAAACAAGGCATTGGTGAGCATGCATTGCATTCAAACCAACGAAAGATCTTTAATTCTAATTTAATAAAAATATAGCATTTAAATGTGTATTTTTACTTTTCTTACTTTAATACAATTAGGCAATGGTAAATAAAGTTGGCAGTATTTAGGCATTTTTCACTACAGACTTTGGCAGGAATTGGCAGATTTTTAACCAAAGTAAGGCAGGATCTGTATTTTAAAGAAGGTCACACTGCCGCCATGTTTATATTTGTTAAAACCGCAAGACCTGTCAAACGCAACAAGTGTTAGCCGGCTTCGAACTTTCGTGATAAACTCTTTTAGTAAGTATAAAATTATATTAAATTTCCACACAGTTTCGATACTTATATGTTTTACTGTCATTTTGAATTAATTTTTAATATTTATTATGACATACAAACAAATAATTTATGTTTAGGCAAATTTGTCACAATAATTTCGATCTAGTATTCCCAACTTTGCCATAGACAGGGCTGTCACTAGCTACTTAAATTATATTCTACGTAAGTGCTATAAAATTTTATAAATATATTTATTATATCAAAGTATTTTTGAATGTCTTTGTGGATTTAGAATGTCTTTCAAATCAGACGAAAATAAGAATAAACACTATAAATTAAGTATTGCAATGTAGTGGTGGTATAAGAGTCCAATCGGGTCCAAAATTTGACGGGTCCGTGACGCAGTGACTTAGCAATTAGTTGCTGCGTTGGGGGCCGCGGGTTCGAATCCTGCACGGAACAAGTATTTATATAGAATAGAATAGAATAGAATGATTTTTATTCAATATGGATTATTACATAATACTTATTGAAAGTCATTATTTTATTTACCACTGCCGGGCTATTCACAATCGTCTCGGAAAGCGAATTCGACTCGGATTCGATAACTTCTCGCACCGAAACCAATAAACGCTATTCACATTTAACGTTCGGATAAAGGTCACTTAGATACATCCCATAACTATTGTATCGTCATTTATTTACATGCATTTACGAATTTTGTAGATAAATAGGCTTTTGTATTTTTTTAGAGTAACGCCTGAACAAAAACATAATGCAATATTTTGTGTTAGCCATTGATATCGAATATAAAAAATATATAATTTAACTATATAATAAATAACAAAAAAACTGAGATATGTCTCGTTTCACAAAGCAGCATATATATATATTTGTGATAGAAAACTTATAAAAACACACCTTTCACAAAAATTCAGCTTTACGATTAAGTGCAAATATTGAAGTAATTATATGAAAATACGTCTTATAGATAATTGTGATTAATTTTTGTTACCTACCTTATAATTAAAAGGGTTTATTTATCTCTTCTAATCATCAATATTCGAAAAGTTTTCGCCAGCCTCAGAGCTCTCGTAAAGTTTCCGATGCAAACTGTCACAATTATCGAAAACAAACGTGAAAGAACGCCCCATAGAAAAAAACCCAGACCCGACAGAAACGAGACATATCTCAGTTTTTTTTGTTATTTATTATATAGTTAAATTATATATT
Source organism: Parnassius mnemosyne (assembly GCA_963668995.1). NCBI lineage: Eukaryota > Metazoa > Arthropoda > Insecta > Lepidoptera > Papilionidae > Parnassius > Parnassius mnemosyne. The sequence goes on from CAVLGL010000084.1 coordinate 32,248,638, forward strand.
TTTTATATTCGATATCAATGGCTAACTCCAAAATATTGCATTATGTTTTTGTGCAGGCGTTACTTTAAAAAATTACCAAAGCCTATTTATCTACAAAATTCGTAAATGCATGTAACTAAATGACGATACAATAGTTATAGGATGTATCTAAGTGACCTTTATCCGAACGTTAAATGTTAATAGCGTTTATTGGTTTCGGTGCGAGAAGTTATCGAATCCGAGTCGATTTCGCTTTTCGAGACGATTGTGAATAGCCCTGCTGGTTCGGAAAATACCTCTGTCCTGGGAAAAACCAGCAAGAAACCCAGCGGGACTTTTTTTTTAAACATAATTTCACTTAACAATAATTTTGTTTATACAATTTTAAATGAATTTTCATAGAACCAGCATGGTGGCGATCACCTTATTCCCAGGGATTATTTTCATTCATGTATTCCTTGATATTATAATAACCCTTTTTGTACAGTTTTTCTTTAATAAAACTTTTAAACTTGTTTATTGACAAACTTTGAACATGTTCTGGGATTTTGTTGTAAAAGCGTATACATTGCCCCATAAATGAATTACTAATTCTGTGGAGACTTGTAAGTGGCATTACAAGCTTATGTTTGTTCCTAGTGTTTAAGGTATGAACATCCTTATTCTTATTAAAGCTATTTATGTTTTTATGTACATACATTACATTTTCATAAATATATTGCGATGCCAAAGTTAATATGTTTATTTCTTTAAATTTTTCTCTAAGGGACTCTTTACAATTTAGATTATAAATCGCCCGTACGGCTCTCTTTTGCAAAACAAATATAGCTTCAATATCAGTCGCATTACCCCATAGCAAAATTCCATAAGACATTACGCTATGAAAGTAACTAAAATACACTAACCTAGCTGTCTCAACATCTGTGAGACTTCTAATCTTTCTTACAGCATATGCTGCAGAACTAAGTCTGCTTGCTAATTTAGATATATGGGGGCCCCATTGAAGTTTCGCGTCAATAGTAATACCGAGAAAAACAGTGGTATCCACAAGACTCAACTCCTCCCCATTTAAGAGCACATTGGTTTTCGAATGTTTTACATTAGGTATTGTAAATTTAATACATTTTGTCTTATTGCCGTTTAAGAGCAAATTGTTGGCGTTAAACCAATGTACTAGTTTCGATAGAGCATTATTAGATTAGATATGGCCTACAAATAATTGTTCCGGGTCTGGATGTTTGTCCTTGTGCAATTTGTGTTTGTAAACTGCCTCCACGATACAGGAGAAAATCCTAGTGTGGGGGTAACGTTTTTTTTTTAAATGAAAAAAAAATAAGGATAAGAAATCCTTCATGTCAATCCGTGGGTGCCTAAAATACAGGCTCAATCGACCTTCCCGTATGTTAAGGCATGCCAGGTTGCCACTTCATCTTGTGAGGGACTGGCAGTCCCATTCCGCATTCATAATTTTTTTATATATAAAACTGAAGTGACAAACAAACATACAGTCAACCTGATGGTAAGTGGCTATAGCAGCCCATAGAGTGGCGGTAGCCGGCAATGTTGACATTTTCAGGAGTGTATTGTGACAGTGGACATTGTCAAAATAATAAAGTGTGATAATTTCGCGATAGTCTTTCAGTTATGGTTTCTTTCTTTTAGATTTAAAATGAGAAATAGAAGAAAGCCAGGGTCCAGACGTTACAAAGATTACGAAGATAATCTCTTAAATGTTGCTGTGGAGTTGGTCATAAATAAAAATATTTCAGGTTACGAGGCTGAAAAGTAATTTGGCATCCCCCGGCGAACCATTGCTAATAAAGTTAAACTGAGACATATGAGAAAAATACGTTCTCCTTGTAGGTTAAGCGAAGAAGACGAGAATAAAATAGCAGAAGCCCTTATACTTTATGGAGAATATGGCTGTCCATTGACTCGTTTTGAGCTACGTATTTTTTGGATTTTTAATAATAAACTACCCGGTGAACGGTGGGTTCGAGAGTTTTTAAATCGCCCCAAACAACCGCTTGACGTTTCTTTTTTTCGACCGTTAAAAAGAGCTTGGAAAAATATTCTGCTAGATTGGGAAGTAAGACATCCATCAACAAGTGCACTTAATAAACGAATATTCCCAGAATTACTCGGTACATTAATTTATACAATAAAAATGAATACAAATACCATAATTAGAAATGTATTCAGGGCGACAAGTATTCATCCCCTACAACCAGAAGCAGCATTAAGAAAATTACCAGATTATAAAGAAAACAGGGAACAATAAACCTTCGACGAAGCGCTCTTAAATTTCACAAAAAGTCACCATCTGTCTGCAACACTGCAAAACGACGGAATAAAAAAAATTTTACAAAACCAGGGGAACCTGTTTCTAAGAACGATTTCAGATTGTGTGCAAATAATTTATCGGACACTAAGCCATCGAATAATTTATCTGACGATAAACCATGGACTAAAGACAGAAATACAAATATCAATTCCACTATTTCACCAGGAACTAGTGTTTACTTGACAAAAACTTACACATTTCAAAAGATCGCTTTTTGTTCTGTAAGTCAGCAGTTAATGAAATAAGTACCATTTCACAAAGAAAAGAAATAAAAATATTGTCAGATATAGTGTTAAATTCATCAAATAAGCGAAAAGATCATAGTTCTAGTAGTTCGTCAATATCTTCATATTCTTTACATGATTCTTCTGACGATGGTCCTTTTGTACCCTCTAATAGCGACACAGAAAGTTTCCATGGCAGTGATTTAAATTTAACGGAAGAAGATAACTATTCTGATGATAAACTAGGAATTGGACAGTACGTGTTGGTTAAGTTATTAAGCGGCAAAAATACCAAGTATTATGTGGGTAAAATAATCGATTGTAATAATAATGAATTCACCACGAAATATTTAAGAAAAAATTTAAAGGCTCTTTTTCATGGCCTTTAGTCGAAGACATATCGGTAATTACGCGGCTCGATATTCAAAAAATATTACCAAAACCCATAGTAGGTCGTTGTGGTGAATTAAAATATAATATAGACTGCAAAATTCCAATGGCAAATATTTATTGATCGGCTTATTTGTATTTTATTTATTAAAATATTACGAAAAATGAAAACCTACTTAGAAGAGAATCAGAAACAAATTACGGATGATATTATGATTAAAACTAATTATAATTATTAAAGATATTAAGCGATTGAACAGTATTATCAGTAACTAATTGTTACCATATTTAATAAATCTTTTAAAGATTCTTTTTTCTTTTCTTGTTTGCTAAAATTCAAAACCGTAACAAGCTGAGCTACTTCTAGTGCATCAATATTCAAGAGAGATCAGCTTGTTCAGACATTATTACTACTGACTTACGGTCATCGGCTTAAGATTTTGTTTGCCTCAAAATGTAATTGCATCATTTATTTGTTATCTCCTGCAGAAGAGTCTATCGTCTGCCAAAGAAATGATCTGACTGAAGAGTTTCAATGTGAAACTGCCAATGAAAGAATTAATTTTTAAGATTTTTTGTTATAGATTTTTAATTTGTGATTATTGTTATAGATAAAAATTGAAATAATTACACAATAACATTATGGGAATACTTTAATATTCAATTTTTATTAATAATAATAAACATAATTTAATCAATTTCACTTCTTTTTTTTTGCGACAACCCTATGCAATTTTAAAGAATGTATGAAAATATCAACAAATTCAAACACAACATTACCTAGCTTTGTTCCAGCTGATATAAGCACAAGAGACTATTTTTTCAATTGCTAACCCTAAGAACTACTAATACAGTTCAACTTAGTGTGCAATAATGATGTATTTACGTAATTTTTCCCATCGAAACTAAGGTAGAGGCAATGTTACAATTTTGTGGCCCAACTTTGCCTAGTGACGAAGATTGCTACATATTTAAAATAAAGCATATAAAACTTTAATTCCGTCCTCCATGGTGGCATTACACCGGAGGCGTGGAGCAGAAGTGCGGTGGTCTTGTTCTTCAAGAAAGGCGACAACGCTCTCTTGAAGAACTACAGACCGATTTCCCTTCTGAGCCGAGTCTACGTGCTGTTTTCGAGAGTCATTACGAATCGTCTCGCGCGCAGACTTGACGACTTCCAGCCTCCCGAACAAGCCGGTTTCCGAAAAGGCTTTAGCAAATGCTTTCAGCTATATTATGGTTGTAGCACGAATGGGTCGGCTCGACCGGGGAAGGACCACGCTCTCACAGAATACCAGCGTAAAATAGCAGCTTAACACTGCTGTGTTTCGTATGGTGAGTGTAGAGAACCGGAGACCCTTTTTACTGGCAAAGAGGCATTCCATCTTAGTCCTCACGGGTGACGACGCATCTGCATCTTGAGTCTTTATTGAGGATAGATGTAGATGTCTATGGGTCACAGTAACCACTTAACATCAGGTGGACTGTGTGCTCGTTTGTCACCCGATCCTATAAAAAAAAAAAAAAAAAAAAAAAAAGCACCATAGACCACATACATACCCTTCGGCAAATTGTACAGAAGTCCGAGGAGTACAATTTGCCACTATGTCTGGCGTATGTGGACTATGAGAAAGCCTTTGATTCCGTCGAAATTTGGGCGGTGCTGCAGTCCCTTCAGCGATGCCAAGTTGACTGTCGGTATATCGAAGTGTTGAAGTGCTTGTACAGTAGGGCTACGATGGCTATCCGAGTACAGAACCAGAGTACGAAACCTATCCAATTGCAGAGAGGTGTAAGACAGGGTGACGTCATATCCCCGAAACTCTTTACCGCTGCATTGGAAGATGTTTTCAAGCTTCTGGACTGGAAAGGATACGGTATCAACATCAATGGCGAGTACATCACTCACCTTCGATTTGCCGACGATATAGTCCTTATGGCAGAATCGCTGGAGGACCTAAGCACTATGCTCAATGACCTCAATAGTGTTTCCCAACGGATAGGTCTTAAGATGAACATGGACAAAACAAAGATCATGTTTAATGTCCATGTCACACCTATGCCGGTAGTTGTTGGGAACACTAAGCTCGAAGTTGTTGACGAGTATGTTTACCTGGGACAAATAGTCCGACTAGGTAAGTCCAACTTCGACCGAGAGGTCAATCGACGGATTCAACTCGGTTGGGCAGCGTTCGGGAAATTACGGCACATCTTCTCGTCAGGTATACCTCAAAACTTGAAAACGAGACTGTACACCCAGTGCGTGTTGCCAGTGATGACATACGGAACTGAGACGTGGTCCTTCACTGCTGGCCGGATGAGGAAGCTCAAGGTCGCTCAGCGAGCTATGGAGAGGGCTATGCTCGGAGTTTCTCTGCGTGATAAACTCAGAAATGAGGATATCCGCAGTAGAACTAGAGTGACCGACATAGCCCAACGGATTAGTAAGCTGAAGTGGCAATGGGCCGGCCATATAGCTCGAAGAACCGACAACCGATGGGGAAGAAAGGTTCTCGAGTGGCAGCCTCGTACCGGCAGGCGTAGTGTAGGGCGTCCCCCCACTAGATGGAGTGACGACCTGGTAAGATATGCAGGAAGTCGATGGATGCAGGTGGCTCAGGACCGTGCTTTGTGGCATTCTTTGGGGGAGGCCTATGTTCAGCAGTGGACTTGTGAAGGGCTGTAATGATGATGATGATGATGATATAAAACAACGTTCCAAGTACCCGTCTGTTGTATATTAGCCTAAGCTTAGTATACAGCCGTATAAAGTTGAAAATTAATTGATATTTTGCGAGATATATGCACGTTAATATAAAAGTACGGCAAAGTTGCAGCATCTTACGGTAGTGATTATATCGTACTCCGCTTATATCATATGAAAGGTACTGCGCTATACGTGTACAGAGAAAGAAATTATGTGTGTATATTGCAACTAAGACAGATTAAATTAAATAAACACACACGCATGTTTTTTTTTTTTAATACAAAAAACTTAAAGCAATTCAATGGTAGAATTTCTACCAGACGCGATACTACTGTATATACAGGGTTATTTTGCAATAACCGGATAAATTTGCAGAGAAGGTTCTCTTAAACATTTTCTTCTTTTTATTTTTTAAATTCAAAATGCGTGTTTATGCATTATTTTAACTGATTTTACTGCTCACGCACACATTCATAAGGTTCAATCGGTAGGCAAAAATTATGTTGCCCATAAATCACATTCAATGTGGGATAATTTCAAATAAAAGTAAAAGCCTTATTTACTCGTATTTTCAAAAACTGCAATAAACAGTATATCATTATTTATACATGTAAACTTAACTTTAAAATTTGACTACTTTTTAAAAAATAACCCTGTATAGTAAGCATACAGTAAAATAATTAAGCATACAGTTTTCCAACCAAGGCCGTTTCCTACCGAAGACGCGGTAAATCAGCACTTTAAATTGCAATTAATAACTTCATTGGTTCCGCTGAGTATTCAAGGCAAACTCGGTTTGCTCGCGTTCAAAATTAAAGGCGAGCGCTTATCCCCCTCCTTCCAGATAAAGCTTGTCTAAAATAAATTATTAAAGAGCTTCCCAGGATTCCCTCGCAGCTAACTACCGCTCATTTAAATATAATGTTATTCCATTAATATTAACGAGGAAAGTTCCAATAAAAATTTATTTAGAAAACGGGGCGTGCTCAGACTGATACTTTTACTTTTTAACCGAATTTAATGAGGAGAAGGTTCTCAAATCGAATGTATGTTTTTTTGCATGTAATTTACGCGATATTTTCGTATATTCTGAACCAATTTTTATGATTCTTTTTTTATTAAATATGTTATTCTTCAAGGTTTTTACTTTTGGTTAAAAGTCATAATTATTATGATTGTCTAACTATGATGACTGTGATTGTATAATACTTATGATACTCAAATATGTATGTAGCTGATGTCATATAACAATTATTCCCATTCCAGTAGGTGATACAAACTAAATACAAAAGAAGTGATTCCATTTTTTTATTTACTTTTTTACGTGGTAGAGCTACGCTGCAGCTATATTATGGTTGTAGCACGAATGGACTGATTCGACGGGGGTAGGACTACGCTCTCACAGAATACCAGCGCTTCATTCTGTGTATAGTGAGTGGAGAGAACCGGAGACCCTTTATACTGGAAATGAGGCATTCCATCTTTGTCCTCATAGTTGAGAATATATGTAGATATCAGATCAGATAGACGTTATTCTATTAATAAAAACTGAGTTGTAAGATGCATTTCACTACGAATTTTTTTGCAGTGTTAATTTTTTTTTTGTTAACAACTCGACATCAGCGTCACCTATCGAGTCTAGATCTTAAGATTTTCTTTTTTTAAATTAAACCAACATATTAATAGAATAAATGCTATATGAAAATGACCTCAATCGATCAAGTCTTTTAAAAGTAACACGATCGCTAAAATACGTAACATTGATTGTAAAAAATATCATTTTATTTTAGAACGTTTGCGTTGTTGATACCGCAACTTGGTTGCTAATTTATTTTTACAGGCGTTGAAGCATTCGTAATCGGGTACAAAACTAATCAAACATTTTTATCTCTCAAAGAGTTACTTTTTCTTACATAGGGAAATGCCTACTCATATCCGCCTCGCGGGGCAAGGTTGGGTTATGTCGGACTCGCACTGACTAAAACCCCATGGTGTTCCATCTTCGCCGCATATTGGCAGGGCCACGGGAAAGCTTTCGCACACATCCGCGGCCTCACTAACTCTGTAAATCCCCCTCCCCCCCCCCGTCCGAGTCCGATACGCAAGGCCATGAAGCCAGGAAAATCGAGCGCTCAGTAACACCCGCCTTCCCGACCCCAGCGGCGGATCTGTTCTTTGGCTCCGCCGCCAACCAAGTTTTGGCCATGGAGTGTAGGGAGGGCAGTGCCTCGCAATACCGACACTACTCTCCCCCCGCGGCCCCACGACCACCGCACCTACGGTGTAGCCCCGTCAGAGTCGCGGAGGATAGGGCGAGTGGCGTATCGCCATACCAACACTCTTATTCCCCGCGACTCCACCTCGGCTGCAGCGGTAGGGGGAGAGGGCACCCCTCTCGCCGCAGCCCACCGACACACATCCGAAGTGGGCTCACCAAGTCCACTCGGAGTGGCCACCTCGGGCCGGCCCTGCACCACGGGTCAGCCAAGGGATTCCTCTTTGTTCACCACGGGTGCCGAGCCATGGCTACTAAGCCCCCGCCCCCCCCCCCCCCCGCCATAACAAGCCTGCAAGCAGAAAGTCCTGTGGAATACCATGCTTTGTGGCAATTTTAGACTTGTGAGTGGCAATGATGATAATCATGATAATGCCATCACAACTGTAGAGGACATGAAGTAACTCAGAGACCAGCGTGCAACGAGGCGAGGCGTTCGGCTTACGTTGTAACATTATTTAATCTGTGCTTCGGCGGACATAGCAAACACGCTATTGTATTAGAAGAACTAGATTTTTACGTGGTAGAGCCATGCTGCAGCTATATTAGTAGTATAGTTGTAGCACGAATGGGTAGGCTCGACCGGGGAAGGACCACACTCTCACAGAATACCAGCGTAAAATAGCAGCCAATCACTGCTGTGTTTCGTATGGTGAGTGTAGAGAACCGGAGACCCTTTTTACTGGAAAAGAGGCATTCCATCTTAGTCCTCACGGGTGACAACGCATCTGCATTTTAATTTGCAAACGAGGATAGATGTAGACGTCTATGGGCCACAGCAACCACTTACCATCAGGTGGACTGTGTGCTCGTTTGTCACCCATTCCTATAAAAAAAAGAATATTCTAAGTGACAGGCACTCAGAATGTTTGCTAAAATCACCACAGCGCTGTATGAAAATTCTACACCGAAACTTTAGTCTATGAATATTTCATAGCCAATAATCACTTTTTAGAATCCGAAAAAAGTCTCACACTAACACACACAACAAAACACAGCGGTGATGGAGCATTCCATCTTGGTGGCTAAAAGTGACAACCTATCTGCATTTTGACTCTTAATCGAGGATAAATTTAGGTCTATATAGAACATCATCCATTTACCATCAGGCAGACTGTATTCTCATTTGACACACTTATAAGAAACTTTAGTCAGAAAAATTATCTGCCATTTCTATTCTTCACAGATAACCCTAAAACCCACGAGTGGAGACGGTCTACTACTTTACAACTCGGAGCGCCAGAGTGGAGACGGGGACTTCTTCTCGTTGCACCTGAGGGACTATTTCGTTGAGTTCGCCTTCGACCTCGGATCGGGGATTGCGCTCGTGAGGTTGGTATTATTTTTCTGTAGTGTATGCTCATAGTATTAGCGCTTAGCCCCGGAACTATGGTAGCTCAGGTTCTCTTCTAGGAGGGAGGGCTTAAGAGTACCGAGTTTACAGATATATGCTTTGCAAGCACACATTTAGGCCGCGCGTCAGAGCACCAAATGCTTAGAAAGTAGTTTTAATTACATAAAATACTGGAATAAGTAGATATTAAGATCATTATTGTTCGGTTCTTAATTAAGTTTATGTGTAAGTTGAAATGTATTTTTTTAAAACTAAATGTCAGTAAGCGAGAACCCCAAAAGATCGGGGAGAAACCTGCATGTCTGAATAATAAAATATTCTAAATTCAAGTGCAATCCGCCAACTGGATCAGCGCGCTTGCTCCAGTTGACTAATTGAAATCTAATTTAAATTTAAAAAAAACCGGCAATGTGCGAGTTGGACTCGCGCACAGAGGGTGCCGAACAAATCCGCAGGTATATAAGTTTAAAATTATTAAAAATATTTTTATTACATGATGTAACTAAAAATTTATGGTTTTCGCAATTTTTCCTTTATCTGTGCTATAAAACGTTGCTTCGAACCAAATTTCAAGATTCTGAGTTCACGGAAAGTACCCTATAGGTTTTGATTCCCTTGCGAATGTCGAAAATTTGCGGCATAAACGGCTGTATCTTTTGATTGCGTTGGCTTAGAAGTTTAATTTTTTCACAGCTCTAAGGGACAGTAGACTTGAGTATTTGATATGAATTTCAGCTTGATACCTCCACGCGTTCCTGAGAAAAAGGGTCTTGACAGACAGACAGACAGACAGACGGACAACAAAGTGATCCTATAAGGGTTCCGTTTTTTCCTTTTGAGGTACGGAACCCTAAAAATGAACGGGAAGTTGAAAAGTTCCTTCATAGGATGCCAAATCGACACGACCGGAGAGAGATCAGGAAGGAAATCATTGTTTGAGAACCTGCATGTCTAAGAAATAAAATGTTTATTTTAATTTAAGAAATAAAATTTTAGTTTGGTGTCTGTTATTGTAATATGTTGTGTGCAAAAAAGATTATAATATATAATTTTTTTAATTGTATAATTGCGAGGCGGACTCTTTCCTGCTTGAAAACCTCTCAGAAATGAAAAAAAGCTTTACTGGTGCCGGTGAGGATCGAACTCTGTTTGATCATGTACTTAATTTTTTAATGCCAGCGTTTTCGCTTGTGAACTGTGAGAGATAGGAAATAGAGAGACAGCTGTGCTAACGCACACACTATAATCCTGTCCTGAACAGATGGCTAGTCTCCGTTGTGGCTGGCCGCAACTATATAGTGTAGTATCCGTGAATTGGCCGCTATGATATAGATGTAGGAATTAACAACAGAAGAGCGTCAGTATGCCTATTGCATGTTAACAATCACCTTGAAAATTCATTTAAACTATTTTATTTTAACATAGATAGAGAATACAATAAAACCGTGGTTTCAAACTTAAAAGTCGAGACTTTTGTTCTTTGATTAATACAAGTGTTACGAAACATGATATTATATGTATTTCAAGATTTGTTTTTAATTCCAGGTCAGCCTACCCATTAGAACCAAACGCATGGCACAAAGTGTCAGTAAGCCGAGCAGGCCGCAGAGCGTCGTTACGAGTCCGCCCCACAACAAACGTGACGGGAACGTCACGACTCGAGTCCTTCGCGACCGTACGTGAGGTGACCGACACGACGCGGTCGGTGACGTCACGCGGAACTGCGAGAAGATTGACGTTGAAGCAACCTATGTTTTTGGGTGGCGCGCCCCATCCTTTGCCGCCGAGACTGGCTTTGAAATCGTCTTTTAGTGGATGTGTCGGACAAGTGAGTACAATACGTAATTAAATTTATACATGGTAGAGCCATGCTACAGCTATATTAATAGTATAGTTGTAGCACGAATGGGTCTGCTCCATCGGGGAAGGACCACGCTCTCACAGAATACCAGCGTAAAATAACAGCTTAATGCTACTGTGTTTCGTTTGGTGAGTGTAGAGAATCGGAGAGTAAAAATGTTACTGGAAAAGAGGCATTCTACCTTAGTCCTCGCGGCTGACAACGCATCTGCAATTTATTCGCAAACGAGGATAGATGTAGATGTCTATGGGCCACAGAAGCCACTTACCATAAGGTGGACTGTGTGCTCGCTTGTCACCCTTATCCTGTAAAAAATATACATCACTTCTTCATCACCAGTAGCTACAAATCACTGCTGGAAATGGACCTCTCCAGTTGAAGGGTGGATTTGCCTTACCCGTCACGCGTAGAGGCTTTTGATTGATCACAGTACCAGACGTCCCACACCGTTGACTCCTCCTCCGCCGATGGTCTGAATATCACAGATAAAAATATTGAAAACTTGTTTTAGCTTGGCTTTTTATTTAAATTTTTATTTTATTTTATTTTTTTCTTTGTTGTTTAAAAAAACGTTACCCCCACACTAAGATTTTCTCCTGAGTCGTGGAGGCAGTTTACGAACATAAATTGCACGAGGACAAACATCCAGACCCGGAACAATTATTTGTAGGCCATACAAATACTTGTTCCGTGCGGGATTCGAACCCGCGGCCCCCAGCGTAACAACTCATTGCTAAGCCACTGTGCCGCGGAGCCGTCAAATATATAATATAAAATTTATATAGGCTCGACCATAGAATACGTGGTACCACAGGATACAAGGGTAAAATTGTTGACCTGCGAACAATACCTGCCAAAAATGTTTTATCCGTAGACCCTGTGGTTCCCGTTAAGTACGTTATCAGGATCAGTATTGAAACCTATAGAAATAACTTGTTTTTAAAACCTCGACCATATTTTTTTTTAATTTTATTATAAAAATATTTTATGTGGTTTTATTACCTCTTACTGACACTAGCCGATGCTAAGGCTAAGTGTGCCGGACGGGCGTAACTCTCCGGAGTAAATGTTGTCGAAGATACTCCGCGAGCCGCTCACGTCCTACACCTATAGGTTCTGGAGGATACTTTCACTACCGCCTTTGTGTATGCTGTTGGAGAACTGTGGACTGAGGTTCAGAATTAAAAATGCACGATTTATAAATTAAAATAGCAAGGGAGTGGCCAGCGGTTCGACTGATTAATTAGTTGCGAAATATTATAACTTATTTATTTATTTAACACTGTTGTTCAACTATGGTTGTTCACTATATATTTCAAAACACAGATTTAATTAAACACACAGTAATATTAAAATTTCTATTTTTTTTTAAATTTCTATTCGTATTTTCAAAATATCTGTTGGTAATATCAAATTTCTATTGGCAGTAACAAGTTTCTATTGGTATTTTCTACTATATCTATTGGTAATTTTGAATATCTATTGGAAGTAACAAATTTCTATTGGTAGTATCAAAAATATGTATTGGTAGCAGCTGGTTTTTTAACACTACTGACTAGCAGCTATTAATCAACTAAAATTAGTTGAATTTAACACTTTTGTAACTGCGAATATCAGTTACCACTTTTTCCGTCTAGCTAACACTTTTCACTATATGTAACGGCGAAATTTCCGTTACCACTTTATTCGGCTAGCTAACACTTTTTCACTATATGTAACTGCGATTTTCAGTTACCACTTTTTTCAGCTAGCTAACACTATTTTACTATATGCAACTGAGAATTTTCAGTTGCCACTTTTTTCGACTATGTGTAACTGCGATTTTCAGTTACGACCTTTTTCGGCTAGCTAAACTTTTCTATTTCACTATAACTTTTCACTGTGTTCTGCTACTAGTCACTTCAGCTACTACCGGATACTACTGCTTGTTACTGGTAGTTCTTCCTACTACAATGTTACTGTGATTTGCCCCCATAAGGTAGACTTCGGCTATACTCTATAGAGAGCCGCTTGCCAATTTCCGGTTTTGCCTTTTTATTATCAAACATTTTCATTATGTAATTTGCACAAATCGCAATTTTTCTATATAATGCTAATTTTTACACTAACACGCTATACACTATAAAATAGGCATTTTGGTCCTTTATCATTATGTGATAAGGGTTACTTAATATATTTACATTCAAAAAAGTTATTAATCAAAATGTACCAAATTTACATAACAAAAGTGCACATTGAATCTTTAATTTTACTATATTTATCAAATGCGTTTATTTACATAAATTATCTCTTTACTATTGCCATCTATACACCATATGCTAACTATATATCATATTTACAATTCTTTCAGAACACAAAAATATTCTTATTATTTTCATATAAACTATTGCGCAGTTAATTAACTTCTAGAAAGTTCCACGATATGCTGCGCTGTGATTGGTCGAAATTTTATTAAATGATTAAAGTTGTTTATATTAACTATTATTAAAAACGACATGCTATCCAAGTATATTAAGAATTGTAAACACATTGTAAACCTATATTAATACACAATTCGCTCGATTTTGTTATTAATTTCACTTTTTAAACAATTTAATATATTTTCATCACTTTTGCTTAAAGTCTTTAAAACTGTCGCGAACATCTCTCCCGCCGTGCAGCGTCGCGAAGATCTCATCGTAGTGGCGCTGCATCCATTTCGGTGAGCGACGTTGCATCTACTTCGGCAGCGGCACGAGTTTCCTGGTTGGCCTCTTGATTAGGCCGTATATGGTGCGTACCTCCACAGTGCGGATCTGTCCGTCCACACCGGGGTACAGCTTCCACCCTGGAGATTGGGGCCTCGTCCATGGGCCTCCCGCCGGCTTTGAAGTTCCGACAGGTATTGTCGGCAAACGCACCAGGCCCAAAGTAGTTCAGATCACTGAAGGCGAACGGTTTCTGGTGCTGAGCAAAACGTGTGCTCTTACGGATGGTTGGCGCTGGTGGTTGCGCTTTTCTAATGCGGCACTTTACGCATCGACTCACTATCTTTTTCGTCGTGGGTCTAAGTCTTATAACCCAGTAATGTTGTCGAACCCCGTTAATTGCAGGTTCGGTTCCGCAATGATGTAGGCTACGATGCGTCCAGTCTATGTACAATTGGGTGATGTAATGATCACCATCCAATATAGCCGGACCTTTCATATCTTTCGAGACTCCCTTCGCGACGGCTATGCGACTTCGCAGCGCGATGATCCCGTCTTTTAATTCTATCTGAAGCGGTCTTAGGCGGCTATCATGGGTGACCTTTTTATCGTTACGGAGATCAGCTATTTCTTGTCTGAAGGAGTCCCCTTGTATGACACGTATTAGGAGCCTTTCGGCCTCTCTGATGAATTCGGCCTCGAGTGTGATGTGCCTTTTGACATCTGCGGTTTTTCTTAGACTGGAGGACTGTGTGCGGTGTTGCGGATTGTTTTTCGCTTTCCTCCAGTCGAGATCTTTTTCTTCATTCCTTCTAGTTCTTTTGTAGAAGGTTCTGTCTGTTGTTTTACGGCAGAGTGTAATAAATTGAAGCACTCTGGCCGTCGCTCTCAATAAGCGTTCCCATTTCGAAAATTTTGCTGGATTTGGGATGGCTTCTCTTATTACCGGAGCTCTATGTGATTCTGTAATGGTGAGGCATTTTTCCTCACCGGTGGGTTCGGATGACGTGGGTCTTTCGGTCGGCCATGCTGACGGTTCTTTGTAAAGAAACGATGGGCCGTTGTACCACTCATGATTTGAGTCGAAGTTCGGTGGTACGTCCCCCGTAGCGGTGTCAGCTATGTTTAGTTTAGTAGGTACCCAGCGCCAGTCATCTACTTTACTATGGTCCTCTATGGTTTCCTTGCTCGTGTGCAGCTCATTTGCCGCGTGGACGCGCTGATACGGGGCTTTAGTGTGTGCCCCGTGTACCACCCATCCTAATTCTGTGAGCGAGGCGATTGGTTGGTGCGGCGGACCTCTGCGAATTTTAGTGGCTATCAGGAGTCTCCAATTATCTGGTCCTATTAAGATCGTCGGGTTGCCGGAGTCATATATTAATTGCTCCTTCAGGTCTTTTAAATGTCTACAATTTTCTATATCTGTTGCACACACAGTCTGTGGCCCCAAGTTTAGGCTGGCGACCGTGCGTGCTCTGAATTGCACCCTTTTCCTGTGGAGACTCTTGAGCGAAACTTTGACTCTTCGGGAGTTCGGCGAATCGAGGGTATTGTTCCCGATGGCGGTGATCTTAAAGGGGTCCAACCGCCCTGTTGCTCCAATTTGTTTGGCAATTTTCTCATCCATTAATGAGACTGTTGACCCATCATCCAGCAGGGCGTGTGTATTTACAGCTCCCGCCGGTCCAATTACTCGGACTGGTATTATTTTTAAATAGGCGTGATGCTTTGACACGGCGAATGAATTTGCAACTGTTTCCTGAGGTTCTATTTGTGTGACCTCCGTTTTCTCCTTTTTATTGTGGTGGAGAAGCCTATTATGTGTCGCGGTGCATCCTTTTATACCACACTTATTGATTTTACATTTATGTGTTTGACTTCTGTATCGTAAGCAGCGGAAACATAAATTGCTTTGTTTTGCAATTTCCCATTTTTTATCGATATCTGCTTTTGTAAATTTTCTGCAGTCGGATCCGTAATGACCCTCCTTTTGGCACACACTGCATTTTGGAGACGGCTTAGTTGTTGCCGTGTGCGTTCTGTGTATTGAACGATTGTTCTGCGCCCCGTTTATGATTTCGGGAGGCGCAAATGCACTGCAGAAGCGAGCTTGTTCGGTGATAAACTCGCTGAAAGAACCGAGGTCTGGCCTGGAGTCGTATTTTTCGGTATAAACTTTATACCACTGTGCCCGTATAGAATTGGGCAATTTGTCTGTGAGGTGTCGTAGCAGCTCTGCGTTGATGAGATAATGGTCTCGTTTGAGTGCCCGTAGAGTGACGACGCTTCCCCTCACTTTGCTTGCGAATGTGCAAATATCTCTATGTGGCAATCCTCGTAACTTCTCGGTTTCAGCTTGTGCAATTGAGTCTGGACGCCCAAATTGTAGCTCCAGTTCTCGCATGATCTCATCCGGCTTAGCATGCCCGATGAGTTCTGAACTAACTGTCTCCAAGGCTCTTCCCTGTAGACTTCTTCGTAGTCTTGCAGTATTTTCGATATCGTTGAAGTAGCCTCGGGTTATTTCATAAATGGCACGGAACGATAGCCATTCGGTATGTGCTCCGCTAAAGCACGGCAGTGTCATTATAGCTTTCGACGCTGCGAAAGTATGCGACGATGCACTCTCTGGTTTTGGTTTGTCAGCGAGTGCGGCTATAGCGGATGTGAGCTCCGATATAAATGGTCGGGGCCCTCTGTCTTCATTTATGACAGATGCCTGGTTAGACTTCGTTGGCAGGGGATTCTTCGTTACATCTGCCGGATAGGGATCCTGGTAGGTGAGCTCTGATACAGCTGGTAGGAGCTCCCTGTCTTCATCAACCTTCGATTCCTGGCTAATTTTTAGTGGCACAGGATTCTTGGGTACTTCTTCCGGATCGTGATCCTGGTAGGTGGGCTCTGATACGATTGGTAGGAGCCCCCATTCTTCATCAACCCTCGAACCATGGTTTGTGAGCTTCTTTTGTGGCTCACTGAGGTCGACAACCTCCGGGGGTGGCCTTGTGACGGTTTTGTTTAGTGGGGCCTCCCCTCTGGTGGCGACGACATGAGTTGGTTTTTGCTTGGCTACGGAATTATCGAGCCAAGATCGGACGTACTCGCTTTTAGAGTGACCATCTTCATCATAGTCATCCGAATCATCTTCTTCCTCAGCCATTTGCAAGGAAATTTGTGCGAGTTCCAATTTAATTCTCAGCACTTCTTCACGAGCCTTCAAAACTTTTTTATTGGGCCGAATAGTCCTCTTTGACTTTATACTTTTATCTCGGTGGCCCCTGAGTGGCTCTTCGGTGCGGGAGTCTTCCCGGACTGTTGGCGGTGATGCACATCGGATGTCATCGTTGCCCTCTATTTGTTTCATCTGCTTCGGTGTACCGGTTGTAGCGGCCGGCACGGGCAGGAGTACTCCCCCATCGCGGGGGCAAGGTGGCGCCTCAGCGCCTTCTGTGGTCGATGGTGAGCGTGGTAGCATCTGGTGGCGGACGGCGTCGGTATTGTCCGACGGGCCTCCTTCCAGACTGACGGTCCACGCCATGGCTCCCCTTCCTTGCGAACGAGTGATCGGCATCTTGATTCTGAAAATTCTGTTGACTTTAATACGGTAGTGTCTATGTATCCGGTTCCGAAATACAAACGGATGAGGGATTTAGCTCGTACGACCAGCTAATGCTGGACTCGGCTCGAAGTATAACCGGAAGGATTCAGCTCGTACGACCAGCTAATGCTGGACTCGGCTCGATGTATAAACGGAAGAATCCGGCTCGTACGACCAGCGAATGCTGGACTCGGCTCGAAGTATAAACGGAAGATCCGGCTCGAAGGACCAACGAATGTTGGCCTCGGCTCGGAGTTTAAACGGAAGTATCCGGCTCGAAGGACCAACGAATGTGCCGGACGGGCGTAACTCTCCGGAGTAAATGTTGTCAAAGATACTCCACGAGCCGCTCACGTCCTACACCTATAGGTTCTGGAGGATACTTTCACTACCGCCTTTGTGTATGCTGTTGGAGAACTGTGGACTGAGGTTCAGAATTAAAAATGCACGATTTATAAATTGAAATAGCAAGGGAGTGGCCAGCGGTTCGACTGATTAATTAGTTGCGAAATATTATAACTTATTTATTTATTTAACACTGTTGTTCAACTATGGTTGTTCACTATATATTTCAAAACACAGATTTAATTAAACACACAGTAATATTAAAATTTCTATTTTTTTTTAAATTTCTATTCGTATTTTCAAAATATCTGTTGGTAATATCAAATTTCTATTGGCAGTAACAAGTTTCTATTGGTATTTTCTACTATATCTATTGGTAATTTTGAATATCTATTGGAAGTAACAAATTTCTATTGGTAGTATCAAAAATATGTATTGGTAGCAGCTGGTTTTTTAACACTACTGACTAGCAGCTATTAATCAACTAAAATTAGTTGAATTTAACACTTTTGTAACGGCGAAATTTCCGTTACCACTTTATTCGGCTAGCTAACACTTTTTCACTATATGTAACTGCGAATTTTCAGTTACCACTTTTTTCAGCTAGCTAACACTATTTTACTATATGCAACTGAGAATTTTCAGTTGCCACTTTTTTCGACTATGTGTAACTGCGATTTTCAGTTACGACCTTTTTCGGCTAGCTAAACTTTTCTATTTCACTATAACTTTTCACTGTGTTCTGCTACTAGTCACTTCAGCTACTACCGGATACTACTGCTTGTTACTGGTAGTTCTTCCTACTACAATGTTACTGTGATTTGCCCCCATAAGGTAGACTTCGGCTATACTCTATAGAGAGCCGCTTGCCAATTTCCGGTTTTGCCTTTTTATTATCAAACATTTTCATTATGTAATTTGCACAAATCGCAATTTTTCTATATAATGCTAATTTTTACACTAACACGCTATACACTATAAAATAGGCATTTTGGTCCTTTATCATTATGTGATAAGGGTTACTTAATATATTTACATTCAAAAAAGTTATTAATCAAAATGTACCAAATTTACATAACAAAAGTGCACATTGAATCTTTAATTTTACTATATTTATCAAATGCGTTTATTTACATAAATTATCTCTTTACTATTGCCATCTATACACCATATGCTAACTATATATCATATTTACAATTCTTTCAGAACACAAAAATATTCTTATTATTTTCATATAAACTATTGCGCAGTTAATTAACTTCTAGAAAGTTCCACGATATGCTGCGCTGTGATTGGTCGAAATTTTATTAAATGATTAAAGTTGTTTATATTAACTATTATTAAAAACGACATGCTATCCAAGTATATTAAGAATTGTAAACACATTGTAAACCTATATTAATACACAATTCGCTCGATTTTGTTATTAATTTCACTTTTTAAACAATTTAATATATTTTCATCACTTTTGCTTAAAGTCTTTAAAACCGTCGCGAACACTAAGTAAAGCGGGGTCTTTAACAATCCTCTTACTCCTCAGACAATGCAGAGATAATAAAACCACATATAATTTTTACACAATTTTTTTTAAATAAAATAAAAAAATAATATTCGAGTTTTAAAAAAAAAGTTATTTCTATAGGTTTGAATAATTATCCTGATAACGTACTTAACGGGAACCACAGGGTTTTTGTTACATATTATATATATATATATATATATATATATATATATATATATATATATATATATATATATATATATATATATGTATATTATATATATATTTATATACTCACTCTGTTCTACCCAAGGTTAGCTGGTAGAGAATGCCATATAGCATTAAGCTCGCCTTTTGTACAAATATTTAGTGCAATAAGTTAAGTATGTACAATTTTTATTATTTTTTTTTGTTTAATCGCCCTTTCGTCTATACACATGCACTATAGTAATTTCTGAAGTATCGTGTAGACGTTTAGCGTTTAACAGTTTATACATATATGTTTCCTCCAGATGTAGACCAAGAATTCCTAGGTAATAAAATTTATACAATTATTTGTAGGCCATACAAATACTTGTTCCTTGCGGGATTCGAATCCGCAACACACAGCCCTGCAACTCATTCATAAGCCACTACGGCCACGGAGTCGTCAAAGTATAAATAAATATAATATGATGTATGAAGTAATTCATTAATGATAATGTCCACTTGCGCTAAATTGCAGCTGGTGATCAACGATGAAGAGCTGTCAGTTGTGTCGTCAGCACTTGGTGGAGTCAACGTGGACAACTGTGAAGATCCCAAGAACACCTCTTGCTTGTAAGTGTATTTTCCTTCTTTTTTATAAGCCTATAAAGTTCACTACTGGACATGGACCCCTCCCGTTGCTTGGAGGATTTGCCTTTTAGAATAGACTAGAATAATATTTTATTCAAGTCAATAATTTTTAGATTACATGTAATTCTTATTGAAAGTAATTTTTTTTCTTTACCACTGGTTCGGAAGAAACCTCTGTCTTGAGAAGAACCAGCAAGAAACCGAGCAGGACCTTTTTGAAAGTAAATAAACCTAGCAAGCTAACAGCATAGCAAAGTGGCGAAGCAATCAGCTTTGTAGCGGTTTCTAACGGTTGCCGTTGAGCAATCAGTTTCAAAATAGGAGGTTCAGATGCCTGGGTGATCAGTATTCGATTGCTGAAAACAGAATTTGAAAATTCAAAACCGTTCTCGAGATAATCGTGGGACAGACGGACAGACGGACAGACATCGTGAAATCAATAAGTGACTTCGCAAGCTTCGCCACTTAATAATAGAATATCTGAGGTTGTATAAACTATTTACAAAATTTATTTTAGAAACAACTTGGAAACGACCACCTCATTCGCAGGGGTTATTACTCGTATCAATCATGTATTCGTTTACATTCTAATTTAAAAAAAAATAAACTTGTAGAGTGACTTCGTATATTTTCTGACATTGTTGTAATAGCGTATACATTGGCGCCTTGAATGAATTACTGACTGTGTGGAGTCGAAAAACTGGTATCACTAGCTTGTGTTTGTTCCTAGTGTTTACAGACTGCATATCACTTCTTTAACCTCAATCGTCTCGTTTGTCAGCCGGATGGACGATCGCGGTACCAAATGTGAGCACTTTTGACTCTACTGGCCGTCGTCGCTCTAAGTATTTTATGTATGGTGTCTGGTGTAAACGATATGGTTATAACGCTATCTATCGGAAGCTATAAGAATTTTCTGTTTTTCGCATAGTCGCCTCTTACGAAAACCTCACGAAATGAGTTGATGGGCTACCTTATACCACCACCATTTAGCAAGAACTTGTAATCAATTCTCAATAATTAAAATATTATATTAGACCTTTTACCTTAGACCTTTACTCCGAACAATACCTCAGAGCACTCACCGTAGTAGATGCGATAAAATACGCAAAGAGATGGAACATCTCTTCGCAGTGCCAGTGACCAGTGAGTCAAGCTGATCGAAAATAACTCGATCGTCGACGATTCAAGCTGCTCTGCGCTAGATGCCGTCAAGTGGAAGCAGCTGGCACTGGGGAGTCCCTGCCCAGAGATGGGAACAGTATTGCATGTGAGGCCAAACCTGCGCCTTCTAAAGTTGCAGGCGGTGTGCCAGCATGAAATACTGTCCCGCTCTGCTGAGCACACCAAGCTTTTTAGATGCCAATTTGGCCTTCTTTTCTAAGTGACCACGAAACTGCACATCATTCGATATGTCGACGGCGAGGATTCCGATACCGCCTAAGGCAACAAAAGTTGTGTAAATGAAGTTCAATATCTACAAAATATATGTTTTATTTTATTTTATTTATTTATTACAAACATTAACAGCATCATAACAGTTCAATACTAAGACAATGCTACATCAAAAAACTGACAAATAAATATTGGCGCCTGAATTAATTATAATAAGAATATTTTATTTACAATGTAATATTTTACATTTCAGAGACAAGAATCTGTGTAAAGAGAAGTTAGAACCGGTCTTTCATTATCCCACAAACCTATCAGAAAATGATTTCCACCATTCCATAGTACCGAAGAAGGGCATCCAGTTAAAATATCACAAAGTAAAATCAAAGAAGCGCACGCAACACTTTCATACGGAGAAGTACAAAAGTAAGAAGTACGCGGCGATAAAAATGCGCCAATATATGCAGAACGACGCACCCGACAACGAGGTGATGACCGAAGGCCCAAGCTACGATGGGCAGACATACATTCAAGTGAAATATTTGGATAGCAATGAAATCAACTGGGGCGATACGAACTCATACCCAAGCTTTAGCGGGAAAGATAGCTTCATACACATAGACGATGAAGAGACCATGAAAAGGTGAGATTTAATTATTTCTTCTTTTTACCCGACTGTTCAAGAAGTATCCTCCTTCTGGGACAGTCGGGTAAAAAGAATGTTTTTTGAGAGTATGTATGTGTGTATGTCTATAACCTTGGCAGGTTCTGTAGCTTTAAAGGCTTGATGGATTTTAACATATGATATATCGTTAGATTTGTCTTAGTTGTAGAAGTGACATAGGGTATATTTTTTTCTTTTCAGTAAACTTATTATGCAGTCGGGTTTTTAGAACGAAGTTCCTTATCGCGTGGTATGAATTTAACGGATGGGGGCTAGGCAAGAAAAAGTGTAAGATTTTCCCTCAACCTCCTTTCTATAGTGCGAGCGAGATGGAATAATATCCATCTCCCTCGCACCTTTCTTATGTTGCCATGAAAGAAATATTATTTTAAATGACGCTTCATTTTAATAAACGATATTAATTAATTTATTTGTATTTGATCAATAATATAATACGTTTATCAATAATAATATACTACGAAAGGAACTTCGTTCCAACCGAGTGTTCCACGACACTCGCGCTTGTTTTTTTTAATTACTGTTTTAACCTTTAAGCTTGTTCTTCTTCATAAGCAGCTGCATTCTGAAAAATGATTTGCCTCAATCCTAATACTTGACATACTAATTTTACAGAATACGGGTGACAAACAAGCACACAGTCCACCAGATGGTAAATGGATGCTGTGGCCCACAGACATCTACATCTATCCTCGATTAAAAATCAAAATGCAGATGCGTTATCACCACTGAGGACTAAGATGGAATGTCATCACTTCACACATTCATGCATACTACATAATAACACTAGGGTACACCGCGTTCAGTATTCATGATACGGGGCGTTTTCAGCTTACGACCTGTTTCCCTTTTTCCGATAGTGGTTCAAGCCGAGGTTCGTACCTTACTCTGAGGTCTTACCTTGAAACTCAACGAACCCCCCCTCCCACCTCAATAGCTTGAGGAGCCTCACTCCACTGGCACGGTTGCGGTGCTTCGGGACTGTAGTCGCTTAGTGTCGCGTCGCCGTTGGCAAGATCAGCGCGCTCAATAGCTCGCTGCTTACGAGTCTTTGCTTACGAGTCTACTGCGATGAAGATGTAAACCCCGCAGAGCCAACAGCATACATCCTCAGAAAGAAAAAAAAACTATAATACGACAGGTGCTTCGCCTCTAAATGAGGCATTATCGGGAAAAATAAACTCTGCGATGGCTGACTTAGTAAACACGTGTCTTAATTTCAACGCTTGTGTGTCTTCCTAATGTATGAATGCACTGGATGAATTTCTGTAAAGTAACATATATAAAAATTAACATATATATGTATAACACGTGCAGAATAACATGAGACGTGAGTATAATGACGTGCCAAAGCGGTGTGCTTGTGCAGTGTGCGAAAAGCGGAGCGCGTCGTATTATGTCCGCCCCACACTGAGGCCGCAAATTGTGCGCACTTACGTAGAGGTGCTAACATTGTGCAAACGCATAACGTCGAACTGATTTACACCTTCACGATTCTTTCGCGCACTGCTCCCACATTTCTCTCTGTTTTTTGGCGCACGTCAAAAAAAGCATGAAGCGCGAAATTTCAAGGCTCCACACTACACACCATTCAATTTAATATCGGTAACATTTGAATAGTAATTTATGGATTATTAGCCAAAACCTAGAATAATCAACTTAATTAAAAAAATACACGCGTGGAATACTCGCGGGGGCGTTGACTCAGGTCTCATGTTACACACGGGTTGTATGTGACGCTCCGTGTATATTTGTTCGTTGGTCTGAGAGTCTGTGAGTGTGAGTGACGTTGTGCGGTGGGTGGCAGGCTGCTGAGCTACGGGCTGGACATCAACATCCGGTTCCGCGCGCGCGCGCCGCACGGCCTGCTCGTGTGGAGCGGCCGCGCGCGCCCCGCGCCCCCCGCACCCGCCGCACCCGCCACACCGCACGCACCGCACGCACCTCCCTCCGACTTCCTCTCTCTCGCCATCGAGAACTCCGTGCTCGTGTTCAGGTAACGTTTTTTTTATTTTTTCGACGTGAATACTAGAGTGGAGTGAGTTTTTTTTTAAAATATTTATTATAAAATACTCAAAAAAAAACTGGGTAACAGACTCAATAAGCAAATACGACAATATTTTTATCTACGTTTATATTTTAGATGTGCACGGAGCAACAAAGTTTAGAACAAAGAAATTATTCTTCTGTTATTTCTGAATACATCCAATCAGTAGTATGCGTCTATTTTTACAATTCAACCTTTCAGTCTCAAATATATAATAATCTATATTTCTGTCACTAGTAAGCGTTATAAACAAACAAACAAAATACTATTTACGTTACGTATATTCATTTACGTAAAACACACGCCGGTGTCCACGACACAGCAACACCCGATTTTTTTTAACTTGCTGGCAGGTTTTAGAACCTAGGCAACCGTCTGGATAGGCATCAGTTTTAACTATTTCTGTCGCCGAATAGCGTTGCTAATTAGTCTTTAGATGTGACAACGCATTTTTGCTTAAAATTTATCTGTAGCATTTGCTTGAATTTGACTTCAGGTGTCCATGGACTGCAGTAGCCACTTACTATCAGGTAGACTGTGAATCAATTTGTCACTTCAGTTTTATAATAAGTCATTAACCCATAAACGTCCCCGCTGGACATTTGGTCTCTGCCGCTGTAGGAAAGATTCGCCTTAATTTTCACGTTTAGCAGGAGTACCAAACTTTCCACTACACGGCAACCAACCAGTGAACCACGGGTAAATTGGAATGCCCTCTATAACCACCTGTCAAACCAATGGATGCAGGAGAATTCCTATGTAACCGCGTACCCACTTATCTGTTAACCTTGTCAAAATACAAAAGCACGTTAGCAACGTTACTAATATTGGTAGTGTCCAAATTTATTGGGAGCGGTTTACGACAGTTTGTCCAATGCTGGATTCGAAGAATCCTTCCCAGAACAGAGGTTTTTTCAAACCAGTGGTAAAAGTAAAAGAATGACTTTCGATAAGTATTATATACTGTAATCTATATAAATGATTATATTCTATTCTATTGTAGAACCCATGAATTTTTAAGTAACTAGTTTAACGGACTGAAGTGTAAGTATCGATATATCGATCTTAACTACCCTTAAATATGCCATCCTACTTCAAAAGACTATAGCTTTTTTTAATGTGTAGAACACATTCAATAAATCGTGGGGGTAGACACAGGCTGTTGAGAATCGGTCACCCAAATACGAATAATGGCAATTACGTCATCCCGCCCTCAAGTGATAACATCCAATTTAAATTTTTATTGCATTGTTCTAAGTGTTCAGGTTCAGTGATATCTATCTATCTATTTATGATATCTTCACAACAAAGAAGCTATTTGCTTATCACAATTTAAATAAGGAACAATTGTTGTTTTTTTCACAGATACGATCTGGGAAGCGGAGAAGTTGTCATTATAGCGAATCATACAAAAGTCGACGATGGTCTGTGGCACAGAGCACGAGCGACGAGGTAAATAAAAGTTACATTAAATTATCATCATCATCATCATCATCATTATCATTGCAGTTCATGCCAAATCTATTGCTAAACTATACCACCATAGAACCACACCTCCACCACCTTAACCACAGATTGCCACAAAGTATGTGACAATTCATGTGTCATTATGACGTCATTCATCTACTGGCGAGCCGACGGCTACATTACACGCACGTAACTAAAAAAAAAAGAACACTAGAAACGTTACATATTAATATTACTAATTTTCATATACACTCTAAGTAAGCTAAAAATGATTGTGCTAGGACTAGGAGTAGTTAACATTACATTTTTTAGTTCACATAGGTTGTATGAATATTAAAGTAATTTTTTACAAGCAATAATTCAGTTCATTTGTTTTCATATATCGCTATGACAATATAACAATATATGAACTGATTTGTTTATCAGTTCATATATTGTTAGTTAACATTTAATTTGTAGTTTTGTAGTGGTGCACAAGCCTTTAAAAGTTTGCAATCCGCACCCTTTAACTATTAGGCTACTGTCGCTTAAATGCGATGCTAGAACTTCAACACCTTTCTTACGTATCGGCTGCAGGTTAAATCGCGCTATATGGACGGCCCATTATTGTTATTTCAGCTTATAGATTAGTTGAGCTATATCAGCGCTGGACCTTTCCTTGCCCAATAACAAGGCAAGTGTATAGGCTGTAACTATACACTATAGTAATGTTGCGCGCCACTATTAATGTCTTGTACATGGCAACACTAGTTACACTAGCGCCCTCTAGTGTCGAGTAGCAGAACTAGGAGAGTCAAGATCCTTCCAGATATTTTGGGACCGATATGTACTCGAACATTTTAGATGTCGCTACAGTAGAAGATTCTGGAAACTATCTGAGGCCCTATATAAGGCCGGTATAGACCACGACCGAGCAGTATTGAATTGACGATACAAGAGAATACTTCGAAGCGAAATAACGGCGAACTGTGTTTTATTATTAGTGTGAATTTAGATTGTAATTAGTGTTGTGTAATTAAAGTGTCAATTTTGGTAATTCAATCGGCAGATTTTAATTGTCTCGAACCCCAAGCTCGTAACAATTGGTGTCAGAAGTGGGATCAAATCATGCCGATTTTACCAAAGGACGACATGGAGGGTATGCGTACCCGAAGTCAACGCCAGCTGGAGGCGGACCAGAGACGATTTGGTAATGCAACGCCGCAAACATCGGAGGGCCAGATGCTGACCACGGAGACCGGCCCGTCAGCAGCTCCTGCATCTGCAGCACCTGACTTAGGTGCTCTGATGATGATGTTGCAGGATCAGGCTCGCCGACACGAGGAACAGGCCCGCCGACAGGAGGAACAGGGCCGTCGGTGGGAAGAGCAGCTGCAGCGCGGACAGGAGGAACAGGCCCGCCAACAGGAGGAACAGGGCCGTCGGTTGGAAGAGCAGCTTCTTCTCATGAAGGACCTTCACGCTACCTTCGGGAAAGAGATAAGGGAGGTGAAGGATAGGGTTGCTCAACATGACAACCGCCTGTCGGAAGCTGAAACCCGAATCGACCAAGTGAACAATCGGGTTGACAACGTGATGGTTGACGTGAAGAAAACGCTGAACGACCTCAAAATTGGGGATGGAGTTACAGCTCCCGTGGTAGCTACAACACCTTCGCTACGTGGATTCAAAGTGCCACCGTTCGACGGGACTTCTTCCTGGTCGGCCTACAAAATCCAGTTCGAGGCTGTCATGAAAGGGAAGGGCTGGAATAAAAGTCAGGCCATGACTGCTCTCACCCTAGGTCTACGGGACCAGGCCTTGACTGTTCTGGAAGCTCTCGGTAAGGAAGTGACTTACGAGCAGCTCCTTGAGACATTGGAGGCGAGATATGGCGACGCTCACCTGGAACACGTCTTTCGTGCGCAGCTCAAAGATCGCGTGCAACGCAGTAACGAAAACCTGCAGCAGTGGGCCCTTGAGGTGGAGAAGCTGGTTCGAAAAGCGTACCAGTCTGTACCTACGCTTATTGTAGGGAACCTGGTGCATACATTCATCGACGGCATCCGCGACCTTGAAGTCAGAGCTGCTGTGAGGCTCGGGCACCACGAGACGCTTAAGGACGCCTTGACCCATGCACTGGAGGTGGAAGCCGTGAGACAGGATCATCGTTCCTACCGCATCAGGGAGGTTGCAGCAGTTACAGTTCGGGACCGCAATAACGGCTACCGCCCTAGGTGCTACGGCTGTGGGCAAAGGGGCCATCTTCGATCCAGCTGCCTTAAGCGAACTGTAGAAAGGGATGGTGATCGATTTCGAGAAGGTAGTGCGGTTAACAGCACCGCCCAGCGCAGCGGGAAATCTCATAGCAACGCAGATATATTGTCAAGAAGACTTTGTCCTGAAGATTGCAAGCGTTGTACTAGGCAAGAGGGTAAGGAAGTGGTATCTGTGAGGATACTCAGGACAGACCAACTCAGCAATGAGTGGAAGGACAGCCTACAACATGCACAGCAGGAAGATTCGGACATTAAGCCGATTCTGGAATGGATGAAGGCCAGTGCTCCTAAGCCCAAGTGGAGCGACATCTCAGCAATGAGTTCGACCACGAAAAGCTATTGGGCCCAATGGCACAGCTTGCTGATTCATGATGTAGTCCTGTGCCGTAAATGGGAAAATGGTCGGGGAGACAGATGTCATTTGCAAATGGTTGTCCCTAAGGCTAAAGTACCGGATGTTCTACAGCTGTACCATAGTAGTTCTTCAGGAGGCCACCTGGGAGTTAAACGAACTCTCCTGAAGATCCGAGAACGGTTTTACTGGGTCCACTGTCGTGACGATGTCGAGGACTGGTGCCGCAAATGTACAAGTTGTGCGGCTGTAAAGGGACCTCAAATTCTTAGTAGAGGCGCATTGAAATTGTACAATGTTGGTGCACCATGGGACAGGATAGCTATTGACGTTGCGGGGCCGTTTCCAGAAACTGAAAGTGGTAACAAGTATTTCATGGTTGTGATGGATTACTTCACTAAGTGGCCAGAAATCTTCGCCATTCCAAATCAAGAAGCTTCAACAGTTGCAGATAAACTAGTTCATGAAGTCTTCTGTCGTTTTGGAGTACCTTTAGAGATACACAGCGATCAAGGAAGGAATTTTGAGTCTCAAATATTCCAGAAAACTTGCCGAGTTATGGGTACTCAGAAAACACGAACAACTTCTTACCACCCACAATCTGATGGAATGGTAGAAAGATTTAATCAGACATTGGAGAGGTACCTAGCAAAAGTTGTGGAAAAACGGCAACGAGACTGGGACAGGCACATACAACCGTTTTTGTTGTCATATCGAAGCGCTGTTCACGAAAGTACATCAGTGACACCAGCTGTCGCAATCTTTGGGAGAGAATTACGGCTGCCTGCAGACCTGATCACCGGAATACCACCTGATGCCCCACGCAGTATAACCGATTATGCAAATGACTTGCGGAACAAAATGAATGACATTTATGAGCACGTCAGACAGTCGGGCCAGCAAACGTTTGAGAAGATGAAAACACGGTATGACCGCAAAATGAACAACAAATGGTTTGACGAAGGTTCACTAGTGTGGTTACACAATCCAGCTCGCAGCAAAGGGAAATCTCCTAAGCTTCAAGCTAAATGGGACGGACCGTACCGGATTGTGACAAGGATCAATGACGTAACCTACCGGATACAGAAAGGTGCCAGAGGTACTCCTAAGATCGACCATGTGGATCGACTGGTGCGTTATTATGGGGCCAATAATGTTCGGGACGAGCATGTCTTAGGAGGGGGCAGTGTTGCACGCCACTATTAATATCTTGTACATGGCAACACTAGTTACACTAGCGCCCTCTAGTGTCGAGTAGCAGAACTAGGAGAGTCAAGATCCTTCCAGAAATTTCGGGACCGATATGTACTCGAACATTCTAGATGTCGCTACAGTAGAAGATTCTGGAAACTATCTGAGGCCCTATATAAGGCCGGTATAGACCACGACCGAGCAGTATTGAATTGGCGATACAAGAGAACACTTCGAAGCGAAATAACGGCGAACTGTGTTTTATTATTAGTGTGATTTTAGATTTTAATTAGTGTGGTGTAATTAAAGTGTCAATTTTGGTAATTCAATCGGCAGTTTTTAATTGTGCTCGAACCCCAAGCTCGTAACAGTAACATGACATTATTAGTAAATTTAAAACTACCTAATTTTTTGCATCTCGTTTACGCCAAAAAAGGGGTGTAGTATCCAAAATTAAATGAGAGAAGGCCTGTGCCCAGCAGTGGGATGCATATAAGCAGTAAATTTACATTATATTCTAGGTATATGAAATCTAAACATCTATACAAATAAATAAAATTGAAGTGTCTGTTTGTAATATCAAAATAACAGCTTTTTACTAAATGTATATAAATATATATGGTAATTATAACAAAAAATTTTTTAAATTTTTGTCGTTCTATCTGTATGTTTGTATTACGGGTAATCTCCGAAACGGCTGGACCGATTTTAACGGGACTTTCATTGGCAAATAGCAGATATTATAAGGAATACCTTGGAGAAAAATAATTAGGGTAGGAAAAACCCATAATATCCAATCTTAACAAATTCCACGCGGGCGAAGTCGCGGGGAACAGCTAATTATTACATAAATTGAAGACTGCTCGATTTTTCCGAGGAATAGCTTTCAAAGTCTCCGTGGCGCAGTGGCTTAGCAATCACGCACGGACCAAGTATCTGTATGGCCTTTAAATAATTGTTCCGGGTCTGGATGTTTGTGCTTGTGCAATTTTTGTTTGTAAACTGCCTCCACGATACAGGAAAAAATCCTAGTGTGGGGTAACGTTTTTTAAAAACAAAAAAAAGTGTTCATGTCTGTCGGCATTGTCAACGATGTCGTTAATCATCTTGCTAAACGTGACGATTAAGGCAAATCCTCATGGCTCAAATATGGGAGGGGCCCATATGGACTTTCAAAGGCTAACGAAAAAGAAGAAATACAAATTCACTTTGAACACAATTAAGAAACTAATAAAGACCTCTAATAGATTTTGCTAACGCCAGCAAAATTTGATGGACCTAAAATGGCTATGAAAGTCAGGTATTCCCTTTCGATTCAAATTAAAGCAATTAATCAAACAAGCTTCAAAAAAGATTTTTTGTTTAATGCTATGTTTATTTCTAAATGAAATTAAATCAAAAAGACTGTACAATTTAATTCTTTTTTCTTTTATTCTATGAAAAGAAATCGACAAGCTGGCGTTCTTGAAGTGGATGGGTTAGGCTCCATCGGCAAAATATCACCGGGGAAACTGAAACAACTTAACACAGAAAATGGTCTCTACATAGGTAAGAGAATAATATAGTTTAAACCATATTTACATTTAAAATTTTCATTTACAATTAACAAAAAATAAACTGATTCATAAAGTTCGATCCGTAAACCCATGGTTCATTTAATTCAATTAATAAGCATGTTAAAATATAAAATCGTTAAAAGTCTTCTAGAGTCTTACTGAATAAACAATGTAATATATTTTTATTTATCCCTTCACTTGGCAAGTGAGCATGTATATAGGATCTCTACTATATTATATATGTCTCGATACTGTGTTTCTAACTAAATATGTTAATTTAAATCAAAAGATTTAATTAGAAACATTATCTAGATAAAAGTCAAGGCACGGGGTTAACTAACTTCTTTCCAAAAATGCCGCCCCTAACATTTGGAACCCAGGGCCCTGGTTCCTCCTCCCTGCTACAATATTGACTTGAATGATTTACATTCTTCTGAGAATTCGGATTTTGGATTGAGATATTTGGATTAGAACGTACCCATATCAATCAAAAATTTGACTTTATTGATAGGAATAATTGCGGCTATGTTGTAATGGCATAACATAATATCTCACCCTATTTTGTCCCATTACATTGGTGTCGTTAGAGTCGACTATAGGAAACGCCAAAAAAGTTTTATGGTTTCCAATAGAAAGTGGTATAACGTATGTATTGTAAAGCCAGGCGTTGGTTTGATTACGTCAGACCAGCGACAGGCAGAAGTGTCAAAAGTGCAAGAAGTCTGGTACTGCAAATAATTGATTGTTTTCATATCAAATTAAATCTGTGTATATTGAATACTTCTTTGATTCTTGATTCTGGAACTCCTAAAAAGGCATATTGTTGACTCACATAATTATAACAGAGCTGGGAATATTAATAATTATATATATTAATATTATTGTTTTTTACATTCCAGGAGGATTGCCATCAATAGAAATGAACACCATGGGAAAATACAAAACCGGTTTAATAGGATGCGTATCCCAAATATCTCTTAGTGGTGATTTTGATATACCACTTTCCCTATCGAAGCTTCCACATACAATCACCAACAACGTTGGAAGATGCACTCCATAATTCAAATTCGATTTTTATAAGTCGAATTGGTTCATTCAAATGAATCATAAATTCTTTTTTTACAAGCAAGTATCCAGTTCATTTACTTTCTTATATCGCTACATGAACTGATAAACTATTTGTACGAATATTGTTTGTTAAATTTCATTTATTTTGTTATGATTTTAATTCGAAGAGTTATTTTATAACTCCGTAATTACATATCAATGCATATAATAACATCAAAAGCAATAATACTACAATTTAAGTTTCGTAATTTCCATTAAATGAACTGAATTCCGTATCGTAAAATAAGAAGTTATATTGAATTATCATTACCTAGTCAATTTAGAGTATATGTACTTAAAACTATCATTTTTATAATTTATTTACATATTAATACATTGGAAATAATTTAGTTAACAAACTTTTTCTATATTTTTATAAATTCATTTATTTCTCATTTCTTTCTCCATGAAAATGGAATCAACTTTTCAAAGTGCTTTACTATCTAGTAAATATGAAAATTACTATTTGTAATGTTAAATTAAATAAAATTATAGTTGTATGAGTGGTTTGCACGCGTTTTTCAATTCATCCAACATGATTAGTTAATTGAATAGATGCAATTTGTTACAAGAGTGTTTATAAATTAATTAATGAGTATACCTAGCGTTTGTATATGGAAAAAAAATCATATGGACGTGGTTTAGAGTTTGTATATTTAGATACTAATACAATATTATTGCCATACGTATTAATTGAGCTTTTATATGAAGTGGTCAACAGGTTGCCAGGTATGTTTGTAAAAAATAATATTCTTTGTAATAGGAAATTTAAACTTTTGTTTATAATAGGTATTTTTAACTACAATGAGATCTTTCTGTTCGCAGAAGAGCTGCTGAAAGAAATTGCGCCATTTTGAAAGCAATATTTAGATGTATGTATGTTATGGATTCAAAGTCAAAATATTGTTTGAATAATAACGAACAACCTGGCAACCTTAAACATTGTCATTTATTTTATGCTAACCACTTGCTTTGCTTCGAAAAAAGTTTGTTCCAAAGAATTAAGGCACCGCTCTAGTTATAATAGAATTTTGTATCTAATGATTTGTGTAAAAATTCTATCCAGTAGCATAACAAAATACTTTAAAAGAAATGAAAGTTTCACAATTCCTCAATTCTACTGATTTACTGGAGAAATACATTTCAAATAATACGTCTTAAGTAACAATAAATTATTTAAAATGTTGTCCATTTAAAACTACCAATCAAAGATGTGTATGAACAAGTCGTATAAAAAGTCTTATATACAGTATCTACGATCAATGTTGCAAAATATATCATTTCTCATCCTAATTGATTGCAAAATTGGCTGTCCAAAATGTAAAAATCGCTCCAAAAAATTTATTTTTTGTACTTTCCTCTATAGCTACAGTCCTTTATGCCACGTAACGGTTAATTAAAAATTGAACAAGACATCAGCTTAATTTTTTTTGTTTTTAAGCGGTTTTGAACACAAATGCTTTGCTGCCCCTGTAATTTGTTAAAATAATTGTCTATTAATTTTGATTCTTAAGTTTTTGACACGTTTTGACGTTTTCGTATCATTATCGACTAAAGTTATATGAAAATACGAACAAATCTCCTGGCGGCCGTGAATAAATCTATGTTTTGTCAGGCCGTGAATGAATCTATGCATGTTTTCTCATATAAATTTGCTTTAGTCGCTTTACTTTATTGATAAATACCTTGTGTTATTCTGTCAGTAATGACGCAAAAGTAGAATTAACAAAACTTATTATAGCAATTTTGTCAATATATAACATTCACATTTTTTTCATTTGGACAACCATCATAATTACTTTCACACGAAGCTTAGGCAAATTTTACAAAAAATCTAGTTATAAGTCCCAAACTTATGAACCCTTGTCACTGGGATTTCATTTACACCAATAATTTTTGTCAATTAAATATTTCACAGGGTTTTAAATTTTTTATTGTGTAATATTATAAAAACATATCTTTATTGTTTTTCGAAATATTTTTAATTATCTACACTTTAAATCCGGTTGTTCCCAACGCATTTGTTTTTAAAAAAAGAACATTTTCCCAGAATAGTTTTAAAGAAACCTATACCTCAAAATTATTGACTGCCTTTATTTCTGTTAATTTATCTATATTTATTTGATATAAATGTGACTTAATTATTGATGGTAAATGTAAAAGCGATGATTTGCATTTAGATGTTTAAGATTTTATTTAATTAGAAGGTTTATAGTAAGTATACACTTTTTATTCTTTATAACCTATGATTTTATCAGTGGTCAGTGGTCATGAAATATAGGTTGCGTACAGACAAAATAAATAAATATTTAATTAAAAAATTAATACAGATTGCAGGAACAAAATACCATATTTTATCTGTATTATGTATATTTCTAGCCATTGATTACTGAATACTTTCATTTCATGACGGAGTTTTAGGATGAGTTTGTCTTTAATATAACGTAGATCTACGAATAGCTTGATCTAGCATTAGTTTTGTATGTGAAACCTGTCCGATGTATTATACGCCGTTATTTGTACAAAATTATAACAATAAAATATAAAATATCTGAGTGTTATTTGTTTATAAGCTAAGAGGTGGACCGTGTGTTCACTACCCATATCGTCCTAAGAGCTGACAGAGGGAAACAAGCCATTAGATGGACAGCAACGTCTTCCTAATAACAATAAAAAAATAAAAAAGTGGGGGTGCCAATCTAGCCTAACGTGACAACTACGACAAATATTCCTCATATAAGGCAATTTATGAGGAAACCTTTTCGAGGGCGTGTATTATATACCAGAGTTTTCTCAAGTGCCAATCTCATCTGCTAGCAACCGAATGGTTTTTGGGACGAAGTTTCTTATCGCGCGGTACGAATTCGGAAGATGGTGGCAAAAAAGTGTAAGATTTTTCCGTCACGACCCCCTTTCTACAGTACGAGCGAGATGGAATAATATAAATTTCCCTTGCACTTTTTCTTATCTTGCCATCAAAGAAATATTTTTTTAAATGACGCTTCATTTTAATAGACACTAGTAAATCATTTATTTGTATTTGTTGATCAATAATATAATAAGTTTATCTATACATATAATAAAACTGTAAATAGCAGATGTCTGTACATTTTATATTTTTGTAATAAAAGTGATTGAGGGGTACTAAAAATAAGTAATTAAATACATTTCTACCATTTTTAGAATTTTCTGTCTGTCTGTCTGTCTGTCTGTTTGTTTGTTAACGTATCACGTTTAAAGTACTAATTTATATCATAAGAATTGTTAAGGAAATTCTAAAGTGTACCTTCGGGTTACATTTAGTCTTTATTTCATTAAAATCAGTTCATTCCATCAAAAGTTATGATAAATATTCTGAAGTATGGGTAGGGAAGTATAGGTACGAATTTGCTCAACGGTGGCTTTGTTTGAGTCATCAAGTGCATTTTAAACTAATATCATATCATAAATCATAGTTAAATTATGTAAAATAATGATATAATTATGTATATCTAAAACGCAGTAAACAAAACTAATAAAGAACGTATTAAATATATTATACAAAAATATATTAACGTTATTAACTAAATCTGAAGCACAATAGTTAACCCATTTCTTCGATAGATGGTGGTGTTGTGAAAATGTAATGCAATTGTAAATGTGGTTTCTTCCTGTAGATGAGTTTTCATATTTACTGCTAATCTTTATTATATTACTCGCTGCCCTACTTCGTGTTGACAAACTCAATTTACTCTTTACCGCCGAGTACTCTATGTGGTAAATCAAATTTTAAAAGAGCTATTAACAATTGCATTGGTTTTGGCGAGAGTCAAACTTTACTTTTTGCTTACTGTGCAGGCACTGATTTATAAGTTCTCTTACGTTTTATATAATGTATCAATCGCGTCAATTAATCTCTTTTATTTTTAGAATTGATGATGTTAGCAGCGCCATCTCTCTTTACATATATACATATAATAAAAATGATGATAACATGTTGTGTCTCTTTCTGTACATTGTATATATATATTTTGGTGGCTAAAATCATTATGATGAACTGAAAATAATTAAATAAGAACATTTTATAATTTTTAGAATTGTCTGTCTATTTGTCTGTTATTATATGAACGCATCACGTCTAAAGTAAACATCTTTTATTTTCAAAGAAATCGTTAAGAATATCATAAAGCGTATCTTCGAATTACATTTAATCTTTGTTTTATTAAAATTGGTTAATTCTATCGAAAGTAATGATTATTATTTTGAAATGTAGGAAACGAATTTGTTCAATGGCGCCATAAAATCTCAGAAATAGTAATAAAAAGATTTCTGTGTAAAAAAAAACGTTCCATAATAATTAATATATTTATACTTAAAACAAAAAAAGAGATAGGATGTTTTCTCACACAAAGGACGTAATAGATGGAGTTGTACAAATTACAAACTTTTCTGAATTGCTGTGTTAAGATTTTTCGCCGATGAATCGTATTGAGACTTACTGAAGAAATTTGTATCCATCGAAGCCATACAACGGAACCCGACCAAAAATAAAAATTTCGCAACGAAATGTCGTGATATTGTATTTATAATATACGCAAAATCAGAACTGCCATTTTAGCGCTTTGGGAACTAGATTTAGCACTTTTTTGGAATGTATAGCGCGCATTTCGAAATTTTAGCACCTTGCGCTTAATCCAGCGCTTTTTGGTGTATTTAGCACACATTTCAATATTTTAGCGACTAGCGGGTTATTAACTCTTTTATAGCAGCACTGTTAGTCCACATTACCGATAATAATAATAATGACCGTTATTATTTTTTCCCACAAATAGTACATTGCAGTTTATCTTTTTCAAACATATTTTTTCCACAAAACAAAGAGCATGGGAGACGAGTCCAAACTAGGATACCCTGTGCTATGGATCTCCTGGCTTCCCCTTTAGGATGATCAACTTGATTTTTTTACCGACGACTATAAGCGGGGAAATCCCCTTTATTAAAGTTTTCGTTCATGGTTTTGGCAACGCATTTATTTTGCTTTATTCAGTTTCAGTCAGTTGCTTAGAGCACAGCTAAGTTAAAAGTTACTTAGAAGTTATAACACAAAGAAACTGTGTAGCAACCGCAATCAGATGCTGACATCTGAAACTAAGTTGCGAAATACATTGCACTTTAAAACAATTAATGACATTTTTATTGTTCGTATAGTACTAACTACTGTTGACAGCAATTGCTATAATTATAAGTCGATGTCCTGCGAAGTATTGATACATCAAAAAAATATTGCCAGAAAAAAAACTTAATGTTGTTTTCTTTATTATGATTATATAAAAAAACACAAACTTTGTTTGTAGTTAATTAAGCGCGAAATCTAGGGCTTTTTTAAAGCGCTCTTTTCATGAAATCTAGCGCTTTTTGTGTTGTCCTAGAGCTGAATGAGTTTTTTTTATCTAGCAGCACTGCCCAAAAACCCTCTATTAAGAAGTAACTTTCCTTTCAGTTTTAAGCGCGTTCAGTTCCCAGTTACAGTGAGTGTGTGTTATGCGATGACCGTAAATAAAGCGCAAGGTCAAACTTTACGCGTTGTAGGAGTGTACCTCAGTACTGACTCTTTTGCACATGGCCAACTCTATGTTGCTTTTTCCCGCGTTAGTAGCCCCCGTAACCTTTTTGTGTATACCCCGGCTAAGCCTACTTCTAACGTCGTTTGCACAGAAGCTCTATCATAAACGACTTAGAACTTTGATGATAATGATTTATTTTGTTACCACTTATTGATATTTGATACAGTAATAAAATAAATCGTTTAATATTCTCTTACCTAAACGACAAATTCTTTATGTAAAACCTGTATACGCGAGCTACGCCGCGGGCACAGCTAGTCAATAATAAAATACTACGAAAGGAACCTCGTTCCAACCGAATGTTCCACGACACTCACGCATGTTTTTTTGGTAAGCTTTGTGCTTTCCAACGTGCCTGTCCGAACTATGACCGTCGAGTTGTGATGGGTCTTTCGTATCTATAATTTAAACAAGCGTGACGAATAAGCACACTGCCTACCTGGTGGTAATTGAATGCTATGCTCATAGACACATTTATCCTCAATTAAAAATCAAAATACTGATGCGTTGTCGCTCCTGGGGACTATGATAGAATGCTTCATTACCAATAAAAATGGTATCCGGTGCCCATCACTCACCATACATAAAACAGAATTCAAATGAATCATGTCGATACTCTGTGATTTGTGAGAACCGCTCGATAATGTCGATCGCTGGACATTGCTATAGGTACTCTTTGGTCGTAGGTCCTATCCACAGATGAGATTCTATGATCTGTGGTCCTGTCATCCGGATCAAACAATTGACAGGACCTACGACCAAATACTATAGTAACGTCCAAGGCCAATATTATCGAACGGGTATTACAGATCACAGAGTACTGAAATTCGTAATGATCCATTTAAATGATCTACCTGAATGACCCGGTTCGTAAGAAGAATTAATACTTGAATGATCGGGTCACTAGAAATGAATGACTGACACATGTCTACTTCAGACGTATTCAACCCGGGTCGAATGAACAAATCATTCACGATCGACACATGTCTATTAGATACCACCCTCTTTACCTTTTTCTGCCGCCAAAAAGCATTGCATGCGCTATTGTGTTCCGGTCCGAAGGATATAAAGAGCCAATATAATTACAGACTGTGAAACATAAACATACAAAATTTGACCTGCTCAAAGTTCAAAAACTTTATTAACCCTTCCGCTGTCCCGTGCACTATATATAGGTCATTGCTATTGTCTTACTATTGTTTCTGCAAACTGGACAGTGAAAGTGTTAATCGAAGTTTGTATAAAAAGGGTTATTATAATATTAAGGAATTTGTGGATGATAATAGCCCTTGAGAAGCTATTTTTAATTTGTTGTGTTGTTAATTGTGTAACATACAGGATTGTAAGCTGTTATTTTAAAAAAAAAGTTCCGCTGGGTTTATTGCTGGTTCTTCGCAGGACAGAGGTTTTTTTCGAACCAGTGGTAATCAAACAAAAGAGTGACTTTCAATAAGTATTATTTATAATCTATATTGAATAAAAAAGTTTCTGTTTCTGTTTCTATTCTATCTTAGTCCTCAGAGGTGGCAATTCATCTGTAGCCTTCCCTATTTTAAATTGGGTCGAGATATACATGGACTGCATTAGTCACTTACCATCAGGTGCACTGTATGTTCGTTTGTCACTTCTTTTTTTTTTTAAATGTAGGAAGAAAGATCACTTGATATAACTTTATAACTGCGTAGTTTTGGTCAGCTCAATACATAATAATAAAATAATGAAATTTTATTTTTATAGAATAAGGGCGACAAACGAGCACCCAATTCACTTGATGGTAAGTGGATGCTGTGGCCCATAGACATCTACATCTATCCTCGATTAAGAATCAAAATGGAGATGCGTTGCCGCCCCTGAGGATTAAGAAGGAATGCCTCGTTTCCAGTAAGGAGATGCATTGCCGCCACTAAGGAGTGCCTCGTTTTCAGTTAAAAGGGTCTCCGGTTCTCTACACTCATACGAAACACAGCAGCATTAAGCTGCTATTTCACGCTGCTATTCTGTGAGAACGTAGTCCTTCTCCGGTCGAGCCGACCTATTCGTGTTACAACCATAATATAGCTGCAGTTTGGCTCTACCACGTAAAAAGTAAAGTAAAAAGCACCTATTGCGGGCGTTCATAATCGCAAAAGCTTAGTAAAGTAACCCCAGAGGAGGACAGTAACGTGGATTGAACTCGAGACAACGTGATAGCTGAACGGTGCTGCGGACGGCTGGTGGTGCGGTACGTGCTTCCAATAAAACAATGCGAAAGAGGGACCCCGGTAGCGCTCCGAATGGGGATCCCGGACCCTTCGCATACGATGATGGTGACCAACGTCATGTAGCCGGTGTTATATGGATACCTTTCGATTCCTCCTATAGAGAAAGGACACATTATCTGACTAGATAAGTACAACCTCCATCGGGAGGTCAATCGACGAATCCAATTTGACTGGGCAGCTTTCGGAAGGATCCAACATATCTTCTCACCACGCATTCCTCAAAACTTGAAACTTGAAAACAAGAGTGTACAATCAGTTGCCAGTGATAAAACGTCGATCTAAGACGTGGTCCTTCGGCTTCGGAACTGGCTGTATGCCAGAAAATTCAAATCACCAGCGAGCTATGGAGAGGGCTATGCTCGTTTCTCTGCATGATAGACTTCGTAAGGAGTATATGTATAAAGTAACCATACGTCCCGTTTTGAACGGGACTGTCCCTTTTCTCGGACACCTGTCTCGTTGTCCCCAAACAAAGCTCCGGGACGCAAAATCATCCTGTTTTCCAAAACAGCGCGAAAATTTAAAACTACGACGAACGGTGCGAGAGCGAGATCGGACAGAAAATAATCGAATGGGATAATTTAAAAGTTTCAGCAAAAACTCGTTGGATGGAAGTATTCAAACTCTTTCGCACCAACAATCTTCAACATATTTTTTTTAATTTTAATCGAATACGTTTTATGTCTGCCTGGTACAAATGCTCCAGTAGAAAGAGCATTTTTCTATTATGAATATTTTATGTCTACCTGGTACAAATGCTCCAGTAGAAAGGCAATTTTTCTATAATGAATACTTTATGTCTACCTGGTACATATGCTCCAGTAGGAAGAGTATTTTTCTTTAATGAATACTTTATGTCTACCTGGTTACAAATGCTCCAGTAGAAAGAGCATTTTTCTATAATGAATACTTTATGTCTACCTGGCACAAATGCTCCAGTAGAAAGAGTATTTTTCTATAATGAATATTTTATGTCTACCTGGTACAAATGCTTTTTTTTTTTTTTTTATAGGAGAGGGGGCAAACGAGCATGCGGCTCACCTGATGGTAAGTGACTACCGCCGCCCATGAACAACCGCAACACCAGGGGAATTGCAGATGCGTTGCCGGCCTTTTAAAAAGGAGTAGGCTCTTTTCTTGAAGGTCCCTAAGTCGTATCGGTCCGGAAAAATCGCTGATGGTAATCGATTCCACAAGGAAGTCGTGCGAGGAAGAAAACATCTTCTAAATCGCACAGTGGTGGACCGCCAATCATCCAGATGGTGTGGATGGTATCGGGAGTTCTGCCGCGATGTGCGTTCATGAAATTTGGCGGCTGGGATTAATCCGAACAATTCCTCAGAGCACTCCCCATGGTAGATGCGAAAGAAAATGCAAAGAGATGCAACATCTCTTCGCAGTGCCAATGAATCGAGCCGATCGGAAAGGGCTCGGTCGTCGACGATTCGAGCCGCTCTGCGCTGGATGCGGTCAAGTGGAAGGAGCTGGCACTGGGGAGCCCCTGCCCAGAGATGGGAACAGTATTCCATGTGAGGCCGAACCTGCGCCTTGTAAAGTTGCAGGCGGTGTGCCGGCATGAAATACTGTCCCGCTCTGCTGAGCACGCCAAGCTTTTTAGAGGCCAATTTGGCCTTCTCTTCCAAGTGACCACGAAACTGCACGTCACTCGATATGTCGACTCCGAGGATACCGATACTGGCTGAGGCAAGAAGGGGAGTGCCTTGAAACTGAGGAGATACGACAAAGGGGTTCTTTTTAGCGGTAAACGCGCAAACTTGTGTCTTCTGAGGATTAAACTGGACTAGATTTAGTCGCCCCCAATCCGAGACTTTGACCAGCAAAGACTCGACTTCAGACACAAGTTTGTTCCGGTACTCGGCGACGTTTTCCCGAGAAATATTGGCCCGGCCGGTGTATAGAGCATCACCAGTGCTGTCATCCGCATAGCAATGTCCAGTAGAAAGAGCATTTTTCTATAATGAATACTTTATGTCTACCTGGTACATATGCTCCAGTAGAAAGAGTATTTTTCTATAATGAATACTTTATGTCTACCTGGTACAACATGCTCCAGTAGGAAGAGTATATTTTTCTATAATGAATACTTTATGTCTACCTGGTACATATGCTCCAGTAGAAAGAGTATTTTTCTATAATGAATACTTTATGTCTCTACCTGGTACAAATACTCCAGTAGGAAGAGTATATTTTTCTATAATGAATACTTTATGTTTACCTGGTACAAATGCTCCAGTAGAATTTCTATAATGAATATTTTATGTCTATCTGGTGAAAATGCTCCAGTAGAATTTCTATAATGAATATTCTATGTCTATCTGGTACAGATGCTCCAGTAGAAAGAGCATTTTTCTATAATGAATATTTTATGTCTGCCTGGTACAAATGCTCCAGTAGAAAGAGGATTTTTCTATAATAAATAGCGCGAAGCGCGCAGGTATTCAATTCAATTCAGTTTATTATTTCTTCACAACTTACTGCCTGGTTAATAATATCGATGTGCATAGTAACGACCTAGTGTTGTGAGAGACTGGTGCCTATTATAGGTTTCACATTAAAAACCTGGGTTACAGGTCACCAGTGCCCCCTCGCGGATAGGTTTTTTTTTATAGAAGAGGGGGCAAACGAGCATGCGGCTCACCTAATGGTAAGTGACTACCGCCACCCATGAACAACCGCAACACCAGGGGAATTGCAGATGCGTTGCCGGCCTTTTAGAAAGGTGTAAGCTCTTTTCTTGAAGGTTCCTAAGTCGTATCGGTCCGGAAAATTCGCTGGTGGTAATTGATTCCACAAGGAACTTGTGCGAGGGAGAAAACTTCTTCGGTTACATATAATACAACGAAATAATACAGAGAGGAAATATATCATAAAAGAGATTATAAAAAGTTACATTACAAGGCGAATTGCTGAATCCTTTCAATGGATCCTTTCAATTCATATGGACGTGTATAGGTGAGTATAAAAAAGCGTGTACGAGTATGTGTAGGTTTATATGTATTTGCGCGCGCGAGCGCATGTGCGTGTGTGTGTGTGTGTGTGTGTGTGTTTGTACGCGCGCGTGTGTATATAGGTATATATATATATATATATATATATATATATATATATATATATATATATATATATATATATATATATATATATATACTTATATATGTATATATATATATATACTTATATATGTGTGTATATGTGTGTTTTTAGAGATTGTGATAAGAGTAATTAATACGTTTCTGAGTAAATTAAAAGTATTTAAAAGAAGATTCTCATTTTGTTGGTAGTTAAGGGTTTTAGGAATTTCCTTAATGTTATTTTACAACTAGATTTATTTATGGGATATATGTCTAAAATTTTATTTAGTTTGTTATAAAGAAAGGATCGCAAGAAGCAGAAAATTTTATGTGAAAGAGCTGAGTTGAAAGTTAGAGTCTTGCATATTGTATCTTTGCGACGTTTATACTTAAAAAGACCTGGGTATAGTAGATGAGAGTGTTGTTTAAGCACGATATGCAGAATGAAAGTTTGTCTAACATCGGCAAAATAACTGTTGATATTATTTACACTCTCCTTTCTCTCTTTGGAATTGACGGAAGTATCTGATAAGAGGATTGATCAGGTGTCTTACACCGGCTAATTTTCTTTATAACTTCCCACAGTTTCTTATTGTTACCTGTAGAATTTTGTATCTCTTGTTTTTCGTAGCTTCGTTTCGCTTTTTTTAATATCGTATTACGAAAATTCCTGTAACGTTTGTAAGTAATTCTAATATTTTCATCCGTAGGAGTTTTTTTTTTTAATTTTTTATAGAGATTGTCTCTATTCCTCATACAGCGAAGAAAACCTTTGGTTATTCACGGCTTATTAATTCGTTGTCTAATGGGAGTTTTAACCAACCTAGCGTTGCTTGTAATGGCACTATATAGGTATGATACGAGTGTATTAGTTGCTAAGTTAGCATCAGTACTTTCAATGATTGGCCGGAAGTTTATAGTAGATATAGATTTATATAGTCCCGCAAATTATATATATTTTGCGGGATTTATAAAATTAAAATATATCTTTTATTCAATTTCGAAGAGTAGGTGCTTTGATTGTGACTGACAGCTACACTCTCATGGTCAGT
Organism: Parnassius mnemosyne; assembly: GCA_963668995.1. Classification (NCBI taxonomy): domain Eukaryota; kingdom Metazoa; phylum Arthropoda; class Insecta; order Lepidoptera; family Papilionidae; genus Parnassius; species Parnassius mnemosyne. The sequence continues at coordinate 32,292,800 of CAVLGL010000084.1, forward strand.
CATTGATGATTCAAAAACGAAACAGGTAGCTTCCAGATTGGGTTTAATCATAATATGATCTAAACATGTTCATCCATGGGTGAGTACAGCCAGGTAGAATGCAATAGAATAGAATGGAATAATTTTTTATTCAGTATTGATTATTACATAATACTTATTGAAAGTCATTTTTTATTTACCACTGGGTCGGAAAACACCCCAGTCCTGGGAAGAACCAGCAAGAAATCCAGCGGGACTTTTTTTTCAAACATATTTCGCTTAACAATAACTTCGTTTATACAATTTTTAAATGATTTTTCATAGAATCAGCATGGTGGCGATCACCTTATTCCCAGGGGTTATTTTCATTCACGTATTCCTTGATATTATAATAACCCTTTTTGTACAGTTTTTCTTTAATAAAACTTTTAAACTTGTTTATTGACAAACTATGAATATGTTCTGGAATTTTGTTGTAAAAGCGTATACATTGCCCCATAAATGAATTACTGATTCTGTGGAGTCTAGTAACTGGCATTACAAGCTTATGTTTGTTCCTAGTGTTTAAAGTATGCACATCCTTATTTTTAATAAAGCTATTTATGTTTTTATGCACATACATTACATTCTCATAAATATATTGCGATGCCAAAGTTAATATGTTTATTTTTTTAAATTTTTCTCTGAGGGACTCTTTACAATTTAGGTTATAAATCGCCCGCACAGCTCTCTTTTACAAAACAAATATAGCTTCAATATCAGTCGCATTACCCCATAGCAAAATTCCATAAGACATTACGCTATGAAAGTAACTAAAATACACTAATCTAGCTGTCTCAACATCTGTGAGACTTCTAATCTTTCTTACAGCATATGCTGCAGAACTAAGTCTGCTTGCTAATTTAGATATATGGGGGCCCCATTGAAGTTTTGCGTCAATAGTAATACCAAGAAAAACAGTGGTATCCACAAGACTCAGCTCCTCCCCATTTAACAGCACATTGGTATTCGAATGTTTTACATTAGGTATTGTAAATTTAATACACTTTGTCTTATTGCCCTTTAAGAGCATATTGTTGGCGTTAAACCAGTGTACCAATTTCAATAGAGCATTATTTACATCGTCATAATTAATTAACTGCCGTTTGAGTTTGAAAATTAAAGAGGTATCGTCAGCAAATAATACTATATCGTGATTGTCCCCTACAAGATAAGGTAAATCATTAATATAGATTAAAAACAGGAATGGGCCAAGAATCGAGCCCTGAGGAACGCCCATTGATACTACTGATCCGGAGGAACTTTTACCATTGATCACGACTTTTTGAGTTCTGTTACTTAAATCTGAAGTAACAAGTCTAAGCGCTAAATTTTTTACACCGTAATGTTGTAGTTTCCTGATTAATGTCTCATGATGAACACAATCAAAAGCCTTGGAAAAATCACAGAAAATACCTAAGGCGTTTTGTGAATTCTCCCAGGTATTAAAAATATATTTCATAAGCTCAACACCGGCGTCAGACGAATGACTTGGTAGTAGGTTTAGATAATCATGCGAGCGCTTATCGGAGGTGTTAAAGTCTATATCAATATTAATATCACTACGAGTAATGATATTTTTACAACTACGAAGTTTTAAAAGAAGTGAGTCCAAAGAATTAACAAAATCATATATGTTAGTTTTCCTCGGCGGGCGGTATATACCAATAATGCAAGTATCTGTATTTAATTTTAGTAAGAGGCAGTTTGCATCACTTATTTGAGGTTCCTCATAAGTCACGTTAATATTTTTATTGTAATATATTACAACTCCCTAATTTTGAGAATTATGAAAAGTTGTTGCTATAATATAATAATTCTCAAGTTCAGGAATTTGCCTCATTGAAGAAAGCCAACATTCTGTTAGGACTATAATATCCCAGGGTATTTCTGATCGGTGGAGAAGTGTGAATAAGTTGGGCATGTTGCAGTTAATGCTACGTATATTTTGACACAAAAGATTTAGTTTACATTTGTTGTTTGTGTGGTTTTTTACATCATCGTTGTTACATGTAATCGCCTCAGCCATTTGAAAAGTGTCCAGATCGAGGTTTGAAGTTTCAATACTTTGCATTCTTATCTACGAAATATAATAATATCTAATAAAATATGTACTGTCACGACATGATAGTAACTTAAAATTTTTAATTTACTGAAAAAAATTAAACTCCAATCCGAAACAAAAATAGCTGTGGCGCCTGATGTATGTTATGCTGCAAAAAACCATATCGACGAATGAGAAGTGTTCCTTGCCGTTATATTCTTGTGTCAAAATTTGATAACATGCAGTGTAATGTGTGTTATGTATGGAATGTGTGTGAAGTTTGTTTGAATGTTTGTATGTTCTGCTTTGGCCTAAAAATTAAGATTCCAACGTTTTGTCGCATGAAATCGTATCTAGCAATCATATTATACATATAAATGATATAAAAAACACATTGTCAGAAAAATAAATGATTGTTAAACTTATAATTTTTTTTAAATCGATCAATAACTACTTTTACATAAAAAAGGGGTTTTAGTGGCTTATGGTGTGGATTTATCAAGTCCGCATGGCGGTGTAAATACGATAACTTTTGAAAATGTTAGGTCCTTACATATGAAATTGGCGTTTTGTACGGAATGAATATAAAGTCAATTTTTTTTATAAAATATATTTAATTAATCAAAGTATGCACCGTTGTTATCTATGCACTTTTACCATCTCATAGGTAGTTCATTGATCCCTTTACTAAAAAAAACCATGGGGCGAGAACTGCCGCATCGGAGTTGAATTTTTTCCGTGTAAGAAGTTGTCCGAATTCCGGAAAAAATGGTAATCTGTTGGAGGAAGGTCCGGGGAGTATGATGGACGTCGCAGACATTCCAATTGTAGCTCATCTAACTTAGTGGTTGTTTGTTGTGCAGTGTGTGGTCTTGCGTTGTCGTGAAGCAGCAGTGGCCTAGAGCGATTGAAGAATCTCGGTTGTTTAGCAGCTAGTTCTTCCTTCATGGTTTGCAGTTGTTGACAATAGATATCTGTCGTAATCGTTTGGCCAGATTTTAGAAATCTGTAGTGAACGACACGACTTTATTACGACTTTGTTGCTCCAATCTGCAAGAAAACTGGTGATCCAGTTGCACGAATTCTCGGGAAGCCTGTAGGAAGGGCGCTTCGAAAGAAACGCTTTGTGCCAAACCCGATCGAAGGCCTTCGTATGTTCCAACTAACGGCAAGGATCTCATTCTCTGCCTCCGCCGATTTATGAGCCAGGTAAGCTAGAATATCACCAGCCGAGCAACCGCGACGGAAATTGTACTTGCTGTTACTTTTCAGTTGGTGATCCTCAACCTCATGAGCTGGCAGTTCAGAATAGTTTTCATTATTTTGTAGAACAAAGTTGGATAGGTCTGAGCGGTCGATTTTCGGTTATTTTTTAGGGATCTGGTACACTATATTTGAGTTCGGGAGACAGAGTTTTAGAAAAGACACGTCACGACTGGTGCCATCTAGGGAGCACACGTCTTCAGCACAATGGGAGAAACTCAATCAGATCTACTCGACTTGACGGCTAAGGAGAGTAGTGCTATGCACCGAGCGCTGTGTAAACAGTATCGTACCGTACTGAATGCGAATTTATACTTCTCTTTAACAGCGCTGGTGAAGCACTCCTATTATATCGCGATGCGATTTTACAGGAGCGACCAAACCAGGCACCACAGATGATAGAATAAAGAGTTCCATTCCCTGAAGTACCACATCAGCAACAGAATCACGTCGGGATCATCCGACGAGAAGCATACCCACCCCTGTCGGTAAGGGAAGGTTGCAAAAAAAGACCGCATCCTATCCCAGTCGGCCGATCTATAGTGCCAAACACGGCGGCGATCTGCAGAACGCAAACGCGATGGGAGTGTGAGTGGCACCATAGTCCGGATCAGACAATGGTCCAATGAGCCAAGAGGGGCGTTGACGGAGACCTGATATCCTTCCAGATGAGAGGTCAGCAGATGGTCCTGCAGGGAAGGTCCTCCACATCTAGAATCCGCGTAGGTAAAGTAACCATTTGTGTCGGACCATATGCCAAGCATATGGTCCGACACAAATGGCAAAAGCAAATTCATAAGCAGATCTTCCCGCATGATCGGTTAAACGAGAAAATATTCAGCGTGGTGGCCGTTAAAATCACCAACGATCACGATCTCTACAGATGGGACCTGTTATAGCACGAAGTCTGCAGCGATTTTGACGTAGTCGATGAGTTGGTCTGTGTCGGCATTACCTATAGAGGCACCCGTAGACGCGAGAATGGTCGTCGCTGACCTTCAAAACTGCCAAAGCGTCGAGAACAGATGTCCTATCTGACGTATACGCAAACTCCAGCGCGAGGTACAAAGGCGTTTGTACCCCGGATAGGATGAAAGTATAGACCGGAGAGGACACCTGCATCTCGGCTAGAAAAAGCAAGGTCGGCTTCGCCGTCATCAGATGGTGCCTAGTGGACTTCGTTAACGTTCGAATAAAATCCTCTGATGCGATACGAGACCTTACCTCCGGACTTAATAGAGTGACTTGAAGGTGTACTTTGATGACTGCTACTGAAACTCCTCGACGAGGAGAACTAGATGCGCCGAGTTTGGCCTCATTTTGTTAGTTATGGTGAGACCTTACCTCCGGACTTGATAGAGTGACTTGAAAGTGTACTTTGATAAATGTTACTGAAACTCCTCGACGAGGAGAACTAGATGTGTCGAGTTTGGCTTCGTTTTGTTAGTTATGATGAGACCTTACCTCCGGATTTGATAGTGACTTCAAAGTGTACTTTGGTGACTGCTACTGGAACTCATTGACGAATAGAACTACAATTTACAAATCTTTTTTAATTTTTTCACTATCATTGGACATTGTGTCGTGCACTTTTGGATTTTGCAAACGTTTTTTAATTGATGTTTGACATAAAGATATCGAAAAATTTGAAGTATAGTAATAAGGTTATTAGGAAAAATTTGTGTGTATTTAAACTACTTAAATAAATTAAGTATAATCATGTTATACGTAATTTTTTAATGCGCTTAAGGCATGAACAATAGGATTTACCTATAGCTTTTTTTATGTCTAGCTATATTCTCCAGTAGAAAGAGCATTTTTCTATAATTAATATTTTATGTCTACCTGTTACTGGTACAAATGCTCCAGTAGAAAGAGCATTTTTCTATAATGAATATTTTATGTCTACCTGGTACAAATGCTCCAGTAGAAAGAGCATTTTTTATAATTAATATTTTGGCAGCCTCGTACCGGCAGGCGAAGTGTAGGGCGTCCCCCCACTAGATGGAGTGACGACCTGGTAAGATATGCAGGAAGTCGATGGATGCAGGTGGCTCAGGACCGTGCTTTGTGGCATTCTTTGGGGGAGGCCTATGTTCAGCAGTGGACTTGTGAAGGGCTGTAATGATGATGATGATGATGAATATTTTATGTCTACCTGGTACAAATGCTCCAGTAGAAAGAGTATTTTTCTATAATGAATACTTTATGTCTACCTGGTACAAATGCTCCAGTAGAAAGAGTATTTTTCTATAATGAATACTTTATGTCTACCTGCTACAAATGCTCCAGTAGAAAGAGCATTTTTCTATAATGAATATTTTATGTCTACCCAGTACAAATGCTCCAGTAGAATTTCCATAATGAATATTTTATGTCTACCTGGTACAAATGCTCCAGTAGAAAGAGCATTTTTCTATAATGAATATTTTATGTCTACCTGCTACAAATGCTCCAGTAGAAAGAGCATTTTTCCATAATGAATATTTTATGTCTACCCAGTACAAATGCTCCAGTAGAATTTCCATAATGAATATTTTATGTCTACCTGGTACAAATGCTCCAGTAGAAAGAGCATTTTTCTATAATGAATATTTTATGTCTACCTGGTACAAACGCTCCAGTAGAAAGAGCATTTTTTATAATGAATATTTTATGTCTACCTGGTACAAATGCTCCAGTAGAAAGAGTATTTTTCTATAATGAATACTTTTTGTCTACTTGCTACAAATGCTCCAGTAGAAAGAGCATTTTTCTACAATGAATATTTTATGTCTACCCAGTACAAATGCTCCAGTAGAATTTCCATAATGAATATTTTATGTCTACCTGGAACAAATGCTCCAGTAGAAAGAGCATTTTTCTATAATGAATATTTTATGTCTACCTGCTACAAATGCTCCAGTAGAAAGAGCATTTTTCTATAATGAATATTTTATGTCTACCCAGTACAAATGCTCCAGTAGAATTTCCATAATGAATATTTTATGTCTACCTGGTACAAATGCTCCAGTAGAAAGAGCATTTTTCTATAATTAATATTTTATGTCTACCCAGTACAGATGCTACAGTAGAAAGAGCATTTTTCTATAATGAATATTTTTGGTCTACCTGGTACAAATGCTCCAGTAGAAAGAGCATTTTTCTATAATGAATATTTTATGTCCACCTGCTACAAATGCTCCATTAGAAAGAGCATTTTTCTATAATGAATATTTTATGTCTACCCAGTAGAAATGCTCCAGTAGAATTTCCATAATGAATATTTTATGTCTACCTGGTACAAATGCTCCAGTAGAAAGAGCATTTTTCTATAATGAATATTTTATGTCTACCCAGTACAAATGCTCCAGTAGAATTTCCATAATGAATATTTTATGTCTACCTGGTACAAATGCTCCAGTAGAAAGAGCATTTTTCTATAATGAATATTTTATGTCTACCTGCTACAAATGCTCCAGTAGATAGAGCATTTTTCCATAATGAATATTTTATGTCTACCCAGTACAAATGCTCCAGTAGAATTTCCATAATGAATATTTTATGTCTACCTGGTACAAATGCTCCAGTAGAAAGAGCATTTTTCTATAATGAATATTTTATGTCTACCTGGTACAAACGCTCCAGTAGAAAGAGCATTTTTTATAATGAATATTTTATGTCTACCTGGTACAAATGCTCCAGTAGAAAGAGTATTTTTCTATAATGAATACTTTATGTCTACCTGGTACAAATGCTCCAGTAGGAAGAGTATTTTTCTATAATGAATATTTTATGTCTACCTGCAACAATGCTCCAGTAGAATTTCCATAATGAATATTTTATGTCTACCTGGTACAAATGCTCCAGTAGAAAGAGCATTTTTCTATAATTAATATTTTATGTCTACCCAGTACAGATGCAACAGTAGAAAGAGCATTTTTCTATAATGAATATTTTAGGTCTACCTGGTACAAATGCTCCAGTAGAAAGAGCATTTTTCTATAATTAATATTTTATGTCTACCCAGTACAGATGCTCCAGTAGAAAGAGCATTTTTCTATAATGAATATTTTAGGTCTACCTGGTACAAATGCTCCAGTAGAAAGAGCATTTTTCTATAATTAATATTTTATATCTACCCGGTGGAAATGCTCCAGTAGAAAGAGCATTTCTCAATAATTATTATTCTATGTCTACCTGGTACAATTGCTCCGGTAGAAAGAGTATTTATTTTTCTACTAGCTGTGCCCCGCGGTTTCACCCGCGTCATCACGTGTCCGAGGTGCGCGACATGACCTAGTTCAAGCATTTTATAACGGCTAGGGTTTAAACGTCGTTCGCGCGCCCAGCCAAGTATTGAATTATTTTAATTTTACATTATCTCTTAAACTATGCGTCCAAATAACATGGTATAAAGAACAAAGTTTATCTTCATAAAATTGTCTTGATGATGAAGTAACTTTCGTTCGTAAGGATAAATAGGCCATGCCTAATAATAACGCTCATAAATCACTTTTAAATTTTCAATATTTTTTGTCACAAAATACCAAATTATGGCTTATGTATAAGAAATAGACATATGGTATCGCGGACTTTTTTTAGACGGAGTAAAGGTCTTTATTTTTCTAGAACATTGTATTTACGTATCCCTAACGATAACACCAGCGTACGCGGATAAATCATTTCGGGAGTGCTTTTCTTCTGACTTGCTTGCTTGCTTAACAAATATCCATATTTAAGGCTAGTTGAGTAATAAAGCTTAATGCTAGATAGCCTTTACTATTCCACATGAATCTGGCTATAAAATACAAAAAGAATTTTTCAAATCGGACTGGTAGTTCCAGAGATTAGCGCGTTTAAACAAACAAAAAAAAACAAAAAAGCTCTTCCGCTTTATTATATTAAGTAAGTAAGTATAGTAAGTATAGATTATGAATAAATTGTGGACATCTGAAAGAAATCACTTACGGTTCCAGTTCTAAAGGCGATTTTGATAACGAAGGTGACAATAAAAGAACGCCTATAATTTTATTCTTATTTAAAGTCATCACCAACTTTTCCGCTGACTTTTCCACTTGTAAATAATAATTTAAAAAATATGTTGCATTTAAGAATTGCTGTCTGAGGAAGTTTGCTTCAATGTAGCTGGTGAAATGGTGGTTGATTTTTCAAAATTTGTTATCATCATCATCATCATGACAGCCCTTCACAAGTCCACTACTGAACATACACCTCCCCCAAGGAATGCCACAAAATACGGTCCTGAGCCACTTAATAGCAATATAAACAAAACTAAAGGGTCAAGAAATCGAATAAAGGAATTACTGATTAAATAAACTCGAGCATTTCCCGCGGAAAAACCAACCGACACATCTACGCTGTGTAAAAACCCCTCAATAAGCTCGCCGGTTGCAGTTATTGAGAATACAAAAATAAACAAATAATATCGTAAAACGTCAGCGGTGCTGCCATACACTAAAATTATATTTTTGAATGAAATTTATTTTAATATTATGAAGTTGCATATGAACAAAATAATAATATTTTATAAAATACATAATAATAATATTTTATAATTATATGTATTATTTTATATGTATATATTATATAACTCAAATACTACTAGCAAAACGATCTATACAAATAAATAAAATTGAAGTATCTGTTTATAATGTCAAAATAACAGCTTTTTTACCAAATACATGTGAAAGTATAAACTGTGCTTATAAGAAAAAACAATTTATAATTTTTTTGTCTGTCTGTCTGTTTGTTCCGGATAATCTACGAACAGACTAATATTGACGGTACTTTCAGTAACAGATAGCTGATTTTATAAGGAATAACTTAGGCTACTTTATTTTAGGAAAAGAATTAGGGTTGTGCGCAAAAAATTAAAACCCACGAAATCCAATCGTAATAAATTTCACGCGGGCGAGGTCACAGGGAATAGCTAGTATGAATTAAGATTTAGGCCTAGCACACAGTAGATGACATGAGATTAATATCTCTGATCGAGAGCCAGCTATCATGTCATACAAATAACGAGTGTGTGCAGAAAGCAGGCATTTTAAACGTCTTGCTATTAGATATAATATTTAAAATGCTATTACTGACTAAATAAGGTATCATCCTATCGTTAAAACAAAAACGCATAGATACGTCCTGCACTTAAATAAGCAAGGACTATAAACAATATCACAATAATAAAGGTGGCATAGTACTAAGCTGCTTTCCTTAAAAATTGGAATAAAATTCGAAATGGCAACATTGCTAAAAACTTTGATCATAGCTTTGTGTGTCGTCATTCATTTCACTCTTGCTACCTCACAGGCATTAGGGTGACAAGGACTTATTCTACAGCTGGATTAATTTTAAATTTGTGGTTAAAATGTTACCCTCACACTAAGATTTTTTCCTGTCGTGGAGGCAGTTTACAAACATAAATTGCACGAGGACAAACATCCATACCCGGAACAATTATTTGTAGGCCATACAAATACTTGTTCCATGCGGGATTCGAACCCGCGGCCCCCAGAGCAACAACTCATTGCTAAACCACTGCACCATGGAGCCGTCAATCTGTTAAGTTTATTGACTGCAACCAATCAGTAACTGTTATTAATGCTTTGTTTATTTCATTTTCATAATCAATATCATTTGAGTCATCATTAGAAATAAATATAGTTGCATCATCGACATACATTACGCATAGTTGGGTAATTATGTTTGGGAGCTCGTTAATATATACTAGGAATAAAGAGGGCCCAGTATTACATTTTCAAATTCAGATTTAACTACCTCGTTTCGTTTCCTCAAATTAAAAATAAAGTAAATATTAGTAATAGTTGTGTTAGTAGTAGTAGTAGTAGTAGTAGTAGTAGTAGTAGTAGTAGTAGTAGTAGTAGTAGTAGTAGTAGTAGTAGTAAAAGTAGTAGTAGTAATAGTAGTAATAGTAGTAGAACATAGTTTTTATTAAAGTATTTTTTTTTCTTTTTTTTCAACGTTACCTCCACTCTAGGATTTTCTCCTGTATCGTGGGGGCAGTCTACTTACATAAATTTTACAGAGACAAACGTCCAGACCCGGAACAATTATTTGTAGGCCATACAAATACTTGTTCCGTGCCGTTCCGTGGGATATGAACCCGCGGCCCTTAGCGCTGCAACTCATCGCTAAGCCACTGCGCCACGGAGCCGTCAATTATTAAAAGTTCAATTATATAAAATAGTGGTAGTAGTAATCTGTAGATTTTAATTAAAGTATTAATATAGGTAAAATTATATAATTATAAGATCAATTATAAAAATTCACCAAAAATAATAATCAATTTATCAATTATTTTGTTGCATTTATTTGAAATAAATATATTATGTATCATTTGAAAACTTACAAAAATACTAAAGAACAAATAAATTAAATTAATAATGGCGAATTTTATTTCAAACTGCGAAATAAAAGCAATAAAAACTTTATGTCCATGGAAATACCAAAGATTTGGTTCGTCTATTCAACTCTTGCCCACCACGCAATTCGAGTCGAGTCTCAATTCATTGGCTTGGTTGACTCACCGTGCCTGGCGTTTTAGTTGTAGATTGTAGTGTAGTTGTGCTGGTTTGGTCAGGTTGACATGTAAAGTTAATGGCAGCTGAACAATAAATATATTCTCGGAAATATAATATGAGAGTGTAACTTTTTATTATTTAAAACTTTTTCGAATACATTCAGCCCATATTGCAGTGTATTTTAAAATAATTTAGTTTAACGTTAAACATCAGTGTCGTGTGAAAATTAGTGTTTTTGTTGAGAATTGAATTGTTTTGCACTGTGTTTAGAAACTTTATACACCTGACAAGCGTATCGGATTCGAGCCACACGCCCGCCTGTGAACCGGTTTCTGTAAGTACATACAAAGTAAAAGTACTATATTATTTTCGAGCGCGACGCTGGGCCAATGTTATTTATTAAGCATTTAATAATGAATTATTGAATTTTCTACCACTTCTTTTACCAATTTTGAACCACTGTGAGATTAGTATAGCCTTACATTATTCTGGGTAACTTCAGAATAATCTAAGCCAGTAGCTAGGGTTGCCAACCATACTAGTATTCTAATTAAGGTTCCAAATTCCAAATACTAGAATTCTAAAAAAATATGTAGTACTATATTTTAATAATTGTGGGGGTTCAAAGAAGCAAGAAAATCTTTAAAAATAAAAAATAAATTTGAAGCACTATTTTTTTTTTTTTTGTTATTTACTGGTATATTAGACAAGCCGTCGTAACTCAGCGGCTAAGCGCTCGCTGTAAATATCACACGTACATGTAAATATCACGTACGCGAGCAGCCCGGGTTCGAACCCCGCTGGCACCAAAGAAATTGTTAATTACAATTTCAAGTGCTGATTTATCACGTGCCCTACGGTGAAGGAAAACATCGAGGCGAAACTACATGTCTTAGAAAAAAAATATATTAAAAATATAAAAAAATATTTCCTAGCCTTAAAACCTTTTCGGAAATGAGAGAAGGCCTATGCCCAGGAGTAGGACGTAGTAGGCTGTAACTTTAACTAGTATGTATATAATATGACAGCCACGAAAACACTACATTTAATATAAAAAGTTGACAACCCTAGCCGTAGGTGTCCCGTTCTGAGCCATTAGATTAAAAGTTAGGAATCAATGTCAACGACTTATGTTTTTGCAACGTTTACTTCAGCTGAAATACAACTAATTAAACGTGAAATACAACGGCATACGTAATGAAACTGACCTGAGACAACATTATTATCTGTGATAATAATTTCGGTCGAATTATGGTCGACTGGTCAATTTTCTGTTATCATTACTTAATATTTTTTCTACCGACTTCAAAAAGGAGAAGGATACTCAATTCGATTGTATGTTTTTTTATTACTTCATAACTTTTTTCTGGGTAAACTGATTTCGATGATTGTTTTTTTTATTTGAAAGCTGTTGCTTATCATGTGGTCCCATATAAATTTGATCAAGGTCTGACCAATAGTTTTTGAGTTATTTTTAATAATTTACATGGAAGTCTGTTGTACCAAATTTTTAATTTTAAATTATAGTAAATGAAAAAAAATTATGCGCGTAGTAATTATATTTCGCACAATTTTAGTAATTATTTTTACATTGTATGATCGCGAGTTATTCGCGATTACCAATGTAGAAATTTATCGACATAGGTACAACAAAACAATTATCATACATTATTAAAAGGAAAACTGTCTTCCTCTTACAACATACGTTAGCATTTGTTTTTATTTACATTTTTATTTATTATTATAACTATACACATCATTTTGTTAGAGATTTGGGGTTGTATTCGTTTGACTGCGCCATTGCGGCCCTATTCGGAACGGGTTCGACTCCCGAATGAAAACATATGTACATACAGGTGTTTGTAGGCAATGTTGGTGTCTAAAATGCCTCCATAAGACAGAAAAAATTCCTGTGGTGGAGCTAGCGTATTCATAAAAATAACCAACATAAAATCTATAAATTGAAATATATAGCCACCCTTTCTAATTAATTTATAATCTGTGACTTTATTATGTGGTAGATGTAAGTGCAGCCAGAGAAAAAGAAAGGTTAGTAATTTTTTGAAATTATACTTCTTTTGAGGCGTTTGGGAAAACTGATGAGAGTGAATTTATACGATGCGCGCGCACACCGACAGCTGAAAACGACACCATGAAGTTGCTACAATGCGCGCACACACTGTCACCTAAAAGCGACAACTTCGGTGGGCAATTGTCTCTCATTTTTTTTTGTTTTGTTACGCTAAAGAAGTATAACTTACTACGTGCGTACATAAGTACACACACTTTTTTTTAATATTACGATTAAGTGTAGAAAGTAAAGTTGCAGCCTATGTATATTAAGCCGCATCTCCACCAAAGTTTTGTTACCAACTTTTGTGTTGTCAACACGTGTTGGTAACAAATGTTTATTCTGTAATTACAAGGTGTTGGCAACAAAACTTGTAAACAATGTCGGGAACCGTGTTTCCATTTTCGGCGGCAACATCAAAGGAATACGCAATAATTTTTTCCCTCTGTGGAGAGTGGAGACATTTGTCGGCAACATGTCTGTCACATGGACGAACGAGTTAATCGACACATTAATTAATTTATATCGTTCACAAAATATATTATGGGGTGTGTGTAAACAAAATTATATTATATTTATAGGTAGATCTAGATAATCAGGTACTTAGTTACTGACGCCATAGTGACAGATTTATTATTTGATTTTTCGATTTTTTCGTGTATAATGCCAATGACCTTATAAATTTTTCAGTGTAAGTAGACCTCCCAATGCTAGTGACTGCCTACTAAAGCAAGATCAGCATGTACTGGTTTATAGTTTAATAGTTCTCATTGCTACTCTTTCATTAATAATAAAGTTGCGTGTCACATGTTTGTAAATAGCAAAAAAATGTGAAACAGACAAGTGACGGCTCCGTGGCGCAGTGGTTTAGTAATGAGTTGCAGCGCTAAGGGCCGCGGGTTCGAATCCCGGACGGAACAAGTATTTGTATGGCATACAAATAATTGTTCTAGATTTGTAAAATAGTAAAAAACGGCGATTGCCAAACCCCGCCTGCCAAGCTTGGCAACTATGGCAAATAAACCCGTATATGGTGCAACCAGGGTAAGGCTATGTTCGTCAGTTGACTTTTCATATGCTGTAAAAAAGGGCACAAAATATTTTTGACAGCTTTTTTTTACAAAATATTATAGAATCTGTAAACATTACTTCCGCCATAATATGATAAAAATTAAAAACAAAACAAGTTTCCCGCCATTATTTCTAAACATTCTCACAGTACATTACGTAGGTAGTTCATATTCAATGTCAAACTATTTCACGTTTGAAGTTTTTTTAAGACGCGCTAAGCTGTAACGTGTATATGCATGTGCATGCATAATATGCATAAATTGGCTGTTGGTACATTTGGAGATCTACTTTCCCGTAAATGCACCCAGAGCAGCTAGAGCAGAAAATGGCGTTCATTTAAGAAGTTATGACGGGAACTTTTCCTTCTCAAAATAATCTGTCGTAGTAACACTGGCCTTCGTTCCTCATTAAAATATTGCGACATAGATATTGCGAATATTGATGTTATTACTGCCTTTTGTGCTTTAAAAATATATATTAAGAATAAATTACAAGTATTACAAATTTAATATTTATTCGTGCACGATTCTGAATTGTTTTCTTTTTTGTGATAGTAACTCTTTTCTCTTCAACTCGTTAGTTATTGTTTATACTAATATGTGGTATACGGTGTTAATTGTGCATATACTATACTCTTTTTTGATAATACTTTTATTAAATACCTTTGTACTTTTGTTTGTATATATCATATAATAAATTAAAAAAAAATCTTGCGAATAAGCCTCATATTGTGCTGACCGAGCGCAGTCAGGGATATTTTTGGTCGACATTACCATTCCGTTTGACGAGACCCTCGTGAAAACCGATACAGAGAAGCAAACAAAATATCTGGACCTGGGTGAACGACATGTGGGGTGGTCTGTAGTCCGAAATTATTACTGTAGTCGTCTCTGCGAACGGGCTCATCTCAGTCAGCCTATCGGGTCATCTGAGGCGACTGGGACTCCGTGATGGACCGCACCGGGCTTAAATGCAGAAGGCGGTGCTCCTCGATGTCGTCCGCATCATCCGCCGGTTTCTTTCCCTTTCCCCTAACCATCGGCTGTTTAGTCTCCCCTGCTGAGGGCTTCCATCTGGTTGCGCTTTTATTTATGTATTAATTATATTAGTATATTTAATATAAATTTATGTTTATTTATCATTTCCTTTTACATTTATATTCTGTCCAACCAGATGAGAATACATAATAAATACCCCAACATAATAAAAATAACCTCCTCTATAATCTATCGCCCGTGACCATGACTACCCTACTCCCATTGATATGATATTGATGTCGACAAAAAGTTAACGCCCTTAAAATGATATAATATAAGCATAATTTGAAATGGCAATATCATTTTGCTTTTGTATTTATCAAGTTGCAACATTGCGAGGACAGATAAAAAATACTACTTGTGTTATTTTGTAAGTAAGTTGACAGTAAAGCATGAATGCCGTGTTGTCACGGCCTTTGCGCTCCAATACAACGCGTGAATGGCGCGGATAGCTTACAATAAATGTTTTTTAGTGGTAGAGCCATGCTGCAGATATATTATGGATGTAGCACGAATGGGTTAGCCCCACCGGGGAATGACTACGCTCTCACAGAATACCAACGTGAAATAGCAGATGCTGCTGTGTTTCGTATGAGTTTAGAGAACCGGAGACCCTTTTTACTGGAAACTAGCCATTCTATCTTAGTCCAACATTCGAACTTAGTGACAATGCATTTGAATTTTGTTTCTTAATCGATGATAGATGTTGATGTATATGGGCCACAGCATCCACTCATCATCCGGTGGACTGTGTGCTCGTCACACTTATACTATAAAAAAAACATTTAACAACGAGTATTTCTGCATTTTATAGGCGATTACCTACATACTGGAGATATAAACGAATCAGTCATCTTGTGGTCGTCGCTAGTGGATGATGTTAAGAGTGAATTACTGGAAAAACCAGAAAAGATTCTAAAAAGATTACATTTTTTATTTAAATTCTTAACCCAGATGTTACTGTAACTATTTTTTGTTTTCGATCTTGGTGATATTCGGATATGATAGTTAAAATGACTCATAATAACGAGGAAAAATAGTAAAAAAAATTACATGTTTTCAGAAAAGCCGGAAAAGGGTGGGCTTTTAAAAGTCCCGTCGTAATATGGGGATTGTTTACATGTATGTGGCGGTCTAATAATAAAACAAACTGTTATTACGAGTATATTAGTTTTTTATTATTACGGTAAATTTTAACTATACAAAAGAAAATAGACATAGGTATAGCAAGTTATGTGATATGATGTCTCACAATAAAACAACAGAACTTCACTAAGTATATCACATTAAAAGCAGTAAAGTTCACTAACTTTACTGAGTTTTAGTGTGATATTCAAGGAAACAGTTCTTAGGATGTAAATGAATCTTACACTTTTGGCAAATAAAAAAACTTTTAACTTTGCAAACTTTGCATCTTAGTTGGGGAGCGCTGTACTGGACCAAGTGATCAACCCCATCATATCGAGATAATTCAAGATGAGATCTACCTGTGGGACATGGTCCCCTCTTATCGCTTTTTTTGTAGCTTTCGAGCAAACCTTTCGCCAATAGTCTACGAAAAGTGAGATGATCATGTTCTCCACCGTCTCGCTTGTAAAGTTGCCATGCATTATGCACAGCCATATCTAAGGTGTGACAAAACGGTGAAAAATACCATTTCTTGCCACGAATAGAAGTCCGATACAACCCTATGTTTTGATCGGATCTATCGACCCCTCCCATATTTTCATTGTATTTTCTTATAACCGACGGTTGGTCAATATGTACAAATCTTTTTAGTTCTTGCGAAAATCTCTTGACTTTTTGCAGGGGCTCCACAGTTTCAGTATTCGATGCAACAGTAACGACACTATTGTCATTCCACTTGCAAACCAAAATATTGGTAGGCAAACTGGATTTGAATACAAATGAACCTCTATCAGTATTTTTGAAATCTTTGTTAGACTCGAGAGGACACTTGGACGTTCTGTTTTCACGAATAGTTCCAGTGGCTCTTAGACTTCTATTACTAAGTTCATGCAGTAGAGGAATAGAGGAAAAATAATTGTCGAAGAATAAATGAAATGGCAATGTTAGATCACGACCTTGTAGAACATCAGCAAACTCCAAAATCACACTCCCACCTAGACCAAACTGTTTGTAACCTTCTGCAATGGTTGAAGATTTTCCCTGGTAAGGATCAAACCAAATCACGTAGCCTAATCTTGTAGCACCAACCCACAGTTTATACCCCCAACGAATTGGTTTGCCACGTATAAACTGTTTGCAACTGTGACGTCCATAGTATGGAACCATAGCCTCATCTATGCTGTAGTTCTCTTCTAGCGGAGCCATTTCAGTAAAGATTTTATTTAACTCGTCAAACAGAGGTCTCAACTTAGCGAATTTGTCAGGAGAATCACCAAGAACTGTATTATCACAGCAGTGGAGATTTGACATAATAAAAGTAAAACGATCTCTTGACATAGCGTTGTGCACAATCCTAAAGTCGGCATCTGTCGATGTCTCTCAATACATAAACCTACAGGGTACTACTACATACCCGCTGTACATAAGGATGCCCAAGAAACACTTCATTTCAGAAACAGTTACTTTGCCCACTTTATTCCTCTGTCCTGCATACAAATTGGTATATCGTACTAGTAATTCAATAACATTGTTGTTGAACAAGCAGTCGAAATAATATAAGGGTGATTGTAAGTTTTTTGGACCTTGTTCGTCATTCCATTGATTGAAATGGTTTGGAATATGACGATTCTTCCATCTATAGGTTTGGTTTCGGGGAACTGTAGGCTGAACAAATGTAGAATTAGTTCACACATCTGAAGTACAAGAAGGTACGGCGTCACTATCTTCTAAAGTCAAATCCATCGTGCGTCTTCTTTTTGACAAACTTGACAAAGGTACATCATCTTCTTCGTCGGAACTCATATGAAAAGTGACCTCGGCTGGAGCTCGTAGTTGAGAGCCTATAAAAAACAGATATAAATATTGCAACCATATAAATAAAACAAGATAGAATCATTGATACGTAGTTATATCAACCCGAAAACTAATATTTTACCTGGTAGATTTTGCAATGCAACAAATTCTTCATCTCCAGAATCCTCATCTGTGACGTCGGCATTAGCGTTCTCAGGTGGAAAAATTGTAATTTGAGTTGGCAACAAATCATCATCCTCACATCGCTCTAATTCATCAACTATATCGTTGAGAGTGAGTGCTCTCAAAGGTCGCGTGCTAAAAAGAAAACAATAATATTATAGACCCCCATATTGCGACGGGACTTTTAAAAGGCCATCAATTTGAAACGTGAAAAAGGAATGAGTTTTTGTTGCACCAAAACAAATAGATAACCTGATATTGTAGATAATATATCTAAAATTAAATATCAAAATGTATTAGCAACAACATCCAGATATATAAATGATAAAAGCTTACCTTTGTCCAGACATCATGACACTAATACTCCTAAGTCTTCAATGACACAAAAACTTTAAATAAACAAGTGTCCAGTTGTAAACAACACCGCATGAAATCATACACGGATAGGTACTAAGTAACCTGACAGTGCAAATATCTTAGAGAATTCATTTTAACAACTCGAAACTTGAGGGTATTTTTAATAATTTTTTCGGGTCTTTTAAAAGCCCCGTCGCAGTATCTGGGTTAAGTTACAAATAACGTAACTTTGACTAATACTGGACAAATATGTATGCAGCGGAGAAGGGAGCGCGGAAAACTTTTTAACTCATGAAATCCTCGCCTTAATAGCCCCTGACAGATGGTGGCGTAACGTTCTTTCTATTTGCCGATATAAAATGCCAGACAACAGACGGAATCAATTTTAAGACCTAATAAAAACGTTAGGCTACTGTTATTATATAATAACAGTAGCCTTTTTTTTTGCGGATGGAAAATCATCAAATGACGCCTTTCGCTCTGGGTGGAGCGGAAGGGAGTGTCAGACTTTTACTGACTAAAAACCATCCGTGTTCCTTCAGTGCCCTTACGTTCCGGAGCCGCGGTATCTCTTTCGAACAGCCCGCAGTCCCGGATAATAACAGTAGCCTAACTATATAGTTTTAATGAAAATCGAAAGGAACAAGGCCACATAGGACGTTTGACCATGATGGACGAATGTGGTCTTTTGTGTGTGGGTGTGCACTTAAAGTTCTTTATTAAGAAAAAAACATTCAGTCACACGCTGTAGAAGTGAATCCTTCAGAAAACTAATCTTCGACAAAATGAAGCGCTAAATCCTATAGATGTTTGTTTCTTTTTAGTTTCATCGAGTTTGTTAAAAAACTCTTTTTATGAAAAACAGTCCTAAATTTTTGTCCAGTATATCACCTAAAATATGAAGCGAAGTAATTTATTGCACACTCGTTTACCAGACTGCCGTATGTCCAGATTTTGTCGACTTTAATATGGAAACCCTATACGCACTGTTTACTACAGTATTTTTCCCTTCCCAGCCCCCCCCCCCAACTTTCGGCCTCGGCTTCTGTCTCGCTTGACGAAATCTTCCGTCTGGTTGGATTTTATTAATTATTATTGATAATAATAGTAGTTTAATATATGTTTTTTTTTGTATTATGCAGTCATAAGAAGTAAACATTTTTTTACGTGGTAGAGCCATGCTGCAGCTATATTAGTAGTAAAGTTGTACAGAAATACACAGAATACCAGCGTAAAATAGCAGCTTCACGCTGCTGTGTTTCGTACTGGAAACGAGGCATTCCATTTTAGTCCTCACTGGTAACAACGCATCTGCATTTTGATTTGTAATCGAGGATAGATGTAGATGTCTATGGGCCGCAGCATCCACTTACCATCAGGTGGACTGTGTGCTCGTTTGTCACCCTATCCTATATTAAAAAAAAACTATTCTAAACCAACGCTTGACTACTAACCCACCTGATGGTGAGTGGTGCTGCAGCCGAAGATGGTGAAACGCGCTGATTTAACAAACGTCTATTCACTCTTACCTTAAAGATACCCACATTGTATTCGAATGGAAAGACAGATGCAGGCAACCTTAGAGTTTACATAAGCAATCTGTGCTTATGTCTCATATTCTAAACTCGCAACTTATTCCACACCTTTTCTGTACGCATGACAGCATATTTTTATAAGAAATAAATTTCTCAAGAATTATCTATTAACCTTTATTACAACGTTCGAGTATGTACAGTGGCGTAGCAATGTAACCAATGGCCCCAGGGCAAAATGAAATTGGGGACCTATTTAAACTAAACTAAATAAAAACTACTTCATCATCAGCTCGTTATCGCCCACTGCAGGGCATAATAAAGCAAATCTACTTACTACAGTAGACTACAGTTATTATTATAGGTAGACATTAAACGAAGTAGACAATTTGATTGTAATGTTATGTTTATATTCTGGAAGTGGGAGAAATTTATGTGATTTCAGTTCGAGCCGTTAAAGGTTTTTTTGGTCAGCGGTCAAAAAATCAAAAGTCTAAATTCTTTATTCGACTAAGATATTATAATTTATTATCGAACGTCACTCATGGAGACCGAAGGGCCCCTTGAGCTTGGGCACTGGTCCGCCACTGGTAGCCCCATTGTAGTTTGTAGCTACGCCACTGAGTATGTATCTTTTATCGATGCAACACTTCAATTACGTGAAGTCGTTAAGGAAATAAAATTTGATACAATGAGGTCACTTCGCAAATATATTTAGTAGGTGCGGTTCCACTACGATAATCATTGCAAAAAAGCAAACAACTAGCTTAATGTGATTTAAACATTCGTTGAGTAAATAGTCCTCGAACGCGAAACTGGGAGGTTGTTGGGCTTTACTGGCGGCTAGGCGAGGTTACGATACCTGCTATTATTTTTGATTCATCATTTTTATACCGTACTTATACATGAAGAAAACTATATTAATATTAAAAGGACATACTACATAATGAATAAAACTGATGCTTTTATTTTATATATCTGAAATCGACGCTAGATTCATGTAAGCAACCAAGGTAGTCAAACTCATTGATGTCAAAATACGCAAGCAAGCTGTAAGCAATCAAAGTGTTTAATACTATTTTTTTTATACGTTACCCCCCACTATGATTTTGCTCCTGTATCGTAGAGGCGGTTTACATACATAAATTGACCAAGGAAAGACATTCTAACCCGGAAAAACTATTTTTAGAGCACACAACTACTTGTTTCGTTTGGGATTTGATCCTACGACACTCAGTGCCGCGACTCAATGTTGTCACAGCGCCACGGAGCCATCTCTTCAATATTTTATATATTTTCTCGTTTCGTATATTCGGGGATAAGGAGCACTCCTTAAAATTTTATCTACCAAGTAGCGATGCATGTTTTCCTGAACCTTGTTTTGAAACGGTAGTAAATAAAAAAAAAAAACATGTTGATATTTTAATTTCTTACGTTAAAAATAAAGGGTTTTAATTTAATTTCATTTTATTTCCTGTTTGAAAGGAGTGAATATGATAACATACTGTATGGTATTTCACCTTAAACCTCAGGCGTGACAACGCACTTGTGGCCTTTTTCGTTTGAAGTTGGTTCAAGGTGCGCATGAGCTCAATATCCACTTACCGTGAAGTGGGCTGTTAGTTCCTTTGTCACCTTAAGATTATTAAAAATATCCTTTACCTTTGTAGGATAATTTCTATGTGTAATAAATAAACTTATATTTGTTTCTAGATATTAAAAGTGGTTTAGTTATCAAGAATTTTATAATTATGACGCGGGCGGTATCAAGGAGCACCGCCTTCTGTTTTTCTTTATAGGAGAGGGGGCAAACGAGCATGCGGCTCACCTGATGGTAAGTGACTACCGCCGCCCATGAACAACTGCAACACCAGGGTCAGGGAAATTGCAGATGCGTTGCCGGCCTTTTAAAAAGGAGTAGGGTCTTTTCTTGAAGGTCCCTAAGTCGTATCGGTCCGGAAAAATCGCTGATGGTAATCCACAAGGAAGTTGTGCGAGGAAGAAAACATCTTCTAAATCGCACAGTGGTGGACCGCCAATCATCCAGATGGTGTGGATGGTATCGGGAGTTCTGCCGCGATGTGCGTTCGTGAAATTTGGCGGCTGGGATTAATCCGAACAATTCCTCAGAGCACTCCCCGTGGTAAATGCGAAAGAAAATACAAAGGGATGCAACATCTCTTCGCTGCGCCAATGAATCGAGCCGATCGAAAAGGACTCGGTCGTCGACGATTCGAGTCGCTCTGCACTGGATGCGGTCAAGTGGAAGGAGCTGGCACTGGGGTGCCCCGGCCCAGAGACGGGAACAGTATTCCATGTGGGGCCGAACTTGCGCCTTGTAAAGTTGCAGGCGTTGTACCGGCATGAAATACTCTCTCGCTCTGCTGAGCATGCCAAGCTTTTTAGAGGCCAATTTGGCCTTCTCTTCCAAGAGACCACGAAACTGCACGTCACTCGATATGTCGACGCTGAGGATTCCGATACTGGCTGAGGCAACAAGGGGAGTACCTTGAAACTGAGGAGATACGACAAAGGGGTTCTTTTTAGCGGTATTTTATTGTTTTTATTTAGCTTAACATGTGTGTTAAGTTAAATCTTACGAGCTAATTTGTATACCAATTTATTTTCGATAGCAATCCATTTACGTGGTAGAGATGGTATGATGCTGCCATGATTGCCTCTGCACCAGTGAACTTTTTTACATTTATTTCAGAAATTTTGTATGCATGTCGACATTGGATCACAAACCTTTAAAAAAATACGTGGTAGAGTCACGATATTTAAGACTGCAGCACAAATGATCGACCGGGTTAGGACCCCGCTCCCACAAAATAATAGAGTCAAACAGCAAAGTAATGTTTCATATACATAAAATAGTAGTAGATTAAGGTGTAGCTTATCTGTCAAATTTTAAGTCGGCGGCTTGTGGTACACGGTAAAGTTTTTTATTAAGCTTATATTGTACCGTAATATATTAAAAAAAAATAAAAAAAAATTAGTCTACAAGGCTAAAATTTAGTATAGTAAGTGAAGAGAACAGAAGACCCTTTTTACTGGTAACGAGGTATTTAATCTTAGTCCTGTCGGGTGACACTTCATCTACATTTTGATTCGTAATCGCGGATACATGTAGATGTCTGTGAGCCACAGCATTCATTTACCATCAGGGGACTGTGTGCTCGCTTGTCACTTATTCTGAAGAAAAGAGCCTACTCCTTTTTAAAAGGCCGGCAACGCATTGCCATTCCCCTGGTGTTGCAGTTGTTCATGGAAAGCGGTAGTCACTTACCATCAGGTGAGCCGCATGCTCGTTTGCCCCCTCTCCTATAATAAAAATTCTCTAAATTTAATCTATTTTGTATGCATTACCGAAATCTATACTAATATTATTAAATAAGTGCTGATTTTTCAATTCCCAGATAAAAATTAATCATAGGATAATATACAACATAAACAAATTAATAATTACAGTTGTATAAATAAAATAGTTTTACCTTTGTGTTGGCAGGCTATAAATTATTTGACGGGTAACTTTATCTCACGATTAACGGCCCGCCCCAGGTTCGCCTGGATAGTTTCTATTAATATTTCGTTACTAAATAACGAATAAGATATAATAAAAAATAAGACGACACATCGAAAAAGCGGGTTATCGCTGGACTGATCCGAGTTAGTACATAATTTCTATAAAAACTTTAAAAAACGCCATCATAAGGTCTAAAATTGAGTAGCGCCCGCGACGATTAAGAGCGCTTAGAAATCCCTTACAAACTTAAAATATTAAAAAAAAAATTATTGATTTAAGTAATCAAAATAATGAGCAAGGAAATTAGGAATATTGATGTTATGAATGTTTTTGAGTGATTCCCAAGCATGTAGATTAAGTAATTTCGTTGAAATTTCAACTATAGTGATTTTTTTAAAGGTGTTTTCACAAATAACTCTGATCGAGTCAAAATTATACAATCGTGTTTTTGAACAAGCAAATTCAATTTACCTACATGAAAATTCCAGTTCCGTTAGTCGTGTCATAATCTATACAAATAAATAAAATTGAAGTGTCTGTTTGTAATGTCAAAATAACAGCTTTTTACTAAATGCATATGAAATTATATACTGTACTTATAACAAAAACACCATTTTTAAAATTTTTGTCTGTCTGTCTGTTTGTTCCAGCTAATCTCCGAAACGGCTGGACCGATTTTGACGGTACTTTCACTGGCAGATAGCTGATGTCATAAGGAGTAACTCAGGCTACTTATATTTAAGAAAAAGAATTAGGGTTCCGCACAGTAAAATTAAAACCCTAAAGACGCGGGAAACAGTTAGTCCTATACTATTGGATGAAAGGAGGTGCATTTTCTCGCGGTGTCGCCTTAAGATAATAATCAAAGACTTAATGTTATCAACTTTAAGTTTTTTTTTTAAATCTCCAAATTTTTCGATTAAAATATAGCCTACTGGCATTACTCTCTATATTATGTTCGTAAAGTTCCATCACAATCGTTCCAGCTATTCCCAAGATTAGCCCGGACAGACAGACAGCCATGCAATTTTTTAATGGTTATTCATTTCATAATGACATGCAAATAACTCCTTTGGCTCAATAAAAGGCTGTTATTTCGATATTACAGACTGGCAGTTCAATTTTATTTACATGTATGCATAGTAGATTGAAAAATTGAAAATTAAAAATTTTGAAACCGACTTCATTATATATTACTAAAGATAACTCAAAAACTATTGGTCTGACCTTGATCAAATTTATACCAATTTCGAGATATGGCATCCAATAAAAAAAGAAATATCAAAATCGGACTACTCTGTAAAAAGTTTTACGTGATCATACATAAAAAAATATACGCGGCGTCGAATTGAGTAGCTTCTCCTCTTTGAAGTCGGTTAAAACTACTATAATCTACTCATATTTTACAATTTTTAATAACAGATAACTCGCGTATTGTCCGTACCGTAGACCTTGGTAAGCTGGGTTGTGTCTGGTTGTGTGATATCATCAAGAAGTCGATGACACTGCGCCATTGTTGTGCGTTACGGTACATGAAAGTACTGTCGCGTACAAAAGTAAAATACTAAAATAATGTTCTTTCTACCTAATTAGTCTTCTAAAATACGTTACGTTAGTCTATGAACGTAAGAAATCACATTATTTATTTGGTACAATTATTTATAATAAATAGTGGTCGCCTATTGGTCAAAACAGGACTGTAATTTATAAAATTCTTAGGTTCGTAACTAAAGCCAGCTGTATTTCACTTTTAACTGAACGTTAATATATAAAATAAAAATAAACGTTTATTCTTTTTTTTTCTTATTTTTGTCTATAACGTATTTGACTATATTCTTTTTGGTACTTAATATAAGACGTTGGTAGTATGAACGTAAAAAGTGTGTTTTATTTTATTTTTTGTTATTTCTGCATTATTTCTCCGTGTTATAAACTTTAATGCCAAACCTCACACTTTCTTTTCTTTCAGTTTTTTTTTTTTAATTTCTTTGTCATAACTTTGTACGCGGCTATACCACAAATGTATCCTTCAATTCACTTGCTTCCTAATAGGTTTTCCCCATACTTAATGTAAGATCAGATTTTACTCGTACAATTAAATGTACAATGTGCATGTACAATTAATTCAAATATCGTTTTCCTTTTAGATACGGAAGACCTCTAGCCGGTGAATCATTTGTTTTTATTATAAGTATATTATCATATATCCACCAAATCCGTCCATTACAATCTAAGGCTAATAGGTCTCCGGTTTACTAAATGCAGTGACGACCTGCACTGCTAGCATGGGCTGAGGACAAAAATTTTATCCCCTTTTATTGATTATATATATATATATACAAGAGATAAAATTATCTTGTCCCTATGCCAAAGCACGGCAGCGGGGAGAAGTATATTCCCGTTTGACACAACGAGTAGACATATATCCTCCGTCCGTAACGTGGAGCCAAATGAAGGATAAAAAAATATGCCATTTGATTTCTGACATTTGAAAGGGACAATTCTATCCTAGTTCATTGGACGTGGGTTTGAGTTTATATTCATACAAAAAAATCTATCTAAGTATATCTTGTGTGCCCATGCTCGAAGGGTGGATGAAACGAAGCGAGGGGATAAACATTTTCTCCTTTCCCTGTGGATAAAATTGTCTCCTGCCCATGCTGGCCCTGCTAGTGGATAAGACTTAATGGGCGGCGGTAGTTACTTACCATCAGGTGAGTCGCACGCACATTTACCCCCTCTTATATATAAAAAAGCGATACAGGAAGTCGATGGATGCAGGCTCAGGACCGTGCTTTGTAGTATTCATATGTATAGCAGTAGATTTGTGATGGGCGGTGACGATGATGATGATGAAACAGTAACAGAAACGTTTTTATTCCATTTCACAGATTACCCCCTTAGGGGGTAATCTATGTTCCATTTAGATATAAATTATACTCATTGAAAGTCACTCTTTTAATTAATTACCACTGGTTCGAAAGAAAACCTCTGTCCTGGGAAGAACCAGCAAGAAACTCAGCGGGACCTTTTTTTTTAAGTAACAGCTTACAATCATGTATGTTACACAATTAACAACACAAAACAAATTAGATATAGCTTGGTGCGTTGATAATTGAAGCTAATTATCGTACCTCATGCAATAATCGCTTTATAATAGCTTTTACGTCGAAGATTCATTATAAAACGTCTTTGCCTACATTCATAACGAATCTTTAGGACTATTAAGTTATATTTTTTAGTCTAAATGTATTCATTCAATTAATACGCAAAGATTATAACAATAAAAAATTTGAATAGTTTAAATTATTATTAGATATATCCTAAAGTGCCAAGAACGCTGGTTGAGTTTCTTCGCTGAATGCATCGATCAACTAATAAATAATTAAAAATTAAAAATGTTGTACTGCCGACTTCAATATAAGTTATTAAGAATAACTCAAAAATGTTCATACCGAATGAGCGCCAACTCGTACAATTAGGACTTTGGGTGCGCTTTTAATTTGTACGTAGCTGTGTGAATACAACTAATGTATATTTATTTCAACTAGAAATACGTAATTAAATTGGCGACAGTTTTTAGATAACTTTTGCATGGGATTGTGTATCTAGTTTTTTTATTAGTGATCGATGGCCGATTGGCTATATCTATCTTGCATCTTTCAAACTGAAATCCTGAATAACGATATCTTAAATTTTATTATGTCAAGATTTAGCGAGGAGTTGGTGACAATTAGTGACTTAAAAAAAATTGGTGACTCAATACTTTAGGAGATCATCATCATCATTACAGCCCTTCACAAGTCCACTGCTGAAAATAGGCCTCCCCAAGGAATGCCATAAAGCACGGTCCCGAGCCACCTGCATCCATCGACGTCCCACATGACTTACCAGGTTGTCACTCCATCTAGTGGGGGCCGCCTTACACTTCGCGTAGCTTTCGCTAGCAGTGAAGAGTTTCGGGGATATTCTGGCAAAAATCACCCTGTCTTATACCTCTCTGTAGTTGGATGGGTTTCGTATTCTGTTTCTTACTGCCTGAATTCCAGCTGGCAGCCTCTCCTCGAAAACACCGTTATTGTTTGCTTTTGAGATGTGATTTTTATTTTAAGATTTAGTGACGAAAAAAACGGAGTCGGAGTCATTCAAATATGTTAGGGAGGATTCTGACTTGAAGATTTTTTGAACTAATTATAAGCTAATGCTTGACCACAATCCCACCTGGTGGTAAGTGGTGATGAATCACTAGATGGTAAATCGCACTGTCTTAGCGTAACAAAAGCCTATTCACTCTTATCTTGAAGACATCCAGATTGTGTTTGGACGGAAAGACAGACGCCGGCAAATTGTTAAATTCTTATAACATCAGCTATCTGCCAGTGAAAGTCCCATCAAAATCGGAGTTTCGGAGATTAGCCGGAACAAACAGACAGACAGACAGACATACAGACAGACAGACAAAATTTTTAAAAATTGATTTGTTATTAGTACCGTATATACTTTCATAAGCATTTAGTAAAAAGCTGTTATTTTGACATTACAAACAAACACCTCAATTTTATTTATTTGTATAGATTACACATAAAATTTAAAAGCATTTATCAAAAACATTTTGTAAGTCGGTTGTTATAGCTAATCCTATCTAAATATCTATTGACATTAGCATATTACATATTATTGTCATAAAACTTGTAGTTTCCAACCTCGAAAGGGTTATGTTGTTTCCGTTTCAGTTTCCGTGACACCTTTTGTTTTATTAAACGAATAATCACATTATATTCCCACAGCCTCGTGCGTTGAATGAATCATTATTATTATCGTAATAAATGACTTTGGTTGTTCGCCGTAATTAAACCTCATAATATAAAAAAAACTTACGTAATTTACAACTTCTTTAATATGTTATTTATTACTAGCTGTTCCCCGCGACTTCGCCCGCTTGGAATTTATTGCGATTAGATTTCATGGGTTTCAATATTTTTTGCGAGGAACCCATATTATTTTTCCTAAAATAAAAATAGCCTAAGTTACGCCTTATAATATCAGCTGTCTGCCAGTGATAATCCAAATTGGTTCACAGGTTTTTGCGTGATGCGTGTTCAGACAAACGTTGTGTTAGAGTTTTATTTTAGTGCTAGCTGCTCCCGCGAGTGGATTTTTTTGCGTTTTCTTTTCTATCCTAAATAAAAGGTAGCCTAAGTTACTCTACGTAAGCTAGCTTACTCCCTTATAACATCAGCTATCTGCCATTGAAAATCCTATCCAAATCGATTCACAAGTTTTTGTGCGTGATGCGTGTTCAGACAGACATGTTAGAGTTTTATTATAGTACTAGCTGTGCCCGCGGCGTAGCTCGCGAATATAGGTTTTACTTAAAGAATTTGACGTTTAGGGTAAGAGAATATTAAACGATTTATATCATTACTGTATGAATAAGTGGTAACAAAATAAATCGATATGCTCAAAGTTCTAAGTCGTTTATGATAGAGCTTCTGTGTAAACGACGATAGAAGTAGACTTAGCCGGGGCGTACAGAAAAAGATTACGGGGACTACTAACGCGGGAAAAACAAACATAGAGTTGGCCATGTGCAAAACAATCAGTACTGAGGTCCACTCCTGCAACGCGTAAAGTTTGACCTTGCGCTTTATTTACGATCGTCGTATAACACACGCTGAGTGGGAAACACACTTAAAATAGGGATGTTAGATGATCATTGATGTTAAAAATTAAAACTTCGATGTTTTAACATCGATGTTGACATATGTCAAACATCGAAACATCGACGTCAATGAACCCATAATCGATAATTGGGAACTTGCAAACAATGAGAACTCGCGAAATCAATATAACTAAATATTGCATCTGCTCTGAAGATTAAAAATTTTGTATAATTCAGAATTTCTGAACGCATCGTTAACCTAAAAAAATGTCAGTATGGTGAGTCAAACTTAATTGTCAAGTGTCTCCTGTAATGTCACAATCACAGAACACGTCACAATGGTCACTGCTTTCGCTTTATTTTGTAGTGTCGTTGTCGGTTGTCGCATAATAACTATTCTACGTAAATTGATATTCAAGTTAATTGTTACTTTTCCCTTGCTGTGTATACCCACATAATTTTGAAACAATGTGTAAGTATCTACACATATACAAAAACCATCGATAATGGTCAACATCGATGTTTTGAGTAGCCTAAACATCGAACATCGATGTCATCATCGATGTTATTATCCCTATCTTGAAACTGAAGCCTGAGCCGTGGTAGCTCAGATGGTTAGCGCTCGCTGTAAGCTTTACAGTACTCGAGCAACTCGGGTTCGATCCCCGCCGGCACCAATTAAATTGTTAATTGCAATTTTAAGTACTCATTTACCACGTGCTCGGCGGTGAAGGAAAACATCGTAAGGAAACCTGCATGTCTGAGAAATAAAAAAAATATTTCGATGACATGTGAAGTTCGGCAACACGTATTGGGGCAGCGCGGTGGACATTTCCTTGCCCTAAAACCCTCTCAGAAATGAGAGGAGGCCTGTGCCCAGCTGTGGGACGTAAATAGGCTGCAACTTTACTTTACTTAAAACTGAAAGGAAAGTTATTTGGTATTAGAGGGATTCTGGGTATAAAACAATATCACTATCACGACATTTATTGCAATTTAGCTACTTTTAGTCGAGTTGAATATTTCAACATCTCTTTTTTCTGGTTTTTGTTTCTGTTGATTTTTGTGATGTGTTGTCTAACCTACACCCTTCGTCAGACTTTCAGTGAGTCTCAATACGATTCACATGTGAAAAATCTTAACACCGCAATTCAGAAAAGGTTGTAATTTGTACAACGCCATCTATTACGTTCTTTGTGAGAAAACATTCTTTTTTAATTTAAGGAATACATATTTTTTACTGTGTTTTAAGTACTATAATAGAACGATACGAAATATATTATAATAGAACGTTTTTTTTTTTACACATGAATCTTTTTATTATTATTTCTGATATTTTGTGGCGCCATTAAACAAATTCGAACCTACATTTCAAAATAATAATCATAACTTTCGATAGAATTAACCAATTTCAATAAAACAAAGATTAAATGAACTTGATTTCAAAAATTTTAACCTGCCTTTTGTATCACATTTTTGCCACACCACCATCTATCGATGAAATTGGTTAACTATTGTACTTTAATTTAGTTTAGATAATAAGGTTAATATATTTTGTATATATTTATTACGTTCTTTATGTAATACTTTTGTTTACTGCGTTTTAGATATAATTATATCATTATAGAACATTATTTTATATCATTTAATTATGAATTATAATATGATATTAATTTTAAAATGTACTTGATGACTCATCCAACGCCACTATTGAACAAATTCGTACCTATACTTAGTACCCATACTTCAGAATATTTGTCATAACTTTTGATGGAATTAACCAATTTTAATGAAATAAAGACTAAATGTAACCTGAATATACACTTAATAATTTCCTTAACTATTCTTATGATATAAATTAGTACTTTATACGTGATACGTTAACAAACAAACAGACAGACAGACAGACAGACAGACAGACAGACAGACAGACAGACAGAAAAATCTAAAAATGGTAGAAATGTATTTATTTACTTATTTTTAGTACCTATCAATCACTTCTATTACAAAAATATAAAATGTACAGACATCTGCTATTTACATTTTTATTATATGTATAGAAGATAGATAGATAGATAGATAGATTTTGAGCACTTTAAGGTAATTTATGTGTAAGGTCTATGCTATGTGGTGAAATTTTAAAAGGCTTATAATATGTTATTTTTAATGATTTCATGTAAACACAATACGGTTAGCAATTGCGAGTGCATTGTAGTGCTCTGAGGAATTGTTCGGATTAATCCCAGCCGCCAAATTTCACGAACGCACATCGCGTCAAAATTCACGATACAGTCCACACCATCTGGATGCTTGGCCGTCCACGACTGTGTGTTTTACTAAGAGTTTTCTTCCTCGTACAACTTCTCTGTGGAATTGTTTACCACCGGCGATTTTTCCGGACCGATACGACTTAGGGATCTTCAAGGAGCTTACACCTTTCTAATAGGCCGGCAACGCATCTGCAATTCCTCTGGTGCTGCGGTTGTTCATGGGCGGAGCTTGTCACTTACCATCAGGTAAGCCGCATGCTCGTTTGCCCCATCTTAAAATCGTTAAAAATATGTTGCTTCTCCACTGCGCCTCATTCACCCCCGCGCTTTTTGAATGTTCACCCATTGCGGCAACGTCTGAACGCAACGCGGGTGGCTGTCTTCTAAGCGCTGGCACCACACAAGGCCATGTGTAGGTTACAGGGCAGATACAAGTAAATCATCTACGTTAACTCAGAACATAAATAATTACTTGTATCTGCGCAACGTCTGAACGAGATGAGATGGCTGTTTTCTAAGTGCTAGCACCACACAAGACCATGTGTAGATTGCAGGGCAGATACGAGGGGCACACTGATCAAAAATAAGAAAAACCACATGCACGGTATAGCTAAATTGTATTTTATTGTTTTTCGAAGTATTCTCCGTTCAACTTAATGCACTTTTCCATTCGTGCAAACCAATCATTAAAACAATAATTCCAGTCTGAAGTTGATGTTAACAAAATGGCTGATTTGTACGCTTCCACAGCTGCTTCGGGGTCTTCAAACCGTTGACCGCGTAATGAATCTTTTATTCTAGGGAATGTATAAAAATCGTTTGGGCTCGGGTCAGGACTGTACAGAGGATGGCTCATCAGCTCAACGATTTCCTGCTTCAAAAAATCATTTGTCTTCCGAGCCGTATAGGAGCTCGCATTATCGTGACGTAAGATGATACGACGTTTCCGGTTATTTGTTCGGAGTTCGGCTATTATTTCTGGCAAACAAACCGTGATATACCACTCAGCGGTAACCGTTCTACGTTCCTGTAAAGAAATTGTAGCAAAATGCCCCTTTTTCTAGACAAACGTAGCGACCATTTTCTTTGACACGCTGCGGGAGCGAACCACTTTCGTTGGTTTGACCTCGTCTTCGAAGACCCAAACTGCTGACTGATGTTTTCTTTCAGGTTCGTATGAATAAATCCATGATTTGTCACCTGAGACGATATTATAAACGGCATTTGACTTCCCTCCGTTGAAGCGTTGCAGAGTAATCCGGCACCAATCTACACGAGCCGCCTTTTGCTCTTCGGACAAATTGGGGAAACCCAGCGGGAAACTAGCTTTCTTACACACAGCTCATTATGTAATATCGACTGAATTGCAGTCATTCCGATACTGATAACAGCCCGAATCTGCTCGTATGTCATATAACGGTCATCTAATATAATGGTTCGCACAGCTGCGATGTTTTCAGACGTGACCGCTGTTCTTGGTCGACCTGCAGAAGAAACAGTGCTGAGCGACACACGACCGCGTCGGAACTCGGCATACCAGCGGTATATTGTCGTTTGACTCGGTTTTAACATCATAAATCGAAACAAGTTCGCTGAAACATTTATCTTTAGATAAGCCACGACGAAAATTGTGATAAATTATGGCACGGAAATGTACACGCGTGAGCTCCATTTCTGTTAACGACGTGTCAACTTTATACCAACATAGTTTTTGTTTTTAAACTTTTTTTTAAATTGTTTAGTATCATTAAGATTAGATAAGATAAGAAGAGGCCAGTATTCAAATTCTAAAAAAGGTTTTATTGTAACTCAATCCGAAATATTCTATTCCCGATCATTTCAGTGTGGCCCTCCGTACAAGTAATGATTACTTGTATCTGCGCAACGTCTGAACGTACGTTAGCTCAATATGTGCTTAAACTTGCGCCTACGTAGTAGAAAATAATAGGGTTGTAGTCAGCGCGCATCTGACATAGCCGGTCTATACCTCCGCGAGGCGGATATCCGTAGGTATTTCTACAACATGCATTAAGTATAGTCATTCAGTATCCCATCGATCCACAGAGTTTTCAACCAATTGCTTTGAAATTTTGTCACAACGTTGCATTCGAAATTCAAACGTTCGTTTCTAAATACTTTTTAAAAACAGTGACATCTGTTGGAGCTACGCAACGCGTGAGTACAGCTGTGTTAAATAACCTTACTTAAATTCTGGATTGATGCAACGTGTTATTGTGCATTTAACTGCACTGCCTACACTTAAAATAAACGACATCCTTTCCTCGTTTTACTGAACTGTTCACACGATCTCGACCTCGAGGTTCAAGGTCTACCGGTTTTGTATTACTTTGTGGTTAAGCGAGCTACGGCCACAGACCGCTATGTTGTTGTCAGATTATTGTTATTAAGTTTCTCTCCCCTCCCCTCTTTTTTTGGTAATATTAATTTTGGATAGCTTTCTTGTCATATAAAAATATTTTATTTGAGTAACTGATTACTGATTCCGTAAACTGATTTGGCAATGGGTCGGCCGGCCATATAGACGAAGAACCGACAGCCGATGGCGAAAGGTTCTTGAGTGGCAGCCAAGTACCGACACGCGAAGTGTAGGGCGGACTTGTAATGGTTTGTAATGATGATGATGATGATCGAGTAGCTGATCAAGCATGCGATCGCACTGTCGCTCATGCTGAAGCAAGCGAACTTTAAATTTGGACTTATTTTATATAACTTATTGCAACTACTTTCACATAGGAAGTTATTATTAATTATTTTGTACTGACTGTGTAATAATATTTACTTCCCCATATCGTACTGTGGGTGACGTAAGAGGCGACTGAGGGGAAAAAGCAGGTTAACAAAAATAAAATAAAGAAACTGCAGTTGCCAACTCCCCAGTCTATCGTGGCAATTATGACAAATTTATCTGTTATAAGACAATCTATGGGGACGTCCATGTTCAACAGAGGACTTTCATAGGGCTATAGTGTATAAAAAAGGAAGTTATAATGTCATTATAATTAAAAGCGGTCAAATACCGAAATATTAAATCGGCGAATTTATCGGTATCAAATCGATTGATCTCATTTCAATCATTGGGGGCGTCCATTAATTACGTGAGGCGATTTTGACGATTTTTCAATCCTCCCCCTCCCTCTCAAATCTCACGATAGATTTTTGAAAATACGCATTTTAGTGTAAATAATATGTTAATCTATGCTTGATTGTGTTGGGTTTATTTGAAAAAAAAAAACAAACAATTTGCTTAATTCTTCTTTTTTTTTAAGTTACACTGTTTCTTGTGGAATAAAAATTACGTGATTTTTGCCGAGACCCTCCCTCTCCCTCACGTGAGATTGAGTGAAATTCGACTTAATTAATGGCCGCCCCCTTGACAAACATGAAACCTACAAACAGAAACTGGCACAGTAAACGCGAACATAGGTATTCGAAGGTCAACCGCGTTGCTCCATACATAGAAGTACACATATAAACGACGAAACTATTCTACTTGACTTTAACATTTTAAGTAAATGAACAAGTTTTTAACATAAACAATTTTTGGTGACATTTATTCCCGCGACCGCGATTAACCCGCGACAATTATTCCTATATATCTATTTCAACGCGTTTAATTTTAACAGCATTAAGCTGTATTACGCTGGTATTATGTGAGAGCGTGGTCCTTCCCAGGGCGAGCCGACCATTTCGTGCTTTCACCACGTAAAAGACATCAGAAGATCAGGACGTCCAGAACATCGACAGTGAATATAAATTAAAATTAAATACGTAAAATTTGTATTATTTAATGTTGTAACCAAGTACGCTAAATACTATAACCTAACCATGACTTAAATTGCGTAATGCAAACTATGTAATTATTTACATTATTTATTCACAGAGAAAGTCCAAGGCCCAACGAATAACTATGCTTACGAAAGTATTAACACAGCTCATATACGGTAGCAACGACACGCTTCGGTATGCGAGGAGTGGGTACATTTAAAATAAATTGCACTAACCTATTCATCCAAGCTCTAAAGAGCCCCACGTGAAGTGAATTCGGACAGAAAAGGATGTGTGGGAATTATTGATTATACAGCCCGATCGCGAAAACGTCAGACGACAACGTCGACAAGCCGCCATTATGTGGTGTTTTCTCGTTTATTTTTTTTTAATTTATAAACGTTACCTCCACACAGGATCAACACGGGCCGCCGCCGCCGGTCCCCTGTGTTCAGCAGTGTTGCTCTATGGTTCCACACAAAGTTTTCCTTTGGATCGTGGGGGCAGTTTACGAGTACATACATTTTCCCACGGATAAACATCCAGACTCGGAACAATTATTTGTAGGTACAAATACTACGAACCCGTGGCCCTTAACGGTACAATTGCATATATCATTGATAAAATTAAATAAACTTTTTAAACTTTTTACTTTTTCTTTTCTTTGCTACGCATTATTGTTTTACGTAATTTCGACAAATAGCCACTTTGTTCTATTGTAAAATCTTTTGTTTTGACCCCCACGAGAAATGCCTAGTGTGGGAGTCACAGAACTTTTCTGTATTTTGGCTAAGTGTTTCTGGTAAATAAATACATTTATTATTTATTATTATTATTATTATATACATCTATATTCTCCCTATTATAGAGGTAACTTAAAACCTAATCACACGGGCCGAAGCCAAGCGTGAGCAGGTGCTAGGTGATGGTGTAAGCGGAGGTGACGGATGAAGTGGTGAGGAATTTGCGTGTGAGTCGGCAGGTGTTGAGAATGACAGCTTTCTGCAGGGTGTAAAGTGTGTGTTGGGGTACTTGCAAAATATCTAAACTGCGTTGTAGGCTTTTAGGTATGACTCCGGTAGATGAGATAACTATTGGAACTATATGGATGACTTCTGTTTTCCATTGACGCTTCAGTTCTATTGCTAAATCTTGATATTTTGTAAGTTTTTCAGCAATGGTGGATTGAATGTTATGGGTGTTTGGTATGGCAATGTCAATAAGGTAAGTAGTTTTGTTATTTTTGTCATACATTGTGATATCTGGCCTATTGAAGTGGATAGTTTTATGCGTGATAATGGTCCTGTCCCAGTAAATTCTATGATTATTATTTTCTAATATAATGTCCGGTTCATATTTGTAATATGGTGTCATTTTTTGTATAAATTTGAATTTAAGCGCAAGATGTTGGTGTATTATGGAAGCTACCTGGTCATGCCGGTGTTTATAGTCGGTTTGTGCAAGGGCTCTACAGGCGGATGTAATGTGTTGTATGTTTTCGGGACTAGAGTGGCAATGTCTGCAAGTATCGGTGGGAAGGTTAGGTGCGCGTATTATGTGTCTCTGGAAGTTTCGAGTATCGATGACCTGGTCCTGGATTGCTAACATGAAGGCCTCCGTCTCTGGGAAGAGATCACCTTATTATTATTATTATTAAATAAGAGATGATTATTAAGGTGACACATCGAAAACCGTTAAAGCGGTCTATACGCTGGACTGACCCGAGTGAAACAAAATTTCTAGAAAAACTTCATAAACGCCGTCATAAGGTCTAAAATTGCGTAGCGCCCGCGACGTTTAAGACCGCTTAGAAATCGCTCAGAATATTAAAATATTTTAAAAAAATTATTGATTTTAGTAATCAAAATAATAAGCAAGTAAATAACGAATATTGATGTTATGAATGTATTTAAGTGGTCCCCAAGCATATAGATTAAGTAATCTTTTAGAGGTGTTTTCGCAAATAATTATGATCGAATCAAAGTTTTACAAACGTGTTTTTGAACAAGCAAATTCAAGATAAATAATATGAATTTACATATATCGAAATTCCAGTTTCGTCAGTCGTGTCATACTCCTATACTATTCGATGAAAGGAGGTGTATTTTTTCGCGGTGTCGCCTGAACTAAAAATTCTAATTCCTATAAATCATTCATAAGTTGAGTTGCCTTTATGTAAGTGACAACAGCGATTAAATTATTGCTTACTGTACCATCTGTCGACGTTTCATTGGTGTTAATTTATTCTCTCTCCGTATTATTTGTTTATTATAACTTGTATTTTTTATTGATATTGACCACTTGACGATTTACCAAATATCCTACACCATCCGTTAGTGAGGCAATAAGCTATCTTACGAAAATTTCCACTTATCTTTTGGGTGATCTTATCAAGTATTTATCCGCTCACTAAGTGTACAATAAGGTCCTAATATTTATTACAAATGATATTTATCATAATCATAAAAACACTCACGCCTGTAACTCAAAGGGGTAGGCATATACAACGGACATCATCTGGCACGATCCTAACAAACTTTTCTCGCATCCTTTATATACATATACCTACGCGTTAATCTGGCCCATCTTCAATATATTGCCTATTTGGTCGATATACTTCTAGGGCATCCCTTACTGACTCCGCCGTTCACTTCTGCAACATAAATTTACTTTGTCACTCTTTCCTCAATCATTATTTCTACATGACCAAACCATCGGAGCATTCCTTTCTTAATCCTGGTCACAATATCATCTTGCATCTTGCACACAATTTCTCACCCTGTCACTCAGATTCAGCTCTAACATATTTCTTAATGACCGCATTTCTGCGGCATTCATTCTACTCTCATGCTTCTTCTGCCACACCCAACTTTTACTACTATAAATTAAGGTAGGGACTAAGACTAAGTATTGTAAAATGCCATACGTGACTTTTTTGACGCATTCTGACTTCCCGCAATGGAGTGAAAAGCCCCATTTACTCTGTGTCCTGCGTTCACTCATCACTTTATATCCTTATCATATCTAACATCCCTGCTTAACACACATCGCAAATACACAAACTCATCCACTTGCTCAACCAACTCCCCTTCTATTCATTTTTTATTGTTTTACTTTCTTCACTTTAAACAACCATTACGTTCGTCTTACTTGCGTTCACTTTCATTCCCCTTTCTTTTAATGACCTGTTCATTAATGTAACCATCATTTGCAACTCGGCCACCGACGACGCAAATATGACTCGATCATCGGCGTACAAAAGGCATTAGACGGTTAACTCACCCTATACTATACTAATACCCTAACTAACCCACATTCTTCAACTTTCAGTTTCCAAACTACTGTCTATAAAATGGTTAAACAACCACGGGGAAGCTACACAACCCTGTCTGACATCTTTATGGATGCCAAACCAGCTTAAATAAACTCCGTAGATCCTGACACAAGCACTAGAGTCTCTATAAAGAGATTTTAATGCTTCTATCAACCCAGCGTTCAGCGTTCGTTGACTGTCTGTGTTTACCAGATATTACCGTAAAACTTTGAACATTTTTTATCAAGGTGCACACTTTTAGATTATCAAAATTTTGTAAAGTAAAAAAAAACAGCGGTTATACATTCCACTGCTGAGTATAGGCCTTTCTTTCATTCATGAGAGGATTCATCCGTGGTAGCTGTGGTGAAAAGCCTTCTTTAAATGTCGTTTCCCTATCTGCACTAATAAATTCGTTAATTGCAATTTTAAGTTCTGAATTTACTACTTATTTGCCGATATTGGAAACAGTATTTTTTTTTTTCTTATCCAAATATAACAGAAAGAGATATGATGATTTTCTTTGTAAAAACCTTTTTTTTAACGTATAACAAGAGCCTACTTTACACGAATATGTTGAAGTTTCTCCATTAGTATCGATAAACTGAATTCCAACGCGCACGCGTGTTCACGTTAGGATAGGTGCACATACTCGTACGTTTGTCTAAGCGGCAAACACGTTTGATCTGTTACCCGATATATGAAGAAGATACTGAAATTTCCGAATATATCAGCATTTTCTCAAACCAAGAAGAGGCGCCTTAAAGGTCACTCTTTAGGATATAGTACCGCGCAAGGATTCCAATAAAAGGTTAGAGGATCTCAAACAGATCTCGGATAAGTTTTTGTGGGATTGAGTACCTGTGTGAAAAAAACCTTTCGCAAATTTTAATATTTGATTTCATTTTCTAGAGTCCCTTCCCATATTTTACTTTTACAGATTATTATTTTACATCGGTGTTGTCATATAATAAATTCTTTCGTGTTTTGAAAATTCGAGTACTATTAGTTATGTTATTATGTCATCTGAAATATGTATCATAAAAGTTTATTTATTTATTTTATTTTATTTTATTTTATTATTAGGAGTAAGTACACACTATCTAATAATACAGCTCCGTGTTAATCGACTTAGGGAAATGAATTGTCACCGTCAAAAGCGTGAGATTGTTTGATTGATTTCCGTGTATCATGTGTGCACCGACCTTTATTATTGAAAGTGATATTTACTTTATGGCGTAATCTATTCACTTTCATTGCATAAACAAATTCATTTTTCAATTGATTGTTTGGTTGAGACTGCTTTGAATCTTGTAGATTATGATTTCTTCATTGTTCAATGTTCGATGACCTTTTGACCAGAAGGCCAATTCTATTGCTGGGCATAGACCTCTGCCATCCCTCTGAATATGAGCCTCCATTACAAAGGATTTTTGCCATATTTACCACGCTTCTGAAGCGGATTGGCAAAAAGCTGCGATTTTTGTTAAAATTATGTTGTTATCAGGAAGATCCTGCTGCCCACCTTGTTTCAGTTTCCGTCTGTAAGTATACCTCTCCCATAATACCTAACAAGGCTTTACCTTAATAGTCACAAATGGCAAGTGGTATGATGGTATCAGTACTAGACGCTAGATGTGTTTGGCTTGTTGCGCGACGACAGCGCCGCCACACTACAAACTCTAATATGGTTCAGCGCGAATAGGTTTACTCGACCGGTGAAAAGCACAGCACAAAATAAAAGCATAATTGTATAATATATAATTAAATAAATACGAGAACACAGACCACGTGATGTGTAAGTGGAAGTGCTGTGGCCGATAGACATTTACCTTTTTCCTCGATTAAAAATTAAAATGCAGATGCGTTGTCACCCCTCAGAACTATTTTTTTATAGGATTAGGGTGACAAACGAGCACACAGTCCACCTGATGGTAAGTGGTTGCTGTGGCCCATAGACATCTGCATCTATCCTCGATTACGAATCAAAATGCAGATGCGTTGTCACCCGTGAGGACTAAGATGGAATGCCTCTTTTCCAGTAAAAAGGGTCTCCGGTTCTCTACACTCACCATACGAAACACAGCAGCATTAAGCTGTTGTTTTACGCTGGTATTCTGTGAGAGCGTGGTCCTTCCCCGGTCGAGCCGACCCATTCGTGCTACAACTATACCAGTAATATAGCTGCAACATGGCTGTACCACGTACAAAGATGGAATGTCTCGTTTCCAGTAAAAGGGGTCTTCGGTTCTCTACACTCAACGTACGAAACACAGCAACCTTAAACTGCCATTTTGCACTGGTACTCTGTGAGACCGTGGTTCTATCCCGGCCCGTTCGTGCTACCTAATATAGCTGCACCGTGGCTCTACCACGTATAATTTGCTCTTCGAAAAATCAGTAGCCGACACCTTATCGATAAAATTGAAACTCACTCGTTTACAGATTTTATCGAAATAAACTATGAAGCGTACCTCAACACTATTAGTACATTTCTCAGTCTTGGTGCAGTACAATTTATATACCTACTATAAATAATGTTTCGCAATTAGGCTCGAAAACCATTTAATACTAAGAATGTGTTAATTAAATAAATTTTAACAGACTTCGAGCTTTAATTATTAATAGAAACTTAATATAAATTTAAAATATTATAATGTCCCACACTGATTCCACACTCAATGCGTATTTAAAACATTTCAAGGCTAGGTATTTCCTGTTTACTATAAAAGATTCTATATTTGAATTTTCCTTGACGTACTGAACTTGATGCATCTGAAGTAGACATGTGTCATTCATGCATTTCCAGTGACGCAATCATTCAAGTATCGATTCGTCTTACGAACCGGGTCATTCGGGTTGATCATTCAAATGGATCATTTCGAGTTTCAGTACTCTGTGATCTGTACGACCCGCTCGATAATGTCGGTCGTTGGACACTACTATACTCTTTGGTCGTAGGTCATGTCAATCGTTTTATCCGGAACGTTCAAAAATGTAATTTTGCAATGATCAATACTTTGATGCGATTCCGGTCAAATGAACGAATCATTCACTATTCATGTCTAGTCTGAAATTGTATTACCTACTTGACTTACAAATATATGAATGTTTATTGGATGTTTGTCACTCAATCATGTTAGTATAGTAATAAATGGAGTTTTTTTTTATTAAAAATAACGACCCGCTCTGGTTTCGCCTGGGTAGGATCAATTAATATGGCGGTATTTATCTATACAAATAAATAAAATTGAAGTGTCTGTTTGTAATGTCAAAATAACATCTTTTTACCAAATGCATATGAAAGTTTAAACGGTACTTATAACAAAAAAGCAATTTTTAAAATTTTTGTCTGTCTGTCTGTCTATCTGTCAGAATGTCTGTCTGTCTGTCTGTTTATTCCGGCTAATCTCCGAAACGGCTGGACCGATTTAGACGGGATTTTCACTGGCAGATAGCTGATGTCATAAGGAGTAACTTAGGCTACTTTTATTTTAGAAAAAGAATTAGCGTTTTGCGCAAAACAAAAAAACCCTAACACGCGAGCGAAGTCGCGGGGAACAGCTAGTATTTAATATAATTAAAGGCCATTTATTGTACTTCCGTATTTTCAAAAAAATCTCTTAAGTTGTTACAATATAGCCAAAACCATTTGGCGTTGCTCTCTATGTGTTCGTAGTTTGACTATAATCGGTTCAGCCATTTCGAAGATTAAAACACGTTTTTTTTTAATAATAGCTATTTAGTATTTCTTGTCTAAATACTTAAACGCTACGCATAAGTCTCATAGTGTCACAGTCACTTTGACTTGAAGTGATAGAGACAGCACGAAAGTTAACGACATCTTAACGAGGCATAAGGCATGCAAATAACCCCCTCACCTCAATATAAGGCAGTTATTTCGATATTCATCATCATCATCATCATTACAGCCCTTCACAAGTCCACTGCTGAACATAGGCCTCCCCCAAAGAATGCCACAAAACACGGTCCTGAGCCACCTCCATCCATCTGCCGGCCATATAGCTCGAAGAACCGACAACCGATGGGGAAGAAAGGTTCTCGAGTGGCAGCCTCGTACCGGTAGGCGAAATGTAGGGCGTCCCCCCACGAGATGGAGTGACGACCTGGTAAGACATGCAGGAAGTCGATGGATTTCGATATTACAGACAGATAATTAAATTTATCCGCCGTGCTCCGCAAAACGTATTAGCAGACTTCGAATGCCCTCGAAAATATTTTATTTTCTCAGGCACATAAGATTTCTCACTATGTTTTCCTCGCCGAGTACGAGGTAAAATAGCACTTAAAAACTATAAGAACCGAACTCGGTGAAACCAACTTGGTTTGCTCGCCTCCTTGAAGGCCGAGCCGCCACGTTCTACGTTAACATCACGTGTTTAGTACCGTTTAAGTTATTAAAATAGTGTTTTCAAAATTTAATCCGAAAAAGAAATCGGTGCTAAGACACAGTGTATAGAAGAGTTAAAGCCTCGACTTCAGAATCTGTATGGAAATGATTGAAGTTAAAACTTCGTTAGCCGCGTTGAGCGATTTTTGGTAGGGCGAAAATTTATGGGTTCGCGTCACCGATGACCTCGACATGCTAGTGACGTCACGTCACGAGCATAGCATGGCTACTACGCTACTAGAGACGCGTATTACAGCGGTATGTGCACATGCATAATTGAGTTTTCACTTCAACAACCAATTAAAAACGTCCTTTTTATTTTTAAGTTGGAATGAAGTTCCTTATCGGACGGTACGGGTTTGGCGGATTGGAGCTAGGCGACAAAAAGTGTTAGATTTTTTCGCCACTACCCCTTCTGTCATAATGTAGACGGCCTTGGCGGCGAAATAGAATATAGTGATATGAAATAATATCCATATCCATCTCCCTCGCACTTTTCTTATCTTGTCATGAAAGAAATGTTATTTTATTTCAAATGACGCTTCATTTTAATAGACGCTAGTAATTCATATATTTGTATTTGTTAATCAATAATATAATACCTAGGTTTATCAATAATAATATACTACGCAAGGAACCAAGTGTTTCACGACACTCACGCATTTTTTTTATTTTTGAAAAACATTATCAGTGGTATAAAATGTTTATAATTTAAGTTATTTACACACCTTTTCAAACCGACATTCTTTATCAGCAGTTAGCAGGCGTTACCACGAATAAAAGGCCTTGGGCTTTCGAATGATTCGATTATTCAGTGTGTAACTATTCGATTGGAAAATTAGTCACCGACGGTTGATAAGGTTAGACGTTACTTTGAATCATATTAGGAAGGAAGTTACACGTTTATTTTATCGGATTGGCGGTTTATCGGCTTCCAGTAAAATAAATTTAGAGAATTTTAAATATATTATCGGAACTTAATATATATACCACCAGGTGGGTTTGTGGTCAAGCACTGACTTATAAGAAGTAAAAAAAAGCATTAAGCTGATATTTTACGTTGGTATTCTGTGAGAGCTTGGTCCTTCCCCGGTCGAGCCGACCCATTCGTGCTACAACTATAAATTAATATAGCTGCAGCATGGCTCTACCACGTATAAACGTTGCATCATACCCTG
Organism: Parnassius mnemosyne; assembly: GCA_963668995.1. NCBI lineage: Eukaryota > Metazoa > Arthropoda > Insecta > Lepidoptera > Papilionidae > Parnassius > Parnassius mnemosyne. Next base: position 32,336,988 of record CAVLGL010000084.1, read on the forward strand.
GCCGCGCGAGACATTGTGTGTAAACAAACGCGCCGTAATTACCTACTACACCCACATTCATAGATTTGTGTACGCATGATTACGTACTACGCACTACTACGTCAAACACGCACATTCCTCCGCTTAGAGCAGTGGTTCTTAACCTTTTAGTGATGATGGGCTATTTGACCAATTTTTGTCTTACCTTGAACCAACTTTTAGAGAGAAAAAATTGTAATGTTGATTTTTTAAGTTTGTTCTATAAACAAAACACATCAAAATTAATACATGTGTGACATCATAGTGCGTTCATTATAAAATAATTAATGAAATCAATACCTTGTATGGTAAACTATATCGGTATTATTCGCAAACATCTCATCGTCTCCAAAAATGATTTACACCGTTTTTTATATGAGAGAATTGTGCGGTGCTTTCGCGGAATACTTTGGATGTACTCAAGGATCACTAGTGGTCCATGGACCACCGGTTTAGAACCACTGGATTAGAGCAAATGAAGTCTTTGGAAATAAGGTATAGCGCCTCACACACGTTCCATCTTTCTCGATCTCGTCAACAATTATAAATAATTATTTATAAGTTGACGTACTTCGTATCGTGTATTCACTAACCCATATAGTCCCGCAGGTACCGGCGACAGAGGGAGTTTGAAACAGGTGTTGGACAGTAGCATCTTCCTGAAAGCAACTCAAAGTAATAAAAAATATAAAAAAATATAAAAAAATCCTTCCTATGAAGAAATCTATGTCCGAAGCCTATGTTCAGCAGTTGCTTCCCTTAGAGGGACACTGGTTCTCAAAGTAGCGCTATAAGAATATCCACCACCCAATGTCGTCCCGTAGGCATCATAAGAGGCGACATAGGGAAATTGAAATATGGGCAGCAGCATCTTACTGATAACAACTCAAAGTAATAAAAAACTGAGGTTACAAACCCGCCTGCCAAGCGTGGCAACTATGGCAAAACCTCTGTGCTGTGAAATTTTATAATGGATGGATGGATGACGTACGTCGTCCGTCCATCGTGAGGTCGCATGTAGATGACGGTAATATTCTGGAAATTATAGGATTTAAAACCATCATTACCTTACAATATTTTTAATTAATATGATTATACTTATTTGAAAATGGTTGAAAGTTGGTTGAAAATTATATTCAATAATATTATAAATCTATAATATAGAAAAATTATATTCAATAATATTATAAATCTATAATATAGAAAAATTATATTAAATAATATTATAAATCTCTAATATTATTAAATATAATTTTCAACCAAATAAATGTTACAGTTCTTATTTTTATGACGACTGTGTTTGGTAGAGTATTAAAAGAGCCTGGTAAATAAGTAGATGAAGATATTTTAGTGCTGATAATATTTCAAGGCTGAATATCGTAATACGATTACGGTATTCTCTAAAGGTGATCGTAAAACGGATGATCTTATACACACACGTTCAGTTAAACTGATCAGTTCAACCGATCTATTCAACTGATCAGTACAACTGATCAGTTAAAGCGGATGTAAGCTTAAATGATTTCCCCACTCACCAGCATCAAATTGCAACTTACGATTTCACACTCACGGTCAGTATCTGGGTGTACGTCAGTTTAACTGATCAGTTTAACTGACCGTGTGCCTGGAAAAATTCTTCAGTTGCCGTTAGTTAAAAATTTCAACTTAAGGTTTCACACTCACGGTCAGTTTTTGGATGACGTCAGTTCAACTGATCAGTTTAAGTGGCCGTATGTGTCGGGAATTAAACTGGAAGTTAAGAAACGTTTGCTATCATTTCAACAAGTACCTACTACGGGAGATCTTATGAGAAAAAGCGGCAAAAACTTAAAAATAAAGTATTTTTCTCCCGAAAAGTTACAATTTCTTCTTATAAAATATATATTAACAGTTATATATCTATATCTTCATAACATATAAATAAAATTGAGATGTCTGTCTACACTATCAAAATAACTGGTTTCTATTAAGCTCAGGGGGTAATAAACATACATTTTTTGTTTAAATAAAACTAATTTTAAGGATTTTATCGCGTATATTAACTTATTTTATATTCCCGACGTTTCGGGTGCTTTCCAGCAGCCGTGGTCACGGGGGACTGAGGTGTTCGACGTCCTGCTGTTATAGTTAGCCCGGCTACCTTCAGTTTTTTAAAATTAATTTTTGGTTCGATTTACGCAGAATGAGCTTACAGTATCTTGAAGTTTAGCAGGGGTATATGCTTAGGTTTGGATTTGATTTTATTAATTATGGGATCCCAAGCAGATGGCAGCACCCATCCATCTTCTCAAATTCAAATTCTTTATTTGCTAGTAAATAGGTACAAAAATATTTGGTTTTTGGTGTTATAAAACGAATGTGTTGAGAAAACCTATTTAGCTGTTTTCAACAGCATGCAAATGTCCAAAAGTTTTTATAAGATAATTAGTTTCTAAACTTAATCTAAAACACATAACTAAAAACATCATTTTACAAATTTTATAAATAGATTAATTAATTCATGCATCGAAAACTTAATCACTACAATTTAAAAACTCATTTATTGTGTAAAATGTTTTTTCTGCCAGCCATCGTCGTAATGAAATTTTAAAATTGTGGTATGGTAACTGCTTAATATGTGAGGGTATTTTGTTATAAATAGTGTTGCACATTGCATAGCTATTTTTTGAAAGAGCTTACTTTTTGGAATTGTGTCAAGTACTAGTTTATCTGGGTTCCGTAAGTTAATTTTTGTAACATCTTTAGCTTGTAAAAACATGTGCTTGTTTTGCTTTACAAATTTGCCAACCTCAAATATATAAAGGCAGGGAAAAGGAAGTATGTTAAAACTCTTAAAATAAGGCTTGCATGATGTGTCCGATGGGATGTTACTTATAGCTCTAATATAGCGCTTTTGAGCTAAAAATACTTTTTGACAGTCTGTGCCATTACCCCACATTAAAAGTCCGTATCTGATAACAGATTCTACATATGCAAAATACGCTGTGATCGCAGTGTTTTTGTTTGCTATTTTTGTCAATTTATGTAACGCGTATACAAATCTGTTAATTTTATTACTCACTTTATGGATATGTTCTTTCCAATTTAGATTTGAGTCTATAATTAAACCTAGAAATGTCGTACTAATAGCGTTGCGCAGAAGTTGTCCATTATATTCAATATTTATGTCAGAATTTAAGTTATTAAAATTAATAATATTTTTAAACACATTTATTTACTGAATTAATTGTTTTAACTATGTCCATGTTGTGTTGATCAAGTGTACTTTTTTTACTAGTCGTAATCGTCACCGAAATGTCATCTGCAAATAAAGTAGTTTTGTAGTTGGAGATATCAGGTAAATCATTTATGTATAATATAAACAACAATGGTCCGAGTATACTACCTTGGGGAACACCGAAATTGTTGTTGTTGAATTCCGATCTATATACCTGAGTTATGTTCTTAGAATTTAATTGTGTTATTTCTACACACTGTGACCTATTTTTTAAATAGCTTTCTAGCCAACTTAATGCAATTTGATAAGTAACTGATCATGTGAGACGCGATCGGAGGCTTTCGACATGTCAAGAAATACTACAGTTGTATAGTTTCTTTGAATTAAATTTTGCAAGACATCCTTCACTAACGTAAACGCAGCATGTGTTGTGGATTTATTTTTTTGGAAACCATGCTGATTTTGTTTTATCACCTTAAATTTACTAAAAAAGGAAGTAAGTTGGTAATGCATCACCTTTTCAAATACTTTTCAGAGGACTGGGACTAGTGCAATTGGTCGATGGTTGGATATATCACTTTTATCTCCCTTTTTGTATAAAGGTTTTACTATTGAAAGTTTTAATTTATCAGGAAAAGTCCCTGACTCTAGTGAAAGATTTATCAGGAATGCTAATATTTCACTTATTTCATCCTTACACGATTTAATTATTTTAGTACATATGGAATCATAGCCTTCAGATTTTGTGTTGTTTAAAGACATTATGGTTTTTTTGATAATATTCTCATTTATAGGAGTCATAAAAATTGATTGGGGTAATTTCATGTCAGTTGTATTTTCTATTTTATAATTTATTTGATTTGTTGCGTTAATAAAATAATTATTTATAATAGATGCTATTTCAGCAGGTTCCGTTACCGCCTTTCCATTATTCATTATTTTATTTATGTAGTTTTTAGTACATACACGATTAGTCTCATTTTTTATAATTGTCCAAGTAGCTTTATATATATTTTTACTATTCAATACAAATTTATTGTTTGTTGTTCTTTTTGCAATGTTTATACATTTTTTAATAGTCTATCGTAATTTATATATTTAATTCGATCAACAATTTTTCTAGTCATATAAAACTTGTATCGAAGTTTACGTTTAGTTCTACAGCTTTTTTTAAGCCTTTGGATATCCATGTTAGTTTAGTAAATGTTTTGGTTTTTACTTTTATTTTAGGAAAACATAGTTTATAGAGTAATGTGAAAAGGCTAAAAAATTCTTCAAACGCTGTATTTAAATCAGTCTGAGCATAAACTTTACAAAATGAAATGCATTTTAAATATTTTTTAAATCTGTCTATATTTTCTTCAGAATAGTGTCGAATATATGTATATATTGATTTTGGTGTGATATTCTTGTTACTTTTCGCAGTAAACTTTAATACCTGTACAGTATCGTGATCTGACAGCCATAATGAACGCACAGATCCAATTGCTTCGTCAATGTTACTTATAATAAGATCAAGACACGATTTGCCTCTAGTTGGTTGTTTTATATCAAAGTGAAAGTTATATTTCATCACAATATCCTTAAGACACCTGGTGTATTGACTGGGTTCAAGTATATTAATATTTATGTCTCCAATAATATATATCTTCTTTTTTGAATGTTTTAATATATATTTACTAATAAGTTAGTCAAATTTATCAAAAAAATATTCTAAATGACTTTTAATTTTTGACGGAAGTCTATATATGCAAACAATTATTAGATTATTATTAATAAGGTTTATTGCACAACAATCAAAGTGGTAAGTCATAGCAAGTGAATCGAAGTACTCTATTTTTTTTAAATTCAAGACCTTTTTTTTTACTAATATACAACTCCCACCTCTTTTAGATGATCTTGAAAATGATGTAGCTAACTCATAATTATTTATGAGTATATTTTTTTCTTCACCTGATTTCCCAAATGTTTCGGTAAAACATAGTACGTCGGGATTAATATGGTTTTTTATCTCCAAAAGGCTCATTTCTATTTTGGAGAGCAATCCATGTATATTCTGGTGAAAAATTGTAAAGTACTTGTTATTTGTTTCGAAAAAACATGTTCTTGTTACTTTGAAAAGAATTCAGCGTATGTTGAATGCTTTCGTTGTTATCGCGAGTATTTACTTTTTGTTTTTTGGTAATGTTACTAAAATAAAAAGGTATTGTGCATTTTTTAGGTACATGGTTATTAGTTAGGATATTATTATATTGATTAAAAATTTTCTTTGTTTGTTTTTGGGACATAAGATGAAATTTTTGGGACATAAGATGAAAAATTACCTCTATTGAAATTAGGATGTTTTTTTTTAATTTCAATAGCCTCACGAATCGTCCTTGGGAGGAATCGGTGTTCTTTTGCGAGGATTGTGGTCTATCAAATCTAATGTAATGGCGGGGACGATCTTGAACATGTTCACAAACTGCAGACTTCCCGATACGTCGTCGTCGTTGACGCGGGTTTTTATAGATCTTTTTGTTTGTCCTATGTACGAGAGACCACATTCACAATCCAGCTTGTACACTCCTGCATCTTGTAGAGGGATATGACACTTGACGGATGGTAAAAATTGACCAATCTTCTTCAGCGGCTTGAAGTATGTTTTAAGGGAAGCTCGCTTCAAGATGTAGCCAACCTTGTCTGTGACTCCTCTGACATAGGGTAGTACAGCAGGCACACGCTCGACTGTGGCTGGCTTCACTCGGTCACTGTGACGTAGGCGCGGGACCCGAAACTTGTTGTCTTGCAGTACTTGCTCGACGTGCTGAAGCTCGGCGGCCAGATGTTTTCTGTCACAGATCCCTCGTGCTCTCTGAAACAAAGATTTTCCCACGGTAGCTAACTGTGAAGGATGATGGTGCGATTCACCATTTAAATATGGGTGTGTATGGGTATTTTTTCTGTACACAGTATGACCAATAGTGTTATCAGGATTTCGGATGACTAAAACATCTAGAAAAGCTAAAGTATTGTTTGCCTCTAACTCCATTGTGAATTGTATTTTAGGGTTTATGGAATTAAGGTGGTTTAAAAATGCAGTTATTTTGTCAGATGGTAAAATTGTAAAAGTATCGTCTACGTACTGCTTGTAGAATCTTGAATTTACAGGAGCAGTAAGAAGGGCTTTCTCCTCAAAGTCCTCCATGAATATGGCGGCGACTACGGGAGATACAGGTGAGCCCATTGCCACTCCGTCTACTTGCATGTAGAACTCTTCTTTCCACAATAAATAGCCAGATGTGAGGCAGTGTTTGAGTAATACTGCATATTCTGTGGGCATGTTGTTATCTTCTAGCTTTCTAGTAACAATTGAGATGCAGTCTTCAATAGGTAGGCATGTGAATAGTGACTGAACATCAAAACTGACCATAATTGTCAGCGAGATGTAGGTCTTTTATCTCACTAACAAAATGGTATGAATCCTTTGTGTATGCTCTGGTATGCAAAATGCTCATAGGCTTTACGAGTAAGAGATGCAATTTTACAAAATAAAGGTCAAGAGAAAGAACTCTTCTTCAAAGTTTTGATGCAAAATCGATTTTTAATGTTTTTTTTTTTTACTTCAACACCATTTTACAACAAAACTTTTAGTGTTAAAAGATAACGTGATAAAAAATTTTCAAACTAATAGATCTTCAATTTTATTGTAAAAATGTTCTTTCTTATATCATAGTTTTCGTGAAAATAGATAGCATAGAACTAAGTTTAAAGTTGTTTTTCGATAATTGATAACAGTTCGATTATAAAAAACAACTTTAAACTCAGTATAAAAACATCCACGTTTTAGTTCTACGTGGACGAAGTTGAGGGTAAATCTAGTCTTTTAAATGTTCATGTAATTTAAAATATCTTTTATTTTAATAAATTATTTAAACTTAATTTTAAGATGTGAAAATAAGGTTCAGTTCTTTGGATAGATTCTCGCCGTCCGTCTCGCCAGAGCTTGTCAATCAATCAGGGTTCACCGCGAGTAGGTAAGATGATACATGGAGAAATACTTGGTTAGATGATACTTGGTTCGCATATCGGTATCGTAACAGAGACTATGAGAAATGCCAGAAAAAAATCAATGACTTACCATTATTTTCAGTATACTAACCTGTTTGTAATGGTAATCTCAGTTACATTGTAGATTCTTAGGCTGTGGTAGAGCCACGTTGCAGCTATGTGATTGTAGCACGAATTTTTCGTGTGATGAAAGAAGAGAACCGGAGACCCTTTTTACTGGAAACGGGGCATTCCATCTCAGTCCTCAGGGATGACAATGCATCTTTTTTATATAGGATAGGTTGACAAACGAGCACACAGTCCACCTGATGGTAAGTGGTTGCTGTGACCCATAGACAACTACATTAAATTTATCCGCAATAAAGAGTCGTCACTCGTGAGGACTAAGATGGAAAGCCTCTTTTCTAGTAAAATGGGTCTCCGGTTCTCTACACTCACCATACGAAACACAGCAGTGTCAAGCTGCCATTTTACGTTGGTATTCTGTGAGGGCGTGGTCCTTCCCCGGACGAGCCGACCCATTGGTGCTACAACTATACTACTAATATAGCTGCAGAATGGCTCTACCACGTATCTGTATTAAGAAAAATGTAGTTGTCTATGGGCCACAGCATTCACTTACATCTGTGGCGCAGTGGCTTAGCATTGAGTTGCGGCGTCTAGGACTGCAGGTGCGAATTCCGCAAGGATCTATTTATTATTAGTATGGCCTACATACATAGATTTAATTGTTCCGAGTCTGAATGTGTGCCCTTGTGCAATTTACATATATATATATATATATATATATATATATATATATATATATTTGTTTATGCCCAAATTCGGTCATGTTGAACGCCATCCAATTGCGTTCGAGCTGTCGCGTCACCCGATAATATGTAGGTGAGATAAACGCCGCCAGGTGGGGCGGCGGCGTGTGGCTTGCATTTGCCTTACGCGTGGGCGAAGAAGAGTAGCCCGCTGGCCGCGATACGGGGAACCCGCATAGCTCGTTTATCGTGGCCGAAGTTCACGCGACCATTAGGGTCCAGATAGTTAGATTAAGTGCGTGTTACTTCACTACATGGATATGAGAATTTTGCAATATTTAACTTGTTCGGGTGATGCGGAATTGTGCACGCGCGCGCAGAGTAGATATACGGTCTAGGATTCGAACCGCGCATTCCTTGTTCGAGAGCGTCTCACGGTTGATTGTCAGGAAATCATTATAATTGTGCCGTCGCGTTAAGTGCCTCTTTTATGTGTTGGCGGGTTTGTTAGTTTTACGTGTCAACGACGCGTATTTTGAATTCTTTTCGCGGCGTGATGTTTTGGTGTCGAATGAAGGAACTTAGTTGTGTTTAACGCTGAAACGTATGACTCATTAAGAGATCGCGTTAGTTCCCTATTTATAATATTGTGATAAGTGAATCCGGGACATTGAATGTCGAATTTTGAACTACTTTCCGTACTGTGTCGGGTATCACGTGTTCGATTCTACGATGAATGTGGAATTAGGCGAGTTTAAGTTAGTTAAATGTACAATGAAGCTAATAGAAAGAAATGGTCCAGCGGTGGAGCCTGCTGGAGCGATGCAGCATTGTGGGGCAGCCTGGAACTCGGCCGCTGCTGGTCGCCTAAGCTGTCCAGGTCTCAGACATTTACACATCACTAAACACTACTTGCCATGCACCTCACACCCACTTACGGCCTGACCGAGCCTTGGGGCGATCTAAGAGTCGGAAACAGGTAAGTACTATATCTTCCTAACATTCTCCCATATGGTTTAGTATTATAGGATATTCTTCCATATGGCCATTGGGCACGAACTCTCTGTTGCTCGTCGAGGGGATCACTCATGGGCCCTGGTCCAGTCGACTTTTGTTGGGGTAACTGAGGGCCGTAACACAATATATATATATACTGCCTCCACGAAACAGAAGAAAATCTTAGTATGGGGAAAACTTTTTTTTAAGAGCAGAGAGATTTTGCCTCACTTTTTACTATAAGAATAAAGTTATTTTCATTGTTTATAAAAAAATTTTTGTTAAAAATCTGAATACTGTTAAATTTAGGACTATGGCAACGCGGCCGCTTATTTAGCTAATCGTTAAACCCGCCACTGTGTACATACAGGCCTCTTTCCCCAGTTCACCCTCATTCAGAATGTGGTTTTCATTCTCGTCACGACGCGCGACCCAAATCAAGTCGACAGGTTAACAATTAAGCAACCCACACATGGTTATTTCGTACGCTAACTCGACTGAGTGGAATTTTAACAACGTCCTAAAACGGCCTAGTTGGTTTCACGCATAATTCTACGTTTTTGTTGCTTTATTTCTTCATTTTATATTGTTTCTTATTTTATAATGATTGTTATGTGTTTGCTTCATAACTGTTACGTGCCGATGCTTAGAACTAAGTATTGTAATAAAAAATAAAAACGATTGAGAACTAAAACTTTGGACCACTGGACACATGTAAGTAGCTACTAAAGCTAAGTTATTTAACGATAATGACTTGTATAGATTTTTTTTTTCGTTGTTATACAACGTGTTACAAAATACCCCGTAAAAATATAATTTATTATCAAAGGCAAAAATTGTGTCAATCCTAGTAAGCTGTCATGTCAGGGAACCAGATTATTTAACAGAAAGGCCTACGTACCTATTTTACCTAATAACTATCTACTTTAATAGTTATTCTATTTTCCATTCATAAACGTTTGCTAAATTAATACAAGGAATTAGGTAGAAATGTAGGTACATTCTGCGTAGTTTACTCTTTAATTTTACTGAAATAGGGTTTGCACATCAGTGAAAATAATAATATTTTTTTGGGGTATGTTATACAGCATTACTACGGTTCTTAAATATTGTGAATGGACTCGTTATAAGGTAACATTTAATCTCCTTTCGGCTTTACGGGTAGTTTTATAACAACCCGTAGAATGCGTCTTTCGCTGGAAAGGACTTTACTGTGTTTATAAGTGCATGTACAACTTCCGGGCGCTATGAATTTAGATTCTTAGGTCATTTTACATCTTAAAACCATAGATAGAGTTCGTTTTATATTTTTAACTAGCTGTGCCCGCGGCGTAGCTCGCGAATATAGGTTTTACTTAAAGAATTTGACGTTTAGGGTAAGAGAATATTAAACGATTTATATCATTACTGTATGAATAAGTGGTAACAAAATAAATCGATACGCTCAAAGTTCTAAGTCGTTTATGATAGAGCTTCCGTGTAAACGACGATAGAAGTAGACTTAGCCGGGGCGTACAGAAAAAGGTTGGCATAGAGTTGGCCATGTGCAAAACAATCAGTACTGGGGTCCACTCCTACAACGCGTAAAGTTTGACCTTGCGCTTTATTTACGATCGTCGCATACAACACGCTGAGTGGGAAACACACTTAAAATAGGGATGTTAGATGATCATCGATGTTAAAAATTAAAACTTCGATGTTTTATCATCGATGTTGACACATGTCAAACATCGAAACATCGACGTCAATGAACCCATAATCGATAATTGGGAACTTGCAAACAATGCGAACTCGCGAAATCAATATCAACTAAATCTTGCATCTGCTCTGAAGATTAAAAATTTTGAATAATTCAGAATTCCTGAACGCATCGTTAACCTAAAAAAATGTCAGTATGGTGAGTCAAACTTAATTGTCAAGTGTCACCTGTGATGTCACAATGGTCACTGCTTTCGCTTTATTTTGTAGTGTCGTTGTCGGTTGTCGCATAATAACTATTCTACGTAAATTGATATTCAAGTTAATTGTTACTTTTCCCTTGATGTGTATACCCACATAATTTTGAAACAATGTGTAAGTATCTACACATATACAAAAACCATCGATAATGGTCATCATCGATGTTTTGAGTAGCCTAAACATCGAACATCGATGTTGAGCTATCGATGCCAACATCGATGTCATCATCGATGTTATTATCCCTATCTTAAAACTGTAAGGAAAGTTATTTGGTATTAGAGGTTTAGAGGGATTCTGGGTATAAAACAATATCACGACATTTATTGCAAATTTACTACTTTCAGTCGAGTTTTGTTGAATAATTTCGACGTACGTACGTCTCTTTTTTCTGTTTCTGCCGGTGTTTGTGCTTTGTGTTGTTAGCCTACACGGCTCTAACAGCTAACAGGCATGCAGCTTCGTCGGACTCATGGACATAAATTTTTTCAGTGAGTGTCAATACGATTCACCTGCGAAAAATCTTAACACCGCAATTCAGAAAAGGTTGTAATTTGTACAACGCCATCTATTACGTTCTTTGTGAGAAAACATCCTTTTTTAATTTAAGGAAAACATATTTTTTTTTTACTGTGTTTTAAGTATAAATATATTATAATAGAACGTTTTTTTTACACACGTATCTTTTTATTACTATTTCTGAGATTTTGTGGCGCCATTAAACAAATTCGAACCTACATTTGAAAATAATAATCATAACTTTCGATAGAATTAACCAATTTTAATAAAACAAAGATTAAATGTAACTCGAAGATACGCTATATGATTTTCTTAACGATTTCTTTGAAAAAAAAAAAGATGTTTACTTTAGACGTGAGACGCTTTCATATAAAAACAGACAAACAGACAGAAAGAAAATTCTAAAAATTATAAAAATGTACTTATTTAATTATTTTTAGTTCCCCATAATGATTTTAGTCACCATAATATATATATATATATACAATGTACAGAAAGAGACACAACATGTTATCATCATTTTTATTATATGTATATATTTAAAGAGAGATGGCGCTGCTAACATCAACTTGATGACTCAAACAAAGCCACCGTTGAGCAAATTCCCTACCCATACTTCAGAATATTTATCATAACTTTTGATGGAATGAACCGATTTTAATGAAATAAAGACTAAATGTAACCCGAAGGTTTACTTTATAATTTCCTTAACAATTCTTATGATATAAATTAGTACTTTAAACGTGATACGTTAACAAACAAACAGACAGACAGACAGACAGACAGAAAATTCTAAAAATGGTAGAAATGTATTTAATTACTTATTTTTAGTACCCCTCAATCACTTTTATTACAAAAATATAAAATGTACAGACATCTGCTATTTACAGTTTTATTATATGTATAGATTATATATTTAAATACTCGACACATATTTATTTATCACGTCTCACAACGTGAGGGAGTGCTCTAATCTCGAAATTTAGGTATGTAGCCTTACCTCAATTTCTCTACATAAAATCGTTCTTATACTTTTAGCTAGACGTCATATCCACATTATTATTAACGTTACAATAACTAATGTCTGTAGTTATATGATTAGTTTATTTTCTTATTGATTCACTTTAGATTACATAACAAAAAATGTAATTGGAAAAATATAAAACAGTCCGTTGTCTGTGCGTCGGTGAGTATTAAATAAGATTCCATTCTAAGGAGGATCCCTATTGATTGTTGTTATTGAACTCAATCTTTAAAACGGTGTTGAAAAGTTATTTTTTTTTCATGCGAGGCGTGCATTTTTGGGTTTTCCAAACTATTATAATATTAATGTCACACATTAACAATATTAAATAAAACATACTATTTTTATTAATATCTTAAATAAGTGAAACGCATTTTTTAATCTGATCGCATGTTATGATTATTGCCCATGGTCCATGACATATACGATATACGACATACTATATAGCTACACGTATAAATAAAAATAAAATGTCTGTCTGTAATATCGAAATAACTGCCTTTTATTGAGGATTGTTATTTGCATGTATATAAATAAGAGATGAATGACCATTTTTTCTAAATTTTTGTGTCTGTCTGTCCGGAAAAAATTCACGAACAGATAAATATTGCTGCTTTTTGCTCCACCAAGAGTCATCTATGTTATATTTTAACCGAAAAACTGCGTTTTCTTTTTGTTAAAACGAAAAATGTATAAAAACGATGATAATCTAAATGATTAAATTAATTACATAGATAGCACCCAGGCGAAGTCGGAGCGGGTTGTTAGCATAATATCTTATACTAGCTGTTCCCCGCGACTTCGTCCGCTTGTTTTTTTTTTTTTATAGGAGAGGGGGCAAACGAGCATGCGGCTCACCTGATGGTAAGTGACTACCGCCGCCCATGAACAACCGCAACACCAGGGAAATTGCAGATGCGTTGCCGGCCTTTTAAAAAGGAGTAGGCTCTTTTCTTGAAGGTCCCTAAGTCGTATCGGTCCGGAAAAATCGCTGGTGGTAAACTATTCCACAAGGAAGTTGTGCGAGGAAGAAAACATCTTCTAAATCGCACAGTGGTGGACCGCCAATCATCCAGATGGTGTGGATGGTATCGGGAGTTCTGCCGCGATGTGGGTTCGTGAAATTTGGCGGCTGGGATTAATCCGAACAATTCCTCAGAGCACTCCCCATGGTAAATGCGAAAGAAAATGCTAAGAGATGCAACATCTCTTCGCAGTGCCAATGAGTCGAGCCGATTGGAAAGAACTCGGTCGTCGACGATTCGAGCCGCTCTGCGCTGGATGCGGTCAAGTGGAAGAAGCTGGCACTGGGGAGCCCCAGCCCAGAGCTTGTAATTTAGGGTTTTCATTTTGTTATGCAAAATCCTATTTCTTTTTCTAAAATATATTAGCCTAAGTTACTCCTTATAACATCAGCTATCTGCCAGTAAAAGTCGTGTCGAAATCGGTCCAGCGGTTTCGGAGATTAGCCGGAACAAACAGACACAAACAAAGATTTTAAAAATTGTGTTTTTGTTTTAAGTACCGCATATACTTTCATATGCATTTATTAAACAGCTGTTTTTGACATTACAAACAGACACTTCAATTCTATTTATTTGCATAGATTTATAATATAAAATATTGCTTATTAGTATGTAGTTATAACCATCATCATCATCATAATTACAGCCCTTTACAAGTCCACTACTGAACATCGGCCTCCCCCAAAGGATGCCACAAACCACGGTCCTGAGCCACCTGCATCAATCGACTTCCTGCTTGTCTTGCCAGGTCGTCACTCCATCTACTGGGGAGCCGCCCCACACTTCGCCGCCTATAGTGATAATAATATAAAATAACTATACTAGTATGTATACTTTTTGTCCCGAGTGATGGTTGGATCATTAATGCATTAAATACGTCCGATATCACAGTCACATCAGACTGAAAGTATATTTCATAGCCTTACGCCCCGCCGCTACTGTAATTAATACCTCCGATATCAATTTTATATAGGTACCATTGAACTCGCTTGACTACCATTATTTAAAGTATGTCAGTAAGCTGAATAAACTGAGGTGGTTCTATATAAGACTTGTACAATCGTTTATAAGACTCCCCCCACCGGCTACGTTTGTAGTGACCCAATTTAAGGTCGATAAATTATTAAATAATCACAAGAAATGTTTCCTTGAACGCCGCACGCGATGCTTGGGGCGACTTGGACCCAATTAGGAACAATTTATATTCACCCTTTAATTAACACACGCTTAAATACGCGTAAATAAAACAGCTATACGCATAACTACGATAGCTATACGATTTTCGAAATTTTTATTATATACAGAGTGTTCCTTGTTTAACATATTGTTATAAAGCCGCGTCTCCACCAAAGTTTTGTTACCAACTGTTGTGTTGCCAACACGTGTTGGTAACAAATGTTTCTGTAATTACCTAGTGTTGGCAACAAAACTTGAAACAATGTCGTTGCAAACATTTGTTCCCTCGGTGGAGACACTTGTTGGAAACATTTGTCGGCAACATCGGAAACAAAAGTTGGTAACTTTTGTTGAGTTAGTAGTGTAGTTGTACCACTTCTAGACCACCTGAGTCAGACGTGGTTCAACGACGTTCACGACGCCCGATCCTAAAAAAAAAAAAAAAAAAAAAAAAAAAAAAAAAAAAAAAAAAAAAGTTTTGGCATGCTCTGATCACGAATCCGCGGTCCATTTTTGTGTAGAATGCACGGTTCCGGAGATGTGTAGATCAATTAGCTAATATCTAATTGATATCCGGTAAGGGCCTCCACCGTCATTAGCGTCCCATTGTTGTTCCTATTTCTATTGTTCTATTGTTCCTTAATCACCTTCATTGCAGCGTGTGCGTCGACTATATCAGTGCTATTGTTTATTATAATTCTTTGTTTATACAACGCTAATCTGAATCATCAATAAAACACATTACATAATTTTGTTACAATTTTTATTTATAAAATACAAAATCTTATTAATTATTATCTATAAAATAGGAGCGAAACATCTCATCCACTAAAATATCGTTGTACAATGTGTTCCTTGTAAATATACTCGTAAAACTATGTATTGAACATCCTTGAAACTTATATAGTAAATACATTAAGCAATATTCGCCACAAACTGAAGTCCACTCATTCTGAATCCTATCAACATTCCAGTTCCATCTTTTACAATTCCTTTTTAAAAACTCTAGATGATATCGTACAGGTGATCGTCCATATGAATCAAAATATTGACCGACGTCATTCGTATCGATATATAAAGCTACCCAATGTGACCCTGGTTTATCATCTGTATCCAAATTACATATTATATACGTTGGTACGTGGGTATACATAGGCAGTCTATTAGCTGCATAAACATTATTTTCTAGACTGGGGTGAATCTTTTTCAGATGTTGTTGTACATCTAGTGTATCCATGATATTACTGCTATTAGTAGATTATTACAGTACCTAGCTACTCAATGAATAACATAGGAATGGTCAATTATAGTGATTTCTACATATTAAATTGCATTTTTGTGATATACAAATCGTACTTGAGTCATTGATCACCAAACAAAACACAATACGAAGAAATGTTGAGATAGGCAACGTAAATGTGAGATAAACTGATATGTTTCTAAATATTAAATTGCATTTTTGTGTTATACAAATCGTACTTGAGTCATTGATCACCAAACAAAACACAATACGAAGAAATGTTGAGATAGGCAACGGAAATGTGAGATAAACTGGTTGACGCATAAAGTAATTATCAACTCATTACGGAAATACTTTAGATTAGAATTTTTACGTACTGGTGGTATATAAGACCAACAAACGCAGTCATCGAGTTAGTGTACGGTCGTTTGGCTACAGTGGATCTATCAATAGTACATTTGTGTTACTTCAATACACCAAAGGCTATGGATGTAAGTGTTTATTCTATTGACTAAATTACTTTTTTTCTGTTATTTTCATGTGTGTGTATTATTTTATTTAAATATTGTGTATGTATATGATTAAGCCGTGGTAACTCAGATGGTTAGCGCTAGCTGTAAATTTCACAGTACGCGACCCGGGTTCGATCCCCGCCAGCACCAATTAAATTGTTAATAGCAATTTTAAGTGCTTATTACCACGTGCTTGGTGGTGAAGGAAAACATCGTGAGGAAACCTGCATGTCTGAGAAAATTTCGAAGGCATGTGAAGTTCGCCAACACACATTGAGGGAGCGCGGCGGACATTTCCTTGCTCTAAAACCCTCTCAGAAATGAAAGGAGGCCTATGTTCAGCAGTGGACTTTAATAGGCTGTAACTTTAACTTTTTTAACTTTTATGATTAAGTGTTAACAAATTGATATTAACATGATAACTGTGTTGTTGCAGAAATCATTGAGCTTCGATGAAGATACCTATAAACAGTATTACTACTCGCCACTCTCCCCTCAAGAAGAGAGTGATAACCTCGTCATTAATAATAACACATGCGATGGTGGAAAAAGAAAATCGCAATCGATTGATCATTTTTTTGAAGCTGAATCAAAAATAAAAAAGAGGAAGGGAAAACTTCAGTGAAGTGTGCACCAGTGCTTTTTTCTCCACAATCATGGAAGAGAATACGGAACTATTCAATAGCGAATTAAATCAGGAGTTGTCTAAAGTTTGTGAAGAAATGGAGAGGGGTCAACTGTTCGATTCGTCATACGATGATGAGTTGTATCATCACTGTGCGATGGTTGAAACACAGTTTAAGTATGTAAAATAAACATTCATTTCGATCATAATTTACATATTGTCTTATACAGTTTTTAATAAATTTAAACATTTTAGCAGTCAACCACTACAACTTGGAAGAGGAACGAAGCGAACGTGCAGCAAAGAATCCAAGATCATCAAAAAACCAACAACGGAAGCAGAAGCGCATACCTCTGCAGGGAACAGTATCAGTAACGATGATCAAGTGGAATGTCCAACGTGCCATATATTTATCAAGAAACGGTATTTAGCTAATCATTTTAAAAGTAATGTTCATAAAAATAATCTTTTAAATTCACATAATTCTTTATCAAACGTTAGTGTTATTGAATCTGCTTTTGGAAATAGGATTTTAACTTATAAAATCAAGAGTAGAGTAGATCGTTCGACATGGGTAAATTTTGAAACTCCTGAACTATTTTTAAATTCTATTAAAGATGATATTTTATTTTTATTACAAGAGTGTATTCATCAACACATAATTTTTAAGGTAAACTTCATATTGCATGCTGATTTTGTTCAACAAACTAAAGATATTCATGATACGTTCGATTTTCAAACGCTTAACTATATTATTTGTCAAGGAGATGACTTAAATATTTTTCTTTCATCTTTAAATGATACAATTACTACTAAAATTAGTGCTTTCGAAAAAAAAGATAGTGGATGGAGTCTAAAAAACATAAAATCTATAGACATGAATGTTAATAAATTTAACCCCCTACGCGGTACTTCATACATAGATCTTCCTCGTGACATAAAATTAAAAAAGGCTGTTATAAATGTAAAAAACAAGGATTATTTTTGTTTTAAATGGGCGTTACTCTCGGCGTTATATCCTGTAAACAAACACACCGATCGGGTATCATCGTACGTTAAACATGCAAATAAACTTAAATTTGATGGTATTTCCTTTCCGGTTAAAATTTCTGACATAGCAAAAGTAGAGAAATTAAATGATATTAGTATTAATGTTTTTGGGTTAGAATATAATAAAGAAAAACGATGTAATTCTATAGTAGGTCCATTATTTTTAACAAAGTGTCGTAAAGATAGACATATCAATTTATTATTTTTTTCCAAGGATACAAAAAATCATTATTGCTATATAAAAAATTTATCGCGGTTAGTTAGTAAACAAATTTCAAAAGACGGTCACATCATGTACATTTGTGAAGCATGTCTACTTCGTTTTCCATCTCAGGAAAGGTTAAATAACCATGAACAATACGATTGTGCTCACATTTGTACAGTATTACCAAACAGTGAAACTTTAAAAAAAAAGAATTGGTTTGGTCAACCTATTTCAAATGATAAAATTAAATTTGATAGTTATGAAAAAAAGTTAAAGATACCATTCGTAGTTTATGCTGATTTTGAAGCATTTTTAAAACCAATAGAATCATGTTCTAACGATCCTTCCAAACCTTTCACTCATAATATTCAGAAACATGAAGTACATAGTTTTGGATATTATATAAAATGTTCATATGATGATAAATTATCAAAATATGTAACATATTGCGGACCCAACTGTGCACAAGTGTTTATGGAAAGTTTATCTAACAATCTAAAAGAAATAAATAGACTTCAAAAATATCCACCACTTCCGCTAACAAATGAAGACAAAAACCAAATTTCAAATGCAACCATTTGTCATATTTGTGAAACTGAGTTGGCAAAACATTTTTATGATTTTGATTGGTACACTGGTAGTTTTATAGGTGTTGCTCATGAATCATGTTGTTCGAAGATCAGAACACCTAGTTATATACCAATATTTTTACACAACCTTAGTCACTATGATGCTCATTTTATTGTTCACGCGTTAAACTTTTGTGATGGTGAAGTCGAAGTTATCCCTCAAAATAAAGAAAAATATATATCCTTTTCCAAAAAATTAAAAGTGAATAACCACGAAATTATATTGAGATTCTTAGATTCATTTAAGTTTTTATCGTGTAAATTAGAAGAATTGGCCAAAAATCTCAGTAATGATCAATTTCAAGAATTACGTAGAAATTACCCTAATGATGAAGATTTCTTTCGTTTAAAACGGAAAGGTGTTTATCCATATGAACTTATGACTAATTATGATAGTTTAAGTCTAACATCGCTCCCTGAACAAAAATGTTTTTATAGTTCACTCACAGATTCACATATTTCAAATGATGATTACAATCATGCTAAAGATGTTTGGGAACATTTTGGGTGTTGTAATATGCTAGATTATTCAAACCTATATTTAAAAACAGACGTTTTACTTTTATCCGATGTATTTGAAAACTTTAGAAAGTTATGTATTAATACATATGATTTAGACCCTGTCCATTATTACACAGCACCCGGTTTAAGTTGGGATGCAATGTTAAAATATACAAAAATAGAATTAGAACTTTTAACAGATTATGAGAAAATTGCATTTATTAAATCAGGTATCAGAGGTGGTGTATCTCAATGTAGTAATCGTTATGCTAGAGCTAATAACAAATACATGGAGGATTATGATACAGGGAAACCAAATTCATATATCACATATTTTGATGCCAACTATTTATATGGTTGGGCTATGTCTCAATATCTTCCTACTGGTGGATTCGAATGGGTAAATCCAAATACAGAATTTAATGTGTCTAAGACATCAGACTTCGGTTTTATTTTAGAAGTTGATTTGGAATATCCAGATGAACTTCATGATTTACATTCGGACTTTCCTTTATGTCCAGAAAACATTTGTGTAGGCAATATTAATGAGAATAAACTAGTCCCAAATTTAAATAATAAAGATAAATATGTAATTCATTACAGAAATTTAAAGCAGTGCATAGAAATGGGGGTTAAATTAACTAAAATTCATAGAGTTTTAAAATTTAAACAGTCTCCCTGGTTGAAGATGTACATAGATCTAAACACAAAATTAAGAACTTTAGCAAAATCAGATTTCGAAAAAGATTTTTATAAATTAATGAATAATTCAGTCTTCGGTAAGACTATGGAGAATATTGAAAAAAGGGTTAACATAAAATTAGTTACGCACTGGGAGAACCAGGGTAAAGCTTTAGGTGCTCAAGATCTAATCGCTAAACCACAATTTCATAGCCTTTCAATATTTTCGGAAAACCTAGTTGCGGTTCAGTTGCGAAAAACGAAGTTAATATATAACAAACCAATTTATTTAGGGTTTTGCATTTTAGATATTTCAAAAACATTAATGTATGATTTTCATTATAACTATATGATTAAAAAGTTTAGTAAAATCAAATTATTGTATACAGATACGGATAGTTTAATATATCATATATTTACAAATGATTTTTACACTGATATAAAACCTGACCTTTCATCATACTTTGATACCTCAGATTATGATACAAATAATATTTTTGAATATCCAAAATTAAATAAAAAGAAATTAAGTTTTTTTAAAGATGAAAATAATGGTAAAATCATGAAAGAATTTGTGGGTTTACGATCCAAAATGTACGCTTTTAACTTAGAGAATAAGACTATAGCCAAGGCAAAAGGGGTAAATTAATGTATCACTAAAAAGATGACAATGAATAGTTATAAGTCTTCTCTATTTAATAAAAAAGTGCAATATTATAGTATGCTTAGATTTAAATCAATTAAACACACAATTTTCACACAAAAATTAAATAAGATAGGTTTATCATATAATGACACAAAGAGACATATTTTAGATAATAATATTGAAACATTAGCTTGGGGTCATTATAAACTGCGTTAAGTGTTGATTTTTACTTTTATGTCTGCGTTTAAGAAAAATTTATATTGATTGTAAAATTATGATAATACTATAATATGACGTAGTTTATTACATATTTAAACATTGTTTTATTGTTTAGCAGGGATGGTAGATATGATAAGGATATAGAACGACGAGTGAATGCAGGAAATAGAGTGAATGGGGCTCTACACTCTATTGTGAAAAGTCAGAATGTGTCCAAAAAGGCACGTATGGCAATTCACAATGCTGTGTTAGTACCTACTTTAATGTATGGTAGTGAAAGTTGGGTGTGGCAGAAGAAGCATGAGAGTAGAATAAATGCTGTAGAAATGCGGTCATTAAGGAGTATGTTAGGGATGAAGCTGAATGACAGAGTGAGAAATTGTTTAATAAGAGAAGAGTGTGGTTTGCAAGATGATGTTGTGACCAGGATTAAGAAAGGAATGCTTCGGTGGTTTGGCCATGTAGAAAGAATGAATGAGGAAAGAGTGACAAAGCAAATTTATGTTGCAGAGGTGAACGGCATAGTCGGGAAGGGTCGCCCTAGGCGAAAGTTTATCGACCAAATTGGCGATATATTAAAAATGGGCCAAATCAAGAGTACCTTTAACCGACGAGCGTGTATGCGTAGGTATATGGATGTGGAGGAAGCGAGAGAGGTGTGTCAGGATCGTGCCAAATGGAAGTCCATAATCTCTGCCTACCCCTCTGGGTGACAGGCGTGAGTGTTTATGTATTTATGTATTATGTTTTATTGTAAATAATTTAAGTTAATTGTTGTTTCTATTTATTTGAGGTTGAGTTAATTGTAAAATTATGATGTACTAATTGTTGTTTCTATTTATTTGAGGTTGAGTTAATTGTAAAATTATGATGTACTAATTGTGTTAGAAATAGTATACAGATAATTCTGTTTTATATAATTTTTGGAATATATATTAATTGTTTACACCAACACTTTCATTTTTTATTTCACCCCTTTGAACTTTAGACGTGTGTTATGTTTCACTTTATCCATCCGTTCACTGCTATTGTGGCAGGACCAAGTGGGTGTGGGAAGTCAAATTTTGTAACAAATTTCATAAAATCAGTTACAGAAATATGTAATTGTGATTTTAATCAGATCACATGGTGCTTTGATGAAATGCAACCATTATATAATTTACCAAATGTTAACTATCATTAAGGAATTCCAAATCTTAATATGTTTGATGGTGAAAACCCACATCTTGTTATTATTGATGATCTAATGAGAGAGTCCGATGGAAGAATTGTGGATATATTTACAAAAGGTAGTCATCACAGGAATCTTAGTGTATTTTATCTAACACAAAATTTATTTCATCAGGGTAAAGGACAAAGAGACATATCTTTAAACTCAAGTTATATAATATATTTTAAAAACCCTCGAGATAAAACTCAAATAAGATATTTAGCAAGACAAGTATCACCAGATAACCCAAAATTCATTGAAAATGCCTACAGGGATGCAACTCTAGAGGCACATGGATATTTAATGGTAGATTTAAAACAGAATACCAATGATTTTTGTCGTATCAAGACAAATGTCTTTCCATTTAATGGTTTCTGTACAGTCTAAGTCCCCACAAAAGAGTTTAAATACACCAAGAATCAAACAATTGAAATCATTGCTAAATGATGCATCGTCGACTCACAACGTATAAACATTTGCTAACCGCTTTGCATACGCTTAAACCAAAATATCAAAGAGCATTACTTAAAACGTGTGATGAAGAAGAAATTAACTGTATTTGTGAGTGTATTCATAACGTTTTACAAGGAAAAGTACCTCTTAAAGATCAGGATAAACAAAAATTGAATAAACATAAAAACATACTCCGTAAACTAGTACGTAAGTGTAAACATAAACTAAGAAAAAATATAATTATACAAAAAGGAGGGGCTTTCTTACCAACAATATTAGGTGCAATATTGAGTGGATTAGTGAGTGGACTAGCCAGTTAACATGGAAAATGCAAAGAAAATGATACTTATCGAACCTGGATTGATTGAAAAATTAAAACAAGAAAATAAGGTTAATAGTAATTTATCTCGATTAGATATTGAAATGCAAAATATTATGAATAGTAAGACGGAAGACCGAAAGAAATGGATATTATATTTACAAACACTGCAAAGATACCTTCATTTTACCGAAGAGGATCGTCAACCACTCAAATTACCAATTTATTCTGATACATCTAATGAAGATTCAAATGAGTCAAAAATTGGTTTTAAAAATAAAGATAGAGATCTAAAAACTTCAGTTGATATTGAATCTTTGCTGGAGGAGAATCGATCCATTAAAAGTAAAGAAAATGATGAAAATCCACTTTACACACCAGCTCAAATACTCAGTTTAATACCAAAAACTTATCATAAAAAAGGGCAGTTATTATTAAACTTAGTTGAAACAAGTAAAAGTAAAATACATTGGGATAACGAAGGTACAGTCATAATTGATAGTGAAAAAATTCCTGGAAGTAATATTGTTGATTTAATAAATGATTCACTAAGACCCCTAAAAAGAAGTGATCCGGTAGGGTGGGTTAGATTTGCTGAAGCATTAAAAGATATTAAAGTACCACTTACTTATATTGGAAATCCAAGGAGATGTGAGTTTATTAACCAACTTCAAGCAAAAGATCTGAACAAACCCTCTGAGATTGAAGTTCAAGAGTTTTCTACACCGTGCAGTAGAGATAAAAAGTCTACAACTAAAATACGTAAAGGACTTGAGTGGGAAAAATGGACTCCGTACTAGAAGAAATTAACAGGATTTATTATGATCCATCTAATCCCGCTGGTTTTGGTAGTATTGATAAATTATCAAAAGCCATGAAGGGTAAAATGAATAAAAAGCAAGTAAAGGAATGGTTAAAATCACAAGAAACATACACATTACATAAACCCATTCGAAAAAAATTCCCGCGTAATAGGTACATTCTATCAAATATTAATGAACTGTGGCAAGCTGATTTAAGTGATATGCGAACTTATTCTCAATATAATGATGGTTTCAAGTATATACTTTGTATTATTGATGTATTTAGTAAATATGCTTTTGCAAGACCAATGAAAAAGAAAAACTCAGAAACAACTAAAGAATGTTTTGAAAGTATATTTACTGAAAGTAATTTAACACCTACTCACATACAATCCGATAAAGGTACCGAATTTGTTTCAAAAGATGTACAAAAATACTTTAAATCCAAAAAGATTAATTACTATACCACTAACAATCCTGACATTAAGGCCAGTATTGTTGAACGATTTCAAAGAACACTAAAAATGAAAATGTGGCGTTATTTCACTCATAATAATACTTATAGATATATAGATGTTTTACAAGATTTAATATACTCTTATAATCACAGCTTTCACTCTAGTATTAAGATGTGCCCATGTGATGTAAATTCCAACAATATTATGACAGTTTGGACTAATCTTTATGATAGACGATCAAAAAAACTTTCTTTAGAAAATCCTAAACCAAATTTCAATGTGGGTGATTATGTTCGAATAACTAAATATAAACATGTATTCCAAAAAGGATATGAATCAAATTGGAGTGATGAAATATTTATTATATCTTCAATAATTGATAGATCTCCATGGGTTGTTTATACAATAACAGATTTACAAAATGAACCAATAATTGGTACTTTTTATGAAAGAGAATTACAGAAAATCACTTACAACCCCACCTCACAACATAAAATAGATAAAATAATTGACACTCGTTATTCAGGTAACAGAAAAGAAGTATTAGTGAAGTGGAAAGGTTATCCAGATAAATTTAACAGTTGGATTTTAGCTTCTAGTTTAAAAGAAATATGAATAAAGAAAGTTTCTATTTAACTTTGCTCAGCAATAGTTCAATGGAATACTTTCCTGATAACAAGACCACAAATTTTTCAACGAAATTACCAAAAGCTATAAAATTAGAAGGTGAATGGTCGGTTGGAGTTGTCGAGTTTCAATATCCATGTACCATGTTTACTGTTCAAGACCATGAAAATGTTATATACATTACAAAATCTATGTTAATGCCTAATAAAGATAAGCCATCCACAGTGTACTACAAAAAACATATTCCAGCTACCAACTATGATAACGTTGAGCATATTTTAAGAGTGTTAAATGGTATCGGAGAGAACTTGAAATTTCGCTATGATGAAATAACAAAATTTGTGTCTATTTCGGTATTGGATAAAAATATAACATCCGTAACATTATCACCCAAATTAAGTTTACAGCTAGGTTATGAACCAAATAAAAATCTCCTAGAGAGAAATTTTGGAAAGTGTCCTGCTAATTTACACTTAGGGTTACCATCTCAACTATTTCTATATTGCGATATTATCGATCCTCAGATTGTGGGTGATGTTATGACTCCTTTATTAAGAGTCATTTCATTAGATCCTACAAAATACATTTATGGTGCAAATAAAATGCACGTTTTCTCTCAACCTCACTACTTACCTGTTATGCGAAGAGAGTTCGATACGTTGGAAATAGTTATAAGATCGAGTACAGGACAAAAAATACCATTCCAGTTTGGAACCGTGTGTATTAAACTACATTTCCGAAAATTATAATAATGAATTCTCTTCGTGATCATCATAAATGTCCATATGAAAATTATTATACACATCAAGCTGGATCAGGAGTTGGAGTAATTTATAAGGGTTCACCATATCAACGCGGTCATGGTATTGGGAGCTTCTTAGGGGGGTTATTCAGATCAGTTTTACCTTTACTTTCAAGTGGTGCTCGAGTGATTGGTAAGGAGGCATTAAGCGCTGGAGTAGGACTTTTATCGGATATGGTTCAAGCTCGTCCTATGGAAGCCTCAATAAAAGATCGTCTAAAGCAAGTTAGTACGAATTTAAAACGAAAGGCTGATGAGAAAATTGATCAATTTAACATGACTGGATCTGGGTATAAAACTAAAAGAAAACGATTGACATCGTTCATTCCACCATTAACTGCTAAAGTGAAAGCTGCGAAAAAACTTAGTCTAAAACCAAAAAATATCAAAGATATATTTTCAAACTAAATATGTCTTTCCTTCATAATCATTCTTGCGAGTGCGTTAAGTCAGAATTGGATTTGTTTGCACTACCGTCTACACAAACTAGCATTGAAAATGGATTGTGGATTCATTATAAACCAATTTCATCTCTTGGTGATGATGGACCTATCGAGTTTCAAGTTCCTGGGACCGGCGATGACTACATAGATTTGTCTCATACATTACTCCACATAAAGGCAAAAGTATTAAATCAAGATTCAACTAACTTGGTATCTACTACAATAGTAGCACCTGTAAATAATTGGCTGCATTCACTTTTTAGTCAACTTGATGTTTATTTAAACCAAAAACTTGTATCACCACCTAATAATACCTATGCATATCGAGCATACATGGAAACCCTTTTAAACTATGCCCCTGCTGCTAAACAATCTCATCTTACTTGTAGTCTTTGGTATGAGGATACAGCAGGAAAAATGGATTCTACAGATGGTAAAAACATAGGATTTGTTAAAAGACAGGAATTGATTAGTGAAAGTAAGGAAATAGAAATGATTGGTCATCTTCACGGTGACATTTTTAACCAAGATAAATTTTTAATTAATGGTGTTGAAATGAGTGTTAAATTGGTTCGATCAAGAGAGAGTTTTAATTTAATTGTTGGGTCGAACGATGTAAAGTTTAAAGTTTGCATTACGGACGCAACTCTTATTGTGCGACGAGCACGAATTAATCCAAGTGTATTACTCGCACATCAAAAAGTTTTAGCTTCTACCACTGCTAAATATCCTATTACTCGAGCTGAAGTAAAAGTTTTAACAATTCCTTCGGGTGTTCAAGGAAAAACTCTTGATAATATATTTTTAGGACAGGTACCGAAAAGATGTATAATTGGATTTGTGAACAATTCTGCATTTAATGGTTCCCTTACTAAAAATCCATTTAACTTTGAAAACTATGGTATTAATTCTTTCAGCTTATATATTGATGGTCAACAAATACCTTCAAAAGCTTTGCAACCATCTTTTAATAATAGCATATTTACATCAGCATATCATACTCTATTCTCGGGAACTGGTATTCACTTTCTTAATGAAGGAAATGGAATCTCTTGTGAACAGTATGGCAAAGGTTACTGTCTATTAGCATTTGACTTAACTCCTGATTTATCAGCTATCTCATCAACTCATTGGAATCTCATAAAGCATGGTAGTGTAAGAATAGAAGTACGATTTGAATCCTCATTAATACAAACAATTAACTGTATAGTTTATGCTGAGTTTGATAATATTATTGAGATAGATAAAAACAGAAATGTTACTGTAGACTATAGTAGTTAAGGTTATAATATGTGTTGTGTGTTAGATTTTATGTGTTATGTGTAATGCATTTTGTGTGTATGTAACTATGTGAAACGTTATAAAATTAAATAAAACAAATTGTATGCAATATATTTTTTTTATTTCTTTATAAATCTTCTATTTAATCTAATACAAAACACTGTTCGAGTTGAAATTTTACATAAGCACACTGCCTAAACCACTGAACATGCTGCTGCCAAGGATCATCATCATCTTCCCAATCTTTTAAACCACCACCACAATGGAAACACTTGGTCCCGTCTGCATGGCCAGTATAAAAGAAACCAGCTTCTGCAAGATCTTCAGGTTTCTGTCGCATAACTAGAGGCCAGTTTTCGAAACTAAGCAAACGGCTAGATTTTGAACTGAAGAATGGATATTCAGCTCTTGAGTACTGCATACTCTTCTCGTTTTCTTCTCCACTCAGTGCTGTAGTTTTGTTATTCAATGATGTGTTTTGTACACGTATGCCACACTCATCTCTTCCTTCCGCTCTTGTCTTCCTGTAATTGAAGTAAACAGAATCACATTCACTAATGATCAGCTAATGACTGTCATTGTTAAAAAAGTATTTTTTAACTTTTTCACTTTCTGCTATTGTCTTTGTTATATTGTATACGAGGGCGTTTGTGTTGTCGTAGATGCTATCCTTATTAGTCTTTACTTAATATTTAATTCTCGTGGAAGCATGTTTCCAATGATCAGTAGTTGGAATCTTGGATAGCTTCTTCATATCGTACATTTCAATTTTGATGAGATGCGTCGCTTGGTCTCCGTCGTCAGAATTAGTAGAAATGTATGATACACCATCTCTAGCGGCTCGTGCTACGGTTGATGATAACAGCTTCCTCTTTTTTATTTTTGATTCAGCTTCAAAAAAATGATCAATCGATTGCGATTTTCTTTTTCCACCATCGCATGTGTTATTATTAATGACGAGGTTATCACTCTCTTCTTGAGGGGAGAGTGGCGAGTAGTAATACTGTTTATAGGTATCTTCATCGAAGCTCAATGATTTCTGCAACAACACAGTTATCATGTTAATATCAATTTGTTAACACTTAATCATAAAAGTTAAAAAAGTTAAAGTTACAGCCTATTAAAGTCCACTGCTGAACATAGGCCTCCTTTCATTTCTGAGAGGGTTTTAGAGCAAGGAAATGTCCGCCGCGCTCCCTCAATGTGTGTTGGCGAACTTCACATGCCTTCGAAATTTTCTCAGACATGCAGGTTTCCTCACGATGTTTTCCTTCACCACCAAGCACGTGGTAATAAGCACTTAAAATTGCTATTAACAATTTAATTGGTGCTGGCGGGGATCGAACCCGGGTCGCGTACTGTGAAATTTACAGCTAGCGCTAACCATCTGAGTTACCACGGCTTAATCATATACATACACAATATTTAAATAAAATAATACACACACATGAAAATAACAGAAAAAAAGTAATTTAGTCAATAGAATAAACACTTACATCCATAGCCTTTGGTGTATTGAAGTAACACAAATGTACTATTGATAGATCCACTGTAGCCAAACGACCGTACACTAACTCGATGACTGCGTTTGTTGGTCTTATATACCACCAGTACGTAAAAATTCTAATCTAAAGTATTTCCGTAATGAGTTGATAATTACTTTATGCGTCAACCAGTTTATCTCACATTTCCGTTGCCTATCTCAACATTTCTTCGTAATGTGTTTTGTTTGGTGATCAATGACTCAAGTACGATTTGTATAACACAAAAATGCAATTTAATATTTAGAAACATATCAGTTTATCTCACATTTCCGTTGCCTATCTCAACATTTCTTCGTATTGTGTTTTGTTTGGTGATCAATGACTCAAGTACGATTTGTATATCACAAAAATGCAATTTAATATGTAGAAATCACTATAATTGACCATTCCTATGTTATTCATTGAGTAGCTAGGTACTGTAATAATCTACTAATAGCAGTAATATCATGGATACACTAGATGTACAACAACATCTGAAAAAGATTCACCCCAGTCTAGAAAATAATGTTTATGCAGCTAATAGACTGCCTATGTATACCCACGTACCAACGTATATAATATGTAATTTGGATACAGATGATAAACCAGGGTCACATTGGGTAGCTTTATATATCGATACGAATGACGTCGGTCAATATTTTGATTCATATGGACGATCACCTGTACGATATCATCTAGAGTTTTTAAAAAGGAATTGTAAAAGATGGAACTGGAATGTTGATAGGATTCAGAATGAGTGGACTTCAGTTTGTGGCGAATATTGCTTAATGTATTTACTATATAAGTTTCAAGGATGTTCAATACATAGTTTTACGAGTATATTTACAAGGAACACATTGTACAACGATATTTTAGTGGATGAGATGTTTCGCTCCTATTTTATAGATAATAATTAATAAGATTTTGTATTTTATAAATAAAAATTGTAACAAAATTATGTAATGTGTTTTATTGATGATTCAGATTAGCGTTGTATAAACAAAGAATTATAATAAACAATAGCACTGATATAGTCGACGCACACGCTGCAAAGAAGGTGATTAAGGAACAATAGAACAATAGAAATAGGAACAACAATGGGACGCTAATGACGGTGGAGGCCCTTACCGGATATCAATTAGATATTAGCTAATTGATCTACACATCTCCGGAACCGTGCATTCTACACAAAAATGGACCGCGGATTCGTGATCAGAGCATGCCAAAACCTTTTTTTTTTTTTTTTTTTTTAGGATCGGGCGTCGACGAACGTCGTTGAACCACGTCTGACTCAGGTGGTCTAGAAGTGGTACAACTACACTACTTGAGTTGTAAACAGTTGGAAACATAAATGTTGTCAACATTTTTGGTGGATACGCGGCTTAAGTAATTTACCTATTTCATATGTTGATTTACCACTTGCTCGGTGACGAAGTAAAAGTCACGGAAAGTGTGAACGAAAGATTACTAGCCCACATTCTTTACCACATCAACCGATTTCGATGATTATATTCATTGGCTGTGATGCATTCCATCTTCATACTCAAAGGTAATAACGCGTCTGTAGTAAACTTGCAACGAATATTCGGCTATTATTCGGTATTCGGCTTATTTGGCTACTTCTATCCTATTCAATAATCGAATAGTATTAAGGTACTATTCGACCGAATACCGAATACTTAAGTATGAGGTTTTATTGTAGTCAAATAATTGGTAAAAATAAAATATTTATTTATTTTATATTTTTTTTTCTTATAATCATTAAAGTAATCATTGGTACATAATCAACTTTCATATTATAAAAATTAAAAATAAATTTGGAAAATAGTAAAGAGCGCACCTCAAACGCTCATGTAATGTTTTGAATAATAAAATTACCTTTATTAATTATCGCAACACTTATTTCGTTTAAAGCTACAAAAAATTGTTTCTTTTTAATAAACATGAAAATTTTTTAGACTGACAAAATTGACTAACAAAATACAAATCACCGGTTTGATACCGGTGATTTGTATTTTGTTACCGAAAAAAATTGGCAATTTAAAACAAATTCAAATTTTTAGATAGTGAAATTCAAAAGGCTTCCTAAGGATTACAATCTAAAGCTGATAAATAAAACACGCGTGAGTGTCGTGAAACACTCGGTTGGAACGAAGTTCCTTTCGTAGTTTGTTATTATTGATATATTATGTTATTGATTAAAAAATAGAAATAAATGCATCACTAGAGTCTATTAAAATGAAGCGTCATTTAAAATGAAATAATATTTCTTTCATGGCAAGGTAAGAAAAAGTGCGAGCGATATGGATATTATTCCATCTCGCTTCCGTATAGCCGCCAAGGCCGTCTACACTACGTCAGAACGGGTCGTGACGAAAAAAATTTAAAAAAATTCTCACCTATTTCCTAACGCATCTGCCAAATTCGTACCAAAATTCTTCGTTTCAAAAAAAAATCAAAGTGATAAGTTCAGTATTTCGAAATATATCTTGTTCACATCCATACCGAGCAACTGACGTCCAAGCGAAATTGTTTTAGATTTTTCTAGTTATTAATCTTGCAACACTTTGATATGTTAAGATGATTCTGCTTCATCAATCTTTATAGTCTTCAGCTGGACATTGACCTCTCCCACTGTAGGTAGGAATGAGCTGTATCAGATAAAATTACATATCTGTTCCACCTAAATAACAGTTCAAAAAACCTATAACAAAATAGCAGTATGTTCAGTCTTGATAATTGCTTCTCTTTCTAACCAAGTTTTTGAATCTATGCGAGAAAAGGAAGGAGCTTGTGACGAGTAACAGGGTGCCACAGTAACATTTTTTATCTTATTCTAACAAAGGTAACTGTCATATGTATGAATCGAATCGAAAAAAAACTTGAAACTAACTTTTAGTGGATCTCGTGGAACAGTAGCTGTTCTGTCAGTTTGTTCGTCACAATTACAGTCTGCTATTTTAAGATACCTGTTTTTATCTGTTACGATAAATACGCCTCAATTGGTCTCAATTTTTTCTGAAACCGCTAATAGCGGAACTGTGAATAACGGAACCGGAATAATGAGCTTATGCTCTCGCCACGCTTGGCAGCCGGATCGATGATCGAAATGCCAAAAAAAGATGACAAACGAGCACAAAGTCCATCTGATGTTAAGTGGATGCTGTGCCGCATATACTTCTACATTTATTCTCGATTAAGAATCAAAATGCAGATGCGTTGTCACCCCTGAGGACTAAGATGGAATGCCTAGTCTCCAGTAAAAAAGTGGATCTGGTTCTCTATACTCATACCGAAGGAAACACAACAGCATTAAGCTACTATTTTACGCTGGTATTCTGCGAGAGCGTGGTTCTTTCCAGGTCAAGCCGGCCCATTCGTGCT
This sequence comes from Parnassius mnemosyne, assembly GCA_963668995.1. Taxonomy (NCBI): domain Eukaryota; kingdom Metazoa; phylum Arthropoda; class Insecta; order Lepidoptera; family Papilionidae; genus Parnassius; species Parnassius mnemosyne. The sequence continues at coordinate 32,369,332 of CAVLGL010000084.1, forward strand.
GATGTGGCGGCGCTGTCGTCGCGCCACAAGCGAAAGTACATACGGGGACCAACCGACGTGATATGAACACGCAACCAACAATCATAAAATAGCAGCTTAATGCTACTTTGTTAAGTAGTTAGTGTAGAGAACCGAAGACTCTTTTTACTAGAAAAGAGGCACTCAGGGGTGACAACGGATCTGCATTTTAATTCTTAAACGAGGATAGATGAAGGTGTCTAAAGGTCACAGAATCAACTTACCATTGGTGGAATGTGTGCATGTTTTTCACCCTATGTTATAAAAAAAATTAATGCCGTGATATATGGCTCTAAAAGTGTATGAAAACTCATATACCAAATGTTTGCTACATTCTAGGTCAAAACTTAAATTTTACACTTCGTAACCAAGGTTTTAAAGTCGTAAACCTTGGACCTATATTGTTGACACTATCGCTATAAACCTATATCGAGCAACTTCAGAAATAACGTTAGTATAAATAATTTGGCACTAAACGCTTAACCTCATTTAAATTGCAAATAGCTGTTTTAATGATTAACGACATACTTTAATACCTGTATATTTGACTTTTAACGTAAGTGCCCGTGACCTTGAAAAGTAGGTACTATTTTTTTAATAAAATAATAGTAAAACAAACAAACCCAAGACGACCTAATGGTAAATAGCTACTCTGCAGTCCTGGACACAAAAAGGCTACAAATGCGTTGCCACCCTGCAGGAATAAGATGGAATGGCTCACTATCTGTAATTATATTAATAGCTTTCTGTACCCTTCAGATGTTTTTATAGCTTGCTTTACGACTCTGGGTTCTAGCCCTTCTGAGCCTGAAGTTACAATGTATAATTATCCTTCATAGTACACTGCTTCACAATATGTTGATGCGTCACATTGTGCAGGCCTTGGGAGATTTTGATGTCAACTTGAGCAAGCAGACAGCTGACAGTTAGCGATGGTATCTCAAGGCGCGTAAGCAGACACCTTATCTTGAGAATCACATCACCATCAGAGCACTTGTTTCGCCGTTTCCACTAATAGTCTGCATGCGTACACACTTAATACCCAAAATCGCACCACTTTTACATAATATCAAAGTCCACTTCAAACCATTATTTAAACAATAACAGAGGAGCAGCAAACCGCCGCCGGTCAAGTTCCCGCCAAAACTTCTGTACCATTCAGAGAGTAGTGCAAGCCGTCGAGCCACCCTTTTACCTAAGAGGGTGGTACCTACTATCTACCCAGACGGACTCCTAATTAGAAACTAGTCCTACCTCCTAATAAAATAATATACAGGGTTATTTTTCAAGTACTGGAATAAATTGCCAGCATCTGTATCATCCGATTACAAGGTGTCTTTGAGGCAAGAGTGAATAGGCTTTTGTTAAATCCGTGCGCTTCACCATTGTAGTCTACATCACCACTTACCATCAGGAGGGATTGTGGCTAAGCGCTAGCTTAGAATAATAAAAAAAAGAAAGAAAGAAAAGACTAGGTGATAGGACTTGTTTTACGAAGTGATAGGCTCATTTTCTGCTTAGGTGTCCGTCTGAAAAGGTGCCATCCTCTTACCGACCTAATTCTGCCGCCTTGTAGTTAAGCGCTGGCTTAGTAAAATATTAAAAAAATTAAACTTTAATTCAAATATATAAATAGTGATATACCGTTATTGCAGTTTTAGAAAATACGAGTGAATAGAGCTTCTACTTTTATTTCAAAATATCCCGAACTGAATGTAATTTATGGGCAACAACGTTTTCGCCTACCGATCGAACCTTACCAAAGTGTGCGTGTGCAGTAAAATCAGTTAAAATAATGCATTACCACGCATTTTGACCTTAAAAGATAAAAAGGACAGATGTATTAAGATTTATTAAATTAATTTTTCTTCACCATTTGCCTATATTACTTAGAGTTCTGTACATATTTGGCCGGTTATTGCAAAATAACCTTATATAATCTATAATAATTATAATATATTTCTCATCCTTTTATATTTTGTCAACTATATGGATTGAAGCAATCTCTTGCGCTTTTACCACTCTCATAGTAGGAAGAATTTGCACAACCATAGATTACTGTATAATCACAAAGCTTAACAAACAGATTTGCATTCGCAGTACCAGATATATTGGACACTTAATGCCTCTTCATCCGAATTTTGATTTTTAATCGAGGATCGATGTAGAGGTCTATGGGTCGCAGCACCCACTTACCATCGCGTGGACTATCAACCCTTATTAGGTGGTAAGTGTCCTAGTCTACCTAGGAATCTGTCTGAGTGCCTATTTTTGCCACTAAATACGAGGAACACAGCAGTGCGTTGTAAACGGTGAAGCATTGCACATTAGTCATCAGAGGCGGCAACGCACCTGTAGCCTTCTTTGTTTGATGTTGACTCCTGGTGTCCATGGATGCAGTAGATACTTACCATCAGGTGGATTGTAACTCATTTGTCACTTCAAAAATATTTAAAATATACTTAAGAACTACTACTTGCCTGTCCAATAAGGTGACCTAGGTGTAGGAACTGTTTAACAATTGAAAGTAAGAAGTTATTTAGAAAGTCCGCTCCTAATTAACAGCTTATAACAGTCCACTATTATGGACCATGAAAAATACCTCGTAACACTTGGCTGGACAACTGTAGTTCTTATCTAATTTACGTTTAAGGAAACGTTACTTTTTATTCGATACAATTTCCGCTAAATCGTTGTTGATGGAGACCTTAACTTAAATTTGGCCATAATATTACCAAACGAGCACACAGTCCACCTGATGGTAAGTGAATGCTGTGGCCCATAGACATCTATATTTATCCTCAATTAAGAATCCAAATGCAAATTCGTTGTCACCAGTAAGAAGGGTCTCCGGTTCTCTACACTCACCATACGAAACAAAGCAGCGTTAAGCTGCTATTTTACGCTGGTATTCTGTGAGAGATGACACCTTTATTTTTGAAATTTTACGTCTTTACGTGGTAGAGCCACATTGCAACTATGTATATTATAGTTGTAGCACAAATGGGTCGGCTCGAGCGGGGTAGGTATCCCGGTCGAGCAGACCCATTTCTGAAAATGAAGGTGTCATCCTAGAACCTAAGATTAAACGTAGTGATTATATATTATTTGCCTAACATCTGTGATTATGTACCTTTTGCCTAAGATGAGTATCCTTAACAGAACACTATTAGTCTCTCCCATTTAGTTATTTGTAATAATCTTTGCTCTACAACAGAACAATATTACTCTGTAACCTATCTACCGAGAGGTATTTTCTCTTTCGTGTTAAAATACAATTATGAGCCGATAGGTCTGACGAATCAATCAGTTGAAGTGAGAGTAATCGAACGTGTACGCGTGTACGCAGTAGATGCGCATAAATCGTAGCGATTATATACTCTTTGTTTGCGCATTCCGTACTAGACTGCGTAACTAATGAGTCGTTCAAATTTCACGGAGTTCAAAGTTGGCGCAGTGGCTTAACAATGAGTTGCAGCGCTAAATATTGGTATGGTCTACAAATAATTGTTCCGGGTCTGGATGTTTGTCCTTGTGAAATTTATGTATGTTAACATGTGGGGGCACCACAGTACAGGAGAAAATCCTAGTGTGGAGGTAACCTTTTTAAAAAAAATACACCACTTGACCTCTGTTTTGAATCACCACTGAATAGTGAATAATAATAATAATAATAGGTATAGCTAACATTATTTTATTAAAAAAAATCAATACACCCAAAAAACTTGCCTAAAGAAAAAAGAAATGACGACTGCGAAATGATCCTGGACGAATGAAGGCCATGACTTTTTTTGCCACCAGGTTGGCGCCACTTGGAAATATTTGACAGATTTCATGGCGGGAAGTTAATTTGTTAGAAAAACGTAAGGGATATTGTTTCTTTCTGAAATATTAGTTTTCTCTATATACTGCGTTATTTTGCAATAACCGGCCTTTGCAGAGAAGGTTCAGAATAACGAATAAAGGCAAATGGTGAAGAAAAATTAATAGATAAAAAACTCAAACGTTGTGTCCTTTTTATCTTTTAAATTTAAAATGTGTGGTAATGCATTATTTTAACTGATTTTACTGCGCACGCACACATTCGTAAGTATCGATCGGTAGGCAAAAGCGTTGTTGCCCATCAATTTTCAATCACATTCAAGTTGAATCAAGTTGCAATCACATTCAATTTGGGATAATTTCAATTAAAAGTAGAAGCCTTATTTACTCGTATTTTCAAAAACTGCTATTACGTTATATCATTAATTATATATTTGAAATAAACTTTAAAATTTGGCTACTATTTGAAAAATAAGCCTTTATAAAAATCTATTGCTGTCCGTTAGTTTCGCAAAAACTCGAAAATGGCCCAATCGATTTCGATGAAATTTTTAGTGATTGTTTGATCGGGTCCCTGGATGGTTTACAATTTCACCTGATAGGTGGCGCTGTTGTCGTAATCCAGAAATCACTCGTGTGAAGCCCGGAACGCTAGTATTATATAATACATAGATAGAGCAAACCACTAGCAAAGGCATTGTTTTGTGTATTAACATATTCTAAAAACCGATAAACTTTTATTTAAAACGCAATTTCTTAATTATAATGATATTGTGAAACCATGTGAACAAATAACTTCACCTCAGTCCCAACCAGCGACATCTAGTAAGCGGAATATTATTAGTTATCATTCTGGTTTACTTTGGAAATAGAATGCCAAAACAATTGGGTAGCACGCCAAAAGTTAAGTAGTATTTACTTATTTGTTTATTCGTAGGACACCAGCTGCAGTGTACACATTATTACATTTTTATTGATAATTATTCGAAATTAGGCTTAATCTAGGCACTGATGTGTGATTATGTAAGATTAGTATTAGCAACAATACAAACAATTCGAATTCTTTTAAACAAATTTTCTTATTTAGTATTCTCAAGTTGTTCAACGCGACCTTACGCTGTCTACCGTCACTTGTAACAGTTACGACTTCCTTATGCTTTTATTATTTTGCGAGACTAGTTTTACGTGACTGAACTTGCTTTAATTTAGAGTATTCGGCATTCTGCATCGATTACTTTCAGTAGCTATGATTATCTCCATGATTCCTTAATACTAATAAACAAAACTACTGAAATATAAAATTAAATATTCCTACATAGTTATATTTTTTATAAATAATTTAAAAACTTTTGATAAGCGCCATATAATGTTGGTAGTGAAAAGTCAGTAGAAGCCATCGAAATTTGCATGTAATTTGTTAATTAATGTTGCTATAATTGATTTTATAACTCAAACCGGTTCCACGAGAAACAAGTTGCTGATAACTGCACCATAAGCTAACAATAAAATTGAAATAAACGAAAGCAATTATAATTGAATCAAATAATTTGTTTTCACTTTTTTGTACCTTTTATTTATTTCTTATTTAACACCTGGTTAGTCACGTAGAAAGAATGGATGAGGAAAGAGAATGACAGAATCGGCAAGGGACGCCCTAGACGGAAATTTGTCGACCAAGTTCGCGATAAATTGAAGACGGGCCAGTGTAAAAGTACCCGACACATCATGATGTGTGCGTAGCTTAGGGTTGCCAACCATCCTGTTTTCCCAGGACATGTCCTAGTTTTACTAGTGTCCTGGGATGTCCTGGATGGTTTTTAACGGCATACTGGGTTTTAAAGCGCCCTCATAAGGTCATGTATTTTAAAATTCGCGCGCCACTTTTACATTCTTACGTTACAGGCGGCCGTGGCCTGACGGCGTTTTTATTTTGTTATGTATAGTATCGTTTGAATCTAGTCATATATAAAAAGCAAAAACGAACCGATACTTGCATACATAGTAGGTACATACATTCACCACGTTGTCTGTTCGGTTCGGTTCGCAGTTATGTTTGTCAAGGTCCTGATTTTAAACTGAATTGGCCTGGTTTTTCCAACTTCAAATCCCAGTTTTTTTTTATTTGATGTTAGCAACCCTAGCGTAGCTACGAGTATATGAATGTGAAGGACGCGAGAAAGGTGTGACAGGATCGTGCCAAATGGAAGCCCGTAGTCTCTGCCTACCCCGCTGGATGACAGATGTGAGTGTTTATGTTATCACGAGTTGTTTTAACACTTTCACTGTCCGGTTTCCAGACGCAACAGTAAGACAATAGCAATTACCCACATGTGGGTCGTTCAGTGAAAGTGTTAAGAGTGCAATTAGCATGTGGGACATACCCGTGTGACCGTATTGCCGGGACGTAAGAGATGCCACCACGCCATTTTATCTCGCGGGTGTTGTGAGAGGTAACTATAGGAAATCCTAAAAATATCTTATAGCTTCGGGTAGATGGCAATATAAACCTATAATGCCAAAACAATTAGGTACATGACAGGAATGCGGTTTCGGCGCCCGCACCCCGCCTCTATCCCCGCGGTTCTCCTAGTGACCAATCACCATTCCGTGTCCCTACTTCTAATGACGTCTTGGCTAACATGCGCCTAATTGTTGATGACGAACTAAATGTTGATGTTGAAACTTGTTTTATTACACCTGATGCTATGTATACCTAATATACCAAGACTGGTGACGGGGAACAGCAAGGTTTGAAACGTCATTTTTTATAGGATAAGGGTGACACGCGAGCACAAAGTCCACCTGATGGTAAGTGGTTGCTGTGGCCCATAGACATTTACATCTATACTCGTTTGCGAAAATGCAGATGCGTTGTCACCCGTGTGGACTAAGATGGAATGCCTGTTTTCCAGTAAAAAGGGTTTCCGGTTCTCTACACTCACAATACGGTACACAGTAGCAGTGTGGAATTTATTACGATTGGATTTTATGGGTTTTAATTTTTTTGCGCGGAAAGCTAATTTTTTTTTTAAATCAAATTGCATATGCATTTACCATTTAGTAAAAAGTCGTCATTTTGACGTTACAAATACACCCTTAAAATTTTATTTATAATTAAATACTTAAAGAACTTAGCTACCTAAACGAGATCAGAATTATGAATATGTTTAAACATTAACGTTAGTCATGTCGTGCAGTTGTATTTCTTAATAATGTCATTCGTCACAAAAAACTTGTTTTATTATAGTAGATGGCCTTACTAAAAGTCAATGCAAGGTAATAAAATTGACATTAGTTCCTAGTTCTTTACTCGGAAGCAAAAATATCTGGTACGTAATTCGGAATACCAATAACATAAATTAAAAAAGATTAAAAACCTATCAACTTAAAAACTTTATCTAATCTTCTAACGACTAAACAGATTTTCTTGAATCATAGCTAAGAACACTCCTGATCAAGTTACCTTACAACTAAATCAAAATCGGTTCTTCCCTTCGAGCGTTACAGACACTTCACACATACACACACGTTAAACTAATAACACCCCACTGTTTTCGTAGGTGGTTAAAAATAAAATTTATTTCTATATTGTATCATGCCTATACAGCCTATCAAAAGCTACTGCCGAAGTCTGTGTCTTGGTCTTCCATGCATAGAGGGGATATTTGCCATGGTTGACACGCTTGACAGGTCATCATCATGATCATTACAGCCCTTCAAAAGTCCACTGCTGAACATAGGCCTCCCCCAAAGAATGCCACAAAGCACGGTCCTGAGCCACCTGCATCCATCGACTTCCTGCATGTCTCACCAGGTCGTCACTCCATCTAGTGGGGGGTCGCCCTACACTTCGCCTACCGGTACGAGGCTGTCACTCGAGAACCTTTCTTCGCCATCGGTTGTCGGTTCTTCGAGCTATTTGGCCGGCCCACTGCCACTTCAGCTTATTAATCCGGTGGGCTATGTCGGTTACTCTGGTTCTACTGCGGATATCCTCATTTCTAAGTTTATCACGCAGAGACACCCCGAGCATAGCCCTCTCCATAGCTCGCTGAGCGACCTTGAGCTTCCTCATACGGCCAGCAGTGAAGGACCACGTCTCAGATCCGTAAGTCATCACTGGCAACACGCACTGGTTGTACAATTTCGTTTTCAGGTTTTGAGGTATGTCTAACGAGAAGATGTATCGTAGTTTCCCGAACGCTGCCCAGCCGAGTTGAATCCGTGGATTGACCTCTCGGTCGAAGTTGGACTTACCTAGTCGGACTATTTGTCTCAGGTAAACATACTCGTCAACAACTTCGAGTTTAGTGCTCCCAACAACTACCGGCATAGGTGTGACATGGACGTTAAACATGATTTTTGTTTTGTCCATGTTCATCTTAAAACCTATCCGTTGAGAGACACTATTGAGGTCATTGAGCATAGTGCTTAGGTCCTCCAGCGATCCTGCCATAAGTACTACATCGTCGGCAAATCGAAGGTGAGTGATGTACTCGCCATTGATGTTAATACCGTATCGTTTCCAGTCTAGAAGCTTGAAAACGTCTTCCAATGCAGCGGTAAAGAGTTTCGGGGATATGACGTCACCCTGTCTTACACCTCTCTGCAATCGGATAGGTTTCGTACTCTGGTTCTGTACTCTGATAGCCATCGTAGCCCTACTGTACAAGCACTTCAATACTTCGATATACCGACAGTCAACTTGGCACCGCTGAAGGGGCTGCAGCACTGCCCAAATTTCGACGGAATCAAAGGCTTTCTCATAGTCCACATACGCCAGACATAGTAGCAAATTGTACCCCTCGGACTTCTGTACAATTTGCCGAAGGGAATGTATGTGGTCTATGGTGCTAAAGGCTTTTCGGAAACCGACTTGTTCGGGAGGCTGGAAGTCGTCAAGTCTGCGTGCGAAACGATTCGTAATGACTCTCGAAAACAGCACGTAGACGCGGCTCAGAAGGGAAATTGGTCTGTAGTTCTTCAAGAGAGCGTTGTCGCCTTTCTTGAAGAACAAGACCACCGCACTTCTGGTCCACGCCTCCGGAGTAGTGCCACCATGGAGGACGGAATTAAAAAGCTTCTGAAGGACTTCAAGTACCGGTTTTCCACTCGCTTTCAAAAGCTCCGCTGTAATTCCATCCTCGCCCGGGGACTTGTCGTTTTTAAGATGCTGGAGAGCCAGTCTAATCTCGCTCAGACTGACGTCCGGGATATCTTCGGAATAGTGTCGGATAAGACTCGCTCTTGGATCGTTACTCACACTTGCGTGTGGCTCCAACGATGACGTGTACAGCTGCCCATAGAACCTCTCAATCTCACTCAAAATCTCAGGTGTCCTGGAAACGATGCTGCCACACTCGGTCTTCAGCTGTCAACAGTTAGCTCTTTCTGGCAGACATATCTCTGGCAATGACTTTGGAGCCTTGGATCTGCTCGATCGCTTCTTCAATACAAGCTGTATTGAAGTTGCGTAAGTCCCAAAGTAATAATAGTTCTTGACATATTTTTTCATTTTTAATAAACCTAACGTAAGCAGCAACACTGCTTCAAGTGGTAAGTTCAAGTGGCAGTAAAGTGGATTCATCCAACTGAATTGAGAATTGTACTAGTCTTCAGATGATTTCACAATGACTCTTCAATGTTTTCAGCCATTTCATCAATTCGTCTTTGTACAGAACTATTGCTCAAAAGAATTTTTCGAATTATGTCTGCCGCCGGTTTATGGAGCACAGTACTTAACTTCTTTTATTACCAGCAAAATTAACGATTCTCCGATGGTGTGGGGATTACCTGTTTGAGAAATTAACAAAGAGATATTTTATGAGGCTCGAAATCCGTTGTTACACTTGGCTGAGCATTATGCTTCTTTTTCAGGTCTTCAGAATAGGCTACATTTTTATCGTTCTCATCTGCATGCATTTTATTCAAATGATCTTGAAGTCTTGAAGGCAGAAATACTGTATAGACTGTAGCACTCGCCTTGTATCAATTTGTCTACGCTCGCGTTGGCTGAGGCTTGGCCAACATGTATTGCCGGGGTCAAACTGAATAGTTTTTGAACGGTTTTAATCCTAGATTTTGGTAATTGCATTTTATGTTTGTTTCGTGTACAGCGTTTATGTGATTTAGTTTTATAATTAATTTGTGTGTGTATGGAATCTGAGAGAATTTTTTCTGATTAGTATGCACGTTTTGTCTTTGTATAATTGACTTATGGATAATATATCAGTTTTTTTATAGTTCTTTAGTCGGAAAGCAGTACGTAGTCAAGTTGGAATAAAAAATTTTAACAATTTTATTATATTAGTTTTAGATGCACGTTCTCATATCTCTATTAAATATTCTAATGATGATATAATTATTTATTATTATTTATAATACTATTTAGCGGTAGAAACATTTGTATATTTGTATACGTGGTAGAGTCATGCTGCAGCTATAGTAGTAGTATAGTTGTAGCACGAATGGGTCGGCTCGACCGGGGAAGGGCCACGCTCTCACAGAATACCAGCGTAAAATAGCAGCATAACGCTGCTGTGTTTCGTATAGTGAGTGTAGAGAACCGGAGACCCTTTTTTACTAGAAACGAGGCATTCCATCTTAGTCCTCACGGGTGACAACGCATCTGCATTTTGATTCGTAATCGAGGATGGATGTGGATGTTTATGAGCCGCAGCAACCGCTTACCATCAGGTGGACTATGTGCTCTGTTGTCACTCTTATTCTATAAAAAAAAATCGACACGATTGAAGAAAAATCAGGCGCAGGACCAACAGCTTAAAACGCCTTCCGAGGCACGGTGATGAAACACGGCCAACTTCCTGACCTAATAATTTTTTGCTCCGACCCGGTATACACATACAACGATTACACCAACGAGACAATCATTATTAATATATTTATTACTATAGTACGTGAGGGTAATATGGTCATCCGGTTAATATGGTCACTTTCCTATAAGTCAAAAACTACAGCATTATTTGTGTAGATGGTTTTGTGATACGATAGCTCTTCATCAGTCAATCAAATAATAAAGTTTCCAAAGGGCGCTGCTTCATTGACGCCATTTTGACAGTTGACATTATAGTATATATTTTAGTACTGTATATTGTAGTTACTTTTTTTTATGTTGATTTTTCGAGATGTTCCTAATTATTGCAAAAGCTTGTTTACTATTTATTTCTTAACAAATTAGTTATAGTATACGACTTTGTGTTTTTGTCTCTGTCATACTCCTAGTTTTGGTTTTATAGGGCGGCAAAGCCATAATATGACCATATTACCCTTACGTACCTTATTTATTATTAACATCATAGTTAAGCTGTCATAGTCCACGCCAGAACGTTGGTCTGTAGTTTAGTATGGGAATAAGTAGATGTAAGCGCGAATATAATTAAATAGAATAGAATAATTTTAATGAATATAGATCACATGTATGTAATTATTATTGAAAGGCTTTTTTTACTTTACCACTGGTACGGAAAAACACACACTTCCTTAAGTAATATACTGGACTGAAAACCAATGCCAAAGTCCGGTCCTTTTCGCTGTTTCGTGCTTCAGCACAGGGTTTTTAGGGTTCGAACGGGCAGACACGTGAGGGCAGACGTCGTTGTCATTCTGGCGCGGAGCAAATTTTTCGATGCATTAATTATAATGTTTACTTATCATTAACTTAATTTTAAAAAAATACACTATTATTAAAACATCGTTCAAAGTTACAACGAACTACAAGAACTTTTATATTATGTTATTTGCTGCTACGGAATCCATCATGGGCTAGTTCAACTCGCACTTGGCCGTTTTTTAAGTGTATTTTCTTAAAATAATGTTGATCAATTATATTTAATTTAGTTTTAGGTATCTTTTTGCTTGTGATTACTTTTTACTTGTTGTGCTGCATGCTTAAATAAACAAAATAAACGCATTTCTTTCTTTCTTATAGAAAATAGTTGACTCTCAAACTATTATGTAATAATTAATAAAAAAAAACTTTTGTTTACAGATAAAGCAAAGTAATGCTACCAAGAAAGAAAAACATGAGGGCGATTGTGTTTGCCGTAATTCTACTTGTACAATATTCCGAGCAGCACGGTTCGGGAGCACCACCTGGGGTAAGACTTTATAGCATATTGTAAGAAACTATTCCACTTCTGATGTTAAAAATTATTCTCAAAATTATTTAAATAAAAGAACACTACACGGTAACAAACCCTGCTTACTATCAGGGCCCAATTACATGATAACACCAAAGTATGCAAACCAACAGCATCACTACCCATCTCAATGTAGAAGTGGGCGCCGCCTTAAAATTTGTCGGCGGCGGCGTGCTGTCAAATTTCAGTCGGCGGCGGCGTAGCGCCGGCGGCGTGGTTCCCTGTATTTTTATAAAACACGCAATCTACTCCCCTTCACCTAGTTGGATTAAATCTCAACACGCTGCTTATTGCCATTTCAGGTGGACGACAGGAAAATGTCTATTACATACCTTGTCTAGATTAAGTACAAAAAAAAATGTTACAAATGAACGCTTACTTTACCCTCATAAACAGTTTTTTAACATACATATGTCATTATTATCCATCTTACATATTTTATAATTATCATGAATGAATATATTTTTTTTTTACCCGAATAGAGCTCAAGTGAGATCTTTTCGCCGTAACGGTTAACCCGGCTACCAAGAATACCCTCTCACTTGGAGTGCTTGTGGCAGGCACACAGAGTAGAGCTTTAGCAAGAGCAGCAATATAAGGAAATACTTTTTTTACTGTTCCAAAAGTTAAAGAATCACCATCTTTTGGTTCTGTAGAATCAGCACCAGCAATGTAACGCCAACATTCTTGCTCTATTGGATTACCTTGAATCCCTTGGCATGTACTAACACTATGTTTCCTCGACAGTTTATGCAAGAATGATGTGTCGGTTACATTGCTGGTGCTTGTATTGCCTGCATTTTCGGCTAAAGCTTCTGGCTCGTTATTAATATTTATAACTTCTCTGATGTAGGAGGAAAGGAAGGTCGTTCTGGCCATATTCTGGTTTTCTAGATTTCTGTCGGACTCATAAAGCGGTTATCCAACAGTGCTGCTGCGACAATGGGCTTTGTTACTGGGAAACCTTTGCTCATTTTTTTCATCATGTTGCTTTTTAAGCGTAACATTATTAGTGCATCATCTTGACTGAGCTTTAATACGTCCATAATCTCAGAACTAAACACCAGAGCAACATTCATTGTACATGTTTTCTGAGACGACAAGATTTCGACGGCTTCGCGAAAGCTTCTCAAAAACTTTACTAAATCTTCTAAAAGAATCCACTCACTTTGAGTTATTCTAAGTTCTTCTTGGCCAATCTTCCTCAACATATTATTTATTGGTTCTCAGTTGCATATGTGGATTACCCTTTCTAGCATTTCTAAAATGCTGTGCCAACGAGCTGGGGTTGCGGTTTTGATTGTTTGAATATGTTTGTAATTTTCGGGTCCTGATCCTGATGGTAAAGCCCTGTCTTCAATTTCGGTTTCTTCGGCATTTTCCAGCATTAGATCAACTTCAGGAACAGGGTTGCTCTCGTCACTTTCTAAGGTTTCAACAACGCCTTCTATTTTCTCCAAAAGCTCTAGCTGTTGCTGTACCTTTTCGGCTTCAGCCTTCTCTCACAGCCTTGACGACTTTTTTGCATTTCTGAACTAGTAGTGCAATTTCTGGAACGGAGTTTATGCCGTCGACTGTCACCAGATTGTGAAGCCTATGACCTAGACATAGATGGTGAGTCAAATTAGCGATCCCAACTGCTCGTTTCACATTACTTCCAGCATCAGTGACTGCAACAATCGCTTTGCCGTCCAATATAAATCTCTTCTTTATGTCCTCAATAACATCGTTAATTTTTAGTTAAGTTAAATCAAAATTCACTAAAACAAACGAACGTCTTTACGCCACTCACGCCGCGCGGGGAATCAAGCGCACGCCGTGTCACCCCGCACGGCGGCGGCGGCGGCGTGCGGGGGTGACACGGCGGCGGCGCGCCGGCGCGGCGCCCACATCTATCTCAATGTAACACAGGGCAGTCTCTCAGCAACACGACCTTCATTTCTTACACTAGTAGAATACCCCAACGTGCATAGTAACGACAGTGAGACTCGTAGAATTACAAACTAATACCTCTTAGTCGCCTGTGCGATACTTTATACTGCTAAAACAAGTGGGAGATTACCATTCTAACTTCATTTGTTCGCATTTCCTTTTAGTTTTTTACCCTCATTCCCAACAATATATTAACATACTGAGTACTTAGTTTCTTTTATATAAGTACTAGCGATCGGCCCCGTCTTCGCACGGGTGACTTCTGGATCTTGACAGCAACGCAACCTACCGGATCCAATTGTGAATATAAACCATCCAGGGACCCACCAAAACACACATAAAAAACTTCATCAAAATCGGTAGTCATTTTCGAGTTTTTGCGAGACTACCGCATGGCAATTTGTTTTAATATTTAAAGAAGATAGAAGATCAACTGATGGTAATTTCACGATGGTACTACTCTGTGAGAACGTGGTCCTTTCCTGGTCGAGCCGACCCATTAGTGCTTCAGCTATAAAACAGTTGCAATGTGTACCACAAATAAACATGCTTCCATTATCATCATTTCCCATTCCCTGTCACGTGACACACATATGGGTCATTGTTATTGTCTTTCTATTGTGTCTGCAAATTAAACAGTGAAAGTGTGATCATCATCATATAACGCCTCACAAGTCCACCGCTGAACATAGGCCTCCCCATAGAATGCCAAAAAACACGGTGCACCATTTATCAGAATATAGGTACAGATGGACGATGATGATGATAATATTCGTATATATTAATTAATCATCATCATCACAGTCTTTCACAAGTCAAGCAAAACAAAGACAAAGACAAAAGACGGTCCTGAGCCGCCTCCATCCATTGACTTCCTGCATATCTTCCATCCACTCCATATAGTCGAGAGCTACACTTCGCTTATCAGTGCGAGGCGGTGGTTACCCTGGTGCAGTAACCAACAAAGCCTAACGGCGGATATCCTCATTTAATGTATATACAATAGAGATTCTATTTCAGGCATGTGTTGATCAAATGCCGCGCCATTCAGGCATACAAGCACAAACCTCGGTGCCGCCCTACGCCATTACTACTTCGGCCTCGCAAGTGCGGCAAGGTGATATCCTGAACGTCACCATCGGAAGCCCATTCGGAGCGCCTGTACCTATTGGTGGATTCATTTTACAAGCTAGACAAGTTCAGGTAAGAGTTATATAAAAGTAAAGTTAGAGCGTATATATATCCCGTAGCTGTATAAAAATTAGTGTATATACGTCCCACTGCTGGGCACAGGCCTTTTCCCATTTTAAGAAGGTCATGGAGCAATTTGTCCACCATTGCATGTCAGCGGAATTCACATGTCCTTAAAATATTTTTTAAAACGTTACTTCCACACTAAGATATTCTCCTATATCGTGGGGATAGTCACATACATAAATTTCACAAAGACAAACATCTAAACCCGGAACAATTATTTTTAGGCCATACAAATACTTGTTCCGTGCGGGATTCGAACCCATGGCCCTTAGCACTATAACTAATTGCTAAGCCTCATTTTGTGTTTTGTCCTCAGATATGCATATTTACTCACGATGTTTTCCTTCATTATGTAAAATTTACTTCCTTCATACTGAGCTATTACGACTACTGCCAACGAATAATTTTAAAGTATTATTGTTAACCGTTTGGTCTGAATAATGCACTAAATAGCTTCCAAGACACAGATACTACCATTATTTTAAATTAGTTAAATCTCCTCTACCAAAGTTTTGTCTAGTAGAGACCGCTGTCCGATTAGGCCGATTAATTTTGACAGACTTAGTACGTCATATTATCTTTATTCTGAGCTGTAGTAGCCCAGGTAGCAGGAGTAAGAAATACCACGGCTCAGAAGAAATTATTATTAAAATTTATAATTAAACTTCTTTGTTACTAAAGCCCGCTGATTAACGACTTGCACAGGGTTATTTTGCAATAACCGGCCAAATTTGCAGAGAAGGTTCAGAATAATTTAAAAAATAAAAAAAATATTAATTTCAAAAAATCTAATACATTCTGTACTTTTTATCTTTTAAAGCCAAAATGCGTGGTAATACATTATTTTAACTGATTTTACTGCGCTTTTCAAATAAAAGTAGATAGATCGTATTTTCAAAAATTGCAGTAACGGTATATCATTATTTATATATTTTAACTTAAGTTTAGAATTTGTCTACTCTTTGAAAAACAACCCTGTATATTACGTTAATAAAGTATTTTAAATACTTGGATTACAAAGTGACATCTCCAAGATAGTAGGATTTCTTTTCTACCACGGAGTCCATCTGGAGTGGTACCTAACTACCTGTTTCTTTTGTCTTCCGGTGTAAAGAATGTTATACTTCTAACCAGTCATAATCCTCACTAGGAAAGGAACCAAGTCTTCTAACCAGATAGACTACTTAACAAAAAAGGAAAAACAATAGAATAAAGTATGTAGTTGTAGTTTTTGAAATGAATACTTCTTTAGTTGCATTGAGCGATTTTGGTAGGGGAAAATCTTATGGGTTCACGTCAACGATGACCTTGACATGATCGTGAAGTATTACGCGCAAGCTGAAATCTTTATACTAGTGTGTTTACTACGCGTCGCGTAGTATAGCGGCCTGTGTACATGTACCTATACGCATAAATCATTGAGTTTTGACTTCTGTTGGCAGTCCTTATGGCTGCCTTTCTTTTTTTTAAATAATTAAATAAATAGTGTGTTTATTTCTATAATCTTGTTAACAACATATTGCTGAGACTTCCAAGTTGTAGCACAGATTAAATAATGTTACTACGTAAGTTATAGTGCGTCAAGCCGTGCTAATTGGTCCGTCACGTCCTCAATTTTAAGACGAGACATTTAATTTAAACTTCATTTAGCATTCTATTTGATTTTACTGATTATTTGTATTTAATTTTTTTTTTTTTTACTTATCATAAGCCAGTGCTTAATCACGATCCCACCTGGTGATGCAGCCTTAGATGGTAAATCGCACTGTCTTAGCGTAACAAAAGCCTTTAGCATAAAATTGTTGTCTTGACGACGCCCAGATTGTATTTGGACGAAAAGATAGACGCCGGCCATGGACGATGACACCGGCAAATTATCCAATCCTTTGCTGTACGCATTACAAAAGACGAACAATTTTGATATATTTGTTATAATTTTTTTATATTTTTAATTATATATAAAAAATACGTTAGTAGCATAAATATGAGAAATGTCAATCTTATTTCTAAGAGGAATAAGGCAGCATGAAACAATATACTACACTGAATACCTTGTTCTTGAAAAATACTTTGTTCCTTAGACATGTAAGTTTCCTACGATGTTTTCATTCTCTTGATCAGGTCGAACTGAAGATGTTGGTGTATTATGAGATTTAAACATCGATCACTAATAAAAAAACTAGATACACAATCCCATGCAAAAGTTCTCTAAAAACTGTCGCTAGTTGTTTTGACGTAATTCTAGTTGAAATAAATATACATTAATGTAAATTCAACTTTAAATGCATTGCCTAAAGTTGTATTCACAAAGCTACGTACAAATTAAAAGCAAATGTTCGAGTGGGCGCTCATTCGGTAAGGACATTTTTGCCATTGATAGTATATCTAGTTTTTTAATAGTGATTGATAGATGAATTAAAGCGATAAATACCACGATACAAACAACATGTTTTTAATCAACCTTTAAAATAAATTCTTAAATTTACAAAATGCATCCAATCAATCTTAACCTTACAGAACCCGGATACAATAGAGGGCATATTCGTGAAAGTCCCCAACACAGGAATTGCGCAGATAACCAACTGTCGTGGAAACAATGACACTGTGACCCACACCTCACCGGAGGAGAAGCAGCCACTTACGTTCCAATGGAAAGCGCCTAATGATTTATTGGGAGGAATATCCTTCAGGTAAGAAAAGTCAACTATGCCAAGTGTGTTCTAGCGTTAAAAGAGCTGCTTGATACATCCCGTGGTTATAATTAAAGTCGATTGAAAAATATGCTAAATAGTTAGTTAGTTAACGACGGGCTGTTTTTCGCAACTCCACGTCTAAGCGCCTATTTTATTTATTCGAGCCATGAGATCTCCCCGAAGAAGTTCAACAGCGCTCTGATATTACAAGCAACTTCGGGGACTCCCGGCGTGCCGAGATGTTTACCACAGAGTACCTTTGCATAAACCGATGTTTAGCCCTGTATGCAGCGACTTCCGGTGCCGTGCCGTGTAGTGCCGGACTTCGGGCACTAGTTACTATTCTGGTCTGCGGCTTGTTCGAGACTGAACCTTGGTTAAACGAATGTTTATTTCAGGCAGGGCCTCCCTAGCTTGTCTACAGTCCACTAGATTTTTCCAAAGTTAAGCGTGTTGATTAGTGAAGTGTCTACGTACCAGTGAACGAACGTTACCAAAGGGGATTGGTATGATTTTATTAACATACCTCATTTATTCGTTGATGGCATTCATATATTAGTCCCGAGTGAGAGCAAGTACAACGTAGCGTTACCACGAGAATGTCACGTGTTAACGCTACGCTGCAGCTATATTATGATTGTAGCACGTATGGGTCGGCGCGATCGGGGTAGGACCACGCCCTGACAGAACACCAGCCTAAAATAGCAGCTTGTGCTGTGTTTCGTATGGTAGACTTTTGATAGACTGTAAAGGTAACTGATGAAATAATTTATTTCCTCCTTCTAATTTAATACTTGCCATAAACTGCCACGTTTTTCAATCCATAGCTTTAAAATTTAATCATAGCATAAAATGTAATATATATATATATATATATATATATATATATATATATTTTGTTTGTTTGTTTGTATTTTATGCGCTGCCATACCGTTCATCAGAATGCGGTAAAACTTTGTCAACTTATTGCTGGCACCCAACCCGCTAGTGTTAAACGTAGCCCACCTACGCTCCGACTCCGTACGTTACAGAAACCCTCTGGAGGCCCCGAAACGTTTTAATCGACCCCACTGTTCCGCTAGATTTCGGCGACCGAAATGTCGCCGGCCTGTCACACACAAACACTACACAATCACCTAGTGCCACAAATACTATTGGACAACAACGGATTGGACGCAGCGAGTACACAGACGGGCGAACCGCACACCCCTCCACACCGCGTACACAGTGTACAGACGCGTCCCGGGGCGGTTCTCACATGGTTCTCACCGCCCAGAACATCGAACGATACGAGTTAGCCGCCAGAGCTGTGGCCCGTTATGTTAATGTGATCACAGAACTGAACACAATATTATCCCCTCCAAGATTATCGATTTTAGTGCAATGTTGCAGACGCAACGTTACACTAAAATAAATAATCTCCTCCATTATTTTAGCTGAGTGTAAAGCTTCGAGTTGAGTCCGATGAAGCTGTAAGAGCCGCATAGGCTAACAGCATTAACATCACAGAATCTAGACTTATTGCTGGCACTTGTGCGGAGGTCATAGGCATAGTACAATTAAATTATAGTAGGTGGCGCGCGTATCGAACCAACAAATTCGTTTGAAAGTCATATATCATTCAACTTCAATTATTGTATTATCATTCATATTTAAACAATATAACTCTTCCCATTTTAAAACGATATTTACACAATTGTTTCTGCCGGGTACAAGCCTGTACAAAGAAAATTAAGAATTACAGTTGTGCGAATAAAATCATTCAATTGTTTCACTTTTATATTTTATTCGAGAGATAACACTTACATGCCGATTGAAAAATCGGCCTTTATTCTGTTTAACTTTTTATAAGGTTGTAGTTGCAAGAAGCTGCCAGTTATCAAGTGGTTACTATCAGTGGAACAAATGTTATTCAATTGATGACAATTATAGGAAACTTATTGTGTGCTTAGACAATACATTTGTTTTCAATTGCGGAAGAGATCAAGATAGTTTATAAGAACTCGTACATACCAGATTAAATACGTCATATAGCGTTGCTTATTATATTGTTTTTTTTTTAATCTGCTATTACCATACAATAGTTAATATTACAGGCTGTATTTTAATTTTCATTTATATAGCACCCTGAGTTGCTCATTATAAATAATCTAAATTCATTATTTTACTATGTCGGTTAAATTTAAAAACATGAAACAAATTTCAAAAATCACTATTTAACTCATCATTCATACTTACGTTGTTTTTATTCGTAGCAGGTTTTTGTTCATATCAGTTTTATAGTGATACGCAACCCATATGGCAATTAAAGTTAAAATTACAAGCCTTAAAAATAGCACCTAGAAACAACAACAGCCAACAAGAAATCTTTCTTTTGAAATCAAAGACAAAAAATTCTTCTCTTCTTTTGATCCCACTATCCACGTAATCGTAAACGTGTAGTGGCGGTGTAAGAATACCTACGATCCTATATCATCCCGTGGTTTTCGTAAGAGGCGACAGAGGAAAACTGAACAAGGAGATGGGCAGCAGCATTTTCCTGATAACAGCTGAATAAAAATAAAAAAAGTCACAGAACACTCGGTTGGAACGAAGTTCCTTTCGTAGTACATTATTACAGATAAACGTATTATATTAATAATTTATTATGCTTTATTTTAATAGACGCTAGTAGCGTTTATTAAAATAATGCGTCATTTAAAATAAAATAATATTTCTTTTATGGCAAGATAAGAGATAGTGCGAGGGAGATGGATATTATTCCATATATATATAGGCGCCTTATAGCCGCCAAGGCCGTCTACATTACGTCAAAAGAGGTCACGAGGGAAAATTTTACTCTTTTTCTCGCCTGCCTTCTCCGCCAGATTCGCACCGTCCGATAAGGAACTTCGTTCTAAAAAAAATGCGGTTTGCGGTTGCCAACCCAGAAGCAATATTCAGAAGTGAAGGAGAGGTCTATGTTCAGCAGTGGACTTTTGATAGGCTTTAATGAAATACATGAAAGTCCAGCATATAAAGAGGAGAAGAGGCCTCATAAATATATAGTTCTTAAATGCAATTATATTGTTTGAACTCTAATGGCGCGATTCCTGTAGCAGATACAAAGAATGTTGCCTGCATTTTGTCGTCACGAGCACACAGTGCACCTGATGGTAAGTGGATACTTTGGCCCATAGACATTTATACACATTTACCCTCAATTAAGAATCAAAAAGCAGATGCG
Source organism: Parnassius mnemosyne (assembly GCA_963668995.1). Classification (NCBI taxonomy): domain Eukaryota; kingdom Metazoa; phylum Arthropoda; class Insecta; order Lepidoptera; family Papilionidae; genus Parnassius; species Parnassius mnemosyne. The sequence continues at coordinate 32,390,439 of CAVLGL010000084.1, forward strand.
TTGTCACCCCTAAGGACTAAGATGGAAAGGCTTATTACAATAAATAATTAAAGATTAAAAATTTTGTACAACCGACTTGAATATAAATTATTAAGAATAACTCAAAAACTATTGGTCTCACCTTGATAAAATTTATCACATGTAAAGAGCACCAACTTTCAAATAAAAAGAATCATCGAAATCGGTACAGCCAGAAAAAAATTTGTGGTAACACACATAGAAAAACATAATTGAGTACCTCCTGCTGTTTGAAGTTGGTAGAAAAGGGTATCTGGTTCTCTACACTCACCATACGAAACACAGCAGCGTTAAGCTGATACTTTACGCTGGTATTCTTTGAGAGCGTTGTCCTACCTCAGTCGAGCCAACCCATTAGTGCTTTAACGATGATATAGATGGGTCATTGTCAAAACAAGTAATGAATATGTTCCGTATTAAAAATTATCACTAAAAATATTTAAAAGTGTGCCTTAAATTAAAATATTTTTCATTCTCAACCTTTACTTCAACTTAGAAGTAAAGATCAAGCAATAAAAGAAAATAATTATGTGAAATCACTTTGATTTACAGACATCAGTCCCCTTCGGTGGTCCGTTCAGAATTAACGCACACAAATATTGCACTTTCTATTTTCGAAATCACAATAAATTATAATTAATCTATACAAATAAATAAAATTGAAGTGTCTGTTTGTAATGTCAAAATTACAGTTTTTTACTAAATGCATATGAAAGTAAATACGGTACCTATAACTAAAATACAATTTTTAAAATTTTTGTCTGTCTGTCTGTCTGTCTGTCTGTCTGTCTGTCTGTTTGTTCCGGGTAATCTCCGAAACGGCTGGACCGATTTTGACGGGACTTTCACTGGCAGATAGCTGATTTCATAAGGGGTAACTTAGGCTACTTTTATTTTAGAAAAAGAATTAGGGTTTCACGCAATAACATAAAAACCCTAACACGCGAACGAAGTCGCGGGGAACAGCTAGTTATACTAATATTGTTTAATTAGTAGTTATCAAGAGGTGATTTAAAATATAATTAAATAAAAAATATAGTTCCTAAAAAAATTATCAGCGATTGTCATGTGTTACAGCACCAATGTGTCTTTTCGGTGGTCAAGAAATGCGCAGATTAATTGGAGCATAATAAATTTTTACGAACGCAGCTAAAACTTTACACACCATCATTAATTTTCGAACGCATCCCGGTAGCCATCTTTTGATTGTGACTGGGGTGAGAGTGAAACCCGTGTCCTATTTACCAATAATTGTATTTTGGTCAAACCTCAACGTATCTTTTCGGTTACGCTTTTAAATTGGTAATTTTTTATTAATTTTCTCAAATAAGTATTTGGCCTGTTGGGTATCAAGGACTTAATCACAAATGGCTTAAATTTGTTTTCCTAACCTCAAAATTTTGTTCAGCACTTACGTTTTGTTCGAAAATGTCCATTCGGTGGTCATCTTTTCGGTGGCCCTTGTGACCACCGAAAAGACAACTCGTCACCGAAAAGACATTTATAAAAGATTCGGTTTTACAGCATGTGTTTTATAGATGTTTAATATACTGTTTGTGTTGAGTGTGAGCTTTCTTGCTTTTTCGGATAGAAAAATGGCAGGGACCCGGAAAAAATTTTCTGAAGAAGAAAAGAAAAACAGAAAAAGGGAGCTGAAAAAGTATCAAAAGCTTTCATATCCTGAGTGATGGCCCTGTTACTCAGTACAGGAATAAAACTAGGTTTCTTCTATTGGTCGAATATTTAAGCTTTGAATTGGGCGCAGAAGAAATATATTGGCATTTCAGCGAGAGTGGACACGGAAAGGGCGCTCCTGACGCCTTAAGAGGACTGCTGATCGTCACGTGGCTCTGGTAAATGATGTTTCCGATATGAGAAGCTTAATCAGCTGTTTGGAAACAAATGCTCAAGGTATAACTGTTATTCCAACCGACGACACCTTTTTGGATGAAATTGAAAAAAAAATTAATGACGCTGCAGTTGAACCTTTCCGTGGAACTTTAAAGATACATCAAATTACTTGGCACCGAGATGATCCCCGAATTTTGCATGCCAGAAGATTAAGTTGCATGGTTTGCCCATTAAATATAATATGCCCACATTTTGGAATTGGTCAAATTCAAATAAAGTCATAATTTGTACAATTTTTCACCACTGCTATGATATCTGTCAAATATTTCATCTCAGTCCAAAGTGGCGCCACTCTGGGGGCAGTAAAATTTGTAGGAGCCGTCATTGTAGGAAGCATTTGTCTTCATGATCACTCTTGGCAGGCGTATTACAAGTACATGAGCAGACGCACCTTTGACGCTGCTGCCCGTCGCTGATCTGAATACTTTTCCTCTGGATGTATATAGACGGTAGACATCTCGATGGATATTCGAGATGGTAGACTGCGATCTTTCGGAATCTATGAGATTTCCCTCGCGTTTCTCTTAGACTCATAGTACCCACCTACATGCTGACCACCTTCCTCTAGAACGTCAACGTCCTCTAGAACGTCAATATCCACGTCCACGTTCCTCTTGGCCACCGTCGATAAGTTTTTCAACATGGTAGACGCTTCAGTTACATATATCATGGTTGCAGCACGTTTGCCCATCAAATATAATATGCCCACATTTTGGAATTGGTCAAATTCAAATAAAGTCGGCAAATTATCCAGAACTATACGAGGAATCTGAACACCTGAAATGTCCTCATATTTCCAAAAAAATTTGGAGGTACGAAGATGTTTTTTCAGATTCTTCAGATGATGTTCCTCTATCAAAAATTGAAAAGCCAATTTTTTTTATAGGATCGGGTGACAAACGAGCACACAGTCCACCTGATGGTAAGTGGTTACTGTGACCCGTGTCTATGGGTCACAGTAACCACTTACCTACTGTGACATCTATCCTCAATAAAGACTCAAGATGCAGATGCGTTGTCACCTAAGATGGAATGCCTCTTTGCCAGTAAAAAGGGTCTCCGGTTCTCTACACTCACCATACGAAACAGCAGCGTTCAGCTGCTATTATACGCTGATTTTAAATATTACAAAAAAAACTTTCTGCTCTGATTCTGAATAAAAATATAAAGACCACCAAAAAGATACTTTTCTTTGTATCTTTTCGGTGGTCTCTATATTTTATTTTTTATTTGATTATTGAAAACATTTTTTTTTATAATTTAAGTATTTTTGTTCAGGAAAGTTATTATTAAGAGTTATTACAATAAATAATTAGTTAAGTTTCAAACAACTTACAAATTTTTCGCTATCTTGTTCTTTTTGGTGGTCAGCTGAGTCTCTTCGGTGGTCACAAAAAAAATGTTTTTGGTCCTAATTTCTTAAATATTTATGATCGATCTCGTTTTTGTATTAATTTAAGATAATTTTGAGATACTTTATCTAAAAAATAAAAAGAAAACTTATAAAAATAAGTTTTTTTTACCACCTTTAGTTTTCCGAAAATGACAATGACCCAGATGCAGTGTGGCTCTAAGACGTATATTCCTTCGTTCCACGTCTCACCTACCCTGTACCTTCGTTCTATTATAACAGATTATATTTTATTTATTAGGGCAACAGTAGCACAAGGCTACGCGACGTTCTGGAAGAACATCGAATCGCCGATTGTGGAAGTGGTAACTCCAAATACTGTAATCACCACCACTGAGCGAATGTCCACAACGCCTAGAACTTCACAATCACCGCCAACCATAATGGAAAGCAAGGTATGTATAGCATGGGATAATTTTACGTAAACGTAAGGTCTGAGTGCTCGCTGTATTTGAGCGTAGGACAGATCGGGGTGTGTGATTTGACAAACACAACTTTCTTATCATAATTTTATTACGGATCTCAGTATCATGAGTAGTGGCCGCTCGAATTTTAAGTCGCACACTTCATCCTGCATACTCCGCGGAATGCTTTTCAGTTAGACTTTACCCTAAATGCAATGTTTAAAACGAAACCGCTTACTAAAAAACATTTGCAACTTACATTGCGTAATTCTTGAAACTGTCGTTTGCGATAAAAAAAATAACAGGTTTGTATTATCTATTTAAATAACATTCTTAATTGGTATTTTTTATTTTAGTATTTGCACACAAATTTGCATTTTGTAAACACACTTATTTTCGAGAATTATTAATTAAATTTATATTAAAAAATTTGAACATTGCCATATTTGCGAGTAAAATAGTTTTAATTATAGAATTATGTAATTATCTATACATTTGTAATCATAGTAATGTCGATATTAAATTCGCTTAATTAATGTTTATTTTAGCCAAAACCAACAACATCGAAACCAGACGTAATATATCAAGGATGTGCGGACACAAAACTATGCTTTGGAGTTCCCCAAAACTGCATATCAAAAGGCGATTGTAAAGCAATTGTTGCCGTTTTTGTGGCCGGAGATACATATACGTTTGAAATCCAAGGCACAGATAATCCAAAATACGTCGCAGCTGGTTTAAGTAAAGATAACAAAATGGGCGAAGACAGTTCTATGGAATGTGTTAGAAATGATAATGGAAGGATTTCACTGTTCACTTCCTGGACTTATCCTAAAGCAGAGCCATACGTAAAAAGGTCTGATTCGCCTCAAGAGATTGTGCAATTACTTGAATCGTCGATTATAGACGGAAAACTTTATTGCAAGTTCAGAAGGGACGTCGTGTCGGTTGTAATGGGACAGACTTTCGATTTGGCGAACAATAAATACAATTTGATGGTCGTTTCTGGTGATAGTATGAAGGGTTAGTACTTTTTTATATTTTCACGACGTGTTACAACATCTCAACATCTCATCAATTGTGAATCTCATCTAAACACCTTTGTTTACTAAACTCTGGCGATCTACAAACGGGTGTTATCAATTTCTATTTGTTTATATATACAATTATACATACCTAAAGACTGGTGGAGTATTATTGAAAAGTCTATAATATCTAGAATTATACAAAGATCCCCAGAAATATCAGCCTATGAAGAGATTTATAATCTCATACTAATTACGAGTATGAGTAAACAATAGCCAACATTATAAAAACACAGAACTTCATCATAGTTCGTAACCACAGATTATTATAATTTTCTTTCGATTTTTTTTATAAATAACTAATATATTCCATTCTTTAAAAAGTCCACTGCTGAACATAAAACTCCGCCATAGATGGCCTCTAAGAGAGGATATATACCATCGTTACCACACTTGGCGAGATGGGAAACTGCAGTTATTAATTACTATTGGGTTGTTATCAGGAAGAAGTTACTGTTTATCTCCTGTTTCAGTTTCCCTCTGTGAACTTATGACACTCACGACACTATCGATATATATGTACTACGTACTAGATTTCGCATTCCGAACATACACTATGTTCAACTGAACTGTACTGCAATCCGTACAGTGTGTCATTTAGTGTGCTTTCAATCTACTAGTTAGTCTGTGGTTTTAATATTATATATATTCATGCAGGGTGGATTGTCGCTAATAATACAAGATTTCAAATTAAAGTTTAAATTAAAAACTGACCGCGCAGACGCAACGCGCTTAAATCAACTGCGTATGTGCGAGCGCGACTCTACTCTACTATCTCCCGCGCATGCGCGAAGACATAGAGTAGTGCACATTTTAGGTTTAGAATGGCTTCTCTAGTACGTAGTACATATAACTGCACGGGACGATATAGGGTAGTGGATATTCTTACACCGCCACTACACGGTTCATTATAAAATATTCGTTAACATAAAATTAGGTATTGGATTGTAATGCAACGCTAGCTTAGACAAAATAATGCAATGCTTCTTATTAATTATTTCAGATGCTGACCGCGTAGGTTTCCACTCACTGGCCTACGAATCAACTGGAGAACCTTTAGCTTTAGCCACGGTCGGATCAGCCGCTGGTGCTTCAAAGTTACTTCTCAAACTTCACGGTAGCTTCATGTTAATCGCTTGGCTCGGTAGTTCTTCGATTGGAATACTTTTAGCAAGGTTTGTATAAGAAAGTTGAAATATGTAAGATTTTTATGAATAGAAGAAATTATACAACAAGTTATTTAGGATGCAATTAACTGCGTACTAACAAAAATAAGTTAAAAAAGAGGCTGAACATTTAGATGAAATTTATATATTTCTACCCTCGATGAAATGAAGTAAAGTTACAACTTATTTTAACGTGGTAGAGCCATGCTGCAGCTATATTACTGGTATAGCTGTAGCACGAATAGGTCGCCTCGACCGGGGAAAACCACACTCTCACAGAATACAAGCGTAAAATAGCAGCTTAACACTGCTGTGTTTCGTATGGTGAGTGTAGAGAACCGGAGACCCTTTTTACTGGAAACGAAGCATTCCTTTTTAGTCCTCACGGGTGACAACGCATCTGCATTTTGATTCTTTATTGAGGATAGATGTCGATGTCTATGGGTCACAGCAACCACTTACCATCAGGTGAACTGTGTGCTCGTTTGTCACGCTATCCTATAAAAAAAAAGAAACTATACAACAACTGATTTAGGATGCAACTAACTGAGTACTAACAAAAATAAGTTAAAGAAGAGGCTGAACATTTAGACGAAATTTATATATTTCTACCCTCGATAAAATGAAGTAAAGTTAAAACTTATATATGTCCCAACTGCCTCTTTGGCCTAGTGATCGTAAACGCGGTTGCTGATAATGAGGTTCGAATTTCGGGTTCGGCCGAAGTCGGCTATTGGATCAAAAAATACTCAGTAAGCAATCCGGAGTCAGGAATTTGGCGGTTTTTCAACCACTTGTCTCGGCAAGCACGTAAAGCTGTTGGGCCTGCGCCTCATCTCCCTCCGTTCATGTCGGATTAACGTCCCATCAAACTATGAGAATGAGGGAATAGAGACTGCACCTGTGTTTGCGCATACACTTGGACATTGTAGCCCTGATGGATATCTTCCGTCGAGACAGGCCGCTGAAATTCGGTCTGGAGAACATTAATATTACTATTATATATGTTCCACTGCTGGGCTTGTGCCAGTATTGTATATTTGTATATTAGTACCAATTGAAAGGTTGGCAGCCCGCTCTCGTCGTTAATTCGGCTGAAATGGACCAACTGATAGATCTTCCTTCGGCTGGTTTCTTAATCCGAAACTCTAATCACATCACGTTGGGTTCGGGCGCAACGAGGTGGATGTGACCCCGGTGAAGGAGTGTCACACGAGAGCATCGGTCGCACTTTCCTAAAAGAAAGGTTAGACGACTAAGATATCGGGTCCTCTTGAAGTGGTCCCGGTCCCGTCGTCCCTTTATATTGTGGACTGTATTCAATAGGTAGTGGAAGATCCTTTAGGAATAAAACAACAATTATCTTCAAAATTTGCCAATGAGAGTACAATTGATTACTTTCACTTTTCCTATCACTTCCCTATGCGCTTTTCTTTCTTGATTTAAATATTAACTGTCCCGAACTACCAATACTCCATATATTTCTGAACTTTTTAGGGCATTTAAAGTCCGCCACGCTGTCCCTTTCCGTGTTAGCGACTTCCTGGCTATCGTTGGGGATTGAACCCTACTTAAGTACTGTGAAATTCACAGCCAGAGCTAAGCCTCGGTGCTACCACAGCTACTGCTATTGAATAATTTAATTTGAAAATATTACTGTTAACCATTTGGTCTACATAATGCGCTAAATGGATTTCAAAAGATTTTCTTTTAAATTAGTTAAATCTCCTTAGCCAAAGTTTGTTTTTAGGAACTGCCCTTTAGCCATAAGTTCGACTAATTTTCACAGTATTTAAAGTCACATCACATCATTTTATCTTTATTCTATGTGTATTTTATACGATGTGTACCAATAAAATTGAACTCACAATTGTAGTCCAAAGCTTCCGTATTAATTATTATCGGCAGTATGCAAACTGTACAAAATCAGTGCAATATTAGAGACATGAGGATAATTTTGCCGTAGTAGTATGCGGAATGCACCTCTCCCATGGAAGAGAGGACGTAATCACCACACTTGGAAGGTGTTTTATTATATATCGCAGTACTAAAGGTTTCACGTTTTCTACGAGTCTGCTATTATTATACCACTATTTATCAGAGGTCATATAATATTCTACATTTTTCATAATTGACGTTTTGGACAATTTTACATCCACTAAACGAAGTAGAAGTGCTGTGGTTGATTCCGTTTGTCAACACCATACACTGAGAACTTAAGATAATGGAACCTGACTTACATGTATATATAATATACTTTGGGGCTATGGGTCGCAGGTTTGTTTCCTTCACATTAATAGCACTGGTACAAATAGTATGGTAATAGTATGGTACAAATAATTGTTCCAGTTTTGAGTATTTTTATTCATGTATAGGAGAAATTCATGTGCGGTATTTTTTTTTATTGAGAGGATAATAATACATCAAATACGCATCTACTTCTTTTATAATTTAATAAGATTTGTTTTTTATTTCAGGTACTTCAGACAGACCTGGGTAGGAAGACAATTGGCTGGCAAAGACATTTGGTTCGCCGTAAGTTTTATATTTTATCAAAATACTAGCGATCCACCCCGGCTTCGCATGTGTGATTACTGGATCTCGACAACAGTGCCACCTACCTGGTCCAAATGTGAATTTAAACCATCTAGGAGCCATTTCACACACAAAAAATTTCATCAAAATCAGTCTATCCGCACTTGATTTTTATATATGAAGATGATGATCATTTCCTCCCAGACAATTAATCGACCACGGTTACAAGTTTCGAAAAATTGAAAGCTATCAACATATGATAAAATTCGTAAGGAGGATATCCGCGATTTCATCTTAGGAAATCCACAGAAAAAAAAGAGTAACTGCTATAGCCCAGCGGATTAGTGGGCTGAAGTGGCAATGGGCTGGCCAGGGGAATAAAGTAGCAGCTTTGAACTGATCGATGTATACCGATGGCTCAAAGCCGTGCTTTGTTATAAATGATGAGAAGGGGCTTACGTTCGTATGTGGGTTGTGATGATGATGATCAACTGCTCAGGATGAAGTACTGTTTTTAATGGAATAGTAGTTATATTTCTCTCAATATTATTTACTGATATTACTTACTTTACTCTATAATGTAGCTTAATTTTACCTAATATTTCAGTACCACAGAATTCTTATGGTCATCACTTGGCTGCTCACCATCATCGGATTCATCATAATCTTGATAGAAGTAGGTGGCTGGTCCACCACAGGGGACAACCCTCACGCGATAACTGGAATCGTCACAGTCATACTTTGCTTTATACAGCCAATAGGTAAGTTTTATTTATTTCTTACAATAAAAAATGTATTACTTGTAGTTTCTTTTAGCCATATTGAATTTGATCTCCGAGGCTCCGACAGCGTGAAAACAGAAATATTATCGGACGCCATAATATTACAATGGTATTTATAATAGTCGCTTTTAACGTCACCCACCACGGGAGTAAATGTAGTGGTGGTTTGATTAAGGCTGCCGTTCATAGTATGCTCGAATATCCGTAATATATGAATATTTTAATTAAAAACCGCGTATCAAAGTGTTAGCGTACCTGGATACCACACCGTGGATTCGGGATTCAAATCCCAGTCATTTGTACAAAATGGTAATAACTGAAACTTAGTTATATTATCAGTATTATATCCAGTACGGGGATGTTAGCACATATGGGTGCTTTTTTTAAAGAAAGAAGGGGGACAATCGAGCATCCAGTCCACCTGATGGTAAGTCAATGGTCCAAAGACCCCCACATCTATTCTCGATTAACAATCAAAATTTAGATGTATTGTGACCTCTGAGGACTAAGATAGAATGCCATGTTAGCAGTAAAAAGGTTCTTCGATTCTCTATACTCACCATACGAAACACAGCAGCATTGAGCCTCTACTTTGCGCTGGTGTTCTGTGACAGCGCGGTCCTTCCCCAGTCGAGCCGATCTATTCGTGCTGCAACTGTAATATATAACTGCAGTGTGATTCTATCACATTAAAATTAATAACATTGACCTTGCTTGTTACGCCTGCATATTATAGCACGAAGAAACATATTTATGAATATCTTTCTAATGTGTTTTGCAGGTGCCTACTTCAGACCCCATCCGGGCACCAAGAAGCGTCCAATATTCAACTGGCTGCATTGGTTCTTTGGCAACGCTGCGCACATTCTCGGAAGTAAGTACTATCATCAATAATTAGCACCTTAGAATTCCGCTGTCAAGAGCAAAGAACTTAACTTGTAATAATTTCGGTCGGTCCATTTTTTTTATAGGATAAGGGTGACAAACGGGTACATAGTCCACCTGATAGTAAGTGGTTGCTGTGGCCCATAGACATTTACAGATGTAAATGTCTATCCTCGATTACGAATCCAAATGCAGATGCGTTGTCAACCGTGAGGACTAAGATGGAATGCCTCGTTTCCAATAAAATGGTCTTCGGTTCTCTACACTCACCATATGAAACACAGTAGCGTTAAGCTGCTATTTTACGCTGGTATTCTGTGAGAGCGTGGTCCTTGCCCGGTCAAGCCGACCTATTCGTGCTACAGCTATACCAGTAATATAGCTGCAGCATGGCTCTACCACGTAATTTTTTTAATGTACGGGGCTTATACGTGGATTATAACTAATATCGCTGTTGGTCGATATACGACAGAATACAGTCATAAGCACGATTTAAATGCTTACACACTTTATCAAATGCAATACGCACATTTTTATTAGGTACTTATTACCCTGAGATATACCTAATATGGAATAATGACCAGTAAAAAGAATCTTCAGTTCTCGTCAATCTCCATACAAACCACAGCAGTATTGTAATGCTATTTTACACTGATATTCTGTACGGGCGTATTCCGTTCCCAGTCGAGTGGACCAATTGGTTCTGCACAGAGGCGTAGTCTGGACTAATATAGACGTGGGCGAAGTCGCAATAGCGAGGCCACTCTTCTTTCGTTCCCAAGATTTATCCAATAGATCTCCTATATCATTTATATCCAATAGATCCTACCAAACATGCTTTGACACGACATACCGACTCATAGCTATTAATTCCTGACAAGTCTCGTATTCCGTCAATCTAGCGGTCGCGGTCTTTGAAGGTAGTTTTACAATGCCCTCCCAGTCGCACTTAAGGCTTCTTGCGAGGCCCCAAACAAATACGCTTTTAAATTGGTAAGTAAAAAGCGTAAAAGTGATCAAATGAATTAGTCATCTGTGGTGAAGTCTGGAGGCATTGCCCACTTCGCCCTAGCTACGCCACTGGTTCTAAACCCATAATACGTTGCAGCCAGGATCCACCAACTACTAAGCAATAACGTTTCTATATATTTTTGTATTAACATGCGGTCAACTTCAAACAAATACGGTTACAGAAGCGTTGTCTCCTCTGAGGATTAAGATGGAATGCCTCATTACCTGAACCTGTAATTATACTGGCTCTGTATCCCCTTTATATCGAAACAGCCGGCAGAAATACGAGTAGATTGATACCTACCGATACCGACAGATGTTCTGACAATTCCAGCCTCTCAATTTCACCGTCGCACATTGCGACAAAACTCGCGATACCATCCATACCATCTGGATGATTGGCGATCCACCACTGTGCGATTTAGAAGAAGTTTTCTTCCTCGCACAACTTCCTTGTGGAATCGATTGCCACCAGTGATTTTACCTGACCGATACAACTTAGGGACCTTCAGGAAAAGCGCTTACTCCTTTGTAAAAGGCCGGCAACGCATCTGCAATGCCCTTGGTGTTGCAGTTGTTCATGGGCGGCAGTAGTCACTTACCATCAGTTTGCCGCTCTCCTATAAAAAATAAATAAAAAAAAAGATCGACTTCTGGGCAGAGAAGGAGTCTTACCACCTGGTAAAGTTTCGTTGTATTGTATAAATGTGTCAATATCGTATACATAAGCTTTTAAAATAGTATATCATATATACGCTTTTAAAAACTTATGTATGATATATGTACCTATGTATGAATGTATGTGTCAGAAAAATTATAATGGTATTAAAATTAGAATGTAAATTTAACTATAACTAATGTATTTTTTTTTCTTTTCAGTTGTCACCATATTCCTTGCGATATACCTACAGAAAGCAGAATTACCTATATGGAGTGTGTACGTCATGGCGGCGTTTGTCGCATTTCACGTTATAGTTCATATTATACTGTCGGTGAGTCCCTACTCCCTTATAATATTTTTTTTTTAGTAAAGCCGTGTTGCCGCTACGTTATGGTTGTAGCACGAAAGAGTTTGCTCGACTGGAGAAAGACCACGCTCACACAGAATACCAGCGTAAAATAGCAACTTAACGCTGCCGTTTTACGTATGATGAGTGTAGAGAATCTGACACAATTTTTATTGGAAACGGGGCATTCCATCTTAGTACACAGGGTGACAACGCATCTGTATTTTGATTCTTAATCGAAAATAGATGTAGGCGGCTATGGGTCACAACATCACCTTACCATCCAGTGGGCTATATGCTGGTTAGTTACCCTTGGGTCACAACATCACCTTACCATCCGGTGGGCTATATGCTAGTTAGTTACCCTTAATCCATAAAAAAAACACAAATCCTGTGTTCAATTCCCAGCTGAATTCACATTTAAATAAAAACAAAAACGGTTGTTTTTCATTTTTGGATGTGGTGTGATTATGCTAGTCAAAGTAATCACCCATGCAATCGATGCATCTTTGTCAACGCAGTTTCAGTTTATTGATGCCCTTCTTGAATAAATCAGCTGGACGGGAGACTACAACTTCTTCAAAGGCATTTTGTACTGCCTCTCGGGGATTGAGTTTTTTTCCCGCCAAAAAGTTATCCAAATTCTGTAAAAAGTAGAAGTCTGTAGGCGCAAGGTCAGGTGAGTACGGTGAATGACGGAGAGCTTCCAACTCCAGCTCTTGTAGCTTAGAAACCGTCTGTTGTGTAGTATAAGGTCGCACGTTGTCGTACAGGAGCAGCGGATACGAGCGAATGATCAAAGCTGGTTGAAGACGTGCGAGCTTCTCCATCATTGTGTTCAGTTATTCACAGTACACATCTGCAGTCATGCTAGACCACCAAACAGTGACCATCACTTTCCTAGGGGTAAATTTTCGTATAGGGCATTGTTTAGGTGCTGCACCAGGATCCAGCTAACTTTCTGAGCGCTTGCCAATGTATAAATCCATTTTTCGTCGCAGGTAACAATGCGGTTCAAAATTCCTTCGTTTGTATGCCTGTTGAGCAGTGCAAAGCACGTCTCGACACGTACTTCCCGCTGGCGATCATTTAGTTCGTGGAGCATCCATTTGTCAAGCATTTTTAACTTGCCAATTTGACGTCAATGGACCATTATTGTTTTGATTCTAACGTTGAAATCTGCTGCTAATTCAGCCGTAGATTGAGTATCATCAGCGTCCACAATCGCCTTTAATTCGTTTTTGTCGACCAAAGTTTTCGGACGACTACGGTGTTCATTTTTCAGGTCGAAATTTCCAGAACGGAAGCAGGCTACCCAACAACAGGTGGTGCGTTCATTTGTAGTATTCGCTCCGTAAATGTCATTGATGCTGCGTGCCGTTTGGGCCGCAATGCTGCCACGACGGTACTCATATTCCATAATTACTCGAATTTTTAACGTATCCATGATGACGAAACGATTCAAATGCGAAGAAAACATAACGCTAATTACTAAACAAATCACTAATTTTGAAAAATAATTCTATGTTTTTAAAATAAAATTAATTTGAAATTAGAATTCATAGCCAAACAAAAATTTATAAACCTATTTTAAATGCGCCAGTTGGAATGCGTTATTTAAAAACGCACGAAGAATTGCCTGATCTAGATATTATCTTTCACGATTCTTTTCATACTTTTACGAGCGAAATTGTTAAAGTTTCTTTAGTGTCTTCGTGCTATTACTGTCCTAAAGTTGACTGGATAAAAATACTTTTAGCATTCAGTCCACCTTTTAATCCTGTACAGTATATTATGTAAGGTTCTGTTAGCGTTATAGCCTATTAAAGTCTACTGCTGAACATAGGCCTCCCCCATAGATTGCCTCATAGGGGGGATATTTGATATAGTTGCCACGCTAGGCAAGCGGGTTGGCAACAGCAGTTGAATCCGTAAAATTTGTTTAATTTATTTCGCGTAAATATAAGAATTCATTAACCGCGGTGCTTTTATTTTAAGTCGTTATTAGGAAGACGAAGAAATTTGGATTCAGTGGATAGGTTAGAATTGGTTTTCCATCAACAGACAATCTCTAGAGTACGTAAGAAATTTGTAAGAAAAATAAATATATATTTTTATTTGTTAGTTGACGTTGTGCGTGTCTGAAGGCCGAATAAGCAATGGTCGAGTCAACTCATTCCCCATGAAGGATATGATGGGGCAACCGAGGCAGATGTCTCATGTCGATCGCAGCACTGACGCTCCTGTAAGTATTTTTAATGATTTGTTTATCTTTTGTTTTTTAGCATCCATAAAAGACAAAACTTTTTAATTATTAATATCGTATTCTATGTTCTATATCCTCATGAAATTTATGCACTATAATTAATTTGAGATCCATGTTATGTTGCTAATCAACTAAAAATTTTAATTCCTGTTGGTACAGCAATAATTATAGTTGCAGAAGTAAAATAAGCTCGAGTATCAATATCTATTCCTACTGTAAATATATGATGATCACAAACAATAAATCCAAATTAACCAATTGCTATTATAGCATAATTTGTTTCTAAACATCCAAAAGTTTCTTTTTTACACTTTCTTGTGAAATAATATGAGAGATTCCAAAACCAGGTAAAATTAAAATATAAACATCTGGGTGAACAAAAAATCAAAATAAATGTTGATATAACATAGGATCTCCTCCTCCTGCTGTGTCTTACGGATCATCATATTCCTGCTGGGATCAAGAAAAAGAATATTAATGTTACATTACATTGATATTAGATACATCTGATTTTGGAATATATAATACTGTAATATTTCACCCACACACTCACTACAGCCCATGTCATATTTATTTTTTTATTTAATAGATTATACCTCAGAGGTAGTCCTACATAAGCTGAAAGACGGCATATGACAACGTTCTATTTGCTACCTTGAGCTTGTGATAATCATTAGTCTACTCAAACGCGTAAAAAAACCTTATGAAAGAATAATATACTCGTATTTTCCACATAACTTACAAAAGGAATAATATATTTTCCACATAACTTACAAAAAGAATAATATATTTTCTACGTAATTTATGAAAAGAATACTTTCCACATAACTGGACTGGGGCTTTATTTTTTATATAACCTATTTCTTAGCGACTGCAGAAGCTATTATATCTGTTCATACGCTTTTTCTGTTTCATACGAGTTTAATTTTTTTTTTAGACCGCAATCGTAACATCTGTTAACGACTTGGTTGTAATACAGCCAGTATCATTATAATCGTTATAATAATATTTGTTTTATTTTTCAGTTCTCCACTTTCAGAAGACACATGCTGAGTATCTACGTGCCGATTATATTGATATTCGTTATTGCAATGATTTGCCTTGTCGCGTTAGCTCCTATAGCAGAAACTTACAACAGTATTGCAGGTGTTTGAATTAAAGATGAAGGTGTGAGGTTAATATCCCCAAAAACTGGAGGAAGTCCCCCATTTCATTTTAAGTTACGCAAAATAAAAAATAATTTTCAGTCATAGACTATACACCTAGAGTGATTGCATAGATAGCAAAGTGTAAACATTTGAATGTTAACAAGAATTGAAATTGCCTAACATATCATTCGCGTTCGGAGAAGCGTTTCGGAGATTCGTCAATGTATGTGACATTGACGAAGCTCCGAAACGCTTCTCCTGAAACATTTTACTTATGATAATTTAAATACGTATTTAAGACCTTTAGATATGTTACTCGTGTCCCGAAATTGAGAACCAAAGACGTACTAATCTAATTTAGTACGTTTTTAACCGACTGCAAAAAGGAGGAGGTTCTCAATTTGAGTGTATGCTTTTTTTTGTATGTATGTTACGCGATATCTTCACAGATTGTGAATTAATTTTGATAATTCTTTTTTTTAAATATGTTATAGTTCAAGGATGGTCCCATATAAATTTGGAGAAAAATTCCGCCCCTAAATTTAGTAAAGAAATAACTTCTTTTTTAGCAATTTAACGTCGGTTTTTACTTTTTGCTAAAAGTTATAATTATTCACGTTTAATAGCACTAAATTGCAATAATGATTTAAGTAAATATTAACAAAGCGCAATCTGAGCGTTTTATATAGATCGTAGATGTATTAAATTTTAGCATTAAGAGGATTTCCGAGCTGAAATAAGTTTAACCAGCTATTGGTGTCGCGATATGTATGTAGCGCTAAATACAGCTCAGGCTGATTATTCCTATAAAAATTTATGAAATCATCACCCGTATCATATATACTTGATCTAGATTTGGAGGAGAAAACAGGTGAACTGTTGCAATGGTAGATATAAACTGTACGCAAAAAAAAATATTTGCTCTGATGTAATATCTAGACAGAAAACAGAGGAAAACGTTTGTATGGACCGGATATCCTCACAAAAGATAATTTAAAATAGTTTGTATGTACTCTAGTCCATAAAAATGTTGTGTCCGGGTGAAATCTTATTTATACTAGTTCGTTGTTCAAATAAAGCTTTATACATACCTCACATAAACATTACATATTGACATAATCTGTTATTAAATTTGGTGCAAAATGGATATGGATATAATAACTGTATAACACAAGTTGTAAACATAATTTGTACCTAATATATTATGTAAGGAATTAGTGTAGAATTATATTTTTTTATTATTTATTTTGTGAAACACTTAATTAAAATAAGGAATATTATACGTAAATAACTAATTCACGGTACTCTCTTTTTAATGACAAGTTTAGGTACTAATTTAACTTCTGAATCTTAACAAGACAATGTAAATATAGAAAGTAATAAATCTCGATTTAATAAAATGCCTTTTATTTATATCTCTAGTGTTAAAGTGTGGGAGACAAAAGTAGGCAATTTCTGTAAATTTTATCCCATTTTACAAGCTTTTATCTGTGTTAGTCTTTGTGACCTCATTATTATATATATACGGAATACAGAATAGTTCACGCGGCGGACTAAAATCCGATGGCACGCAAGGATAGCACTTCATAGGCGCCCCTCTAGCGGTTATCTGCCGACTTCCAAAAAGGAGACGGTACTCAATTCGACTGTATGTTTTTTTTATGTGTGTTACCTCATAACTTTTTACTGGTTGAACCGATTTCGATGATTCTTTTTTTATTTGAAAGCTGGTACTTCTCGTGTGGTCCCATGTCAATTCGATCAAGGTCAGACCAATAGTTTTTGAGTTATTCATAATAACTTATATTGAAGTCGGCTGTACAAAATTTTTAATTTTAAATTATTTAACTAGCAATGTAACTATTATATGTTTGTTCGGGTGGAATATTGCAACTCAATTTTGAAGCAGATATCTTCAATCATTTGAGGTGAAATTTTGTATACACGTTAAGTTTGGATGGCAATGCATGGTTAACTGTGTGACGTCATTCTAAATCCAACATGGCGGAACACCCAAGATGGCGGACTAGTTATTTTTAATGCACTCCTACAATATGGGTATCAAATGAAAGGGCTTGCTTAGTGTAACTCGAAAAATAAAATCATGTCACTCTTAATCCAATATGGCGAACTTCTAAAGATGGCGGACTAAGTTTTTTATACTTTCCTACAATATGGGTATCAAATGAAAGGGCTTGCTGAGAATACGAATGCGAGTTAACTAAAAATAAGATGGTGATCATAAACTCGGTTGCTCCAATCCGTTCGAAACTTTGGTGTACTGGGGTTTTTGCAAAGCTCGATAATGATATTGAGGTCGAATTATTCGAGTCTGTAGCATCGGTTGGTTAATTTTGACTTGTGTAATTTTGCGAGATAGACGTCAACAGCATTGGTTTGCAACCTGTCTAGGAGAAGGGTAACTCCTAAATCAAACCTGGAACTGTGTTTCGTAAGGCACAAGTAAGCTTCAAGCTGAAAAAAGTAGTATTCCTCCAAATACTCGAGTCAAGGTGAGGCCGTGCCGAGGACTGAGTGGCATCAGGGTGTAGCATGATGTCAATCCGTCTAAAATGTTGGTGTACTGTGGTTTTGGCACACTGAACCTAAACGTTAAGTTTGAGAGGTCACGTATAATGAAGTCAACGCTCCGTCCCCCTCGCTCTAATCCAAAGTCCAAACCTTTCAGCTCGAGTTACAAAACCGTTTTCAGTGCCTAGAAGATTGCAATGCAGTGGAAGATATGACTATACTACTAATATAGCTGCAGCATGCAGCATCTACCACGTAAAAACGATGTTTTGATTCACCGTTGAACACGTGGTAAATATACACCAAAAATTACAATAATTAATATTTTCATTGTAACTGGCGGGGATCGGGCTAAAGGTTAGCAAGCGCTTAAATTCACGTAAAACACGTTACTAGTAGGGGAGCCCCATTTATTTTTTAATTTATTTTTATTATTAGTTGTTAAAGCGGCAACAGAAATACACATTCTGTGAAAATTTCAACTGTCTACCTACTACGGATCATGTGATACAGCCCGCTGACAGACGGACTACCGCTGAGAGAGGGTTCCGTTGGTTACCCTTCGGGTACGGAACCCTAAAAAGAACTCTCCAGAGCAAAAGTGCCTACCAAACATTTTAATTTCTGATAGTTTTTAAGCGCAGAATACGAATATTTACTTTCCCAATATATCTTTGTAGGTAGCATTTGAGAAAACACACTTTCATGGAGCACACACAGATGAATTAAGTTGGCTTCGCAGTGTACAGCTCCATGGAACAAATAACAAAACAGGTATTTTTGCCTTCTCAACCAAGTCATATTATCGAAAGATCAACCTAAACAACCTCATCTTTATTAATATATTAATATAATTATTCTGTCTATGTGTATGTGACTAAACTCGTCCTAAATGGCTGAACCGGTTTTGATGAAATTTTGCGTGTAATTAAGTTGATTAGAGAATGGTTTAGATTCACAATTGGACTCGTGGTTATAGTTATCGAGGTCCAGAAATCACCCGTGGGAAGTCGGGGCGGATCGCTAGTGACCTTATAAAATAAAGTAAGAGTTATACCACGATTAACGACCAAGTTGATCTGCTGATAACAGTCAGATTCGTAGTCAGAAACCAGAAAGGACGCCAGGGACTATACAGTGTATTATTTAATCGGTAAGATAAAATCTATAACAATCGACACGAAAGGAACACAAGAATAGAAGCCCAATGACGACAATCTACGACTCGTTTATGCCATTGAATTTTTGATGTCTGAAACGTTTGAACATAATTTTAGTAGTTTTTGTCTGTGACAAACACTCGATGGAAGCACCAACATTGTCTTTATAGCCATAGATCTGCAATTTTGGGTCGAATGGGTTGCCTCGGCCGGGGAAGGACCACGCTCTCACAGAATACCACCGTAAAATAGCAGCTTAACAGTGCTGTGTTCCGTATGGTGAGGAGTGTATAGAACCGGAGACCCTTTTTACTGTAAAAGTGGCATTCTATCTTAGTCCTTAGTAGAGGACTAAGATGGAATGCCACTTTTCTACAGTTTGATTCTTTATTGAGGATAGATGTAGATGTCTATGGGTCACAGCAACCACTTACCATCAGGTGGGCTGTGTGCTCGTTTGTCACCCTATTCAATAAAAAAATTGGCTAGGATGGTGGCGCCCAATAAGTAAATCGTGTTCGAACAGTTGATTGCTGGAGACAGAGTAGTCGATCACAAAAAATTGTTATAGAATAGCTATGGTATATGGTATCCGGGACGTTGCTGCCGCAAAAGAAATAATTGTGAAAGTATTGTTTTAAATTTGGAAGAGCTATATTGTTTAATTGGGAATGATAATATATTCATTGAAATGAAATGAAATATATTGTCCGTATCATAGGCGCGCCACCTACTGTAGGTTAATTGTACTACGCCTATAACCAAGTGCAAACAACAATTTGACAAAGTTTTACCGCAATCTGATAACTGGTATGGCAGCGCATAATATACAAAGAAACAAACATAAACTATATATATAGATCATACCACGACTCAGATCCGATCAGACTATCTGAGAGTCAAAAGATAAAGATAAAGATAAAGATACATTTATTGCATAACTGTGTACAATATGATCTTAATAGAAAAACATATAGTTTTAGTCTCAACAGTCTACCCATGTCGGATATGCAACAATGAAAAATAAATTTAAAATTAACTACTTACTACATTACTTTTACTAAAATACTCATTGAGATTGTAAAAAACATTTTCAATTAACAATTTCCTTAATTTTGTTTTGAACATATTTCCATTTAATTGCTTAATAGCTAGTGGTAACTGATTGTATACACGGATAGCAGTAATATAGGTACTTTTATAATAGATCATATTTCTAATAATAGGTAAGTTTATATCATATTTATATTTTTCACGATGGTTTTTCTTTAAATCAGATTTCAAATTAAAATATTGCATGTTGTTTTTTACAAATAGGCATAATTCCAGGATAAAGATTCCAGTCAATGTTAGGAAACCCTTCGTTCTGAAAATATCTCTTAACGATTCGGTACTATGCATATTATATATTGTTCTAATACATTTTTTCTGGAGAACGAATGTGGATTGTACATTTGTTGAGTTTCCCCAGTATATGATACCGTAAGTTAGGAGTGGATAAACGCTTCCAAAATAGGCATTTCTAGTGACACTTACATTTGTAGTCTCTGCCAGGATAGACAATGCGTAACATGCACTGGATATCTTTTTATTTATTTTTTCAATATGTGCCTTCCAGTTTAGATGTTGATCTATTTCGATTCCTAGAAAATTTATGCTCTTTACTTCTTCGACGGCTATATCAGTCACGGTTATATTTAGTTTGGCAGGTATACTTTTGTAATTTCTAAATTGTATAAGTTTGGTTTTTGATAGGTTTACTTTCAAGTTTATTGACTGCAACCAATCAGTAACTGTTATCAATGTTTTGTTTATTTCCTTTTCATAATCAATATTATTTGAGTCATCATTAGCAATAAATATAGTTGCATCTTCGACATACATTACGCATAGGTGGGTAATTATGTTTGGGAGCTCGTTAATATATAATAGGAATAAAGGGGGCCCCAATATGCTGCCTTGGGGTACACCCAGTATTACATTTTCAAATTCGGATTTAACTACCTCCACCATTTTTGTAGTTTCATTATATATCTCTATAACTGTTGCTTGCATTCTATTATTTAAATAATTTTCTATTAATTTAAGTGCTAGTCCTCTTATTCCTATGCCTTCTAATTTATTTAACAGAATATCATATTTTACACAGTCAAATGCTTTTGACATATCAATGAAAAGAGCAGCACATTGGTTTTTTTCATTGATTTTATGCCAAATGTTATTAAATAATTTATATATTGCCAGAGATGTAGTTTTATTCTTTTGAAATCCGTATTGGTTTACATTTAAAATATTATTAATTTCCAAAAATTTTGTGATTCTAATATATATTACTTTTTCAAATATTTTCGAAAAACTTGGTAACAGTGCAATTGGTCTATAGTTATTTATGTCGTGCTGCGATCCTTTTTTATATAGTGGTTTTATGAGAGCTTTTTTTAAATTATTAGGAAATTCTCCCGTTTCCAACATTACGTTTATGATATGTACAAGCGGGTCAGCAATAAAAGGTATGCTTTCTTTGATTACTTTAATGGGTATATTATCATATCCGTAGCTGGGTTTTTTTTTAATTTTTTAACTATATTTATTATTTCACATTTATCTACTGGATAAAGGAACATACTTTTCGAGTTAGAACTGTGTTGTGGTTTATAGTTGTTTGATATTAATGTGTTACTGTTTTGGTTAATATAGTAATGGTTGAAAGTACTTGCTAGTTTTACAGGTGACTTTATGACATTTTCGTTTTGCACTATGTAGTCTATTGTAGGTTGAAGGATATTTGTACTTTGGGTTTGTCGTTTAATTAATGCCCATGTGGCTTTAGTTTTGTTTGTACTAGATGAGATAAATTTGGCATTAGAAATTCTTTTAGACTCTTTTATTACTCGCTTTAGGATTTTACAGCAGTGAACGTATTTAATTTTTTGTTCCTGCGAGCCACTGTATTTTTTAGTCGTTTTAGCTCAGATGGTTAGCGCTCGCTGTAAGCTTCACAGTACTCGAGCAACCCGGGTTCGATCCCCGCCGGCACCAATGAAATTGTTAATTGCAATTTTAAGTGCTGATTTACCACGTGCTCTGCGGTGAAAGAAAACATCGTGAGGAAACCTGCATGTCTGGGAAATGAAAAAAAAAATATTTTGAAGCCATGTGAAGTTCGCCAACACGCATTAGGGCAGCGCGGCGGACATTTCCTTGCCCTAAAACCCTCTCAGAAATGAGAGGAGGCCTGTGCCCAGCAGTGGGACGTAAATAGGTTGCAACTTTACTTTACTTTATACCACGACTACAACAAAAAGCAAAACGATGTCACCGTAAGGCAGAGTATATACATCCCTACCTTTACTATATAAGTTAAATCGGTCAGGAAGTACCCCGCATGCATATCTACGTGGACACATATGAAATCAGTCATGCTACAATAGTCCTATCTCATTAGGTATTTCTCCATCCTTAAGATGCGTACGATTTAAAAAAATACCGAAGGTTTGTTTAAAACTTCTCCTTCATCAACCCGCAAAAGTCCACAGCTGGACGTGAGCCTCTACCAGCCAGGAGGAGGGAGCCTCTTGCAGGGAAGAATTAGTCGTCACGCTTTGCAGCCGTAATGATGATCGCAGAAACAGACCTCTCGCACCTTTGACGCTGCTGCCCATCGCTAGCCGCAGAATACCCAGATTCTACGTCTGACGTAAACTAGGTGGTTATACATACCACCATCTATCGGAATCATTGATTTTTTGGCATTTCCCGTTGTCGGCTTTTGCACATTCCTTTATGGCTGATATTGTCCAATGAGTTACACTTCGGATGTTTTTATTAATTTAACCAAAGAGATGAAAGCGCACACTTCCTATTTACTTCTTTTTAACTGAGTTCAAAAAGAAGGAGGAGTTACTCAATTCGACTGGTTTTTTTATATGTGGTTACCTCAGAACTTTTCTCTAGTTGAACCGATTTTGATGATTCTTTTTTTATTTGAAAACTGGTGCTTCCCATGTGGTCCCATATAAATTTGATCAAGATCAAGATTTAATTGACTTCGTCTACATTGATGATGTTCTCATTTTATTTAAATTGTTGTCGATTGTACAACATTTTTAATTTTACCACTTGTGTATAGTAAATTTCAAAATTAAGTTTTAATTAGTGTTTAATTTATCATACCAAAACCATTTAGTCCAGTTGAACTCAACTGGTTGAGAAAATTTTAAGTGGATGTGAACATTAAACAAGTTGAGCACTCCTGGTCTTGAGGAAACATTGGCCCATTTTTCGAAAATGAGAGAGAAGTTGCCATAACAGTGCGAGTTGAAAATTATTGTCGGATGCTTAGGTACTTAGTAGCTCTTCAAGAAATTCATGGTCACAATTCTAGAACCTAGTTTTACAAGGATGGGGCCAACTGCCATACTGCTTTCCATACTCAAATGATATTTTGAAATAGATAATAGTTTAATAGTGTTCATATTTCGATGATATTTTGAAAGAGATGTATGCTGAAAAACTCATCTCACAAAATATTAATTGAGACATTCAGTGGCCCTCTGGAGCCCGGATCTTCTCTGGGCAATTATTTTGTATGAGACTACTTAGAATCGAGAGTTTCTGAAGACAATCCAACAAATGCTTTTTTTTGCTTTTTGTAATTAAAAACGTTACCCCCACACTAGGATTTTCTCCTGAGTCGTGGAGGCAGTTTACAAACATAAATTGCACAAGGACAAACATCCAGACCCGAAACAATTATTTGTTGGCCATACAAATACTTGTTCCGTGCGGGATTCGAACCCGCGGCCACCAGCGCAACAACTGATTGCTAAGCCACTGCGCCACGGAGCCGTCTATAAATGTAGATTAGTTACAAGGTCACTCAATAAATTTTGAGAAGCTCGAAATTTAAAAATAGAACCCCATAAGCCAACTGCTCAATATTAAAAAAAAAACAAAGTAATATTAATTTTCCTGCAACGCTTCCCGCACTTTTCATTCAAAACGATGGATCTTAACCGTGAACATTTGCGCGCTATGATATATTATGATTTTAAATTTGGTTTAACCGAACAATTAAGTTTACAACGGTTACAATCAGCATTAGGGGACTTAGCTCCATCACATGCAACAATTTTTAGGTGGTTTGCTGAATTCAAAAGGGGTAAAATTAATCTTAAAGGTGACCAAAGAACCGGGGCCCCGCAAACAGCAGTAGCGGCTGAAAATGTATGGACTACTGAAATGTTGGTGCGAGAAGACCCACGAATCACATATACGGACATTGAAAAATTTGTAGGCATTAGTTCGGGGAGCATTCATACCATCCTAGCATCCTACATCAACATCTTGGAGTGAGGAAGCTTTGTTGTCGATGGATCTCTCGTTTGCTCTCCGAAAGCGAAAAACAGACTCGTGTGGATTGGTGCCATGAAATGCGTCTACGTTTTGAAAACGGGGCATCTAGGCGTGTTTCAGAAATCGTTACTGGTGACGAGACATGGACCTCGCAACGTCGGCAAAAAATAGTGGCTAGTTTTTTTTCGCGGAGCGGGCATTTGTCGACGTTAATGCTGGAAAATTGTAGGTCAGATAACTCTGAATAGTATACTACATTTGCATTACCCAAAGCTTTTCAAGTGCGGGAGAGAAGACCAAACACCAGGCTTCGGGAAATCATGCTGCATCACGATAACGCCTCTCACATACTCCCTCAGAACAAAAGCATTTATTGAGGAGCCTGATGTTGAAACTCTAAGTCACCCACCCTACAGCCCTGACTTAGCTCCTTGTGATTTCTTTTTGTTCCCAAGAGTCAAAGAAAACATAAAAGGCAAGTTTTTTTCAAGCGCCCAAAATGCCGGGGCTGCCTACAAAGAAGCGATTTTCGACCTGTCAGATCAAGACAGGCAAGTGTTTTCAGAGTTGGTTTAGGCGAATGGAACTTTGTATAGAGCATGACGGAGAATATTTTGAAAAGATGTAAAATAAATATTAATAGTATCTAGAACACTTTTTGTATATCTCAAAACTTATTGAGTGACCTACGTAAGGTTAACAAACAATTACACAGTCCACCTGAAGGTAAATGGGTGCTGTAACCCATAGACATCTATATCCACCCTTGATTAAAAATCAAAATTCATTAAAATGTCCTGAGTAAGTACTTCTGCCAATCATATGTTCTTTGAGTGTAAAAACCCTTCTTTCTATGATATCCTTCCAAATTACGTCCCGCATCCAGTAAATTTCCAAAATTTGCTGTCCCTAGTGTATACTCCCTTTGTAAATATTTTGTGTGATTTTATTCATACTAATAATATTAAACTAGAATTACTAATCAATTTTGGTGATGGTAAAAAATGATGTCTTTTGTTGTAGATTGTGAATTACTCATAAAATTGATAACTCTTAATATAATAATTATTTACTTGTCACTCCCAAGACTAACTTGACACTGGCAGAATTCTATCAAGAGAAGCCATCATTTAAAAGAGATGTAATGCCATTGATTTTTGTTTTAATCTAATATAAATAAATGAATACATCAAACTACACAGTCATAATATTATTATTTATTTATCTAATATGAAACATGAACAAAATTGAAATAATATTTTAAATTGTCTTTATCAAAATTACATATAAATATTTGATTTTAACCACCATTTCAAAAT
Organism: Parnassius mnemosyne; assembly: GCA_963668995.1. Classification (NCBI taxonomy): domain Eukaryota; kingdom Metazoa; phylum Arthropoda; class Insecta; order Lepidoptera; family Papilionidae; genus Parnassius; species Parnassius mnemosyne. The sequence continues at coordinate 32,416,434 of CAVLGL010000084.1, forward strand.
GTTGATTTCTAAAGTTGCTCATAATTAGAAGAGGATAGGAATTTTCTTTAGTTTATCTTCTTTTTTTTAACTACCCTCATTCTTTAAACCTGTTATAATGACATAATTTTTTATATATCCTCTTTTGGTATTTGAGAATCCTCAACAGTTTTAGATGAAGGTATGTACACTTTGAATGAATATTCAGTCCGAGGGAATGATCCAGGATTAATCACTTGGCAATTCTGATAGGCCCTTGTATATGGTTGAAAATGGTCTGCAACAACAACTAAATCAGGCATAGGATATAAACTTAATGCATCAGCGTGTTTCCAATAAACAGGTTGGATTGCTAATGATAACGGTGATAATGTACATTGACTTAAAAGCGTCTTCGTTAAGTGATCGGGAATATCACCCGTATCTGGAAAATGGATAGAATTCCTACACATTTTTGTTACCAAGTCCTGTCTGAGTACAATAATTTCCTGTGTACAATATTGAATCCTGCATGGATTGGTTGTAAAGACCACAGAATCACCCAATTTTTCTCTAATGTCCTTGGTAACAGAGTTCGGAATTGCTGGTCTTGGTAATATATTTGCCGCAGCTGGATCACCACGGCCTGGTATGAAAATAAATTTACAAGTTTCTCGGAGTTTTGTAAATTGAAAAATAATGTCGCCTAAATGTGTCAAGGCAGCTTTTAGCTGTGTGCTATGTTCATAACCATAAGGACATGATAGAAATTCACCCATGAACACTATTGCAATTGGTGGAAATTCATTATATCCATTAAAAAGAGCTTTTAACTTTGTTATAACTTTCAAGTTGTCAAACCAAACATCTGAGAGAAACACGATCATGCCATCCTCATTTTCCTGCTCAATCTTTAGAAGATTTTGAGAGTTTTTCAGTAAAGTTTTAGATTTACCACCAAATGTGTTTAAGCTGCCAAAGTATGGTAGTGAAGTTGCCCTACTCTCAGATGGTGGCAGAACAAGACCCATAACATATAGAACCTTGTCATCATAATAACCTTCAGCGAGTACAAAACTGTTTTCAGTGAACAATCCTGAATGATATCTTGTTTGACTCATATCTAATAGTACACTTCCAGTTGGATCTTCCAAGTAAAATTTACCTTCAGTGAGTTGTGTGAGAAGGCCCAGCACAATAACCTCATTTATTCTACTTGATGAACTGAGCAGAACCTCTATTGTACGTAACTGAAACCGATTTTCACTTTCCATTGAAGGTAATGTTTCCTTTGCAAACAACTTATTCCGAGCAGTCCTCTGCCAGATCACTGTATATCTGTCAACTAACATCTGTGCTCTCCATTTCGGTTCAGGATATAAATTGTTTCTTGCAGTCACATCTTTCACAAATTTCTTTCTTTCATTATCATAACACACCTTTGGTATATTAAATGCATCAATAACATTTAGTATTGATTCAGTTTCTTCTAATCCCAACGATGAACACTCTCTAAAAGCAACTTCCAAGTGTTGTTTTTCTAATACAGGCTCTGAAAGGCATTGATGGAGAAGATGAGCTGTAAGTTTGTCGATCATTTTCTGTCGCTCCTGGTGTGATAGAGCAGCAAGCTGTTCGGCAACAAAAGTACATGCTTCTCGACGAATTGTGAAACCACTAAGTTTAAATGCATTGTTAACCTCAACACGTATTTGCTGTAAATCACCCATGGCTTTTATTGAAAACTGAAAGACTATAACATTTAAAGACGATTTCCACTGCAATACATTGAATAAATACAATGTTAAAACTAGTACTTAAGTATAGTATATAATTTTAAAGTGTAGTCAATTAAAACCAACACTTGAATTGTACAAGCCAAAGAAAAGAGTATTTAAATATAATAAGAAAAGAGTATTTAAATTTTAGTATATTAAGAGTATTTAAATCACTAAGTTTGTTAGATAGTAATTAGAACGAACTTGAAACTTTTTATATCGTGTTATTATTATTTATTTTTCATTTGGATTTATTTGGACCGCCAATTCCCTGCTTGACATTGACATGTTGACCATAGAGATTAAATATTTTTTGTAACTTGTTTTAAGTCTCTGGGTAGCTCTAGCCTTTTTGGGAATAAATAAATAAAATAGTAAATAACATAGATAAATTTTCAAGTAACGATATACAATTTGCCACAGGCTATAAAGAGGAAGAGGATACAATAAAGGCAGGCAAAGACCATACAGCTTAATCTTTTTCAATTCACAATATACTGATGTGACATCAAACTGCGAAGTTCCTATGAGATTTTGATGACACACTACTCCAGCGGTTAGTTGATGACGGTGTAATCTCTAAAACAAATGTAGTCTAATTCTCTTCTAATTAATGAAATATAAAGACCCCGTGAAGTGGCGGAAAAGAATACTCACTACCCCATATACATACATACTCCCGTGGGTGTCGTAAAAGGCGACAGAGGGAAACTGAGGCAGAAGATGGGCCAGCAGCATCTTTCTAATAACAGCAAAAAGCAAAAAAAAAACTGCGGTTGCTAACCCGGTCGCCAAGCATGGCAACTATGGCAATAAACCCCCCATGAGCAATGTCATTGATAAACGGCACCAGTCCCCGGCGGCCCCGCTATTCCTGGCTACGGTGGCGATTATGGTAACGGTGGGGCAGGGGGTGCTAAGAATCTCCGGTGGAGGTGTGGTTGCCCCCTACGACGACTCGACCTTGCAACTTATAACGCACGCACCCTGAGGACTGACGAGAAGATCCTGGAGCTGGAATATTATTGGCTTATCCGAAGTCCGAAGAGAGGGGGAGGACATGGTAATCCTCGAATCCCATGGAGGTATCGGATTTATCGTCCGCCACCAGCACCATCCATAATACAAATAAAGCGTCCATCAGCATAAATACATAAACGCTGAATATGTAGTAATTTAAGTAGACTGTAAGCATAGGATTAAGGATTGTAAAAGACAATGGACAGAATAAATTCACATCTCTCTCTGTGAACACATAGTTTGTATTTAGTTTTAAGTCGTAGTTTGTATTTAGTTTCAAAGCTCTCGGCAGCTCCCGCAACTTGACTGGCGCACCCGATAGGATCACCGGAAAAGCTGTACCACCGTTCGTGAATATCGCGTATACAATTTTGCTCATTTTCACGCATCGCGGACGATCCATATAGCGTGGTGATCCAGCGAACCAAAACAAATTCGTCGAGAATAAGGAGCCGTGAAGCTGATGATGGGCACTGCAGGCTAGCGAGTACGACTCTTTACCTCCTTCATATCCCTTAGTAAACTTGGAATTACGAGTAGACATTGTCCATTTTGATTGTTATTTGGGTTTCAAATAGGTACTAATCTTGCGTAAATTTTATAAAGTATTAAGTGCAATAAATAACTATTACTTAAATAAAAATTAAAATAATATTAATTTAATTGTAAGACGTACATAATATTAAGTCCCATATTACTCAATAAAGTTATAGAGTATATTATATTAAGTATTATACATTATATTAAGTTCTTATTGTATCTACATGTGGTTGTTAATTTAAAGATTCCACGACACGTTAATACATAATAGATTACTACTTATACTCGAATTTTCTTTACCATATTTGTGAAACTGGTAGAGTTATAATAAATATTTTATTTTATTTTTTTATTTTGTGTAGAACCAGTGAATAAATTGTTAAAAATGTCGGAAATGAAACTTATCCCTCACGAATTAACTAAAATAATACCAACATTTAGCGGCGATAAACGCCAGTTAAATTTATTTTTGCGTAAATGTGAATATATAATAAGTAAGTTTAAATCATCCGATGTGCAAAATGAATATATAATGCAAATCATTAGTAGTCGTCTTACGGACGAGGCTGCGTCGCTTATCAGGGAAGATATAGAGACGTGGACCGAAATCAAGATATTGTTTTAACTCACTTCGGCGACCCACGTAGCGAGGAATGTTTAGCCATTGAATTAGAAACTTTAAAGAAACACCAAAATAAAAATTATACAGATTTTTGTGGTCGTATACAATCCGTTAAATCAGTGCTATTATCGAAGGTTAATCAAATTGGTGATAAAAACTTAAAAATACGTAAAACTATTATTTATAATAACACCGCTCTGCAGGTTTTCTTATAAGTATAATTTATCCGAAAATATGGTGCTCATTGTTAGGTTGAAAACACCCACTACACTAGAAGAAGCACTAAGTATAGTTCTAGAAGAAGTAAACTTCTATGACCAATATCAGATGCGTAGTAAAATGTTACAGTCTAGCCATACGTCTAAGCCACAGTCTAGTAGTACACGAGTGCAACAACCATCGTTTAAGATCGCAATGCCAATACAGCCTACAGGTTTTAGACCAACGTTAGTACAAAACCAACCCCCTAGGAAGAATTTTGGAACACCATCTCAATTTAAGTTTGGCATTCCCAATAGTAGACAAATGAGGATCCCGTTACCACAAAATAAGCCTCAACAGCAAATGAGTTTCCCTAAGCAATATCACCCACCTCAGTTTGGATACCGACCTAACTTTGGATACCGACCAAACTTTGGATTTAGACCACCAGGCTATAGCCCCATGCAATCCATGTTACCACAACAGTTTGGTAATTCTCAGCGTTTTAATTATCCTAATAATAATAATGTGCATAATAAGCCGGTCTCTAATGATACGGATGTTTATATGAGAACTGCCCCTCCAAAGCCTTTTCAACCAGGTTTCGGCCTAAAGGAATTAGAAATTTGTCCATCATACTATCCCTACGAATTTCCTCAAAATTACATGTATAAGGAAACATACGACAATTATTATGAAGATGAATCCATACAAGAAAATTCTATAATAGATACCGACGAAAACAATGACTCAGAGGATAATAAGATGTCTACACAGACAGAAAATTTTCAAGTAAGGACCTCCGAAAACCACCTGAAATAATAGAATTGAATTGCGACATAAATCTAAAACTACCATACATATATATACCGGAAACAGATGCTAATTTTATGATAGACACAGGAAGCACCCGTTCTTTTATAAGCCCCGATAAAACACATCAATACTACCGTAATTATATAACAAATGAACCCTTTAAAGTTGTAAGCACTCATGCATCTAGCAAACACAATCAGGTAATTAAAATTCCACTATTTTCTATATTTCAAAGTAATGACGAACATAAATATTATCTCTATAATGTCGATTCACGTTATGATGGGTTAATTGGGAATGATTTATTAAAGCAGTTGGAAGCTGTAATAGATTTATAGAAACAAGTACTTACCATAAATTCTTCTAGAATACCTATAATACACAATAGCTTAGAATATGCTGTAATACTTCCACCTTGTTCTGAAGTTAGAGCAAAATTAACTGCTAACATGTTTTATGGCGAAGGAATATTAAATTATACCCGATTCTGTGATGGAGTGCGCATGCCTTCTGCATTGGTAAAATGTGAGAATGGCTATGCCACTACAATTATACAATATACGTAAATGAATTCCAAAATATGAACACACGAGTAAATTATTCAAGTAACTTAGCTGTAGAAAAGTTTAAACAACTCATACCTTCGATACGTTTCAAGCGCGGTCTTATTAATCCATTAGGTTCTGTTATCAAAGGGCTTACAGGAAACTTAGACCATAATGATGCAGTACAATACGACAATCTCGTAACACAATTAAAGGCCCAGCAAACGCACACTAATAATAAAATAACAGTAATCTCGGAGATGCTTGACTCTCTTATAAATAGTACTGGATCTCTACAGGAAAATACGAAAATTGTAAATGAACGAATGAAACGTATAGAAAGAATTGTAAAATATATAATTACTAAAGACGATAACAGCATATACTCCACATATGTTTTAAGTATGTTTAACATGTTTGTCAATAATTTTAGAACTATTGTGCCGGACGGGCGTAACTCTCCGGAGTAAATGTTGTCGAAGATACTCCGCGAGCCGCTCACGTCCTACACCTATAGGTTCCGGTGGATACTTTCACTACCGCCTTTGTGTATGCTGTTGGAGAACTGTGGACTGAGGTTCAGAATTAAAAATGCACGATTTATAAATTAAATAGCAAGGGAGTGGCCAGCGGTTCGACTGATTAATTAGTTGCAAAATATTATAACTTATTTATTTATTTAACACTGTTTTTCAACTATGGTTGTTCACTATATATTTCAAAACACAGATTTAATTAAACACACAGTAATGTTAAAATTTCTATTGGTTTTTTAAAATTTCTATTCGTATTTTCAAAATATCTGTTGGTAATATCAAATTTCTATTGGCAGTAACAAGTTTCTATTGGTATTTTCTACTATTTCTATTGGTAATTTTGAATATCTATTGGAAGTAACAAATTTCTATTGGTAGTATCAAAAATTTCTATTGGTAGCAGCTGGTTTTCTAACACTACTGACTAGCAGCTATTAATCAACTAAAATTAGTTGAATTTAACACTTTTGTAACTGCGAATATCAGTTACCACTTTTTCCGTCTAGCTAACACTTTTCACTATATGTAACTGCGAATATCAGTTACCACTTTATTCGGCTAGCTAACACTTTTTCACTATATGTAACTGCGAATATCAGTTACCACTCTTTTCAGCTAGCTAACACTATTTTACTATATGCAACTGAGAATTTTCAGTTGCCACTTTTTCCGACTATGTGTAACTGCGATTTTTCAGTTACGATCTTTTTCGGCTAGCTAAACTTTTTCTATTTCACTTTAACTTTTCACTGTGTTCTGCTACTAGTCACTTCAGCTACTACCGGATACTACTGCTTGTTACTGGTAGTTCTTCCTACTACAATGTTACTGTGATTTGCCCCCATAAGGTAGACTTCGGCTATACTCTATAGAGAGCCGCTTGCCAATTTCCGGTTTTGCCTTTTTATTATCAAACATTTTCATTACGTAATTTGCACAAATCGCAATTTTTCTATATAATGCTAATTTTTACATTAACACGCTATACACTATAAAATAGGCATTTTGGTCCTTTATCATTATGTGATAAGGGTTACTTGATATATTTACATTCAAAAAAGTTATTAATCAAAATGTACCAAATTTACATAACAAAAGTGCACATTAAATCTTTAATTTTACTATATTTCTCAAATGCGTTTATTTACATAAATTATCTATTTACTTATTTCAATCTATATACCATATGCTAACTAAATATCGTATTTACAATTCTTTCAGAACATAAAAATATTCTCATTATTTTCATATAAACTATTGCGCAGTTAATTAACTTCTAGAAAGTTCCACGATATGCTGCGCTGTGATTGGTCGAAATTTTATTTAATGTTTAAAGTCGTTTATATCAACTTGTTATTAAAACGATACTTTATACAAATATATTACGAGTTGTAAACATACTGTAAAACTATATTAACACACAATTTACTCGATTTTGTCGCTAATTTCACTTTTTAAAACAATTTAATATTCTTTAATCACTTTTTGCTTAAAGTCTTTAAACCGTCGCGAACATCTCTCCCGCCGTGCAGCGTCGCGAAGATCTCATCGTAGTGGCGCTGCATCCATTTCGGTGAGCGACGTTGCTTCTACTTCGGCAGCGGCACGAGCTTCTTGGTTGGCCTTTTGATTAGGCCGTTCGCGGTTCGTACCTCCACAGTGCGGATCTGTCCGTCCGCACCGGGGAAACAGCTTCCACCCTGGAGATGGGGCCTCGTCCACGGGCCTCCCGCCGGTTTTGAAGTTCCGGTCTATGTGATTCTGTAATGGTGAGGCATTTTTCCTCACCGGTGGGTTCGGATAACGTGGGTCTTTCGGTTGGCCATGCTGACGGTTCTTTGTACAGAAATGATGGGCCGCAGTACCACTCATGATTTGAGTCGAAGTTCGGTGGTACGTCCCTCGTGGCGGTGTCAGCTATGTTTAGTTTAGTAGGTACCCAGCGCCAGTCATCTACTTTACAATTGTCCTCGATTGCTGCTATTCGGTGCGCAACAAAAGGTTTATAAGTTCTGGACCCCTTTTGTATCCATGTGAGGACAGTCTTGCTGTCAGTCCAATAAGTGACAGCTTCGGGCTTTACGCGATGCTCCTGTATGACGGCAGCAGCTACGCGACTTCCCATCACGGCGGCTTGTAACTCAAGGCGAGGTATGGATGTTACTTTGAGTGGGGCTACCTTCGCCTTGGCCATGACGAGGCTTACATGTACCTTCCCATCAGGTGTCATTGCCCTCCAGTAGACTGCCGTTGCGTAGGCGCTTTCACTGGCATCGGTAAACACGTGGATTTGTAGTGAACATGCGTCACTGAATCCTGGGTAGCATCTTGGGATGCTCACCAATTTAAGACGTTCCAGGTGTTGGATCCACGCGGACCACTGTTCAGTTAGGTCTTCGTCCAACTCCTGGTCCCAGTCTGTTCCTCGTCTTCATGCTTCCTGCAGTATTTGCTTTGCTCGAATTGTAACTGGGGAGGCGAGGCCGAGCGGGTCATACAGCGACATCACTATTTTCAGTGCTTCCCTCTTGGTTGGTTTTTTATGGAGCACATCGATCGGAAGTCGAGCGAGCTTTAGATTGAAGCTCAGCTGATCGGTACTCGGTTTCCAGATTAGTCCGAGTATTTTTTCTTCGTTTTCCTTGTTGCTCAGGTCAACTGACTCAGTGGCCTCGCGGTCAGGTTCCAATTCTTTCACAATTTCGGGCGCGTTGGAAACCCATTTTCTTAAGGTGAAGTGCGCGTTTTTGTGTATATCGCGTACTTCCTTTGATATTCTCATCGCATCTTCTACTGACTGGAAACTGTCAAGATAGTCATCCATATAATGATTTTGGATGATCGCCTCTACAGCTTCTGGATATTTTTCAACGTATTTTTTAGCATTCCAGTTTTTTGCGTATATGCGCTGTGCAGGGTGAACTAGCTGCACCGAAAATAATCGACGTCATCCTGTATTCTTGTGGCGCCTCATTACGTCGATTCCCTCTCCAGAGATATCTCAAGGCATCTCTGTCTTCGGGTCTAACTTTTACCTGCATAAACATTTCGGCGATGTCCGCCGAGACAGCGACGTTATGGCGACGAAAACGCATCATGACCCCTGGTAGCGACTGCAGTAGGTCTGGACCCGTGAGCAGGAAGTCGTTCAATGCCACCCCCTTTGTTTTGGCTGCGGCATCATGCACTATTCTGAACTTCTCCGGCTTCATCGGGTTGTGAACGTCAAAATGGGGTAGGTACCATGTCCTTCCTGGTGTATTGGTTTTTGGTGCTATCTCGGCGTATCCCTTTTGTACTAGGGAGTTCATATGTTCGTTGTATTTCTGTTTTAGATTTTCGTCTCGATCTAATTTTTTCTCGATTGAAACGAGCCTTTTTATGGCTGTTTCATAATTGCCAGGCATTTCGGCATCTTTCTTCTTCCAGAGAAGCGCCGTCTCTATGTGCCCGTCTTCCAACTGACGGGTGCTGTTATTTAGTATGTCTTCGGCTTTCTTCTCTGGATCAGAGTCTGGTCTTCTCGGGTTGATTACGAGAGACTCCAGCGCGAAATAGTCGCGGAGTTGATCATTTATGGACTCCTCGCTCTTGTGCAGCTCATTGGCCGCGTGGACGCGCTGATACGGGGCTTTAGTGTGTGCCCCGTGTAGCACCCATCCTAATTCTGTGAGCGAGGCGATTGGTTGGTGCGGCGGACCTCTGCGAATTTGAGTGGCTATCAAGAGTCTCCAATTATCTTGTCCTATTAAGATCCTCGGGTTGCCGGAGTCGTATATTAATTGCTCCTTCAGGTCTTTTAAATGTCTACACTTTTCTATATCTACTGCACGCACAGTCTGTGGCCCCAAGTTTAGGCTAGCGACCGTGCGTGCTCTGAATTGCACCCTTTTCCTGTGGAGACTCTTGAGCGAAACTTTGACTCGTCGGGAGTTCGGCGAATCAAGGGTATTGTTCCCGATGGCGGTGATCTTAAAGGGGTCCAACCGCCCTGTTGCTCCAATTTGTTTGGCTATTTCCTCATCCATTAATGAGACTGTTGACCCATCATCCAGCAGGGCGTGTGTATTTACAGCTCCCGCCGGTCCAATTACTCGGACTGGTATTATTTTTAAATAAGCGTGATGTTTTGACACGGCGAATGAATTTGCAACTGTTTCCTGAGGTTTTATTTGTGTGACCTCCGTTTTCTCCTTTTTATAATGGTAAAGAAGTCTATTGTGTGTCGCGGTGCATCCTTTTATTCCACACTTCGTGGTTTTACATTGGTGTGTTTGGTTTTTGTATCGCAAACACCGGAAACATAAATTATATTGTTTTGCGAGTTCCCATCTTTTGTCGGTATCCGCTTCTTTAAATTTTCTGCAGTCGGATCCGTAGTGGCCTTCCTTTTGGCACACTCTGCACTTCGGAGACGGCTTGGTGGTAGCCGTGTGTGTCCTATGTACTGGACGATTGTTCTGCGCCCCGTTTATGATTTCGGGGAGCGCAAATGCACTACAGTAGCGAGCTTGTTCGGTGATAAACTCGCTGAAAGAACCGAGGTCTGGCCTAGAGTCGTATTTTTCGGTATAAACTTTATACCACTGTGCCCGTACAGAATTGGGCAATTTGTCTGTGAGGTGTCGTAGCAGCTCTGCGTTGACGAAATAGTGGTCTCGTTTGAGTGCCCGTAGAGTGACGACACTTCCCCTCACTTTGCTTGCGAATGTGCAAATATCTCTAGGCGCTTCTGTACAGCGTGGCAATCCTCGTAACTTCTCGGTTTCAGCTTGTGCAATTGAGTCTGGACGCCCAAATTGTAGCTCCAGTTCTCGCATGATCTCATCTGGCTTAGCATGCCCGATGAGTTCCGAACTAACTGTCTCCAAGGCTCTTCCCTGTAGACTTCTTCGTAGTCTTGCCGTATTTTCGATATCGTTGAAGTAGCCTCGGGTTGTTTCATAAATGGCACGGAACGATAGCCATTCAGTATGTGCTCCGCTAAAGCACGGCAGTGTCATTATAGCTTTCGACGCTGCGAAAGTATGCGACGATGCACTCTCTGGTTTTGGTTTGTCAGCGAGTGCGGATATAGCGGATGTGAGCTCCGATATAAATGGTCGGAGCCCTCTGTCTTCATTTGTGACAGATGCCTGGTTAGGCTTCGTTGGCAGGGGATTCTTCGTTACGTCTGCCGGATAGGGATCCTGGTAGGTGAGCTCTGATACAGCTGGTAGGAGCTCCCTGTTTTCATCAACCTTCGATTCCTGGCTAATTTTTAGTGGCACAGGATTCTTGGGTACTTCTTCCGGATCGTGGTCCTGGTAGGTGGGCTCTGATACGATTGGTAGGAGCCCCCTTTCTTCATCAATCCTCGAATCATTGTTTCTGAGCTTCTTTTGTGGCTCACTGAGGTCGACAACCTCCGGGGGTGGCCTTGTGACGGTTTTGTTTAGTGGGGCCTCCCCTCCGGTGGCGACGCCATGAGTTGGCTTTTGCTTGGCTACGCTATTTTCGAGCCAAGATCGGACGTACTCGCTTTTAGAGTGACCATCTTCATCATAGTCGTCCGAATCATCCTCTTCCTCAGCCATTTGCAAGGAAATTTGTGCGAGTTCCAATTTAATTCTCAGCACTTCTTCACGAGCCTTCAAAACTTTTCTATTGGGCCGAATAGTCCTTTTTGACTTTATACTTTTATTTCGGTGGCCCCTGGATGGCTCTTCGGTACGGGAGTCTTCCCGGACTGTTGGCGGTGATGCACATCGGATGTCATCGTTGCCCTCTATATTTTTCATCTGCTTCGGTGTACCGGTTGTAGTGGCCGGCACGGGCAGGAGTACCCCCCCATCGCGGGGGCAAGGTGGCGCCTCAACGCCCTCTGTGGTCGATGGTGAGCGTGGTGGCATCTGGTGGCGGACGGCGTCGGTATTGTCCGACGGGCCTCCTTCCAGACCGACGGTCCACGCCATGGCTCCCCTTCCTTGCGAACGAGTGATCGGCATCTTGATTCTGAAAATTCTACTGACTTTAATACGGTAGTGTCTATGTATCCGGTTCCGAAATACAAACGGATGAGGTATCCGGCTCGAAGGACCAACGAATGTTGGCCTCGGCTCGGAGTTTAAACGGAAGTATCCGGCTCGAAGGACCAACGAATGTGCCGGACGGGCGTAACTCTCCGGAGTAAATGTTGTCGAAGATACTCCGCGAGCCGCTCACGTCCTACACCTATAGGTTCCGGTGGATACTTTCACTACCGCCTTTGTGTATGCTGTTGGAGAACTGTGGACTGAGGTTCAGAATTAAAAATGCACGATTTATAAATTAAATAGCAAGGGAGTGGCCAGCGGTTCGACTGATTAATTAGTTGCAAAATATTATAACTTATTTATTTATTTAACACTGTTTTTCAACTATGGTTGTTCACTATATATTTCAAAACACAGATTTAATTAAACACACAGTAATGTTAAAATTTCTATTGGTTTTTTAAAATTTCTATTCGTATTTTCAAAATATCTGTTGGTAATATCAAATTTCTATTGGCAGTAACAAGTTTCTATTGGTATTTTCTACTATTTCTATTGGTAATTTTGAATATCTATTGGAAGTAACAAATTTCTATTGGTAGTATCAAAAATTTCTATTGGTAGCAGCTGGTTTTCTAACACTACTGACTAGCAGCTATTAATCAACTAAAATTAGTTGAATTTAACACTTTTGTAACTGCGAATATCAGTTACCACTTTTTCCGTCTAGCTAACACTTTTCACTATATGTAACTGCGAATATCAGTTACCACTTTATTCGGCTAGCTAACACTTTTTCACTATATGTAACTGCGAATATCAGTTACCACTCTTTTCAGCTAGCTAACACTATTTTACTATATGCAACTGAGAATTTTCAGTTGCCACTTTTTCCGACTATGTGTAACTGCGATTTTTCAGTTACGATCTTTTTCGGCTAGCTAAACTTTTTCTATTTCACTTTAACTTTTCACTGTGTTCTGCTACTAGTCACTTCAGCTACTACCGGATACTACTGCTTGTTACTGGTAGTTCTTCCTACTACAATGTTACTGTGATTTGCCCCCATAAGGTAGACTTCGGCTATACTCTATAGAGAGCCGCTTGCCAATTTCCGGTTTTGCCTTTTTATTATCAAACATTTTCATTACGTAATTTGCACAAATCGCAATTTTTCTATATAATGCTAATTTTTACATTAACACGCTATACACTATAAAATAGGCATTTTGGTCCTTTATCATTATGTGATAAGGGTTAAGGTACGTTGGGGTAAGATCGGTGATGGGGCAAGACCGTAGGATTCAAATTCCCGGCGAATTATGCTATATTTTGAAAAGCTAACAATATGCTACACGACGCCATTTCATCCTGCCCCGACCCTCAGTTCGTGCCAGTCACTCCGGCAAGTGGGACCTGTGCTGCGTGGCATTTTATAAAACAATGTAATTTCTAGATGTAGATCTTTCCCTATCACTTTTATTTACGATTTTTAGCGAGAATATGGCTTCTTTTGTTATTATTTTGTGTGGATACTAATTTTTATGAAGTTATAGCTAAATAAAGCTGGTCCATGCAGGGGTAAGATCGCTGTAGGCCGGATCCGATGTTTCCCCTCGTGAGTGAAGATCGGATGAATATTATCCGATCTTTGCCTGTTACAAATATGGCAGTGGTTGTTAAACTTTCATTGGTCGTGTATATTTTTTCGTTAATTACTCAAGTGACTATGGGACTCAGTCTCGTTAGCAAGTCTGTATATTAAAAAGTAATAAAACAATACGATGGTTTTATTACTTTTAAGTACACATTAAAATACATTTTTTTTAATAGGATAAGAGTGACAAAGGAGCACACAGGCCACCTGATGTTAAGTGATTGCTGCGGCCCATAGACATCTATATCTATCCTCTATTACAAATGTAATTTATAATAATTATTTAAAAAATAATTTATAATAATAAATGCCGCTTTGTTAAAATATTTATATCTTCCTTAACTCCTGCATTATCCCAGGACATTTCGCCAGTCCTTACTGTTATTTTTTTTCCCATATAAAATCAAATGCATCCGATCTTTCTCTTATATTGAGTAATTCCATCTTATGTCATAACAAAGTTTGAGAAACATAAAATTACAATTTCTTTATATCAGGGATAAGATCGGATGGCAAGAAACAAAAAAAGAGAAAATCGTTTGGAACATTTATGTTTCTAGTAATTTATAGATCATATTGAAATATGTTTTTGAGCGTTAAAGATAGGACAAATCTCTTTTATAAACTTTTTTCTCTAAGCAGTAGAAGTGGTTTTAAATTTAAGTCCGGTCTTACCCCTTAATGGCCAATTTTTCATTATGCATATAAAAAAGTATGTCTAGTTTTCGCACACCTTTAAAGCAGAAACCGTTGAGTTTACACAAGCAAAAGATTCTCAGAGCTAAACTACGTTTAACGATTAACGGTTTGCTCCATGTTCCATAAATCTGACGTATACGAATGTCGAGAAATTAAAGTTTTTGGCAGACTCTTCCAACTATTCGAAAATCCGTCCGGTATTACCCCAACGTACCTTACTTGATATATTTACATTCAAAAAAGTTATTAATCAAAATGTACCAAATTTACATAACAAAGGTGCACATTAAATCTTTAATTTTACTATATTTCTCAAATGCGTTTATTTACATAAATTATCTATTTACTTATTTCAATCTATATACCATATGCTAACTAAATATCGTATTTACAATTCTTTCAGAACATAAAAATATTCTCATTATTTTCATATAAACTATTGCGCAGTTAATTACGGATGTGACATTGAGTGAAAAAAATCGATTAATAAAAAATCGATTTTTTGCTTTGTGATAATAATCGATTTAAGAAAAATCGATTTTTTATAAAAAAAAATAATCGATTTTTGTGAAAAATCGATTATTTTTTTAATTCCCGACATTTCAGGTGCTTTACAGCACGCATGGTCACAAAGGGGAACTGAGGTGTTTGACGTCCCTATGTCATAGTTGAACCACAAATCCTCGCAAAAGAACACCGATTCCTACCAAGGATGATTCGCGAGGCTATCGAAATTAAAAAAACATCCTAATTTCAATAGAGAAGATGGATGGGTGCTGCCATCTGCTTGGCATCCTATAATTAATAAAATTAAATCCAAACCCAAGCATACCACTGTAAGACTTCAAGATACTGTAAGCTCATTCTGTGTAGACCGGACCAAAAATTAATATTCAAAAACTGAATTTAGCCAGGCTAACTATGACATCTGGACATCAAAGACCTCAGTTCCCCCCGTGACCATGGGTGCTGTGAAGCACCCGAAACGTCAGGAATTAAAAATAAGTAAATTAAACGTCTTCACGTAAATATAAGAAATATGGGTAAATCAGGAATGTCTAGAACAGGTAAATGAAATTGTATACTTGGGGAGTGCTTTTAGCCGGGATGGAAGATGTGATTAAGATGTGGACAGGCGTGTCGCTGCCGGGAACAAAGTCAATGGTGCCCTGACTGCGTTAGTCAAAAGGCAAGGCGTAGCGAAGAGTGCTCGCCTTGCAATACATAACGCAGTGTTGGTACCGACTTTGTTATATGGCAGCGAAACCTGGGTATGCCAGAAGAAGCATAAAAGTAAGTTGAATGCAGTGGAGATGCAATCTCTTCGTAAAATGTGCGGCGTTACCATGGCCGACCGAAAGCGAAACGAAGAGATTCGCAATATGGCAGGTTTGAAAGATGACCTTATCACAAAAATTGATAAGGGCGTGCTTCGGTGGTTTGGGCACGTTGAGCGAATGAGTGAAGACCGAATGGTGAAGAAAATATATAGCGCGAAAGTTAATATTAAAAGGTGTCGAGGTAGACCGAGACTAACTTTCGAAGACCATGTGAGCAAATTGCTCGAAGAGGGTAGGGTCAAGAGTACTCGGATACCTAGACGTGCATGCATGAAGAAGATAATGATTCTGAAAGAAGCGAAAGAGGTTTGTAAGGATCGTGACAATTGGCGATCTGATCTCTCTGGCTACCCCGTCAGGGATTGTGCGTGAAGATAAGTAAGTATTAAGAAATCATAATTTTAGTAAACGATAGTTATTTTTTAAACTAAGTTTGTACAAACAAAAAGTCTAAATATCATTATGCCACTAATGTTCAGTATCACTTACATTGGATTAGAATGAAAATAAAATAAAAATATAATTATAAATAATCCGACGACAACCTTTTGATCTCAAAACTAAAATACAAGACAAATCTTTTTTTAAACGTGTGTAAACAAAAAAGTAAAAAAAATATTGCCATGAATTTTCAGTTAAAGACTTTAATAACAATCATTTCACCAAAATTTCAAAAGCGAAACTGTTTTACATACATAGAGATACATAAAGGTGGCGCCGTCTTTTGATTGACTTATTAATGTTATTTAACTTCACGTTTTTACATCCATCGCACAGATGACTGATTACAAAAATCGATTGAAACGCGTAATCTACATAAAAATCGATTTATTAAAAATCGATTTTTATTATAAAAAAAATCGACTTCGAAAAATCGATTATAAGAAAAAAATAATCGATTAATATGAAAATCGATTATTTTTTCACATCCCTACAGTTAATTAACTTCTAGAAAGTTTCACGATATGCTGCGCTGTGATTGGTCGAAATTTTATTTAATGTTTAAAGTCGTTTATATCAACTTGTTATTAAAACGATACTTTATACAAATATATTACGAGTTGTAAACATACTGTAAAACTATATTAACACACAATTTACTCGATTTTGTCGCTAATTTCACTTTTTAAAACAATTTAATATTCTTTAATCACTTTTTGCTTAAAGTCTTTAAACCGTCGCGAACAACTATATACTTAATTTTAAGCGAAATAGAAACAGCATTAGCATTTACTAAACTTCACGTTCTACATCAAGCCATTGTTAATTCTACTGAATTATTAGTATTATTAGAATCTATATCTCAAACAAATAGTTTATTGTATCCTATTACTGAAAAAAATTCAGTTAATTTAGAAAGATCTATGTCTGTTAAGGCCTATGTAAAAGAAAACCAAATAATGTTCATTATGGAAATCCCTCTGACTGATAATATTACATACACTTATTTTAAAATGTAATTAATATGTACCTATGTTTGATCCCACCTATAATAGAACAACTGTTATTTTTCCTAAATATCCTTACCTCATGGTGAAAGATCACACATACTTACCCTTAAATGGCCCATGTCAGGAGATAGCAGCAAACCAGTTCCTGTGTGAGGAAATTGATATCGTGCTGTATCCTGAAAACACATGCATAGAACAACTTATGAACTTCGCATCAAATCTAAGCCTTTGTAAATTATCAATGGTAGAGCTGGAAAGTGTTAGGATACAGTCTATTGGTCCTATTAACTGGATCCTATTTACACAAAATGAAATAGTGCTTACAAAAACGTGGGGGCGATTACACTCAAAGAAATGCTGTAAAGGGCACTTACCTCTTGGAAATCGATGAAAACTGTGAGATAAAATTAGGCAATATTAAATTACACCGGAAACGATACTATTCAGGAAAACTGCAATGTAAGGTGACACCTATTTTAACTCTACATCCCATCAGATAGAGCAGCCTACAAATGCGGAGAAAACAGTGAATTTAAATCGCGTTAATTTGGATGAACTAAAATATCTCTCGTACAAACTGAAAAGTGAAATAGTGGAAAGTGAAAGTGAAAGCTTAGTGAATACGAAAAGTGTTAGTTTAGCTACTACTCTATGTTATATTAGTCTTAATTAGTCTTATTGTTGTAATTTGGAAAAATAAGTGTAAGCACTTACATTGTATGCAAAATCAACGGAATCCAAATCTTGCCGAAAACTTTGCAGTTGAGGAGGGAGGAGTTATGGTTACACCAGCACCACCCATAATACAGATAAAGTGTCCATCAGCATAAATACATAAACGCTGAGTATGTAGTATTTTAAGTAGACTGTAAGCATAGGATTAAGGATTGTAAAAGACAATAGTCAGAACAAAATTCACATCTCTCTCTGTGAACACCTAGTTTGTATTTAGTTTTAAGTCGTAGTTTGTATTTAGTTTTAAAAAACCCCTCGGCAGCTCCCGCAACTTGGCTACGTTGTAAAGATTTGGAGTGTGTCGACCAGGGCTGCGTACCTTATACTCAGAATCAGCAAACGGTATTCGCTGAAGGTCATACAGGTTTACGCAACAACCTCGGCACATTCCGTTAAGGAGGTGGAGGAAATGTATGAGGATATCTCTAGAGCCATACATTCCTCCAAAACCCACTATACAGTGTTAATGGGAGACTTCAACGCAAAACTAGGCACAAGTCCACTGCTGAGGACTTGTGAAGGGCTGTAATGATGATGATGAAAGGCGAATTAAATGCTTTGAATGAACACCCCATTTGGAACCTGTTAACACTTTAAAGATATTTAAAAATTTAAGTTTTTTTTTCCCTCGGTTCATTTATGTGTCTACCCCATTTTAAGTGCCTGTTCAGCCACATACCTAAATACTTAACACTATCGATTCTTTCAATTTGGTCATTACTGATACTTAAATTAATAATGATAATAATAATAATAAAATTTTATTTTGGATAACAAATGAGATCCATATCAGAGATATCAGAAAAATCACAAAATATTAATTATAATACACCTAGGTGTACGGAGGAAATAAAAAGATTTCCACGCGGCCATCCATGCACGCCCGCATGCAAGTAAGTATATAATACTATTTGAGTTTCTCGAATGTCCTCTTGTGAATACTCAAACTTTGGTTTTTCTATGAGAAATATTTAGACCGATATCTGTTATCACAATGTTTAAAGCCGCTAGATATATCTTGTATGTTTTCTGAAACTTTCTTGTAATAGCGTATACATTGCCCCAAGAATTAATTACTGACTCTGTGGAGTCGAGAGACCGGTATCACTAGCTTGTGTTTGCTCCTAGTGTTTACAGAGTGTATATCACTTTTTACTAAAACTATCTTTGTTTTTGTGAACATACATTAAATTTTTCGTAAATATACTGAGAGACCAAAGATAATATATTTATTTCTTTAAATTTTTCTCGAAGAAACTCTCTTAGTTTAAGGTTGTGAATAGCTCTTATGGCCCTCTTCTGCAAAACATAAATAGTTTCTAAATCAGCCACATTTCCCTATCGCAAAATCCCATAAGACATTATGCAATGGAAATAACTGAAATAAACTAATCTAGCTGTCCTACACTAGTGAGATCTCTAATCTTTTTTACAGCATAAACTGAAGGCGCCCCACTGAAGCTTTGAGTCGAGAGTAAGGGCAAGGAAATCAGGGGATTCAACAGGGTTCAGTTCTTCCCCATTTAAAAACACATTGGTATTCAGATTTTTATCATTCGATGTTGTAAATTTAATACATTTAGTTTTATTGCCGTTTAAATGCAGGTTATTAACGTTAGACCAATGCACTAATTTTAATATAGCATTATTCACTTCGTCACATTTAAATGATAGACGTTTAAGTTTAAAAATCAAGGAAGTTTCATCAGCAAATAATACTATATCATTATATTGTCGTGAAGCGACAATTAAAAAAAAATAGAACCTAACCTAAGTACAACAAAACAACAAAAGTAGAGCCAGAAAAACAATATATTTAAATTTATAAAAGGTATTTACAATTTTATAAAAAAAAATTATGTGAGGATGATGATGGATGAAGTGAGAATACAATTAGATTATAAAAGAAAAATAAAGGTGAGAGAATAGGGGAATATAGCGTTGAAGTGGGGCCTAAAAGTCGAAGCGACACACGTTGCGTTTGTAGAAGTAGGTTTCTTAGCAGCGACGGCACGCAGCGCCTGAAGCCAGCACACGCCGTTTGCGCTTGTAGAAGTAGGTTTCTTAGCAGCGACGGCGCGCAGCGCCTGGAGCCAGTACACGCAGCGTCCGGAGCCGGCGCACGTAGCGCCTGGAGAAGGGGCGCGCAACGCTTAGAGCCAGCAGTTGCAGCGCCCAAAGGTAGCGCCGGCGGTAGGTGCACTCGGCGCCTGGAGTAAGTAGTAGTAGTGCCCGGAGTAGTGTGGCCCCCGCGCTTGTAGTAGACTCGAAGCGACTTCCGAGGTAGATGGAGGCTTGTAGGATTCCGGAGTGGCGCGGCCCGAGTTTGAAGAAGGCTTCGCCGAAGACTTCACGTGTAAATGGAGGCTTGCAGGATCCCGGGGCAGTGCGGCCCCGGGATAAGGCCTTTAGGAGATACTTCTAATTCGCGAACTGAAGCGAGACTGCCTTTCTTCACCGATTGTTCGGCTTTTATACCTTTCTAGAGAGAACGGAAAAATTATTTAAATTATACGCAAATTTTTTGTAAATGGTCAAGAGAAAAGAGGATTTATGTGGAATTATCGAAATAGGAATAATAGATCGGTAGCAAATTTGAATATAATTACCATGGAAACGATATAAATAAGAAAGACAAAATATGTCAAATTTTTGTTTTTGGTTTATAATAAGAAAACGGTAAGATTTAAGTGGAAAATGAGATATTATTGATATAGGAAAAAAGGTAGCGCAACTGCCCACACAAAGCTCGAGATTGTAGAATTACGGAAAACTAGCTAAAAGATCGAAAAAAGGTAGACTCCATTGACACCAATTTAAAAGTGCTGATAATGTGAAAATACGAAGTAGAAATGATTTGTTATTGTGTTCTTATGGTTTAAAATCGTTACAGATGTCGTGAAGCGACAATTAAAAAAAAAATAGAACCTAACCTAAGTACAACAAAACAACAAAAGTAGAGCCAGAAAAACAATATATTTAAATTTATAAAAGGTATTTACAATTTTATAAAAAAAATGATGTGAGGATGATGATGGATGAAGTGAGAATACAATTAGATTATAAAAAAAAAATAAAGGTGAGAGAATAGGGGAATATAGCGTTGAAGTGGGGCCTAAAAGTCGAAGCGACACACGTTGCGTTTGTAGAAGTAGGTTTCTTAGCAGCGACGGCACGCAGCGCCTGAAGCCAGCACACGCCGTTTGCGCTTGTAGAAGTAGGTTTCTTAGCAGCGACGGCGCGCAGCGCCTGGAGCCAGTACACGCAGCGTCCGGAGCCGGCGCACGTAGCGCCTGGAGAAGGGGCGCGCAACGCTTAGAGCCAGCAGTTGCAGCGCCCAAAGGTAGCGCCGGCGGTAGGTGCACTCGGCGCCTGGAGTAAGTAGTAGTAGTGCCCGGAGTAGTGTGGCCCCCGCGCTTGTAGTAGACTCGAAGCGACTTCCGAGGTAGATGGAGGCTTGTAGGATTCCGGAGTGGCGCGGCCCGAGTTTGAAGAAGGCTTCGCCGAAGACTTCACGTGTAAATGGAGGCTTGCAGGATCCCGGGGCAGTGCGGCCCCGGGATAAGGCCTTTAGGAGATACTTCTAATTCGCGAACTGAAGCGAGACTGCCTTTCTTCACCGATTGTTCGGCTTTTATACCTTTCTAGAGAGAACGGAAAAATTATTTAAATTATACGCAAATTTTTTGTAAATGGTCAAGAGAAAAGAGGATTTATGTGGAATTATCGAAATAGGAATAATAGATCGGTAGCAAATTTGAATATAATTACCATGGAAACGATATAAATAAGAAAGACAAAATATGTCAAATTTTTGTTTTTGGTTTATAATAAGAAAACGGTAAGATTTAAGTGGAAAATGAGATATTATTGATATAGGAAAAAAGGTAGCGCAACTGCCCACACAAAGCTCGAGATTGTAGAATTACGGAAAACTAGCTAAAAGATCGAAAAAAGGTAGACTCCATTGACACCAATTTAAAAGTGCTGATAATGTGAAAATACGAAGTAGAAATGATTTGTTATTGTGTTCTTATGGTTTAAAATCGTTACAGGATCCTATGGAAATAAAGGTGATGTAAAATATCCAGTTTTGAGGTGAATGCAGAAAATCGAAACAGAATGGAAAAATGAATTTAAAATAATGTAAAATGATACGTGAGTAGCATAACACTACAATATCTTGTACTATATATTGATAGCTGTTGCATTAAATAATAATGGAGGTAAGGGGTCATCTTGTGCTATACCGGTCCCAGTAAATCTACTTTCAGGCTATTCATTGTTTAGTTCGATAAATAATCTTCGTAAGTGCAAGTATTGACAGAAGTAATTACATATTATGGTACCCACTCCTAGATTATCTAAGGCACCTATAAGACTTATGACATTTACATTGTTGTATGCTCCGTCGATGTCAACAAAACACCCTACAGTTACGTTTCCATTACCAAAGCCTCTCTGTATTCGTGACACTAATCTAGTCAAATTGTCCATGCAAGATCGCGACCTTCTAAAGCTTACTGTTTCCTCTGATAAACAGTTATTTTTTTCAACGTACCATTCCAGTCTTCGCGTAGTAATTGTATGAAATATCTTGCATAGACAAGACAGCAAGGCAATAGGTATAATACCTGAATCCGAAATATTGTCAGTTTTCAGTTTCGGTATAGGATTTATTTTCACATCTCTACATTGTCTTGGTACAAAGCAAAGAAAAAATGTGTTGTATAAAGATATGAGAATAATTTTGGCAGCATCTGGCAGGTTCCTGATTATAGAATATGAAATGTCGTCTGCGCCAGGTGCTGTATCGAACTGTTAAATTGTGTTTGCGAGTTCGTGTACCAAAATAGGTGAAGATAGATGAACGTTCTCACTGGTAAACACAGGAGCCGGTGGATCTGCATAATCAGGTACTAAGCTACATAGTAAAGAGTCAGCTAACTCAAGGTAATATTACTTCTTGCTGTCTTGCACCCCTTCAGCCTTATTTTGCTTGAAGTTGACACACTATCAATGTTTTCACAAAAACCTTGCCATGACCTACCATTACTACTACGGATAATTTTTTGTGCCAACAAGGTCAGTGTTCTGTAGTGCTTCTAAATTTACTGGTGTGGGGGTTTTTCCTAAAAACAAAAAGTGCCCGACATCCTTCTGCTACAGCTTTTGAAATATCCGGATTCCAGTATGGTTTAGGAGTTTGTTGGTGAAGAGGGTTTTCACATATTTGATTGAACGGGATACACTTATCAGCTGCCCCATCAATAATATCAATGAAAGCGTCATAAGCAGACTGGTGGTCAAAAATGTACTACGACCGTGCTATTCTCACAGACAAAACCATCCATCACAATAGACCGGATATAACACTCCAAGATAAAATAAATAAAACAGTATATATATAATTGATATAGCCGTACCAAATACGCATAATTTAATTAAAACTATAACCGAAAAAATAAATAAATACACAGAACTGAAAGAAGAAATAACAAAAATGTGGAAGATGAAAAAAGTTTTTATAATACCCATAGTACTTTCTACTACCGGAATAATCCCGAAGCACTTACATCATAGTTTGAAAATGCTAGATATATCACCGAACTCTTACATTAATTTACAAAAAGCAGCTATTTTAAATACATGTCGCATCGTTCGAAAATTCATGCAGGAAGACAGTTATGTAGTTTATCCCCTATTACAATGACGGTTACTTGGTTTCAACCCGTAATCGCCATTTAATTACCAGCTTTCAGCTGAGAAAAAAAATATTTAAAAATAATAATAATAATAATTCATTTATTTCGGACAAAAAAGTCCATAGTTGTTAGTAAATGTTTTCTTATATCTAGTGTTAGTAACATATTGTTGACGACACAAGTATGAAACTGCACCGATGGTGGCAATAAGCCAGTCTACAAGGCAGCATGTAGCCATATCCAGCGAGCCAACATCGGCGAGTCCCAGCGGTCAGCCAGCGTACGCAGGATGCTGTTGGGGCTGCCGCGCACGCGCCGAAGTAGCGATGCACAGCGCATGCGCATGTTTGCAGCGAATCCGTCCGTGTGAGCTTCCGCGAACATGGCGGAGGCGCTGCAGCAGGGCGGCAGACCCCTCAGCACCCTGAACGCGTTATTATATTGTATGCGTAGGTCGCTGTATGCCCTCTGCGTATAGTCTATCCACAGACTGCAAGCGTAACTTTAATTTGACTAGAACATCGTGCAAATCTGCGAGCCAACATGTTGCAGCGGACAGACAGCGCCCTTCTTTCTCTTTTAATATCTAAGTTGTCTTTTTGATCCTCCGTGACCCAGTGGCCCAAATACTTAAAACACTCCACCTTCTTTAAAGGAGTATACCACCTCACGTAAAATTCGGTATATTAGTGTAACGCTTATTATCCGGTCAAAATATCATAAATTCACTCTTTATAGCATTGTATTTAAGCCCCTGGGCCGCTATATAGGATTCACATATATTAATCATTTTCTTTAGAGCACTACTCGATGGGCTCAGCAACACCATATCATCTACGTAGCTGATATTGTTGACACAGACTCCGTCTATATGACAACCAATAACGGTGCCGCTGAGCTCATCAATCAACCCGTTCATGTAAAGGTTGAAAAGCGTTGGAGAGCTTAGTCCCCCCTGCCTCACATCGCAATCCACACCGCATAACACTTATCAACACATTAGAATACAAACAGGCTATTTATTTTTTTCAATTCATAACACGTTAACCCTTTCTTTGATATATCTCTTAAACATTTCAAACTTTAAAATGTATGGGCTACATTATTTCGTAGGCTACGTATTTTCATATCATTTCACAAAACATCAAAACTCGACAGTCAACAATTACAACAAAACTCGAACAAGTTAAGTTTTCACTGGATAACACATTTAGTTAAAACCTCTTTTCAATATTTCTTACAACATATTTGTTAACATATTTGGGTACGTTAAGGAATAACAAGGTACTTCTAATACAAATCGACAAATCGAACAAAGAGATTTAACTTATTGCTCAAAACATTTGACGGTACGACTTTCCATTGACGTCCGTCGAGTGTGGGGTTGATATTTTTACAGAAAGGTTACATTATTAAAAAGGAAAGGTTACACACACACAAAGTTTCAACATTCGGGGATACGTACTTTTTGAGCAAAAAAATATTGAAAATCAACTATTTTTGCAATATTTATCGCTATGTCGATTCCTACCGTAAAACGGACGCCATTTTTTTATTGTTATTGTCAGTAGGGATGTCGATTCTTTCCGAAAAAGATCGATTTTTAAATAGATTCGAATTGTAAGCTGATGTATCGATTCCCAAAAAATCGATTTCTAAAATATCTATATTTTTTTCATGTTTGCATTTATAATGTAAATATAAAGCCATTTTATGAGAAAAAAATCCCCTTCATCATAAAAAAATAGGGAGACTGATTCAGAAGGATTTCTGTATCTATTTTGAAACTGCTACGTCTCCGGCGCTGCGGGAAGAGCATCCTCTACGCCTTAGCGTAACAAATCGCAGGCATCCCTCCTCGCCTCCGCAGCTTCGGCTCGTCAGATTTGTTACAGCAGGCGGAGGCTGCTCCCCCTACGCGCTACGGAGTCGGGGTCAATCAATTCGGTTCTTTGACATAAGTTGAACCTAACCTATTTTATTTGTTATCTGCCCTAATAGGTACTGTTAAAATAAAAAAAAATTCAATAAGAGATCATTTATTATGGTATCTCTCTTGTTTTTCATAAAATGGATTTATATTTACATTATAAATGCAAACATAAAAAAATATAGATATTATAGAAATCGATTTTTGTGAAGCTTACGATTTGAATCGATTTAAAAATCGACCTTTTTCGGCAAGAATCGACAGCCCTACTGACGACGACAATGACATTACAAAATGGCGCCATTTTTACGGTAGGATTAGACATAAACATTGCAAGAACTTTGTGTGTGTGCTTATAATAGTGTAACTTTTCTGTAAAAATACGTATCAACACCCAACTCGACGGACGTCAATAGAAAGCTAAGCCCATTTGACTTCAAGCTTTTACTTTACACTTTAGTGGTACGTCCGTGTCGTAGATAGGATAGCAAATTTTAATACGACATTAAACATAATAACAAAGGTATCCATGTGAAGCGCATTATAGTCTTTCACGAACGTAATAAAATTAAACAAAAGGATTTAATTTTTGGCTTAAACATTTCACTTGTAAACTTTCACTCTGCACTTTAATGATTCGTCAATGTCGTAAATACGACTACAAACTTGTTTTAAGAAATCGAACATAAAAACAAGACGCGAGGCATGTCACAGTCTTTCACCTACGTAATAACTCTCACACTATTCAAAGGTTATACGTGGACAGTAACAGGGAATTTATCCCACTTCTGATATTAGAAACTATTCCACTTCTGATGTTAAAAATTATTCTCAAAATTATTTAAATAAAAGAACACTACCCAGTAACAAACCCTGCTTACTATCAGGACCCAATCACATGATAACACCAAAGTATGCAAACCACTAGGCACTCCCCTTCTTGCCTCAGCCAGTATCGGTATCCTCGGAGTCAACATATCGAGTGACGTGCAGTTTCGTGGTTACTTGGAAGAGCAGGCCAAATTGGCCTCTAAAAAGCTTGGCGTGCTCAGCAGAGCGGGACAGTATTTCATGCTGGCACACCGCCTGCAACTTAACAAGGCGCAGGTTCGGCCTCACATGGAATACTGTTCCCATCTCTGGGCAGGGGCTCCCCAGTACCAGCTCCTTCCACTTGACCGCATCCAGCGTAGAGCGGCTCGAATCGTCGACGACCGAGCCCTTTCCGATCGGCTCGATTCATTGGCACTGCGAAGAGATGTTGCATCCCTTTGCATTTTCTTTCGCATCTACCATGGGGAGTGCTCTGAGGAATTGTTCGGATTAATCCCAGCCACCAAATTTCACGAACGCACATCGCGGCAGAACTCCCGATACCATACACCATCTGGATGATTGGCGGTCCACCACTGTGCGATTTAGAAGATGTTTTCTTCCTCGCACGACTTCCTTGTGGAATCGATTACCATCAGCAATTTTTCCGGACCGATACGACTTAGGGACCTTCAAGAAAAGAGCGTACTCCTTTTTAAAAGGCCGGCAACGCATCTGCAATTCTCTCCCTGGTGTTGCAGTTGTTCATGGGCGGTGGTAGTCACTTACCTTCAGGTGAGCCGCATGCTCGTTTGCCCCCTCTCCTATAAAAAAATAAAAAACCAACAGCTACACTACTCCTCTCGATGTAACATAGGGCAGCCTCTCAGCAATACGTTCTTTCTTGCCTACACTAGTAGAATACCCCAACGGGCATAGTAACGACAGTGGCACTCTTAGAGTTACAGACTGACTGATCCCCCTTAGTCGACTGCGTGATACTTTATACTGCTAAAACAAGTGGGAGATTATAGTTCTACCTTCAATATTTCTTATTTTATTTTATTATTTTACCCTCATTCCTAACAATATTATATCCCATAGTGAAAAGCGAGATTAATTTTGTCATTCTGTCCACAGAACACTTCTACTCCTTAGTGGCATGGAGTATGAAGTAGGAGAAGGATCATCTTTGTATATGAACTAGTATCCGTAAAAACGCGTCCAATAAGGCTGGCGCTGCGGTAGCATAGGATAAATTAAAAAAAGCGCCAAAAGTAAAAGTAAAAGAATAAGATGGAGAAATAAACAGAACCCACCAATTCGCTCGGTTTTGTACTACATAAATAGTTGAGGTTTTGTATACTAGCATTTTACTAACTACTCTAGTCATAATTTTTTTTAAATATTTGAACTTCACTCCGTCTACAACAGCTATATTCATATCGTAGTTTTTCAGACGCCAGCGCTATTGTGGTAGGTTTTGGAACCTCTATTTTCAGTAGGTATACAGTAGAACACTTTTGCAACTTTCCCCCGAATATGAGATGGTTCTCCTTCTACTCTAAACTCCATGCTTAGTGGATAAAGATATATCTAATTCTGTTTCGATTCTGTCTGTCACTCCTTCAAACTGGTATACAGTAATATGTACTTCAAAACTTCAAATACAATGACTATATTAAATAATAATAATAAAAATAATAAGAAAACTATACAAATACCCCATAATAATAATAATGTAAGGGAGGAGAAGGAGCTCCACGGGAGGTTCTACAAGGCTCTTCATGACCCTTTCGTAGACACAGTCGCCTCCCTCCACTGGCTACGTTTCGGTGACCTCTTTGGGGAAACCATAATTTTTGTCTGTGCAATACAGGATCAGGTTATTAAGACCAACAATTATCGGAAATACATCCTAAAGGATGGCACTGTTGACATCTGTCGAGCTTGTCGCCATCCCGGTGAGTTACTTAGGCATGTCATCTCCGGTTGTTCGGCGCTTTCTAACTCTGAGTATTTGCACAGACACAACCTAGTAGCCAGGATTCTACACCAGGAGCTCGCTCTGAAATACGGTCTCGTGGATATGAAACTGCCATATTATAATTACTTGCCGGAAGCCGTGCTCGAAAATGACCGCGCCAGGCTCTACAGGGACCGGGCCAACATCACAGATAGGACTATTCTTGCGAATAAGCCTTATATTGTGCTGATGGACCGGGCACAGTCAAGGATATTTTTGGTCGACATTGCCATTCCTTATGACGAGAACCTCTTGAAAGCCGAAACAGATAAGCTGACAAAATATCTGGACCTGGCTCACGAGGTGACCGACATGTGGAGTGGTCTGCCGGCCGAAATTATTCCTTTGGTCGTTTCTGCGAACCTGTTAATCTCGAGTCATCTGAGGCGACTGGGACTCCGTGACGGTACCGCTCCAAGCTCAAATGCAGAAGGCGGTGCTCCTCGATACCGCCCGCATCGTCCGCCGGTTTCTTTCACTTTCCCCCTAACCCTCAGCCGTTTGGTCTCCCCTGCCGAGGGCTTCCATCTGGTGGGGTTTTTATATATTTATGTATTTATTCTGTTTTATTGATATTTATGTATGTTTACATCTTTCGTTTACAATTATATATTTAAAGAGCCCAACCAGGTGAGAAAACTTTATAGATAACCCAAATAATAATAATAAGCCCCTTAAACAACCACACATCCTGATTGACCATCAAATCACGTGGGGGGCGGACACACGATTGAAAATTACTGGCGTGGCTAACGTGGCTCTGGAAACCCATTAAACATGGAGACTCGTTCAAAAAGAAAACGTTTAGGACCGCTGCCCGGGGGCGATCGCTGGGGTACACCTGGAGCTGGTGCTGGGTGTCTCGGCATGCGAACCGTCAGCGGTCAGGAATTGAACAGGTGGGCCCTCACCGACAAAGATGTTACAGCCGAAACCAGTGACGGTGGTAATAGACCGACCGAAAGAACAGACAATCCTTTAGAACCACTCAGCCCAAGCACCATTTCATACACACCTTCCAGATCATCATCACCACGAATACCATCGTCATCTTCCATATCTTTATCACCCCCCATTACTTGTTCTCATACAGCTTCATCATTGCTAACCTTGAATGTTGCGCGAGGGGTAAATACCTTCTTGCCGCGGGCGGGTAAATACCTTCTTCCACCAAGGCTGGGAAACCAAGAGTTCGCATGAGATGGAGTAAGGAAGTAAACATATTTATCATGCGAACCTACTTCCACATCACCAAATTAGAGACCGATATGACCACATACAGACAGCAATTGCATGAACGTTTTACAAGACAATACCCAGAAATTAGTGTTACAGAACAACGTATTTCCGATCAAAGAAGAACAATAGTAAGGAATAAACTTTTACCTCAAGAAGTAATAGATCAACTAAAAGAAGAAGTACGTGGACAGTTACAAGATTTAAACCAAAATCCTATCCCAGAAACGCATACACCAACAGAAAATGCTCTACAAATAACTCGAAAGAGATATAGAAAAATAGCTGACTGCGGTAGACTAACAAAATATATCAAACTAGCTCGACGGGCAGACGTTGTTCTGCCCTTTCCAACGACCCTTCCTATAAAATTCCTTAAATTCGCAATAAAAAAATTTGAAGCTGATTTATCGGGATAAAAACTATCCTATCTCTCTATCTATCGCTGGACTAAAATGCACACAGTGTGCAAAATTTAATTGAAATCAGTTCAGAAGTTTAGGAGTCCATCGCGGACAAACAACGTGACACGAAATTTTTATATATAAAGATAACAGATCTAACAAAGTAGTCAAAAGAGTCGAGGCTATATTTAAGAACATGGCCACCCACACGATACATGAAAACGACAATAGCAAACCCGAAGAATTCTTAGACACTTTAAAACAGAAGCTCGCGCTAAGAGTCCATAGGCTGAGAAGATACAATAAGGCACAAGAACGCAAAAATGATAATGCCATGTTTGCTACTAACGAAAATTACTTTTACAGAAATTTACAGAAACCACAAATAGACGTAACAACCGACATCAACACCAAACTACCAACATCAGAACAATGGAAACATTCTGGACAAGCATATGGGAAGAACAAGTGCAGCATAATGATAAAGCTGGTTGGATAGCAGATGAAGAATCTAAGTGGAGCGCACTAGAAGAAATTTAATTCCTTGCGATATCTGAATCTGATATAAATAGTATTACAGCAAAACTACACAACTGGAAATCACCCGGCAATGATAAAGTACATAATTACGGGTACAAAAAACTAGACTCATTACACAAAATTATCGCTAAAAACTTAACAGACATAATTTTAGGACAACAAAATATACCTGAATTTATTGCAACAGGAATAACTTACATGTTACCGAAGTCTCAATACTCTCCACGACCGTCCCAATACAGACCGATTACTTGCCTACCGACAATATACAAGATCCTAACCTCATCCATCACAGCTAAAATCAATAAACACATAGAACACCACATCATAATAGTGGAAGAACAAAGAGGGTGCAGACGAGGCCACATGGGGTGCAAGGAACAATTAATTATAGATTCAATAGTCCACAAACATGCCGCCACAAAAAATATAAACCTTCATTGTATCTACATAGATTACAAAAAAGCTTTTGATAGTATTCCACACTCTTGGTTAATTCAAGTATTACGAATATACAAAATAAACCAAAAAATAATAGACTTCTTACATCATATCTTCTCCCGCTGGAAAACTACACTCCAATTGAATTACCACGACAATATCGTAAGAACTCGGCAGATATTCATTAGAAAAGGTATTTATCACGGTGACTCCCTAAGTCCTCTATGGTTCTGCCTCGCACTAAACCCTCCATCTCACTTACTGCATCAGTGCCAAACCGGATATAGATTCAAACACAACACCACAGAAGATATCACTATCTCACACCTCATATATATGGATGACATTAAATTATACTCAAAAACAGAAAAAGAAATGAAAAAATTAATAGACACTATAACAGAGTTAGGCAAAATAAAACCAGGCGACTATACATTAACACTACTGATACAATCACTGCTATGGAACTGACAGATCTATATAAATATTTAGAATACAAACAACTCAAAGGACTAGACCATACAGCAATTAAACACACACTGAATACAAAATACAAACGGAGAGTAACCGCAGTATGCAAAACACATCTCGGTGGAAAACATCTTATTAAAGTATT
Organism: Parnassius mnemosyne; assembly: GCA_963668995.1. Lineage (NCBI taxonomy): Eukaryota > Metazoa > Arthropoda > Insecta > Lepidoptera > Papilionidae > Parnassius > Parnassius mnemosyne. Next base: position 32,448,057 of record CAVLGL010000084.1, read on the forward strand.
AAATAGCTACGCGATCCCAATATTAACCTACTCGTTTGGAGTGATTAAATGGTCTAAAACTGACATCCAGCAAATAGAAAGAACCACACGCATCACACTTACAAAACACAATAATTTACACCCTAAATCCGCAATAGAAAGACTCACAATAAAACGACAAAATGGAGGGAGAGGCCTAATAGACTTTCATCACCTTTGGCAGAAACAAATTAGTAGCCTCAAAACATTCTTTCACAATAAATCTCGCACTAGTGACATCCATAAAGCCGTAGCCCTAAATGCTTTTAACTATACTCCACTTAACCTAAATGAACAAACAGATACACAACACAACATGTAACACTAATGACCCACAAAAACAAAAGTTAGAGGACTGGAAAAAGAAAGTCCTACACGGACGACACCCACATGGACCTGGAACAACCACTTGTAGATACAGTAGCATTAAATAAATGGCTTAAAATTGGATTCCCGGAAACTGAAGGGTTTATCATCGCTATACAAGACCAGATCATCAACACTAAAAACTACAGGAAATAAGTCATTAAAGACCCCACAGTAACCAACGACAAATGCCGCAAGTGCTTCACCCAACCAGAGACAATACAACACATAACAGGGGCATGTACAACTCTCACACAGACAGACTACACTCACAGACACAACCAAGTAGCAAACATCATTCATCAAAAACTAGCACTCAAACATAAACTTATACAAGACACAAACACACCCTACTACAAATATACGCCACAAACTGGTTTAGAAAATCCTACACATAAACTTTACTACGACCGCGCCATACTTACCGCTAGCACTTCTTACTAGTTTGTGGATAGGACCATTCACTATAATAGACAAGACATAACACTACACGATAAAGTAAGTAAAATCACTTACCTAATAGATATTGCAATTCCCAACATAAGCAAATATGCAGAGCTTTAAAGAAGAAGTGACCAGAATTTGGAGACAAAATAAAGTTTATATAGTACCCATAGTCGTCTCCACCACGGGCGTCATACCCAACCATCTCCACCATAGCCTCAAATTAATAGACCTAAAAGAGTCAACATACATTATACTCCAAAAAGCCGCAATTTTAAATACTTGTCGAATTGTAAGAAAATTCATGCAATTGGAAGAAAATGAAATAGCTACCCAGAACACACCACCTACATAAATACTCTCTCCACGCTGCATTTGCTTGGCTTCGGCCTGTATGTGCAGTAAAAACTAGCCAAAGAGCTAAGAAACAGAAATGTTTTCCCTATCATAATAATAATAATAGGACAGTTACTATTCCCTGGTTTATAGTGCCGCAATATATCTATGGTTACTATACTCTTTGACAATGACACTGTCAGAGTGAGTGTCAGTTATTCTTTTTATTTATATTTATGGTTAATCTTTCACTTTTTACGTCACTGATAAAAACCGCAATTACAAATTATTTTGCAAAGCTTACCATTATTTGTAATGAAAGTACTTTCTAATCAAGTATGTAAATATATTTAATGAATGGTTTTAAATGTTTATCATTGGCCTCTCACGTAATTAATCTGCGAACTTCAGTAAGTAAAATATTTGGTCATACACAAATCACAACTCTAATTATTAGTATATCATTTGCGTTTCATCATAATATAGGCGTTTGGTTTCCGTTCGTCATATCTACTTTAAGATAAACTATTTTTTTATAGGGACAGCTGCCGAAAATGGATATTTTACGTCATTTTCAGACCATTGCTTGGTAAGTACTTTTTTAATTTCTAAAGTATTTTAGGCAATTCGCGTACCAATAGTCTGCCGTCTGTATGTATTGTCTGTACTTGACTAAGTACTTTCTTTAGAATATAATTGACACCACTTGAAATTTATTTGAGTAAATTACATACACTCACCGGCACGGAAACTTGGCCACTCGTGAATTTGCTGATTATTTGCACTGAAACGTTTTTTTAACAGTAAATTAAGGGTAGATGCATTCAATAAGTGTCTCTAATGGTTTTAGAACGTAGAAATTTAATGTTTACTTCACCGAAATTTTTCTTTTCAAGATAACATGTTTTCACTAAAATTAACATCTTTCCATTGTCACTTTAAAAACACTACAAAGTTAAAAATTAAGTCTGTTTCTTTATTGTCTATCAGTTTTAATATTGGGTGTTTCCTCCCCTAGCCCTGATAACCGCTTGTATTTGATCTGGCATGCTTTGAATGATGTTTCTGACATCAACTTGCGGTATGCTGTCCCAAGCGGCCAGCGCTGCATTTCGGAGCTCATTTAGAGTTTGTGACGGTTTGGAGCTGGACTTTATCTTTCTTTTTTGAACATACCCCATACATGCTCAATTGGATTTAAGTCCGGGCTACGAGCTGGCCACTGTAATTTTTGTATTCCAACCTCTTCCAGATATTCCTCTACACAAAGTGCGACGTGCGGGCGTGCATTATCGTGCATGAGGAGGAATTGGTCGTGTCCAATAAATCCCGAATAAGGAATTACGTGCTCCTGAAGAACTTCCTCGATGTATCGAGTAGCTGTAAGCCGATTATCGACGATGACCAACTCTGTACGTGCGTCGGAACTTACACCTCCCCATACCATTATTGAGCCTCCATGGAAACTCACAGTTTGGGTGGTGGTAATGGGTAGAAACCTCTCTCCTCTTTTTCTCCACACTCGTTCTCGACCATCTGGAGCACGTAAAGCTATTCGACACTCATCTGTGAACAACACTCTAGCCCATTGCGTGGGTCCAATTGACATGTTCTCTTGCGAACTGAAGTCGGGCTACTCGGTGCTGTCTGAGAAGTTCTGGACCTCGTGCTGGTCTACGAGCTTTTAAATTCACTTCCTCCATTCGTCTTCTCACCGTACGCTCACTAACATTAACGCCTCTTGCGATTTGGAGCCGCTGGCGTATCTCAACAGCGGTCAGGTAGCGGTTTCTCAAAATCTCCATAACAATAAAACGATCGTCAAGGGCCGATGTGCACCTTACGCCCCCACTGCCTGGCCTGCGGGTGTAGCGTCCCGTCTCCTGGTATCGTTTCAGTGAATACTGCATTGAGGACCGTGGTACGTTAAGCACAATAGCAACTTCACGCTGTGTCAGCCCTTGGTCAATTAATGCTACTGCTTGTGCAACTTGTGCTGGTGTTAATGGCATCTTTATTGGCTTTAAAGCACCTTTAGTTATTGAATTAAGACACAAGATCACAATAATTGAATAACCTTACAGTAAACTTTTCACAACACACAAATTTAAAATGTGAACTTAGTCGCTCAAATGACCCGATTCAACTAAAAATTAAAGAATTCGTCATGGTGCACTTAAACATAATGAATTACCCTCTTGAACTTGAGAGCAAACATTTTTTGACATACCTGCATAACAAACATTCATCAGAAACACTTAAAGCTTTTGCTATCGCGAGATAACCGCTTGGCCAAGATTCCGTGCCGGTGAGTGTATTTTGAGTGGTACAATATACAATATAAAAAAAAAATTAACCGAAATACATCAACATCACAAGAATGATCCCCTATAACAGTCTTCAATGTTCAACTTCCTTAGTTGAAAGATAGTATAATAATGTTTTTTTAAATGTCTCATATAAGTTACATATACAAAAAAACCTTTGCCTTACAAGAATTAGTTTAGTATAATTTAGACTTTTTCAACTTATGATGAATGTTAATACTAAAAGGTTTATGTACTTCTGTGTTTTTAAATATACCTAAAGAGAATATAATCACTACGTTTAAGGCCTTAACAGTGCTTGAAATGCCTAAATCTAGGATATTTAAGTAAAAAAATCTCAATAACTGTTCATTTAATCCACAAAGAAAAAATACAAGGTAACAGAAGAAGATTTGGTAAATGTTTTTAATTTAACAAAATTGTTTTTTTTGTCAACCCCTTATTAGAAAAAAAATCCCCAAAGAGTACCTATCTTTGTCATATTTTGCAAAATTTCTCCAAAACGGCACAAGCTTTTTAATAAGTTCATACACTAAAAAAAAGATCTTAAAAATATTAATATTTTTAATTGAGAGTTTTATTGTTATTACCCGTTTTATAAGAGAATATATCATTTTTCCCTGAAATTGAATATATTTACGCGAGCGCGCATGCTCTGTCGCCATGTAAGCTCTGTCACAGTCCGTTTTCGGACATCGTCGAAGGTGGACCGCACGTCGGTGTTGGAGCGACTTCTTTCAAATATATATTGGTTTTTTAAAAGTTTATACTCCATTATAAATATTTTTATGACTAGAAATACCTAATTTAGTTAATATCTGTACACTAGTAACTGTAAATATTATTTTCTAAATAAATGAATTTTTAAAGTGCCCAAAGAAGAAGAAATTTTTGCGGCGACGTTGATTAGTGAAATTGAAAAATGCATTTTTATATAATTTAGATGTGGAACGACGAACATGCTCTCGTTACTTAGATTTCGATCGTTTTTAATACCTATATAATTTTATTGTTGCATATTTTTATTAATTAGTTGATACTGAATTTTATAATTATGTATTACAATAAAACGCTGTTTTTATAAGTATGACTTTATAAAATATTATTTGGGAGAGAAATAAAGATACAGATACTTACATTTAGGTACACTGTTATCAAATTAAATCAAACAATTTAAATAAATAAAAGAATGGTGCTTACCTAAGTATAAATAACTATATAAAGACATTCTTGGGTTTATGGTTTTTTTTATGTTAGACAAACTATCATCTAAAAAATGTAAAAAATTTAAATTGGAGAGGGGTTTCTCTACGTGATAAAGTTAGAAATGAAGGTATTTGCATTAGAATCAGAGTAACTGACATAGCTCAACGGAATATTACAGTGAAAAATAGGAAGAAAGGTCCTCGAGTGGCAACCTCGTACAGGTAAGCGAATTAGTACTCAACTTTTATTCCTCTTCACGTATTCTCATACACTTTTCTTCACACATACACACACACACACACACGCACACGCGCGCATGCACGCACGCGCACACACACACACACACACACACACACACACACACACACACACACACACACACACACAAATAGGTCGCAAATAATACTTACCTAGTACTATTAGGCAAGAGTGAATAGGTTTTTGTTAAGTCAGTGCAATTCACCATCTTAGACTACATAACCACTTACCGATGGGATTGTAGTTGCTTTACTACTTGCTGGGTAAAAATAGTAAAAAAAAAACCCTGTGAAAGTTTGCATTTAGATATAATTTTTCTAACCAACCATAAAAATATGATGAGAATATGTATATAAGTATAAAGGTTGCCTCACACGGAACAGTAATAATATAATATTATATCTTCCATTATCTCTGAACTCCGAGGTATGTTCATATTAAGAGGCTGAATAGAGCCACATTGAAATGCATGGGGATCGTTTAGTAATTTCACGTTATTATCGAAAAAAAATTGTACGTATTTTAGGTGGCGGTTTGCAAAACACGATTCCACAAAAATTAACTCAATAGAAAATAATTGCAAAGTTGCTTCTAAAAATACTTCAATTTTCAACGTCAATTTTTTTTTACGTGGTAGAGCCATGCTACAGCTATATTTATTAGGTATAGTTGTAGCACGAATGGGTCGGCTCGACCGGGGAAGGGCCACGCTCTCACGAAATAACATATAAAATAGCAGTTTAACCCTGCTGTGTTTCGTATGGTGAGTGTAGAGAACCGGAGAACCTTTTTACTGGAAACGAGGCATTACATCTTAGTCCTCACGGGTGACAACGCATCTACATTTTGATACGTAATCGAGAATAGATGTAGATGTGTATGGGCCGTAGCAACCACTTACCATCAGGTGGACTGTGTGCTCGTTTGTCACCCTTATCCTATTTAAAAAAAACTTTCTGAGATTTCAGTAAAATAATGTTAAGCATTGTAAGCACTCGTACAATTATGTCTCATGTTAATAAAGCTATTGGGCTATTTTGATTTGAAATAAAGTGATTTTACTTCATAGGTTAAATAATTTATTTACCTTTCTATTTCAAGAACCGTTTTTCTGTCACTCCTATTGAATCCATATCCTATTGAAATGGACAGTGCTTGCTGAAATTTAGCATCTTTAGATGGATCAGAATCGCCCGCTGATCCGGCTGTTAGATATTACAAAAATAATCGAAAATATTTATTTTTACTTTCATTCCCAAGACTACCTTGTTTTATTTTATTACGGTCAAATAATATTTATTAGGTTATAAAGCAAGTAAATGTTTTGTATGTAAATGTAAATGTTTTCATTATTTTGTTATTCTATTGTTTACAGTTATTATCACGTCTTAGCTTTACACCAAGAATTACATTAGAAATTCTTGATGGGATGCGATGTAACGCGCATACATTATTTTCATCAAGAACTCTAATATATATATATATATATATATATATATATATAAATTACCAATAGAGTTTCAAGAAAATCTTAAAAAAGTTCAATGAATTAAAAAAAATGCTAATAATTATATAATTTCAAGTCAGTGTTTTACATTTAAAGATCAGTTATAAAGAGCCAATGTTATTATTTTCTTATTGATTAATTTAATTCGAGAGAGACTAAAATAAATGTGAAAGGGCTTTTATCTGCAATAATAATTTTCATCAAAAATAACATAGACTTATAAAAGTCATATACATGGTCAATCAAACTGAAGATTATCAATTGTACTACAAAATATTTAAAAGACTATTTCCAGTATAATGACCCGAATATCATCATTAATGTTTGACTGGCACACTTAAAAGTTTTATCACATGGCTAAATGATTGACTTTTATATTATAGGTCATGCTTTTTTATAAAAAATTGCAAGAAATTTTAATTCCCGGCCCTATTGGTTTGTTTTACTTTTTACTTAATTAGTGAAAAACAAAATGGACTGATTTAAAAGTTTACTTTCTTGTGTAAAAAGTGCTATTTAGAATTTTATGCAAATGGTAATTAAAGTTTATAGTTTATGTAAATAAGCGTAACATAGCGGGTATTATATTCAATGGTAACGGCCATCCGTATTGGCAAAGCCAGCATCATTTTCTGTACAGAAACTGGCAAAGTGTTGCTCAAGGCATTATAAACAAAGCAGCTGATAAAATGTTACACTCATAACTGTTAACAAAAACTGTTTTCGCAAATGGTCTTATAGATAATAATAACTATTCCGCCGTGTTAGATGCAGGAGCTATTATTAGAAGGAGAAGAGGTAAAATTTTGTTTTAGAAATGCGCAATCAATATTGTTTTGTCTGCAATTGAGCATAAAATAAAAAATAACTTCAGCCAAAGAGCATAACTGGCATTATACTCAGGCCCATCAATAGGTATGGAAAAAAATAATTTTACCAGGTCTCAAAAAATCAATCACAATTCAAAAAACATAAATATTAAAATCAAAGATTGTATATATGTATGTCTATACATACATATAATGATTTATGGCCGCTTAGTAACTGACGGTGACTCACTATAACATCCTACAGTGACGCCGAAACTAAGAGGAGAGAATCATTGTAGATGTAATAATTTATTACGGAAATTTTGTGATAAAATTAAAAAAAATATAAACTAGTCCAAGTTAATCTAACTTAGCCTAACTTATCCTTATGCGTACAAAAAAAAACAAATAATAAAATAGTGAGATGGCGTCAGTTTTTAAGAAGATATAACAAAAATAAACAAAAAAATAAATTTCAATAAAGTTCAGTGTTTAATTGATTATATACCGCTGACACTTAATCACGCTTTTCGAAACCACGCCAGTTGTAAACAATACTTGTGTGAAAAGACAAAATTTCTTTTCATATTTCCGCCGAGTTGTAAGTAGAAGGCCAAATAGGTCACGTGTCAATTTTAATTAAATATATTTTATATGAAGTGATCTGGACTACGTTTCATCAATTAACCATTGGTAAAAATTAAAACAGGAATTTTACGATTGTGTTTACAAAAAACATTATTAGTTGAACCTTGCAGCTTGTTCATTATTTTTATTATAAATACCTATAAATTTATATATTATTAATAAATAGTTCCCATAATATATTGGATTATTTTTTATTTTGCCCTATCTGCAATGTTCTACGCTCTATAGAAAATGTGGCGTATGACATGACTGACAATCTTTCGAACGTTTTATCTAGGTACAAAGATGTTTTACGTTTTCGTCGCCTCCACATGATATTTTTGTCAGCATAAGGCACCCTTCTATATCTGAAACGAATATAAATATTGCTACAAAGTAAAGTAATAGGCTATACAAGTCCCTCTACTGGGCACAGGACTCTTTTTTTTATTTCTGAGAGGGTTTTAGGGCAAGGAAATGCCCGCCGTGCTTCCCCAATGCGTGTTGACGAAAATTGCAATTACAAATTTCATTCGTGCTGTCGGGGATCAAACCCGGGAAAATATTTACAGCGAACGCTTTGTCCCAGATCTACTAATACGATACAAATAAATACGATTTAACATATATAATAAAAATTCTTACGTACTTGAAACTTGAACACTTGATAGCTCGTGATGCCTACCGGACAAAGCTACAGCACCACACCGTGCAATTTAATTGAAGATGCGTAACCGCGACATAATTCTCAGTGATGCGCAAGCATAACAGGCAGTATGTCACTTATATAATTGTCATCTCTGCAGTCTATTAATCTTTGCACTTTTATAAGTAATACAGAACGTAGTTGCTAGACGGTGTTGACATCGGCTAAAATCTCTGCGATCGCCGTTTCGTCAAGGTCATTCAGGCTAGTTAAAGCCTTAAGGGGCTACTCCATGCGAACGACCTTGAGCATTTGGTGTGCCGCGCCGACTCGCTACAATATAATATCACGTAAGAAATATGTAAGGCGCCACCTACTGTAAGAACGTAGTATTTTTTCAACATCAATAAACTATTTTATGGAAATACACACAGCGTACAACGATAAATGTATCTCAAATTTTTTATTCGGTATATTAGTTGCATTATATTAGAGTTATGTATTCTCATATAATATTATCTAATTATGAAATTTTATAATTAATTATATATTAAAAATGAAGCATTGAAAATTGTGAGTTTAAAAGATACCTACTCACTATAGGTAAATAGATAGATAGCTCGCCTTTTGTACAAATATTTGGTGCAATAAAGAATAAATAAATAAATAGGATGTTTCGCAGAGTGAGAGTAATATAGAATGAGAGTCGTGGAGGCAGTTTACAAACATAAATTGCACAAGGACAAACATCCAGACCCGGAACAATTATTTGTAGGCCATACAAATACTTGTTCTGTGCGGGATTCGAACCCGCGGCCCCCAGTGCAGCAACTGATTGCTAAGCCAGTGCGCCACGGAGCCGTCGCCGGTTTATAGCTAAAGTGACCATACGTCCCGTTTTGAACGGGACTGTCCCTTTTCTCAGTCGCCTGTCCCATTGTCCCCAAACAAAGCTCCGGGACACAAAATTGTCCCGTAACTCGTTGGATGGAAGTATTCAAAGTCAACAATCTTCAACATAATTTTTTTTAATCGAATATATTTTATGTCTCCCTGGTACAAATGCTCCAGTAGAAAGAATATTTTTTTATTTTGAACAAATTGTGGACGTCTGAAAGAAACACTTACGGTTCTAGTTCTAAAGGCGATGTTGTTAACAAAGGTAACAATAAAAAAAACTTAAGCAGAATTTTATTCTTATTTAAAATTATCACCAACTTTATTAAAGCAAATTTAATCCACTGACAAATGTAATTAATAATTAAAAAAAATATGTTGCATTTAATAATTACCGTCTATACCGAATATAATTTTATATTGAACACTAATTGTGTAAAGTTATAGTTTTTAGAGTGTAAATAAACCCATGTCCTGTTTTGAGTTAAAAATAAATGGTCAGTTTAGTCTTTTTAGTTAAATTTAGTTTTAAAAATTTTTAGATAGTAAAAAGTAGGTATATTAGTACCTACTTAGATACTTTTTACCGAATTATAAGTATAGAACACCTTATGTACTCAATTATTTTTTGAAAAAGAAGAAAAAACAAGCAATAAATAATATACTATATTTTAGCAAAAAACTATAACTTAGTAATACTAATTATAACTTAGAACATAAATGAAAAACTCATAACTGACTTTTTGGCCCGACTCAGGATTCGAACCCGGGACCTCATGATCAGCAGTCGCACTACTACAACCACTAGACCAACGAGGCAGTACTATATCTAATAAGTTGTGGTTGGGTGATAATATTGAATTAGCCTTTTATAGTGTAAATTATAATATTTGTCGAAATTTTAATTATGGATTTGAACCTTACATGCTAATGGTGCTTCATTTTTTTATTTGCATTTACTTCAAAGAAAATACACGCAAAAAGCTTCATCGCGCAGTAAAAAACACAACAAATATATGTATAAGTAATACGAAAAATTATACCCAAAACAAACAAATAATACTACCTATAAATAACCTAATAAGTAATAATATTATAATATTACGCGCGTGCGCGCTGGCAGACGCTCTAACGACACGGGCTTCACGTCGAAGAGCTCAGGGCTCACTGACTCCAACAAGCCCGTGGGCAGTAAATACGCCCAGATTTTAAAATAATTTCTTAATAAAATCAAATTTTGGACTTTTGAAAAAAAATTTACTATAGAAATGTTCATTAATAAATTGCCTATCCATTGGTGTAAATCGCAAAATAAAATAATACTTACTTTAGGAGGAGATTCATGTTATCAATAATAATTTCACATTTATGTGGTTTCGTTGTAAGGAGATTATATTAATATTTATTCCTTTAAAAAAAAATTGGATATAGCTTTTATGGAATCAAGATTATGTAGAAATATAATGTGTTTTTTATTTGTTGATATATCTTTTAAATAAAAAGTAGATAGCTCCTAAAAATCGCACAAATAACGACTAGCGCGACATTTTGCTCAACCTGCGCCTTAAGAGGCGGGACATCCATAGTAAAAGTAAATGCATGAAAGTACGCCAAGCTACTCTACCAACATAAACATATGACATTTAGTTTTAACAAACAGTGTTGACAACATTGACGAATTACAATAGTGCTGTAAATGTCTATCCTTGAATTATTTTATCAATATAACCTTTATCGATATATTGTTTATCGATATTTTTACACCATAAAAGTTAGGTCTCTATACTGAATTATTTATTAGAAATATTTTTTTAACGAGGGGATTGAGTAAAAATGCCGATGAGGATAAGAAATCAATGTATTTTACACACAGCAATTTGTAATTATATCTCTACAATTAGGTACAAAAATATGTATAAAGAAAATATAAAATAAAAACGCACTATTATACTAGTAATTAATTAAGTAAAAAATAAACGACGACTCTGTAGTGCAGTGGCTAAGCGTTTGGCTGCGGCATTGCAGGACCGAGGCTTCGTTCCCGCACTGAACAATTGTTGCTATGCTGTAAAATAAATAGTCTGGGTCTGGGTGCTTGTTTTCGACGTTTTTTGTTAAGGGTAAAAATATTAGGTTTTTAACACTGATTAGATTAAATTACTTTTATGTGTAACAAATACTATGTACAAATCGCTAGGCTTCTACATAGAGGTACCTATGTACATACTATTCGTAGAGATTGTTTACTAATTTTCGCTTTCAAAATGAGTGCTCATTACAGCTAGTGTTTGTAGATGAATCTATAAAAAAAATATTTATAACCAGATAATTACAAATAACTTTGAGTTTATTTATATAATCAAATTCTTTCCAAAATGTCACTTTAGAGGGATATTATCTTTTGCTACATGTAAATGAAACCTAATTAACATACACATAATTGCGGAAGTTTGAATTAAGTCCACTAATGAAATAACAGTTAATTTTAGTTGGGTTCAAATGCAATGTTTGCCACAAATATGTTTTAACATGTGAATCTTTTCAATTAGTGCATGTGCCAGATATTTCACCCATTGCTTGCATCTGAAAAACTAATATAAATAAAATCACATTTTTATTGAACAAATCGAATGTTAGCAGTCACAATTGACTGTGTAGTTTCTAAGTATAGTTCGTTTCGGATTACCATACCATCGAACTATCAGATTTAAGAAATAGTGTGTTTGTATTTGTGCACACAATCGTGAACTATAAAAACCTGTCCTATGTAGATGGCTAGTCCAAAAATGTACTTGCGTTAAATATCATATTACTATTAAAGTTGAAATCACCACATACCTTTCATCATCTGAGGATAATTTAAAATTAAAAATTTTGTACAGCCGACTTCAATATAAGTTATTTAAGAATAACTTAAAAACTATTGGTCTGACCTTGATCAAATTCATATGGGACCACACGAGAAGTACCAGCTTTCAAATAAAAAAAGAATCATCGAAATCGGTTCACCCAGAAAAAAGTTCTGAAGTAACACACATAAAAAAAAAAACGAAAAAAAAAACATACAGTCGAATTGAGTACCGGCTCCTTTTTGGAAGTCGGCAGAAAATATTGCTACAAATAGCCTTTTTTTGTTATCATTTTTTCCACTTCTTGCACCATTTAATTGGAAAATTTTATAATGCATATTTAAATTTTTAACAATTCTGTAAATGGACAACGGCTCCTATAGCAAAAATAAAAGCAATCTAAATAAATAAAATATATACAAATATAATTGTTTGATTTGACATTTGAATCTATTTGATTTGACAAGTCGTTAATAGACATATTACGAAAAGCAGAAAGAAGAGATAACCGTCATTAAAATTTGACCCTTGTAGTACATATTATTTTTACTATGGAAGTTGCACCAGCCTGAATATATCCAACAGCATTGGTTATCTATTCCAATATATAGTTTCTAACGATTTGTATATTGTGTTGGGATTGTTTTTTATCTCAATATTTTAAATTTTTTAAATGTATGTTACAGGTGTAAGCCAGATTGGTGCTTCCCAAGCATGGGAAAAGAAACAAATGAATTACTCCGGCAGTGTATAGAACTGCCAGTAGCCCACTTATCTGATGACATTGAAGAAATTATCAAAAGGAGTAAAGCCTTCCCAATACCTTTTCCCATAGAGACTGTGAGGTATTTTTGCTTCTTTGTTTTTTTTTTGTTGAAATAAAACTTTTGTGACATGTATAGTGTGCCTTGTGTCTAAGACACTGGAAATAAAAAAAAACTATGGTTGTCAAACACATTACCTGCATAAGGCGCCATCCTATTGCCATAGCTTTGACGGCTCCGTGGCGCAGTGGCTTAGCAATCAGTTGTTGCGCTGGGGGCCGCGGGTTCGAATCCCGCACGGAACAAGTATTTGTATGGCCTACAAATAATTGTTCCGGGTCTGGATGTTTGTTCTTGTGCAATTTATGTTTGTAAACTGCCTCCACGACACAGGAGAATATCCTAGTGTGGGAGTAACGTTTTTTAAAAAAAGAAAAAAGAAAATAGCTCGTACGATCATGCATACGTCCGACGAAAATGATTGTGTGACCATGTATTTAAACATACTCACATCTGCAGAATGTCCTATTGCAGGTTGTGCGATCATACGATGTGACCGAATTGTCTAATTTTCGTCGTGTGATTTTCGATGAATCGTATAGGGGCGCAGGCAAGGGAAGGGTACCACGACGTGCGCTCGTCTCGACGGCCTGCCATTTTGTGTAATCGTTCGGTTCGGTTGCATGGATTTGTAAGATGACATTTAAAAAAAACTTAATTAAAAAAATCTTTTTTCATTTTGGCGTACGTCGTAATACTGATTGCGAAATTCACCGCACTGATTTCTGTTTTTATACAGTATATTATGTGGTGTAGGTTGTCTTTTTTTAATTAAACACTTAAAGAAATATTGCTTGACAGCAAAAACTGTGCATCTCTGTTTCATCTTCTGTTTCAAGAGTGATCGCATCGCTCCAAAATAGGACACACGATTTCTAATCATACGAGTGGATTCATCGGACGATGAAATCGCATCGCATCATCGCGCGAGCGATGGCAATAGGACGGCGCCTAAGATAAGCCACTATCATTCCGTGGGTGTCGTGAGAGGTGACAGAATGAAACTGAAACAGGATCAATGTAGCTAGAACTAAAATTATTTACTGTACATTTTTAGCAGACTGCTCAACCTACTATAGAAACCTAATCTAATATATAAAAATAAATTTTTGTGTGTTCGTATTTTATACACTACTATACCGATCAGATTATGGTAAAACTTTGTCAACTTATGGCTTGCATTTCCGAGAATGTTGCATAGTATCTGAGCAATTGTTCGGATTAATTCCAGCCGCCAAATTTCACGAACTCACATCGCGTCAAAATTCACGGTATCATCCTCCATCTGGATGCTTGACGGTCCACAACTGTGCGTTTTACTAGGAGTTTTCTTGCCTTTTTTTTTTCTTATTTTTAAAAACGTCACCCCCACAATAGGATTTTCTCCTGTGTCGTGGAGGCAGTTTACAAACATAAATTGCACAAGGACAAACATCCAGAGATTTTATATATATAGGATAGGAGATAGGGTGACAAACGAGCACACAGTCCACCTGATGATAAGTGGTTGCTGTGGTCCATAGACATCTACATTTATCCTTGTTTGCAAATCATAATGCAGACGCGTTTTCACCCGTGAGGACTAAGATGGAATACCTCTTTTCCAGTAAAAAGGGTCTCTGGTTCTCTACACTCACCATATGAAACACAGCAGTGTTAAGCTGCTATTTTACGCTGTTATTCTGTGAGAACTTGTTCCTTGTACAACTTCTCTGTGGAATTGTTTACCACTGGCGATTTTTCCGGACCGATACGACTTAGGGACCTTCAAGAAAAGAGCTTACACTTTTCTAATAGACCGACAACGCATCTGCGATTCCGCTGGTGTTGTGGTTGTTCATGGGCGGCGGTAGTCACTTACTACCAGGTGAGCCGCATACTCGTTTGCCCCCTCTTCTATAAAAAAAAAATGTACAATTAACTTACAGTAGGTGGTGTACATATCGTACCGACAAATTTATTTGAAAGTAATAGGTATATAACTCAACTTCAATAAATCTATTATCATTCCTATTCCTAATTAAACAATATAAGTCTTCCTTTGAAACTATATTTACACAATAATCTTTTCTGCTGCAGCAATGTGCAGCATACCAGCTAGTCATATACAATTATTATGTTAGATAGATAATGTGTGTTTGATGAATTTAAATCTTGGTTTAGAACATAGGTACTTTGCAGTGAAGTATCGTAACAATATCTGCATATTTGATAAATACAAACATTTTATGAGACTTTCTGCAATCCTTCTAATTTTTTGTTATCATTCAATCTTTCAGCCTATCATATGCTTTGCAATTCTATACTATGTTATATTGTATTAATTATAAATATTATTTGAAAAAAAAGTGACAATAAAGAGGATACCTGCAGTTTATTCATCCATTTATCTCATTTTGAGACTGTAGTTGATTGAAAAAGTATGATAAAACTGAATGAAACTAGGTTTTTTTTTATTTTATCTTGTTTAATTAACTTATTTTATAATATCGACATTTCAAGTACTTTGCAGCATAATCAGATAAATTTATTATACCAGACTGGGCAAGAGTACAGAAGCTCCATATAAGTGTCTCGTAATACATTGTAAAGTCTGCCAACACACATTGTGAATACGTTATCCTTTTTGTGCCTAACTGTCAGATGTGTGTAAGCTGTTGTTTTACTTTTTTTTATGTAGTTTTCATTAAATTCTATTTTATTTTTAGAATAGAAAAATTACAAGTGAGGAGGCCCGTTGAGAAGCTCAAAAGAAATATAGTGTCCACATACCCACTAATTCATGAGAGAGTTCTTCTACTCATGACACATTTCCTTATTTATAAAAGGTATGAATTTTGCTCCATTATGTTTATTTATGGGTTCGTGAAAATGAAAACCAGTGTTACCAGACATATGTTTGGCAGCACAGTTAAACATAGCCAGAGTTAAGTTAAAGATGCTAAAATTAATTAGCTAAGATCCATGTCTACATCTTAATATATTATTAATGTTATAAAGAGGAAAGATTTGTTTGTTTGTTTGTTTGTTTGAATTGAATAGGCTCCGAAACTACTGGACCGATTTGAAAAATTCTTTCACCATTAGAATCCCACATTATCCCTGATGAACATAAGCTATATAATATTTTCAAAAAAGTTAGGGATCCGTATGAAAACTTCGTTAATATAACCCAAGGTGTGAAAAAAATACCAAAAAGAATCCTTATTCCCATACGCTGCGGAAACTATTGATAATAGAGCAAAGTAATGTGCTTCACTTTTATAGAGGATATCAATATCTACAAAAAGCCTGCAATACCATATGTTTAGCTATTACAGTTATGTCACAATAACTACTTTTTCATGTTAAAATATGAAATAGTAACGCCTGTACAAACTATGCCACATTATTCGTATTAGTACCTGTACCATGCATAAATAACCACCAATTACGTTAACCATGTAATTTAAGTAACATTTTTCACTTTTTAAATCTTTGTTAATTCAGCAACCATCCGTCGTGATGTCTCTCTCGAAGTTCGCATGTCGCAAGGCGCAGACGCGTGATATACGCGGGTGAAACCGCGGGACACAGCTAATATAAAATAAAAATTATTGGTCTTACCTAGTTGGAAGAGCACCTCCCGCATTTAGTTTGACGGCTCTGTGGTGCAGTGGCTTAGCAATGATTTGCAGCATTAACTGCCGGTCTGGATATTTGTCCTTATAAAATTTATGTATGTAAACTGTCCCCTCGATACAGGAGAAAATCCTAGGGTGGAGGTAACGTTTTTACGTTCAACGGTAAAAAAGAAAACAATGAAATTAACGAAATATATCTTCTTCTTTCTTCTTCTTCTTCTTCTTTAGCGGCCTGTAAAAAACTACTGCTGGATATGAACCTCTATTGTAAGGAGAATTTGCCTTAATCATCATGTTTGGCAGAAGGATTGATAATATCAATGGCGGACATTTCGAGCCATGGCGCTGCAGCCTGTTGCCGGTCTATTTTAAGTCTGTCGTAATAACATTTATTGCATGAGAAATAGGACATAGATTCCATTGCATCTTACCCATATTGTTATTGGATATTCACATTGCATTCATACAATTGTGTTAATGCCTCATTTATTGTGAATTGACTTGATTATTAGAAAGCCGTAATGCTGTTTGTGTTTATTTCAAGTGATGCAAAAACCAAGTCAAACCATGCTCAACTTATTGTAAGAACATACGCTCACATACATATTTATATCTAAAATATGTGTGCATATCCAGGCAGTAAATGTTACAGGCTAAGAGTAAGAACGAAAGAAGAAAGATGTGTGCGTGTTAAGAAGTTGAGCATGGTTTCGGCATTACTCAAAATTTACATCTCTCCATCTATCTTTGTTGCTCATCGACTCACATTTTTTTTAAATGTTGAAATTACTCTTTGCAGGGAATTCGGTACAAGTATAGAGAAGGCGCTATATAAAGATATGTCAGTTCCCGAACTGATTGACAGGATATTGAAGAAGCGAGCTGTCACTTTTATGGGCCCAAGTGATAAATACAAACTTTTGTCAGGAGAAGAGGGGTAAGTTACATTTGCTCATCCTTTTGAGTATTTTGTGCCAAACTCAGTTCAAAGGAATGCTTACAGAATCATTTCAGTGACTGTATATCACAGTAGTTTTTTTTTTTATGAGTGTTTTTTGTTGGTAGTATAAACTTATAAAGATGTAAAAAATTTGAATTTTGACTGTGACAGTTCACATATTGGTCACATACGCCTTACTTATGTTATGCTGCTGGATCGTAATCGCCACTCGCGATTGGCGATAGCAGGGCCTAATACTTAGCAATTTGAATGCCGTTTTTCTTTTTATAAAAAACATTTAGCTCTTTGGGATTGTTATTTGAGATGATAATTGATTGCCGATTTGTATTGCCCATATCCGAGACATCTAACGACATAGGGTAGTTACGTAGTTAAAGGCATTATTATTATCATTATTTTATTTTAGTCCTTGGGGTGATAATGCATCTGTGACCTCCTTTATTTGATTGGGGACTCCATAAAATCTTCATTGAGCGGAATTTTTCATCATTGGATTGCTTAACACTAGTTCCTTCATCTCATTCTGTCTTTGTCATTAATATCTATTAAATTAAAAGTAAAAGAACACTATGCCCATTGCCTCTATTACATAGTATAACGGTAGTATAACCATCTCGTAGATGCTAGATGTGATAGTCAACTTTTAACAGCTAAACATCAATATGCTATTGATGGACTCTCATACTATCACCACAATGTTAATCTCACAAGACTAAAAGAACAGTTAAGTTTTTTTTATCCCAAAACATTAAAAGGGACGTAAGGAATAAGCCAAGTTGACTGTCTGCCAATGTTAAGTTACATGGCTGGTTGGTGACTTAACATTCAGATATTACATTCCCATGCATTAATTACTTTTCTATAAGCATTAAAGAGTGTAGAAAGTAAACTTGGCTAACCCGGAGGAAGTACAAAAGTTGGCTGACTTAACAAATCTATGGTTTACTGATTTGTTTATCACATGTATGATCGATGAGAAGAGCAATGATAAATTGTTATGAATTACTCTGCAACCATACATTGTTTCACTCATTATAGCCCATCAAAAGTCTGATGTTGAACATAGGCCTCTCCCTCGTAGGGGGGGGGGGGGATTTTAGTAGTTATACCCGTCAGGTAGGTTGGCCACTACAATTTTTTATTATTTTTACGGGCGATCCGCTCCGGTTTCGCACGGGTGATTTTTTAATCTCGACAACAGCGTCATCCACCGGGTCCAATTCTGTATCTAATCCCAATAACAGTCCCTGACGTCCTTTCTGCTTTCTCTCTTACAGATCTGACAGATATCAGGAGATTAACTTTGCTGTATAGTCATAGATACATCAATATATTTTTACAAGTTGTCGTTTATAGCCGTCGAAAAACCCGTACTTTATTTTATTAGGATACTAGCAATCTGCCCCGGCTTCCCACCGGTGATTTCATAATCTCGACAACAGCGCCATCTACCGGGTCCAATTGTGTATCTAAACCATACTCGAATCAACTTAATCACACACATAAAATGTCATCTAAATTGGTCGAGCCACTTAGGAGAAATTAAGTCACATACAAAAAGAAGAATTTTATATATAATTATACATATAAACCTTCCTCTTGAATCATTCTGTGAAAACTGCATCAAAATCCGTTGCGTAGTTTAAAAGATTTAAGCGTGCAGACAACGGGAAGTAACTTGGTTTTATGCTATGTAGAGAAGTTGTTATCAGAAAGATGCTGCTACCCATCTCTTGGTTCAGTTTTATTCTGTCGTCTCTTACGACACCCACGGGACAATATGGGGTAGTGGTTTCTTGTACGCCTCCTCTACAACCTAAGTTGTTATATAGTCTTTTTTTTTATTTACAGCAAAGATGGTTGGGAAGCGGTTGGTACATTGCAACAAAAGCCACCATTGTTGTTAGAGAACTGTCTGAGCTACGACGAGATGAAGTTGTCTGCAATGGTGTACGTCAGTGGGCACACAGAATGCATCAATGATGGTGAAAGAAAAAATTCTGGAGTTATCAGAGAGGACATTGCTGAAGAAGATGCGGTTATTATAGGTAATTAGGATGAATTATTCTTCCTAGTGGGCTACTAGTTGTTAATATTCGACCGTAATTTATTACATTTTCAGATTTGTATATTAGGCAAGCTGTATTTCTCTTTTAACTGCACATTAATATATAAAAAACAGTTATCCAATATACAAAATAAACACTTTTGGTATTGACATAGATTTCACACACTATTGAAAATATAGACAAAATTCACAGTTTATGCAATCAATCTGTCAGTTATTATTTGTTGGCAACATTTTAAAATTCTTTGGCGACATCTCTACTCTGTGCGACTATTTGACCACAGACTATAATTACATACATATGCTTGTATTTACTCTGAGCTGCTTAACATCAACAAACAACATAATTTGTCCAAGCAACAACTATGTTTGACATTAACAGTATGAATGTTTGGCAACATATAAGCAATGTATGTTTTTATTTAATTAAATTTTATGTATTTGTAACACTTACTATAAATAAATATTTGGCTTTCTGCACTCCTTCTCTAATATAAACTTTAACTATGCCAAATCTCACATACCTCCGTGCGCGCAACATGCTTCAAACGAGGTACAAAGTTTTCTCTTTATATATATTCACCATTTTCTCCCCATGTAAAGAACCTTGGTCTGTATGTTGATGGTTCTTAACATGGAACAAGCATATATAGGTATGCAAAACCACCGGAACTTTGTGATCTCTATATCAACTAAAAAACTTTCTTCCCACCAATATTAAAATTTACTTGTCCAATCAGTTATTGTACCAATTATTGATTATGTCGATGTGTGTTGCTCAGAACTGTCTCAGCATCATCTTAATACATTGGATCGTCTGCTTAACAACAGCATCAGTTACATTTATGGTCTTGATAAATACGACCATGTATCATCTTTTCGTACTTAACTAAATTGGCTGCCTATCCGTCAGCGCAGATATGTTAGAATACTCTGTACCCTTTTCACAATTCTGTACGATCCATGTGCTCTCGAGTATCTAAAATCTAAATTTCAATACCTGGGAGATTCTCATAATTGTTCTCTCCGTTCTTCGGCTAATCTCAAGTTGCTCACTCCTTCGCCCTCTCGTCCATCAGACTCTGGAACGAAATCCCTCTTGACATTAAAAAAGCTCCCAAGAACTTTGGTTTTAAAATTCAAGTCCGTAAGCATGTGAACAAATCGCTGCAATTTTGAACTAACACAGCTCTTATTTTCATAAACATTATGACAGATAATATTTATATTTAATACATATTAAATATAAATATTATCTGTCATAATGTTGTACATTTTTCTATATATGTAATATATATACAATGTCGGGAATTAAAAAGTTAAATTAAACGCGATAAAATCCGTAAAATAAGTTTTATTCCATATTTCCTTTTAGTCCATAAATATAGAATTTGTTAGTAATCTATGAAACATTGTCTTGACACCACGATTTATTTACATATCAATTAATATGTTGGCAACAGTTTTTAGAGAACTTTTGCATGGGATTGTGTATCTAGTTTTTTATTAGTGATTGATGCCTTGACATGATAAATGTATTGTGTGATTGATAACTCAATAGATAAAGTCCTTCAGAAGTTTCACCATTATTATAGCTGTTCACAAGTCCACCACTGAACATAGGTCTCCCCTAAGGAATACCACAAAGCACAATCCTGAGCCACCTACGACCATCACAATTAAAATCTAATATTAAAACCTTCGATCAACAATACCAACTAGATAACGGGTCACGTACAAAATCTTAGCTAAATGCTGTCCGCGTGAACATATACTTATACAGCTACATTTGTTTACTAAAGTACTGAGACAAAAAATTAAAACAGTTTTATGTTCAACCCAAGTACAACCATGGCATCTAGTAATAAAGTCGCTAATCTAACGGTTATTAGTTCAAAAACGGAAAAAATCAATACATTATTCCTGTCACTTGGAAATGAAAAGACATAGGTTAAATAACATTTAGTGTGTAGTGAACCTTATGTAATAACAAATTAAAGTACTTTGTCTCGTTATTGTCTTGCAAGCTACGTCGTTTTGTTTCGTTTCTGTTTGCTTCTTCGAATTTTGCTACAAGAAGTCGCGGAGTCGCGTTGAACACTAAAATAATTTATAATATGATCATAAGTTTAGTTAAAATTATTTATGTTTGTTGGTATATACATACTTTCCACACTAGCCATTAAATATAATATAATAAGTAGTATAATTATTGCATTCAATTAGATAATTCAATATATATTTATTTTAGTTTTGTATGTATATATGTTTGTAGTATATGTATTATATATATAAATATGTGTAGGTATTCTTTTTTATCACACCAATTTGCCCTACCCCTGTTATCTTCGTGTAATCCCGTCCATTCAGTGATTGTCCGGAAGAAATTGCTGTTAGCAATAAGACCGCCCATTGCGTACTTCTCTGTGTTGGTGTGCAATAAAGAATAATAAATAAAAAATAAAAACAATAAAGCTAAGTATCTAATGAAATTACATAAACAGAGACAAAAGTAGCAATTACCGTTATTTAAAGTTCTGGTAACAAATTACTAAAAATGATTACAACACAAATCTACTCCATGCATGTACTGTTCTGTTTAACAAATATTTACGCGTGTATTGGCCAACCTTGGCAAACATTTGTAGGGGTGCTTTAAAATCGGTAATTTTGTTTCAAATATGATATTATTTGTTAGTTTAGAGCTTAAAATATAACTTATTCTACATATACTTACCGAAAGTAAAACACCTCGGCCGTTAAATTGCTTTTTCGCGCATTATTCTTGCAACTTTTAAATACACATTGTGGTATTGTGAAACGTGTTTACATTGGCTGTGTTTCAAGTAAACTAAACGAAATAAGAGCTCGCGTCTCCAGTGCGCTGTTATTTACTAAGACGTATTTTTTGCGCCGACCCGATATCCAGTTGGTATTGTTGATCGAAGATTAAAACCCAACACATTG
Source organism: Parnassius mnemosyne (assembly GCA_963668995.1). NCBI lineage: Eukaryota > Metazoa > Arthropoda > Insecta > Lepidoptera > Papilionidae > Parnassius > Parnassius mnemosyne. Next base: position 32,470,790 of record CAVLGL010000084.1, read on the forward strand.
AAATATGTGAATTTCAGGTTTGGTAGGGCCACGTTTCGAGAGACGCGGTCGTATGGATTACGAGGATATTTTGATAACGGAACAGCAGAATTGTCTGGAGCACGGCTATGGTGAGGAAGTAACGCCCACCACCTGCCTCAATGTATTGAAAACCACCTATGTGAGGAACAACCAGTCCGCCAAGCACATGTGGCGGCAGATATGGTCGGAATTCTACCAGGTGAGCTGCGTTTTATTAGTTTTAACGGTTCTGTGGAAATTTGAACACTTATGTGGAAGAGCCATGCTGCACAGCTATATTAGTAATATAGTTGTAGCATGAATGAGTCGGCTCCACCGGGGAAGGACCACGCTCTCAAAAAATGCCAGCATAAAATAGCTAAAATAATTATAAGCACCAACTTTTACTTCTAGGTACATAGTTATACTTATGAGGAGTTGACGTCATACGTCAATATCCAAGACAAGGCGGAAGACCAAAGATACACGGACAGATACGTGAAGAAGCCTGGGAGTGAAGACATCTTCGATAATGAGGTATACTACAAGCGGCTGTGTGTTCTGGCTGAAGTGACTTTACTCGAAGCTGATCACAGGGCTAAAGAGGCGGGGAAAGAGGCGTTTCTGAATGTTATTGGATGTGGTGAGTAATATGAAGAATAATGTATATAATACAGATAATACTATAATAAAACTAAATTTGATATAAATTGTAATTGTGATATAAAATATAAATGCAACGGGTCGGTAGTGACTTTGCATTGGCTACGGAGCTGCGGGCTGCGAATCCTGCATGAAACAACTATTTATAAAGTTTTTTTTATGGGATGAGTGTGACAAACGAGCACACAGTCCACCTGATGGTAAGTGGTTGCTGCGGCCCATAAACATCTAGATTTATCTTCGATTACGAATCGTGAGGATTAAGATGGATTGTCTCGTTTCTAGTAAAAAGGGTCTCCGGTTCTCTATACTTATCATACGAAACAGCAGCGTAAAGCTGCTATTTTACGCTGGTATTCTGGAAGAGCATGGTCCTTCCCCGGTCGAGCTGACTCATTCGTGCTACAACTATACTACTAATATAGCTGCAGCATGGCTCTACCACGTAAAAAAGTTGCTAATAATCTCATTTGTAAGAAGGTTATAAAATAATTATTAGTGCTCCGCGCTGCTCCAGTGAGTGTAGACGGACTTCTCATGTACTTATTAGAAATAATTTATTCCTTAGTAACGGGGATTTCCTGCTTTTGATGTTGACCGCCGAGCATGTAATAAATCAGCACTTAAAGTGGCAATTAACAATTTTATTCCTGCAGGCGAGGATCGAATGCAAGCTGCTCGCATAACGTAAAATTTACGCCGTAATCTTAGCCCCTGGGTGATAATTCTTTAATGAATTTCCTGTTTATTTTGTTAATTTTTAAAATACGTAAAAATAATTACGTAAAATGGCCTCGCCATGCAGGAGAAAATCCTAGAGGGGGTATCGTTGTTTAAAAAAAAGTTAAAATATATAATTTTTATTTAAATTAGATTAACTAATAATAGTAGTGTACTAAGACTAGACTAAGGAACTAAAATCATCATCATCTTCATTACAGCCCTTCACAAGTCCACTGCTGAACATAGGCCTCCCCCAAGGAATGCCACAAAGCACGGTCCTGAGCCACCTGCATCCATCGACTTCCTGCATATCTTACCAGGTCGTCACTCCATCTAGTGGGGGGACGCCCTACACTTCGCCTGCCGGTACGAGGCTGCCACTCGAGAACCTTTTTTTCCCCATCGGTTGTCGGTTCTTCGAGCTATATGACCGGCCCATTGCCACTTCAGCTTACTAATCCGTTGGGCTATGTTGGTCAATCTGGTTCTACTGCGGATATCCTCATTTCTGAGTTTATCACGCAGAGAAACTCCGAGCATAGCCCTCTCCATAGCTCGCTGAGCGACCTTGAGCTTCCTCATCCGGCCAGCAGTGAAGGACCACGTCTCAGTTCCGTATGTCATCACTGGCAACACGCACTGGTTGTACAGTCTCGTTTTCAAGTTTTGAGGTATACCTGACCAGAAGATGTGCCGTAATTTCCCTAACGCTGCCCAACCGAGTTGAATCCGTCGATTGACCTCTCGGTCGAAGTTGGACTTACCTAGTCGGAATATTTGTCCCAGGTAAACATACTCGTCAACAACTTCGAGCTTAGTGCTCCCAACAACTACCGGCATAGGTGTGACATGGACATTAAACATGATCTTTGTTTTGTCCATGTTCATCTTAAGACCTATCCATTGGGAAGCACTATTGAGGTCATTGAGCATAGTGCTTAGGTCCTCCAGCGATTCTGCCTTAAGGACTATATCGTCGGTAAATAGAAGGTGAGTGATGTACTCGCCATTGATGTTGATACCGTATCCTTTCCAGTCCAGAAGCTTGAAAACGTCTTCCAATACAGCGGTGAAGAGTTTCGGGGATATGAAGTCACCCTGTCTTACACCTCTCTGCAATTGGATAGGTTTCGTACTCTGGTTCTGTACTCGGATAGCCATTGTAACCCTACTGTACAAGCGCATCAGCACTTCGATATACCGACAGTCAACTTGGCACCGCAGAAGGGAATTGCAGCACTGCCCAAATTTCGACGGAATCAAAGGCTTTCTCATAGTCCACATACGCCAGACATAGTGGCAAATTGTACTCTTCTGACTTCTGTACAATTTGCGGAAGGGTATGTATGTGGTCTATGGTGCTAAAGCCTTTTCGGAAACCGGCTTGTTCGGGAGGCTGGAAGTCGTCAAGTCTGCGTGCGAGACGATTCGTAATGACTCTCGGTAAAACAGCACGTAGACGCGGCTCAGAAGGGAAATCGGTCTGTAGTTCTTCAAGAGAGCGTTGTCGCCTTTCTTGAAGAACAAGACCACCGCACTTCTGCTCCACGTCTCTGCTCTGGTGTAATGCCACCATGCAGGACGGAATTAAAGAGCTTCTGAAGGACTTCAAGTACCGGTTTTCCACCCGCTTTCAGAAGCTCCGCTTTAATTCCATCTTCGCCTGGGGCCTTGCCGTTTTTAAGGTGCTGGAGAGCCATTCTAATCTCGCTCAGACTGACGTCCGGGATATCTTCGGAATAGTGTCGGATAAGACTCGCTCTTGGATCGTTACTCACACTTGCGTGTGACACCAACGATGACGTGTACAGCTGCCCATAGAACCTCTCAATCTCACTCAAAATCTCAGGTGCCCCGGAAACGATACTGCCACATTCTGTCTTCAACTTTGAAAGTTGACTCTTTCTGGCAGACAGGTCTCTGGCAAAGACTTTGGAGCCTTGATTCCGCTCGATCGCTTCTTCAATACGAGCTGTATTGAAGTTGCGTAAGTCCCGCCGCATGCATTTGGAGATCTGTCTGTTCAGTTGCCTGTATGCTGTCAAATCTGTTGAAGAATGTAGCTTCATCTCCCGTCTAACAACTATGAGATTAAGAGTGTGATCGGAGAGTTTTTGTTTTCTTCTGCGGCGGGTCTTGCAGAACTTAGCTCCGACCGCATAGACATTTTCCACGAGCTTGTCATTCATATCGTCCACTTCATTGCAGTCTTCTAGTCACTGAAAACTGTTTTGTAACTCGAGCTGAAAGGTTTCGGGACTTTGGATTAGATCACGAGGAGGACGGAGCGTTGACTTCATTAGACGAGACCTCTCCAACTTCACGTTTAGGTTCAGTGTGCCTCTAACCATTCGGTGATCGCTGCCGATTTTCACCCTCGCGATCACTGAGACATCACTGTACAGTTGTCGTCTGGTCGTCATAATGAAGTCAATCTCATTTTTTGTCGAACCGTCGGGGCTCGACCATATCCACTTGCTGTGGGGCCGCTTCTGGAAGAAAGAGTTCATCATAAAGAGTCCCTCTTTCTCCATGTAGTCAGCCAGCTGCTGGCCCCTTGGATTCCGTTGCCCTATTCCAAATTTCCCTACTTTCAGCTCACCATTCTCTTGTGCCTAGTTTTGCATTGAAGTCTCCCATTAACACCGTATATTGGGTTTTGGAGGAATGCATGGCTCTAGAGATATCCTCATACATTTCCTCCACCTCCTCATCGGGGTGTGCCGAGGTTGGTGCGTAAACCTTTGTGATTCTGAGTATAAGGTACGCAACCCTCGTCGACACACTCTCAATCTTTACAACGTTGTTAACGAGAGACTTGTGAACGATAAATCCGACACCTCCTTGGGACAGATGGTCGCCCTCCCGGTAATAGAACAAGTTGCCGGATTCGAGGATTACCGTTTCCTCCCCCTCTCTTCGGACTTCGGATAATCCTATAATATGCCAGCGTAACTTGTCTCTTCTTGCAGCTCCACAATCTTCTCGTCAGTCCTCAGGGTGCGTGCGTTGTATGTTGCCAGGTCGAGTCGGCGTAGGTGGCAACCGAACCTCCACCGGAGATTCTTAGCACCCCCTGCCCCGCCGTTACCATGGTCGCCACCGTAGCCAGGAATAGCGGGGCCGCCGGGGACTGGGGGCCATCTCTTTGTTACATTCATTCATAGGGGGTATTTGCCATAGTTGTCACGCTTGGCGAGCGGGTTGGCAACCGCAGTTTTTTTATTGTATTTTGCTGTTATCAGGAAGATGCTGTTGCCCATCTCCTGCCTGTTTCCCTTTATCGCCTTTTACGACAACCACGGGAAGATATGGGGTAGTGGATATTCTTAACCGCCACTACACGGCATCAATGGACCAATTAATGTAATTGGTCCTCCGAGCCCGTTCACTAAATGAATAAGTATCTTTTAAGTAAAAATGTGTTTTATCGGAAACCAAACACGGTGTGCATTTAAATAAAGCTTAGGTCTAAGTTAGTACTTAATTTGGTCACTTTGAAAATGACGATGGGGAGATTTGTACTTGCTTGATGAAAGTTACGTTATCTTAGTTTTATATGAGTACGGTCTATTATTTGAATGAGGTTTTAGCTCACGCTACTGTACCTCATCCATTCCTCAACCTATACGAGTCCACTGCTGGACATTTTGTAATAATCGCAGCGCTTTACATGCGTTTTGCAGGTTTCAGTGCTATTTATAACATTAGTACTTAAACACAATTTATTGGATGCTTAAATCGCCATCAATTAATGGAGTTGAAGGAATCGGATATTGGTAATGGATATGGTAAAAGTGGTTAGGTTATCAGATTATGGTAGGAGAAAGAATATAGTATACATACATACCGGCGTCGAATTCTCACTACTCCAAGGGTTGACTGGCAGAAAGTTCCTATAGGCATCAAATTCGTCCTATGTATCCTTTCATAGAGGGAATTTCAATAAAGGTTAAGGGTATCCTAGTAGGAGAGCTTCTAACTAATAAGGAATATACATTTTTTTTAGGTCTCGGCGTATGGAAGATATCACCACATCAACCCGATGTATATATTCTAACTTTTCTAGAAAGAATACGTTCATTTCTCAAAAAGGACATGTTGAATCACCTATCTGATGTTAACTTTGCTTATATTCAACCCAGCAAAGGGATATTGGGTAAGCATTTTTAATAATTATAACTTCCACTTTTGTCTAGAGAGAGAAGAAAACATGTTAAAAAATATTTCACGTTAATTAATAATATCATTTAAATATATTTAATTTTTTATTTGGAAGTTGATGTAGTGTAGAGTACATAGCTCACATTTTGAAGTCCTTAGAGTCTGTATCTATTGTTTTTAAAAGGTCTATGAACTTTATTTGTCTTGCATATCTTAAAAAGAACTTATAGTATCGACTCCAGACAAATTTTATTCGAAGTTTAATTTCATTACGATTTAGTTTTCGATAAAATAGATTCAGTATTTTTTTAAAGAAATGAACTCGATGATACAATTATCATCATCAATCATTACAGCCCTTCATAAGTCCACTGCTGAACATAGACCTAATGAATTCCACAAAGCATGGTTCCGAGCCACCAGCATCCATCGACTGACTGCATACTCACCAGCCGGGCTATTCACAATCGTCTCGGAAAGCGAAATCGACTCGGATTCGATAACTTCTCGCACCGAAACCAATAAACGCTATTCACATTTAACATTCGGACAAAGGTCACTTAGATACATCCCATAACTATTGTAACGTCATTTAGTTACATGCATTTACGAATTTTGTAGGTAAATAGGCTTTTGTATTTTTTTAGAGTAACGCCTGAACAAAAACATAATGCAATATTTTGGTGTTAGCCATTGATATCGAATATAAAAAATATATAATTTAACTATATAATAAATAACAAAAAAACTGAGATATATCTCGTTTCACAAAGCAGCATATATATATGCTGCTTTGTGATAGAAAACTTATAAAAACACCTTTACGATTAAGTGCAAATATTGAAGTAATTATATGAAAATACGTCTTATAGATAATTGTAATTAAATTTGTTACCTAGCTTATAATTAAAAGGGCTTATTTATCTCTTCTAATGATCAACATTCGAAAAGTTTTCGCCAGCCTCAGAGCTCTCGTGAAGTTTCCGATGCAAACTGTCACAATTATCGAAAACAAACGTCAAAGAAGTACGGTCACGCCCCATAGAAAAAAACCCAGACCCGACAGAAACGAGACATATCTCAGTTTTTTTTGTTATTTATTAAATAGTTAAATTATATATTTTTTATATTCGATATCAATGGCTAACTCCAAAATATTGCATTATGTTTTTGTTCAGGCGTTACTCTAAAAAAATACAAAAGCCTATTTATCTACCAAATTCGTAAATACATGTAACTAAATGAAGATACAATAGTTATAGGATGTATCAAAGTGACCTTTATCCGAACCTTAAATGTGAATAGCGTTTATTGGTTTCGGTGCGAGAAGTTATCGAATCCAAGTCGATTTCGCTTTCCGAGACGATTGTGAATAGCCCGGCTGGTCGTCACTCCATCTAGTGGGGGCCGCCCTACACTTCGCCTACCGGTACGAGCATACAATTAATTAGTCACCAAATACAGTCGACTCTCGATAATTTGACACTCGTTAATGTGAATGTCTCCATAATTTGAAATTTTTCCCGGCCCCTTGAAAAATACTCGATAAATTGAATAAAATCAAGGCCCTCTCGTTAATTTGAACTTGAAGGAATAGTAACTGGCCCGCCAACATGCAATAATTTGAAGTCTGGGCTTCCCTAATCTCAATAATTTGAAGCGTTTATCATGCACAGACCTGTCGCTTCTTTACATACACGTACAGACCTGTCGATTGTTTACATAAATGAGAGAGACTTCTTTTCAAAATTAACATTTGTGAATAATTGTTTGTACAAATGTTTCAAATACGACACGAATTTTGATCAAAGACTAATTGTAACCCCCCCCCCCCCGCTCCCCTTTTTTGCTATCTATTCTACTGTTATTTTAAACTTTTGGTAATTTGAAATTTTTCTTTGGTTCCCACAGTCGTTGAAACTCTTGGGAAGTTGATGAGTAGACCGAATCGCAGCCACATCCATGATTTTTTTGGAATAACAATTATATCCTTCCTTTCCAGTAATGTCCAAACTGTCGCGATTTTATAATGATGTTCTTCTGAACGGAGAATAATTTTAATTTTCAGGCTTATTCACAAACTCCTCCGAGGCGGTGGAAACGCCAACAGAGAAGAGGATATTCTTTGAGTGTAAACGACATCCCAAAGGTAATTTTTATACTACATAGGTATTATTTTATTTTATTTTTAACCGTAAAGCGTGTTTCAGATGGAAGGAAGTTGTATAGGAACAAAATATATTTATTTGTATGATTGTTTCTATTGCTTTAACTTTTAGTATGCGATACTACGCCGTTGACCACGCTAGATAACTAGTTTATCTGACTTTTACAAAATTAGAGTGTTGAATGGACCGTCTCCTGCTAACTATAATGTCTCTGGTTCTCTCTACTCACCATACGAAACACAGCAGCATTAAAAGCTGCTATTTTGCGCTGGTATTCTGTGTGAGCGTGGTCCTTCCCCGGTCGAGACGACCCATTCGTGCTGCAACCATTATGTAGCTGCAGCGTGGCGTTATCACGTTGGTAAAAGCTTCTGACCTTATTCGTAAATTATCGCCATATTGTATAGATACGTAGGAGAACGTTATTATCATTATTAAACCATGTGATAACAGGTGGCATCAACGTCCAATTAGAGAACCGGGAGCCATCTTCGAAGTTGACTGGGGAGCATGAGGGGAAGCTATTAGTGATGACATATCCATGGGATGGTAACGCACATCCAGGGAATGAATTCTGGTAAGTTAACTCACGATCAGGTTTGTTGTTTTAAAATAATTTGAGCATTTTTCATTATTTCCCAGGACCTGGCAACCTTAATATCTTCGAAGTTGCTGACACTGTTTCTCTTCAATAGTATTCTAAAGTTGTTATTTTGTTAGAACGTGTTTTCATAGACCCACACGACACCGATATATCGGAATGTCGATACCACATCCGCTCCCCACGTAATCGTCCCGATAAAATCAAGAATGTGTTGTAAATACACACATTGATTTCTATTGAAGCAAAGAACGTGTATGCTATTTGTTTGTATTAAAAAAAAATTAAAAATTTGATCGGATGTACTCCTAGCTTCTCGAATGTACAATATAATAAACTCCTCACGTATCCTCACTTTCACTATTGGATGTAACGAAAACAGTTCAACAATTTCTCTATAACATAGGACAAGATGCATTTCGGAGTGTGCGCAGGAATTGTATGCTTTAATTCCTCCCTCCCGTTTCCCACCATCGGACAACCAGGCGGTTGGGGGGTGTTCACCCTTTTGTTGTCTTTTGTACTGTGTAAGCCAAAAATAATATATATGTGTGCTTGTCTTTCCATTCAATTACAATCAATCTGTCTTCAAGGCAAGAGCTTAAAGCCTATTTTATGCTAAGACTGCGATTTACTGTCTAATGCATCATCACCACTTACCACCAGCAGGGCTAGCATAGACAGGAGATAATTTTATCCCCGGTGAAAGGAGAAAATGTTTATCCCCTCGCTTAGTTTTATCCACCCATCGAGCATTGGCACACCGGTGGATATAATATTCACAGTAGATAAAATGGGAGATAGACTTAGTTTTAGATAGATTTTTTGTATGAATATAATCTTAAGCCCACGTCCAATGAACTAGGATAAAATTGTCCCTTTCAAATGTCAAAAAAGCATAATTTTTTATTTTTCATTTGGCCTCATTCGAGGGATGGGGTATATATGTCTACTATTTATGTCAAACGGGGATATACTTCTCCCCGTTGCCGTGCTTTGGCATAAGGACAAGATAATTTTGTCTCTTGTCAGTGGATATAGTCAGATGATAATTTTTTTATATCCCCAATCCATGCTAGCCGTGCAGGTGGAATTGTAGTGAAGAAATAATTAACAAAATAGGTAACTTTGACTTTACTTAGGTTATGTAGTGCAATTTCACCAGTAATGATAGGAGTAGTCTAATTTTACATCAAATTGCATTGTCCAATAATTGAACCATCTGTAATGCTAAAATGGCACAACAGAAACAGAAACTTTTTTTATTCAATGTAGATTATAAATAATACTTATTAAAAGTCACTCTTATGTTTCATTACCTCTGTCCTGGGAAAACAACTTACAATCGCGTATTACATAAATAGCAACAAATTAGGAATAGCTTGGTAGCGATCACCTCATTTCCAGGGGTTATGATCATCCATTATCGGTCTCGGTAAATATCAAAAATTCATAAATCTTGTTATGGTCTCGGTCAGATCTAACAGTGATCTTAGGTTTTTTTGTTTTTAATTCTAATAATTGTTATTATCATCCCGTTTATATTTAACAGGTTAGGCAGCCTTAATAGTTCGGGAGACCCAGCCGCGGCTTGTTCGACGCAAGTATCGGAGTTACACAACGCTCACATAAACCCAGCAGTAAGTTCGTGCAACGTTCGAGTCGCCGGTCGGTCAGGCATCAAAACTCTAAATGAGTACTCCGCCGCGTTAACAACATAAAGGATGGACATATATGTAACGTGCAAGTGCGAGCGGGATAACGTGACTTAGTTAATTTTGCGGTGAAATCAATGAAATCGCATTCCTCGAATATATTTAACAACAGGTAATAATAATCTTTATGTATACGGTGTTTGGAATTTTTCTATGAATCGTATAACACTAGTTTTTTCAAGCAATAATGAACTTTATTGACTACTAGTTAAGAATGAATTCTCTGTAAATTATCTATTTTAATATTATTGTTAGCGGCGGCTTAATAACACAAGCTGCGTCACGATCAGCGCACATGAGACGGAAATATAAGGCGAATGAGTATGAGAAAGAGACAAGTATGCTAAGACTATGTTACTTCTTATGAAGTATGCTACTTCTTATGAAATATGCTACTTCTTATGGATTAAAAACCGATTCTTTAATGTGAGAAACGTTTTTAAGTGGTTAAAGAAACATTTAATTTTATAATATTTTAATTATCTGTGTCTTATACTTTTTTATAGAAAAATATTTTTTACAAAAATGAAAGAGAAAGAGAGCTTATTTTGGGGAATTGGGCATCATTCTTTTGCAGAATGCTTAAATCTTTAGTGTGAATAAAGCAATATAAATACGATTTTGAACTTAAAATCTAGGTACGTTAGGGCTGAATTTTGAAGAAATAACAAATTTCTAATAGTTTCGATGAGTATTAATTTTAATGTACTGTTAAAGTAGTTATGTTTTAAATTACGGTTATTATTTAAATGTGACTAAATATCGAATTGTGACAGTGAGTTTTACACCAAATGTGTATGGCTTTAAGGTTAATTTTTATTTTAATTATTGAACAAAATTCTACATAATACTTAATTTTATCTACAATATTAAAAACTATGATAATAATAAAAAAATAAAACTAGAAACTTAATTATCATATAGTCCTACTCCCCGCGGTATCGTGCCAAGAACGCTGGCTGCGTTTCCCCGCTGAACAAATGTTTGATTTTGTTAATTTAATAATGAAATGATAACTATGTAACAGAACTTTATTTAAGTCTTAGAATGAATTACATAGGGGGTAGCTTAGAATTTTCGACAATATATAACTGAAATGTGAACTTAAAAAGTGGTTGTTTAAGTGTTACTAGAATCCCGAAACTGTATTTAAAATATATGAAAATTAGCTCTAGTTCCGATATTAACTGATATAAAGATCGAATAAAATTAACTGTAGAGATCAGAACAAAAATTAAAAAAGAATTGCAATAATAAAAAGCTGAAGGAAGCCTGGGTTGACTATAACAATAGGATGTTGAAAACTTAGTTCACCTTGAGCTTGTGCTGTAAAGCACTTGAAACGTCAGGAATTAAAAATTATTTATAATTAAACGCGATAAAATTAGTTTTATCCAATGTGTAGTATTTGAGTAAGAAATCATTGATATATAGAATTTTTATAAGACTTCTCACGCGAGATTTACAAGTGACTCTAGTTTTATTAGGTTTTGCGCGGATTGGATTTTGTAACTGGACTGACTCAGGGATGTTCAATTCCAAAGTTCTCTTTTTTTGTAGAAGAGTGAGCAAATGAGCATGTACTATGCGATTCAAATAAGAATAAGATTGAACAGGCGCCATATTGTGACGTCATAGCTGTCAATTCAAACTAGTTAAGTAGGGTGAGCAAAACAGATATTTTTGAAGTAATATTTATTTACAAATAAATACAAAAGAAACATGAAAAAGAAAAATTTTTATTCGAAATATATCACTTCGATTCCGCTTATCTCTGCATCACTGTCAGTAGTCATCATCGTCATCATCACTACTGCTTTTCCTTATAAAAATAAGTCTGTTTTTTTTTCATTACAACAAAACAGTTACTATGTGTGTAAGAAATCACAGAGCATTGATTGATTGAAGATACATCCATAGAATTTGCCATAATATATTAAATAAAAGATGTTTTCTTACCTCTCCTTCACTCTTTTTTTTTGTTTATTTTGCCTCATCCGGCAGAGTGCGCCATCTTATTTATGTAAAAGAACAACTCTCATAGTCTTCATCAATCAGCAGCAGGCCTCTCGCTGCAATGCTGTGTGTTTTCTTACACACATAATAATTGTTTTGTTGTAATGCAAAACAGTCTTATTATGTGTTTCTAAAACACACAACATTGATTGAAGACCTGTTTGATATCTGCTAGAGCAAGAATACAAACGCTATGTGAAAAATAAAAAGTATAATAATTCACTCTTTATATTATGTATGATATAGGCAAAAATTATTATATCTCAATGATTGAAAGTACAGAGTACAATAAACCCTTAAATGTAACAAACCTATCTGAAAAAGAGAAAGTTATAATAATTAAATATTAGAAAAAGTCTTTGCTAATAAGTCCCCATTATTAATATCACTTTCTTTAATTGTGCGACAATAAAAAAAATTAAAAGTTTGAGCACTTCCAATTTGCTCTATTTAAAATTTCTCAACTGGTCTATTTTCTAACCAGCTTTTTGACGCCACTGCTCACTACTTGGTGTTGTATTAGTACCCACTTTTTTAAAATTAGATCTTATCCAGCCTGCTAATCATTGTTCTTGTTACTGGTCTAATAATACCCGAAATTTATATAAATAGGCAGTCTAGTTTCCCCTCAGTCTCGTCTCTTTTAATTGTAATAATTGTTTTATATGTCTTATTGGATATTGGTGTTCATCAGTGTTGTTTCAATAACCAGCTCGATTGTCTGTTATCTGCACTATCCGTCCTGGAACCAAAGTTGGGCCATAACCATATCTCTTTACTATCTTGACTTATAATAAAGCTGTCTTCAGGCACTTCAAGGAGAGTGAGGTCATGGACTCTTCTCCCTGAATGAAGCCAACAAAAGGATTTTAACTGTTTTTCTTGCTATATCAAAAGTTGTACCTGAGCTAGGTGTATCTCTTAGCCAATCAAAAATTAACTTTGTGTCGCATATTGGCAGCTTTCTATCTTTTGGTCTTTCCAAAAAAATAGCTTTCAATACCTGATGAACAAAAAAATTAGAATGATCTTCTATACCTGTTCAACAGTATGTAGACAGTACAGATTTATGTAGAAGTGCTGTCCTATATGCTAACTTGTCTTCTATGTATAATTTTGCCAAAAATCTAATCTCTTGGAGTCATTGAGTTAATATTGACTCTAATATAGACTCATACCACAATACCCATCGTCTAATAGGACCCATATATGTTGATATTGTTGATCCTCGCCAAATTCTATTGATAAGATCTTTTTCCTCTAGTGACCAGTGGGCTATTTGGTCAGCCCACCCCCAACCTTCCAAGCTCGAAACTCTAACTGTTCCAGTTAAGGGGGACTTCTGTCTGTTGTTAGATCGATTAAATGTTTTTGAAGATCCTGTATTACGATTGGCTCTGTTAGAGCCCTCGCCTGTGGATCCGTCACGGTGCTATCACAATGTATGTCCCCTTTGCTCCATTTAGGTATCTCAATACCAGTGAAATCAGATTTGGCTGGGGGAATGCCCATGCCAACTCGAAGTTCCGCTGTCGACTGAATGCGTCGCAATATAAAAAGCAACCACTGGAGTCCCATGTTACGTACTGGTCAACGAAAGCGATTTCTTTGGAAGCGAAGAGGTCGACTTCGGGGACGCGCCAGACTCTGAATATGGCCTCCGAGGCCAGGGGCAATAAGTGCCATTCCGGCACAGGTCGGTTTCTCGAAAGGCGATCGGCTATGCCTTTGTATCTATCTCCCCGAGAGATATGCCGCCGAGAGCTTGATGTTCAGACGTTCGGTCTACTCCATAAGTTTTAACGTTATCTCTAACATAAGACATAAAGACATTTATTCCAACACTTACATCTTCTACACACATGACAAATTACAATTAAAAATAAAACAAGTGACTTTTAAACAAACAAACAAAAATTAGAATAAATAAAAGAAGTGCGTCCATTATATGTATATGCAAACGCACATTAAAATAAAAATATAAATTGTGTGCTATGATGTAGTGGTGGAAGGGACCGTCTCTTTCAGCATATGCCGCGAGCTTGCAGCGCTAATTTTCAGCCGGCCCCGAACAAGTTCCGACGGTCAACTTTATGCGAGCATTTTTTAAATCTGTTTTCTATACCTCGTGCGAGATGTGTCACTGGTAATTGAATTGCTTCTAGTGTTAGGCTCTCAATTTGGTTTTCTATCTGTTGAACATTTTTTCCCCAACCTATGCTTAACCAAATGTCAGATTATTCAATTGTTGGGTGGCAGCCTCAAAACTTCGAAACCATGGAGATTGAAAATACTGTCTGTGACCATATTTTGTTGGCGGTTTGTGCCTTTTTATTAACTCGTAGTTTCGCTTTTGTAAAAGATTCCTGATATTCAATATTTTTTCTCTCAGCCATGAGTGCATTTCTACTTTTTAACCGACTTCAAAAAGGAGGAGGTAGTCAATTCGACTGTATTTTATTTTGTGTTACCTCATAACTTTTTTAGGTGTTTGGCTCTGTCTTCGGGACAATCTCCCTCGTAATTCATCCATCAGGTTTACATTATATCTTGGATCATCTCTGAAGGATGGCTCTGGTGTTGAACTTCGAGAGCTATTTTGACTCTCTACTAAGTTCCTTAAGTTACTTAGAGAAGCCTCAACAGTGGGGTGATTGTCACGATCCAAGACATTTCTAAGTCTCATACCAATCCAGTTGATGCTCTCCAGTAACCCAATTGGAATTAAGTTGCTTGGTGTAAGTGCAGATCTTATATTAGGCTCTGGTAGTGGGGGAGGAGGAGGGATGTTAACAGAAACAGAGGCTGAGGATGTCCAGTGTGGAGGCAGCTGGCTCATTGTCATAAATGAAGGTGTTGGACTATACCCCGGATGGCATGAAAGCTCATGAGGCGTCAATGTCTGCACTAACACATGTTTACCATCCGGGGTCGTTAGTTTACCAGCTTCGCTACAACATTTGATAAATTGTGAGCTTGTAGGGATTTGACCTTGTTGAGCCTGTCAACCTGAACTTTCATTGAGTCGGTCAGCTCAATCATTCCACTAGTTTCAAGAACAAGTATCCCTGCCTTCACCAAGACTTTTGTTCTTGAAACATTGTCACTAACACTCCCATTCATAGCAGCAACTATAAAGAGCTGTGATTGCTCACAGAGACTGTCCAGGGGTTGGATTGCCATCTTACGTTTGCATTTCGCGTCTTACTCTTTCACGGAGCGGTTTGAAGATAATTACTGTTTTATTCCCAAGGGATCCTTCACCTTTAAAATAAGTACAGTCCTTCTGGTGTCGCCGGAGCGGCACATATTGAAGAATTAAGGTGTTGGGACCGGGACGACCTCGGAAGACCCGTAATCCCCGCCTGAACTTTTCAACAGGATTTACCTCTGTCCTTTTCAATTGGTTTAATTAGTTACCAATTGAAAAGGACAGTTAAATCCTGCCTAAGCCCTGCTTCTTGATCCAATCCGACACTCGAAGGACCAATTAAAAAGGGAACGAGGGCTGATCAGGATCTTTGTCACGGCTCGTTCAACAGCGGACTTCGCAACCTCCTAAGACACCTACGTTGGGTTCGGGAACAACGTATGTGAACCCCGCAACGGAGTAACACACAAGGGCGTCGACCTCTTCCTTTTTCTTCAAATAGGTTCAGGCGGGTCTTCCGAGGTCGTCCCGGTCCCAACCGGCGACACCAGAAGGACTGTACTTATTTTTAAAGGTGAAGGATCCCTTGGGAATAAAACAGTAATTATCTTCAAACCGCTCCGTGAGAGAGTAATTACTTTCCCTATCACTTCCCTATATGCTTTTCTTTCTTGATTATATTATATACTGGTAATTTGGTAACCAATTAAACCAGGTGAACCGATTTTGACGATTCTTTTTTATTTGAATGCTGGTGCTTCTCATGTGGTCCCACATAAATGATCAAGGTCTGACCAGTAGTTTTTGAGTTATGCTCATTGAGTTATATGTACTACGTACTAGAGAAGCCATTTCAAACAAAAACTGTGGCCTACTCTATGTTTTCGCGCATGCGCGGAACTAGTAGTTGCGAAAACTTTAATTTGATATAAAATAAGATATTAATATAAAATAAATATAAGAATTTAATATAAAATATCTTAATTTAATCTAAACAAACATATTTCTAAATAAAATGTAATAATAATTATTTTATGGAATTCACAAATCTTCAATTTACGCAATATTTAGTTTGTATGGATTGCACTACAGTTCAGTTGAACATAGTCAATGTTCGGAATGGCTTCTCTAGTACGTAGTACATATAACTCAATGGTTATGCTTAATAATTTATATTGAATTCCGTTAAACAAAATTTCTAATTTTCCATGTTTCGAGTTTATATTTGGGGGCTTAGAGGCTTCCATGCTATAGTAACGGGCGTTGACCATGACGATTATTGCGTTCATTTATCCATTTAGTAAATTTTGCACTATTCATTTCGTCATGATAATAACCCGTTTTTTATTTAGAATAAATAATAGTACAAGAACTTAAACATAGGGCGTCTATGAAACCATTTTCACTTCCATTTTCTCCTGCGCTATCATTTTTTTTTTTTGCTAGATTGTGTGCTTGTCTGCCAACTAATTTACTGTGTAGTTAGCATGGATCCACGTCTCATCTAAATATATTACGAGTTTTTTGTCTTTCTGTCTTAAGTTTTCAGTCTTCGAGACTTACCATTAGGTGACCCGCATGCTCGTTTGCCCCCTCTTCTGTAAAAAAGTGGGATAAAGCTGAAATAATAATTCAATATACAGGTCAAGTTAGTATTGTCGTGTTACAAGTAGAAAACAATTATCTAGAATAAATTGGACATTTCTGTAATTATGAGTTGTATTTCTCCATTAGCGTTCGTTGTTTATTTATTAACACTCTCATAACTTTTGAACGGTTTGACCGATTTGAACAGAACTTGTCGGCGTTCGTAAGGGCTTCACAAAACTTAGATTTTCTATACCATTTGAACTATATCTTAAAAACTATTTAAACAAAAAAAATTTAAACAGATGTCACGATCAATTCCAAAATCTAATCAGCTCTCGACCTGAAAAAACGTCGATTGCTGCAAACCGCATCAAAATTGGTTGCATCGGAGAAATCGTTAACGAAAATTTTCGAAAAAAAAAAGAATATTTTTCAAATAACTTAATTTATTCTCGGATCGTTTTTTGATGTAACGAGTTGAATGTAAATTTAAGAAAAACAACTTCCTTCTGCGTGATTCCCATATCTCTGGTGCCCTTTGACCTACAGGACCCAAATTCAAACTCGACCGAGCCACTACCTCAAGGTATCCACATACCAAATTTAAAGTCAATCGATCCAGTGGAACGGAAGTTATCGTGTCGGCATACAGACTAACAGACTGCCAGCTAAAACCATTAACTTCCTTTCAATGCTACGCAGAAGGAAGTTAATAAATTGCGTTTTTGAGTTCGAATAGCACGAAAATGTTATAATAGATCTAATTTGGAGCGCTTTGTGTTTGAAATTAGCGCGAATTACCAGGGATGGCCTGTGCACGGTCAACCGTATTTTTTTACACATCACTAGCTTTAAAATTGTCATTTTTCGGTTTCCATGTGAGATATGTGCGATTGTAAATATTATTACATTTCGAACCTTGCCAAATCTTTTAAAAGTATGATAGTGTATAGGTTAAATAAATGAGACTGGTATGATTTAGGTGTGTATTTTAAATGGGTATGTATTGTAGTGGAAAACATTATATATATATATATATATATATATATATATATATATATATATATATATATATATATATTTAGGAGATCGAAGTTTACATTACATCTTTAGGCATACCCTACTGGTGGATTGTTAGAATAGTAAATTTAGTTTAAACCGAGAGACAGGGAGAGAGAGGTTTAATAATTGACTATATCGCTTGTGGTTAAACTTCGACCGTTCTCTATGATGTTCTCTTTATTTTTCCTGTCTTGCCGGCTAAACAAAGTAAAAATTAAAAATATATTTGAGGTAAACTTTTTGTCTAACAGCCGTTGTTAAGTTTATGGATTGTGATGTTACAAATTCATTGATAGTTGATACTTGCCTTGAGTGAAGTGCTCCCTGCACATGATTTAAATTTCGTTAGTATCATTTGTCAAAATTTAAAAAAAAACGTCTATGCCATAGGCTTCTTAACTTATTACATTTTTCTTACGGTAAAAAAGTCAGCCGATAAGTGTTAGATTTTTTTTGCTTGTCTTTTAAATAATAAAAAAATAACAGTTGTTTAACCCATGAGTTTTAAAGTATAAATATTATACGTTCGGATTTTATTTATGTTCAATTGAAGCTAGTCTGATGCGGAAAATAAATGAAATGTGATTGTGGCTGTTGCGAAAAAGAAAAGTTTCAACGTTCAATTTTTCAACGAAGAGAAAATATTATACATATTAGCAATCACCAATAGTTCATGCCTGAAGAACTTCAAGCGTTTATTAATTTATATTTATATTCATGGTTAAATAAGACAATACAACTTCTTTACATAGCGCAAAAAAAGATGGAGGGAGTGAAATATAACAAGCACAAAACATAACTTTCTTTATTTTAATTTCCAATACGTTTTATTAGTACTAGATTTATAAGTTTATGGTTTTTTTATCACACCTTGATCGAAAGTTCGTAATTCGACCCTAATTTCAGGGAGGAAAGTGCCACATTGCCTCCCGATTCAATGACTTATTAATTTAGTACACATTCATCGAAATTTCTAGCTCTATTGTTTTTAAACGTCAAAAGTATATGTCATGATACATTTTAATGGGGCCTATACACCATCGGCCATGAAGGACGAATTCTAGCGATCACGATCGTGTAGAGGGCATAATCGCCTATAACTGCCTTTGATCCGTAATGATCGAGCCTAATGGTTGCTGTGTCGGTTTTTCGGACAAACATCAAAGGAAGTTCGGCCATGATCGTGCACGCGTCTACATGATCGCTATGGAGTGTAGAGAGAAGGAGGACCATCTATATATGAAAAGTGTCCCTAAGAACGTGTCCAATACGGGTGGCACTGCAGTAGCATAGGATAAATTTAAAAAAAAGGCGCCAAAAGTAATTAGAATAAGATGGAGAAATAAACAAGTACCGACCAATCCGTTTAGTTTTGTACTACGTAAATAGTTGAGGTTTTGTATACTGGCATTTTACTAACTGCTCTAGTCATGAAATTTTTTAAATATTTGAATTCAGCTGACTTCACTCCGTTCACAACATCTATTCATATCGTAGTTTTTCAAACGCCAGCGCTATTGTGGTAGGTTTTGGAACCTCTATTTTCAGTAAATAGTAGGACACTTTTTCAACTTTCGCCCCTTATAAGATGGTTCTCCTTATACTCTACACTCCATAATGATCGCCGAACGCCGATGCTCTATAAACTTACCTTGTTCTATTTCGGTGTATAGTTAACATACACCGAAATAGAACAAGTAAAGGTAGAACAACTTTCTTTATTTCACCACGCTGTTATGCTTTACATTTCAATAATAGTTATATTATAAACTAATTAAAATAAATAGCGGCAGCTGCTACTGTCTCAACGTCCATCTCGGACAGATGACAATACAAATATGTAGGGTGCACGATTGTATGGGCAGGCAGCCGCGCAATGTTTGTGACAATCATGCTCCATTGTGTGGTTGCCAATCATGGCCCATGGTGTATAGGCCCCATAAGGTACATTCATTTCGACCAAGGTATGATAAAAAAAAAACACGCGTTCTTATAACCCTCGCCGTAGAGTACCGAACAGTGGACACATTATTAAAACCTAAATGAGAAATCGTAACAAAATTTGTAATCAGTTTACAATCAAGTATTAAGTATTTTACTATAAACACATATTCTTTTGAGACAATATTGTGACTATGTTTTTTTTTAATAGTTAGTCATTATTGTTGAAAATGTAAATGTAAACAAAATATACCATACGACTCGGACCAATAAAAAAAGAAAGACGGAGCGCCGCGTACATTTCGTGACGCGACAACGATGCTCAATTTATTGTAAGAACACGCACTCACGTGTACATGCACATAATATCCATCCTAATCATTTGCAACCAATAACATGGTGTAATGACGTTACGGAGGGGCACACTGAAATTATCGGGAATAGAATATTTCGGATTGAGTTACCATAAAACCTTTTTTTAGAATTTGAATACTGGCCTCTTAGAATCTTAATGACATTCAGACACGTCGTTAACAGAAATGGAGCTCACGCGTGAACATTTCCGTGCCGTAATTTATCACAATTTTCGTCGCGGCTTATCTCAAGATAAATGTCTCAGCGAACTTGTTTCGATTTATGATGTTGAAGCACCGAGTCAAACGACAATATACCGCTGGTATGCCGAGTTTCGACGCGGTCGTGTGTTCCTCAGCACAGTTTCTTTTGCAGATCGACCAAGAACAGCGGTCACGTCTGAAAACATCGCAGCTGTGCGAACCATTATATTAGATGACCGTCATGTGAGATACGAGCAGATTCGGGCTGTTATCAGTACCGGAAGGACTGCAATTCAGCCGATATTACATAATGAGCTGTGTGTAAGAAAGCTAGTTTCCCGCTGGGTTCCCCACAATTTATCCGAAGAGCAAAGGCGTCTCGTGTAGATTGGTGCCGAAATACTCTGCAACATTTCAACGGAGAGAAGTCAAATGCCGTTTATAATATCGTCTCAGGTGACGAATCATGGATTTATGCATACAAACCTGAAAGAAAACATCAGTCAGCAGTTTGGGTCTTCGAAGACGAGGTCAAACCAACGAAAGTGGTTCGCTCCCGCAGCGTGACAAAGAAAATGGTCGCTACGTTTGTCTCGAAAAAGGGGCATTTTGCTACAATTCTTTTACAGGAACGCAGAATGGTTACCGCTGAGTGGTATATCATGGTTTGTTTGCCAGAAATGATAGCTGAACTCCGAAAAAATAACCCGAAACGTCGCATCATCTTACATCACGATAATGCGAGCTCCCATACGGCTCGGAAGACAAATTATTTTTTGAAGCAGGAAAACGTTGAGCTGATGAGCCATCCTCCGTACAGTCCTGATCTGAGCCCAAACATTTTTCTTTACATTCCCTAGAATGAAAGATTTATTACGCGGTCAACGGTTTGAAGACCCCGAAGCAGCTGTGGAAGCGTACAAATTAGCCATTTTGTCAACATCAACTTCAGACTGGAATTACTGTTTTAATGATTGGCTTGCACGAATGGAAAAGTGCATTAAGTTGAACGGAGAATACAACAATAAAATTTAACTTAGCTATACCCTGCATGTGGTTTTTCTTATTTCCGATCATTTCAGTGTGCCCCACGTATTAAATGATACAACCTTTCTGTTCCAAGTCCTGTTTATTACTAACTTAAAATTATAATAGGTATTAGATATATTAGTGGATACCGTGAGCCACACTACAATGTTTTTATGTATATATGTGTGCGTCCAACAGTGGACTTTAACTTGTTAATAAATTAGCAAAAAAGAAAAATGTGTGTACACTTACGAATTGTACTCAGCGCAACGTCTACCTTTCTTTTTTTGTTTGTGCCCTACGATTGACAGTTTTCTAAATTTTCCTTGTAGTTTCTATTAATAGAAACTAGTGATGGGACTAAGAACAATAACATGGATCAAATTGTTTTTAAAGCTTTATCAGTATTGATGTTTTGTTTTTTTTTTTTTGTAATAATTGTATGTATGTAATGGGTTATGTCATTGATTAAAATTTAGAAAACATGCATTGATGATAGTGACTTTTAAATAATTCCATTTGTTGTAAGTTATCTCTTGAATACATTAATAAACACGTTATACGTTAGCGACCTTACCCAAATCATTTGCCTATTTACTTTATTAGTATATTATGCCTTATTACTCACCTGTACGTAGCTTATTTAGTGTAATACTGTAGTGTTAATGTAATATAGATTGTACTCACTCATAATATTTGTAATATTTGTTATGTTTATTTTTCATAAAAAATATATGCAGCTGTTTTATTTTAATTTTTTTTTATTTATTTCCTGTCGTACAATGTGTCAGTTTATATGAAAGTGATATTATAAATTTTATTTACAGACTTCAAAAAGGAAGCGATCCTCAATTCGTGTGTATGTTTTTTGTATGTATGTATGTTACGCGATATCTTCGCAGATTGTGAACCAATTTTGATGATTCTTTTCTTATTAAATGAGATACTTTATTGGTGGTCCCATATAAATTTGAAGAACATTTTTCACCACTGAAGGGTAGTAAATAAATAACTTATTTTTTTACTTTTTGTTAAAAGTTATAATTATAAAATAAAAAAAAATACCTACTCAACTTGCACGTTGCCAAGAAAATGCTTGCATTAGTAGCGCAAACAAAAAAAATTGGTACAAAACGGAGGTAAAGAAAGGTTCTTGAATAGCATGCTTGTTACTGGTAAGCGAATCGAGCGGCCTCCCCTAAGGTAGCTGGTGGCTCAGGACCTGTTGCGGTGCAGAGTGAGGCAGAGCTGGTATGCCCAGATACTGCACCGTCACGCACCGTGTGTAAGCAGAACGGCACCGACCGCCAATTGAAGCATTAGTATTTATTAATATAAATTCATCATTCATCATTATCATTACAGTCCTTCACAAAACCACTGCTGAACATAGGCCTCCCCCTAGGAATGCCACAATGCACGGTCCTGAGCCACCTGCATCCATCGACTTCCTGCATGTCTTACCAGGTCGTTACTCCATCTCGTGGGGGGTCGCCCTATACTTCGTCCGCCGGTACTAGGCCGCCACTCGAGAACCTTTTTTCCCTATCGGTTGTCTGTTCTTCGAGCTGGCCCATTGCCACTTCAGCTTACTAATCCGTTGGGCTATGTCGGTCCCTCTTGTTCTACTACGGATATCCTCATTTCTAAGTTTATCACACAGAGAAACCCCGAGCATAGCCCTTTCCATAGCTCGCTGAGCGACCTTGAGCTTCCTCATACGACCAGCAGCACTAGTTGTACAGTCTAGTTTTCAAGTTTTGAGGTATACCTGACGAGAAGATGTGCCGTAATTTCCCGAACGCTGCCCAGCCGAGTTGAATAGGTAAGTAGTGGATATATTTTTTAAGAAAAAAAATATAATTTTTGGTAGATAAGTACTTATCCTTATATAAAACCGGAAAATGGCGGTGTAAGAATATCCACTATCCCCATAACGTCCCGTGGATGTCATGTCGTCAGAAGGGACAGAGGGAATCTAAAACAAAAGATGGGCAGCAGCATCTTCCTGATAAAAACTCAAAATAATAAAAATTCGGTTGCCAACTCGCCTGCCAAGATGAGCAACTATGGCACAATCCTTCCTATTTATATATTTCGACATACAATGATCATAGGGTAATATTACATTCATTAAAGTTAATTCTAATACTAAAATTATAACTCATTACTAAAATTAATATATCAAATGCATAAGTAATCATAATAATATTGAAAGTATAATAATTATTTAATATTAACAAAATAATATAAATCACGTATATATATGTAAACGTAACTCACAACAGGCCCGACTTTAACAAAGCCATAAACATAACTTATATTAATGATATAATAATAATAATTAATCGTCTATTGCAGACCATAATTTCTTAAAAGTAGATAATAAATTAAATAAACATTAGTTCATATATCTGGACATGAACATGCATCCAGTGCCTCAAAAAAGTACAATCGGGTTTCTCGCTAATTTATTAATATTTATTTATTTATTTATTTCTCCTATGCGCCAATCTATGGAAGAGGCCTATGTTCAACAATGTACTTTTATAAACTGTAATAGGAAATGGATATAATATAAAACATAAAAAGTACACCTGTGTTTTTTTTGCGCACAATCTCGTGCACTGAAATCCTGGCCTGCGCAGATGGCTAGTCTAGGCTAGTCTCCATTGTCCATTGAGAACGGACACTGTGAATCAAATACGGTCTCGGTGTCATTATATTAGACGATAATTTAATAGTTTTCTTAATGTTATATCTCTATATATTCTATAATATAAAATGAATCGCTGAATGTGTTGCTAAGCGCAAATCTCGAGAGCAGCTGAACCAATTTCGCTAATTCTTTTTTTATAATATTCCTTGAAGTACGAAGTTGGTTCTTACGGAGAGAAAATTTTAAAAATTGCCTGAAAAAATCTAAAAACAACACTTTTCTATATTCCCATACAAAAGATTCGTAATAATACTTAAAAGTCAATTTGAACTTTAATACTATAACATAAAGTTTAAGTGTTAGTGGAGGGGTTCCGGGAAGGCAAAACGAGTGACGTTACTATCGTATAAATATTAATGTTAATATTTGTCAATATTTATACACACTGCACTGGCAGATAGCTGATGTTATAAGGAGTAACTTGGGCTGCTTTTATTTTAGTGTTCCGCGTAAAATAACCACGCGGGCGAAGTCGCGGGGAACAGCTAGTATATATATAAATCAATTGCAGCTCGTTAGTCTCGCTAACCCTCGAAACTGGTTCTACCGACTCTGATGAAATATTTTGTGTGTGTTTGAGCGGGATGGTTTAGATTCACAGTTGGACCCGGTAGGTGGCGCTATTGTCGAGATCCAGAAAACATACCGTAACACAAACAAAAAAATAAAACATACCCACTCAGCATTTACCTATTTAAAAAAAACACTAAAAATATTTTGTTTTAATATTTAAAAAAAAAAACGTAGAACGGCATTCGTGTTCTAAATGCAAATTTATTTTATCGCTTTTATCGGTAGACAGCAATTGTTTTGTTTCAAGATATTTAAATATAACCTTGGCGCATAATTTGCGCAGATGTGTCGTTTCATTACGTAACTCTACTTTTCATTCTCATAACTGTAGATTATTATATATGACCGAATTATAAAGAACACTATACGTCAGAGATTTCCGTATTGAAAATTAAAAGTATTCAAAAACGAAGAAGTTTGTTATGAAATAACAAATATGTTATCTGTGTCAGCGTGGTATTAATTCTTTGCCTCATTCAATCCAAAAAAAGGGGTAATCTCTGACAGATTGATAAGCTTGAATCTTTTGATCCGAAATTTTCTATCAACTGCCTCGGTAGTCTGGTGGTCATAAACGCGAGTGCAGATTACAAGGTCTCGGACTCGAATCGCGGGTCAGGTTAATATCAGTTATTGGGTTTTTTTGAAAAGTATCAGCCCGTCATCAGTCAAGAAGTTGGCGGTGGTCCTACGCCTGATTGCTGTCCGGTCGTGTCGGGTTACCCACCCATCGGAATAAGTAAAGGAATAGAGATTGAACCTGAACACATACCTACACTCAGAGTCTCCGATGAGCTTAAGACTGGCCGCCGTGACCGAAATTCGGTCTAGAGGACATTATTATTCTTATTTAGAAGTGCCTAATCTATACAAATAAATAAAATTGAAGTGTCTGTTTGTAATGTCAAAATTACAGTTTTTTACTAAATGCATATGAAAGTAAATACGGTACCTATAACTAAAATACAATTTTTAAAATTTTTGTCTGTCTGTCTGTCTGTCTGTTTGTTCCGGGTAATCTCCGAAATGGCTGGACCGATTTTGACGGGACTTTCACTGGCAGATAGCTGATTTCATAAGGAGTAAATTAGGCTACTTTTATTTTAGAAAAAGAATTAGGGTTCCGCGCAAAAACATAAAAACTCTAACACGCGAACGAAGTCGCGGGGAACAGCTAGTAAGACATAATAACACACTTTGAATTAAATGAATTATTTTGCTCGCTGGGTTGCCCGATGCCCGATTGGAGATCTCCAACTTTCCTTCCACGGCCAAAATTAAAATGTTTAATATAAACTTGCAATAATAATCACATAATAAACCCCCATATTTATTAGATTAAATGTTGATTTCCTGACGACGCTGTTTATTTTAATAAGTAATTTAAATATGTAATAAATATACGCAAGTCATGTTACCAAAATGTACAACGCATTAGATAACTACATTGACACTGTTATTTCCGTTATGTATTGATGCGAAATTCACAACATTGCATTTGTGTGAACAAATCATTACCTTCCGTAAATATTTACAGTAATTTGCTTAGTCGAAAAAGATGACTGAGGTGATGATTCACAGTGTGTATATATATATATATATATATATATATATATATATATATATATATATATTATATATTATCTATGAAAATGACAAGGTGACACAATAAATATATTTTTATCCGACTGCCCCAGAAAGAGTATAATGTTTTTCGAGTGTATGTAGTATAGGTATGTATATTTCTTTGGCACGCTCTGTAGCCTAAACGGCTTGACGAATTTTAACATATGGGGTGTCGATAGGTTCTTCATAATTGTGGAAGTGACATAAGGTATAAAAAATTCTCTTTTAAGTTAACTTTTATACACAGTCGTTAATTAGGTATTGTCTTCACCATTGGGCTTGTTAAACAACAAATCGAAAAGGAAAGATTTTCCTGACATTCATAGACTTACCACACCCAAAATGTGGAAAGGCATGATCGTTTTCCTTATGCAGCTCACAGAATACCAGCGTAAAATAGCAGCTGAACGCTGCTGTGTTTCGTATGCTGAGTGTAGAGAACAGGAGATCATTTTTACTGGAAACGAGGCGTTCCATTTTAGTCCTCATGGGTGACAACGCATCTGCATTTTGATTCGTAATTGAGGATATATGTAGATGTCTATGGGCCAAAACAACCACTTACCATCAGGTGGACTGTGTGCTCGTTTGTCACCCTAATCCTCTAAAAAAAGCTCACAGCATACCAGCGTAAAATAACAGCTTAACGCTTCTGTGTTGCGTATGGCGAGTGTAGAGAACCAGTGACCCTTTTTACTAGAAACGAGGCATTCCATTTTAGTCCTGATGGGTGACAACGCATCTGCATTTTGATTCATAATCGAGGATAGATGTAGATGTCTATGCGTTACAGCAACCACTTACTGTGTGTGTGGACTGTGAGCTCGTATGTTACCCACAGGTCGAATGACGGTAACTTGGTTAAGTAAGAAATCTGGGTATTTAAGATTTACTTAGGTAAATCTGTTCCGATGTAGGTATTCCAATGCTTCTAGAATGTTCTGTAGTAAACTTTTTTCTTAAACAATTACCTACTTAAGCTTAAATCGTAATATCATTTCTAAGAATAATATAATAGTAGGGTTTAAGAAGAAAGATATATTTTCGAAACATAAAACAATTCTACCTAATTGTTTTTTGATAGATAAAATTTTAGAATATGATTAAAGTTTTGGACATGCATGTTTCACGATGTTTTCTTTATCTTTTTTTTATAGGATAAGGGTGACAAACGAGCACACAGTCCACCTGATGGTAAGTGGTTGCTACGGCCCATAGACATCTACATCTATCCTCTATTACAAATCAAAATGTAGATGCGTTGTTACCCGTGAGGACTAAGATGGAATGCCTCATTTCCAGTAAAAAGGGCCTCCGGCCACATGCACTCACCAAGCGAAACGCAGAGGTAAACCTCTACTTCACGCTGGTTTTCTGTGAGGTCGTGGTACCATTCCGGTTCGAGCCAGCCCATTCGTGCGATAGCAAAAGCTACCGCGTGGCTCTATCACTGTGTATCTGTCGAGTTCAGAGTAAATCTGCACTTAAAGTTATAATAACGGTGATGCAAAGTCGAATTTGGTTTCGAGCTAAGAGCTAAGAGTAAAGAAATAAATATAATATCTACTAGGAAGTTCGAGTGTTTACTGCGGCTCACGTCTTGAAATTAAAATATTATCACGTAACGTGTGTACGTGCCAAGTAGAGCAAACGACTGTGTATATTATGTTTTATATGCAATGTTATCAAAATGAAAGGCGGAAGTTTTCATAGTATGTAATGTATGTATGTGTTGTTTAATGAACAAAGATTTTTTTAATATGTATTAATTTTACGTGCCAGTATTTGCGATACTATTTAAATTTATAATTTATGAAAGTAATATAATCCGCCACGGCTTCGCACGCCATACAGGTGATCCAATAAGTAACCCATAAAAATTTCATCAAAATCGATCAAGCCGTTTAGTATAGTGTTGCCAACCCAAAATTTTAAAAACTAGCATTTGAAATTGGAAAAACCAGGACAATTTAGTTTAAACATAGGACGCAGTAAAGGCCTTGTCAAACATTACTGCGTACCGAACCGACAACGTAGCAAATGTATCTATGTATGCAAGTATCGGTTCGTTTTCGGTTTTTTTTTATTTATTTCCAATAATGAAATGAAGTACTTACCTAATACCTAACTACCTACATAATATATATTCTTATGTATAATATAAAAACAAACAACAAAATAATCTCATCAGTACATTCCTACTCTAATTTTGACATAAAGTAATGGCACAAATTAAGTATAAAGCATGGCTAGATGGGGAATACTGAGGCATCAGTAGCGCAAAGCAATGTTTGATTGCCGCGCTACGGGCGGCTAGTTCGATTCCCGAACTGAACAAATATTAAGTTTCTTACTGCTATACTATTAAGAATATAATAATTAAGTTTCCCATGGCTAAACTACTGATGTAACTAATTTGATTTGTTTTTTTTTTGCGTACGAAAATAAAAAGTTTGATAGTTGCTGGCTGGAATCATTTATTGTGATTAAACAAAGCGCCAACTGTAAAATAAGTGTTAATTAAAATTATTTAATAAGCTTTTAAATAATTGTTAGGGATTTGCGTCTTTTTCCTTGTGAAATTTATGTAAGTATCATCTAACTACGCTTTACACCGCCAGAAAGGAGGTCAAATGCAGGATGTTCGAGTGTCGTTTTATATATAAAAATAAATTAAATTGAAGTGTCTATTTGTAATGTCAAAATAACAGCTTTTTACTAAATGCATATGAAAGTACATACGGTACTTATGACAAAAACACAATTTTTAAAATTTTTGTCCGTCTTTCTTTGTCTGTCTGTCTGTTTGTTCCGGATAATCCCCGAAACGGCTGAACCGATTTCGATGACTCACTGGCAGATAGCTGATATTATAAGAAGTAACTTAGGCTACTTTTATTTTAGAAAAAGAATTATTAGGGTTCCGCGCAAAAAAACTAAAACCCATGAAATCCAATCGTAATAAATTACACGCGGGCGAAGTCGCGATGAACAGCTAGTTAAAAACACAGCAGGATTTATAACTTCAATATCACTGGCCTCTTTAAACAAGTCAGTGTATGTAGATACTTTCGAGTGTGTAATATACAAAGCACTCAGGTCGAGACTTACACTACTCCTGTTTGGTAGTGACGCCGACGACGACGACTGAAGCTATGCACAACTTCTTATTAGTTTGTGGCTATGCATAAAGATAAAGCCTCAGTCGCTTACTTTATTTATTTATAGCCAGAATGTTTAATAATATCCTACAATCGCGTGGCTTATCAAAATCCAGTGTTTTCCAATGCATAAGTTCTTTTAGGTCCTGATAGTAGAAGAAATGGAATTAATTAACGTTCGTGCTCTTTCTTTTAAATTGATTCAATATAACACCTGGAAAGAGTATTTTTTTTATTTTAAACTAGTAATTTTTTTATAGAATAAGGGTGACAAACAAGCACACATTGCACCTGATGGTAAGTGGATGCTGTGGCCCATAGACATCTACATTTATCCTTTGATTAAGAATCAAAATGCAGATGCGTTGTCGCCCCAAAGGACTAACATGGAATGCCCCGTTTCCAGTAAAAAGTATCTCCGGTTCTCTACACTCACCATACGAAACACAGCAGGATTAAGCTGTTATTTTACGCTGGTATTCTGTGAGAGTATGCTCCCACCACGGACTAGCTGACCTAATCGTCCTACAACTATAATATAGCTGTAGCGTGGCTCTACTATTTTTAAGGTGTGGGAAAAATAAAGGGTAACCTATCAACTGTCTGTATATTTTCATCCTGGCAACTTTTAAATAGTGATTAATTTTGCCATGTGTTCGTTCGTTTTGTTGTGGCGTTTCAGATAGACCATTGCTGGATAAAGACCTATCGAACTCAAAACGTGCAAGAGTCATAGGTAGCTTTAGCCAAATTCCCATGAGGAAGCCTGCGCCGCCGCAGAAGGAGCCCGAATCGAGCGCCGCGCTCACGCCTAGCTCTCTTCGAGAAGAGGCGATGCGTCGGTTCACCCATTTCATCATCACCACCATCAACGTCCTCAGACGAAGAAGAATACCGACCAACGGCTGGATTTAGAGCGCATACATCGCCATCACCGAAGAACCATCTCACCGGATCGTCGTAGTAACGTGGCCGAGTATGAGCAATGAGGGGAGGAATCGTATGGCTGGGATAGCACAACGTACGCTACCCTAGCGCCCTCTGCCGGACAATCATCGCCCGCATCCATGACCAACCCATCTGGCTGACTATCGGACGATGGTCAAAGGCCATCGACCAGCTACGCTCAACTGGCAGCAGCCCCTACAGTACCAAGACCCAAGGTGGCTGAAGAGCCTAAACAACCAGAGGAGGCCGAAAAGGCAAGGTACCCGCCCATTGACGCGGAATGCCTTCCGGACAGGACGAAGCACTTCAAGGTTTTTAACAAGAACGAACGGAAACGGTGGAACCCGCACAGATCAGGGCAACCACCGGGGCGACTCTTCAGCCCCCCCACTAACGACGCAACAGAGCGTCAGACCCCAAAGAAGAGGAAGTTTTACGAGCCATGCTGCAGCTATATTAGTAGTAGGTATAGTTGTAACACGAATGGGTCGGCTCGACCGAGGAAGGACCACGCTCTCACAGAATACCAGCGTAAAACAGCAGCTTAACGCTGCTGTGTTTCGTATGGTGAGTGTAGAGAACCGGAGAACTTTTTACTGGAAACGAGGCATTACATCTTAGTCTTCTCGGGTGACAACGCATCTGCATTTTGATTCGTAATCGAGAATAGATGTCTATGGGTCGGAGCAACCACTTACCATCAGGTGGACTGTGTGTTCGTTTGTCACCCTTATCCTATAAAAAAAAGTAGGTGGGGCGGAAGAAAAGTACCTCTACCCTAACCTCAGCGGTTACGATAGCCTCGCAGGCGCAGGTTACCGTTACAGAAGTGAAAACCACAGTGGGTAGAGCTCCGCTCTACCAGAAAATAGAGCCTGTTCTACAACTAGAGCTACCCACAGAAGAATTACTCAAGCCCAGCCGAGACCAGAGCCAACCTCAACACTTAGACCACCAACAGCCGGCCTCGACAGCGCTAACGCCATCCACAGATTGGTGGGCATAGCCATAGAGGTCGGCACGCAAGTCCTGGCTGATATAGGAGCCGGGACAGATCCAATTACAGCAATAATGAAAGCGTCGGCGCAGCTACTGGCCCGGCATTACGGAGGCGAGTAACCTGCGCCTACTCTACTCGAACCCGGACGAGATACAACAGAAGATCCATGAACTCCGTACAGTCGCCCAGCAACAGGACATCCTGGTGATCTTGCTGGGATAGACAAAATGAAGACCATCGAGGCATCTGAAGCTGCCAAATAGGCCGGACAGACAGACAAAAATTAAATAAAAACTGTTATATACATCCTAATAGCATATAAATAACCCCCTCGGCTCAATAAAAGGTAGTTATTTCGATATTACAGACAGACACTTCAATATTATTTATACCTGTATTATTGTGTAATATATATATATATACTGAAAAATTTGAATATAACCAAAAGATTCGTTTATCGTACCATCAAACATGATACAATGAAGACTAGTGTAGATGACAGGTCAAGAAGTGGTCGCCCTCGCTCTGTTAGGACTCCAGCAGTGATAAAAGCAGTGAAAAAGGGTGTTAAATGAAGACTTAGGGCTTCGGACATATCAAAGAAAAACAGGACATCGTTTGAATGCCGGACCGACGAATGGACTTGAGACTGACGAAATGCCGCGCTTTGTTGAAGCAGTGCGCGGGAAAAAATATCGGGAAATTCTTTTTTAGGATGAAAAAATTTTTACCATAGAAGAGAGCTACAACAAACAAAATGATAAGGTGTACGCACACAGTAGTGAAGAAGCGAGCAACCGTATTCCGCGTGTCCAACGAGGTCATTTTCCATCCTCGCTCATGGTATGGTTGGGAGTTTCTTATTAGGGCTTAACAGAGGTACATTTTTGTGAGAAAGGTGTAAAAACAAATGCAGTTGTGTATCAAAATACAGTCCTGACGAACCTTGTGGAAACTGTTTCTCATACCATGTTCAATAACAGGCACTGGGTATTCCAACAAGATTCGGCGCCAGCTCATAGAGCGAAGAGCACACAAGACTGGCTGGCGGCGCATGAAATCGACTTCATCCGGCACGAAGACTGGCCTTCCTCCAGTCCAGATTTGAATCCGTTAGATTACAAGATATGGCAACACTTGGAGGAAAAGGCGTGCTCAAAGCCTCATCCCAATTTGGAGTCACTCAAGACATCCTTGATTAAGGCAGCCGCCGATATTGACATGGACCTCGTTCGTGCTGCGATAGACGACTGGCCGCGCAGATTGAAGGCCTGTATTCAAAATCACGGAGGTCATTTTGAATAAACTTTAGTGTCATAAGAATCTATGTTTTGTTAAGTTCATTTTGGTATATAAATTGTTACATAATGAATAAACTTGTTTCAGTTGTTTTATATTAAACATGTGACAGAATTTATGACTAGGTATATATATATAAAATTTTGAAATATCTAGCTATTATGGAATAATGTTGATGTTATGACTAGCTAGTTCGACGAAATTTGAATTGGAACAGTCTCAAAAATAGATCGTACGATTTTTGTTTACAAATATGTTTTCGTCGCACTACGTGGAGGTGTGGTCAGTGTGCTTAACGTCGTCATTAAACGTTTGCAATTAGCGAATCCTCCTCGAAAACAAACATGTTTTGCTAATACTATAAAAGTTGTTCTCCGCTTACCTGCTATCACAATTAGATTCTTGTTCTCCTTGAAGCAACATACCAGTTCCTATAATAATATTTTCTTGTATTTATCAACTGTCAGAATTGTATAGCGAATGAATGGATTTGTTTATTATGATTTTGTAACGTTGGTAGCACTGATCGCGCCACTTTACGTCATAAGTGCGAATTCTGTCACGAAGTTGATCTATTTTTATTGCAATATATATTTGCCAAGGCTCTGCCTGTAGAAGAATAGTGATAGTAGTATTGTGGTTGTGCTTAGTGGTGCCCAGTGCTTTAGCAGACTTCTTGACTTTGCTAGTGATATCCATATTATCTAGAAAATTCTGTCTAGCTGTGTTGTTCATAAAACTTGAAAGCCGTGATCGGGACTGCGCAACTGCAAGTTGAAATACTGTGAAAACTAGCTAACATATTTTTAACTGACGACGTTATTTATTAAAGTTGAGTGAAAACTTTGAGACTGCAATAAAATATTGAAAAATGTCGTCCCTTGGTGGACAATGGCGAGTCATTCGACACTATTTATCAATGACCAATTTGAACGCAGAAGTAGAGAAATTGGTGCAGAAAATTAAGCCAGCTACGCCGGAACAATGGGAGAGTAAGTTTATTTATCCAAAAATGTTTATTTTAAGCATATACAGCACATATTTTATCTGGAATGACATCAAATACGATTCTAATACGAAGTTTGTTGACATTCCATCTTGTTATGTACACAGCCAATGTTTATTTATTATATTGCTTTTATTTTATAGTATGTTCTAAACAATAAAAAGTAGCCTAAATTTCATTTCAGAAATTCTATTATTTGACTTTTAATGATCTCACTGCAATATATTTGTAGAAAAGTAATTTGATAAGTAATGTTGTCTTTCTAATTATTACATTTTATTATTAGTGGCATTACCTTTTTTGGAACGTCTTTTATATAACGTCATGAGTAAAATCTGTCTGGGTGTAAATCCTCATACCATTTTATAATATTTTTTAATTATTTATTCAGTAACTGTAAATGAAATTATAATTACTAATATCCACATTCTAATTTTAGATTTAATAAAGAAATTTGAGAAGGCCATCTCCATAAGACTCACTCAAGATAATATCAAAGACGCTGAAAATAAAACCAAAGATCAGCAACCCCTCCATACTGCAAATTCATCAACATATGAGCAATCGGACACAAAGGCAGCAGAAACAAGGCCTGTAATTGACAAGCTTGAGAAGACAGAGGAAAAACAAAGTCAACACGGACTTGGTATTGGTTCTGAGGCAAAAGAAATTACATTTGAGAGCTTTTTACAAGGTTTAAAGTTGAAGAAGGATCTGCATTTTGGAAAAATATCTGAGCCAAGCTGGAAGTCAAATAAACCTATTATCACCAAGGTTAGTATTGAATATTAGTATTTATTGCTGAATAAAAACTAAAGTCTATTGCTGAACATAGACCTCCAATAGCAAAATATTGCCTCATCAAAGGTATATTTACCATAATTGCCATGCTTGGCAGGCAGGTTGGCAACTGTGTTTTTTTGTTTTTAGTTGTTATCATGAAGATGCTGCTAGGCTGCTACCCATCTTCTGTTTCAGGTTACTTCTGTCTCATTTACTGCCGCAACAAGGCATATGACATAATATTAATATACTTTTGAAATTTTAGTCTGCATTTTGATTCTAATCGAGGATAAATGTAGATGTCTATGGCCACAGCATCCACTTACCATCGGTTGTACTGTGTGCTCATATGTCACCCTTATTCTATTAAAAAAAAATACCCAGATAGACTTGTAGGCAGAAAAGGAGTCTTACCACTTTTAAAAACAGTAATAGATCCATATCACTACTTTTGTCAGACTCAATAAAATAAAATTGTATATATAAATACTGTGGTTACAAAAATGTTATGAGAAAATGTAAACAGTGAAATATATGTATAGAATAATGTGTAATGTGAGATTAGTTAAACAGGAAGAACAATTATTAAAGTAAACTTCCTTTGTTAAATGTTTATATGATTAATAGTTAACATGAATATAAGGAACACCTCAGATTAAACCAGGATACCATAGCAGCATTATAATCTTGTGCTCAACTCGTTCCTGACTTCCTCAAAAGGAGGGCTTTCAAGTGTATTGTGTTTGTCTGTTCCTTTAAAACAGCGTAAACATCTTGAAGATTTTTTGTGCAAACTGCTGATAACTTCATTTCGTCCATGAAGTGTCAAAGGTTAAAACACTTAATGATAGTAATACAAATGTGACAAAAAATTATCACAATATAATAGTTTACTTTTTTATCTAGTTCATACTAAATTTTGCTTATAATATGTAACAAAAATTATGATAATATATTTAGCATAACATTACTGATAAACTATGAGTGACATTTGATGTTCTTGCTCAGAAAAACGACATCTTAAAACGGGGCAGGACAGATTATTTTTTTTTCTTTATGAGGAATTAAGCAAAATAGTTTATAAAAACCCCTTTAAAACCTCATCTGTTTATTATATTCATGTTCATGCATGCTCATGTCATAATCTGGCAATGATAAGAGAAGAAAGTGCTTGCATTTGTTTTATGATATTGTTGGTAGGAAATGTAATAAAGGAGATAAAGTGATAAATATAAAATGGATAATTTTTATCAATGTCCTACTAAATTATCAGTAACGTCAACCTGCATATTCCAAAACAAACTAATCAATTATATCACTGATAACATCCATAAATTAGAACTGATACAATATGCTACAGGGAATGCCTGAGAACAGGTAAATCTAGATTTTCCTGTTGTCTTTATATTTAATAGAGTTAAAGAAATATAAAGGAACATTAAAATATCAACTTATTGGATGGGTGACATTGTAATAAATGATATTATACATAATAATATTAAACATAATTATGTGAAATAACAAAAACATTAATTATTCATGTTTTATTTTAAAAATACATTATTATCAACATTTTCATTACATACACTTTGAGCATGTAAATGATTGGGCTCAAACTTTAAACAATGGTATGGCGGGTCCTTATGGCACAGACTAGTCTGTGCAGCGTGCTTGTGCAGATTTAAGTTGGTGCAAATGAATTGTATAGACATGGAGTCTAAAGTTTCTGTCGATGTTGATACATTTATTGCATCTTGCACCAAAAAGTTTTTATTTTTAATTTTTCACAGAATAAGGGTGAAAAACGAGCACACTATCCACCTGATGTTAAGTGGGTGCTGTGGATTATAGACATCTACATTTATCCTTGTTTAAGAATCAAATCGAAATGCAGATAGGCTGTCACCCCTGAGGACTAAGATGGAATGCCTTGCTTCTAGTAATAAAGGTCTTCAGTAGTAAAAAGGGTCTCCGGTAGTATAAAGGATCTCTGTAAAAAGTAATCACAAAGACACCAAATTTGTTTACACAGACTACAAGCGTACTTTAGTTTTTAGTAATTGTAACAAAACAGACTTAGCTGTTTCTAGCCTTATTTAATAATATGTGAATTTTTATCTATTACTAGGTTAAATTTTGTACTATGCATTTTTTTTAAATTATTGAACTTCATTTTCAGACATCAATTCACTCTCGTACAGCCTACGTTATATCAGCTTTAGTGACTGCTGAGACAACAGAATGTCTAATGAAAAGAACTGAACATTTCATTGACCATTTGAAGCAGTACCCTGAATCTAGAGATTATGCCATTAAGGTGATTTTACACATTTTTTTACATAAATTGAGTTAAGTAGTAAGGGACAGGTGCAGCCTATATACGTGTCACTCCTGCCAAGCTGTACAAGCCTACTCTCGTTTCTATGTGGATTTTAGGGAAAGGAATCTGCCATTCGGACATGCTGGTTTCCTCACGTTTTACTTTACCGTCAAGCATGTTGCGGAACAGCATTTAAAATCGCAATTGACGATTTCATTCGTGCCGGCGGGGAGTGCACCAGGATTGCTCGCGTACTATGATATTTACGGCGAGCACTAAGCCCCTAAGCTACCATGGTTCTTATAGTGATGAGTACTAAATGACTTCAAGTGCAGTGTCTTTCATTACCTAAGTAGTAATTGTACATGTGTAATGTTTTAAAATTAATATCTTATGTAAAGTCCAGCAGTGGACTTAAAAAGGTTGTAAGGTTATAAGAATATATGTTATGTGATGCAAATCTTATCAAGAACTTAATGCCATTAATAATAATAATAATAATGTTCTCCAGACCGAATTTTGATCATGGCTGCCAGTTTAAACAGAGACTAGACATGCACAGGACAAGATTACAGAGCACAAGTGTGTCCCGCATGCACAAGTGTATTCCCTATGTCCTCACTTACGATAGATCAGGCGCAGAACTAACAGCTTTACATGCTTTCCGAGGCACGGGGGTGAATCACTGTACAACTGCCTGACTTCGGATAAGTATTGAGAATTTCTAGGCAGCAAGTCAATAATTGAACTTTTTGACCTGACCCGAGATTCAATCCTGGGACCTTATTACCAGCAACTGGATGGCTGAATGTTTATGGAATTTGCCAAATTGATCATAATATGGATTTCCATAGATGGCGGTATAAACACGTATTTACGTCAGACGTAAAATATCCAGAGCTATGATGGGAAGCAGGGTTAAATGTGTGAGATGTCTGGTACTGCGGTTGTCAATCCACCTGTCCAACGTGAAGATCAAATCCTCCCTATAGTGGTAGAGGCCCATATCAGGCCTACGTCAGACAGTGGACTTGGGCTGATTAAAAAGAATAACAATGTCATTAATTGGTATAGTTAATTGTTTACAGGAAGGTGCTATTCGTGCTCTATTACGAGTACAAAATAAATTAAAAGACGACTCCCAAACAACGAACGAGGTTAAAGGAATTGTTAATGAGGTATGTTCTGTTGATATTTACTTCATTTGTTAATTTTATAAAACTGAATGCTAAGTGACCACTGTAGGCCATGGACACCTGCAAATTTAAAGTTTCAAATAGAAAAGGCTACAGGTGCGTTGTAACCTCTGAGGACTACGATGGAATGCCTCACTGCCTGTAATTTTACTGGCTCTATAACCTTCAGACAGGAATACAGTAGTGCAAGCATTTGCTATTTGGCGGTAGAAATACTTGGACAAGCGTACCAACCCTGTAAGGCTATACAGGAAAGAAGTCTTACCACCTAAAATACATTATATTAGATATATGTAATAACAATTTCTAAACTAAATCCATTGTACATATATAATCATATGTCCCACTGTTAGACTTAATCTTCTAAATTGATTGGATTTCATATAATTGCCACACATTGGAGACAGATTGTCAATGGCAGTATTAGAGAGACAAAAGCACATGGTCCACCTGATGGTAAGTGGATGGTGTGGTCCATACACATCTACATTTATTCTCAATTTAGAATCAAAATGCAGATGCGTTGTCACCCCTGAGGTCTGAGATGTAATGCCTCATTTCCAGTTAAAAAGAATCTCCGGTTCTCTACACTCACCATACAAAACACAGCAGCATTAATCTGCCGTTTTAAACTGATATACTGTGAGAACATGGTCTCTCCCTGGTCGAGCCGACCCAATTGTGCTACAACCATAATATAGCTATAGCGTGGCTCTACTATGTTTAAGGTGTAGGAAAAATGGAGGGTAACCTATCAACTGTCTGTATATTTTCATCCTAGCAACTTTTAAATAATGATTAATTTTGCCATGTGTTCAGACCTGCTTGACTTTTTCTGATATTTCCTAAAAAAAATATTTATCAAATTTCAACCTTGACATTTGCAGGCCTTGGCGTTGATGGGCTACATAGGCCCTACTAAAGGGCCAGGTCCAAATATACTTTCCATAGATGGTGGAGGCATCCGTGGCATTATAGCTATAGAAATTTTACGCCATTTGGAGAAGATTACGGGTCAAAGAGTTCAAGATATGTTTGATTACATAATCGGTGTAAGCACTGGCGCTATTATCGCTGCTGTTATCGGTGAGTTGTTTTTCGTACTAATAATACATTTATAGTATAATGTAAACATTGTAAGTTTTTTTTTTAATTCCCACTGGGCTTGATACTGGTTCTTACCAGAGACAGAGGTTTTATAAGAACCAGTGATAAAGCATTAATGGCTTTCCTTAAATATTACTTGTAATCTATATTACAATTAATATTTATCAAACATCAACATAACAATACATCCATTCTATGTGATGACGATATCTCAGTCAATTTTCTGTTACGGCGAAAACATTGTAACAACTGCGTAATATAGAATCATATTTTCTTTTCTTTACAATTCAAATTAAAACCCATTCTTAAAATTTCTTGCAGCCCAGTTATTGTTTTAAGCACAGGTAGGCTTGGACGAAAAATTGTCTCTTAGGAAAGCCCAAACACTAGTAACACTGTCTCCTACACATTAAAATAGTTATAACTCTGGTTTTGTGGTCTTAAGACACTACTTTTTTATTTTTTTGTAGGAAGCGGTGTAGGTAACTTAGAGACTGCAAGTCAAATGTACCATACTTTATCAAAAAAGATGTTTGGAAATACTTCACTCATTGGTGGTAAGTCATTGTTAATGGTTTAATATTTTATACATGGTAGAGCCATGCTGCAGCTATATTAGTAGTATGGTTGTAGTACGAATGGGTCGGCTCCACAGGGGAAGGACCACACACTCACAGAATACTAGTGTAAAATAGCAGCTTAACACTACTGTGTTTCGTATGGTGAGTGTAGAGAACTGGAGACCCTTTTTACTGGAAAAGAGGCTTACCATCTTAGTCCTCACGGTTGACAATGCATCTGCGTTTTGATTTTTTATTGACGATTGATATGCAACCACTTACCATCAGATGTACTGTGTGCTCACTTGTCACCTTATCCTATAAAAAAAATTGGTAGTTGACATTTGCAAGGTACGGAAGTGGACATGGCCTCGGCCGTTGTAGGTTGGATTTCTTTTATTCGCCATGCATATCAGGCGGATTGGCGGCGGATTGGCGATCACAAATACATCTCGCACCTCTGAAGCCTGGGTCTTTTTTATAGGATAGGGTGACAAACAAACACACAGTCCACCTGATGGTAAGTGGTTGCTGTGGCCCATAGACATCTACATCTATCCTCGTTTGCAAATCAAAATGCAGATGTGTTGTCACCCGTGAGGACTAAGATGGAATGCCTCTTTTCCAGTAAAAAGGGTCTTTTAGGATTGGCGTAAAAAAGATGTATCCGCTATCTATCCATGAGATCTTTCTGGCATACCCCATAGTCACCTCTTAATACACCCACAGGATGAATAAGGATGATAATTTATCTTACACCATTACTATACGGTTAAATTAAATTGACCTAGATGGGTTGACGACATGGTAAAGGAAAGAGAGACACAGGAAGTTGCTGAATGTAGTTGACTCAGCACCATGCTTTGGGGTATTCCTTGTGGGCGGCCTATGTACAGCAGTGGACTTGTGAAGGTGATGAAGTCAACCATTTTGTCATTTTTTGACACTGGTTACCCTTTGGGTACGGTACCCTATTACTAAGCCTCCGCTGTCCGTCCGTCTGTCAGTCAGCAGGCTGTATCTCATGATCCGTAATAGGTAACAAGTTGAAATTTTTACAGGTGTATTTCTGTTAATAATTAAAATAAATTAAAAATTAAAAGGGGCTCCCCTACTAGAAACGTGTATATTATGATGGTACGGAACCCTTCATGAGCAAGTCCGACTCACACTTGGCCGGTTATTTATGCTATTTAGCACAATATGCGGTATTTACTTAAATAATGGTGTTTTGTATATACCACAAGTAATGTAAATATGTTCTCAACTAAAAATAAAATACATATACGTCTGTTGTAGGTACTTCACGTTTAGTGTGGACACATTCCTATTACGATACGGAGGCGTGGGAGAAAATGCTTCAGGAAAATCTGAGGGATTGCAGCCTCACGGAATGCAACCGATACAACACACCCAAAGTGAGTTCTCTGTTTGCCTAGGAACCTGCCCAGGTTGATATTACCCTAGCTCTGTGGTGGGAGCGTAAATAAATCCATCACTCTTAAGATACGATGTAAGAAGCGACTATTGGAGAGTTTTGGCGGCAACTTGACCGGCGACGGATTGCTGCTCCTGTATTATTGTTTAAATAATGGTTTGAAGTGGATTTTGATATGTAAAAGTGGTGCGATTTTGTGTA
The DNA here is from genome assembly GCA_963668995.1 of Parnassius mnemosyne. Classification (NCBI taxonomy): domain Eukaryota; kingdom Metazoa; phylum Arthropoda; class Insecta; order Lepidoptera; family Papilionidae; genus Parnassius; species Parnassius mnemosyne. The sequence goes on from CAVLGL010000084.1 coordinate 32,512,107, forward strand.
TTAAATGTCTGCGCATTGAATTATTAGTGGAAACGGTGAAACAAGTGCTCTGATGGTGATGTGATTCTCAAGATAAGGTGTCTGTCTGCTTAGGCGCCTTGAGATACCATCGCCAACTGTCAGCTGTCTGCTGGCTCAAGTTACTGTCAAAATCTCCCAAGGGCTGCACAATGTGACGCATTAACATATTGTGAAGCATTGTACTATGAAGCATAATTATACATTGTAACTTCAGGCTCAAAAGGGCTAGAACCCAGAGCGTAAAGCCAGTTAATAAAAAAAGAGCGACTATTGCAAATGCCAGAAAAATGTTATGGTTTCCGAATTGGGGGTGGATGGATAATATTAATTAAGTTATACAATTTCTGGTGCGGTGCGGATTTACTATAATGGTGGTAAAATTGGTGAGTTGGTTTAAATGACTAACTGCTGGTTCAGAGTTATTAAAAAGATAATTTTCACGTAAATTACGGACTGTATGAGGCATTAAGAATATACTATTTCGCAATACTGCAAATGTCCCTAAATTTGGCCTACACGAAGCGTTATTGCAAATGTCTATACACTACCCTATTCTTGTATAATTCAATATCTAAACCACACAAGGGCGAGAGCGATTACGTGAGATATAGGCGGTGCTGTGGGTTTCGTGACTTGCGAGTTTGTGTGAACCCCGTTTAACACCAGAGTGCACATGCTAGGCATAAAAGGCAGTAGATAGGAAACCCGGGAGTGGGCTTTGCAGTATTCTCATTGGATAACAATTAACGAATTTAATAAGCGTTAGGCGGTAGTTGTGAAATGTCGAGAAGAGGGGGTATAATCATTTCTTTCAGACGTAAAATACCCAGTCTACTTAAACATATGAACCTCGTATCTAGCAGTGGATGTTTGTTACCATTACCATAATTAATAGAATCAGGTGTTAATTTTCGGAAATCCATTATGTTAATGGTGTTAAAAATCGAAAATTAATTTGCTTCGATCCGCGTAATTAAAATAAAATGATATGCACCTAGTTTGAAGAGCACCTCCAGCCCTCCCTCAATCGCGTGCACCAGTGATGGGCAAATACGGCCCGCGGGCCACCTCCGGCCCACGAAAGCATTTAATCCGGACCGCCGACGGTCGTACCGTTCGACATGAATAACATGAATAATATAGACGCGTAAAGGAGCCAGCTAGACTAGGCGCGTAGTTCATATGTTGCGGGTCACGGGGCCCAAAGCTAGATTTTTATAGAACACTGCCTAAAACTGAATTCCCAAACATGATTGCTCACGCCCAAAAAATTATGGCGATGTTTGCGTCGTCGTACGTGTGCGAATAGACTCGACCATGAAATTGCGGAAAAACTCAATCAGAAAACGACTTAGGTACTGATGAACACCTTTTTGCGCTGTTGAAAGTTACTTCGTCACAGCTCGAACTTACATTTGAAAATATTATGGCAAATCAAAAGCAATTTCATATGTCTCACACGCCTACCATGACAGGGCCTTCGAATAAAAGTTAAATTGTAATTTTTAACATTTGTGCAAGCGTGTAATGCTGTAATATTTTTATATGAGTAAAGTTTCAATACAAAATGCATTTTTCCTATAATTCTGGCCCTTCCTTTAAGAAAGTTTACACACCACTGGCGTGCACTAACCCCGTCACCACTAATCCCAGCACCACTTATCCCAATACGAACACGGAGCTGGCACTATATTAGAAAAGACACACCATCGTCGATAATACGACACGTGTTTGTGTAAAATAGACTGCGGTGGCTGACCTCTTGCAGTTACAGATGGTATTTAATACTGTTATATTATTTTTCATATTATTCTATGGATGTTGTTTGATGGTATAAGGTATTCAATAAGTTTAAAATTGCCATAGTTGCCACGTTTTGTTTTCGTGTTTATATTTTCTAGTAGTTATCAGGAGAATGCTCCTGGTTATCTCCTTTTTCAATTTCCCTCTGTCGCTTTCGAACACGGAGCACAGACAAAGAGGTGTTGTAATTAGATTTCACTATGTAAAAACGCGTGACAATTTCCGGTGTGAAGGGATGTTAAGCCCCGCCCACTTTATTATTTTCTATCTACCGATAAATAGTAAAACTACTCGCATCGTTCCATATCGATGTTGCAATGTAGTTTAGCTACATTGACGATAGATGGCGGCCTGTTCACAAAATGATTATATTTTGGCGATTAAAAATTCTTTACGACTGAATGCAAAACAAATTTCAACACCTTCGTATGACTATTTTACCAATACTGAGCTCTACATACTCATTTTTAGTTCCCATGACACCAAATATCGCCATCTAGTGTCGAATATATTCAATTACATTTGAAAGCTGACGCAGATTTTTCTAGAACCATTTTGATGAATTAGGTATAAAGTTACTTACAAATGAAATGTGATGCCATCCATAGCATCAGAGCGTCTATCTGAGTAGTTTTTACACGATGAAACACAACACTTCATCCTTTTCTTCTTAATACTACGAAAATACACCGATTTGCGATTTTCGACACATAGAGCACACGACGAACGCTGGCTAGTATACTAAGTAAAGCCACGCCTACTGTGATGACGTCAGGATCTAGTCAGAATCATAGTGCACAGTAGCTTATGCCATATCCTCTTTGTATTTGCTTCGTGCTTTCGACACTCACGGGACGATACGGAGTGGTATTCTTAAGCTGAACGCACATTTGTCAGCATCGTACGCTCCACATTTACTGATGGCCTCGCACATTTGCATGTACGCACCGCACGCGCAAATTCTTTTTATTGCCAACAGCTGCAGTTTTTTCCAACCACTGGTCTAAAACAGTACAGTGACATTGATCGCTCGGAATCGCTTTGCATCATTATGGAAAAAATGTCGTAATAGCCTCCTTATTGACAGAAGAAGAAAATAAAATTCGAAGAAAATAAGATTCTGGGTTCACAATATTAATTTTAAAACGCTTAAAATTAGTGAACTTATTAAAAGATTTATTAGATGATGATGAACGATTTTTAGATATTTGCATTTGACATACAAGAAATTTCAAGAATTGCTACATATACTAAAACCTATATAAAATATATTTCGATATGAAAGTCGAAACCACCAGTTACCACACTGAGTATCAACACGCGCCGCGTTATTTGACGTCATCAGCATGCCTCCTTCAATATTCGGATAGTTACCGCATTTTATAAAGTACGGCGCGTACGGTGCGGCTGCAATGTGCGAAGTTTCATATGATTTCATTCAACGAATTTTAAAAGGTGGCGCGTACGGTGCTGACAAATGTGCGTTCAGTATGACACCGCAATTACACGGTCAATGAGGGTATCCACAATTTGCGCTCCGTGTTCGATTGTTAAAAGAATCTCGTGTGTATGTGAGTGATGAAGTGTGGTGTGCACTAGATGGCGCTGGTGTCGTGCGTGGTGAGCCCGGGCGCGCGCCTGGCGCCGTTCCTGTTCCGCACGTACGAGTGCGGCTTCCGCGTGCGCTCCGTGTTCGCCGGCACCACGCGAGCGCGCGTCTGGCACGCAGTCAGGGCTTCGGCCGCGGCTCCTACTTACTTCGACGAGTTCAAGCTAGATGGCGCTTTGCACCAGGTGAGGAACATCAGGTGTCACTAACTAGATGGCGCTCTGCACCAGGTGAGGAACATCAGGTGTCACTAACTAGATGGCGCTCTACACCAGGTGAGGAACATCAGGTGTCACTAACTAGATGGCGCTCTGCACCAGGTGAGGAACATCAGGTGTCACTAACTAGATGGCGCTCTACACCAGGTGAGGAACATCAGGTGTCACTAACTAGATGGCGCTCTGCACCAGGTGATGAACAGCGGTAGGCATATTACGTATCTTGCAAAAGGCTAGCGATAGCGAAATCAGAACAATAATTGCTGATAAATCGCAGATACGTATTTTTTCTACCAGCGATAACCAAGCCCTAGCTAACTATCGACGACAAGGCAGCGCTGTCACTAGTTAGCTTGGTTATCGCTGATACATAATACGAATCTGCGATTTCTCAGCAATTATTTTTCTAATTTCGCTATCGCTAGCCTTCTGCAAAATACGTAATACGCCTACGGGTGTCACAAATTAGATAGCGCTCACTTTGCAACAGGCGAGGAACATCAGGTGTCACAAACTAGGTGACGCTCCGCACCAATTAAAGAACATTAAGTGATACACTAGATATTGCTTTGCACCAGTTGAGGGACATTAGATGGCGCTCTGCACCAGGTGAGGAACATCAGGTGTCACAAACTAGATGGCGCTCTGCACCAGGTGAGAAACTTCAGATGTCACAAATTAGATGGCGCTCTGCAGCGGGGAGAAACATCAGGTGTCACAAATTAGATGGCGCTCACTTTGCAACAGGTGAGAAACATCAGGTGTCACAAATTAGGTGGCGCTCCTCACCAGGTAAGGAACATCAAGTGATACATTAGATGGCGCTCTGCACCAGGTGAGGAACATCAGGTGTCACAAACTAGATGGCGCTCTTCACCAGATGAAGAACATTTGGTTTCACAAACTAAATGCGCTCCGTACGAGGCAACCAGGTAAGGAACATCAGGTGTCACAAATAGATGGCGCTCAATTTGCAACAGGTGAGGAACATCAGGTGTCACATACTAGATGGCGCTCTGCACCAGGTGAGGAACATTAGTTGTCACAAATTAGTTGGCGCTTATTTTGAGACAGGTGAGGAACACCGGGTGTCACAAGCTAGTTGGCGCTCTGCACCGGGTGAGGAACATCAAGTGTTACAAACTGGATGGCGCTTTACACCAGGTGAGGAACATCAGGTGTCACAAACTAGGATGGCGCTCTGCACTAGGTGAGGAATTACATTTTATTAATTATTTTTTAGAAAAAAAAATAAGAAAGACTTATTGGGTATTACTTCACCACACATACTAAAATTTTATGCAGTATCTGACAAAGTCCAAGTATTAGGCTAAGGCCTATTAAAAATTTATAAACGTCAAAATTTCCCACGGCTTCGAAATGTAAGACCTCACTAGAGAAGAGAATCTAGAGACTAGGATGATTGTTTTTACTGTTTTTGTTTTAATCTAAATTAATACTTCCTTACGACAAGTTAAATTATAATCATTTACAAGGATTAAGTACATAATTACAATTTACTTTATTGTGCCAGCTAATTACGTCAGTTGCGTCAAAATCTACTATTTATGGTGAACACATGGCTCCTAAGCTACTACAACCTTAAAACCTTTACTGATTGTTTTAGGATGGTGGTATCATGGTCAACAATCCCACGGGTGTGGGACTACATGAAGCGAAGCTGCTCTTCGGAGCGAATGCTCTCAAGAAAGGCACAATCATATCAGTGGGCACCGGCAGAGCTTTAAACAAACACCTGGACTACCAGCTTATGAGTAAAGGCTTGAACAAGGAAACATCTGGCACAAGTTGGAAGGACAAGTTCAATAAGATATTGGACTCTGCTACTGATACTGAAGGTTGGTTTTTTTTACTAACGTAGTTGTCAATGTTGTGTTACTGGTTTTCTTTACCTTAGGCACAAGTCCATGTATTTACTAGACACACATACCCACCCCCCACACATACATACATGCCCCCACATACTTCCCCCACACACATACATCCCTCCCCACACACACACACACATACATCACCCCACACACGCATACATCCCTGCCCAACACACGCATACATCCGAGCCCCACCCCACACACATACATCCGCCCCTCCCCCACACACATACATCCGCCCCTCCCCCACACACACATACATCCGCCCCTCCCCCACACACACATACATCCGCCCCTCCCCCACACACACATACATCCGCCCTTCCCCCACACACACATACATCCGCCCCTCCCCCACACACACATACATCCGCCCCTCCCCTACACACACATACATCCGCCCCCCCACACACATATATAGCCCCCCCCATACACACACACATCGCCCCTCCACCGCACACGCATATATCCCCCATACACACACACACACACACACACACACACACACACACACACACACACACACACACACACACAGACACACACAGAGCGCGCTCAATTATTATCAATCGGGATATTATTTTTTCTTTTTTTTTTAAACTTTACGTACATAAATTGCTGATGTGAAACATCTCAACCAGAAAAAATTTGTAGGTCATACAGATAGTCTTTCCATGTGAGGAATTTGCAATCGTTGCAACTTAATGTTAATCCACAACGTCATGGACTCATCATTCATTAACGAAATGAACTTCAAAATTTAGACAATAAAATTGTGACTTACATATTGCTTCAACTTTCAGCTGGGAAGTTAATCTGTTTTAAATTATTATAAACAGTTTTTTGTATAAAGTTCTATCTTAAAAGATCAAATTGTCTTTTAGGAGTACATCTTATATTGAACGATCTACTACCACCTGGCAGTTACTTCCGATTCAATCCGCCATTGATGGAGGAGTGCGCTATGGACGAGATCAATCCTGACAAACTGAACAATCTGATAACGGACACCAACGCTTACATCCGAAGGAACCAGCACAAGTTCGAACATGCCGCTTACATGTTGACGAGGAAGAGGGGTCTATCACAACGGGTCATGGACTATATGTACCACAAGAGCCAAATCATGGGCATTATACACAGTAACTGACGGTTGGACAATCGGCAAGAGTTAGACTCTTGCTGATTGTAAAGCATCCTTTGTGGTTATTGTAATAAGGCACACTTTTTTGTACAGGTATGTGATATTAAAGCAATCGAATATTTCCATATAGTTTATAAATGGTGTAGTCTTGGTTTTTGCCTGTTAATTTTTAGGTGCCGTGGGGTACTTTTAGTTTCATATATAATTGCTTTGCATTTATTAAAATATTAATAAATGGGATATAAGAAGCAATGTGACTGTTTGAAGTTTGGTGAAGTTGCAGTTTTTTAGAAGGCGACTATTAATTACGTGTGTTGTTTGGGGGAAGGGGGGGGGGAGGGGGGGTGTCGCGCCTAATCTCAGCCAATCTCACGTGTGGGAAAGGGAGGGTCTCGGCAAATATTATGTTTTTTTTTTGCAAAAAATTGTAAAATTTCGAGAAAATAGGGTTCAATTAAGTTAAACATGGCTAAATCCTACACAATAATGTTTATCGCGGTTATTCAAACTCCATAAATTATTTAAAATGCAATCGAGCACAGATTGATCGTATTTACACTAAAAATGCGCATTTTGAAAAATCTCAAGATTTGGGGGACGGGTCATGGGGTCGCGCCATATCTCTCGATATCTCACCAGAGGGGAGGGGGAGGGTAGAAAAAACCGCCAATATCGCTTCACGTAATTAATGGTCGCCCCCTTATGTCCATTAAATTGTTTATATATGTTAATACATATGGGTTATATAAATATAATTTGGTAGAGACATCGTTTAAAAACTACCAATATATTATAATAAAAGAAAGGTATATATGTATAAAATAGTCTATTTCAAATAGCAAACTTTCGAATTATCGCAGGAAAATCCCAAATAAATGACTGACTGAACAGAAACAGTGGTTTTGTCTTTAGAAAATCGTCAACGTGTTTTCTAGAAAGATTCGAAAGGAAGTGTAAAATACTTGTTACTGAAGTCATAGTTATGTTTTAAGAAAGTTAGATATGTACATAATTTTAAGCTAATTTCAAGATGGATGTTTAAATTAATATTTGTTTTTGTAGATATTCCTCGTGCTATACAAGACTGTTTCTTTTTGTATAGGAATTAAATAGACTTATATTGCAAAAGGCTTAATATAGTAGTTATATTACAATGTAGAGATTTTAAAGTAGCAGATATATTGTAAAAAGTTTATAACCCTGTTTTATATAGATAGGCTTAATATAATATATTGCGAGATAAGAGCTTATAGAAAGATCTCAGAACAAAAAATCTTTTGAGCAATGCCTGTTACCTATTTCATTTAGCAGTTTATAATTGTTAATAGATGTGCATATGGTCACTTACCGACAAACTCATTGCATACGGTCACTTACCAACAAATCCATAAAGAACTACTTATCAATATAATAATAATAAAATAAGTGCACTTTGTGTCATATTTTACTTATCTGTATTTGTAGAAATCATTAATAATTGGATTTATTAAATAAAATAATAAGAACACAAATGATGGTAAGTGGATGCTGTGACCCATAAATAAATAATAGTTTATTACATTTTACTTTTGTTTATATTTACAAAAAGCAATTACTGTCAAAATCATGTCAATGATTTAATTGATTATTTTCTCAACCGACTTCAAAAAAGCAGGAGGTTCTCAATTCGTCGGAATCTTTTTTTTTCCTGTATGTTCACCGATTACTAGAAGACGCCTGAACTGATTTGGAAAATTCGTTTTTTGTTTCAAAGGGTATATTTTCCAGGTGGTCCCATTTAAATTTTATCGAAATCAGTCGAGCGGTTTAAAAAAATCAAGAATATATTATTTATATTGAAGTCGGTTGTACAAAAGTTTAATTTTCCCCACTGTTATAAAAAGCCTTCACCAAAACGGTTGTGGAAACGGTTCTTTACAAAAATTATGTAATGCATCGGCAGTAACCTGTTATTTCCATAGTTAAGTTGCTAAGGAACTTTGTTTTTAGAGATAAAATAATTTTTATGTGATATGTTCTGTTGTATGTGGAGGAAGTTAAGAGTAGTCAGATGAAAATATTTTAAAGCTTGGCAACACTGAGCGTGTTTATTTTGTGATGTGATTCAGTCTATAACTTCCTTCAGTCAAAGCTAGATTTTTTGTATTCTAGTCATTTTAAATAAATTGATATGTTTTATTCGTGTTTTTTTTATACCTTTAGTTTTTTAAATATAATATGGATGACAAACGAGCATACAGTCCACCTGATTTTAAGCAAACGATGTGGCCCTTACACGTCTATAAAATCCAGAATGCGTTGTCACCCTTGAGGACTAAAAGGGAATGCTTTATTGCTAGTAAAAATGGTCTCTGGTTCGCTACATTCACCATATGAAACATAGCAGCATTAAGCTGCTATTTAAAGCTAGTATTCTGTGAGAGAGTGTTCCTAATTCCTAGGTGGCCCTACCCTGGTCGAGCCGAGCCATTCGCCGCGCTATAACCATAATATAGCAGCAGCATGGCTACCACTAATTTCATTGCCGTGTGGTAGTGGCGATATCAGATAATCATCATTTCGTTCTATAGAAATTGCCAGAAAGAACGTATGGTTTTCAATAGACAGCGGTATAACTATCTCGTTTATGAGAACCATAACATACCTATTTAAGCCGCTGTTAGAGACGATCTCGAGTTTAAACCTAAATTTCCTTTATACTGGTCTACACTCAAATGTTAACAAAAAAAACTTGTGAAAAAACTTGAGATTATCTGTGTTAGGACTAGGACTCAATTGGATAATAGTATAATATCAATCGATAAAGAGCAATGGCAGAAAAATAGTTGACAAAAATTATCGCGTCTAGAAATAAGTTATATATAAAATGAGTTTTATTATTTTTCTATGATTTTTCAAATAAAAATGTATTTTAATTAAAGCCACAGAAAAAACCAAACATTTTTGGGAATATCAAATGACTTAAATCATTTTACTCTGTTCAAGTGTTGCCATTTAGTTTATTCATACTATTTTCGTATATACTTTGTAAGACTACCAACACAACAAACAAAATATTTTTATATTAAGTTATTATTAGTAATAACTGTACTATCAGTAATAATAAAAATAAAAGAGATATGGCTGAGAATAAGTCTCTTACAAAGAATTTCCTACAATAATACATTATCTCAATCATAGTACTATGTAACAATTTCATTTAATGTTATGCCAACACTAGCAAAATGTCACTGTTTTTTTACTGGCTTTACAGCTCTGGGTTCTAGCCCTTCTGAGAATGTCACTATGATACAAATGCTCTAGAGCCATGCCAGAAATATACATTTATAGTATGCAAATATATAATAGAGATACAATAATCTAAAAGCTCTCAATTATGTATTAAGCTAACATCAAACAATCACAGGAAGCATGACTTTTTCCAAATGACATAGGACATAACCTAAAAAGGTTCAAATGTAAATATCTTTTTTTTGACGCCTTCTCAGGACACAATTCTTTGACAGAGTTATTAAGGGACTGACGCTTAACATTTTAAGATATTTTTAATATATAGACGCTACCATTTCTTCTCAACTAATTTTATGTATGAAAGTCTGCCATTGCTCTTTATGTTTTTTTAAGTAACTATTGATTTTGTTTATTTGAAAACGATATTAAAAATATATGTGTATATGCACGACACTATTCCGAAGATATCCCGGACGTCAGCTGAGTGAGATTAGAATGACTCTCCAGCAGCTTAAAAACGGAAAGTCCCCGCGCGAGGATGGAATTACAGTGGAGCTTTTGAAAGCGGTTGGAAAACCGGTACTTGAAGTCCTTTAATTCCGTCCTCCATGGAGGCAGTACTCCGGAGGTGTGGAGCAGAAGTGCGGTGGTCTTGTTCTTCAAGAAAGGCGACAACGCTCTCTTGAAGAACTACAGACCGAGTTCCCTTCTGAGCAGCGTCTACGTGCTGTTTTCGAGAGTCATTACGAATCGTCTCGCACGCAGACTTGACGACTTCCAGCCTCCTGAACAAGCCGGTTTCCGAAAAGGCTTTAGTACCATAGACCACATACACACCCTTCGGCAAATTATACAGAAGACAGAGGAGTATAATCTGCCACTTTGCCTTGCGTATGTGGGCTATGAGAAAGCCTTTGATTCCGTCGAAATTTGGGCGGTGCTGCAGTCCCTTCAGCGGTGCCAAGTTGACCGTCGGTATATGGAAGTGCTAAAGTGTTCGTACAATAGAGCTACGATGGCTATCCGAGTACAGAATCGGAGTACGAAACCTATCCAATTGCAGAGAAGTGTAAGACAGGGTGACGTTATATCCCCGAAACTTCACCGCTGCATTGGAAGACGTTTTCAAGCTGCTGGACTGGAAAGGATGCGCTATCAACATCAATGGCGAGTACATCACTTAACTTCGATTTGCCGACGATATAGTCGTTGTGGCAGAATCGATGGAGAATGGAGAAAAAAAAAACCGGCCAAGTGCGAGTCGGATTCGCGCACCGAGGGGGTACGACTTTCCATTGACGTCAGTGGAGTTTGGTGTTGATACGTATTTTTACAGAAAGATTACACTATTATAAGCACACACACAGAGTCTCAATATACGGAAACGCGTAATAAAAACGCGCTTATAATAGTGTAATCTTTCTGTAAAAATACGTATCAACACCAAACTCCACTGACGTCAATGGAAAGCTAAGCCAAAATGTATGCTTTTCGCAATTTTTCCTTTATCTGTGCCATAATACTGTTACGCGCCACTATTAATGTCTTGTGTATGACAACACTAGTTAACACTAAAGTCCAATCGCGGAGCACGAAGAATTTCGTACATTAAACTGTCATTACCTGTCTCTGTCACTCCCGCGTAAATACAATGAGTCTCGCTCGCACAGATGCAATGGCCGCCGTCCTCAGGGATTGTAAACCTGTTACTGGAGACTATAAGGTTTGTTCTTGTTTGCATAATGTGGTTTTGGTTGGCCTTGAGTCACGACAAAAAGTCCTTGGTTTGCTTGACCTTGACGTAATTAATAATGTTTAAATAACGAACGACATTCCATCTTGGGATGCGTTAGTGATCGCTCAGTTTTCGGACACAGTTATTTACCTATTCTTAGTTTGTTGTTGTTTGTTAGTTTTTGTTATCTTGTTTTAATTGTTAAGTGGTTTTGTTAATTTGTTAAGTTTTATTCACTCTTTTAAAATGGAACCAACGCCGTCTACCTCGCGTCCATTCAAGGAGTTTGTTTCTCCGCGGAAGAAAAGAAATATGTCACACTTTAGTGTATCTGAGAAGGTAATGATTATTAACGTGTTTAAATACGTTAAAGAATCCTGGCCTGCTGATAAATATTCTTTAAAAAAAGATATGAATGACAAAACAGCCGATATCTTGGGCATTTCGAAATCGGCCATATATCGTATCTTAAAAGAATATACCGACACAGATACCGTCAAGCCAGCTGCTTCACCGAAAAAACGACTCTCATTAATTGAAAAGATTGATGGGTTCGATAAATCGTGTATTAGACGAATAGTGCACAGCTTTTATTTAAAAGGAGAGTTACCTACAGCAAAAAAGGTGCTACATATCATAAATACAGACGAATCCTTACCAAACATGGGCTTGACATCGTTGAATAAATTACTTAAAGATTTGAAGTTTAAGTATGTCAAACGAAGGAGAAATAACGGGTTAATCGACAGAGATAACATAGCATTGTGGCGTATCAAATATTTGAAAAATATGAAAACTTACCGACAGCAACAACGACCAATATATTACTTGGATGAAACTTGGGTGAATGCGGGTAAGACTTATTTTTATTATTTTCTAACTGACTTAAATCTGTACTAAAATTATGAATGTGAAAATAACACTGTCTGTCACCTTTACACGCCTAAACTGCTATTAACTGTTTAAACCTTTGATTAGTTTATTCATTTACTTTTCAGGCCACACTGTTGACAAGGTGTGGGAAGACACTACAGTGCAGTCATGAAAACAAGAATTTTTGGAGGGTTTGTCGACAGGTGCCAAGAATCCTACTTCCAAAGGCAACCGGCTAACTATTTTACATATAGGAGGTGAACAAGGATTCGTGCCAGAATCGGAATTGGTGTTTGAATGCAAAGGTACAAGCGATTATCACGAATCGATGAATGCAGCCAAGTTTGAACATTGGTTTCAAGCAATGCTACCGAGACTTGAGCCAAACGCCATCCATAACAACCACTGCGTTTGGCTCACCAAACGCAGTGGTTGTCATGGATAATGCCAGCTACCACTCAAGACGCCAGGAAAAAATCCCAGTTACTAGTTGGAAAAAAATAGATATTCAAGAATGGCTTTCATCAAAGCAAATTTCTTTTGAGGCAAAGGAAACAAAAGTCCAGCTCTTGAAAAAGGTGAAAGATGTCAAGCTTCAGTACCAATCGTACGTGGTCGATGAGCTGGCAAAAGCAGTTGGTGTGGAGGTATTGAGATTACCTCCGTACCATTGCGAATTGAATCCCATCGAACTAGTGTGGGCAGACGTCAAGGGGTATGTGGCCCGAAAAAATACAACATTTAAGATGGCAGATGTTTAAAAAGCTGCTCCAGGAGGCTTTAGGCAACATTTCAGCGGAAAAATGGCAAAATTGCATCAGTCACGTAAAAAAAGAGGAATATAAATTAGCTAGACTAGATGATAATGTAGACAAAACTGTTGATTCTTTTGTGATAAATGTGAAAGGCGAGACGTCTTCGGAAAGCAGTTACCCGATACAGAGGAATCGGATTCTGATTTTTGATTTTCTTTCTGCCGAATTAGTAGATACTTGTAATATAAAATCTAAATAAATAATTTATATAATAATAATAACTAACTTGGTAAATTTTCTTTCTCCTTCAAATATTTCATGTAAACCGCACTAAATATAAAAATGTTTGTGACCACTGTCAGTAGGTAAAGAGGTCATTGTACGGAATTCTTCGTGCTCCGCGACTGGACTTTAGCGCCCTCTAGTTTCGAGTAGCAGAACTAGGAGATCAAGATCCTTCTAGAAATTTCGGGACCGATATGTACTCGAATATTCTAGATGTTTCTACAGTAGAAGGTTCTGGAAACTGTCTGAGGCCCTATATAAGGCCGGTATAGACCACGATTGAGTCAGTATTGAATTGGCGATATAAGCGAATACTTCGAAGCGAAATAACTACGAACTAAAATGATCAGTAGTACAATTGTGTTTTATTATTAGTGTGGTTTTAAGTTATAATTAGTGTTCTGTAATAAAAGTGTCAATTTTGGTAATTCAATCGGCAGTTTTAACTGTCACGAACCCCAAGCTCGTAACAATTGGTGTCAGAAGTGTATTTTACCTAAAGACTTCACGAAGGGTATCCGTACCCGAAGTCAACGCCAACAGGAGACGGACCAGAGATGATTTCGTGGTGCAACGTCGCAGACGTCGGCGGGCCAGCTGCCGAACACGGAGGCCGGCGCGTCAGCAGCTCCTGCATCTGCAGCACTTGACTTAGGTGCTCTGATAATGATGCTACAGGAGCAGGCCCGCCGACAGGAGGAACAGGCATGTCGGTTGGAAGAGCAGCTGCAGCGCGGTATGGAAGAGCAGATGCTCCTAAGGAAGGACTTTCACGCTACCTTCGGGAAAGAGATAAGGGAGGTGAAGAATAGGGTTGCTCAACATGACAACCGCCTGTCGGAAGCTGAAACCCGAATCGACCAAGTGAACAATCGGGTTGACAACGTGATGGCTGACGTGAAGAAAACGCTGGACGACGTCAAACTTGGGGATGGAATTACAGCTCCCGTGGTAGCTACAACACCTTCGCTACGTGGATTCAAAGTGCCACCGTTTGACGGGACTTCTTCCTGGCTGGCCTACAAAATCCAGTTCGAGGCTGTCATGAAGGCCAACGGCTGGAATGAAAGTCAGGCCATGACTGCTCTCACCCTAGACCTACGCGACCAGGCCTTAACTGTTCTGGAAGCTCTCGGTAAGGAAGTGACTTACGAGCAGCTCCTTGAGGCGTTGGAGGCGAGATATGGCGACGATCACCTGGAACACGTCTTTCGTGCGCAGCTCAAAGATCGCGTGCAACGCAGCAACGAAAACCTGCAGCAGTGGGCCCTTGAAGTGGAGAAGCTGGTTCGGAAAGCATACCAGTCTGTACCTGCACTCATTTTAGGGAACCTGGTGCAGACATTCATCGACGGCATCCGCGTCCTTGAAGTCAGAGCTGCTGTGAGGCTCGGGCACCACGAGACGCTTAAGGACGTTTTGGCCCATGCACTGGAGGTGGAAGCCGTGCGGCAGGATCATCGTTCCTATCGCGTCAGGAAGCTTTCAGCAGCTACAGTTCGCGACCGCCCTAAGCGGGCTGTAGAAAGGGAAGGTGATCGATCTCGAGAGGGTAGTGTGGCTAACAGCACCGCCCAGCAGCAGCAGGGAAACTGGCGGGTGCTGACCGATGTTAGAAGAGGTACTCCTAAGATTGTCCATGTGGATTGACTGTCGCGTTATTATGGGACCAATAATGCTCGGGACGAGCATGTCTTAGGAGGGGGCAGTGTTGCGCGCCACTATTAATGTCTTGTATATGGCAACACTAGTTACCACTAACGCCCTCTAGTGTCGAGTAGCAGAACTAGGAGAGTCAAGATCCTTCTAGAAATTTCGGGACCGATATGTATTCGAACATTCTAGATGTTTCTACAGTAGAAGGTTCTGGAAACTATCTGAGGCCCTATATAAAGCCGGTATACACCACGACCGAGTCAGTATTAAATTGGCTATATAAGAGAATACTTCGAAGCGAAATAACTGCGAACTAAAGTGATCAGTAGTACAATTGTGTTTTATTATTAATGTGGTTTTAAATTGTAATTAGTGTTTTATAATTAAAGTGTCAATTTTGGAAATTCAATCGGCAGTTTTTAATTGTCTCGAACCCCAAGCTCGTAACAATACGTTGCTTCGTACTAAATTTTAAGATTCTGAGTTCACGGGAAGTACTCTGTAGGTTTTGATGCCCTTGCGAGTGTCGAAGATTTACGGCATAAACGGCTGTATCTTTTGATTTCGTTGGCTTAGAAGTTTTAGTTTTTCATAGCTTCAAGAGACAGTAGACTTGACTATTCGATATGACTTTCAGCTTGATACCTCTACGCGTTCCTGGGAAAAAGGGTCTTGACAGATAGACGGACAACAAAGTGATGCTAGAAGGTTCCGTTTTTCCTTTTGAGGTACGGAACCCTAAAAATATCGATATATCGTCATCATTACGAGCTTGGGGTTCGAGACAATTAAAAACTGCCGACTGAATTACCAAAATTGACACTTTATTTATAAAACACTAATTACAACTCAAAACCACTATAATAATAAAACACAATTGTACTACTGATCACTTTAGTTCGCAGTTATTTCGCTTCAAAGTATTCTCTTATATTGCCAATTCAATACTGACTCGATCGTGGTCTATACCGGTCTTATATAGGGCCTCAGATAGTTTCCAGAACCTTCTACTGTAGAAACATCTAGAATGTTCGAGTACATATCGGTTCAGAAATTTCTAGAAGGATCTTGACTCTCCTAGTTCTGCTATTCGACACTAGAGGACGTTAGTGGTAACTAGTGTTACTAAACACAAGACATTAATAGTGGCGCGCAACACTATTGTAGCTGCTTTTGTTGTTTCACATTTTGTCCATTAATACAACATTTTAAAATTATCGAAATTGATACGAATTCGATACTCTAAAATAAATATCGATATTTCGTGATTAAAAATATCGACGATATATATCGATATTTTTATGAGAAAATATAGACGACATATATCGATATTTTTATGAGAAAATTTCGATATTTTTTACCCAAGCCTACAAAAAGTTTTATTTAAAACACAACTTTTTGACGACGATGACGCTGTGTGACTATCTATTTGACAAATAAATTCACCTTGGTCCCAACAAGCGACATCTAGTGAGAAGAAGATTCGTTTGTAAAAGCGACAGTAACCTAATGGTGGGAACCGCGAACTTTCGTATTCGCCATTCGACTCGACTACTGCTGTGAACTTCTAACTACAACAAGCAGTTTAAGCTTACCAGCAGTGGTTAATTCAATATTTAAAAAATATCCATATTCTCGCGACTACGAGGATGACGCGAAGATTTAAGTGACGAACTTACAGACTATGATGGTAAGTGGCTACAGCCCATGGAAACCTGCAACGGACTTTAAACAAAGAAAGCTTCAGATGCGTTGTCACCGAGGACTAAGATGTAATGCTCCACAGCCTGAAATTACACTGGTTCTGTTTACCTTTCAGATCAAAACATCAGTGCACACACAGCTGCTCGGCGGCACTGTACTTTGCATTATATAATGTAAGCTTTGCATTATAAATAACCGCAAAGCTCCTGATATTAGCTCCAAGAAGAGAGCTTTCAACCAGACTGCCAAGTCATACAAAAAAGCATTACGGAGAGCTGGTCTCGATCGCATTAAACATATTGGCGTAAAACTCTCTGCCAGACCATCCGGCACTAGAGCTTTTTGGTCTCTCGCCAAAGCGGTCGAGACAAACTTCTGTCGGCCTACACTGCCTCCGCTGGTTAAACCGGATGGCACACTGGCGCATACGGCTAAGGAGAAAGCGGACTTGTTTGCGTCTCTCTTTGCCTACAATTCACGTCTGGACAGTGGCAACAACGTTCCACCAAAATTACCTCACTGCGGGACCTCTATGTCAGAGATTCGTATAACGAATAAGGAGGTTCTTAAAACCTTGCGGTGTCTAGACGTGAATAAAGCTAGTGGACCAGATGGTATACCAGCTATAGTCCTAAAGGCTTGTGCACCTGAGTTGTCTCCTGTGTTGACACGCTTGTGCCGCCTCTCATTTAGTACTGGAATAGTGCCAAAATCCTGGAAGCTGGCCAACGTGCAGCCTGTTCCAAAAAAAGGCAGCCGCGCCGACCCTGCCAATTATCAGCCAATCTCAATTACCTCCACACTCTGCAAGATTATGGAGCGTATATTGAATGCCCGCTTAATGGCATACCTAGAACAGACTGACCTCCTTAGTGACCGGCAATATGGGTTTCGCCGAAATCGGTCAGTTGGGGACCTTCTAGCGTATGCCACACACGTATGGGGCGAGGCACTCGAGAACAGTGGGGAAGCACTTGCTGTTTCCCTTGATGTCTCGAAGGCCTTTGACAGAGTTTGGCACATTAGCCTTTTGGCTAAGCTTCCAGCGTACGGCTTATCCCCTGGTTTGATTGAATGGGTAAAGGACTTTCTGAGTGAACGGTCGTCGTCGATGGCTGCTCATCCGATCCTATGGCGACTAACGCTGGTGTTCCTCAGGGGTCCGTTCTCTCCGCAACTCTCTTTCTGCTGCATATTAATGATCTGCTTATGCCCAGTATCTATGGTTATGCAAACGATAGCACAGTTGTTGAGAGATACCAACCAAATCCTCGGGCCAGTCGGGATCAAATTCAGTCCGAAAGAGAAGTTATGGTAGAGCGTGTGAATCTCACACTACAGACAGTCTCCGATTGGGGCGCTGCCAATCTTGTGAAGTTCAACGCCTCCAAAACTCAAGCGTGTCTCTTCACTGCAAAAAGGAGCCAGCTCACATTGGCTCCTTCTTTCCGAAATGTATCACTGAAATATACCGACCGCCTGCAGTTGTTAGGGTTTGAAATATCCTCATATTTGAACCTCGTGTGGTTCATTGAGTCCAAAGCCAAAGCAGCTGCAAGGAAGCTGGGAGTCCTTGCAAAGGTGCTGCGATACTTCACGCCGGGACAGCTGCTAACTTTATATAAAGCGCAAGTCCGGTCGTGCAAGGAGTATTGCTGCCATATATAGGCTGGTGCTGCAAAATGCCACCTAGCAGCTCTGGACTCAATGGAAAGGCGTGCTAAGAGGCTTATTGGTGACCCGAATTTGGTTAAAATCAGTCTTACAAGCCTCGAACACAGACGTAAAGTAGCCAGCCTTTCGGTTTTCTACAGGATGCATTTCGGAGAGTGCGCGCAGGAATTACATAATTTAATTCCCCTCTCTCCCTTCCACTATCGGACAACCAGACGTTCGGCCAGTCTCCACCCTTTTGTTGTTGACTTACCACGCATTCGAACCAAACGGTTCGCCACGTTGTTCATCATGCGTACAGCAAAGGAGTGATATAAGTTGCTAGCATCTGTCTTTCCATCCGATTACAGTGTGGGTGTCTTCAAGGCAAGAGTGAATAGACTTTTGTTAAGTCAGTGCGCTTCACTATCTTAGACTACATCACCACTTACCATCAGGTGGGATCGTAGATAAGCGCTGGCTTAGTAGAATATAAAAAAAAACTAAGGTGAAATGTCTCGTTTCCAATAAAAGGGGTCTATCTTCGCACCTAAAAACATTTGTTTAAAACATAGAACAAAATAAGTGCGGGTCAAGAAGTTGGGCATGATTTCGGCGTCACTAATAATGTATGCAGTACTGCGTTTGTCTTTGTTTTCTAAGTTTTTAAGGAAAAATAATTCTATTTATTTGCTAAATAAAAATAATATTACAACTATAACTTTGAGAGATTTAAGGGAACAACTACGATGGAATGCCTTATTTAAAAGGCTCTTCGGTTCTTTATATTCACTGCATTAAGCTGCAATTTTACGCTGGTATTCTGTGAGAGCGTGGTCCTTTCCCGGTCGAGCCGACCTATTCGTGCTACAATCATAATATAGCTGCAGGTTGGTACGTAAGGTTTTCTTAAATTAATTATGGAATATAATTCTACATTTAGTATAGCTATTGACAGGCTTGGAAGATGCTTGGGAGAGGCCTACATGCAGTTACTGCGAAACTGCAATCAGCACACCTACTGTTTGCGCCTGTTAATTTTTGTTTGCAATACTTATTTTCCGCTTTTGCTATACTTTTGACCAGGCTCTAGCGACTGTATGTTGGCAGAAAATCTATCCAGAACTGCCATAATTTTTAAAGTTAAGGTGGCGAGTTGACTTCTTTCCTAAAATAGCGCTCCCTAAAATCTCTCGGGGCTGCAGTGCAGTGCTGCGTAAATTATTAGTTACGCCGAAGTTCTTTATTAACCGATTTAAAAAAGGAGGAGGTTCTCAATTCGAGTGTGTTCTTTTTTTATGTATGTTATGCGATATCTTCGCAGTTTGTGGACTAATTTTGGTGATTCTTTTTTTAGTAAATAGATTATACTTCAAGGCTGGTCGCATATAAATTTGGAGAGAAAATTTCATCCCTAAGGGTAGGAAATTAATAACTTATTTTTTAGCAATTTAAAGTCGGTTTTTACTTTTTTGTTATAAGTCATAATTAGTTATTTTTTAAACAAATGTTTATAGGTGCCAAAATAGATCCCTTTTACTGGAAACGGGGCATTCCATCTTAGTCCTTGAGGGTGACGACGCACCTGCATTTTGATTCTTGTTAGAGGATAGATGTAAATGTCTATGGACCACAGCATCCACTTGCCATCATGCGGACTGTGTGCTTGTTTGTCACCCTTATTCTGTAAAAAAATGTGCGTGAATGCGTGTTCTTACGTTTAGTATAATTGAGCATGATTCCGGCGTCACTTGATATGTAGGTAAGCAGTGTCTTTCTTTAATGTTCAGAGTTTGGAAAATATTTTTCTTCTTGAGAATCTGGCAGGAATCCGCTTGCAGCACAACTCAGTCAACATGACTTTCGAGGTATAGTATAATTAATTTTGACTATAAAAAGAACTTTAAATTTATTAGAGATTATGGCTTCTACTTTGGTAGTTCTGCTTATTTATGAGGTTTGCGCAATTTAAAAGAGGGCGGGAGATGTTAGAAGTTGAAGCGAAGATACCTCGGCCGGCTGATAACTGTGGTTACTCAAGCAAACCGACTAATAGGTACATATCGTAGTTTAAAAAAAAAATTAAAAGACAAAAGGTTTGAAAGCAAACCAGACGCACTGGCTGATTATAGTTTCGAGAGTTTTTAAGTTGACCACTCTAACTAATAGTTGTCAAAGATATTTTCCAAGTGTTTAGGACGTTTGGAAAAGTGTATAATTTTATAAGGTGAATACTTTTAAGAGATAGATAGGTACTAGTAATAAAGAATATATTATAATTTTTTTGTATCTACTTACCTAGTTTAGTTTGGAATGACCCTCGATATACGATGTCTGTTGCATGGCTTACCATGTAAACCATGTAAATGATGTAAGCAATTATTTAAAAGATTCATTAAGATTAAAAGATTAATTCAATAATTATATACATATATTCATATGTATATAATATATGTATATACAATATTTTTTTAGCCCTTTCTATTTTAATTACTGCTGCACCGGTTCTTGTTTGTCTATCTCTGTTTAGCCTAATGGTTGACTGTGAGAGAAGCCCTATGTTCAACTTTGTGCATGAAAAATTAAATAAATAAAAAAAAATTAAGTGTTTTTTTTCATACACGTAAATTTTATTTAACTATGAAATTTATTTTCTTTATATATTTAAAATTAATGAAAATGTGGAATATTCAAGGCATTAAAAACGTATGATGACGTAAGTTTAACCTCAACATTACGGTACACACCGACGCGACGATACTTTCACTTCTCTGATGAGTGTTGTTCGACTACAAAGTCTTGATACTTTAAACATATTATTGTTAACTAGGTTCATTCACCCATTCATTACAACCTATTAAAAAGTCTTAAAATTTCACTGCTGAACGTATGTAGGTCTTACCTATAGATTACCTCATAAGAGGATTTTGTAACAATAAGGGCTAATAATTTTCTGCTCACCAGATGTAGTTAATTAACACTGAGGTAAAATTTTTTGTTACACAATGTCATTTAATTTAGAAGTTGGTTTTTAATTTATTTTTTAGTTTTTTTTTTTAAAAACGTTACCCCCACACTAGGATTTTCTCCTGTATCGTGGAGGCAGTTTACAAACACAAATTTCACAAGGACAAACATCCAGACCCGGAACAATTATTTGTAGGCCATACAAATACTTGTTCCGTGCGGGATTCGAACCCGCGCCCCCCGGCGCAGCAACTCATTGCTAAGCCACTGCGCCACGGAGCCGTTAATAAAAGTTTATCAGTTTTTAGAGTATTATATTAATACACAAAACAATGCCTCAGTGGTTTGCTCTTTAGTATTTTGCACGTTATAACTGTTTTTTATTTTTCTTCTTTTATGATTATCTGTGGTTTGGTTAATTTATTTTTAATCTTATTAATATAAAATATAGCTAATAGCACAGAAAGAAATAATAACCTTTACATTTTCCGAACAAATTAACTTCCCCGCTATAACATCTGTCAAATATTATACCTCACTTTCTAGTGGCGCCACCCTGGTGGCAGAAAAAGTCGTAAATGCCCTCATCGCTACGGTTTTTTTAAAATTATAAGGGTTTTTTTAAAAAAATATTTTTAGTTATTAGGATGATGGTGCTACCCATCTTCTGTCTGTTCAAGTTTCTCTCTGTCACGTCTTAAGATACCCATGTGATGATATGGGGTAGTGGATATTCTTACACCGCCACTATATAGCAAGCGTACTTACTAGGCTACTGGATGCAAAATTAACTTTTAACAAAACATTGATACCATTAGAATATTAAGAATCGATAAAATAGCACCCCGTGTAGTGGCGGGTAAAAATATCCACTACCCCATATCTTCCCGTGGCTGTCGTAAGAGGCGACAGAGGGAAACTGAGGCAGAAGATGGGCAGCAGCATCTTTCTGATAACAACAAAAGGCAATAAAAAACTGCGGTTATACGGCAAATAGCTAGCAATATACCCCCCATGAGCAATGACACAAATAAACGGCCCCCAGACCCCGGCGATGCAGGTGGCTCAGGTCCGTGCTTTGTGGCATTCCTTGGGGGAGGCCTATGTTCAGCAGTGGACTTGTGAAGGGCTGTAATGATGACGATGATAGAATTTGCACTTAGTGCAAAATTTTACTGTAATTGGCGCAAGTCGTTGTAATTAATTATAAATAAATAAATAAATTTAGCAAAATATTTGCTAATATGATTAAATCCGCTCTACAGTGAAAGGAATAAACTTTATATTTGTATGCGAATCTAAGAAAGTAATTTTTATGCATTAATAAAAGGTTAAAAGAGCGATGTTAATACGACAACTAAATGCATTTTATTGCATTTAATTATTCATGTTTTTTTTTATTTCTGATTCAAGAAGATTAGAAAAATAATTAAAATTTTGTACAGCCGACTTCAATATAAGTTATTAAGAATAACTCAAAAACTATTGGTCTGACCTTATCAAATTCATATGGGACCACACGAGAAGTATCAGCTTTCATATAAAAAAAGAATCATTGAAATCGGTTCACCCGGTAAAAAGTTATGAGGTAACACACATAAAAAAAAAAACAAAAAAAAATACAGTCTAATTGAATACCATCTCCTTTTTGGAAGTCGGCAGATTAGAGGGAAATAGGAAGATTTTTTACGTAAGGTCTAATTAACGGTAACCGCAAGATTAATTATGGGACAAAAATAATGACGAATGAACTTGCACCAGGCGTAAATAATATACCCAAGACTGGCAGCAGTGTCAACAGTGTGATGTCTAGCACTGCGACCCCCATTCCGCCTTCCAAGCGTGACGGTTAAGGCAAATCCCCAGGGAAAAACCCATTTCGATTAGCGAACTTTTACGGGCTGAAAAAGACTTAACTTTACGAGAAGTAAACTAATGATAATTATTATAGTAATAGCACAGCCTAAGAAGAACATACAGTCAGTCATCGCGTTTGATGTTTTCGGAAAAGCCGACATAAATAATAACTTGCTAGGGTTGTCAGCACGGGAAGTAAAAAATAATAATTTCATTTTATTTCACGTTTACACAAATTTATGTGTATGTGGAATATTGATGAAACTACCTAATTGCTTATCTTTAAATTAGGATAACCCACAGTTTCTTACCGCAGATGAAGTGTGTACCATTTTAATTTATTTGCGTGACAGGACAACCCTAGCGGACAGCTTGCCCGCGTTTCGCGCCGCACTGCACGATTGTCCCGTCCAGACGCCTTCGAATACGGACTGTTAGTAGTAGAGACTGTGGTCACTGTTGTAATAGTGCAATAGACATTACGTCATTCCTGGTCGTTAATGCTTACAGAGGCTGCTTTATCTTAGTGGATAGTCGCGTAGTTCAATTTGAGTGTACTTATATCAATTTTGACGCCTAAATCTGCGATACCTGTTGGCGTGAAATAATGATTTTTCTTTAGTTTTTTTGACGATTGAGACAAGCCATGCTACAGCTACATTATGATTGTAGCACGAATGGCTCAGCTCGACCGGGGAAGGACCACGCTCTCACAGAATACCAGCGTAAAATAGCAACTCAATTCTGCTGTGTTTCGAAAGGTGAGTGAGAACCGGAAATCCTTTTTACTGCAAACGAGGCATTCCATATTAGGACTAAGATGGAATGTCTATATAAAAACCTCTCTTCAACTTGAAAAACTCATGTCCGGCTTTGGACTTTTACGGGCAAATGATGCAAAAGAAGAAAAATAATAATGTTGATTATAGCAATAATGTGCTAGACATTATGTTATAACCAGTAGTTTATGCTTCCCTGTAAGCATAAACTACTGGTTATAACATACTAGTTATAACCACTTTATTTCAGTGGATAGTGGCGTAGTTCAATTTGAATGTGCCCAGATATAAATTTTAACAGCTTGTCTATAGATGACTTATTGAATAGTCTTATTGGATAGCCTATTCAAGTCTATTGGTGGGGATAACTTTTCCAAGGTGTGTCTGTGAAAATTTGTGTATTTTTTGGGCTATTACATATAATGCCGTTATTAAGTTGAATATTTTACTTTTCAATTAAGTAAGCATGACCTTATATCGTCAAATATCAAAACTGTTTATTCCGCGTATCAAATGAAAATTAAAGCGAAAAAGCACAAATTTTCATAATATGTACAGCCAATTATTACTAGTATAATAACTACTATAATACCTTTTTGTTGTTAAACAATAATGTGCTTAACAAATTTGTTAAGTAGGCCATTTAATCATCATTAACATTCATAACAGGCTCTCAACTTCCATCACCACCGTAACAGTTTTGTAACCGGTTCGTTGGACAACGCACGTACACTAGTTGGACTTGGACACAGTGCTACCTGTGCTTACTATATTTATAATAAAAGTTGTGTGGTTATTTTAGCGACAAAATAGTATTTTAGAATGGAACAGCGTATGAAATTGTTTTTGTTTATGGTAAGTGTAACCAATCATGTTATGTAAAAAACAAGTTGATCGCTTTCTATTGTTATATAAAGATACTCATTAAACTGTAAAAGAAATAAATTAAGAACACTTAAGTGTTATAAATATTAATTATTTACATAAATTTTTCGTTCATTTTCATAGAATTTCATATTATTTCAATTTATAGCATTGTAATGAAGGTCATTCCTAGTTCGGTAGAATTATTGGATGCCTTTAAGAAGTCTGGATATTCTCTATCAGTTATTAAATAAGTCTTCTAAATCGGTTAACTGGGATAATGCTCCATTAAACCATGTGAAAGTGGATACAGCGCTTTAAACATTAAAAAAGAAAATATAGTCGCATATCAGTCGGTTATAGACAACTTTCTTCATTTTAGTTATTTAGCTATTCGTCAATAGGTGTCACTGTTATTTGTCCAATAAATTAAACTTCCGCTCGTATGTAATAAATTAATTGTAAAATAAATTGTATATTACAGCTCGTCGTAGTCCTGTCCCTAATTATTACAATCGAGGCATCCGTACCACAACCGAGGGCACCTAATTTCCAATATTTTGAAAGGTAAGCAGGTCGATTTGATTTTTATTTAAAAGTCCCAGCCCATGTAATAATATTATGAGAAGTTATAATTTTATAATTACTACTGAATACATACATTAAATATCTTCACATTAAGTTATTGGCGCGACGATGTCTTTACAACGCCATCTCTTGATACAAAGCAAAAATTATAATGCAAATTCTTAATTTAATTCTATATTTTAAGTAACTTATATTAACACTTACTTTTACTTGAAATGAAGCATTCCATCTTAGTCCTCAGGGGTGACAACGGATCTGAGTTTTGATTCTTAATTGAGCATAAATGTAGAGATCTATGGGCCACAGCATCCACTTACTATCAGCTGGACTGTGTGCTCGTTTGTCACCTTATTCTATAAAAAAAATTAAAACAGGTATGTTTCACCGAAACTAGAATGTTCCCCTCCGATGTTACCCTGGCGGACTGTCAATATCAGCTTCTGTTTCCTAAAATCCTAGACTAGAATAGACTATGGGAAACATATTTTGGTCTTCAATAGATGGCGCTTACGACATTTTATACCAGTGTAAAATATCCGGACCGCCAAAGGGAAACTACCACCGATAGAGCACATTACTAATGTGAAGTGTCAATGGGTCGGTTATACCGTAGGGGAGGGAAGGTTCTTGAGTGGCTAACACAAAACAGTAAAATCAGTGTATGGCTCCTCCACTAATACATGCGAATGACGTTAAAAGGAAATCGATGAATGCGGGTGACTCAGGACTAAAGCAGTGGACTTGTGATGGGCAGTGTTAATGGTAATGATGATAAACCAGAATTTTTGAAAAGATCATTATAATAAAAAAATATATTTTTCAGGCCGAAATATCGGTACCCGTATTATGACGAAAACGGCAAAGGAAAACTTCTCTACGGCTACGGAGGACCAGAATTGTATCAATATAAATCCTATTCGCCGCTAGAGGGCATTCACTAAAATATTATAATAATTAAAAACAAAGAAGTGTTATTTGAGTATTTTTATTTTTATTTTGAAACTAGTGACTATTGTAACGGTTTATTGTACATACAGTATACGAATTAATTAATAAATAAATAAATTTATAAGCATACAAAAAAGTCTCTCTGATTATTTTCGCATTAATTCAATTTACCTCAAATGATTAATATTCTGTAATTCTCTTCTCCTTTTCCGTTAATTACTATTCTACATTAGGTATAGTATTAGTACCTACCACAAATATAATACCGTGGTAGCTCAGATGGTTAGCGCTCGCTGTAAATTTCATAGTACGCGAGCAACCAGGGTTCAATCCCCGCCAATTGTGTTGATTTATTACGTGCTCAGCAGTGAAGGAAAACGTGAATCGTGAGGAAACATGCATGTCTAAAAAAATATTTCGAAGACATGTGAAGTTCGCCCACATCAATACAAATTGGTTCAACGCGGCGGACACTTCTCAGCTCTAAAACCCTCTCAGAAATGAAGGGTCCTGTGCCCAGCAGTGGGACATATATTATAGACTGTAACTTTTAACTTTAACAAATACTCCCTGCTTTTAGGTTCCGCCGCAGTCGGATAAAAAGAGTTTCTAATACCGTTCAAATTATATCAATAATGACAAGTCGTAAGACATTTCATCTCGATCCTCGGAACAGCGCATCTGTAGCCATTTTTGATTGCACGTATCCATGAGCTACAGCAGTCACATACCATCATAGAGTGGATGTTGGCTGGTTTTTAAAAATGTTAAACACATCGTCAACATCAGCCTGTCGTAGTCCTCAGATAAACATTGATGTTTCCCAAGGCGCGCAACTTAGGCCACCGAACAGTTGCTGCCGACAGACTTACACAGATCGTCGCTCCATCTAGCTAGGGCAGGGGTCAACAATCTGCAGTTCTTTCGATGTAAATTGCGGCTCTTCAACTCGATACGCAAAAATTAACTATTTAATTCTAGCTAAAATACTTTAATATTGTTACGAGCTTGGGGTTCGAGACAATTAAAAAATGCCGATTGAATTACCAAAATTGACACTTTAATTACACTACACTAATTACTATCTAAAACCACACTAATAATAAAACACAATTGTACTACTGATTACTTAAGTTCGCAGTTGTTTCGCTTCAAAGTATTCTTTTGTATCGCCAATTCAATACTGACTCGGTCGTGGTCTATACCGGCCTTATATAGGGCCTCAGATAGTTTCCAGAACCTTCTACGGTAGCGACATCTAGAATGTTCGAGTACATATCGGGCCCGAAACTTCTAGAAGGATCTTGACTCTCTTAGTTCTGTTACTCGACACTAGAGGGCGCTAGTGGTGACTAGTGTTGCCATGTACAAGACATTAATAGTGGCGCGCAACAATGCCCCCTCCTAAAACATGCTCGGCCCGAGCATTATTGGTCCCATAATAACGCGTCAGTCGATCCACATGGACGATCTGAGGAGTACCTTTGGCACCTTTCTGTATCAGGTATGTTACGTCGTTAATCCATGTCACAATCCGGTACGGTCAGTCCCATTTAGCTTGAAGCTTAGGAGATTTCCCTTTGCTGCGAGCTGGATTGTGTAACCACACTAGTGAACCTTCGGCAAACCCTTTGTTGTTCATTTTGCGGTCATACCGTGTTTTCATCTTCTCAGACGTTTGCTGGCCCGTCTGTCTGACGTGCTCATAAATGTCATTCATTTTGTTTCGCAAGTCATTTGCATAATCGGTTATACTGCGTGGGGCATCAGGTGGAATTCCGGTGATCAGGTCTACAGGCAGCTGTAATTCTCTCCCAAAGCTTGCGAAAGCTGGTGTCACTGATGTACTTTCGTGAACAGCGCTTCGATATGACAACAAAAACGGTTGTATGTGCCACAACTTTTGCTAGGTACATTCCAATGTCTGATTAAATCGTTCTACCATTTCATCAGATTGTGGGTGGTAAGAAGTTGTTCGTGTTTTATGAGTACCCATAATTCGGCAAGTTTCCTGGAATATTTGAGACTCAAAATTCCTTCCTTGATCGCTGCGATTCTCTAAGGGTACTCCAAAACGACAGAAGACTTCATGAACTAGTTTATCTGCAACTGTTGAAGCTTCTTGATTTGGAATGGCGAAGACTTCTGACCACTTAGTGAAGTAATCCATCACAACCACGAAATGCTTGTTACCATTTTCACTTTCCGGAAACGGCCCCGCAACGTCAATGGCTATCCTCTTCCATGGTGCACCAACATTGTACAATTTCAATGCGCCTCTACTACGAATTTGAGGTCCCTTTACAGCCGCACAACTTGTACATTTGCGGCACCAGTCCTCGACATCGTCACGACAGTGGACCCAGTAAAACCGTTCTCGGATCTTCAGTAGAGGTCGTTAGACTCCCAGGTGGCCTCCTGAACAAGCACTATGGTATAGCTGTAGAACATCCGGTACTTTAGCCTTAGGGACAACCATTTGCAAATGACATCTGTCTCCCCGACCATTTTCCCATTTACGGCTCAGGACTCCATCCTGAATCAGCAAGCTGTCCCATTGGGTCCAATAGCTTTTCGTGGTCGAACTCATTGCTGAGACGTCGCTCCACTTGAGCTTGGAAGCACTGGCCTTCATCCATTCCAGAATCGGCTTAATGTCCGAATCTTCCTGCTGTTCATGTTGTAGGCTGTCCTTCCACTCATTGCTGAGCTGGTCTGTCCTGAGTATCCTCACAGATACCACTTCCTTACCCTCTTGCCTAGTACAATGCTTGCAATCTTCAGGGCAAGGTCTTCTTGACAATGCATCTGCATTGCTATGAGATTTCCCGCTGCGATATTCGTATTCCTGCAGTAGTTCAATCCATCTCGCAACTTGTCCTTCCGGATTTTTGTACTGCAATAGCCATTTCAGTGCAGCATGGTCAGTTCGTAAGTGGAATTTCAGCCCCAGAAGATATTTGCTAAAATGCTGCAAGGACTTTACCACAGCAAGCAATTCCCGTCTTGTGACACAATAGTTCCTTTCCGGCTTTGACAACGACTTGCTGAAGTACGCTATCACAATCTCTTGATCACCATTCCGTAGAGACAACACACCGCCAAGTCCTATATCACTTGCGTCTGTGTCAACTATAAATTTCTTGCCCGCATCAGGGTATCCCAAAATAGGTGTTTTGCACAGACGGTTCTTGAGCTCCTGGAATGCAATATCGCAACTTTCATCCCAGCAGAAATGTCGCTTCTCCTCGGTTAGCTTGTGCAGAGGTTTGGCTATATCTGCAAAGTTCTTCACAAATCGCCGATAATAAGAGCACAAACCCAAAAATGCTTTAACCGGTGTCTTTTTGAACCGGCCACTCCTTGTCAGTGGCAATTTTCTCTGGATCCGTGCGGATACCTTCTTCCGACACTACATACCCGAAAAAGCTAACTTGCCGTTTGAATAGTGAGCACTTATTCGGACTCAATTTGAGGTTGGCACTCTGGATCTTCATGATCACGCGTTCCAGGTTTTGAAGGTGTTCCTCCTACGTACGGCCTACGATGATGATGTCATCCAAGTAAACCAGACAGGCATCTCCAATTAGCCCGGTAAGTACAAGCTCCATCAACCTTTCAAACGTTGCTGGAGCATTGCACAATCCAAACGGCATGACTTTAAATTGCCACAGACCCTTTCCTGTGGAGAATGCAGTTTTCTCCTTGTCCTTAGGGTCAATTTCAACCTGCCAGTAGCCACTTTTCAGGTCCAGCGTACTAAACCACTTTATGCCTGTAAGCATGTCCAGCGTATCATCAATTCTTGGTAAGGGATAGCTGTCCTTCTTCGTAACGTCGTTCAGGCGGCGGTAGTCAACACAAAACCGCATGCTGCCGTCCTTCTTCTTTACCAGAACCACAGGTGAACACCATGAACTAGATGAAGGTTCAATAACACCATCCTTCACCATTCCCTCAGTCATGGTTTCCACTTCCTTTTCACGTGTTACAGGCAATCTTCTTGGCCGCTGACGAATAGGCAATTCTTCTCCTGTGTATATTTTGTGTTGAACTAAGCCAGTCTTTCCTATGTCAGCTTCGTTTTGACGAGAAAACATTGGCGTACTTGAGTAACAACTTCTTCGCCTTGACCATTTCATTCGGGGAGAGAACGCTGCGACAGTCTTCTAAAAGTGTGGTTACTCTCGTTTGTCCATCCTTGTTGGGGGTCCCAGTCGATAGATATTGGCACCGATGCAACCAATCCACTTCCTCACTAGTACCAACCAATGTGCCTTTTTCTATAATCTGTTCCTGATCACAAAGGTTCAACACACGTACTCCTGAGATGTCGGTGGTTCTGACCAATGTTCGAGCCACTTTCCATGGAAGGTCATTGTCTACCCTTCCCACGAGTACACAACGATGAGCTTGCGCAGGATTCCGAGGAAGACTAACCGGCACAATCGTTTCCAATATCGGCGGAAGAACAATCTTCTTAAGGCTGTACACATTCCCTGGTAACGCCTCTTCCACAAAAAGTTCCTCTTGTCCACATTTCAAAACATCTTGCTTTACGTCGATCTCACAACAATTCTTCCTCATAAAGTCTAGGCCCAGGATGCAGTCGTTCATTATATCAGCCACGATGACATTATGCAGGTAGATCATGTTGCCTAGCTTCAACTCCATCTCCTTCTCTCCACGGACGGATATGCCCTGACCAGTGGCTGTCACCAAATTAATGCGTTCTCGGTTGTATGCGGAGTCCCCAAGGAACTGACTTATAAGTTGGGAACTCACAACCGTGCGAGAGGCTCTAGTGTCTATGGTCAGTTTACACGACGTTCCGTTGATCTCGCCCTTGATTATTAGGCTGTTCCCATCATGGGTTTGTGAGATCGAAATCCTTGGGGCTCTTTTAACATCAGCCAGCACCCGCCAGTTTCCCTGCTGCTGCTGGGCGGTGCTGTTAGCCGCACTACCCTCTCGAGATCGATTATCTTCCCTTTCTACAGTTCGCTTAGGGCAGCTGGATCGAAGATGGCCCCTTTCCCCACAGCCGTAGCACCTAGGGCTGTATCCTTTATTGCGGTTGTGAACTATAGCTGCTGCAACCTCCCTGATGCGAGGGGAACGATGATCCTGCCGCACAGCTTCCACCTCCAGTATATGGCTCAAGGCGTCCTTAAGCGTCTCGTGGTGCCCGAGCCTCACAGCAGCTCTAACTTCAAGGTCGCGGATGCCATCGATGAATGTCTGCACCAGGTTCCCTACAATGAGCGCAGGTACAGACTGGTATGCTTTTCGAACCAGCTACTCCACCTCAAGGGCCCACTGCTGCAGGTTTTCGTTACTGCGTTGCACGCGATCTTTGAGCTGCGCACGAAAGACGTGTTCCAGGTGAGCGTCGCCATATCGCGCATCCAATGCCTCAAGGAGCTGCTCGTAAGTCACTTCCTTACCGAGAGCTTCCAGAACAGTTAAGGTCTGGTCGCGCAGGCCTAGGGTGAGAGCAGTCATGGCCTGACTTTTATTCCAGCCATTCTCCTTCATGACAGTCTCGAATTGGATTTTGTAGGCTGACCAGAAAGAAGTGCCGTCAAACGGCGGCACTTTGAATCCACGTAGCGAAGGTGTTGTAGCTACCACGGGAGCTGTAACTCCATCCCCAATTTTGAGGTTGTCTAGCGTTTTCTTCACGTCAAACATCACGTGTCAAACCCGATTGTTCACTTGGTCGATTTGGGTTTCAGCTTCCGACAGGCGGTTGTCATGTTGAGCAACCCTATCCTTCACCTCCTTTATCTCTTTCCTGAAGGTAGCTTGAAGGTCTTTCCTGAGGAGCATCTGCTCTTCTATACCGCGCTGCAGCTGTTCTTCCAACCGACGGGTCTGTTCCCCCTGTCGGCGAGCCTGATCCTGCAGCATCATCATCAGAGCACCTAAGTCAGGTGCTGCAGATGCAGGAGCTGCTGACGGGGCTGCTGCCTCCGTGGTTAGCAGCTGGCCCTCCGACGTTTGCGGCGTTGCATTACCAAATCGTCTCTGGTCCGTCTCCTGTTGGCGTAGGACTTCGGACCCTCCGTGTCGTCTTTATGTAATAATATATATATGAATATATATATTATTTCATATGAAAATTCGTTTATTTAATTTATTGTATCTAATATTGAAACGTAAATTTAGTGACTCTAAATACTGGTCAATTTTGTAAATTGTAACTTTTGGCTCTTCCGTCTAAAAAGGTTGCCAACCCCTGAGTTAGGGGGATCGACATTACGTTTATTACCTCAGCTCAGTAGCTCAGTACGGTTTCCACTCCATGATGCATAGTTAATAGTCCCTCCCTGGTCATTTTTACAACTGTGTCAAAAATCACAGACAAAAATATAAATTCACTTTTTAGACACTTGTCATGTGAAAGAACTTTCTTTTTTATGTTAAAAAAACAATATCTGTACAACTTAATAAAATTGAAGTGTCTGTTTGTAATATCAAAATAACAGCTTTTTATTAAATGCATATGAAAGTGTAAATGGTACTTATAACAAAAAAAATACTATTTTTTTTTAATTTTTGTTTGTCTGTTTTTCCCGGCTCATCCCAGAAATGGCTGGACCGATTTTGACGACATTTTCACTGACAGATAGCTGATGTTATGAAGAGTAATTTTTAGTTTAGAAAGAAAGTTGGGGATCCGCGAAAAAAAATTAAAACCCATGAAATTCTATAAAAGGAATTCATGGGTTTTAATTTCCTTTAAATTCTACTCGGACGAAATCGCGGGGAACAGTTTTTGTAATTTTAACCTGCTACGTTATTGTGGAAGCAGGATAAGGCACAACGGTCTGTACGGATAAGTTTGTATACCTAGTGCTATTCTGCGTTTCAGGTTTTCGATAATATAATCTTCGGGCGTTTTGTGTCTTCTCATTTTCTGCAGACTTCCAAAAAGGAGACGGTACTCAATTCGACTGTGTTTTTTTTTAGTGTGTTACCTCATAACTTTTTACTGGGTAAACCGATTACGATGATTCTCTTTTTATTTGAAAGCTGGTACTTTTCGTGTGGTCCCATATGAATTTGATCAAGATCAGACCAATAGTTTTTGAGTTATTCTTAATAACTTTTATTGAAGTCGGCTGTACAAAATTTTTAATTTTAAATTATTGTTTGCATCAATGAATGTCACAGATTATGTCACCTCTGAGGTCTAAGATGAAATGCCTCACCTTGGACAAAATACATTGTCCAAGTGTTACAGCAATAACATTGTTCTGCAATTATGTTGTTGTAAAATTTAAAGCATTTCAACGAGTATATTATAATCACCGTTGAAGTATAATTTGTTAACGTACGTAGTACGCTTTACTTCAATGGTAATCACTACATTTAAAGCATTTATCGCAGTTTCGACATACTTTTTAGGGTTCCGTAGCCAAATGGCTAAAAACGGAACCCTTATGAATTCTGTCTGTCTGTCCGTCCGTATGTGACAACCACTTTTTTTCCGAAACTATAAGTACTATGCTGTTGACTTGGTAAGGAGATGTATTCTGTGAACCGCGTTAAGATTTTCACACAAAAATAAAAAAAAAACAATAAAGGACAATGTCCAAAAGCGCCCTGTGTAATAAAAGCATCGGACATACACGATAATTAATTTTCTATTTTATTATATTAGTTGCAAATACTTTTGTAACACGGACTAGCTGCATGCAAAAATGAACAATAAAAAATATTATTTTCGACTAATAACATTGATCGCCGCCATCTTCGCCAATCATTATGTGTTGTCGAAAAATGATTAGGGATGCCCAATCGATTGTAATCGATTTTTGAATTTTTAATGAACTGTTGTATATTTTTTAATCTGAATTACATTTTAATTTATTTCGATTAAAGTTGCTAAAAGAAGCTACAATAAAAATATTATCTTACCATTTCTTTATATTCTTTTATATTATTCCCTACAAGTATAATTTTAAAAACCTACTATACCTATTGAATGTCATACTCGATTTTGAATAGGTAGTTAGAATATTGCTGAAGAAAAATATTCGTAAAGATAATTATTCAGGATTTTCTAATGATCGTTTAGACAGGAGTATATTTTACGTCTTACTAAACGATAACTTACGAGTTTACGACAATTAATTTAAAAAAAAAAACTGTTATCGTTACTGCATTAATTATAAATGTGTTTTTTTTTTAAAGAGCAATATTACAGACTAGATACAGATATTATTATTAATATTGTTGCAAGTATGGAAGAGGTAGAGACGTACGTGTTATTATAAGTAAACTAAGACAGTGTTATGGTATTAATATTATCGTATGACAAATATATACTATATAGATGGTATACTGTTTGTAACGTACGGCTATAATAAATCTTAGGAAATATTCATAAGTCGTATCGTATTTGGCAATCCTATTTTTGATGTCACTAAATGGTCACTTGTCAGTTGTCGTGAAGCGACAATTAAATACAAAAGAGAACCTAACCTAGTAACAGCAAAACAACAAAAATAGAACAAAAACAAATAATATATTTAAGATTTAAAAGATATTTACAATTTTATATAACAAAATGGAGTATGAAGATGAGGATGGATGTCGTGATTTACAAATTATTTAAAAAAAAGGTAATAAAAAAAAGAGATTAGTGTTGAAGCTGAGCCCGAAGATCCAAGGTGTACAGCAAGTGCTCTCAGCGCCTGGAACGAGCACGCACGGCGTAGGTGAGAAGGCGTGGGCGTCTCTAGGCGACGACCTCAGGTGAATGCGGTGGTTGCAAGATCCGGCGATTTCAGGCAAGACAGGGGCTTGCAGGATCCTCAGCGACTTCAGACAGGACAGAGGCCTGCAGGATCCGGTGACTTCAGGCGGGACAGAGGTTTGCAGGATCCGGCGACTTCAGGCAGAGCAGAGACTTGTAGGATCCCGGCGACTTCAGGCAGAGCAAAGGCTTGTAGTATCCGGCGACTTCAGGCAGAGCAGAGGTTTGTAGGATCCGGCGGCTTCAGGCAGGACAGAGGCTTGCAGGATCCCGGGGCAGTGCGGCCCCGGGATAAGGCCTTTAGGAGATGCTTCGAGTTCGAGAACTGAAGCGAGACTGACTTTCTTAACCGATTGTTCGGCTTTTATACCTTTTTAGAGAGAACGGAAAAATTATTTAAATTAAACGCAATTTTTTTGTAAATGGCCAAGAGGAAAGAGTATTTATGTGGAATTATCGAAATAGAAACAACAGACCGGTAGCGAATTTGAATATAATTGTCATGACAACCAAATAAACAACGATGTCAAAACATGTCAAATTTTGGTTTTAGGCTCGTAATAGAAAAACGGCAAGATTTAAGTGAAAAATGAGATATTATTGATAAAGGAAAAAAAGGTAGCGCAACTGCGCGCACAAAGCCCGAAATCGCAAAGTTACGGAAAACTAAATAAAAGATCGAAAAAGGTAGACTCCATTGACAGCAATTTAAAAGTGTTGATAGTGTGAAAATACGAAGTAAAAATGATTTGTTATTGTGTTCTTATGGTTTAAAATCGTTACAGGATCCTATGGAAATAAAGGTGATGTAAAATATCCAGTTTTGAGGTGAATGCAGAAAATCGAAACAAAATGGAAAAATGAATTTAAAATAATGTAATATGATATGTAAGTAGCATAACACTACACAGTCTCTCATGAAAAAAATACGATCTCCAAATCGATGCAAATCGAACATACTAGAACCGATTCTCGATTAAATCAAGCATTAACAGATCTATTATTGATCAATCGCGACATTTTCAAACATGCCTAATATAGACACAGAACATTATTGACGATAACTTACCGTAAATACAAGTAACTGTATAGAAAAATCATTAAATTAATAAATATAACATTACGCCAGTATTTTCCAGAAGGAGTAGCTAGAGGTGTGTAAGTACTGTTATGTTATACATCCCATGTAATAGGGGATGCGCGTATTGTCAAACACCGGACACAAATCCAGACTCCATGCTACTACTGGGAACTTCAAGTTATAAAAACCCAATAATAATTTGCCCGACCCTGGGATCGAACCCAGAACAGAACAGTTTTTCTGTCTGTCACAAGGAACAGATGTTCCAACTATGCAAAAGTATTTCTTGAATCGTTTGAAATATAGCTAGTTCTTGAATAAATGCGATTCGAGAGGTTTCTCTGGAAAATCGATTCTGTTACTATAAACAATCGATTAAACGATTTCAAATGGACATGCCTACTTAGTACCGTCATCTCTGATTCTGTCAAAGTTACATTGGTTGGCGTCGTTTGCAATTGTAATTGTCTTTGTACAT
The DNA here is from genome assembly GCA_963668995.1 of Parnassius mnemosyne. Classification (NCBI taxonomy): domain Eukaryota; kingdom Metazoa; phylum Arthropoda; class Insecta; order Lepidoptera; family Papilionidae; genus Parnassius; species Parnassius mnemosyne. Next base: position 32,549,015 of record CAVLGL010000084.1, read on the forward strand.
AATTGTATCGGTGTTGTGGTGACTTTCGGGACTATACTGGGTGGCGCCCAGGTTATCACGTTAAATAGCACAACAGTTAATACAAGTTGATATATGTCTGTTAAAATAATAAAATAAACAATAATAAAAACTAATAAAAAATGCATCTTTCAAACAAAATAAATAGGGTAAAAAATCACATAAAATAAATCATCCTTGATAATATTACTTAACTGACCTGAAATGATTTGTAGAAGCGGCAACGTCGCGGCCAGCGGTTCATTGCTCATGCGACATCGATATAGGTAATTATATTATAATACCTAGGTCCTAGGACTTGCCCATACATAGGTAATTAGGCACGCGTAGGGCGATGCTAATCCGATGTTATCAACAAATCACAAATTTCATGGTATTTTTTTATCCAAATAATCACTTTAACCTTGAAATCACTCAAGTTTATGAAACAAATCAAATTTTTAAATTTTCAAAATGTCCGCCGTGTACCCGAATGCATAATTGACATCGTCGCATGATATTATTTCGGACTTTTCGAAAGAGGGCACCATTGGCTGCAAAATTTTTTATTTTGTCGAAAGCCCGCATTATTCTTATTTTTAAGTCCTCGACAGTCGTTACTTCAGTAGAGTACACCTCATTTTTTATGTAACCCCATAAAAAGAAATCTAACGGTGTTAGATCCGGAGACCGTGCTGGCCACCGAGAAGGTCCGTATCTGCCAATCCAGTTCTCTCCGAACATCTCAGTGAGGCGCTGCCTGGCAGCCACCACTGAATGAGCAGGTGCTCCATCAAGCTGGTACCATAACCGGCTATTGGCCCCCAACGATAGTCCATCAACGTAATCCGCCACTGTGTCGTCAAGCAGTTCCAAAAATTTAGGCCCATTAAGGTTGCCTTCGATAAACACGGGACCAATTATTTGATCTCCGTGTATTCCAGCCCAAACATTAACGGCAAATCTATATTGGTGCATAGACTCTCGACACAGTTGCGGATTTTCTTGACTCCAGTATCGTAAGTTCTGCCGATTCCATATTCCGTTACGCGTGAATGTGCTCTCGTCAGTCCACATTACGTTTGCTAAAAAGTTAGAGTCATTAGCTACTTTGCTCAGGAGCCATTCACAGTAGGCTTCCCTAACTGGCTTATCTCTATCTAATAAAGCCTTTACCTTTACGTATTTGAACGGCCGTTGCTTGTTTTTTTTTAATATTCTGTGAACAGACTTGTGGTGTACACAGAATTGGCGAGCTGCTCTACGGAGACTTGATGTTGGATTACGAGCGAAATAATTTAATATTCGTTCTTCCTGAGCCACGGCGACTCGCGGAGGAATTTCAACCTGACGTGGAATCAAATTTTCGCCGTCACGTAATCTTTGGACTGCCCGTATAAAAATCCGTGAGTCTGTAGGACATACACGTGTGGTATTATACCTCTCTCGGTATGTTCGTAATGCCAGGGACGCGTTTTGGTGGCATTCTCCATAAATTAAAACCATATCGGTGTATTCTAATGACGTAAAATTGATACGAGGCATTTTAAAATAAAAAAAGTTATACGTTTAAAAAAATAAAAGCGTCCAATTGCGCACGGGCTGACACACCACTAAGTTATTAAATATCACTTATCTATTATTAACGAGTCCTATCACAAATAAAAAATACAAGACAGTAAAAGAAAGCGTCAAATTTCGCACAAATAGTCACACCACCTCCTCAACACAATTATTATTATAGTATTAACGTGTCCTATCACAAACAAATCAAGAAACTTATGAAAATATCCACAAAAAAAACTTTAAATTAAAAGGACGTGTACGCGAAAAACTAAAATTAGGTCAAGCGATTAATGAACCGTTCCCAAGGACGCCGGCGTCGGACTAAGTGACTTACTGTCTTACTTTATCGTCGCACGCGCCAATCGACCACATCCCACCCTCCCAACACCCCGTCCCAATTCTTGTCGCATCGCGCATAAGAATTATGCCTTATTTTGTTACATATAAGTACATTTTTTGCTTAATTTATTACTTTATTTGATTATTTAAAATTGGCAACGTTGCACTATAATACAATATAGGTCTCTTGGCCTTCACGGGCCATGGGTCTTTGAACTTCTAGTATTTATCAGGTGATATCTGATGCATTTACATGATGTTGTTTAATATTAAAACAAAAAAAAAGGCTACCGCGCCCAGAATGTTAATTGTTATATATTTTTTTAGTTGTGTATGTTTAAAGAACTTTGTATAGAATACGTCTTTTCATTTAACGTGATAACTTCATCGTCACTTTTGAACAAAACGACTTGGCTATTTTAACGGACTCTGATTGCTTTCAAGAACGACTTACCTTACTGTGATTTTTGGAACTGTGTACCACTCAAACGATAACCTAGCTTTCATAAACGGACTTACGCATACGCAATGGAAAGTGTATTTTGTGTAAATAGCCGCTCTGCTGGTGGTACAATATTGTTTAAAGATGAACAGAGAAGCAATCGTGCAATATTGCTGTAATTGCATCGTTGTACGCAGAACCATCGGTTGCTGCGCCCATGTTATGACCATTATTTGGTACTTGAGCTTTACGAGACATCAAAATAATATCGACATCCCTGCACAGTTTTTAGACAATATTCGGTACGACTTTCCATTGACGTCAGTGGAGTTTGGTGTTGATACGTATTTTTACAGAAATATTACACTATTATAAGCACACACACAAAGTCTCATTATACGGAAACGCGTAATTTTTGAGAAAAGAATAATTGAAAATCAATTATTCTTGCAATGTTTATGTCTAATCTGCTAATAAACTGGCGCCATTTTGTAATGTCATTGTCGACGTCAATAGGGATGTCGATTCTTTCCGAAAAAGGTCGATTTTTAAATCGATTCAAATCGTAAGTGGATGTATCGATTCCCAAAAAATCGATTTCTAAAATATCGATATTTTTTTCATGTTTGCATTTATAATGTAAATATAAATCCATTTTATGAAAAAGTAATCTTTCTGTAAAAATACGTATCAACACCAAACTCCACTGACGTCAATGGAAAGATAAGCCACATAATAAGTTAATGTACGTGTAAAAACAACTTATACTACCAATTAGGTACTAAGTCGGTAGGGCTGGTTTCATAGTTACGCGTTTGAACAGCGCCGTCCAGACGCACACGCTAGCAAATGTACTAGATACTCGTAGTAGTCTATAATATTCACGCTGTTCATGCGCGCGCTGTTGAAACTTGGTTGAAACTGTGGTTGATACGCTCGCTGTTCGACGGCATGTCTAGCGGCGTGACTGACAGCCTAAATCCTTATACATTTAGGTACTAGGTATCTTACCGTATCGTATATGCTAATGACAACATCTAAATGCTAACAGCTATTATATACATATATTTTTATTTTTACATTAATACACACAAATATTATCTCTCATTTCAAAACCAATGCTCAGAAAGCAGGTTTGTTAACTACATTCTATGCATTTATACGTTGCACTTACATACACTTAGGCTTTAGAATAAAAACTGCATACCTAATTATGTAGATAGGTACTAGAAATAACTAAATGTTTTAGGACATCGTTTTTCAGTTTGTTAAAAATCACTCGGATCTCTGAAAAACCGTAATATTCATGGTTCGATTATAACCTCAAAATCTGATACTTTTTTTGAAATATATCTATTATACAGCTAGTCCGCTATAAAAATAAGATCAAATAGGAATTTACTAATGATCAACATTAAAATACATAATTTTCTGATGCTCTTGGTTCCAGGGCGAACAATGTATGGGCGCAGAGCAATCTCCTTTTTGGGGTTCCCCATACTTAGAACTGAAACTCTTTTCATCAAAACTGAACTGAATTTTTTTTCATCAAACCCATACGTGGTGTCTATGGATAGGTCTTCAAAAATGATAATAAGGTTTCTTATATAATTTTTTTCTAAACTGAATAATTTGCGCGAGAGACACTTCCAAAGTAGTAAAATGTGTCCCCATAACTTCTAAAATAAGAGAACGATAAAACTAAAAAAATATGTGATGTACACTTCCACCGAAAATTGGTTTGGATGAGATCTAGTAAGTAGTTTTTTTTATGCGTCATAAATCGTAAATTATGTTACTTGTTGCTACAGAACCCTTCATGGGCAAGTCCGACTCACACTTGGCCGCTTTTATTAATATTTATTGTATTTATAACCCCGCCAGTGTCGCCTTTTAAATGACCTCTTTATATATTAAATGTTTTTAAGACTTTAATTGCAAGGTCCCATTAAAACTTGAAAGCAGTCAGTTTAGTAATTGAATAAATCGTTTGTAAAATTGTGTGAATATTACTGGATGCTGAAGAAGAAATGACATACATTACATTATAGTTAATTATTTTTGAGTTCTGAAGCCTGCGTTAGTTAAAACTGTGCTACAGGCCTCAGACTTCCCCATCTATTGTCTAAGTACCTATTATGATGTATATTAGTATTGTACAGAAATATGTATGTGTGTGTGTGTGAGAGAGAGAGAGTGTGAGTGTGTTATTTTATTGAAGACTAGTATAGATATAGTATACAGTATGTGATAGACTTAAACGAGTGATTTTTTTATTTTGTACTAAAAATAATAATATACTTACCATGTTTTTTTCTTACATTGTCACCCGATTCTGAGCTATGTTCAAAATTTCAAGTCTCTAGCTAATCGGGAAGTGCTCGAAATTTTAGTTGCAAGATTCCACGCAACGACAGACAGACAGACAAACAAGAAAGTGACTTATTAAAAATGTGGTAAAATGAGGATATTCGCAGTAGAATCAGAGTAACCCACGTAGCCCAACGGATTATTAAGCTGAAGTGGCAATGGCCGGCCATGTAGCTCGAAGAACCGACAACTGATGGGGAAGAAAGGTTCGCAGGTGGCAGCCTCGTATCGGTAAGTGAAGTGTAGAGATGTAGGGCGTCCCTCACTAGATAGAGTGACGACCTGGTAAGACATGCAGGAAGTCGATGGATACAGGTGGCTCAGGATCGTGCTTTGTGGCATTCCTTGGGGGAGGCCTATGTTCAGCAGTGGACTTGTGAAGGGCTGTGATGATGATGATATAATGATGAGGAAGGAGAAGAAAAATTGTTGTATGATCTTGAACAAAATATTATTGTAATGGATGAAGAAGATAATGAATCTGAAAGAAGCGAAAGAGGTATGTAAGGATCGTGACACTTGGCGATCTGTTCTCTCTGGCTACCCCGTCAGGGATTGTGCGTGAAGATAAGTAAGTAAGTAAGTAAGTAATGGACTTGCACAGCACTAAACGCTATATACGATTGTGCAGTCGAGAAAATCGTAAAATATTCAATTTATGTCAAGGTAAAGGTCTTACAGTGTACAGAATAAAGACCAATATTATGTCATTAAGCGGAAGTTTATCTGTAACTAGCAATTTATTAAATACTCGTACTAGCGATCCGGCCCGACTTCGCACGGTTGATTTTTGGATCTCGACAACAACAACACCTACCGGGTCCAATTGTGAATCTAAACTATTCTCTAATGAACTTAATCGCACACACAAAGTTATAAACCTTCCTCTTGAACTATTCGGTCTATTGATGAAAACCGTATCTAAATCAGTTGCATAGTTTAAAAGATGTAAGCGTACAGCCGGTGGGAAGCGACTTTATTTTATACTATGTAGATATGTGAAAATAAAGCACGAATAAAATTGTGTGTATGTTCTATAGAATGTATTTGCGTTCACTGATAGTGTTAGTAATTGAATAGCATCAATTTCCTTCCCACAATTGGGAATCATTATTTCGAACTAGTATTGCGACGAATATTCGGCTATTGTTCGGTATTCGGCCTATTCGATCGAATACCGAATATTTAGGTACTATTCGGCCGAATACCGAATACTTAGTATGAAGTATTATTGTAGTCAGATAATTTATTACGTGGTAGAGCCATGCTGCAGCCATATTAGTAGTATAGTTGCAGCACTAATGGGTCGACTCGACCGGGAAAGGACCACACGCTCTCACAGAATACCAGCGTAAAATAGCAGCTTAAAACTGCTGTGTTTCGTATGGTGAGTGTAGAAGACCGGAGACCCTTTTTACTAGAAAAGAGGCATTCAATCTTAGTCCTCACGGGTGACAACGCATCTGCATTTTGATACGCAAGCGAGGATAGATGTAGATGTCTATAGGCCACAGCAACCACTTACTATCAGGTGGACTGTGTGCTCGTTTGTCACCCTATCCTATAAAAAAATTGGTAAAATTAAAATATTTACTTATTTTATTAATAAATAATTTTTCTTGTAATTTTATCCTTGTTTTAATCTTTATTTGTTTAATTTTAGTAAATTTAAGTAGCCATAGGTACATAATCAACGTCCATATTATAAAAATTAAATAAAGAACTATAAGATAAATGTCTATGCACTGGAATTATCGTAATTATAGTGGAAGATAATGGTAGAGAAAGACTAATTTTTCTTCGTTTTCAGGCAGTAGTTTACTCCTTTTCTTCTCGTAATTCCAGCTTCAGAGAATAGACGCTAAAATAATAAACACTATTTCCTTCCCAGCCGAATACTTTGCCTAATATTCGGTTACTCAGCCAGGAAGTCCGCAGAATATTTGGTATTCGGCATTCGAACGAATTTACTATTCGTTGCATGTCTATTTCAAACCTATTGAATACATTAAATACAATCATACAAGGAATAACAGCTTTTTATTGTTTGTTTTTATTGATATTTTTGTTTGTCCTATATTAGAGAGACCAGAGACCACATTCACAATCAAGCTTGTACACTCATGCATCTTGCAGAGGGACATTACACTTGACTGATAGTAAAAACTCACTAATCTTCTTCGGCGGCTTGAAGTATATTATAATGGAAGTACGCTTCAAGATGTAGCCAATAGATACAATAACAATATCTGTAATTAGTGTACCATGGCAAGTATCTCCCCTATGAGACAATCTATGGGGAGGTCTTTGTACAGACGTGGACTTCTGATGGTTGTTAGGTGAACCTGTAACTGTAACTATACAGTTATATAACATATTTCTATTACCGTTTATACGTGGTAGAGCCATGCTACAGCAATATTAATAGTATACTTGTAGCACGAATGACTCGGCTCGACCGGGTAAGGACCACGCTCTCACAGAATACCAGCGTAAAATAGCAGCTTAACACTGCTGCGTTTCGTATGGTGAGTGTAGAGAACCGGAGATCTTTTTATACTGCAAAAGTGGCATTCCATCTTGATCCTCACGGCTGACAACGCATGTGCATTTAATTCGCGAACGAGGTTAGTAGAGTAGATGTCTATGGGCCACATTTTTATAGAATAATGGTGACAAACGAGCACACAGTCCACCTGATGGTAAGTGGATTCTGTAGCCATAGACATCTACATTTATCTTCGATTAAGAATCAAAATGCAGACGCGTTGTCATCTCTTAGGACTAAGATGGTATACCTACCTCGGATATATCAACTTTTAATTTAATTTAATTTTCAAATTTGACGTTTTATTTTCAAAACTTATTTTCATTTAGAATTTCTAGCCAATGCCGAACGCTGTGTTTTATTTAAAATGAAGTATCGATTTTAGTAGGTAATAATATTTTTTCCACGCCTCAATCTCAATGAAAAAAATCTGTAACATAAAAGGAACATACACACATTTTAACCTCGTCTTTTTTAAGACGGTTAAAACTGATTTTGCACATTCAGAACCTCCTTGCTACAAGCAAGGAGGTTCTGAATGTGCAAAATTCTTTTTTTTTTCGTTCCTTCCTATATAAAATTTCGTTCCTATATAAAAAAGTACTCTGTGCTACAAGCACACGAGTCTACTGAACGGGAGCTACGTGACCTTAAGAGTGTACTGTGTATGTCCCTTAAATAACACAACTGCGCCATAAACCTTGGACTATGTTAACACGTTAAACAAAACAAGTTAAACATAAAATATTTGCTTATTTGCGATTTTTATTTACCGAGTTTCTGTTTCCTGACTCAGATCATTTGTAGCCTGCCACTGGTCCTAAAAATACATTTTAAAGTGTAACAATCTTTTTTATTTCCCGCCAAGTGAAAACATTTTTTTTTAAATTCATTCCAGCCAACATTAAAATAATGTTTAAACTATTATTTTTAATTTTGGCATTTTCGGTATTCAGTGAGTGCGTATTCTTGTTTTCGAGTTTTTGGGCGCCCTTGTTTGATCGAAAGATTTTGAATTACCGCGTCGACGCAAGATTTGACCCCGACGTCGGGAGGAACAACAGGGAGGAATATCAACAAAAAAACGGCTACAGAGGAAAGGACTTGATAGCCGACTTGGGGAATGGAAAGGGACCGGATAGTCGATCTAATAAGGTAAAGAACAGTGTGTAATAATACGATAATCATGGATGATAAATCAAGAATAGGCACAAAAGTGAAAATTTACAAAAGTTATTAACCTTCTTGTAAGCTGTGTGGGGTAAGCAAATCGATCACCTCTTTTCGTCCCTAGGATAATATATATAAGAGATTATGCCATGAGAAAATTAAACTTTAACAGTGAAAATAATTAAAGAAAGTCAAGTGAAAGATTTTTTATATGATAACGGTGACAAGCGAGCACACAGTCCACCCGATGGTAAGTGTTTGCTGCTACATCTATCCTCGTTTGCGAATCAAAATGCAGATGCGTTGTCAGCTATGAGGACTAAGATGGAATGCCTCCTTTCCAGTAAAAAAGGGTCTCCGGTTCTCTACACTCACCATACGACACACAGCAGCATTAATCAGCTATTTTACGCTGGTATTCTGTGAGAGCGTGGTTCTTCCCCAGTCGAGCCGACCCGTGGTAGAGCCATGCTGCAGCTATATTAATTGTACTGGAAACGAGGCGTTCCTTCTCACTACCAATCTTAGTCGTCACGAGTGACGACGCATCTGCATTTTGATTTGTGATCGAGGATAGATGTAGATGTTTATGGGCCGCAGCAACCACTTACCACCAGGTGAACTGTGTGCTCGTTTGTCACCCTTATCTTATAAAAAAAGTTGACTACGCATGACTTGAAAAGAAAAGCCTTAAAACGTAAGCTTTTATATTTCATTTTAGATTTCCTTGTACTAAGCTCGTACTTAAAATCTATCTTATACGCAGATTAAGATACATTTCCTTCGTCTTATTGGAATTAGCTGCAAGTTGTGCCTTATCTTCACACTCCATTAATAATTCGATTAACAACAACAATAACAAATGAAACTGGCACAATTTTTTCCCACAAATAACACAAAAATATACGCTAACACGCTCTACGCAATGCACAGGATGTGTAATTTAGACATTAAAAATATCTCACGACGAAATCTAAGGCCTCCTGCCGAAACCGCCGATGGGCGGGCCAAGATACTTTATCGAGATGCCGGGCCCGCTGATGGACGGGTTGAATAACAGTGTAAGGCGGCATGAAATGTTGTCATTTCTTAGGAAGACAGTGAATGGGTTAACGACTTGCGGCCTTATTTACACATCGACGGTAGTACATATTATCCATCGACAGTCGTCGCCGTCGCAACAACAGTTTGATTAGCATACATGCGGTGCGACTTGGTAGAACGGACGATCCGCGACGAACAGCGCGATTGTCTGTCATTACTCCTAGAAAGACGGTGCTCTGCTGAGTGATAAAAATCGTCATCAATTTAAGAAATGTTTAAAGAAGCTGTCTCTCTCTCTCTCTTCACTAAATGGCAAAAAATACTTAATTTAAATAAACGATAATCAACAAATTTAGGTAATTAATAATAGTTTCTTAAACGACATTATATTTAAATAACATAGGTAAGGCCTATATTTAAATTATTATATGGTATTTACTCATTTCTTAAATAAAAGATTTAAAACATATAATCAAGCGAGCGTACCTCAAGGTTCTGTTTTTGGACTCATTCTATATGCTAAAGATATACCAACAACAGACCGGGCTAACGTAGAGACTTAGGCGACGTAAATATTTTCACATCTGAACAAATACTAACAAATCTTGGTTGCGGTATTGATTGAAACGTCATGGTCTTCGTTTATGCAAACAGAAGTTTGTGTATACACACGTACTTATCTGATAAGGTTTTTGTGGAACTGCCTAATTATCTGATGAACTGTTTGATATCATTGCGAGAAACAATCACATTACTTGCAGACGAAAACACCCCATACTGTTTTTCCGAACAAATAAAACTACCAAGGAAAGTGCCTACACCTTTCTAAAAGGCCTCTAAAAGACCCACAATGCAGCTGCAATTTGTTGCAGATACATATGAGTGTTAGTGGTCACTTATCATCAGGTGAGCTGCATGCTCATTTGCCCCTCCAATAAATGTTTCCGTGATAAATGTTCATATGATATTCTCTTGGATAATTTCCCCATTCCATATTTAAGAGGAGGTCCCTCTTAGATCAAATATTTTCTTTTTAATAAAGCCAGTGCTTGATTACAATCCCACCTGGTGGTAATGTAGACCTGAGATGGTAAATCGCACTTTCTTAGCGTAACAAAATCCTATTCACGATTTCCTTATAGACACACAGATTGTAATTGGACCTAAATGAAAGAAGAAATAAATTGTTTGATTCGAAAGCGTGGAATATTAACAGAAAAAGGTTGAAGACCCGCCGACCGCTTGTTCATTCGATGTTGAAAAGGGAAGGTAATTCTTGTGCAGAAAAATGCAGAACTCAGCGTGCGAGCGTAGAGGCATTTATGAAATCTTTCAATGATGACTTTTCTAACGTGAATAGTCTATTTGCACTGTCAAAAACCAGCTTTAAAAGAAACATTATCGAAATACTGAGCAGTAGTAGAGAAATTCCAATTAGCTTTATAATAAGCACATTTTTAAATTATGGTTATAGATTACACTTCTGTTATTTTTACACATCTCGAAGGCGAAGCAAAGGAGGTTGGGCTTTACTGCCGACTTGAGAAGATCACGTTACATTTTATCCCTCGCACAACTTCCTTGTGGAATCGATTACCACCAGCGATTTTTCCGGACCGGTACGACTTAGGGACCTTCAAGAAAAGAGCCTACTCCTTTTTAAAAGGCCGGCAACGCATCTGCGATTCCCCTGGTGTTGCAGTTGTTCATGGGCGGCGGTAGTCACTTACCATCAGGTGAGCCGCATGCTCGTTTGCCCCCTCTCATATAAAAAAAAAAACACGTCATTCATCATTACCATTACAGCCCTTGCTGTTCACAAGTCCACTGCTGAACATAGACCTCCCCCAAGGAATGCCACAAAGCACAGTCCGGAGCCACCTGCATCCATTGACTTCCTGCATGTCTTACCAGACCGTCACCATCGTTACTAGGCTTCGCCTGCCGGTACGAGGCTGCCCCACTTGAGAACCTTTCTTTGTTCCATCGGTTGTCGGTTCTTCAAGCTATATGGCTAGCCCATTGGCACTGCAGCTTACTAATCCGTTGGGCTATGTCGGTTACTCTGGTTCTACTGCGGATATCCTCGTTTTTATCGTTCGTTCTATCACGCAGAGAAACTCTGATTATAGGCCCCTCCATAGCTCGCTGAGCGACCTTAAGCTTTCTCATACGACCAGCAGTGAAGGACCACGTCTCAGATCCATAGGTCATCACTAGCAACACGCACTGGTTGTACAATCTTGTTTTGAGGCTTTGAGGTATGCCTGACGGGAAGATGTGTCGTAATCTCCCGAACGCTGCCCAGCCAAGTTGAATCCGTCGATCGATCGAAGTTGGACTATTTGTCCCAGGTAAACATACTCGTCAACAACTTCAAGCTTAGTGCTCCCAATAACTACCGGCATAGGTGTGACATGGACATTAAACATGATCTTTGTTTTGTCCATGTTCATCTTAAGACCTATCCGTTGTGAGACACTATTGAGGTCATTGAGCATAGTGCTTAGGTCCTCCAGCGATTCTGTCATAAGGACTATATCATCAGCAAATCGAAGGTGACTGATGTACTCGGCATTGATATTAATACTGTATCCTTGCCAGTCCAGTAGTTTGAAAACGTCTTCCAATGCCCGCTGCATTCCAATGAAGAGTTTCGGGGATATAACGTCACCCTGTCTTACACCTCTCTGCAGTTGGATAGGTTTCGTACTCTGATTCTGTACTCGGATAGCCATCGTAGCCGTACTATACAAACACTTCAGCACTTCGACATACCAAAAGTCAACTTGGCACCGCTGAAGGGACTGTAGCACCGCCCAAATGTCTTCTGTACAATTTGCCGAAGTATGTGTATGTGGTATATGGTACTAAAGTGTTTTCGGAAACCGGCTTGTCCGGGAATCTGGAAGTCGTCGAGTCTGCGTGCAAGACGATTCGTAATGATTCTCGAAAACAGCACGTGGACACGGCTCAGAAGGGAAATCGGTCTGTAGTTCTTCAAGAGAGCGTTGTCGCCTTTCTTGAAGAATACGACCGCCGCACTTCTGCTCTACGCCTCCGGAGTAGTCCCATCATGGAGGACGGAATTAAAGAGCTTCTGAAGGACTTCACGTACCGGTTTTCCACCCGTTTTTAGAAGCTCCGCTGTAATTCCATCCTCACGTGGGACTTTGCCGTTTTTAAGGTGCTAGAGAGCCATTCTAATCTCGCTCAGACTGAACATGACATGGGAATAGTGTCGGATACGACGCGCTCTTGGATCGTTACTTACACTTGCGTGTGGCTCCAACGATGACGTGTAGAGCTGCCTATCGAACCTCTCAATTTCACTCAAAATCTTAGGTGTCCCAGAAACGTGTTTACACGTTTTTTTACGTGGTAGAGCCATGCTGCAGCTATATTAGTAGTATAGTTGTAGCACGAATGGGTCGGCTCGACCGGGGAAGGAAAACGTTCTCACAGAAAACCAGCGTAAAATAGCAGCTTAAAGCAGCTGTGTTTCGTATGGTGAGTGTAGAGAACCGGAGACCCTTTTTACTAGAAACGAGGCTTTCCATCTTAGTCCTCACGGGTGACAACGCATCTGCATCTTGAGTCTTTATTGAGGATAGATGTAGATGTCTATGCGTCACAGTAACCACTTACCATCAGGTGGACTGTGTGCTCGTTTGTCGTCCTATCCTATATAAAAAAAAAACGATGCTGCCACTTTTGGTCTTAAGCTTCGACAGTTAGCTCTGAATGGCAGACAGATCTCTGGCAAAGACTTGAGAGCCCTGGTTCCGCTCGATGGCTTATTCAATACGGGTTGTATTAAAGTTGTGAAGTCCCGCCGCATGCATTTGGAAATCTGTCAGTTCAGTTGCCTGTATGCTGTCAAATCTGTTGAAGGCTGCAACTTCATTTCTAACTGTGGAGAAAATTGTCCTGGAAAAAGGATGATCTTTAAGTGGCATAGCCTTTTGAAGCAAGCTCAGCGCTAAGACCGACCGATTGAGGCAACTTCCTCGGACATTGTCGAAAAAGTTGAAAAACTTGTTTTTGAAGATGCTCGTCTGAAGAAAAAACAGATCGCAGAAATGACCGGAGTAACATCTAAGACCGTTTTAAACATTTTTCATGACCATCTTGGCATGTCTAAGGTCAGTGTGAAATGGGTGCTAAGAATGCTCACACAGCTAAAACAGCAGCGGTTCGAGTGTTCGCGCGAGATTTTGGACTTGTGTAGTGAGAAAAGTTATGAAATTATGAACCGAATTATGACTGAAGATGAAGCTTGGGGTTCATCACTATGAACCTGAGTTAAGGCAGGAATAAATGCAGCGGCATAAAAAGGCGCAGCACCACTTAAGAAGTTCAAGGTGTCACAAACGGCTGGAAAGACTATCCTTCAGTTTTTTTGGGATTCAGACATTTTATTGATCGATTTATAAAGATAAAACAGATAAAACGGGACAGTATTACGCTACGCTATTAGAAAAATTTTAAAGATGCGATTAAAGAAAAAAGAAGGGGTAAATGGTTTCGAGGTGTGTTGTTTGTGTGTTTTGCACGACAATCGCACCCGTTCACAAGTTATGTTGCGATGGCTTCCTTACACAAGTGCGGCTTCGAAACTTTAAATCACCCTCCCTATAGTCCAGATTAGGCCTATTCGGATTATTATCTGTTCCCAAATATAAAAAAAATGAAGCTTCGGGCAATTTATAAATGACAAAGAAGTGAAGTCGGCAAATTTGAGGGCATTGACAAAACATTTTTTTCGAAAGTATAATTAAGTTATTTGAATGGTCTGAGAAGTGTATTAGGTGTAAAGGAAAAATAATTTCATGTTTAATTCACCTCCTTTTCCTTTCATTCCGTGAACTTTTTGACCTCTCCTCGTACCACGTCTCAGTAATTTAACAATTTATTATCATTTTTATAATATTCATAAGTCTCTCCACATTTTCAGTCGAAATTAAAATAAATGAGGACCTCGTTTTTATTAAAATTAATAGAAGCTCTATTTCAGCTCTAGCGCTAACTCTATTTCATATACTTTTTTTTTTAAATAGAACAGTAAAAAGTATTAAATTGTAATATTGTTTACAACAGTATGGTTAGAGTAGCTACCCTACACTTGACTGTCCTCTGTTGATGTGAGCTAAGCAGGCAGGATTCATAATATCCCATGCATGGCGGGGAATAAATGATCACTATGACAGACATAGTAGAGATTTTTCATCAATCATTTATGCACGATAGATAGATATCTATCTTATCTTATTGGCATTATAAACTCATATGAATCTCAATGTTATAAAGATTTTATTCACACCATAATAATTTTGGGTCTCATTATGTAAATGGTTAAATATGTTTTTTCTTTTTCATTTCAGGACTATGGCGAATTGAAGTTATACTACACAAAGAAATAAATTAAGTTTAATATGTACAGTTGCTTTTTATTCCACATAAAAGTAATTAAGTTTTTAGATATAAAGATGGAGTTTATAAAAAAAATATCAACACTTACCATCAAATGGGGTTGTTAAACGCTGGCTTAGAAATAGTGGCTGTAACACTAATAGGTCAGCTCAACCAAACCCAACTTGGTTTATTTGAGCTGACCTATTAGACCACACAATGATATAATCTAATAACTATTATATAATATAATCTACACTATTATATCATAATAATTACAGTGCTTCACAAGTCCACTGCTGAACATAGGCCTACCCCAAGGAATGCCACAAAGCACACTATTATATAACATAATCTAATCACACACAAAGACTATTGTAAAATACAGCTGAACTGCAGTCATCCGACAAATGTTTTGTAAGGCGTTGTCGGATTACCAAATTTGTCGGACTATAGAGTACTGCCGCAGCCCGGAACTTTTTGAAAAAAAGTATCTTGTAATACTACAAATTATATCAAATAAAAAAATCATGTACAATGGATACCTAAACAGTAAATAATGAATGCCCGCTAGGCCACTACCATAGTCACATTCAAACTAAGACAATACGCGTCAAGCAAAATTCTTGTTGGTGCAAACTAGTTACAACATGTTTGTCCACATATTCGGGAAGTATACCTACATACCTACCCCCCCCCTCCATGGCTGATTCTAAATGCGACTCGACTGTACCTACATGTTATATGCATGTCGGATTATCAGGAGTCCAACGTATAATAAATACTCATCTTTCATTTTACCTTTTTTTCACTGTTCATCTTAGGACTCCGGGGTGATAACGCATTTGTATTATGATTCTTAATCGATAACTTCTGTGCTCGATTAAGTTTACATTAAATGCCTGTATTCTTACAGGAATTTACTGTAAACTTACTTAACACAATTTTGTAATTTTTGCAGTATGGAATTTTGCTATTCTTTAGATGAAGGTCAAGGAGGTGAATGCAATCCTAACCACATATATTGAATATTGACAGAATGTGTTAGAAGCAAATGTATTGAATATTGAATGTCTTAGAAACTATCTTTTTATTTTTAGCCACAAGTAGGATCCCATATAATAAGTCAATTAACTAGGTGTAGGATTTCTTTTCTGTCTAAAAATCCGTCTGGGTACGTACCAACTTTGTTCCTATTTCTGCCATCAAATTAGTAGTGCTGTGCTGTGTAATAATTAAAAATTTTGTACTGCCTACTTCAATATAAGTTATTAAGAATAACTCAAAAACTATTGGTCTGACCTTTATCAAATTCATATGTGACAACACGAAAAGTACCAGCTTTCAAATAAAAAAAGAATTATCGAAATCGGTTCAACCAGTGAAAAGTTATCAGGTACCACACATAAAAATAAAACAGTCTAATTGAGTACCATCTCCTTTTTGGAAGTCGGCAGAAAAATAAAATAAGTTCTTATATACCTACCTATGTCTGGCAAATAAATGCACATTACTGTATTCCAGTCTGAAGAGTGTAGAGAGTATATTATAATCCACAGAGGTGACAAATGCAGGTGTCTATACACTGGAGAAGTCACTTACCATCAGTTGGACTGCAAGTTCATTTGTCACTTTGGTTTTATAAAAAAAAAAGAAAATGACTACACCACTTGTGTCATTTATAAAAGGGTTAATTTAAAAAAAATTGTCTTTAAAATGTGATTACAGATTGCCATAAAAAGTACATCATTCTTGAAATTTTATTATTACCCAAACCTATAATAACTTAAGAATAGTGATAAAATACATTGGTTATATTCGCCGTTTCTGCGTACTTATGTAAAGCACATTATTCCCTCTGATAAAGGCATCACCATACTTGTTCTTGAGCTGTCCATTGACATATTCTTCTGTTTGCTCCAGTGCAATGTTCATGTAACCGTCAAGACAGGCAAGTACACCTGAAAATTATAGTTAATATTAATACATTACTCTAAACCATAGCATTACAGCCTATTAAAGTCCGCTACTGAACATAGCCCTCCCCCATAGATTGCCTCAATGGGGGGATATTTGCCGGTTGCCACACTTGGCAAGCAGGTTGGAAACTGCAGTTTTTTTATTTTTAGTTGTTATTAGGAAGACGCTACTGCCCATCTCCTAAATTGTTTCCCTCTGTCACCTCTTACAACACCCATGGGATGATATGGGGTAGTCGATATACTTACACCATCACTATGTGTATTAATTACTCTAAACAGTAGAATATAATACAACCAAATAAAATAAATTACCTATAATTAATTTATTTGCATGGACTTAACTTTTAGTGTTGAAAGATGATCTATTGATGGGTGTGTTTACCTAGGGCAATTTGTAAGCTGTTAAAAAAAGAGTTACGTTATATTATGCCAAAATAATGCCTGGTCTCTTTGTTTTCATCAAGTCAAAACAATGCCGGTGAAAGTTGCAGCTAACCTCATAGGTATATTGTTATTGTTATAAAATTATGTGCACTATTTTTGCTTTTTAAAACTATATGATGTTTTTTATATTTTTTATTTTGGACCTTCTAACAATTAACGGAAAAAGTAAAAGAAATTCGGTATACCTCTGTAATCAACGCCGCTATTTAATTTGACTACTACTGGCCTGCCGTGAATTTGCTGTATGAACGATGATAAGGCTTCCTTGCGGCTCATTTTGAAATTTATTGGCAGGCTAATAAGTAAGTTAAAATAGCATATAATAAAAATATTTTTCAGGAAATAAATTTCTAAAAAACAAAATTAACCCTATTCAAAAGAAAACCAAGAAAACTTGTTTAGGTTTGTTGTTGTTACGATACGTCAATTAATTCAGGCAAAGGTCTTAGACCTTACAGCCTTATCTGATTTGTATTTTGTTAAGAAAACTTTTCACAATAATCTGACGCGTCACATTGCAGTTTTTGGGATATTTTAATGACGATAATATCTCAAGATCCCTAAGCAGATAAAAAAACCTGAGATTTATATCACCTTCAAAGCACTTGTTGTATCGTTTCCAGTAATAGTTTGCATTGTAAGACGTTTAAAAAAAATCACACCACTTTTACGTTTCAAAATTCACTTCAAATCCATTATTTAAACGATAAAACAAGAGCAGCTATTCACCAGCGGTCAAATCCCTGCCAAAACTTGTTTGCACTGCATTTTGTAATACGGTAATCTGTGATTGCAATGCAAATGATGTGTGTTGCTATACTCTTTGGCACTGACCTCTATATAATATAGACTCAGAATATTATGTAGATATTATAGTAGACGCAGAATATGAATATGACATCTATATATATATAATATATCTAGTACATATAATGCCACCATTTTGTAAATGACATTTCGCTGTTAGCTATTTTTTATTCAGTGTTTTTAAAAAGTGCAAACAAAATGCCTAAAGCTGTTAAAAGTGATGCGCGGCAGATTATCCTAAAAGTTTAATCTTTTATGAAAGAAGAGAAATGTTTACAAGCCGCAATTACACCGTTTGAAAAGTTGTATGAACGCGTTGCTGCTGCGACTGGTTAGTATTGCCATATATGGAAAATTAAAATCACCAAATAATGTACTCCTGAAACACAGTGCTAATAAAATTATCTCAATTTACTTTTTTTATAGCATAAGGGTGACAAACGAGCACACAGTCCACCTGATGGTAAGTGGTTGCTGCGGCCCATAGACATCTACATTTATCCTTAATTACGAATCAAAATGCAGATGCGTTCTCACCCGTGAGGATTAAATATGGAATGCCTCATTTCCAGTAAAAAGGGTCTCCGATTCTCTACACTCACCATACGGAACACAGCAACGTTAAGCTGCTATTTTACGCTGGTATTCTGTGAGAGCGTGGTCCTTCCCCGGTCGAGCCGACCCATTCGTGCTACAACTATACTACTAAGATAGCTGCAGCATTGCTCTACCACGTAAAAGAAACTGTCTTACTGTCATTCATCTAAAATACCAGGGTTTGTAGTTTGTGGTCTTTGAAGCAGCTTTAGTGAGGGCATATTTACGGATATTTATTTAATTATACCTATATAATAATTATTTGTCGTTTTGTTACAGGTGTTTCTGAGCGATTTGTACACAAACTCGTAAATAAAGTAGAGAGAGTTAATAAAGAGAAATAAACATGCCCCGGAATATGCAATTGATTACCTCATAAAAGTCATGGCCATAATATTGACCTGATAAAGACCTGATCACTGCGACTTGAACGCAATTGAAATGATATGGAGCTCTATGAAAAGAAACGTACCAGACAAAAATGTTGGAAAACTTAATGTTCAAATGCCCCAATTAATTGAAGATGCATTCCATAAAATTACACCGGTGGAGTGGAAAACATTTGTAATCATGTGAAAAAAATGAAAATGAGTACAGACAAAAAGACGAGTATTTAGATGAACCCTTCATTATAGAGTTACAGAGCGTTAGTGACAGTGATTTCAGTGACGCAAAAGATGAATCGTTGGCACCCGTAGTTAACGTGGGTGCATCATTCAAAACAGGAATTCTTGGAGCTCAGCCGCTTGAACTTCGAGATCACAACCACAATTATTTTTATAAAATATAAATAATATAATAATTAATATATTTACATGAAATTTGTTTTATTTTACATTATGTGTAATATGTAGTCACCTAATTCCGTTTAGGTCTTTTAAGTTGATAGCACTGTACATTAGTGTTGTTACATTTGCTAATTAAAACTGGCAAAGGTCTAAGATCATACAGCTTATTTTATTCGTAAAATTAATCACAACATGCTTATGCGTAACATTGCGATGTTTTCGAGAAATTTTGATTTTGTCTTAATCAAAGAGTATAATAAGTATACACAGGAAGTCTTAGTCCGCCGGACAGCTGATGACGACAGTATCTCAAGCCGCGTAAGCACAGAAAAACTCAGGGTACCTATATCATTAAAGATAGTCGTGTCTTGCCGTGTAGTGGCGGTTAAGATTATCCACTACCCCATATCTTCCCGTGGGTGTCGTAAAAGGCGACAAAGGGTAACAGGCAGGAGATGGGCAGCAGCATCTTCCTGATAACAGCAAAAATTAGAAGAAAAAAACTGCGGTTGCCAACCCGCTCGCCAAGCGTGGCAACTATGGCAATATACCCTCCATGAGCAATGCCAATAATAAACGGCCCCTAGTCCCCGGCGGCCCCGCTATTCCTGGCTACGGTGGCGACCATGGTAACGGCGGGGCAGGGGGTGCTAAGAATCTCCGATGGAGGTTCGGTTGTCACCTAAGACGACTCGACCTGGCAACATACAACGCACGCACCCTGAGGACTGACGAGAAGATCGTGGAGCTGGAAGAAGAGATAGACAAGTTACGCTGACATATTATAGGATTATCCGAAGTCTGAAGAGAGGGGGAGGACACGGTAATCCTCGAATCGGCAACTTACTCTATCACCGGGAGGGCGACCATCTGTCCCAAGGAGGTGTCGGATTTATCGTCCACAAGTCTCTCGTTAACAACATTGTAAAGATTGAGTGTGTCGACGAGGGTTGCATACCTTATACTCAGAATCACCAAACGGTATTCGCTGATGGTCATACAGGTTTACGCACCAACCTCGGCACACCCCGATGAGGAGGTGGAGGAAATGTATGAGGATATCTCTAGAGCCATGCATTCCTCCAAAACCCACTATACGGTGTTAATGGGAGACTTCAACGCAAAACTAGGCACAAGAGAGAACAGTGAGCTGAAAGTAGGGAAATTCGGAATAGGGCAACGGAACCAAAGGGGCCAGCACCTGGCCGACTTCATGGAGAAAGAGGGACTCTTTATGATGAACTCTTTCTTCCAGAAGCGGCTCCACAGGAAGTGGACCTGGTCGAGCCCCGACGGTTCGACAAAAAATGAGATTGACTTCATTATGACGACCAGACGACAACTGTTCAGTGATGTCTGCGTGATCGCGAGGGAAAACTGGTAACGATCACCGAAAGGGTAGAGGCACACTGAACCTAAATGTTAAGTTGGAGAGGTCGCGTCTAATGAAGTCAACGCTCCGTCCCCCTTGTGCTCTGTTCCAAAGTCCCGAAACCATTCAGCTCGAACAACAAAACCGTTTTCAGTGCCTAGAAGACTGCAATGAAGTGGACGATATGAATGACTAGTTCGTGAAAACTGTCCATGCGGTCGGAGCTAAGTTCTGCAAGACCCGCCGCAGACGAACACAAAAACTCTCCGATCACACTCTCAATCTCATGGCTGTTAGACGGAAGATGAAGCTACATTTTTCAACAGATTTGACAGCATACAGGCAACTGAACAGACAGATCTCTAAATGCATGCGGCGGAACTTACCTTACGCAACTTCAATACGGCTTGTATTGAAGAAGCGATCGAGCGGAACCAAGGCTCCAAAGTCTTTGCAAGAGATCTGTCTGCCAGAAAGAGCCAACTGTCAAAGCTGAAGACCGAATGTGGCAGCATCGTTTCCGGGGCACCTGAGATTTTGAGTGAGATTGAGAGGTTCTATGGGCAGCTGTACACGTCATCGTTGGAGTCACACGCAAGTGTGAGTAACGGTCCAAGAGCGAGTCTTATCCGACACTATTCCGAAGATATCCCGGACGTCAGTCCAAGCGAGATTAGAATGGCTCCCTAGCACCTTAAAAACGGCAAGGCCCCAGGCGGCGATGGAATAACAGCGGAGCTTCTGAAAGCGGGTGGAAGACCGGTACTTGAAGTCCTTCAGAAGCTCTTTAATTCCGTCCTCCATTGTGGCGTTACACCGGAGGCGTGGAGCAGAAGTGCGGTGGTCTTGTTCTTCAAGAAAGGTGACAACGCTCTCTTGAAGAACTACAGACCGATTTCCCTTCTGAGCCGCGTCTACGTGCTGTTTTCGAGTCATTACGAATCATCTCGCGGGCAGACTTGACGACTTCTAGCCTCCCGAACAAGTCGGTTTCCGAAAGGGCTTTAGCCATAGACCACATATATACCCTTCGGCAAATTGTACAGAAGTCCGAGGAGTACAATTTGCCACTATGTCTGGCGTATGTGGACTATGAGAAAGCCTTTGATTCCGTCGAAATTTGGGCGGTGCTGCAGTAACTTCAGCGGTGCCAGGTTGACTGTCGGTATATCGAAGTGCTGAAGTGTTTGTACAGTAGATCTACGATGGCTATCCGAGTACAGAACCAGAGTACGAAACCTATCCAATTGCAGAGAGGTGTAAGACAGGGTGATGTTATATCCCCGAAACTCTTCACCGCTGCATTGGAAGACGTTTTCAAGCTTCTGGACTGGAAAGGATACGGTATTAACATCAATGACGAGTACATCACTCACCTTCGATTTGCCGACGATATAGTCCTTATGGCAGAATCGATGGAGGACCTTAGCACCATGCTCAATGACCTCAATAGTGTCTCCCAACGAATAGGTCTTAGGATGAACATGGACAAAACAAAGATCATGTTTAATGTCCATGTCACACCTATGCCGGTAGTTGTTGGGAGCACTAAGCTCTAAGTTGTTGACGAGTATGTTTACCTGGGACAAATAGTCCGACTAGGTAAGTCCAACTTCGACCGAGAGGTCAATCGACGGATTCAACTCGGCTGGGCAGCGTTCAGGAAACTACGACACATCTTCTCGTCAGACATACCTCAAAACCTTAAAACGAGACTGTACAACCAGTGCGTGTTGCCAGTGATGACTTACGGATCTGAGACGTAGTCCTTCACTGCTGGCCGTATGAGGAAGCTCAAGGTCGCTCAGCGAGCTATGGAGAGGGCTATGCTCGGTGTTTCTCTGCGTGATAAACTTATAAATGAGTATATCCGCAGTAGAACCAGAGTAACCGACATAGCCCAACGGATTAGTAAGCTGAAGTGGTGGTTGGCCGGCCATATAGCTCGAAGAACCGACAACCGATGGGGAAGAAAGGTTCTTGGGTGGCAGCCTCGTACCGGTAGGCGAAGTGTAGGGCGACCCCCCACGAGATGGAGTGACGACCTGGTAAGACATGCAGGAAGTCGATGGATGCAGATGACTCAGGACCGTGCTTTGTGGCATTCCTTGGGGGAGGCCTATGTTCAGCAGTGGACTTATGAAAGGCTGTAATGATGATGATGATAAAATCATTAAAGAAGTACCTGTAATATGAATCGTCAGTAGTCTAATGGCAGGGCGCGGACCGCGAACTCGAAAGGTCGTGGGTTCGAATCCGCCATTAGACTACTGTCGTGAACCACTTCTAACATTATTAATATTTAAAAAAAAAATATAGTTTCCATTAATGGTTCTCATACGCAAACACTATTACTTATAACAGAAATTGTAAAAATGTCATTATTCATCCTACTATAACATTAAATTGATTTGGGTGGGTTTCTGTACCATCTTAAATAGGTAATTTATCAAAACATTTCTGCTTTACCGGCCTTCTATTTCAAAGGAAAATTTTATCGTTATTTAAGCGTTAATTGCCATGCATCGCAAAGCAGGTAGACTGGTGAAGTTCTTGCCACTTAGCTTTGTAAACGAAAAACCATTGGAACCTGGGACCTGGCATTTTCCATAGACCTCTCTGATGACCCTCACGTGTCAAAATGCGGTAAGGGGTGATGGATTTTCTTACATCTTCTTGAGATGATATAGCAAAACTTAAAATGGAGAAAAATAAACACCAAGTCCTTGTAACAAATATATTTAACTTAGGGCTATTGTAAAGCTAAACTTACACAAATATAAAATTTGTAACATTATTTTTATGATCTTTCCTTAGGCTCCAATGTAGTCCAAATAAAACCATTATAATCATTGAGTTCCGTGTCCGTTAAGGGGTAAGGAGTGTTGCTAGCCTTGTAGTAGTCAGAAGGAGCATGCATTACAAACTCCATGTAATCTAATTTACGTGGCAACTCTTCTTCTGGACCTAGATCAACACAAAAAAATTTTTTTAAGAATCATTACTCATAAATAATTTTGACTTTGACATGGACACACTAAACATTCAATCACTGGTTATTAACATAAAATTATGCAAGATGAGTATGAGAAAAAATAATTATAAAAGCAAACAATAAAGTTTAGTAGGTAATATAAATACCAATAATGTAGGTGGCAGGATCAAAACACTGTTCTGGAGGTGGGCTTGCTTTGGTTGGAAGCAACCAAGTGACAACTGCGCTCTTTTCACAATACTGATCTGTGAGGAAACCTCGGATCTGTGCATAGTATGTACCCCCTTCTACATCTATCATTGAAACAATATCTCCAACTTGCATGTAACTACCCTGAAAAATTAAAAATTTTTGGATGTAATAAAAATGTTTATAATTCATCAAACTATTTCATCCTATTGATGTTTTAAGAGACTACTGTAATAAATGCCAGAAGAAAGAAAAAAGTTAGAAACACTTTTTTGGCACAGACAACCGATATATCATCATTACAGCCCTTCACAAGTCCACTGCTGAACATAGGCCTCCCCCAAGGAATGCTACAAAGCACGGTCCTGAGCATCCTGCATCCATCGACTTCCTGCATATCTTACGAGGTCGTCACTCCATCTAGTGGGGGGACGCCGTACACTTCGCCTGCCGGTACGAGGCTGCCACTCGAGAACCTTTCTTCCCCATCGGTTGTCGGTTCTTCGACCTATATGGCCGGCCCACTGCCACTTCAGCTTACTAATCCGTTGGGCTATGTTGGTCACTCTGGTTCTACTGCGGATATCTTCATTTCTAAGTTTATCACGCAGAGAAACTCCGAGCATAGCCCTCTCCATAGCTCGCTGAGCGACCTTGAGCTTCCTTATAAGGCCAGTAGTAAAGGACCACGTCTCAGTTCCATATGTCATCACTGGGAACACGCACTGTTTGTACAGTCTAGTTTTCAAGTTTGAGGTATACCTGACGAGAAGATGTGCCGTAATTTCCTGAACGCTGCCCAACCGAGTTAAATCCGTCGATTGACCTTTCGGTCGAAGTTGGACTTACCTAGTCAGACTATTTGTCCCAGGTAAACATACTCGTCAACAACTTCGAGCTTAGTGCTCCCAACATCTACCGGCATAGATGTGTCATGGACATTAAACATGATCTTTGTTTTGTCCATGTTCATCTTAAGACCTATCCGTTGGGAAACACTATTGAGGTCATTGAGCATCGTGCTTAGGTCCTCCAGCGATTCTGCCAAAAGGACTATATCGCCGGCAAATCGAAGGTGAGTGATGTACTCGCCATTGATGTTGATACCGTATCCTTTCCAGTCCAGAAGCTTGAAAACGTCTTCCAATACAGTGGTGAAGAGTTTCGGGGATATGACGTCACCCTGTCTTACACCTCTCTGCAATAGGATAGGTTTCGTACTCTGGTTCTGTACTCGGATACCCATCGTAGCCCTGCTGTACAAGCACTTCAACACTTCGATATACCGACAGTCAACTTGGCACCGCTGAAGGGACTGCAGCACCGCCCAAATTTCGACGGAATCAAAGGCTTTCTCATACTCCATATACGCCAGACATAGTGGCAAATTGTACTCCTCGGACTTCTGTACAATTTGTCGAAGGGTATGTATGTGGTCTATGGTGCTAAAGCCTTTTCGGAAACCGGCTTGTTTGGGAGGCTGAAAGTCATAAAGTCTGCGCGCGAGACGATTCGTAGTGACTCTCGAAAACAGCACGTAGACGCGGCTCAGAAGGGAAATCGGTCTGTAGTTCTTCAAGAGAGCGTTGTCACCTTTCTTGAAGAACAAGACCATCGCATTTCTGCTCCACGCCTCCGGTGTAATGCCACCATCGAGGACGGAAATAAAGAGCTTCTGAAGGACTTCAAGTACCGGTTTTCCACCCGCTTTCAGAAGCTCCGCTGTAATTCCATCCTCGCCTGGGGCCTTGCCGTTTTTAAGGTGCTGGAGAGCCATTCTAATCTCGCTCAGACTGACGTCCGGGATATCATCGGAATGATGTCGGATAAGACTCCCTCTTGGATCGTTACTCACACATGCGTGTGGCTCCAACGATGATGTGTACAGCTGCCCATAGCACCTCTCAATCTCACTCAAAATCTCAGGTGTCCCGGAAATGACGCTGCCACGCTCAGTCTTCAGCTTGTTCTTTCTGGCAGACAAATCTCTTGCAAAGACTTTGGAGCCCTGGTACCGCTCGATTGCTTCTTCAATATGAGCAGTATTAAAGTTGCGGAAGTCCCGCCACATGCATTTGGAGATATGTCTGTTCAGTTGCTTGTACGCTGTCAAAGCTACTGAAGACTGTAGCTTCATATCCCGTCTAACAGCCATGAGATTAAGAGTGTGATCGGAGTTTTTGTGTTCTTCTGCGGCGGGTCTTGCAAAACTTAGCTCCGACCGCATGGACAGTTTCCACGAGCTTGTCATTTATATCGTCCACTGCATTGCAATCTTCTAGGCACAGAAAACGGTTTCGTAGCTCGAGCTGAAAGGTTTCGGGACTTTGGATTAGAGCACGAGGGGGACGGAGCTTTGACTTCATTAGACTAGACCTCTAAAAAATAAAAATGCAATTTAATAAATTTTGTCTGGCTGTCTGTCTGTTTGTTCCGGTTAATCTCCAAAACGGCTGGACCGATTTTAAACATACTTTCACTGGCAGAGCTATCAGCTATGATGTGATAAGGAGTAACTTAGGCTACTTTATTTTAGAAAAAAAAATTAGGGTTCCACGCAAAAAAATTAAAACCCTAAATTACACGCGGGTGAAGTCACAGGGAACAGCTAGTAAATAAAAAAAATTATTATTTAATGCGTTGTTGGGACATCCTTTTAAGTAAAAATAAATTATATTAATGTTCATGTTCAAGTAAAGTTGGTATTGGCTTTATTATTACTCTGCTTTATATGAATAAAAACTTAATTTGTCACTAAATCACAATCACAATTTATTAATCACAGGCCATATTGAAGAACAAAAAGATGCTATTAAAAATTTCTTCAATACTTTGAAATATGCAACCAAAAATAGCATCATCATCATCACAGCCTTTCACAAGTTCACTGCTGAACATAGGCCTCCCCCAAGGAACACCACAACAGGGGATATCGCAAATTAATTCTAACAATAGATATGCTTTTCAATAATAGGTTAATAAATAATCCATTATGTCCATACAACTGTATATGAGCACAGTCAAGTAGTACTAGCAGCGCTGCATTAACTGGTGACCCTGAAGCGGTTACAACGGTCACTTGTGATGGAATCGGAGCCCCCTGCAATTACCATTTATCCCGCATGAATCTCTCTTAATACAGTAGAGTAAGTAATTTCAGAATTTTTTTTACATGAAAATAAGTGAAATCTTATTTTATTCAACTATTCATTTACTACAACCTATCAGAGTCCACTGTTGAACATAGGGATCCCCAATAATTTGAATGATAGGGGAATATTTGCGATGGAAGATAAATGTAGGAAGATACTGCTGCCGCTCACCATTTTATTTCCCTCTGTCTGCTCTTATGATACCCATGGGATAATATAAACTAATGGATTCTTTTATGTTTATGATTTTCTAATAAATTAAATTATTTATTGCTCATACAAAGTTAGTTAATTATGTGCTTACCTTATAAAATATTGAGTCACTAGTCACAACAGTAGCTGTAGCAGTAGGAGCTTTAAGAGGCTGACGCTTAAAAATACTCCGACGACCTCTTCCACGCGGTGCAGGAGGTTTAGACGGCGTAGGAGCTGGAATTTTCGACTTGTAGCGAGTGGCTCTAGTACTTTTTCGTGTCCCTTTTCCAGTGGCTTTCGCAGGAGTAGATTCAATCTCATTTTTTCCGTTCTTCGTTTCTACGTCTTCCTTATCCTCTTTCTTATCGTCAGTTTCAGATTTTACAGTCGAAGCATCAAGTTTTGCTTCTTTATTTGAGCTATTTGCTAGGTGACATTCATTGCATATTTCCCCGTTTTCCGCGCTTCGCCAGAGCAAAGAATCATTGGTACCACATTGTATACAAGTTGGTTTAGGCATTTCAGTAGCTATTCATGTAAAATTTAATTCATGAATATAATGTTAATTCAAAACAATCGCATATTGATAAATCAACATTGCAAAACTAGAATCGAACAGATTAAAAATTATTTTGAAACTTCAGTTTGACTTTTAACTTGTTTTATAACTGGCTTTACGGCTCTGGGTTCTAGCCCTTAAGTTACACTGCACAATTATTTATCCCTCATAGTACACTGCTTTACAATTTTTTTTTATAGGATCGGGTGACAAACGAGCACACAGTCCACCTGATGGTAAGTGGTTACTGTGACCCATAGACATCTACATCTATCCTCAATAAAGACTCAAGATGCAGATGCGTTTTCACCCGTGAGGACTAAGATGGAATGCCTCTTTGCCAGTAAAAAGGGTCTCCGGTTCTCTACACTCACCATACGAAACACAGCAGCGTTAAGCTGCTATTTTACAATATGTTGATGCGTCACATTGTGCAGCACTTGGGAGATTTTGACGGCAACTTGAGTCAGCAGACAGCTGATGTTGGCGATGGTATCTCAAGACACCTAAGCAGACAGCATGAAGCAAATACAAAGAGGAGACGGCATAAGCAACTGTGCACTGTGATTCTAAGTAGGTCCTGACGTTATCAAGTTGTGCGAGG
The DNA here is from genome assembly GCA_963668995.1 of Parnassius mnemosyne. NCBI lineage: Eukaryota > Metazoa > Arthropoda > Insecta > Lepidoptera > Papilionidae > Parnassius > Parnassius mnemosyne. The sequence goes on from CAVLGL010000084.1 coordinate 32,577,587, forward strand.
GAGAAAACTTCTTCTAAATCGCACAGTGGTGGACCGCCAATCCACCGTCCACCACTGTGCGATTTAGAAGAAGTTTTCTCCCTCGCACAACTTCCTTGTGGAATCAATTACCACCAGCGAATTTTCCGGACTGATACAACTTAGGAAACTTCAAGAAAAGAGCTTACACCTTTCTAAAAGGCCGGCAACGCATCTGCAATTCCCCTGGTGTTGCGGTTGTTCATGGGCGGCGGTAGTCACTTACCATCAGATGAGTCGCATGCTCGTTTGCCCCCTCTTCTAAAAAAAAAACTGAGCTCTACGTACCTTTACATTTTTAGTTCACATCACACAAAGTGTCGCCATCTAGTGTCGAATATATTTAATTATATTTGAAAGTCGACGCAAAGAGATTTTTCTAGAACTATTTTGATGGATTAGGTGTAAAATTACTTACAAATGAAATGTGATGCCATCCATAGCATTAGAGCGTCTATCTGAGTAGTTTTTACACGATAAAACATAACACTTCATCTTTTTCTTCTTAATACTACGAAAATACACCGATTTGCGATTTTCAACACATAAGCGCACAGGCCGAATGCTGACAATATACTAACTAAAGCCACGCCCACTATGATAACGTCAGGACCTACTTAGAATCACAGTGCACAGTTGCTTATGCCATCTCCTCTTTGTATTTGCTTCATGCTGTCTGCTTAGGTGTCTTGAGATACCATCGCCAACATCAGCTGTCTGCTGACTCAAGTTGCCGTCAAAATCTCCCAAGTGCTGCACAATGTGACGCATCAACATATTGTAAAATAGCAGCTTAACGCTGCTGTGTTTCGTATGGTGAGTTACGAGGTGAGAGACCTGATATCCGTCCGGATGAGAGGTCAGGTCCAACAGGGAAGGTACATGGTCTTCCACATCTGGGATCCGCGTAGGCGAAGTAACCAGATGTGTTAGACCATATGCCAAAGCAAAGTCATAGACAGATCTACCCGCATGATCGGTTAAACGAGAACCAAGCCATTCAGCGTGGTGGGCGTTAAAATCACCAAGTAACACGATCTCTGCGGATGGGACCTGTTGTAGCACGGAGTCTGCAGCCATTTGAACGTGGTCGATGAGTCGGTCTGTGTCGGCATTACCGCTATGGGACCTATAGAGGCACCCGTAGACGCGGGGATGGTCGTCGCTGTCTACGCGCAGCCATAGGATGGACAGGTCCGTACCTTCAAGACTGCCGAGGCGTCGAAAACAGATGTCCTCTCTGACGTATACGCAAACTCCAGCCCGGGGCACAAAGGAGTGTTCCAATTTGTACCCCGGGTAGGAGAGATATGAAGTATCAGCCAGAGAGGACACCTGAGTCTCGGTTAAAAAGAGCAAGGTCGGCTTCGCCGTCTCTAGATGGTAATGGACAGCGTTAAGGTTGGAATGAAGTCCCAGTTGCAAAAATTCACGGATAGCGTGACAGGGGTCGCCTTGGTTGTATTGCTCCGCTTGCCCCGAGCAGCATTAGTCGCGAGCGGAATTTTGCCCCCCCCCCCCCAGAATACGCGGGGCAGCCTGAGCACACACGCTCAGGAGTGAAGTAATTTGGTCGGGGATGCTCAGCGAGGGATTCTCCAGGGGTGCTGGTACCCTCCTGGGGTAGTCTTTTATTTAATTCCACTACCATGTTGATGGGGGGGGGGGGGGGGGATTGGGCCTCCGGCCACCTGCATTCACCAAGCGCAACGCAGAGGTAAACCTCTACTTTACGCTGGTATTCTGTGAGGTCGTGGTACCACCCCGGTTTGAGCTGGCCCATCCGTGCGACAGCAAAAGCTACCGTTTAGCTCTACCACTGTTAAAAGTCAGTATTGGTAAAATAATCATAGGAAGATGCTGAAATTTGTTTTGCATTCAGACATAAAGAAATTTTATTCGCCAAAATATTATTTTTATAGTTTATAACATAGACTTAGGATATACTGGCGTATAGACGACCTGAAAGCCCGAAAACGCGTGACCAATTTTGATTTATTATTGTGTGAGTTGGCTAGTGATGTACATTTTACTTAAAAGAGCTATCGAAAATTTTTTGTTTAGAAACCGGTTTAAAGACTAAAAAAATAGTTTAGTGCACAGAACTGAATAACTTTTGTGCACTTAACTATTTTATTAAAAATTAACTAAATTTTTACCATGATAGTTTTAAAATAACTAAAAATATTCAAATAACATGTTACCGGGAATAAGCTGCACCCACCTGCCTTTTCCATCATCCATAATCTATTACAGCCTATAAAAATCCACTGCTCAACATGGGCCTCATAGGATTGCCTCATAGGAGGGATATTTGCCATCGCTTGGCCAGCGGGTTGTCAACCACAGTTTTTTATAATTTCGAGTTGTTATCAGGAAGATGCTGCTGCCCATCGCCTCTTTCAGTTTCCCTTTGTCACCTTTTATAATACACATGGGACGACATTGGGAAGTGGAAATTCTTTCACCGACACCACTTGCCTTTTGTTGGACTTTAATTCAAAATGTACAAAATTGCAATAATATCTGAAGAGGCGAGGTAAGTCTATTTTTGACCTCTAAAGTTATATTTTTGACCTCTGGAGAAAAATATTTAATGCAATTTACAATTTCCACGGAATTTATTTCTTTTTCAACATAATGTTAACCAAATATAAATAGGTAGATACTTAATTAAGTATCAACCTATTTCAATTTTATAAAATGTTTTGCTGGTAAAATAAAAAACGAAGACAGGGAGTATATAATGGCTGCTTTATTTTTTATATAATTATTACCGTTATTATTTATAAAACAGAATCGGAAACAGAACCAACAAAACAAAATCATTTAATCTATACTAATAAATTAAAGCGGAAGAGTTATTTTGTTTGTTTTTTTTTGTTTGTTTTAAAACACTAATACCTACCGGTTCAAATTTAAAATTTTTGCATATAATAGCCAGATTCATGAGGAATAGTATAGGCTATCTAGCATATAACTATCAGCTAACCTTATATATTGATTTTTGTTAAGCAAGTCGGAAGAAACGGCGCTCTCTAACTGCTTTATCCACGTGCGCTAGCGTAACATTTTGTATTACATAAATACAATGTTCTATAAAAATATTGGTCTTTGCTCCATTTAAAAAAAGGCTGCGATACCAAATGCCTGTGGCGGCGCTGTCGTCGCGCCACAAGCAAAACATATCGAAGTCGAAATCACACTAACAAAGTTCCGAAGTTAAAGCAGCATATATAGAATAGCTCCGAACTACCAATCGGAGCGTTGGCCGCTCCCCGGGCAGAACATCTTGCGCGGCGGGAGATCTCCCCTTTTCCTTCCACCAGTCACAGTGGTGACCCCGACGTAATATGAACACGCAACAAACAACCTTCGGAAACTACAAATTCAAAACCTTCCTCCAAAACTTCCTCAAGTACCCCATTCATTCGCTCCCGAGCAGATATTGTCTGCAGTCTTCACATTTTGCAAGCCATCTAACTTTACAAAGGTTCATCGCAGCACTGGAATAATAATGCTTCCTGTTCCTTCAAGCTACTCTCTGCGCTACAGTATTCGGCACGGCTCTGAGCCTTAATGCTCGCTTCTGCTTCACGGCACTCTCGCAGATTACTTGCCTTCTTCTCGACTCACCGCAGACTACAAGGCAATCCCTGGCACTTGCAATCGGACTGCACTATAAATCTCCGGTCTGAGTATAGGGGTGATGTGGTGACGCTGTCGTCGCGCCACAAGCGAAACATATCGAAGCCTAAATCGCACTAACAAAGTTCTGAAGTTACAGCAACATATATAGAATAGCTCCGAACTACGTTTTTTATCAGATTTTGTTTTAATTTCTCGATTTTCGATAAAAGTTTTTTTTTCTTGGTGTAAATTGAACACTTCTTTCTTGTGATTTCAAAGGTGGAGGGGTTATGTCACGAGTGACATATGATGAGGCTACTCTTTCTTTGATCTGTCCCTGAAAAATATAAAGTAATAATAAATTTATTATAATTTTAGCTGCATGAATTTAAAAAATATAATGATCTTAACATAGACAAGTAAAATACGCTGTAGACATTAAAGTGCACCAAGTGTACGAGGATGCAGATGCACTCTTCTATTCTCTCAATCGAAGTATGTTAAGAAAACGGTCACCGGCCGTCGAGCATCAAGCATGAATCGGATATCAAGCGTTGCGCGTATCAAATACTATGGAATTTATACTATCCTGGTACACTAAATCACGCGCCTCATGCCATCTAGTGGCGCTTCAGGAACCTAACTACGCTAAAAGTTTTATCATTGTGACTTAGGAATATATTCCAAAGCTCCGCACAACCCCTAGGGGAAAATATATAATAATAGAGATAGACTTTTATAATGTATGTAAATCTATCTCTATTTTTACCTAAAGTTTATGATATAAAATTTTTATACCAGCGTAAAATAGCAGTTTAACACTGCTGTGTTTCGTATGGTAAGTGTAGAGAACCGGGGACTCATTTTACTGGAAAAGAACCATTCCATCTTAGTCCTCACGGGTGATAACGCATCTGCAGTTTGATTTGCAAACGAGGATAGATGTAGATGTCTATGGGCCACAGCAACCACTTACCATCAGGTGGACTGTGTGCTCGTTTGTCACCCCATCCTATAAAAAAAATGAAGTCTTATTGTAACAATAATATACAAATAATGTAGGAATGGCTCCTTTTAATAAAGTTGTATTTACTCTGCTTTTTCTTATATATTTCTCAATAAAATGTTTACTACAAAATTGTAGAGTTCTTCTTAGGATTTCAACCAACCCGCCCAATTAATGCCAACCATTTTTTTCTTACTAAAGGATCCAGAGGGAATCTGTTTGAGAAACGGCAAAATAAAATTTTGTTTTTAGAACGCAAATCGAGCATTTAATTTCATTCTTCTTTTTGTTGTGTATAAAAGTCTACCGATTCTTTATACACATTAAAGATAAATATCGACATTAATTTTGATATAGTTGAGTCAATCCCTAGCGTAAATGTAAAATATTTTGTTTAAAAATGAATTCACCAAAATCTTACAAATTATCAACAATGTGAATTTTTTCTTTGCAAAATATCAAAGTTAATAAAATAATTGAAAATATTACATATTTTAAACAGTATATAACATAAATTTTAAGCAAAAATAGACATGTCTTATTATTGACGACGTCTTGCGAATTTACCTGTGAAATGTGCAACCATCAGGATTACTTCTATTGTTGATACCACAGTCACTTACGGAACATGAAACCATTTTGGAAAACTATAAATTATACAAATTAACACGATTATAATCTAAAAACACACAAAATATCTACAAGCTTATTTCTTGCGCGCCGACTTGCGCCGACCTTTCATTCAATATCGGTTACAGAGTCATGAGATTTGGTATCCTTTTCTATCTTGCATTTTTGCCATAAGGAATTTTCTTCTCCCTTGCGCACTATGTTGGTCAATACGTATATCCTAAGTCTATGGTTTATAATCATTTTGCGAACAGGCTGCCATATATCGTCAAAGTAGCTAAACTACATTGCAATATCTATATGGAACGATTCGAGTAGTTTTACGATTTATCCGTAGATGTAGATAGTGTAAAGTGGGTGGGCTTAACATTCTCTCATACCGCAAATTTTTTTTTATAGGATAAGGGTGACAAACGAGCACACAGTCCACCTGATGGTAAGTGGTTGCTGTGGCCCATGGACATCTACATTTATCCTCGATTATGAATCAAAATGCAGATGCGTTGTCACCCGTGAGTACTAAGATGGAATGCCTCTTTTCCAGTAAAAAAGGTCTCCGGTTCCCTACACTCACCATACGAAACACAGCTGCATTAAGTTGCTATTTTACGCTGGTATTCTGTGAGAGCGTGGTCCTACCCCGGTCGGCTGCAACATGGCTTATAGAGTCACCCGAGGCAAGTGTGACATAAATTAATTAAAACTAAAATGGACATTTAAATATTTCTACTCTGTAAGGGTTTAACATAGATAATTCCGTTTCAGAACATCAATTATTAAGTTGTTGTTTGTTTGATCGAGCATTTTAGTATCTATAAGTAGCATTTTGTAATTGGAGGTAATTAAAACTAATTAAGGTGGAAGATTGTCACACTTACCCCATAAATGGGGCAAGTGTGACTGTACGCTTTTGTCTGTAGTTACTTTATTATTATCTGTAGTTTACGAGAAAATTTATGAGATGATACTAATGTCAATTTATTTTATGATCTATTTGAACCATTGGAACGTCTATTTTTGTGTAACAATGGATTTTTCTACGCATGGGGTAAGTGTGCCAGTTTTAACCGATATAGTGATGTGACTATAAATGGATGTCACACTTGCCCTGAATGTTTTGAAAGTGTAATAAAACAATGCTAAGTGAAAAATAACTATAATTCCACTTAGTTGCAAAATATGGGAAGAATGAGGCGGTAGTTTTAAAAGGGTAATATTGTTTTCGTTAGCCTTTATAATAACATTTAAGTCAAGGTATGTTGAATGACCGTCATATATTACAAGGTGTGGATTGTCTGATTTGCATATTTCCGGGATTAGTACATTTGAAAAGTAACTTTCGAAGACTGAAGCCATCCAACCCTTTAAGCGTAGCGGCAAATGCCGAATTAATCGAATTATCATCAGGTAACCATGTATTCCAAAGATACGTTCCTTTAAAAAATATTAACGGAGGAAATTTCTAGCCCCAGGCATTGCATGCGAACAATACTGTTGTATTATCGCAGCCTGGTGAGCTAGTGGTTTTTGTGGCTTGAAAAACTTTTAGGACAATTTTATTTTCAACTTTCCTGGTATTGAGAGAAATTTGTTTCATCAAGATTCCATTATTTGATCACCTTTGAATTGTTGCTTTTGTACGACTGTCTCTAGCACATCGTTGAACTTGTTGGGAAATACTAGTCAGCAGCTTTTCTTCTTGCGATTTGACGGCCTGAAGTTTTTTTAATCGATAACTTGTTCCTTGTTCTTAACTACTCGTCTCCCGGAATTCCATCTTTGAAGGGAGTATCAATCTCATTGCGACGAACATATTGGCCAACTAAAGCTCTGACTTCTCGCTGTATTAAACAAAAGGAAAAAGTAAAAAAAAAGTAAAAATAAAAGTAAAAGTAAAAGTAAAGGCATACCACATGAACTGATATTTTTCACCCCTTTAGACACACCCCTCCATATTTCAAAAACTACCAGTTTTAATTGAAATCAGATGTCTTTCAAAAGTTATCACCGTGCATACAAAATGATGAATACAATCACAAGTACCTACTAACATACAAACACCGATTCGTTTAACGTGAGATCTCACTCCCTTTGCTCACTCGTTTATTAAATATAAATATAAAAGTAAATACTTAAATATAAATACATATGAACACACAGGTAAATAGCATCCTCCTTTTTTGAAAGTCAGTTAAAAATAGGCTGTTTTTATTAAAACTAGTTACGATATTCTCATACAAGATGATCGGGATAAGCGTGACACTGTCACACTTACCCCGATGTTAGATAGTGGATAGGTAATGTAGGGTAATGTAGGTGTAGGTAATGTAACTGTAGCCGTATTTCAAGGAATAGTGGATTTCAGATCACAGAAACATATTACACTATAAGTACCAATATTATTCTTTATCACTCACCTTGTAGCTTGTTTAAAATAACTTAATGACGTATCGAAAGATTTAAAAACTTCGCCTCTTAAAATTGCGCGGACTTTCGCCAGTTGAGTAGTTTTGATAAAATGACGTCTGTCGATAAAATAGTTGAAGCTATGTACTTAACTGTCGTTATAGTCAATAGCATAAAAGTTCTTGCGTGTTTTAAGAAACGGCATTTAACCAAAAAAACATATTTATGCTGCATAATTTGCATTTGTCACACTTGCCCCACTGTCACACTTACCTCAGTCTACCTTAGGTAGGTAGTTTACTTATGCGCGAGTTATCTATCTACTACATTAAAAATAATAAATTATAGTCGAGTTACTACTTACGTGGAGTCTTTGGGATAATTAAAAATTAATAAATATTTTTATTTGTTCTATTATTGTTCATACAAACAGTACAGTAAATCATATTTACACTTTTTATATTTCATTTGATAGGAATAATAATTCTTTAAAAAATAAAATTTTAGACTTATTATTCTTAACATGACCCTGAGTATTCTCTCTGTACGTGGCGAGCCGCCATTGCTCACACACAGACGTACCTCAAGCTTGTAGTAGTGTAACTATCGTAGCACGGTTGTATGAAGCTCTTGTTTCTATACGGTATGGTTTCTTTACTAATGTGCTCTAGGTCCCGACATGGTATTGGGCCAACTAGTGCCATCAACACCACATTAACTGTACAGTTGACAGAGTCGCTAGTGGAGAGCTTACTATTGCCATTTAATAAATTTACTGTAGAAATAGGTGGCTACATATTCATAACATATTTGTAAGTGTAGAACAATGAACATACAACTTACCCACCTTCTTAATTGTCCGTCACACTATTATTATGCAGAATTTAATAGTTCATCATTATCATCATCTCAATCCATTGCCAGCTCACTAATGAGCACAAGAAAGTTTAGACCATAGTCCACCACGCTGACCAAGTGCTAACTTGAGATCATTTTTGTGAACTTTCAAGCATGCAAGTTTCAATACGATGCTTTTTTTCCTTCGCAATTTAATAGTTGAAGCAATATAAACTAAGAAATAAAACAAACTTTGTGTTGCGGGTTCGAATCCCATGCATATTTTATTCTTATACTTATCAATAGTGGTCAAAGGGAATTTTAGTAATGTTAAATATTGATATTATTTAAAAAAAAATGTGTTTCCTATCATTTCCGTCTCATCTTGTGCGGTGATTTGAAACTGGTTAATATGAACTTTAACTGTTAAAATAAACAGTAAAAAATTAACAAATGTATTAAATAAATAAAATTAACCATATTGAATAAAATTATCATATCCAAATCATTAATAACGATGCACGATTTCATAGCTTACCAATTTATCGATTATCCTAAAGGCAAGGGGCGCGCGGGGAAACAAATTCCACAGTATGTTCGTGTGAGGCAAAAAATTCCGCGTAAATTGCAGCGTAGTGGACCTCCAGCCATCGAGATGATAAGGATGAAATTTCTAGTTCTGTTGCAGTGTAAGATGGTGGAGTTCAGCAGCTGGAATTAATCCGAACAATTCCTATGAGTACTCCCCGTGGTATATGCGGTAGAAGATGCATAGATATGCAATGTCTCTTCCCAATACCAGTGTATCAAACTGATCGAAACCCGAATTCGGAGTTCCGATGCTGGCTGAGGCAGCGAGGGGAGTGCCCTAAAATTGAGAAGATAAGACAAAGGGTTTATTTTTTGCGATAAACGTTGCGCTTGGAGGTTGAGTTGGAGTGTATTTAGAAAGACTCGCTACAGACACAAGTTTATTCCGGCACTCGGCGTGTTCCCGAGAAATATTAGCACGGCCGCTGCTGTCGCCTGCATGTAATGAATGTTACTAGTATACAACATATGTATCATTGATATTCAAAAGGAACTGGGTAGGCGATAGTACGCAACCTATTGAAACACCAGCATTCACAGTCTTGGAGTCGGAGCATGCAACGTCGGCACGACCTTAATACTTCGATCTGTAAGAAAACTGGTGACCCAATTGCATAATTTCTTCGTAAGCCCATAAGAGAAACTTTAAAAGCAGCCCTTTATGCCAAATCCAATCGAAGGCCTTCGCTATGTCCAAATTAACCGCCAGGGCCTTCCAGTTGATCTCAACTGCCTCCGTGAGTCAGGTAGACAAGAAAATCACCAGCTGAGTGAGCTCGACGTAAACCGTATTGATGGTAACTAATCAGCTAATGCTCTTCAAGGTACCTCATGATCTGGCAGTTAATAATGGATGCCATTATTTTGGATCTGAAGGCAGAGTTATCCTTCTTTCTGAGAGCGCTAATATTTGCATTCCGCAATACCGATGCGTCGTCCCAGGCCTTGTAACTCTCGCTTTTGCCGTGACGCAATTTTGCAGGAGTCACTAAACCAAGGCTGGGATCTGCAGCCGATAGGCACTGCAGATGACGGGAAGCACCACATCGGTGACAGACTCAGCAACGATGTTGGGATGATTCAGTTAGTTGGAAATCCGCCCCTATGGGTAGGATGAAAAAAAAATCCGCATCCCATCCCAATCCGCTGACTAATAGTGCCACACACGGCGACAGCCTCCAGATCAGGCAGTTATCTGAATAGTCAAGAGAGGCATAGGTGGATACCTGATTTTTGTCTGGATGAGAGTTCCGCAGAAAGTCTATCAATGAAGATGTATGATCCTCTACATCTGCAAGGCGTAGGCAAAGTGACTAGTTGTGTCAGACCATATGCCGTAAAAGCAAAGTCGTAAATAGGTCTCCCCGTATTATCGGTAGTACGAGAACTGAGCCATTCGGCGTGGTGGGGGTTAAAATCGCCAAGGAGCACGATTTCTGCGGATGGTATTAGTTGTAGGTTGTAGCACGGAATCTGTAGCCATTTGGGCGTGGTTGAAGAGTCGGACTGTCTCGGCATTACCGCTGTGGGACCTATAAAGTCATCCATAGATGCTAGGGTGGTCGTCGCCAGACGGCGTAGGCAGGGACCTGTCCGTGCTATGCATAGTAATAGGATGGACAGGTCCCTGCCTTCAACACTACGGAGGCGTCGAGAACAGATATCCTCTCTGACGTTTTCACAAACTCTAACCCGACGCAGAAAGCAGTGTTTCAGTTTGTGATCTGGGTGTAGTGGACTGTATGTGTAAGGGTGATTACTGCTAGGGACGTTATTAAAGAAAAGGTGGTACACGTTACAATTATGTATTAAACTATTTACAATGGCGGCAATTATTAATATTAACACAAAAGATAATATTTTCTATGGGAGTCTTGAGTGTCTTGAGAGTCTTGAGTCTTCTTCCTTGGAGTTCCGTCTTCATCTTGTTCCCGCGCGGTGTTGCTGTGCGCTCATTGGTTGCCGACATCACGTGATGTCCGGGCGGTGTGTAGGGTGCGCGGGGCGTAACAGGGGCGACGGGGCGGCAGCTCCCTTCGTCGTCCGTAACACTGGGTACGATAAATCAAATGTATCAGCCAGAGAGAACTGCGTCTCGGTGAGAAAGAGCAAGGCCAGCTTAGCCCTCTCGAGATGGTGGCAGATAGCGTTAAGGTTTGAATGAAGTCCTCTTATGTTGCAGAAATCCACAAGGAGCGTGGGATGGGGTGCCGTAGTGATTTTGCTCCGATCGCTTCGTGTAGAATGTGTACAGAGCCGAGTTGCGCATTTACCCCCTTCCGCCCCTCCCGAATACGCGGAGCAGCTTGAGCTTCCACGCCCAGAAAGAAGATAGTTTGGGTGTAGATGTCCAATGAGGGATTCTCCAGGATTATCGACATTGGTACCTCCTGGGGTGGATTTTTATTTAATACCGCTTTCATGTTTTTCCCACTGAACACTATATTATAAATTATAACATAGTTTATTTGCCAAATACATAGTTATAATTTATAATATATAGCCGCCAGAGGGGCGCCGATGTGGTGCTAGCCTAGGGCGCAGCTGTCGACGTTTAATCCGCCTCTGAATGAAGTAGGTAGCGCTATTACAAAGCAATTTTAATAACACTTGAGTCAAAAAAGAAGGATTATAACAATTACTTGCTATAAAATTAAACTTTTATTTTATACTTATTTTATGCCGCACTTGTGGTTGAAAATGATCATATTAAATGAATCATTTGTAATGAAATATTTTATTTTATATTTCATTGCATTTGAAGGTTTAACTTCTACTGCGTGTGAACTGCACACATGTTTTTTTATATAGTTTATAAGAGGTGAAAGACGTACCCAATTATATGTTTAACAAGTTCATTATTTCGTGATTTTATTTTTCACAATACTAACCTGTCACTGTAGTGACGCGTTCATACAGCTTTTTGAATGGTGTTGTAGAGACACCTTTGTTACATACATTTTGTTGAATTGACACTTTGCACTTGTGTCCAGAGTGCGCTTGGCGGCGAACGCCAGTCGTTCCCCGTCACTGCCCACGGTAGGCCGCCACCAAAATAAGAAACATTATTGTATCGCCAATACCAATGTCTTTATCTGTGAAATTGTGGATTCCGAATAGAAACATCAGTGACATTTGTAACTTTTTTACTGAAACCGATAGACACCTGAATTTTCTGAGAGTCATAATACGAGACTGTTAGGCTTAAATAACTCGTACCAATGCGCACGCACATTGCTAAGAATAACGCTCGTACATTGGTGACTCCGAACACTGAGCATAGTGATTCGGTGCATCGTGTCGGACATTGTTATTGTGAAATATAGGGAACGGCTCACGTCACGGCGATAAATGCTAGCGTGTGGGTGTATTATATTTCGCGATCGGATTTCACATAGTAAAGTGAGTGAATTTTGGACTTAAACGTTTTTATAGAATGTCGCTGTCAACGGATCGTGATATGTCAACACCAAGCCAGAAAATTGATTACACACACAGTGTATATATATATATATATATATATATATATATATATATATATATATATACATACACATATATGTTTATGCGTACAGTACATATATACACAATTCATATAAATATTATCTATATCAAAACAAATATGAAATATACATTTAATTCTATAAAAATAAGATCTGTGTTAGTCCAAACTTGCATAGATTTTTTTACATGCTTAAACTAGACTTGATTTTTAAAAACAGACTTATTGGAAGGTTTTTTAATGTCAAGAGCAATGTCGTTCCAGAGTCTGATGGCCGTGAGGGCGAAAGAGTGAGATAAATAACCAGTACGGTGTAAAGGAGTGAGCAACTTAATATTAGCCGAAGAACTGAGAGAACGATTATGAGAATCTCCCAGGTATTGAAATTTGGATTTCAGATACTCAAAAGTACATGGATCGTCCAGAATTGTGAAAATGGTGCAGAGTATTCTAACATATCTGTGCTGACGGATAGGCAGTCAATTTAGCTGAGCACGAAAAGAAAATACATGGTCGTATTTACGAAGATCATAAATGTATATGATACAGTTATTAAGTAGACGATCCAATGTATTAAGATGATGTTGAGACAGGTTTGAGCAACACACATCGACGTAAACAATAATCTGTAGAATAAGTGAATGGACAAGTAAAATCTTAGTATTGGTGGGAAGAAAGTTTTTTAATCGATATAGAGATCACAAAGTTTTAGTAGCTTTGCGATTCACCTCTTGTATATATTTGTTCCATGTTAAGCAACCATCAACGTGCATACCAAGGTTATTTACATGGGGAGAGAATATATGACATTATTTTTAAACATAATTGATGGTAGGGTGGGAATATCTAGTATCGATAATAATCGTGGGCTACCTAAGATTATTGTTTGACATTTAGATGGGTTTCCGTTTATGCCATACACAGTGGACCATTCGGAGATGTATTTTAAGTAATCATTTAATAATGAGATAGCATTAGAGATGTTCGAGGGTTTCACTTGAGATAACAGATGGTTAGAGCACTTGAGATTTAATGTGATGAGATTGATAAAAATTGAAAACAGAAGAGGAGAGACTATACCGCCTTGAGGGACACCAGTAGACACATCACACCAGTCAGATAGTATATGTCCAGTGCGCACAGCCTGTTGGCGCCCTCAAAGAAATGACGAGAACCATTCCTGAGCTGAAGACGAGATATTCAAATGAGAAAGAAGAGACAACAAGATATCATGATCAACAGAATTAAATGCGTTAGAAAAATCAATTAAGATGAGGACGGTCAGTTATGATTTTTAATTAGTTGATATTAAGTCGAGAAAACTTGTAGATAAGTTGACAAATTTGAACGTTTTTTATTAATAGAACCCGCAGTGAAGATAGTGGACGAGAAGCATACTTATCATTTACTGCTAAGCAAGTATCCTCAAATTACGAAGCCTATTTTTTTCATAGAGTTAGCTCTGTGAAGTGATACTGTATCCAAGAAAAATGGTAAAATATGTCCATGTAGGGACTAAAGATGGCTAAATGCAGTTATGAAACTCGACAGATGCCCAATTCCTAGAATGCAGGACTTTACTTAATAAGGTAAACAATTATTTTCAAAAATAGATGTAAACAGAGTCTACCATTTTATTCCTGTAGCGGAGCAGGATATTGACAAAACAACGATTATCACCCCGTTTGGTTTTTTGAATTTCCGAGAATGATGTTTGGTATGCGTAATGCAGCACAAACATTCCAGAGATTCTTGAATACTGTGTTTGAAGGTTTAGATTTTGTTTATACGTTCATTGTTGACGTCTGTGTCAGCAGCGATATTGAAAACCAGCACTTGGAACACCTGAAACAGGTCTTTAAACGACTAAACAGGTATGGCATCACGATCAACATTGCTGAGTGCATTTTTGGTAAGTCAAAGAATGCATTTTTAAGGTATGAAGTAACACTAGAGGGAATCACACCTCTGCCAGACAATGTTGCAGCAATCGCAGGTTACCTCAAACCGGAGACAGTATAGGACCTCCGTCATTTCCTGGGTATGGTGAATTTTTATCCTGGTCACATACGCAGTAGTGTATCAGGCCGTGTTGAACAAGTATCTACACAACGGTAAGAAAAAAGATAAGACCCCGATCGTTTGGAGAGAACAGTCTTTAGATGCATTCGAGAAGTGTAAGTTGAGCCTATAAAATGCCGCCACACTATTTCATCCTAGTGCAGATTCACCTATAGCTCTCATGACACTTCGAATACATGTGTAGGAGCTCTACTACAGCAAAAGGTAAATGGTGAATGAAAGCCTTTAGGGTACTAAAAAGTTGAGTATTGCATAGCAAATGTATAGTGCTTATGATATGGAATTATTGGCAATATTTTTGCCTATAAACATTTTTCGTAAGTTATTTGAGGGACAGCAGATAGTTATTTTTACAGACCACAAGCCGTTGATTCATGCTTTTAAGAAATGAGATAGTTTAACGGTGGTAGAGCCCTGCAGCAGTTTTTTGCTGTTGCACGTATGGGCCGGCTCGAGCCGGGTTGGTACCACGACCTCACAGAATACCGGCGTGAAGTAGAGGCTCTGCTTCTGCGTTTCGTCTGGTGAGTGCAGGTGGCCGGAGGCCCAATTCCCCCCCCCCCCCCCCCCCCATCAACATGGTAGCGGAATTAGACAATAGACTACCCCAGGAGGGTACCAGTACCCCTGGAGAATCCCTCGCTGAGCATCCACGACCATGTTATTCCAATCCTGAGCGTGGGTGCTCAGGCTGCCCCGCGTATTCTGGGGGGGGCAAAATTCCGCTCAAAAACAAAACTGCTCGGGGCAAGCTGAGCAACAATACCAAGGCGACCCCTGCCACGCTATCCGTGAATTTCTGCAACATCAGGGGACTTCACTCTAACCTAAACGCCGTCCACTACCATCTCGAGACGGCGAAGCCGGCCTTGCTCTTTTTGACCGAGACGCAGGTTTCCTCTCCGACTGATATTTCGTATCTCTCCTACCCGGGGTACAAATTGGAGCACTCCTTTGTGCCTCGGGCTGGAGTTTGCGTGTATGTTAGAGAGGACATCTGTTCTCGACGCCTCGGCAGTCTTGAAGGTTCGGACCTGTCCATCCTTTGGCTACGCGTAGACAGCGACGACCATCCGCGCGTCTACGGGTGCCTCTATAGGTCCCATAGCGGTAATGCCGAAACAGACCGACTCATCGACCACGTCCAAATGGCTACAGATTCCTTGCTACAACAGGTCCCATCCGCAGAGATCGTGATCCTTGGCGATTTTAACGCCCACCATGCCGAATGGCTCGGTTCACGTTTAACCGATCATGCGGGGAGATCTGTTTATGACTTTGCCTTGGCATATGGTCTGACACAACTGGTTACTTCGCCTATGCGGATTCCAGATGTGGAGGATCATACACCTTCCCTGTTGGACCTTCTGCTGACCTCTCATCCGGACGGATATCAGGTTTCCGTCGATGCCCCTCTCGGCTCTTCGGACCATTGTCTGATCCGGAGTATGGTGCCACTCACGCTCCCTTCGCGGTTGCGTTCTGCAGGTTGCCGCCGTGTTTGGCATTACAGGTCGGCGGATTGGGACGGAATGCGGTCTTTCTTTGCATCCTACCCATGGGGGCGGGTTTGCTTCTCGCCGGATGATCCCAGTGCTGTTGCTGACTCTGTCACTGATGTGGTGCTACAGGGAATGGAACTATTTATTCCATCATCTGTGGTACCCATCGGAGGCAGATCTCAGCCTTGGTTTGGTCGCTCCTGTAAGACTGCATTGCGCAGTAAGCAGGAGTGTTATCAAGCCTGGGCTGCAGCTTCGGTGACTCGGGATGTAAACACCAGCACACTTAAAAAGAAGTATAACTTCGCCTCCAGGTCCTTCAAAAGAGTTATTGCCAAGGCAAAGTCAGAGCACATAGGCAGAATTGGCGAGAAACTAGTTCGCCTTCCTTCGGGAACCCGTGCATTCTGGTCTCTCGCCAAGGCTGTCCAAGGGAATTTCTGTAAGCCATCACTACCATCTCTGCACAGGGAGGACGACTCACTGGCCCATGACGCAAAAGACAAAGCCGACCTTTTAGGCTCCCTTTTTGCGTCCAACTCGACTCTTGATGACGGGGGGAAAATACCGCCGACCATCCCGCGGTGTGAGTGCTCCATGCCGGATGTGCTATTCTCACAGCGCTCAGTTCGCAAAGCACTTCTCTCCCTGGACATCCAGAAGTCGAGTGGGCCTGACGGAATCCCCCCAATTGTGCTGAGGACGTGTGCTCCGGAGTTGGCACCGGTCCTAACGCGTCTTTTCCGGTACTCCTACTCCCAAGGCGTAGTCCCGAATTCATGGAAGACAGCTTTTGTCCACCCGATCCCTAAAAAAGGCGACCGCTCAGACCCGTCCAACTATAGGCCTATCGCGATCACCTCCTTGTTCTCCAAAATAATGGAATCCATTATTAACTGCCAGCTCATCCGGTACCTTGAGGATCACCAGCTGATTAGTGACCGCCAATACGGTTTTCGTCGGTGTCGATCAGCTGGTGATCTTCTGGTCTACCTGACCCATAGATGGGCGGAGGCAGTAGAGTCCAAGGGGGAGGCGTTGGCCGTTAGTCTGGACATTGCGAAGGCCTTTGATCGGGTTTGGCACAAAGCGCTTCTTTCAAAGCTGCCTTCCTATGGGCTTCCCGAGAAATTGTGCAATTGGATCACCAGCTTTCTTGCAGATCGGAGCATCAAGGTCGTTGTAGACGGTGCATGTTCTGACTACAAGCCTATTAACGCTGGTGTTCCACAAGGCTGTGTGCTATCACCAACGCTGTTTCTTCTGCATATCAATGATATGTTGCTAACTGGTAACATTCATTGCTATGCGGATGACAGCACTGGTGATGCTCTATACACCGGCCGGGCCAATATTTCTCGGGAAAACGTCGCCGAGTACCGGAACAAACTTGTGTCTGAAGTCGAGTCTTTGCTGGACAAAGTCTCGGATTGGGGGCGATTAAATCTAGTCCAGTTTAATCCTCAGAAGACACAAGTTTGCGCGTTTACCGCTAAAAAGAACCCCTTTGTCGTATCTCCTCAGTTTCAAGGCACTCCCCTTCTTGCCTCAGCCAGTATCGGTATCCTCGGAGTCGACATATCGAGTGACGTGCAGTTTCGTGGTCACTTGGAAGAGAAGGCCAAATTGGCCTCTAAAAAGCTTGGCGTGCTCAGCAGAGCGGGACAGTATTTCATGCCGGCACACCGCCTGCAACTTTACAAGGCGCAGGTTCGACCTCACATGGAATACTGTTCCCATCTCTGGGCAGGGGCTCCCCAGTGCCAGCTCCTTCCACTTGACCGCATCCAGCGCAGAGCGGCTCGAATCGTCGACGACCGAGCCCTTTCCGATCGGCTCGATTCATTGGCACTGCGAAGAGATGTTGCATCTCTTTGCATTTTCTTTCGCATTTACCATGGGGAGTGCTCTGAGGAATTGTTCGGATTAATCCCAGCCGCCAAATTTCACGAACGCACATCGCGGCAGAACTCCCGATACCATCCACACCATCTGGATGATTGGCGGTCCACCACTGTGCAATTTAGAAGATGTTTTCTTCCTCGCACAACTTCCTTGTGGAATAGTTTACCACCAGGGATTTTTCCGGACCGATACGACTTAGGGACCTTCAAGAAAAGAGCCTACTCCTTTTTAAAAGGCCGGCAACGCATCTGCAATTCCCCTGGTGTTGCGGTTGTTCATGGGCGGCGGTAGTCACTTACCAGCAGGTGAGCCGCATGCTCGTTTGCCCCCTCTCCTATAAAAAAAAAAAAAAGTAACAAAGAAACACATCGACGGACAAGACAGCTGTAATTGATCAGTGAGTTTTCAACAGACATCCGGTATGTGTAAGGGAAGAATAACAGCGTAGCTGACTCGCTATCACGCGTCGAGACGATTTCCTGTCCCACAGATTTCGATTACTAAGAACTTGCCGAGGCGCAAAAACACGACGACTTCATTGCACAAACAACATGTTCTGACACGGTCTTACTGGTCACTTACGTGGCGTTCACTGTGAAGATGTCGCCGTGTCGGTGACTGTTTATTTCTATTGCCGGGCATGCTTCGTAGTGGACTGACTACCTAGGTCTAGAATATTTTGAGTTTGTTTCCTCCTGAGACAAAGACGAGCCTAACAATAAGTTTTCGTAAATTTATGTGTGTTTTTATGTTTTCATACCTAATGTTGAAACTTCGTCTTAACAGTTCTAAAAAGAGATTCATATGTATTAGTCTTAAGCAGTTGATTTGAAACGTAAGCGTTTAGTGAAGTTGTGTCGAATCGAACCAACATACAGTGTAATTTGTTTGTATCTAGACAGTCACAGAAATAAGGTGTAAATATACGAAAATTGAATAGTTATGATACGTCATTTTTATTTGGTTCAGATTTAAATATAAAAGTAGAATTAATTACGGATAATATTCATTTATTTCTTGTTTTTTGAAATTTGAAGTCATTTTGATTTATAATTATGGGTACCCACAAAGCAAAGAGGAAAATCTAACAGTCGCCGAGGCTCAAGCGATTAATAGCAATAATAGTACTGTGGAGTCGAAATTAAACCATTTAGCAATCATAGCATTGATCGCAGTCATATTGTTAGAGTGCATAGTGCTATGTGTATTAACACGTCAGTGCCTAAAGTCTACAAGGACATTAAGGAAGCAAGTTGCGGTTAGTGAAGGACTGGAACACCCGGTCATAAGGGTACAATCTGTTTAGCAGCAATCAACAGCGCAACAATCAAGCATATACGAGGGTGACACTGAAAGTTCTTAGAAAAAAAAAAAAACTGAACAAACTAGCAAGTTATTAGTTTTATTATATCTTTTAAAAATAGTGTCCATTTACATCAATACATCGCTGCATCCGATGGAACCACTGAGAAAAGTACTTTGCCCACTCGTCCTTAGGGCTCTCTTCGGCATTTTGAAACGCAGCCACTGAATCCTCGGCGTCCATAAAATGTTTTCCTCGAATTTTCCTTTTATTTTCGGAAATAAATAAAAATTGCAAGATGCGAGGTCGGGGATATAGGGCGGGTGACCCAGTAATTCCACGTCTGACGTCGCCATGTAGTCGATTGTTTGCTTGGCGGTGTGCGACGAGGCGTTGTTTTGGTGAAGAAGGATCCTACTGCGAGGTCGTTTCTCCCGAACTTTTTCCAACACAAGTGGCAAACAATTGTTAGTGTACCACTCTGCCGTAATTATTTTTCGATCCTCTAAAACAATTGTTGCGTAATGACCTATGCTTCCGAAGACCGAGGCCATCATCTTTTTGTTCCCACGCTTCGAGCTTTCTTCACTTTAGTTGGCAACTCCTAGCAAGGAAACACTCAGACAGCAGACTGTCTCTTAGTTTCAGGATCATAACAATAAATCCAGCTTTCGTCACCCGTAAGTATGTCGAATGATATTGGCAAAGAGTTCCGTTTTTAAAATGTGAACTTATTTTTTATTATATTGTTTACAAGTGGCCAGTTTTAAAAACTTTCAGTGTCGTCCCCGTATTGAGAACTATTGCGTGTGTGTCAAATTTTAAAGGAAACTAAATTAATGTTTTCACGAAACTTGCATTTCTATTTTCGTACATATAAAGTGTGTTATGTAATAGTAATAAGTGGGAATATTATGTGATTCATATTGTCGTGACTATGGTTCCATAAGAGAAATCCATGTAATTTTTATTTTTAGACTTGATATTTAGTCTACACTAATATTATAAAGAGCAAAGATTTGTTTGTTTGTTTGAATTGAATAGGCTCCGAAACTACTGGACCGATTTGAAAATTTCTTTCACCATTAGAATCCTACATTATCCCTGATGAACATAGGGTATATAATATTATCAAATAAGTAAGGGATCCATATGAAAACTTCGTTAATGTAACCCAAGGTGTGAAAAAAATACCAAAAGGAATCTTTATATCGCGTACGCTGCGGAAAGTATTGATAATAGAGCAAAGTAATGTACTTTAGTTTCACAGAGAATATCAATATCTACAAAAAAGTCTGAGATACCATATGTTTAACTATTACAGTTATATCACAATAACTACTTTTTCGTGTTAAAATATGAAATAGTAACGCCGGTACAAACTAGGCCACATTATTCGTATCAGTAGGTACCTGTACAATGCATAATCACCAATTACGTTAACCATGTAATTTTAGTTAACACTATATATAATATTATAAAGAGGAAAGATTTGTTTGTTTGTTTGTTTGTTTGAATTGAAACGGCTTCGAAACTACTGGACCGATTTGAAAATTTCTTTCACCATTAGAATCCTACATTATCCCTGATGAACATAGGGTATATACTATTGTCAAATAAGTAAGGGATCCATATGAAAACTTCGTTAATGTAACCCAAGGTGTGAAAAAAATACCAAAAGGAATCCTTATATCGCGTACGCTGCGGAAAGTATTGATAATAGAGCAAAGTAATGTACTTTAGTTTCACAGAGGATATCAATATCTACAAAAAAGTCTGCGATACCATATGTTTAACTATTACAGTTATGTCACAATAACTACTTTTTCGTGTTAAAATATGAAATAGTAACGCCGGTACAAACTAGGCCACATTATTCGTATCAGTAGGTACCTGTACCATGCATAACTACCAATGACATTAATCATGTAATATTAGTTACATATTTCACTTTTGAAATCTTTGTTAATTCAGCAACCGTCCGTCTTGATGTCTCTTTCGAAGTTCGCATGTCGAAAGGCGTAGACGCGTGATATACGCGGGTGAAACCGCGGGGCACATCTACATCTACATCTACACTTATCTACACTTCTACACTTTATATTATTATTATTATATTATATTTTATTATTATATTATAAAGAGGAAAGATTTGTTTGTTTGTTTGTTTGAATTGAATAGGCTCCGAAACTACTGGACCGATTTGAAAAATTCTTTCACTATTAGAATCCTACATTATCCCTGATGAACATTGAGTATATAATATTTTCAAATAAGTAAGGGATCCATATGAAAACGTCGTTAATGTAACCCAAGGTGTGAAAAAAATACCAAAAGGAATCCTTATATCGCGTACGCTGCGGAAAGCATTGATAATAGAGCAAAGTAATGTACTTTAGTTTCACAGAGAATATCAATATCTACAAAAAGTCTGCGATACCATATGTTTAACTATTACAGTAATGTCACAATAACTACTTTTTCGTGTTAAAATATGAAATAGTAACGCCGGTACAAACTAGGCCACATTATTCGTATCAGTATGTACCTGTACAATGCATAACCACCAATTACGTTAACCATGTAATATTAGTTACATATTTCACTTTTGAAATCTTTGTTAATTCAGCAACCGTCCGTCTTGATGTCTCTCTCGAAGTTCGCATGTCGAAAGGCGTAGACGCGTGATATACGCGGGTGAAACCGCGGGGCACATCTACACTTCTACACATCTACATCTACACTTCTACACTTCTATATCTACACTTATTATTATTATTATTATTATGGCTGGCCTGTTGGTCTAGTGGTTAGTGACCCTGACTGCTACGCCGGAGGTCGTGGGTTCGATTCCCACCCAGGACAAATGTTTGTGTGATGAGCAACGATCATTTGTTCTGTGTCTGGGTGTAATTTATCTATAATATTTATGTATTTAGAAATATATAAGTATGTTTATCAGTTGTCTAGTACCCATAACACAAGCTTTGCTTAGCTTGGGACTAGATGGCGTTGTTTGATAGTTGTGGAATATTATTATTATTATATTATTATTATATAATATTATAAAGAGGAAAGATTTGTTTGTTTGTTTGTTTGAATTGAATAGGCTCCGAAACTACTAGACCGATTTGAAAAATTCTTTCAACATTAGAATCCTACATTACTCCTGATGAACATAGGGTATATAATATTGTCAAATAGGTAAGGGATCCATATGAAAACTTCGTTAATGTAACCCAAGGTGTGAAAAAAATACCAAAAATAGAATCCTAATATCACGTACGCTGCGGAAACTATTGATAATAGAGCAAAGTAATGTACTTCAGTTTTAAAGAGGATATCAATATCTACAAAAAAGTCTGCAATACCATATATTTAAATATTACAGTTGTGACACAATAACTACTTTTTCATGTTAAAATGTGAAATAGTAACGACGGTACAAACTAGGCCACATTATTCGTATCAGTACCTGTATCATGCATAACCACCAATTACGTTACATGTAATTTTAGTAACATATTTCATTTTTTAAATCTTTGTTAATTCAGCAACCGTCCGTCGTGATGTCTCTCTCGAAGTTCGCATGTCGCAAGGCGCAGACGCGTGATATACGCGGGTGAAACCGCGGGGCACAGCTAGTTTGTAATAAATACCAGTTGTCATTGTTCACCAGTATGACGCAATGTATGTTTTTTTCTCATAGAATTAGGGTGACAAACGAGCACACAGTCCACCTGATGGTAAGTAGTTGCTGTGGCCCATAGACATCTACATCTATCCTCGATTACGAATCAAATTGCAGATGCGTCGTCACCCGTGAGGACTAAGATAGAACGCCTCGTTTCCAGTAAAAAGGGGTCTCCGGTTCTCTACACTCACCATACTAAACACAGCAGTATTAAGCTGCTATTTTACGCTGGTATTCTGTGAGAGCGTGGTCCTTCACCAGTCGAGCCGACCCATTCGTGCTACATCTATACTATTAATATAGCTGCAGCATGGCTCTACCACGTAAAAAATGTACCTTCGTGTTAGCGAGTATCACCGTGATAACAATCCTAACTATACAGTTTCATATGTGACCGTAATGTTTTGACTTAGTAGTTTTACCATTTGATACAGGTTGTTTTAAGGAAACAATTTTGTAGGTTTGAAGATTTTTAATTAAACATTTTTGAGGAGGGATGTTATGTAGGGACACAGTAGTTACATACATTTTGCTGAATTGACAACTTACGCTTGTGTCCGGAGTGCGCTCGGCGGAGAACGCCAGTGCCAGTCGTTTCCCGTCACTGCCTACACTAGGATAGGAAACACTATTGTATCGCCAATACCAATATCTTTATCTGTGAAATTGTGGATTCCGAATAGAATTCCGAATAAAATTTTATTACTGAACCCGATAGACACCTTCTGAACTTTCTGAGAGTCATAATACGAGACTATTAGGCTTAAATAACTTGTACCAACGCGCACGCACATTGCTAAGGATAACGCTCGTACAGTTTAATTGGAATTGTAAACGTTTCTCTTCTTTCATAAAAAAATAAAACTTTTAGTATAATCTACGCATCGCTTTAGGCATTTTATTTGCATAATTTTCAATTAATCAAATAAACTCAAATCAGTTAGAGCACTCACAAAATGGCGGTCTTAGTTCTAGCTTTGTCCACACAGATAAGTTGGCGGCACTATACAAGGACTATCGAAAAATTATTGTTAAGGAAGTTGTAAAAATATTTAAAAAATAATTTAGTGCACGAAACTGAATAACTTCAAAAAATTTATTGTATTTTTACCATGATATTTCTAAAATAATTAAAATATATTCAAACAAGTTCCCAGGGATAAGCTACTCCTATCACAAAAAAAAAATGTAGTAATCTACCCTACCTGCCTTTGTTGGATTTTAATTCAAAATGTACAAAATCCCAATAATATCTGAAGAGGTGAGTCCACCGATAAACTTAAAAAAGATCCCCAAGAATCAGAGCGGAAAGTTGTATTTACGAGCTATGATCTTGAAGAAAAATATTTACTGCCATGAACACATTCATCTTTAAAGAAAAATAAATAATAGTTAAAAAAAAAAAAAAACTAAAAAACACGCTTCTGTGGTTGCGCCACCGCATGAATTTCGTTTGTTTAGAGGATTTGGCTGGCAAAACTTCCTTTTCGCACATACCGAGAGTGAATTGGATCGCGGCGTCGGACGGCCGTCCGATACGGTATAATTGTCAACGCAAACCGCAAGAGAAATTTTTTGTCTTAAAAGTTATTTAATCGGTGGAAGTTTGTTTTGGTGCATACGAATTTATCGGGAAGAGTTCAAGTATCATCATAATTCATCGTGCGTCCAGCAGCAGTCGAAGATACGAGATACGCCGCTCATTGTCAAGGTATTGTGCTGTCCATTCCTTTTCTTATGAGCTGTTTGAGTTATTGTTCCTTATTCCTCAGCAGCTCATCTTCCCTTCGTGCCAGTCAACGATTTGTATCAATTTTACGCAAGGGTCTATTACAAGGATAATGGTACAAACTATTTAAATTATTGCTTTGTCATCGGTCTTTGATAAATTCGGCATTTTTACAGTTTTCTACCATGGTTTGAATCGCTATTTTCATAATGGAAGTTTTCAGCTATCTGCCCCTAGATGGCGCTCGTTGTCTGACAAGCTTGTCCTATCTACGCAATAAAATATTTTAGAAGTGAATTTTTAATTGATAAAATTATTTACAATAAACAGACATAAGAGAGATTAAAAAATATGCTTGATATGAATTGGTTTGGGAGTATATAACATAATTAAAAAAAAACTGAATAGAAAAAAAGTTAGTTTCAATAAAAAAAAAAGCTTTTGGCCTTTACTCCAATCCAAAGATGTTTGGGATGGAGGAGAATCCGTCAATGTACAAACTCACCATTTACTGCTTTATTTTATTTAGATTGAGGGATGTTTTCTATGGGCTGCATCATCCACTTACCACCAAATGGACAACGGTTACAAAAATAAAATTAGGTTGTATTTTGTAATGTTAAGTGCAAACATTTTGCATTAAATTTACATTTTAGTAAATCACGTGCAGATATCTGATTAGAAGACGGATGCGGATGTTCCAACAATAGATTATACCTATGTAATTTTATCCGAGAGATGAGTTTAACATGCGATCAACTATCGCTAGATCCAGTTTTAAACTGTTATCAAAGATTCATTTAAATTAATTAACTTATTACATATTACATCGGAAGAAAATGTTTTGTGCAACAATTACAATGGTCAATTCATAAGAGAGCTTGATAGGTAAACATAAAAAATAACACTATACTTTAAGCTAAAAGTATTAAATGATCTATTGTAGATGTACCTAAGTACGTGATGAGAGGAATGTGATAAAATGCCTAAGTATATGCCTGTTTATTTGCAACTATAAAAGTTTAAAATAAATATAGAATTAGACATTTTTTAAAAATAATGAAATAAATATTAATAAATCGGCATCGGAATTTTATTCGAATTCAAAGTTTGAACTCTAAAGCCGAAGCTGGCGAACCATCCAATGGAGGTTGCAATTGAAATTTTCGTAATGGACGTCTTTTGCTACTCGCCCCTAGAATGCAGTCGTAAAGAAAAATATTTTAGTAGCGTATATTTTAATTTATTAAAAATGATACGCACCTCCAAAAAATATAACCTCTGGATATGTTTTTACGTGGTAGAGCTATGTTGCAGCTATATTGTGGTTGCAGCACGAATGGGTCGATCGCGGTAGGACCTCGCTCTCACAGAATACCAGCGTTAAATAGCAGCTTAATGTTGCTGTGTTTCGTATCGTGAGTAGAGAGAACCTGAGACATTATAGTTAGCAGGAGACAGGGTCGGCTTGACTAGGGAAGTGCCATGTTCTCACAGAATACCAGCATCAAATAGCAGCTTAATGCTGCTGTGTTTCATATGGTGAGTGTAGAGAACCGGGGAACTTTTTACTGGAAACGAGACATTCCATCTCAGTCCTCAGGGGTCACAACGAATCTGCATTTTGATTCTTAATTGAGGATAAATGCAGATGTCTATGGGTCAGAGCAACCACTTACCATCAGGTGGATTGTGTGCTCGTTTGTCACCCTTATTCTATAAAAAAATATGCATGCTTTTATTTTGTTAGTTATATATTACCTTTAGGCATTTTTTTTGCGAAATGTTTCTTTATTAGCTATTGTCACTATGCTGTGTCTTAATTTTATAGTACTTTGTAATATTTTGTAATCTATAAGGGTGCACACATCAGTTCCTAGATTAGACTTTTAACAATAAAAATATAAGGGACTAGTACTTGTAAAATGTTATATAATAAGTTAGTAAGAAACAGTGATGAAAGAAAACTACGTGATATACGTGATAAGGTTTTATTTCAAAAAACGTATTATATGGTAAAATGAATAAGTTAGGCCTTAATCTAAGCGGAATGTTTTCTTATGTACTTAAAAATTAAGTACTATTAATTTAAGTAGGTACTTATGTGATACTATTTAATATAGTGATTTAGAAGCGACTAAAATGGGATCGTATATTTATCAATACGTACGCACCGCGCCGCACACGCCTTTTCAAAAAAATTTTTCTCCTTTTATTACATCCTACGCAGCGTCGCGCAATTTTCCGCCTCGTACGTACTGTGTTCGAGACCTTCAGCAAAAAGACGCGCGCGGAGAGTACGGTGCCTGATAAATAGGCGATCACCTTGTAACTCTGGATAAATAGATCTGTGCTTAATGGATCGATTAGAGTTCAATTAACAAGTTGTTGATTTATAATAATCCATCTTATAGTTAGCTGAAGTGGCATTGATCTGGCCATATAGCTTGTAGAAACGGCAACCAATAGGAAGACAAAGTTGAGTGTCATCCTAATATCGGTAAACTTATTGTTGGTCCCTGCACAGATGGTTCAGGACCGTGTTTGGTGAGATATTATACGAAATCAATGTTGGACTTTTGATCAATGTGAGGTCATGCTCAATTAAGGATTTTGTTTACTTACTTACTCTATAAATATTGGAGTATGAATTAGTTCATTAATTTTTAGAATATTTGGGAAAACAACTAATTATGTGCATTATACACCAATCATATCCAGGCAAGGTAAAGCTTCCTGTTGGGCATAGAAACATGCATTAACATTACTGGGAATTTCATATAGTGTATATGTCGCAGCCAACTAGCTTAATTAGTCTTTTAGTTAACAGCCTAGCCTTTTTACTAAACGGCGCCGTTGGATTAGGGGCCTGGATGATATTCAGCCTATGCGTCTAATACAACATTGCACCTAACTTGTAATATCAGCGACAGTAGGTTAAGGCACGGCTGGGGAGTCGCTTGGCCCACCTTAAGCCGCTTACATTTATATAATGTAGCACATAGCGCATAATAAGGCACAGCTAAGCGACATTATGTGGCATGGTAACCTTATTAATTTCATTCAACGAGACGGCTAAATTACGTTTATCAAGGCTAGCCGATTAACTAAAAGGCTAATTAAACTAGTTGGCTGCGACATATCTAATAGAGGAAGGTAAGTTTGACTGTCTTTGCGAGGACAGTTTCAGCGTTATTATATCTATCCGTAAATGTCACGTTTTGATAGTAAATAAAATATCTCGCTGAACTTGAAATAAGTATCTATTGAGTTATATTGCTAATATTATTTACAATTTGAACAAGCGATATGTCCTATAAGTTTTTATTTAATAATTGTCATGTATCTGTTAAATGATGAAATAAATAATTGTTAAACTCTAGAGAGCCCGATAAACACAATTGATTGATGTCACAGAACTGTGGTATAGCGTAATATTTAATTTTTAGAGCATAGTATTAATTAATACCATAGTAATATTATAAATAATATTTTCGGATTTTGATAGTACATGAACATCTGCACATTTTTGTAAGCTACATTTTAATATAAAATACTGACGGCATTATTTACAAACACATTAAATTAATTATAGACATAAGCAATTAAATAACTTCATGATAAGTATTAAAATAATTCTTATTCTATGGCAACACTTTCTAACTGGCAATTTAAAAATGGACGTATACAAATTAAGCGTAAGTCTTCATGTTATACTAGTGTATAGATGGCGATGTTATATATAATATGTTACTTATTTGATATGCTTTCGTAAGTCACAAATTTTCCGACCTAGAGAAATATTAATAAACTTAATGCATTATCCATCATAGAACTATTAAAAATTTTACATTATTACAAAACCGTATTAAATTAAAAAGAAATAACTTTTAGATAATACAGAGTAGATTGATAAAAATCGTTTTACAAAAGAAAAGTTTTGCATAATTTTATATAAAGTTAGTAAGTTGTATGTTTACACAATAGTTTACACAGTTATAAATGGCAATTATATTTAGGGCCGATTTTTCAATAGTCAGGCAAAAGTTATTCATGAAATAAATTATAATTTGATTGAATATAAAAGTGAAACAATTGAACTATTTTATTCAAACAACAATCTTTAATTTGTTTACGCCGTATTTTATTATATGAACAACTTTTATGTGGGGATTAAAAAATCAGCCCTTAATCGTATAAATATTCACTGATTTAAAATTACTATTGTCCGCTAGATGGCGTCACTTGTAGTTCACTTGCACACATGCGTTTCAGTGCGAGAGATACACTTATCGCACGTCACTCGGCAACACCAGTGAAACTGGCAACGGCATTTCGTTTCTTCGACGGTGCGTATAGTGTTGTAACCGCGACCACAGCACAGAGTTTCACAACCATTTTCTCCTGTAAAAATATGTGGTCAATAATCGATTTTCATATAACACGGTACACAAATTAGATGGGGAGCGAAATCGAGTGTTAAAATAACGTAGTCTTTATATTGCCCCTCCGTGCAACAACAGCTCTTATACTGAACGCGTGTAAAGGTTTAGCGCCATCTACTTCATTCAATAGATTATTTTGATTTTTACAGTGACAGTGTATCGTAAAAGAACACTAGATGCCCTAAACGTGATATATTTGTTTATTATAATATAATAAAAAAAATCATGTTTAGGCCATCTAGTGTCTTTATCTTAAGTGTCTTAATAATAAGAATGTTGAATTGTCTTGGAATATATTATCCGTGTCAGAGTTAACACGCACCTTTTTTTTGTATATTATATTACTATTATAGAACTGTTCTAGATTATTTAAAATTATTATAAAAGTTGTATTTACCAAGGATAAATGTTTTTTCTCTCTTTCTTTTATTATTTGGTTACGTACCTACCTAACTATAATTTCTCTTTTAAACTAAACGCCAATAAATGAAATAAACGTTCCTAAGGGAGCTCATGACCAATAGGGTCCTTACTCCACAATTGGACTAAAGGTGAAGAAGAAAATACTAAAGCCCTGTATTTGTTACCTCGAGATGTCCTATTACAATGTCGACCATGGGTCCCAAGGGACCCTGAAACTGGATCCGGCTCGCAGTAGGAAGGGGAGGGTTCTAGATAAACCAGCTCTGACTTGCGCGGTTGCCTCCCAATGCCTGCGTTATGTCTCGATCTGCAAATTGTAAATGGTGTTTATCGTTAGTGTTACCCTAACAGCCTATCGAAATTCCACTGCTGCACATAGGCCTCCCCCAAAGATTGCCTCATAGGAAGGAGGGCCTTTGCCATACTTGCCACGCCTTGGTGGCTGGTTGGTAACCGTGGTTTTTTATTTTTAGTTGTTATTATCAAGACGTTGCTGACAATCTTCTGGATTGTGTCCTTCTGACGCTTATTAGGATACCTACGGGAATATCCAAATTTTAAAATTTAAGTTCAAATATATAAATAATGATATACCGTTATTGCAGTTTTTGAAAATACGAGTAAATAAGGCTTCTATTTTTATTTGAAATTATCCCAAATTGAATGTGATTTATGGGCAACAACTACGCGTGCGCGCGTTCCTCTATGTGCGATTCAATTCACAACGTTTTTGGCGACGGATTTAAAAACGTGTGCGTGCGTAGTAAAATAGTAGGCGTTAGATATTTATGAATGACAATCAGTTAGAATAATGTATAACCACGCATTTTAAATTAAAAGGTAAAACGGACAGAATGTTTGAGATTTTTTCAATTAAGTTTTCTTCACCTATATTACTAATTCTGAACCTTCTCTGCATATTTGGCCTATTATTGCTAAATAATCCTGTATAGAGAAACGCTAGGTCTCACGGCCACTGATAGATATCAGTATAACCATCGCGTCTATCATCATCATCGTCATTACAACCCTTCACAAGTCCACAGCTGAACATAGGCCTATCCCAAGGAATGTCACAAAGCACGGTGCTGAGCCACCTGCATCCATCGACTTCCTGCATGTCTTACCAGGTCGTCACTCTAATAATAAATCGCGTCTTTATTAGCTGTAATGTATTTAGACCGGCGAAGGAAGCAGTATTAAATGTGCGAGATGTATTTTTATGAACCCCCGACGCAAAGTCGGTCTGTCTGTCTGTGGTACCGTAGCTCTTAAACGGGTGAATCGATTTGGTGGCGATTTTTTTTAATTTAAAAGCAGGTTTTCTAGCGGTGGTTCTTAGACATGTTTAAGAAAATCGGTTCAGCCGTTTCAAGGTAATCAGCTGTTTTTTCGGGGGCTTTTAAATTTGAGTTTGAGTTATAGTTGGTGCAGGAGCATGGTGATACATGAACACACAGTCCTTTTGATCAGACATCTACTTCCATAATATCCTCGGTTAAAAATCAAAATACAGATACGTGGCACCTGAGTAGTTAGATGGAATAATCTGTTACCAGCATGGCCTCCAGCTCATTAGCAGTCTTTACATCATTTTGCTGCTGTTTCGAACATTTGTATCCTGTAATAGTGTTGTTCTTTCCCGGTCAAGTCAATCCATTTATGTTTTAAGTGCGATCGTTAATTCGACTGCCAAGTGGGGTTATAACGGCAAAGCTTCCAAGATGATAATTGATAATCATGTTACTAAAAAGCTCAAAAACAGAGCCTCGTGTTAGGTTAGCGTCTCATATACAGGTTGCCCCAGAAGTCTACGTCAAGCCGGAATCGGGTGATAGGTCAAGTCAAAAAAATATTTTGCTATGTATTTTAAAAATTACAGGTATTTATTAAAAAAAAATCGAGAAAATCTACACCTACTTAAAATGAAAATTAAAAAAAGTTTAAAATTAAAATTTGTAGCAACACGAGTGTCTTTTAACTCCTGTTGCTACAAATTTCAATGCTTGCAGCTGAGTGTTGGCGGGCTTCACATTTCCTCGGAATATTTTATTTCTTAGACGATTTACACGATACCACTGCTCCCCTCCGTGGCACATCCCATGCACCATTTGTGGCATTATATTTTTTAATAATATCGCTGTTTGTAGATCAGTTACACACCACAGCTTCCGACAGTAGCTACTTAACGTACGTAGAAGAAGTTCCTAATTACACGAAGGATTATACTCACCTTCGTATAACAAGATGCGAGTGCGGTGCGTGCGTGGCTGGCGGCGGGTGGACGGTGACCAGCTTGGCGCGGTGGTAGCGGTCCCGCAGCGCGGCCGCCACCGTCCGGAATGGCGGCAGTGCGCGCCAGCACGTCCGTAGCGCGCAAGAACCGGACACGCCGTGGCATTTGCACTCGCGCCGGACTAGATCCTTTACTATCTGATAAAGACACAAGTTATAGTAATAAGATGTTATTATGGCTCTCTTTTTAGGGTTCCGCACCCAAAGGGTAACCAACGGCACCCTATTACTAAGCCTCCGGCTGTATCTCGTGATCCGTAATAGGTAGACAGTTAAAATTTTCACAGAATATATAGGTATTTATGTTACTGCTATTACAACATCTAATAAAAATTACAATAAATAAAAAAAGGGTATCCTCTATTGGAAACTTGTATCATGATGGTACGGAACCCTTCATGTGGGAGTCCGACTTGCACTTGGTCGGTTATTATAATGTTGGAGAGACAAACGAGCCAGTAGGCTACAAAGTTACCATACATACACTAAGATGGATGGTTAAGATAGCAAACGACTTATCAATTAGCACTATAGCTTTGCGGGGTGGGCGGAGAGGATCAATCGCCAAGAGACCAATCCTGACATATCACTTTCACTATTTTGTAGTTAGTAGATATTGTAGGCCTAGAGTTTCATTGGTGGCTCTTGGTTTAGGCAAGCGACCCTCAGGATAGTTTAGGTCAGTGATTTCCAACCAATGGTACGCAGAGCTTAAATATGGTCCGCGAAATATTTAAATATTTTACCTACCTAATTATTTTAAATAGCATATTTATTATTTTTCGTCACGTGGGTAGTGCAACACTGTGAGTCATCATCATCATCATCTTCAAAATCGCAATTTTTTACCAACCATGTATGATTTCCTTTTCAGTAAATACACAAATAATACGAGGGTGGATTGAAAAGTACTCGGCCTAACACAGATCCATTCAATTCTAAAAATCAAATCTACCCACATTATTCAGTTCAGTTCAGACTAGTTCATTGTGTGAAGTTCGAAACGTGTGCGATAATTAGTTGTGATTTTATAAATTTATTAACAAAGTAATCGGACATAATTTCCGCGAATGGAGCAAATCGAGCAGCGTGCCGTCATTAAGTACCTCCATAAGAAGGGGCTATCATCAAAAGCCATCCATGATGACATGGTCAGTACATTAGGCGATTGTGCTCTGTCATATTCATCCGTCAAAAATGGATAGCAGAATTTAAGCGTGGTAGAGAGTGTGAAAGATGAACCCCGCTCTGGAAGGCCTTCGACGTCAACTACTGACGAAAATATTAAAAAAGTACTTGATTTAATAATGGGAGACCGCAGATTAA
Source organism: Parnassius mnemosyne (assembly GCA_963668995.1). Classification (NCBI taxonomy): domain Eukaryota; kingdom Metazoa; phylum Arthropoda; class Insecta; order Lepidoptera; family Papilionidae; genus Parnassius; species Parnassius mnemosyne. The sequence goes on from CAVLGL010000084.1 coordinate 32,610,911, forward strand.
AAATTAGAGAGATAGCCGAGATTATAGGCATCTCTTATGAACGAACTCAAAACATCATTGTCAACGAGTTGGGTTTCCACAAGGTGTCTGCGAGGTGGGTTCCGCGACTGCTTTCAGTTGAACAAAAAAGGACGCGATTGACTATTTCACGCGACTGTTTGGAGTTATTTAAAGCCGATACAGATGATTTTTTGAATCGTTTTGTTACTATGGACGAAACATGGGTTTATTACTGTACACCGGAAACAAAACAACAATCAAAACAGTGGAGAAGACCTGGTTCACCACCCCCTAAAAAGGCTAAGTCGATTTTGTCGGCAAATAAGGTGATGGCTTCAGTATTCTGGGACTCGAAAGGTGTGATTATGATTGATTATCTTGAAAGGGGTCAGAATATAAACTCTGATTACTACTGCACCTTACTACGTCGTTTACGAGAGGAAATAAAAGAAAAACGTCGAGGAATGCTCAGAAGAAAAGTCCTGTTTCATCAAGATAACGCCCGTGTTCACACGTCAGTACAGTCAATGGCTGAAATTCACAACTGTGGCTTTGAACTGTTACCGCATCCGCCGTATTCACCTGATCTGGCACCATCAGACTTCTTTCTGTTCCCTAACCTAAAAAAGCACTTGGGAGGTCAAAGATTTTCGACAAACGACGAGGTCAAAGCAGCTGTAGACGCATATTTTGACTCTAAGGAAGAATCATTTTTTTTCAACGATCTAAATGCTTGGAAGGGGAGGTGGCAAAAGTGTATTGAACTTGATGGTGATTATGTAGAAAAATAAAAATATAACTGATTTAGTATGTGTTTATTTTCTTGGTTAGGCCGAGTACTTTTCAATCCACCCTCGTACTGTGAATGAATGCTTGTTTTTAGTTTATTGTATAATTATGTTAAAAGTTGTGATTAAAATTTATTGTTAGATTAACATTTCTTTTTCTTACACTTTGTGGTTCGTGTTAACAACAAAGAAATCAAAGTGGTCCCTGGTCAAAAAAAGGTTGGGAAACCCTGGTTTAGAGCAATAGTGGTTTAGGAGAAGATTCGTTACATTCATGTATATCTTAGGATTGGACTACCGGGAACTAATAGATTTTTTTTTATAGGATAAGGGTGACAAACGAGCACACAGTCCACCTGATGGTAAGTGGTTGCTGCGGCCCATAGACATCTACATCTATCCTCTGTTACAAATCAAAATGCAGATGCGTTGTCACCCGTGAGGACTAAGATGGAATGCCTCATTTCCAGTAAAAAGGGCCTCCGGCCACCTGCACTCACCAAGCGAAACGCAGAGGTAAACCTCTACTTCACGCTGGTTTTCTGTGAGGTCGTGGTACTACCCCGGTTCGAGCCGGCCCATCCGTGCGACAGCAAAAGCTGCCGCGTGGCTCTACCACTGTTAATATGGATAAGGAACAATGATCATTTTTGTACGAACTTGGAATGTGAATGATTTGATGCAGATTGTTCTATTTTCAAATTCAAAAGTTTTTTAATCTTTTTTGAGTACCACTCCATAAGTCTGCTTGCAAAATAAGTCCTTCAGTTACTATCGTCCTATTTGTTAATCGTATAGCGGTCACAATTAATATACTCATAGTATCAAGAAGTCGCCTTCTAAATTCGTTGTTACGGGAAACTCCGGAATCCTACGTTGTGCGTGTTTCGCTGCGCACTTGACCAGTTTTTTCAAAATGATTTATCATAGATCAATAAATAATTCCGTTTCCGTTACAGCCTGTCAAAAGTCCACTGTTGGAAATAGGACTCGCCCATAGATAGCCTAGGACACCCGCGGGACGATATGACCATTGTGGCGGCGCTGTGGTCGCGCATCAATCGAAAATACATCGAAGTCTAAATCTCGCAATCAAAGTTTCGAAGTAAAAGCAGTATATATAGAATAGCCCCGAACTACCACTCGGAGCGTTGGCCGCTCCCTGGGCAGAATCACCACACAGCCCATCACATCATGTCTAAGGGACGATATGAGGTATATGATATTTTTACATAGCCACTACACGGTGCTTCATTATTATTAAATCGTAACTGTAATATTATCGGAAACCGATTTTTGCAAGTCCATTAAAATAAAAATAAATAACTCAATGTTTTATAATTTAAAACACGCGAGAACACGTCATTTTTTATCTGTCGATAATAACCATTGCGTGCGGCGGAACGGGCCACCGAAAAAAAGTAAAATAAAAAATGGCGACTGATTCGCGGGTTGGTTGTTGTAAAATAAAACGCTAATTCGCCAGTGAGCTTCAAGTAATAAGATGCTTTGATGGTTCTCACAACTTCTGCCGTTAATTTGACTTCGGGCTGTTAAATATTTCTCTTGTAATTTGCTCCTCTTAGGTAGGTATTGTTTTTATTTGAATACCATTAAATTAATGACATGCTTTTCAAACTTATGCGAAACGTTGTTTGTGGGTTCTGAGCTAATGTATTTATATCTTTTTAATTGTTTTATTTTATGCAAATATAAAATTTTTCCTTGTAAATAACTTCTTTTGTGTCTAGATGTACGTCGGGGTTGGACCATCTTACCATTTGTACTGTTGTCAGGCAGCAGTATACCCATTGCTGTTTTCTGGTTTGAAGATTCATCAATCGTGAATGATTCGTTCATTTGAACCGGGCCGTATAAAAGTATTGATGATTAAAGTTATATTTTTTGTAAGTTCCGGATTAAAAGATTGACAGAACCTACGATCAAAGAGTATAGTAATGTCCGACGACCGACACTACCGAGTGGATCTCACAGACCACTGAAACTCGAAATGATCCATTTGAATGATCGACCCGAATGACCCGGTTCGGAAGACGAATCAAAGATGATCAAAAAGAAGAAAAAGGAATTTTCGGTTCACTGGAAATGAACGAATGACACATGTCTACAACAGCATGTTGAAGTACGGGCTAAGAGGCATTTAAACTTAATCCCCTGTACCCCAAATACATTGTTGCCAGAGCCAAATTTTCAATTCCCACTTTTGGTGAGAGATATTGCTGTGTATGTATGAAATAGTCGATTGCGATGCATGAAAAAGGAAATAAATGAGACAAAGATATATTTGAAAATAAATTAACAACTAATTTCCTATCAACCAACCATCTTCACGCAGTTGATAGATGCGTTGTCACGTCTGAGGACTGAGTTTTAATACCTCAAAGCCTGTTATTATACTAACTAGACAGTCACGAAGGTATAGGAGATACCTTCCAGATTGGAACACAGTAGTGCACACACTGCTGCTTGCCGATAGAAATAAGTAACAGAGTCAGACAACACAGACGAACATCTAGCCAGAGATTTAAAACTTTCTGACCAATCCTATTAAGGCGATACCCCGACCAAAACCTTGCGATAGTGCGTTTTTCTTCGTTATTCAGAGACTATTATCTCATTAGTTATGAGAAATAAACTACATCTAAAAGCACATTATTAATGTTCGATATCCTATCATAACATTCCACGTTCTAATTTGATTTTATGTGTTATTAATACATTTAAAATCTACTTTAAAAAAAGTATGTATATAAATACATTTAAAAGTGTAAGTATGTTTTATAAATACATTTAAAATCCATTTTTAAAAAATGACTAAAATTATTGATTACATGCATCTGTTGCTAAAGGCAACGCTATATTCATTTGAGGATTACAATAATGGATAGATAATTTAAAAATCTATTTTATTCACGTTTTATTTAATTGTTAAAGTTCAATTTTATTTTTTAATTAAAATTAATTCCAAAAATTGTGTGAATTCTATGATAAACGGGCGTACGCAGAGTGCGGGCGGCAGTGCACTGCATGCTCAAGGTTATTTGGTCAGGGAAACGCCTTAAAACCCAACCGTGCAAGAAAATTGATGTATGTTTTTCTACAACAATGGAGATACTGCCGTAGGCCGTGTTTATCACTAAATTCAAATAATTATTTTGCACGTATCCGGACATAGTGTTGGCGTGAATAAAATGATCCATAGATCATAATCATAAATTAATGAGAAGTACCTACTAGCACAGACCATATTAAAACAATTCTATTAGATATGAGTACGTGATTTTCTGCCGACTTCCAAAAAGGAGACGGTACTCAATTCGACTGTATGTTTTTTTATGTGTGTTACGTCATAACTTTTTACTGAGTGAACCGATTTGGATGATTCTTTTTTTATTTGAAAGCTGGTACTTCTCGTGTGGTCCCATATGAATTTGATCAAGATCAGACCAATAGTTTTTGAGTTATTCTTAATAACTTATATTGAACTCGGCTGAACAAAATTTATAATTTTAAATTATACTTTCGTCTAATCGCTAGAAATCTAAAAGAAAACGATGTAAGCATTTTAATTTACGAATTCTTTTATGTTTCCTTTATACCAATGAAGCAGCAATTCAAACTACATAGAGATTAACAGGCCGTAGATTTATATCAGTTTTTGTCCAATTGTCATAGAATACGGCAATTGTCGTAGTGTTGGTGACACTGGGTGGAAATTGATAACGAATCAGTGGCAATCGTCATTTGAATTTGGTTGGTGGCAAGTGTCCATGTATAGCCACTTACTAACGGACTATTAACTAGTTTAAAAATATTGGCGGAAACACACGAGAAGAAGAACAGCTGTGCCTCGCGACTTCGCCCGCGTGGAATTTGTTACGATTAGATTTTATGGATTTTAATTTATTTTGCGCGGAACCCTAATAATTTTTCCAAAATAAAATTAGATAAGTTACTCTTTATAACATTAGCTATCTACCAGTGAAAGTTCCGTCAAAATTGGTCCAGCTGTTTCGGAGATTAGTCGGAACAAGCAGACAGACAGACTGATAGACAGACAGACAAAAATTTAAAAATTGTGTTTTATTATATGTACAGTATAAACTCTCATATGCATTTAGTAAAAAGCTGTTATTTTGACATTACAAACAGACAATTCAATTTTATTTATTTGTGTACATGCAGATTTTTTACAGGATTTCTCAAAAGAATAACAAGGAAGAAATTTATTTTGAAAACTTCAAACAAGTCTGAACACTCAATTCGATTAACCCTGTGGTTGCGGCGGGCCTGATACACCTAAACAAAACGGTCTGCGGTCACGCACAATTATAATTCATCCAGTGGGCAGTCGAGAAATAATTTTCAACACTGTGCAATCATGCAAACAGACTGATTGAACGTTTGACCACTTATTTGGATTCATCAGTTTATTCCATTGCATTTGGAATTAGCATAATGCCATTTCATTTATAACCTAACATTACATTTTAATGTCGGTTTTAGGGTTACCAGATGAAAAATTGAAAAGTCCTGACAAAAATAATGATTTCGATGCAGAAGACCTTACATTTTGGCGGAAACGCAATTAACAACTATTGTAGAAATAATAAATCAAGTTGATCATTTTATGCTGGTATTCTGTGAGAGCGTGGTCCTTCCCCGGTCGAGCCGACCCATTCGTGCTACAACTATACTATTAATATAGCTGCAGCATAACTCTACCACGTAAAAGTAAAATATAATCTCCCTCAAGTGAAATACATTTCTCACATCTCGCATACAATGCTTTTAATCCACCCAAAAATATTTTGCGTCTTTCTCTTCAAAATGACGATCTGTAAATCTCTGGCCCCGTAGGTCCCTTTTCAAATTAAAAAACAGGAAAAATTGCTGGGTGCTAGGTCTGGGCTATACGGAGGGTGGTCTATCTTTGAGAACCCCGTTTTTTCAGGGCTTGCCTCGCACAATGTGCGGTGTGAACGGGCGCGATGTCTTGCAGAAAGAGCACTCCGCGCGTCAGTTTCCCCATGTCAATTCTGTACAATAGCCTCGCGAACCTGAGTCAATAAACTGGCGTAATATTGGCCATTCATCGTAGTTCCCTTAGGTAGGTAGTCGATGAGCAAAGTTCCCTCGCTATTCCAGAAAACAGTCGCCATGAGCTTGGACGTCGATTTTTACAGCTTGAATTTCTTCGGCGTACTTACTCCTTTTTTTATCCATTGCATGGACTGTTGTTTGGAGTTCAGATCATATTCGCGAATCCATGTTGTATCTACGGTCATTATCCGTTGCCACATGTCTTCCTTGTTAACGCCGACTAGCTCCAAAAAATCTTTGCAACTTGCGAGTCAACGTTGCTTGTAGAGCGGTGTGAGCATTTAAGGTACCAAGCGCGCGCTAAATTTTCTCAAATTCAAATGTTCACGTAAAATTTCTCCAAATCGTTCTTTGCTAATCTGCACTTCTTCAGCAATCTGCCACAATTTAATTCTTCGGTCGGCCAGAACGATTTTTTCGACGTTTCGGACGTTTTCTTCGGTCAGTACCGTGACAGGGCGGTTCGGGAGAGGGTCGTCTTCACAGCTCTCTCGTCCTTGTTTAAATATGCGGGCCCATTTTTTCACCATTATATATGAGGGCGCAGAATTCTGAACAACCGATAACACCTCCTCAAACATGTCTTTCGGTGTATATCCCTTCTTTACGAGGAATTTATCACGGCGCGCTGTTCAAAATTCCGAGAATTTCCAGATTCGGCTGATATGGTGATGTTTGTTGTTCAATAAATAATTGTACTATGAGTGCAAACTTAATTAGTGATTACTTTTATAATACTACTGAGTACTGCAACTAGTGACATGAGTAACAAGCTAATTACTCAACGTTAAGTACCCTAGGTCGCGAACTTTTTAGCCGCCCTGGTACCTCTTATGAGGCATTCTATGGAGAGACCTGTGTTCGACATAACACTTTGATAAGCTATAATGAACGAATGAAAAATACTATTTTCAACCGACTTTAAAAAAGTAAGAGGATCTCAATTCGACGGTATTTTTTATGTGTTACCTCAGAACTTTTTTCTAGAAGAACCGATTTTGTTGATTGATTCACAAATTGATCGCAAATCACAATTGATGATTATGTTTTATGCATGTGGTCCCGTATGAATTTGATCGAGATCTGACCAATAGTTTTTGAATTATCCTTAAAACTAATGCATATTTAATTGAGTTCGACTAAATTGATGATGTTCTAATTTTATTTATATTAAGTCGGTTGTACAAATATTTTGAATTTTATCACTCGTTTATCGTATAAATATAATTTTCTAATAAAAGAAAAATCCAAAAATCAACTATAATTTATAAATAAATTGGTAAAATCTTTACATTTCCAAAATCCGAACCGCAATCCTGACAAGATGTTAAAATCCTGACATGTCAGGACAATTCCTGAAATATGGTAACCCTGTTCGGGTTTAATTTACATATGTACAGCAATTCTATTCCATTTCCGATGGAACAGGTCTAGTATATTCTACTGCCGTTATTCCGTCAATAAGTTTGATTGCCTCGCAACGTATTATTTTAGAATTTCGTAGACGTAGATGATTGGCCAATTGATTCAGATTTTTGAATATATAAGCTTTGTGAACTAGTAGCTGAAGACGATATTGATGACGGCTCCGTGGCGCATTGGCTTACCATTGAGTTGCGGTGTTGAGGGTTGCGAGTTCGAACCCCGCACGTAAGAAGTATTTTATATGGCTTACGAATGATTCTTTTGGGTCAGGGTGTTTGTTCCTAGTGCAACATATGTATGTAAACAGCTTCTACTTTAAAATCTTATAAATAGTTATAGCGCTATCTTTCGAAAGTCATGAGATTTGAATTCACTTAGCATTTCCCATAGACGGTTCATGGGACATCCTTGGGACGTAATGAGATGATGGATCCTCTCACGCAGGCACTACACAACAGCGTTGAGTTGTTAACAAGCGAAAGCCCTTGTGAAAACTACAGACGTGCGCGTGGTAGAGCCATGCTGCAGCTATATTATGGTTGTAGCACGAATGGGTCAGCTCGACCGGGGAAGGGCCACGCTCTCACAGAATATCAGGGTAAAATAGCAGCTTAACGCTGCTGTGTTTCGTATGGTGAGTGTAGAGAACCAGAGACCCTTTTTACTGGACAAGAGGCATTCCATCTTAATCCTCACGGGTGACAAGGCATCTGCATTTTGATTCTTTATTGAGGATAGATGTCGATGTCTATTGGTCACAACAACCACTTACCATCAGGTGGATTGTGTGCTCGTTTGTCAACCTATCCTATAAAAAAAACACAACCTAATCTTACAGATATTTTGACGACAAATTAACCCTTTCGCTGTCCCGTGCACTACATATAGGCCATTGCTATTGTCCTACAATTGTGTCTGAAAACCGGACAGTGATCGTTCAATCCAGCAGATTTTCAATGATGATAGTATGTTAAAAGATCTAAACGGGAAATTTCAGGTATTTATCACCATAGAAGTCCTTGTTTCATCTACTGTTCGTTTACACGTTCACACGCGCAGATACTTAAAACACAGAATCGTAACATGTATATACGTATTTTAACTGACATGAAAACGATAACAAAAACCCGAAACTCAACAAAAAACAAGCAACTCTTACTTTCACCTCTCAATAAGGACATATACCTCGCTCACCTTCCTCCCCACTCGGTTATTGTGCAGATTCATGAGACTCCTGGCGTCCGCTTCAAGTTCTCTCGAGTCGAGGAATCGCCTCGCGAACCTCATACCGTAAGCCGCTTCTCCACAGCCACCCCACTGGAATTGTTCTGAAGGGCCAGTCATTCGTCTTCTAGAGGGGTTAATAAAGAATACGTTAAATTGTAAATCTAGAAAATTTTATGAGAGAAAATAATTAAATTATCTGACTACACACGCCAAGCATGTAATCGTATTTAAGATTCAAGCAAGATCTTTATTATTTATTCCTGGACTGGAGGGCATAAGCCTCTTCTCATTTCTAAAAGAATGATAGAGCGCTGCTCAAGTGCGTGTTGGCGAATTTTTTAATCCTTACAATATCTTATTTCTCAGACATGCAGGTTTCCAAACGAAGTTTTTTTTTCAACACAAAAACACGTGGTAAATCTGCAATTAAAATTACAATTAGCAATATCATTAGTGTATGGTCGAATTCACCATCATTACCACACCTTCAGGTTCAGGGGCTGTTGTTGTAAATTTCATAGTACGTGATCAATCTACTGTTCAACATCGTCTCGTGGGTGTCGTAAGAGGCCACAGAAAGAAATGAAACGGGGGATGGGCATCTTCCGGTAATAACTAGAAATAATAAAAAAAATGTTCAACAGAAGACTTTTGTTAGGCTTTTCTTAATGATGATGATTTCAATTTACAAAGTCGGTTTTTTCGCGGTATAGTAATTGCTCGCTCAGTACACAGATTTTTTACTGGATACATTTCATCTTAATCCTTGATAGTGACAACGGATCTAGATTATGCTTCTTAATTGAGGATAGATGTTGGTGTTTATGGAGCACAGTTTTTTTCACGTGTTATAGCCATGCTGCAGCGGTTAGTAATATAGTTATAACACGATCGGCTCAATCGGGGTACGACCACGCTCTCACAGAATACCAGCGTAAAATAGCAGCTTAATGCTGCCGTGTTTCGTATAGTGAGTGTAGAGAAACCCATACTCTTTTTACTGGAAACGAGGCATTCCATCTTAGTCTTTACAGGTGATAACGCATCTGCATTTTGGTTCGTAATCGAGGATAGATGTAAACGTCTGTGCGCTGCAGCAATCACTTGCCATCAGGTGGACTGTGTGCTCGTTTGTCGCCCTTATACTATAAAGAAAAAACAGTATACTGACTGATTGCTCGTTTTCAGCCTTTCTTCTACAATAAAGGTTTAATGTGAAATCAAAAGCATTGAGCTTACCTGTTAGAGTTACAGTGACAGGCAGGCAGATCGCCGCGTGCGCACGCCGTGCTCAGCGCGTGTGTGACCCCGGCGGATGTTATTGCGTATGTGAAAGCGGCTTCCCGAGTCGCTGTAAAGATATTATATTTTAGGTCATTGTGTTTTTTTTTACCAGGTAGAGGGATTACTGCGTATTATAAAGCCAAGCAGCAGTGTAGACATTGTTTTTTTTTGGAAAACTTAGAGCTGACATTACAAAAATTAGAGTTTAGAAACAATAATTTAAGTCGGCGAGAGATAAACGAGAAGAACATTTTTACGAAATTATTTTTCTGCTAAAATATTTTTGATTCGAGAAACATTGGTATACGTGGTAGAGTTATGCTGCAGCTATATTAGTAGTATGGTTGTAGTACGAATTGATCGGCTCGACCGGGGAAGGACCCCGCTCTCACAGAATACCAGCGTAAAATAACAGCTTAATGCTGCTGTGTATCGTATGGTGAGTGTAGAGAACCGGAGACCCTTTTTACTGGAAACGAGGCATTCCATCTTAGTCCTCACGAGTGACAACGCATCTCCATTTTGATTCGTAATCGAGGATAGATGTAGACGTCTATGGGCCACAGCAACCAATGACTATCAGGTGGACTGTGTGCTCGTTTGTCACCCTTATCCTATTAAAAAAATTGATATTAAACAAGTTCAAGTCAACATTATTGGAAACTTCATTGAAAGTTCTGCACGTACGTATCATAAAAGAATTTTGTCTATTTTTGTTTCTGGTTTGAAGTATAAAAAACATAGAAGACGTATCAGTCTGTGTGGCATTTCATCTTGGGCCCCAGAAGTGACAATGCATCTATAACCTGTTTTAGCCACCCCTAGCTGTCGAGATCGTATATCGGTTAAATGGGTAGGGGTGCAACGGGACTGTAGGCGGTATTGCGAACACTGTCATCACTTTCAATAACTCTCCGAGTCTTCGCTTGCAAGCCAGCGAAGTTGTAAAAGCCGCAGGTTTCACATCAACACACTTTCAGAAAAAAAAAACTTGCCGAAGCATAAGCTCTTTCCTACCGCGTCAACCTTCTTCGTCAAAATGGCCTAACTATAAAAAAAAAACCTTTATATCACAGTAACCTAAGTATTTGATGGTTGTAACGAATAACATCATATCTTTTATAATCTGTGTTTGCAAATTAAAATGTGTCGGCGGATAGATCGATATCTCATGTAATTTACGCTGTAATAGCAGGCTAGATCTAGATAGGTCTTTATGTACATTATTAAGAGATCCGGAGGTAGTTGATTGAAATGTCACTTCGGATCTCAAGATGTTGTTAAGTCACAGCCTCATGCGTTCATATTATGGTGTATTATGGGATTATGTAATTTCTTTCGATGTAAAAAATTTTAATTTTGTTTAACAAATTTTGGGCGAAAGAGCCTCAAAATCTCCAGTCGAAAATTTCTCGGAATTACTAATTAGTAAATGCTTCGATCGAATCGTGGTAGAGCCATGCTGCAGCTATATTAGTAGCTTAGTTGTAGCACGAATGGGTTGGCTCGACCGGGGAAGGACCACGCTCTCACAGAATACCAGCTTCAAATAGCAGCTTAACACTGCTGTGTTTCGTATGGTGAGTGACTACTACGTACAAACGTGTACGTGGTACAGCCATGTACGTGTCTGTCTGTCTGTTTGTTCCGGCTAATCACCGAAATCGATGGGCCGATTTTGACAGGAATTTCACCGACAGATACCTGATGTTATAAGGAGTAACTTAGGATAATTTTATTTTAGTAAAGGAATTAGGCTTCCGCGCCAAATAATTAAAACACTAAATTACACGCGGACGAAGTCGCAGGGAACAGCTAGTTAATAAATAAAAGTTGAAGGTAGCATATGACTTCATGAATTCATGTTTGACGTATTGATGTCATCGACGTGACCATGGCTGTAAAGTGCCAGTGGTAGATTAAACAAAAGAGTGACTTTCAATAAGTATAATAATCTGTAAGTATTAATTATCCTATAGCTATGGAATAAAAAAGTTTCTGTTTCTGTTTCTATTTCACGTAGGTAGGTACTCGAACACATAATGAATAAAATGGCGTTAAAAATGTTCGATTGATATTTGGAAAGGTTTTTTGCACAGATGCGGGCTTAAAAAAGGCTAATAAATAGGCTGTGAGAATGTTGAAAAACATTTCCTGTTAGTAAAAAATTTAACAACTTGTCGGTTCCTATGGCCGAGGTTTTACACCGGGAGAACATTTATCAAGCGGTGCAAGAGAAGCGACAACTTAATAAGTCAATTAGCACTTAGTCCGATGTAATATAGCGTTAATGACTTATGTATTATGTAAATTATATTATAAAGTTGTACTACGCGTGGGTAATCGTAATAACTTTTGTAAAATTATTTAATTTAAATTTTAAATGGAACTGATTGTTGTAGATGACAAACAGAAATTGGTGCATAGAAACTATATGGTATTATGGCAAAGATATATGAGGTATTCGGCTGCATCGTTGACCTAGTGGTCATAAAGCGACTGCAGTCGCTTTTTGCGTACGACGATAAATTTTTTTTATAGAATATGCTGTGGCCTATAGACATCTACATCTGCTTTCGTATGCAAATTAAAATGCAGGTGCGTTACGCTGGTAATCTGTGAGAGTGTGGTCCTTCCCCGGTCGAGTCGAGTCATTCGTGCCACAACTATACTATTAATATAGTTGCAGCATGGCTCCACCATGTAAAATTCTGTGAAGTCTAGTACCTAACTAATATTACAAGCTTATGTTTGTTCCTAGCGTTGAAAGTATGAACATCTTTATTCTTATTTCTTATCAAAGCTATTTATGTTTTTATGTACATACATTACATTTTCATAAATATATTGCGATGCCAGAGTTAATATGTTTATTCCTTTAGATTTTGCTCTAAGGGACTCTTTACAATTTAAGTTATAAATCGCTCATAATCGGCTCTCTTTTGCAAAACAAATACGGCTTCATTGTCAGTCGCATTACCCCATAGCAAAATTCCATAAGACATCACATTATGAAAGTAACTAAAATAAACTAATTTGGCTGTCTCACCATTTGTGAGACTCATCTTTCTCATCTTTCTTACAGCATATGCTACTTTCTAATTTAGATATATGGGGGCCCCATTGAAGTTTCGTATCAATAGTACATCGGTATACATAAAGACATAAAGACATTTATTTCAACACTTATATCTACACACATGATAAATTACAATTAAAAATAAAACAAGTGACTTATAAACAAAATGGTGTGCTATGATGTAGTGGTGGAAGGGACCGTCTCAGCATATGCTGCGAGCTTGCAGCGCTGATTTTCAGCCGGCCTCGAAGAAGTTCTGACGGTCAATTTTATGCGAGCGAGTATTTTCTTTTAAAATTCATATTCTATACCTCATGCGAGATGTGCCGTAGACGGTAGTATGCAGAGTCCCTACGTTTTACTAAAATGTTAATGATAAATATATCATTATATATACACACACACACACACACACACACACACACATTTATATATATATATATATATATATATATATATATATATATATATATATACGAATGTTTAACATTAGGAATTGTAAATTTAATACATTTTGACTTATTGCCGTTTAAGAGCAATTTTTTTCCTTTCAAAAGCATTTTAAAAAACCTTTGGCCGTGGATGGAAAAGGCAAGATCCCCGCCTGGCAAGGTATTCAGCCTGGGGAGCGGCCAACGCTCCGAATGGTAAATAACTATTTTCTGTGATGTTTGCGGTGTTAACAGCAACAGCTTCATCTGACACAGGGCTTACCAATCATCATGTCCCCTCTGTTGAGGTTAATTTTGAGCTATCTAACCGCTGCCCGAGGGGGGGAATGCGCACCCCGACACTGACTTCTTAGCTCGTATCGGTAGATGTTCTGGGCGGTGAGAACCGCCCAGGCACGCGGGTGTACGGTGTGTACGCGGTGTGTGTTGGAACGCGTCGTGCCCGCCTACGGGTGCGACGCGCCCCATCCGTTGTCCTATTAGTGTTTGTCCCATTTGGTGTGGGTGTAGTGTCAGTACTGCTCCGAATGGTATTAAGAGGTATTCCATATATACGGCTTTACTTCGGAACTTTGATAGCACGATTTAGGCTTCGGTGTGTTTCGCTTGACGAGAAGATGTGTCGTAGTTTCCCGAACGCTGTCCAGCCGAGTTGAATCCGTCGATTGACCTTTCGGTCGAAGTTGGACTTACCTAGTCGGACTATTTGTCCCAGGTAAACATACTCGTCAACAACTTCGAGCTTAGTGCTCCTAACAACTACCGGCATAGGTGTGACATGGACATTAAACATGATCTTTGTTTTGTCCATGTTCATCTTAAGACCTATCCGTTGGGAAACACTATTGAGGTCATTGAGCTTAGTGCTTAGGTCCTCCAGCGATTCTGCCATAAGGACTATATCGTCGGCAAATCGAAGGTGAGTGATGTACTCGCCATTGATGTTAATACCATATCCTTTCCAGTCCAGAAGCTTGAAAACGTCTTCCAATGCAGCGGTGAAGAAAACTAACAACTTCGGGAAACTACGACACATCTTCTCGTCCGACATACCTCAAAACATTAAAACGAAATTGTACAACCAGTGCGTGTTGCCAGTGATGACTTATGGATCTGGGACGTGGTCCTTCACTGCTGGCCGTATGAGGAAGCTCAAGGTCGCTCAGCGAGCTATGGAGAGGGCTATGCTTGGGGATTATCTGCGTGATAAACTTAGAAATGAGTATATCCGCAGTAGAACCAGAGTAACCGACATAGTCCAACGGATTAGTAAGCTGAAGTGGCAGTGGGCCGGCCATATAGCTCGAAGAACCGACAACCGATGGGGAAGAAAGGTTCTTGAGTGGCAGCCTCGTAGCGACAGGCGATGTGTAGGGCGTCCCCCACGAGATGGAGTGACGACCTGATAAGACATGCAGGAAGTCGATGGATGCAGGTGGCTCAGGACCGTGCTTTGTGGCATTCCTTGGGTGAGGTCTATGTTCAGCAGTGGACTTATGAAAGGCTGTAATGATTATGATGTGTTTCGCTACTAATTTCGATAGAGTGTTATTTACACCGTCATAGTTCATTGAGTGGCGTTTGAGTTTGCAAATTGAAGAGATATAATCAGCAAATAATACTATATCGTGATTGTCCTTTACAATATAAATCGATTTGTCAAAAGTTTTCCTTTAAATCTGTTCCGTTGTTGATACAGATGTTTGTTTGTAAGTGGTAGATGCTGCATGCTGCAGCTATATTAATAGTATAGTTGTAGCACGAATGGGTCGGCCCGACCGGGGAAGGACTGCAAACAAGGATTTAAAAGGATTAAAGGATTAAAAATTAATATAGGCGATTAAATCCGTAAAACTAGTTTTATTTAAAAAACAATATCAACAATAAACAATATAACAATAAAAAACGGCTCCGTGGCGCAGTGGTTTAGCAATGAGTTGCTGCGCTGGGGGCGCGGGTTCGAATCCCGCACGGAACAAGTATTTATGTATGGCCTACAAATAATTGTTCCGGGTCTGGATGTTTGTCCTTGTGCAATTTGTGTTTGTAAACTGCCTCCACGATACAGGAGAAAATTCTAGTGTTGGGGTAACGTTTAAAAAAATATCAGCCTGCTCTGGGTAATATAAAGTAGATAGAGTAGGTATTATGTGTAACTCTTTAATTTTATTTATTTACTAACTCTAGCTTATACGTACTTTTTGTAATTACTGACTAACTCTATGGAAAGAAATTTCTGAAATAAAGAATAGTAATAATAATACTAATTAGTTTCCAGGCACGAATTGTGTCGTTGCCTGATAGAGAAATTTCCTACAGACTATTACTTCAGCTTACTCCTAAGAATTTCAATCACGATGCCAAGGTGGTTCTGAAATGATTTTTATGATCAATTTTACAAAATACATCAATGTAAAACTGTTACTTTGAAAACAAACCCCGCTGACTTTCTTACTGGTTATTTCCAGATTCATGGTTATATACTACTGGTTAAATAAGTCAAGTTTGACAGTCATATTAACTTACTTTATATAGAAAATGAGGCGAGCGATATTGTTAATTTTGTAGATTTGAAAATTTGTACTGTTAGTGGGAGGTGTTAATTAAAATGTTTGGTATGAAAATAAAGTAGTTTGATTTGTTTATCTCGACAGAGACTACCTATTTGGATGCATTACATATTTATGACTGCTTGGTATCGCAGTGGTTAAGCGTTTAGTTGCGGCGTTGCAGGGTTGCGGGTTCGAGTTCCGCACGGAATAAGTGTTTGTATGACCGACAAATAATCGTTCCCGGCCTGGATGGTTTGGCCACGTGATGCACGAGAAACACTAAGTGTACACGTACAGGTTTAAAAAAAATAAGAAATGCAATTGAGATAGAAGATGTGCAGCATTATCTTTCTTGTAATATCGCATAATAATTAAAACTGCGGTAGCCACCCGGTTGCAAGGCGCCAGCCAAGCGTGGGAACAATGGTAAAATTTCCCCCGAAGAGATAATGGTAACTCCACCCACGGGGAGGCCTTTGTTTACGTGGGAGAGCCATGCTGCAGCTATATTATGGCTGCAGCAGCTCTCACACAATACCAGCGTAAAATAGCAACTTAATGCTGCTGTGTTTCATATGGTGAGCGTAGAGAACCGGAGACCCATTTTACAGGAAACGAGGCATTCCATCTTAGTCCTCAGGGGCGGCAACACATTTACATTTTGATTCTTAATCGAGGATAAATGAGATGTCTATAGGTCACAGCATTCACATTCAATAAAAAATAAAGCAGCAGTGGACGGTAACTGTAACCGTGTGTTATTTTAGATGTCTCTCTCTCTCTCTCTCTGTGTGTGTGTGTGTGTGTGTGTGTGTGTGTGTGTGTGTGTGTGTGTGTTTGTGTTCAAGCTATGTATACATTTAAGAGTACATATTAACGAAGTTGTATTCTTCTTTGTAATAAGGAAAGGAGATAATAACAGCCTTGCTCTTTTCAATTTGTTCAACGATCCAACTACCAACATGACTTACAAACAACTTCCAAACAAAATAATTCCAATATAAAAACAGTAAAAGGCAACCGACAACATTATAAAACAAATAAAACAGCCGGCCCGATATCACACCCACACTGGCGTTGAGATTTATAAGGGAGAGCTAATTGACTCGTGTTGTGGTAATACAGGGGTGCTAAACTCGGGGTCAGTGAATAAGTTTCTTTTATTATATTTATTAACATTTTCTGAACTTTTATGGAAGAAATAAGTAACCTTCTATTAGAGTAGTATCGATACTCGGCCTTTCTTGTGTATGGCGTTGAGATTTAAGGAGAGCTAATTGACTCGTGTTGATTTAATACAGGGGTGGTAAACTCGGCGGCAATGGAATAAGTTTCTTTTATTAAATTTATTAACATTTTCTGAATTTACATGGAAGAAATAAGTAACCTTCTGTAAGAGTAGTATCGGTATTCGGCCTTTCTTGTATATAGCGTTGAGATTTAAGGAGAGCTAATTGACTCGTGTTGACTTTATACAGGGGTGGTAAACTCGGGGGTAATGGAATAAATTTCCTTTATTAAATTTATTAGCATATTCTAAATTTTTGCGTAAAAAATAAGTAACCTTCTTTTAGAGTAGTATCGATACTCGGTCTTTCTAGTATATGGCGTTGAGATTTAAGAAGAGCTAATTAGCTCGTGTTGATTTAATACAGGGGTGGTAAACTCGGGAGCAATGGAATAAGTTTCTTTTATTAAATTTATTAGCATATTCTAAATTTTTGCGAAAGAAATAAGTAACCTTCTCTTAGAGTAGTATCGATACTCAGTATCAGGAAAACTGGCAATTTCCTTAAAACCGATTGCTGCGTCACGTCACAGATAAAACTTTTTAAATTTGAAACTAATTGAATGATAAAAAGTATACATGGATTTTATAAAACAAATTCTACAATAAGCCATTACGTTTTATTTTATTGTTCTGAGTTGATTTATATTTATTTAAAATCGTCATTTAAAAATATTTATACGATTTTGTACTTCTAATGAAATATATTATACAATATTTAAAAAAAATATAATATAGAAAAACTAAAACAAAACTACTTAAATTATCATACATACAGTCCTACTTCCCGTGGTATCGTATTATTATATTATTATTTATATTTATTTGTACATAGCCTATAGTGACTACATAAATAATAAATAAACAATAACATAACATTTTAAAGGCCAGGAGGTTCCGGACCGCCCATTTGTGATCTCTGGCCTTTAGTATCCTGATTTTCATAGTTTACGACCAGCGATTAAATGTCGGTGTCGTTACGTCGTCGTTGGGTAAAGGGCAAAGTGTGGAAAGGGATATGCTCAAAGTTTTTCTGCGTGATAGACTTCATAATGAGGATTATCCGCAGTACAACCAGAGTAACCGACATTGCCTAACGGATCCGTAAGCTGAAGCGGCAATGGGCCAGCTATAAAGTTCAAATAACAGACAACCGATGAGGAAGAAAGGTTCTCGAGTGGCAGCCTCGTACCGGTAGGCGAAGTGTAGGGTGCACTACCGGTCGGGTATCGAGTAACGACGTCAGAGATGCAAGAAATCGATGGACTTTTGATGGACTGTATATGACGATGATGATGATGAAGAAGATTGATAAATAAAACAAAAACTTGCATTTTTTATACTTATCTCTACCCATAGCAAATGCGTGTATGCATAACTCTATTTTATTTATTTTATTTTATTTATTTAGGTAATCATACAGCGTTTTCATCATATTTACAATACATATTATCATACAGTAAGGCCAATAGAGATTACACTATTTTTATCAACTAATAATTAAGCGTGCGTGTGTGCTTGAGTAAGTGTGCATGCGTCTGTGTCTCTCTCTCTCTCTCTCTCTCTCTCTCTGTGTGTGTGTGTGTGTGTGTGTGTGTCCAAGTCAGCGTAACACTTATTATAGTTTTAAACAATACGACATAGAGTAGAATTTTTTGCGTAATTTGTGTTTGCTCGTGGTACGTGAAATAATGGCGTATGTCTAGTTCGGTATTTAGGTACTAGTATCGATAAATAACTTTCAACGCTACAGTGTATATTTTAATCAGAAGGATGTGTTTCATGTAACGTAACAAAATTTTCATTAGCAGTGAGAGTGAGAGATGGATGCAAGTGGCTCAAGACTGTGCTTTGTGGCGTTCTATGATGAGGGCCTATTTTGGACTTCCTTAAGAAGTGAACTTTTGATGGGGTGTAATGATGACGATGATGTTCACTATGATGAATAAGTAAAACAATACAATGATTTTTTTTATACTTATCCCTACCCATAGTAAGTGCGTGTGTGCATATATCTCTATATTTTTTTATAGGATAGGGTGACAAACGTGCACACAGTCCACCTGATGGTAAGTGGTTGCTGTGACCCATAGACATCTACATTTATCCTCGTTTGCGAATCAAAATGCAGATGCGTCGTCACCCGTGAGGACTAAGATGGAATGCCTCTTTTCCAGTAAAAAGGGTCTCCGGTTTTCTACACTCACCATACGAAACAGCTGCTATTTTACGCTGGTATTCTGTGAGAGCGTGGTCCTTCCCCGGTCGAGCCGAACCATACGCGCTACAACTATACCACTAATATAGCTGCAGCATGGCTCTACCACGTATAAACTATTTTCCGAGCTTTCTATACTACAGTGTATATTTTAATCAGAAGGATGTGTTTCATGTGTTGTAACCACTCTGTATAGTCTGTGGTAGTAACAAAATCTAAATTAGCACTGTAAGCTAATAAATATTTTATTAAAATTTGCTGCCTTTCCTTTCCTAAAAATGTCGCACCCTAAAATCTGCTGTCTGAGACCATGCTTCCCCACCTTGCCGCTGCGAATGTGTACTCACACGGAATTCAGAAAAAAAAAGAAAACCTCCAATTAGGTGGTATAGTCTCAGCTATATAAATATTTTACCATCGGTCATTACAATGAATGTCTACGCTTGAGTAACCTACTGCTGTTTGAAATAAATTTTGATCTGGAGCATTGCAAAAATAATAAAATAAAAATAAAAAATGCCTTCGGTATGTCTACGATTTTAAAATAACATTAGCCCTATACCGTTGACCTTTCGCATTCGTTAAACATTATTGTTTATTTAATTCATGGACGCGTTAATTGAGAGACAGGTTGGAGTGATTCCCGAGCGGCGGCCATTTTGTTTTCATTTGGACGTTTTATGATGACAGATTGGTGGGACAGTAGGGGTGTCGCAAAAATGTTTTTAATATAATTATAGAGTTATAACGCATTTTCGTAAAAATGTAATAAACGCTTTTATATTTACATATTCGTCTTCTCACATTGCCGCCATGAATTATGCCACGTGGCTTTACAAAAGCTTGAGTATATTTTACTTCCTAACCTTCATTTAGCAGTCTTAATATTATAATGGATTCTAAATGCAAGATATAGGAATAGGAACGTTCGGTATAAAGTCGCTAAGAATCGTCGTTTATGCATTGTAAGAAATGTTATACATTACTTTTTTATTTGTACACATTCTTGATAAAAATTAAATTGAACTCTTTAAGCTACGAGACGGAGATTAATATTACACAAAAAAATTAAAAACACTGGCAGCCCTACAGGGCAATAAATTGATTTTACCATACGAATGCCTTAGGTAGCTGTTGAAATCCGATGAAATGTTTACGTAAATAATATGAGACGAAAATTTATTTATACTCTGTCGAACTTTATGGCTCAATGCGGCTAATTTGTTTGTTTGCTTGTGGAAAGTTAAAGTACTATCGATACCGTTTGAGAGGTTCTTATAAAGATTTATAGTTATTTGTTTTGTTCGAAAGCAAGTTTGCTAAGATTTTTTTAATGTTTGTTAGTGTGAAATAAAAGGGATGACTTAAAATACAAAAATAATTGCAGTACGTTTGCATGACTTTTTTTTTGGTACAGTCATGTGCAGAAGTTTTAGGTGCCAATGTTACTTTTCGGTCTCGGTGTCCATCTACGTAAGTCGATTACCGCAGCGAAGTATACCCGTTGGTTACTTTTTGTTCTTACTTTTTTGTTGTTACCGCTGGTGACTTATGAAGCATTACATTCTTTGTCCTCATTGTGATGACGCACCTGTAGTTTTCTTTGTTTACTGTCCATGGGCTCTAAAATTGATTTAATGTTATACAGGGTTATTTGGCAATAACCGGCCAGAGCCAGGCCAGGGCCTAGGCAGAGGGTAAAGAAAAGTTAATTTGAAAAAATCTCAAACATTCTGCCCTTTTTATCCTTTAAATTTAACATGCGTGGTAATGCATTATTTTAACTGATTTTACTGCGCACGCACACGGTCGATCGGTAGGCAAAAACATTGTTGCCCTTAAATCACATTCAATTTGGAATAATTTCAAATAAAAGTAGAAGCCTTATGTACTCGTATTTTCAAAATATTTAAATATTTGAACTTAAGTTTAAAATTTGGCTACTCTTTGAAAAATAACCATGTATATTATATTTTCTAGAAGCCTATACTCGGAGTTTTTCTGTGAGATAGATTTCGTAATAAACATATGCGCAGTAGATCCAGAGTAATCGATATAGTTTATCGGATCAGAAAGCCAACGTCTATGGCCCCGTAGCGCAGTGGCTTAGTAATGAGTTGAAGTGATAAGAGCTGCGGGGAATCCCGCACGGAACCAGTATTTGTATGGCCTACAAATAATTGTAACGGGTCTGAATGTTTGTCATTGTAAAATTTATGTATGTAAACTGTCCCTACATTATAGGAGAAAATTAAAATATGAAGGTAACTTAAAAAAAAGAAGTAGCAATGGGTCAGCCATATAACTCGAAGAAATGACAATCGATGAGGGAAAATGATTCTCGAGTAACAGAATCGTACCCGTTAGCAAAATGTGGGGTAGCTAACTGCTCGTTGGAGTGGCCTGGTAAAAGATGCAGGAAGTCGATGGATGCAGATAGTTCAAAGCACGTGCTTTGTGGCATTACTTATTTTTAATCTATGTCTTTACGAGATGACTATTTCGGGCAGAGTAGGTTAGCCCTAAATCTAAATACGGTGTTCTGAAAGATGAGAAAATAGCTATTCTAAAATTATCCAGATAGGTAAGTATATAGTATTCTAAAATTAGTCAGCATTTTCTAAGGAGCATAGAATTTTGGCCAATTATACAAACGCAAATTTGAATTTATGATGATAAAACACAATAGAATAAAGATTGTTTTAAATTAAGATATAGAACGTAAGTAATAGTGAATTTGGAGTTTCTAGATACGAGTATGTAAACTCAGTCTGTGTAACTCCATACAGTTCATCATTACATTGTGTTTATGTAAATAAGTGTTCAATAAATTATTTAAAACGGTTTACGGTCGCTCAGTGCAATATGTATGTTAATTATGGTTCAATTTTACGGTCGCAAATCATCGATATCATTATGTATCGATGACTTGCTGATTAATTGTGATTAATATGTTTAACCTATGACAGAAAGGGACAAAGTATTACGATTTTAAATACGGCATGTTCGATTTATAAAGACGATATTTTTAATTTGTATAAATATATATGAAATTGTATTATTAAAGTATTTAAATTATATATGTTATAAAAGTTTAGTTATATGTTGTATATACACATATAGTTTATGTAAATCTTTTTAAGGTTATTAAAATTTAATCATAATATTAAAATTTAAAATTGAATGGAATCAACACCTACTCCAAATAATGATTAAATAAAACCTTAAAAATCTCGACGATTGATTTAAAGTTAGATATAGTTTTTTTTAATGTAAGTAATTTTTTATTTATTTATTTATTTATGCTTTATTTGCACACCAAGAACAAAAAGGCGGACTTAATGCAACAGGGCATTCTCTAAAAAAAGTTAAAAGTTGCAAAGTTATAAATATCTATGTCTACATAATATTACCATAACACACACACACACACACACATACACACACACACACACACACACACACACACACACATACACACACACACACACAATCACCCTGATACTGAAATTTGCATTTCATATATTCAAGGACAAACGGATCGTGTAAAACTGAAAATAATGTGCCCAGTATTATGAAATATTTACAATAGCGGATAGGTAGCCATTTAAGCTAAGAACGATAGGAGGAAATGTGGTCGTATTTACATAAACCAAAAACGAAGCGTATACAATTATTAAGAAGTCGATCCAGTTTGTTTAGAAGTTCTTGTGACGCATCAGCATAGAAAACATCTGCATAAACTAGAATGCTTATTCTAGTGTGTCTGTATTAGCTTTGCCTTTGTCCCTAACGGTGAAAAATTCTTAAGACGCCAAAGGTATGAGGAGAACGAGTCCCGCACTTACGAAGAGAAACCCAGGTGACAAAGTATAACTAAGAGTATGTCATGATCGACAGCGTTTTCTGTTTCCTTTTTAATATAGGAAGATACTAGGTGAAAAAGACATGCGTGAGTGTCGTGAACAAATAAATGGATTACTAGCGTCTATTAAAATGAAGCGTCATTTAAAATAAAATAATATTTCGGTCATGGCAGGATAAGAAAAAGTGCGAGGGAGATGGATATTATTCCATCTCGCTCGCACTATAGAAGGGCGATCGTGACGGAAAAATCTTAAACTTTTTCTCGACTAGCCCCCATCCGTCAAATTCGTACCGTTCGATAAAGAACTTCGTTCCAAAAATATTGAATGTAAAGTAACGTCCGTTTAATCTACCTACATTTACATCTTTACCTTCAGCCGCCCGCAGAAGTCCATTCCTGGACAAATGCCTGTGCAAGATAAGGTAAGATTTGCCGCAATCGTCATGCGCGGATTTACGATCTCAGTACCAGACATCTCATTTTTGGGCACTGTTGCCTGTTGCCTGTCAGGATGCCTGGCGTAAAAGAGATGGTATACCCGTATATTGGAAGCTATAAGAATTTACAGGCATTTCTCAAAGCTTTATTACGTGGTAGAACCGTGCTGCAACTTTATCATAATTGTAGCACGAATGGGTCGACTCGACCGAGGAGGAACCACGCTGTCACAAAATATCAGCATAAAACAACAGCTTAACGCTGTTGCGTTTCGTATGGTGAGTGTAGAGAACCAAAGATCCTTTCTACTGGACACGAGGCATTCCATCTTAGTCCTCAGGAATAACAACGCATCTGGTGTGTAAAAAATAACTTTCATTGAGTATTATGTAATAATCCATATTGAATAAAAACTATTTAATTCTATTCTTTTATGCATTTTGAATCTTAATTATGGATATATGTTATGATATATGTCTATGGGCCACAGCATCAGGTGCAAAGTGTGCAATTTTCTCCCGACTTCAAAAAGGACACGGTACTCAATTCGACTGTATGTTTTTTATGTGTTATGCCTCATAAATTTTTTCTGAGTGAACCGATTTCGATGATTCTTTTTATCTGAAAGCTGGTGACTTTCATGCGGTCCCAAATAAATTTGATCAAGGTCTAATCAATAGTTTATGAGTTATTTTTAATAATTTATATTGAAGTCGGTTGTACAAAATTTTTAATTTTAAATTATGTCACCCCTATTATAAAAAAAGACACCCACGAATGAAAATTGGCTGATAGTGAGATCAGTAGGTTAAAATTAGAGTGAACATATTAATGATATATTTTATCGGATAAAATGTTCATCTTATGTTATGTATAATTCGTTTATGTTAAAAACGGCTGAACAGTTCAAAAAAAATTGGATTACGCATTTCAGGGTCTTTGAATAATGACACCACCTGTATATAAACGTGTCGATACTCAGTTCGACAATATATTACTTACGGATCACGAATCAGTGGGCGGCGACCGTCACGACTGAAAACAATATTGTTATGAACTTGGACCAATGGCATCTTCATAAACTATTTAATAATTGTACGATTTACATAACTAATTAACTGTTAGATGTATCATCACAAACAAACACACTAGTTAACAATAATTTATGATGTGTTACGTCATCGCTTTACAAGAAAATCTCAGAAACAAGTTAATAAAAATAATGTAAAGAAGGGTTAAGGAATACATAGATGTTAATGGGATGAGGCTATCGTTACGAAGGTCGGCACCGCACCTGCAATTCCCCTGGTATTGCAGTTGTTTATGGGCGACAATAGTCACTTACCATCATGTGAGCCGCAAGTTCGTTTGCCTTCTCTTTTATAAATTAATAAGCTATTTTTTAAATAAATCGGACAATTAATTGTATAGTGTAATTCATAATTGTAAACCGTTAAAAGTCCCGCTGGGTTTATTGCTAGGTCTTTCTAGATTGTTTCCGAGCCAGTGATAAATAAAGGCAATCAATTTTAATACTTATTATTTAATCTATATTGCGTTGTTTGAGCACGACTTAAATAGAGGCTTAAGAATAATTTACAAAAAAAAAGAGTATACTTTGAAAAAAGCCAATAGTGTTAAATTCACGGTTACATCTTGAGCATAACAAGAATAACAACACAATATACATAATATAAGGCCACGAAATAGACGGCCTCAGTATACACTGATTTTCAGTCCAATCCACACCTGGGACATCTCGTGCGAATTATTCTTACTGCTGCGGATATCTTCGTTACATTTCTAACCTCACAGAGACGTCTTAAAAGGAGCCCTCTCCGTTGTACGCTGGAATAATTTAAGCTTCCCCATACATTCGAGCATAGCTATATTGTGTATGGATAAGTTTGAAGGATGTTATTACGTGGTAAGCTACAGCTGTATAAGTGCTATAGTTGTAGCACGAATGGATCAGCTGGACTGGGGAACGATCACACTCTCACAGAATACCAGCATAAAATACCAGCTCACCACTACTGTGTTTCGTATGGTGAGTGTAGAGAACTGGAGACCCTTTTTACTGGAAACGAGGCATTCCATTTTGGTGTGACGGGTGACAACGTTTGTCGGTAGAAATCACTCCGCAATGAGAGCATCCACGACTTTTTCTGCCACCAGGGCGCCATCACTCACGAATGATGTGAAATATGTGACAGATTTCATAGCAGGTGAAGTTAATTTGTTAGAAAAGTTTGGAGACTAATGTTTCAAAGTGTGTGTTTTAAAAATAAATTTTTATTTGTTCGTATTTTATGCGCTGCCATACCGTTCATCGGATTGCGCTAAAACTTTGTCAACTTATTGCTTGCACTTGCGCGAAGGTTGTAGGCATAGTACAATTAACTTACAGTAGGTGGCGCGCATGTCATACCGAAAAATTTATTTTAAAGTTATGTATCATTCAACTTCAATGAACTATCATTTCTAATTGAACAATATAACTGTTCTAGATTTAAAATGATATTTCCACAAATATTTCTTCTGCGACAGCAATGCAAGCAAGCATGCTTGCGCAAAGGTTATAGGCATAGTACAATTAACTTACAGTAGGTGGCGCGTGTATCGCAAAAACAAAGGAGACAATCGTTTTTGAGCCCACTAGAAACTTTAACATAACCTAATTTTTTACACATAAAATAGATACCAATATATTATAGTAAGCGGCCTAAAGATTTTATGAAAATGTAACCGGAATCATAAAATCTGAAAAAAAAAGTTCTTTTGATATTCGTGAATTGGCTAATGCAATATGATAAAAAAAAAATGCGTATGAAGAAGAGCGAACTACTAAAAAATTTTTCATCAATCTTAAAGTACCTATAAATGCTGAATGTACTGTAGGTACATAGGTTGATAAAGGTGGTGTGATGTGGTAAATATCATGTGTGACCTTACATTTTATTTTTATTTTTAACCGACGTCAAAAAAAGAGGAGGTTCTGAATTCAACTGTATATTTTTTATGTGTTACTTCAGAACGTGTTTTTAGGTGAACCGATTTTGATGATTCTTTTTTTTTGAAAGCTGGTACTTCTCATGTGGTCTCATGTTGATCGATGTTTGACCAATAGTTTATCAGTTATCCTTAATAGTTTTATATTAAAGTCTGTTGTAAATTTTTTTTAATTTTACCACTTATATTATTTGTCAGTACATTTCAAGCTGGGATTTGCAGCTTTGAAGGCGGTTATTGTTAATTCCTGAGTCACATTAAGCTTCCGCTTGCTTCTGACTCTGGCTGGCCTACTAGATAATTCGACACAGGCTCCTAAGGACCCTCCCCTGTGATTGAATAACTTCACCTTATGCTCTACGGACTGTAGTCTTTTCTTATTGTATTTTTAATTCTTTAAATTAACATAAAATAAACACTCACGCCTGTCATCCAGAGGGGTTGGAAAAGACTACGGATTTTCATTTGGGACGATCCTGAGACACCTCTCTCGCCTCCTTCACATCCATATACCTACGCATCCATGCTCGTCGGTTAAAATATATCGCCAATTTGGTCGATAAACTTTCGTCTATGGCGTCCCATTCCGACTCTGTTGTTTACTTCTCTAAATTATTTTATCTTTTATATTATTTATTAAATTCTAATATACTCACCTAGAGGCATCACATGCCCGAAGTCATTGCCGTCGCCGACTCCTGAACAGTTCCATCTGTAGCCACTGAGTTGCTCCCGGCATTCGGCGTAAGCCATCCTGGAACAAAATGATTTTATGTAGGAGTCTTGTCGCTTACTTTATAAAAGTAGAACAATACATGTTTGATGACTCGATAATACAGCGCTGACTGAGGCGCTAAGAGCCGTAAGCCCGAATCCCGCACGGTACAAGTGTACGGCCTACAAATTATTTATCTGTTCACGTGCAATTAATGTTTTTATAATGAATCCGTGATAAAAAAAAAACCTAATATGGAGGTAATGTTTTTCTTTAAGATAAGAAAAAAAAAAGATTTATATAACCTACAAATAGATTAAAGCCTTGTAGTTGTGGTGTAAGAATATCCACTGCCCCATATCCTCCTGTGGGAGTCGTAAGAGAGGGAAACTGAAAAAAGGAGATGGGTAGCAAAATCTTTGTAAAAATCTAATCGGCTACCACCAGCCGTTAAGAAAATATTTTTAAAAGGTCGGCAATTCCCCTGGTGTTGCAATTGTTCATTAGCAACGGTAGTCAAATACCGTTAAAAAATCAGGTGAGTCGATTGCTCGTTTGATATCTCTTGAAAAAAGAAAATAGCAACACGCGCATCTTTGTTGCTGTTTTTCGTCGCCGGTATATTAAGTGTGGTATAAGCGACGTTGTTACTACACTCAAAGGCATAAAGATATTTCTGGCCTTACTTAGAAATGGGAAGATCAACTTGTGGCGCCACACTCTATTTATCTATGTAAATATTACGGATAAATTTTATGATTGAAGTTTTGGCGGGAACTTAATCAGCGGCAGATTGCCCCTCCTGTATTATTGTTTAATTAATGGTTTGAAGTGGATTTTGATATGTAAAAGTGTTGCGATTATGTGTATTAAGTGTCTGTGCATGTGAAATATTCGTGGAAACGAAGAAACAAGTGTTCAGATGGTGATGTGAATCTGAAGATAAGGTGTCTGTCTGCTGTATGCTTCTGCTAGCTCAAGTTGCCGTCAAAACCTCTCAAAAACTACGCAATGACGCATCAACATATCGTAAAGTAGTGTAATATAAATAATTATTATCACTTAATACTGAAAATCTATAAAAATGAAGGTCCCGAATGAAATAAACACATGGCTTAAAGGACAAGCATCCAAGCCAAAAATCTTAATAAAAATTATGATTGTGGGTACTTAGTTCAAGTCTAATTCTTTCGGGGATTCGAAATACTTTGTAATAATAATAATGTCCTCCAGACCGAATTTTGGTTACAACAGCCATTCTCAACGAGACTGGCCATCTGCGCAGGATAGACTTATAGTGCTCGAGTGTACGCGCAAGCAAGTACTACCTATTCCCTCACTCTCATAGTCCGATTGGACGGTAATCCGACATGACCGAAAAGAGAATAGGCGAAGCACGAAGTTGAAATACGTCAACTTCCTCACTTCGGGCGGCTACTGAGAACCTTTTGATAGAAAACCCCAGTAACTGATTTTATTTGTACTCGGGTTTCGATACCAGGACCTCATGAGTAGTAATAGCCTTTACACCATTAGATCAACGAAGCAGTCTGCATTCAAATACAAGTCAAATACTCTGTAACCAAGTTACCTTAAACCGTCTCCAACTGCCGCGATAGCGGCTGGCGATGAGCGGCACATGGCGCGCTGCTTGTCCGTCAGGCCGGCCACTCGAGCGCACACTAAGTGTGCTCCAAGCGATACTCCGCCAGAAACGCTACCTCTGCAACAAGAAATTTGTATTTTAGTAAAAACACTCTCACAGAATACCAGCTTAATGCTGCTGTGTTTCGTATGGTGAGAGAATAGGAGACCCTTTTTGCTGGACACGAGACATTCCTTCTAAGCCCTCAGGGGTGGCAACGCATCTGCGTCTTGATTTTTAATCGAGGATAGATGTCTATGGGCAAAGGCATCCACTTACTATCAGGTGAATTGTGTGCTCCTTTGTCATCCTTATTCCATTAATATTAATATTTTATACGTGGTAAAGCCATGCTGCAGCTATATTAATATATAGTATAGTTGTAGCACGAATGGGTCGGCTCGACCGGGGAAGGACCACGCTCTTACAGAATACCAGCGTAAAATAGCAGCATAATGTTGCTGTGTTTTGTATGGTTAGTGTACAGAACCGGAGACTCTTTTTACTGGAAAAGAGGCATTCCATCTTAGTCCTCACGGCTGACAACGCATCTGCATTTTAATTCGCAAACGAAGATAGATGTAGATGTCTGTGAACCACAGCAACCACAATCAGGTGGACTGTATGCTCATTTGTCATCCTTATTCCATAAAAAATTTAAGTGTTTTTACGTGTGTTCGAGTTTTATGTGTCAGACCCATGCCGGTAGTTGTTGGGAGCATTATGCGCAAAGTTCTTGATATAAATGTTTACCTAATTCAAATCTTCCGTCTAGGTTTGTCCGAATTCGACCAAGAGGTCAAGCTGTAGGTCCAATTCGGCTGGTCAGCATTCCAGAGATTACAACACGTCTCTTCAGGTGTTCTTTAAAACTTGAAAACAAGAGTGTGCAAACCGTTCGCATTGTCAGCAATTTCATATCAATTAGAGACGTGGTCCCTTACTGCTCGTCTAAGAGAAAGCTTAAAGTCATTCACGTTATGGAGTGGGCTATGCTTGGAATTACTCTGCTTGATAGAATTCGTAATGAAGATATCCGCAGTACAACTAAAGTAAGAGACGTAGACGAACGGATCAATAAGTTAAAGTGGCAATGGCTGGCCATATAGTCGAAGACCGACATCCAATGGAGATGAAAGGTTCTCGAGTTGCAGACTCGTACCGATAAACAAAGTGTAGGCTGGCCCTCCACGATTGTATGGTTTATATTTTATGGAAAACGCGCCGCTATGCCACACTCCTTTACTAGAAAAGCCTTATTGAAAGCTCTGCTAAGGCTTTAAGATATTTTAATCTACACATTGGCAATATCTTAGCTACGCCATAAATTCTTCTAACTAGACATTAAGTAAGATATCACGCGTGCGCAGACACAACATCGTAAATAAATTAACATAACAAAAGAGAAACAATTTATGTGGCAATAAATTATCCAGTTCGAGGTTAGTCGCGGATTGAATTTAATTATAAGTGCAATAATTTATAAATATCAATATCCAGTAGAATGGATTTTCTTGAATTAGCTTGTTGCGTGAATATCCTTGTATAAAATAGATTATTAATATTATAAATATGTTTCTAATGGCAAGCCGTGGTAGATCAGGGCCAGGGTTTCCTTATTAGTATTTAGATAGACGACTGATAGTTACGTAAATATGCTGTTGAGGCCTGCAGCTAATTCTTCTTATTCCCAATCTGATGAATTAGCTACAAGCCCTTACTCAATGTAAAAACTCAACCAACTTTGTAACAACAGTTTCATAAAGTAGGAAATAACTTTTAATTAAAAAAAATAAGTTAAATAAATTTCAATAAGCTCCTTTCATTTCATAGCATCCAGCGCAGAGCGATTCGAATCGTCAGCGACCGAGTTCTTCCCGATCGGCTTGTCTCACTGGCACTGCGAAGAGATGTTGCATCTCTTTGCGTATTTTATCGCATCTACCACGGGGAGTGCTTTGATGAATTGTTCGGACTAATTCCAGCCCCTCAATTTCAACATCGTACATCGCGACAAAACTCGCGATACCATCCATACCATCTGGATGATTGGCGGTCCACCACATTGCGATTTACATAAAGTTTTCATACTCACACAACTTCTTTGTGAAATCGTCTACCACCAGCAATTTTTTCGAACGGATACGACTTAGGGACCTTAAAGAAAAGAGCCTACACTTTTTTCAAAAGCTGGCAACCCACCCCTGGGTGTTGTTGATGGGTGGCAGTAATCACTTACTATCAGGTGAGCTGTATGATAGTTTGCCCCCTCATATTTAAAAAAAGAACGAATTGCATTGAAATAATAAAATGATTAGTCAATACTTTAATTTCTGTTCAGTAGAAGGCGTGAGTGTTTATGTTTATGTATGTAGAAGTGTAAATAACAAAATCAAAGTTAAAATTTCGAGGCAAGGAATGTTTGATACAAAGAACAGTTAAGTTGCGAAATATTTCTTGTTCGATAAAATTTCTAAACTAATTTTTTATCTATTTTAACTTTGAAAATGATCACTCAGCTACGGCTAGCTGTAGTCACAGGAATGGTAACAAATATCTAAAATACAGTGTTTTTTGTTATTTAGTAGGTACCTTTCTTTATTTGCATATGCATTTAGTCATCATCATCATTACAGCCCTTCACAAGTCCACTGCTGAACATAGCTTCCCCCAAGGAAGGAAAAAAAAACACGGTCTTGAGCCCCATCCTGCATCCATCGACTTCCTGCATGTCTTACCAGGTCGTCACTCCATCTAGTGCATTAAGTAAAAAACAGTTATTTTGACATAACAAACAGACACTTCAATTTTATTAATTTAGTTAGAGTTTAAAAGACAAGAATCGTTGTCGCCATGTTAGGCAGGTGCTTTACAGCAAAAGATGTCTCGAACCTTTAATTAACAGGGCCGGGTACTTATTTGTGCAATTTTAGTGAATTGTTATGGCCAACGCTTGTATGTATCGGCTCAACTGTAGAAGGACCACGCTCTAACAGAATACCAGCGTGAACTTACAGCAAAATGTTGCTGTGCTTCGTATCGTGAGAGACGAGAATCAGAAAGCCTTTCTAATTTAAATGCGGCATTCGATCTTAGCCCACTAGAGTTCTTTTATAGGATAAGGGTGACAAGCGAGCACAGAGTCCACATGATGGTTGTTGCTGTGGTTGCCCATAGACATCCACATTTGCGAATCAAAATGCAGATGTGTCAAACCGTGACGACTAAGATGGAATGCCTCGCTTCCAGTAAAAAGGGTCTCCGGTTCTCTACTCTCACCATACGAAACACAGCAGCTTTTGGTTGCTATTTTATGCTAATAATCTGTGAGAGCGTGGTCCTTCCCTTTCATTTTATGCCGCTATTCTGTGCAGGGATGGTTCTTCATCGGCCAAGTCGATCGATTCATGCTGCAGCCGTAATACGCTGCAGTGTAGCTCTACCAATTAAAAAACCGGCCTTAATTTACTCATTTAAACCCTTGTCATATTATTACGAATAAGCAGTGATAAAGTCCCTACCATAATGGCTTGGTAGTGAAAGCTAGGCGTGGCAGAATAAGGATGGGAGTAATTTGATGCAATAGGGATGAAGTCATTAAGAATTATGTGAGATGAGAATCTAATAAATAATAATCTTTGAAGTAGTATATGGTTTCCAAAACGTTGTTACCACGAATACGTAAAAAGAATGAATAAAGAAAGAGTGACATAGCAAATTATACTGCAGAAATGAGCGGCAGAGTAAGCAAGGGTCATTCTAGGTCATTTCAACCAAATTGGCAATTGAAGATGGTTCAAATTAACAGTACCTTGAACTGACGAATATGTATGCGTAGATATATGAATATGAAAGAAGCAAGAGAGGTGTGTAAATGCCGTACCAAATGGAAGTCAGTAGTCTCTGCCTACCCCTCTGGGTGACGGGCGTTAGACTTTATGACGTATCCGAATTCGACTTCGAGTTAAGTTCGAAACCCACGACTCGCTCACAGTTTATCAATGTGGTCAAACCATGAAATTGTCCAACGAGGTTTATAAAATACTGCACACAACGATTCACCATGGTCAGAGATCCCAACAATACACCCATTGTCCACGAAACTACGCAAATAGTCGTTACAAACCAAAGTTCCGTTGCTACCTAAAATGACATGCTGACAATAGAACTTCCGACGTAATTGAACTACAAGCGGTGGAAAGAATTGCTGTTGAAATGATTAAAAAAATATGGAAATACTTGTTCTATGTAGTTATTTGTTTTATTTCAGATCATTTTAGCTGACTTCTAAACAGGAGGAGAAATTCATGATGCACTATACCTTAGCAGCACCTTCTTCAGACGTTAATAAACGAGTATATTAATGTGATTATTATTGTTCATTTTTTTTAAATTCTTATATAGTCGAATCTTTTGACTCTTATTCTGCCGACTTCTATAAAGGAGACGGTACTCAATTCGACTGTATGTTTTTTTTTATGTGTATTGAATAAGCAATCGAGCGGAACCAGGGATCCTAAGTCTTTGCCAGAGATCTGTCTGCCAGAAAGAGCCATGTGGTCTCGTATAAATAAATTGATCAAGGTCTGACCAATAGTTTTTGAGTTATTCTTTTTAATTTATATTGAAGTCGGTTGTAAAAAAAATCAAATTTTTGCACAAGTGTTCGTCTGAATACCACCCTCATTACAATTCCTCCCTAGAATTTTTACGCTGTAATTCTGTGCATGCATGATCCTTTCCTAGTCGAGTTAATCCAGACATGCTGCAGCCAATGGCTTGCTTAGAGAAAGGCCACAAGTGCACGAGCGGTCAAAGGGCGTTACAAGCGACACTTATTTTATATTTCTGAGCTTTTTTATTGAAGAAGGGTGACAAACGAGCACACAGTTCACCAGATGGTAAGTGAATGCTGTGGCCTATAGACACTCCTGAGTCGTTGTCACTCCTGAGAACTACAGTAAATAAGGTCTCAGGTTTTATACACTCACCATACGAAACATATCAGTATTAAGCTGCTATTATGCCATTCACTTTTTTGGGAGGACATGATCCTTCCTCTTTTTCGTACTATAACCATAATATATCTGCAGAGTTCCATTATGATGACCTCAAGGGCTTTGGAGGACCCATTGTTACGCGAGTACTGAACTGCTTGACGACCTGATACTGTAATATTATAGCTAGCCTGCGCTACAATCTAGGAATTCAAGAAATTACTATTATGTGCATTGGATTACGAACAAGGTGAAATCGTAGACAAACACTGACTTATTTAGTAAAGAGAGCGAAATTATTTACTCGGGGCGCCCGGATGGCTAAAGCCGGCTCTAGAAGGTTCGTTCGAGCTTATGTCCAGTATGATCAGGATTATCCACGAGCTGATTGAGAAAATAATGGTATTTTCATAGAAAATATAAGAGTCAGTCAATTTTATTTGTTTCTTCATAAGATTTAGTTAAGGAAAGAGTAGAGTACGATTAGTGTCCTCTTCAAGCTACTAATGATTCTATCTAGTAGTAGTGGTCGTAAACGCAACTGTGTAGTGGAGGTGTAAGTATATCCACTACCCCATATTGTCCCGTGGGTATGGTAAGAGGCGACAGAGGGAAACAAATCAGGAAATGGGCAGCGGCGTCTTTCTAGTAACAAGGGAAATAACTACGGTTGCCTTCCCGCCTGCCAAGCAGTCTCTGGGGGAGGCCTTTGTTCAGCACTGGACTTTTGATAGGCTGTATCGGTATTTGTATCGCTAAATGTAACTGCTGATTATGTAGTAAAGGGTTTCTAATCCAGAGTCGGACCAAAACATGTTATTGAGTTTTTCTGTAAAGAAATTCTCAATAGTACATCGGAGTCAGGTATTTGATGTTATTTCAGTTGGTTCTGTGTCTAATCTAAATATTCAACGTAGTAGAATCATGCTGCAGCTGTATTACTGGTATAGTTGTAGTACGAATGGGTCGGCTCGACCGGGGAAGGACCACGCTCTTACAGAATACCAGCGTAAAATAGCAGCTTAACGCTGCTGTGTTTCATATAGTGAGTGTAGAGAGCCGGAGACCCTTTCTACTGGAAACGAGGCATTCCTTCTTAGTCCTCACGGGTGACAGCGTATCTGCATTTTGAGGATAATCGAGGATAGACGTAGATGTCTATGGGCTACAGCAACCACTTACCATCAGGTGGACTGTGTGCTCGTTTGTCACCCTTATCTTATAAAAAAATATCTCTCTGTCTGTATTGTCGGACTATGAGGGAATAGAGAGTGCACCTGTGGTTGCTTGCGCATACACTCGTGTACTATGTATGCTGACATTCGTTCTGGAGGACATTATATGTTATTTTATTTACAATCTTTGTTTGTAAGTCAAGGTCTTCAGGTCGTCTCTAGTATAATATAGTTGTCGTGGGTGTCGTGATGATTTAAAATATAAATATTACAAAAAATTGGTCAAACTGTTTACTTATATGCCCGATATAATTTTTGTTGATATAAATAATATTTTGAAATGAGTTGTGTAGGCAAATAATGTGGGTGGAAGTGTACAGAAGTAGAATTTTAGATTAGGCTATTCATAATAATATCTTTTTATATCATAGTTGGTGCGTATATTAGTGACCGTATTTCTTTTTAAGAACTTGACCAATTTAGATCATATTCACACAATATATTTGTTTCGTTGTAACGATAACTCATAGCTGTACTGGGATCCGATAGATGGTGCTGTTTTAAAATTATTAAAAAATCTATATTATGGACCAAAATTACTTCAATTTCACAATACGCGTTGGTTTAGTGCCAAAAAGAAAGTCACACTTCCATTAAATTGCAGTGTAGCCATCCCGTTTAAGCTAGATGATAGTATATACAAAACCGGTGACGGGAAGTAGCGTCAGAGACATAAGACGCCTAGAAGTGCTATTAGCCTGTAAAGCGTGCTGATTTTGGCAATCTTCCTAAGGGCTATGCCCGGCATTGTACTGTAACAGTAAAAACTACCGAGTTCGTTTAAAAAAAAAGAAGTTAATTGTGGTAAGGCTATTTCTCTGCCTAGGAGTATGACTGGGTAGCCACCAGTCTGCTGCAAAATAACAATTTTTTTTATAGGAAAGGGTGATGGTAAGTGGTTGCTGTGACCCATAGACATCTACATATATCCTCAATAAACAATCAACATGCATGATGCATTGTCACTCGTGAGGTCTAAGATGGAATGCCTCTGTTCCAGTAAAATGGGTCTCCGGTTCTCTACACCCACCATACGAAACACAGCAGTGTCAAGCTGCCATTTTAAGCTGGTATTTTGTGAGAGCGTGGTCCTTCCACGGTCGAGCCGACCCATTCGTGCTACAACTATACTACTAATATAGCTGCAGCATGGCTCTACCACGTGTTTGCACTTATGTGTTCCGATATGAAGCTAGTATACTTACAGAATGTGAGGAATTTCATCTTAGTTCTCAGTGTTTCTTTATAGGTTGCAGCGCAGTTGTAACTTTTTTTATTTGAAGTTGGTTGCAGGTGTCCATGGGTTGTAGAAGTCACTTACCATCAGATGGATTGTATATTCATTTGTTCTCTTCTGTTTTTTTTATAAAATAAAGTAAAGGCTTTAGAAGATCATTGCAAATGTGAATTAATGCTATTTCATGCTAGTAAGAAAGCTGCTATCTTCAGAAAATTTTCATATTCATCACTGGCTGGTACCCGGCGCGTAACAGCCGTAGAAAAAACAATTTCGGAAATATCTTTTTAAATATGGTAGAGTTCTATTGTTTAATTAGATATGATAATACAATCTTTGAAATTGTATGATCTATCAATTTAAAATAAATTATCTGTACGATATTCACGCCACCTAGTGTAAGTTAATTGTACTATGCCTATAACCTTGGCGCAAGTGCAAGCAATAAGTTGACAAAATTTTAGCGCAATCTGATGAACGGTATGGCAGCGCATAAAATACGAACAAACAAATATTAATTTTTTTATATTAGATGTATGTACTTATGTAATAATAAGTAATTGTGTACTTATGTTTAAGTTTAAAAGTTTACGTTCATTTGTATGTATATACGTATTATAAGTAAGTAATGTATTTTTTTTCATTTTTGTATATTGTTGTAGTGCATTTATGTTTATCTCTGCAAAAGTAAAAGTAGTACAATAAGTGAATTCCGCGGCTAGAATATGTTCAAACAATTCCTAGGTGCCCCCTAGATAAAGATAGTAATAATCTCAACAAAAATACCGTTGTCTCTATAAATTATTCATGGAAAATCCTGAAAAGATAACAAAACCAGGCCACAGAGTAATCAATTGATAACAATACTAACTGCGAACGTAAAGATTTCACCGAAATCGGGATTACATCGCGATATTGTCGACGTACATTTCTAGCTCTACACCAATCACTAACTATTCTGTGGTTCTTACACCTGACGAACACCCACGCTCACATATCCCGCTCCTGATTTCACCCGCGATCGGGCAATTCTGTTGCTTATTCCAACACTTGTAAAATTATAATTGTATGCTATGTTACAGTCTTGAAAACAGTTGCTTTCGAGCGTTGTATTTCCATTAATACTCGAACGGTAATGACAGACTCCAATTAACAGAGAGCTGTGACAGACGACCAATTCACACTACGCCCACTCGACACTGAAAGTCAAATGAGGTTGCCATGAATGAGGAAGACATATGTTAAAGATAAAAGTAGTGTATAAGACAATTATTAAAGATAAGATTTTTCTCGTTCTTGACTAAATTTGTTAAAGGAAATAAATACAGTACACAAAGTTATCACAGAAGGGAAGAAGCTTCTGCTCATTTTTTTGTTAAATTAATAAGCAGGATTAATATTACCAAGCTTAAAAGTTAAAATATGTAGTAATTAAAAAAAACCCGACTGCGTAAAAAAGTTTTTTTTATAGGATAGGGTGACAAACGAGCACACAGTCTACCTGATGGTAAGTGGTTGCTGTGGCCCATAGACATCTACATCTATCTTCGTTTGCGAAACTATAATGCGGAAATAATTTACTGCTTTTTAGTTCTTTGAAGTCAATTTATACTTTATATTAAGTCTTATATTTTAACATCTTCATGCAGCACACTTTTATAACTGGTGACCGACTGTAGTTTTTTTTTAATTGTCTAAGTAAGAACGTAACGTGCTCGTTTAGCTCCTTTTTTATAGGATCAGGTGACAAACGAGCACACAGTCCACCTGATGGTAAGTGGTTGCTGTCACCCATAGACATCTACATCTATCCTCATTAAAGAATCGAAATGCAGATGCGTTGTCAGTCTTGAATACTAAGATAGAAAACCTCTTTTCCAGTAAAAATGGTCTCCGGTTCTCTACACTCACCTCACGCAACACAGCAGTGTCAAGCTGCCATTTTACGCTGGTATTCTGTGAGATGGTGGTCTTTCCCCGGTCGAGCCGACCCATTCGTGCTACAACTATAATAATAATATATCTGCAGCATGGCTCTACCACGTATAAAATATACGTCCCACAACTGGATACAATCCTCTTCAAATTTTTTTCTTGCTTGAAAGTTATTAAGCAGGAAAGAGCCACGCTTCTTCTGTGGGAGTGGCAGATTTCACGTATATCGTCAAAACATTCAATATCTTACATAACCTTAACACATAATATATATCGATGGCGTGCATGGGCAGATTTAGATAAACATTTACTCCATCTAATTCCATGTTGAAAGAGGCGACAAGAGGAAACTGAAATAGAAGATAGGCAGCGGTATCTTCCTAATAACAAAATCAATAATGATAATATAAATACTAATAATATATATACTCTTGAACTCGTTTGAGACAATCAATATGATTAAATGTTTTCGCCAATATATTATGGTTCTTTATGGGCCCGTAAAAGCCGTAAAATCACTGCTAGAGGTCACGCTTGGGAATTGTCGACACTACAGTAGTACCATGTCTCTGAGATTTCATTACAGGCTACATCCATCGTATGGTATATTATAATCGATTCCAGTTGAAAAAAAAATCGATATTAAGACAAATGTAAACGTCAAATATACAGACAGAATTGCTTTTATAATTAAAAGGCTTTTAATTTTTAAAGGCGCCACTTTCTCTTTAGTCATTTCGATGTAATGACGTCGCTATGGAATGGCTTTGGAATTAATATTTATATGCATTATTAATGTTTTGATTAAAACTTTGTTTGTTTTCGGTGATTGGATCCGGTGAAACGCTTTACACTAACGAGCGATATTGGCCTTAGGGCTGACGTTTAAAAAATACTAGTTTTTATATAGAATATGGGTGACAAACGTGCACAACATCTACCTGATGGTAGATGCATGCTGTGGTTAGATAGAATGTCTATATGCCAATAAAAAGTGTGGCCGGTTCTCTACACTTACTTTACGAAACACAGCAGCATCAAGCCGTTGTTTTACGCTGCTATTCTGTGAGATTGTATTTATTCCCTGATCGAGTGGACCCATTTGCACTGCAAGCACAATAAAGCTGCAGCGTGATTCTACCACGTTATAGTATTTTCGCTCGTGCTTTAAAATATTCTACCTTCTCATCAGCCTATTGCTGGATAGAGGCATCAGAATAGATAAAGGTATTTTTTCGTTTTAACTTTTCTGCCGACTTCCAAAAAGGGGATGGTACTCAATTCGACTGTATGTTTTTTTAATGTGTGTTACCTCATAACTTTTTACTTGGCGAACCGATTTCGATGATTCTATTCTTGTTTGAAAGCTGGTACTTCTCGTGTGGTCCCATATGAATTTGATCAAGGTCAGACCTTTTGTTTTTGAGTTATTCTTAATATCTTATATTGAAGTCGGCTGTGCAAAATTTTTAATTTTAAATTATATTTTATTTACTTGAACTGAAAGGATAACATTTTATAATCACAAGAAGTTCTTGATCCTAACCTAATTGGAGCTCCAATCTAAGGACCCTGGCATGTCATATTGTATTATGAATTGTCACATAACCTAATCTACATAAACAGGTACATTATGTGATTTTTTTTATAGGATAAGGGTGACAAACGAGCACACAGTCCACCTGATGTTAAGTGGCTGCTGTGGCCCATAGACATCTACATCTATCTTGTATTACGAATCAAAATGCAGATACGTTGTCACCCGTGAGGACTAAGATGGAATGCCTCGTTTCCAGTAAAAAGGGTCTCCGGTTCTCTACACTCACCATACGAAACACAGCAGCGTTAAGCTGCTATTTTGTACATTGTACTTATTTACAATCTCCTGTGACCCCATTTCTTGCAAATAAAATTTATTTATTTATTTTTTGCATGTCTTACCAGGTCATATTCATACTATTTATTGCATCAATAATGTAACAGTTAAGGTGTTGAGAAAATTTTAAGTTTTAACCAAAAACTATGAGATCATTATGGGCCCTGCAAGGCACGGCAATTAAGAGAGAGGAGGGCCAATATAATGAAACAATAATGATAAATACATTTTGAAATAAAAATATTGATAAAATAAAAATAAAAATAATTGAAATACTAGGTAGTCGTAGGTCGTCACTACATCTAGTGGGGGGCCATACTACACTTCGCCTAGCGGTACTAGGTTGCCACTCGAGAATGTGTCTTCCCCATCGGTTTTCGGTTCTTAGAGCTATGTGGCCGGCCCATTGCCACTTCAGTTTACATATCCGTTGGGCTATGTCGGTTACTCTGGTTTTACTTTCGATATCCTCATTTCTAAGTTTATTACGCAGAGAATTCCTGAGTATAATTCTCTATATAGCTCGCTGAGGGCCCTTAATATTTTATTGAGGTATACCTGATGAGAAGATGTGTCATAATCTCTCGAACGCTGCCCGGCCGAGTCTCTCGAGGTCTTACGTAGTCAGACTATTTGTCCTAGGTAAACATACTCGTCAACAATTTCGAGCTTAGTACTCCCAACAATTACCGGCAAAGGTGTGACACAGACGTCGATAATATTTAAATTTCTATTCTTGTCATTGTGTCTGCAGTGACAACGATTGATAAAAATATTACTCGACTCAGAGATCAAATACCAAGAGCTGAAAGATTTTAAAAACCTTAAAAGGCAGTCCAAGTTGGCACAGTTTTCTGCTCGGCGTCATATCGTCCCATTTACAGTTAATAAATTGTGACTGCAAACTTACTATGTAATGTTGAATTGATAAATCGCTGCTCTTGTAATTACATTGTAATATTACCTTACGGAAACTAGTATTGCGTATTATGTTGGTACTGAATAAATTTCTTTCCCTTGTTTGATACGTGTTTAATGTATTTTTGAAACGAGTTTGCAATTTATAGTGGATTACCTTGAAAAAAATATTTTATGAATTTTATCGCGTTTAATTTATACCTAATTTTTTTACGTATTTCAAATTTTCGTTGTTTCGAGTGTTCACAGCACCTATGGTCACGGGTGCTTGAGGTGCTCCCGTGTCATACTTAATTTATTTAATATTATTTGTTTACACTTTGCTTACACACCAAGTATAAAAAGGCGGACTTAATGCACCAGGGCATTCTCTACCAGTCTACCTCCAGGTAAAGCAGAGAAGATATTGTGGGTGCAAAGTGCAAATAGCTAAGTTAAAAATATCTATGTCTACATAATATTACCATAACTACTACTACATACAAAGATACATATTATAAAGATAATTACACAAATATATTATATAGATGTACATACATACAATAGGACACTCTCTAGGACCATGATATGCATGTGTGCGGATATGATGTACATACATAATTAAATATAGCAGTGTCTGATACAAACATCTTTAAAATATGTAGAATAAAAACATGAAAA
Source organism: Parnassius mnemosyne (assembly GCA_963668995.1). Lineage (NCBI taxonomy): Eukaryota > Metazoa > Arthropoda > Insecta > Lepidoptera > Papilionidae > Parnassius > Parnassius mnemosyne. The sequence continues at coordinate 32,652,884 of CAVLGL010000084.1, forward strand.
GGGAAAAGTTGGAACTTAAGGATATAAAAAATTATGGAAATCCACAAACTACTCCTGCAACGTTAGAAAATGATTCCAGAGCAAGCGTTTGAACGATGAAACGTTTGATGTTTGAACGACTTACTCGTGGCTGGGTTACCTTCAGCTGTTGGATATAACAACTTTGGTCCGATTTTTGGTCGATGATCGATTACCCAAGTTGCAGCCATCATCTCTTTCATTTCTTCTATCACCTCTTATGAAACCCTCGAGATGAAGTATGTGGATTCCTTTTTGATGTTATGGTATGTGGATTTTGTGGCTGATGATGATCAAGAAGAAATACAAGCTTGAATTTATTTAAAATCAATTTAAAAATTTCCCTTGAATTAGCGATACGCCCTGGCTTCACACAGGGGAATTCTGGTACTCAATAACGGCACCACCGGTAGGTGGTTAAGGTTTAATTTCTCCTGTTGTAATTATAGTGCGTACTGGCCATATAAATTTGTAAATGCTATTAAAATAAAAGAAAATTTAGGATTTTTTTTTTCGAATTTCGTTTGTTTTTATGTAATTATTGGATAATGTTGCGTTTTTTGAATTTAGGTTTTTTAAATGTTCGCCTTGACTGCCTTGTTCATCGTGTTAATTGTGAATTGTTATTGCAAATCAACTGAGAATGTCAGATCTAAACGCCACTCAAGTTGCTAGTGCTGTTACTTTAATTGAAACTGGGCACACCTACAATCATACGTGGTAGAGCCATACTGCAGCTATATTAGTAGTATAGTTGTAGCACGAATGGGTCGGCTCGACTGGCGAAGGACCACGCTCTCACAGAATACGAACGTAAAACAGCGGTTTAAAGCTGCTGTGTTTCGTATGGTGAGTGTAGAGAAACAAAGACTCTTTTTACTGGAGAAGAGGCATTCCATCTTAGTCCTCACGGGTGACGACGCATTTTCATTTTGTTTCGTAATCGAGGATAGATGTAAATGTCTATGGGCCACAGCAACCACTTACCATCAGGTGGACTGTGTGTTTGTTTGTCAGCCATATTCTATAAAAAAAACATGTGGCATAAAACATTAAGAATATCAAAATCTGTGTTACTAGAGTCTTCTGAGTTGTCAAGCGGTATCGGTAGACTGGCCACTATACGGGACGTGGTAATAATATAGAAAATATACACTATGTTTTCTATGTTATTAAACAAAACAATTTTGTATCTGTTTAAGACTGGGTGAGCTGGCAATTTCTCTTGCAATCTTTGTAACATATCTTTGGACACAAACAACCGGTGTTACTCATTCGAAGCTCGTCCGTCTGTCTGTAACCCATAATTGTTTGATGGACTCTTTCGATAATTTACAGTTCAGTACCGCTGCATTAAAGGTCTTAATCTAAAGCAAGTTCTATGTGGGTTTAACACTATTTCCTGAAAGGCGGAATTTATAAGTAGTAAATAAGGAATTGCTAACCACCTTCGCCCACACACGCTTGCATATACTTTGTGTACGTAAAGAATACATGATGATTAAATTCTAGAGTCTGTTTGGTCTGCCGTTTAAAAAGTTTATCTACCTTATTCAATTAATCCGCTTGGTCCCGTCACTTTCCTTCTTTTTTATTCATCATCTTCATCTTTAGTCTTTAACAATCCAAAGCTGGACATAGGCTTCTCTCAAGGTATGTCAATGAGGGCGTATGGTAAGTATAGAGAACCGGAGACCCTTTTTACTAGAAAAGAGACATTTCGTTTTAGTCCTCATGGGGCACAACGCATCTGCATTTTGATTCGCAAACGAGGATAAATGTAGATGTCTATGGGCCACAGCAACCAGTTACTATCAGGTGGACTGTGTGCTCGTTTGTCACCCTATCCTATAAAATAATGGTGAATCTAGGAAACAGGAGATCCTATTTACTGGAAACGAGGCATTCCATCGAGCGTTCAGGGGTGTCAGTGTATCTGTATTTTAATTCTTTACCGAGGTTAGATGTAGATATCTATGGGTCTTAGCATCTACTTACTATAAGGTGAATTGTGTGATCATTTGTCATGTCACTTAACATTGGTAGACAATCAACTTAGCTTAGCTTTTAATCATCATCATCATCATTACAGCTCTTCATAAGTCCACTGCTAAACATAGGCCTCGTAGCGGCAGGCGAAGTTGTGGGCGTCCCGCCACTAGATGGAGTGACGACCTGGTAAGACATGCAGGTCAATGGATGCACGTGGCTCGCGATCGTGTTTTGTGGCATTCCTTGAGAGAGGCCTATGATCCCTGTTAATGCTTTGTGGTATATAGCCTTGACTGTTCTTTTGGACTTGTAAGCGTATTATGGTGGTGATAGCAGAAAAGTCATCAACATCATTTCTATATATAAAAAATAATTTAAGGACTTGTGGGGTCTGTCAAAATAGCTGAAGCAGTGAGACGGAATCTTTCTTACCACAAAAATTTTTAGTAAATGACGACACAAACACTCACGCATGTCACCCAGAAGGGTAGGCAGAGACTACGGACTTCCATTTGGAATGATCCTGACACACCTCTCGCGCCTCCTTTACATCCATATATCTACGCATGCACGCTCATCGGTTAAGGGTACTCCTAATCTGGCCTATTTTTAATATATCCCCAATTTTGTCGACAACCTTCATCTAGGATGTCTCTTCCCGACTCTGCCATTCACTTCTGCAACATAAATTTGGCTTTGTCACTCTTTCCTCGTTCATTCTTTCTACATGACCAAACCACCGAAGAATTCTTTTCTTAATCCCGACCACATCATCATCTTGCAAACCGCACTTTTCTCTTATCACACCATTTCTCACCCTGACATTCAGATTCAGCCCTAGCATACTCCTTAATGCCCGCATTTCTACAGAATTTATTCTACTCTCATGATTCTTCTGCCAGACCCAACTTTCACAGCACACAAACAATACACAAACTAACGCAGTATTATGAATTGCTATATGTGCCTTTTTTGACACATTCTGACTTTTCATAATAGCGTGAAGAACCCCATTCACTCTATTTCCTGCGTTCACTAGTCGTTCTACATCCTTATCATATCTACCATCCCTGCTAAATAAACATCCATAACATACAAATTCATCCACTTGCTCAATCAATCTAATAAATGATAGAAGTGCAATACCCAGTCGTGGGATACGTGAAGTGCTGGCTATTACTTTGCTGTATTTGTTAACAAAATGGAAATCATCATTTCGCCTTTGCTAATTATTCCGATGTCCATACAAATACGAAGTGAAATGTTTGATTCAGTGACCAATTATTACGGTTCCAAACTACGGGCACTCACGCAACGGAGTCCAATTAATTTCGTGATTTATGCGCCGCCGTGAGGGTGGTGCGTTTATTTAGCGTTTTCCATTAGCAGTTGGAAATTATTTATGTAATTTTAATAAGGTTGGTTTATTTAAAGAGATGGATTTCGGTTTTAATGTCATTCAAAACTTAGAACTTCGACAAAGAATGTTTTATAAGGGTGATATTTGCCACAGTTGCCACGCTACCACGCACGCTAAATCGAACCACATGAGAAGCACCAGCTTTCAAATAAAAAAGAATCGTCAAAATCGGTTCACCTAGAAAAAAATTATGAGCTAGCATATATAAAAAGAATACAGTCGAATTGCGTACCTCCTCCTTTTTGAAGTCGGTTAAAAAGGTAAAGTAATGTCTCCTCTTACTTCTCAGTGGGTTTTCGGCCCTAGGAAATAATATTCCTTTTGTTTACATCGGGGGGCACGGCAGTGCCCCCGCCAAGTCGAGCGCGAAGCAAACACTGCCGTACCATCCTTTACTGGAACCGTTTCGGCGTTTTTTCAGGCCTCTATTTGAGAACCTCCGGATAAGACCAGAACACAGAAATTTTCGTCATCCAGTAAGCTATAATCACATACTTAAAATTTAAAATTTCAAGTCTATAGGTCATTTAGTTCCGAAGTTAAGCGAAAGCAAAGTTTCGCATTTATGACACTCACTCACTCATGATCATCAGAATAGAACTAGTACTTCCCATAAACTCAGAGAGCTGAAATTTGGTACAGAGTTAGGGTTTAATGGCCACATATAGGGAAAACTATAAAAACTAGGATAATCGAAGATCTGGAGTACCTGGGGACCCTGATTGGGAAACACAAGAGCCCAACCAAACTATTAGAAGAGATCGACATACCGCCTTTACAAAAAATATTCAACTTGGTGGGCCGCTTCATTTGATGTCAAAAATCGAAGTTCTGAAGTATCCTCAGCAGATCTCAGATGTATTAGAGATATGGTAATGCCTCCTTCTACTATTGGTACATAAAAAAAAATACGTGTACAGAGAACAATTCCCAATCTGTGTGGCGTATGCCCTAACAATTCATAAGAGCCAAGGTCTAAGTCTAAAAATGCCCTCATGGACATTGGCACCTCCATATTCTCTTGTGGCCAAGCCTACGTGGCGCTTTCACGAGTAACCAATCTTCATGGGGTGCACCTCATAAATGTTGACCTCAAGAGTATAAAAGCTCAAGCTTCACAGCGATCACCGAATACAACCGGCTTAGGCGTAAATACCGCGCCGGTCTTTCAGAAATTAAACCGTATAAACCGTTTAAAAGAATAAATAATGAACGCGAACGGGCAATACGAAAAACTGTTGCTACTGTACAAGAATCAGAACCGGAAAAAAAGAAAAGAAAGATTTGTAATAATAAAAAAAACTACTCCTAAAAAATGTGTCAAATAAGAAAATCTAATAAAATAAATCATAATATGCCCACGTTTCTACAAAAAGCAGTGAAATCCCACCAAAAACATTCTGTAAAAAAACTAGCCAAGTCTCGATGGAGCTGCTTGTTTATCTCTAAAAAGTAATGAAATCTAGACAAAGTCGTGCCAAGTCTAAGGTTCCTTACTGCGATTTCTTTATTATTATAGTTATTGTTGTGTGACTTGGCCGTTGTAGGGAACACAACGGTACAAAACCAGGTGCTATATTGCATACACACCATTGCACCAATCTGTCGCCAGAACCACTACCCATTGACGATGGAAAATTGCCACTTGGAAAACGTTGATTGAATAACCAGTCAATTGTAGGCTTGATAAAGCTGCGTATTTCAATAATACTTTTGTATAGGCGAGCCTGAAACAAACAGTATAAAAAATTATTTCCAGTACGGGCGGACTTCTAATCATTGATAGAAGTCCGTCCGTACGTCTATTTTATGTTAGATCGGTGGTCGATTTGACGCTCGAAAAAGTAGAGAGTAGAAGTCAGCATTGTGAATGCTGAATGCATGTGTTGCACAATCAACAACCGCCTAAAATGAGACACTAGCGTCCAATTACCAATACCACTATGGGCTATTATCTCGCTTAACAAACATAAGTAGTTACAACAGATATAACATTACGTGTAAGCACAATTACGTGCAACATTACGTGTAAACGCAACTTTATCAAGCTTACAATTGACTGGTTATTCAATCAACGTTTTCCAAGAAGCACTTTTCCATCGTCAATGGGTAGCGGTTCTGGCGACAGATTGGTGCAATGGTGTCATGTAGCGCCTGGTTTTGTACCCTGTGTACCCTTCAACGGCCAAGTCACACAACATTAACTATAATAATAAAGAAATCGCAGTAAGGAACCTTAGACTTGGCACGACTTTGTCTAGATTTCATTACTTTTTAGAGATAAACAAGCAGCTCCATCGAGACTTGGCTAGTTTTTTTACAGAATGTTTTTGGTGGGATTAATTATTGTTTGTGTTACATTAGTTATGTTTACAAATAATTTGTACAATTGTTAGCAGTTAATTGTATTTATTGTTTTCAACCCTATCCTTCATCTTCTATTTACCTATCTATCAATGCCATACGTGTGCGTTCAATGTCAGTCCATATAATAGTGTTATGATATTGGCCATTATTAAGGGCATATGTGTTGCATATGTAAGGTTGATACTTTCTATTGTGGCAGCGTTGAAATTTTTTAAAGACTGTATTATATATATAAATACCCAACACAGATGTTATATATTACCACACAGAAGATCCCATTCCTAGGCTTAAAACCTTGCCTGATGGTAAATCTCCCTTTTCCCTACCGACAGCAAAATTTCGTGATTCTGACGTAAGTTACCTCAACGGTTAAAAAAATCAGAAAACAATTAGAAAACGGGACAGAAAGGAGAAGGAGACCCTTTTAACTGCCAAAGAGGCATTCCATCTTAGTCCTCACGGGTGATAACGCATCAAAATGCAGTTTGATTCGCAAACGAGGATAAATGTAGATGTCTATGTGCCACAGCAACCATTTACCATCAGGTGGACTGTGTGCTCGTTTGTCACCCTATCCTATAAAAAAAGGGAGACGTCTTCATACATTCTTGGGCCTTGATGTTAATTATAGTTGTTAGTGTTATAACTCTACTAAAGTTAGATAAATTAAATGGAAATAAAATTATTAAACAGAGCAAGCGTAAGTTCACGGATATGTGCCATGGATTTGAATTATATTATCGTTTTGATCCGTATTAATCATTTAGTGAAAACTTTATAAATTCTTCTTTTCAATCGACTTCAAAAAGGAAGAGGTTGTCAATTCGTCGGAATCATTTTTTTTAATCTATGTTCACCGATTACTCAAAGACGCCTGAACCGACTTCGATGATTATTTTTTTGTTTGAAAGCTGGTGCTTGTCATGTGATCCCGTATAAATTTCATCAAGGTCTGATTAGTAGTTTCTGAGTAAGCCTTAATAATTTATATTAAAGTCGTTTGTACAAAATGTTTAATTTTACCACTTGTTACAGGTATATTTCTAAGAACAAACTTTTGTTCGCGGTCCCGGCCGCGTGTAAGTAAACGTCATCATGTAAATTTCCCTCCGGAAACTATTAATTCCTGTGATTAGTCAAGGGCATGATCTATATGTATGTCATCTTTTTTCTAAAACCGTTAAGCGGTTTACAAATATTAAACGTTAAGCCTAAAGTTAAAAACCACATATACCACCAGCTTATAAATATTAATTTGTTAAATTGAACATAATTTTTAAGGAGATTTTTTTATAGAATAAGGGTGACAAACGAGCACACGGTCCACCTGATGGTAAGTGGTTGCTGCGGCCCATAGTCATCTACATCTATCTTTATTTGCGAATAAAATGCAGATGCGTTGTAAGACGTGAGGACTAAGATGGAATGCCTCGTTCCCAGTAAAAAGGAGTCGCCGGTTCTTTACACTCACCATACGAAACACAGCAGCATTAAGTTGCTATTTTACGCTGGTATTCTGTGAGAGCATGGTCCTTCCCCAGTCGTGCCAACCCATTCGTGTTACAACTGTAATATTAATATAACTGCAGCATGGCTCTACCACTTATATATATGATATGTGATAATTGTATTTTACTTTTAGTTTTTACTTTACTTTTTATAAAACGCTATAAATTAAGCTCAAAATACCGCTTTTAATCTATAAGTACTAAACTACTTACATATTTAAAGCAGTTTTATGTTGATAGCGTTTTTCATTTGAAACATTTTGACAAAAATATCGTATAAAAATGTATATTTATTGGTCCGTATTTTATGCGCTGTGCCATACCGTTCATCAGATTGCGGTAAAATTTTGTCAAGTTATTGCTAGCATTGGCGGGAAGGTTATAGGAATAGTACAATTAACTTACAGTAGGTGGCGCGCGTAAAGTACCGAAAAGAAGTTATGTAATGTCATTCAACTTCAATTAATGTATTATCCTAAACTCTTCCAAATTTAAAAAGATATTTCCATAATTGTTTCTTCTGTGCTTATATAATAATTGTTTATCAGTGTGTGACATGTTTAAAATGTGAGTCAGTGAAATCTAATAATATTTTTTTTTTATAGAATAGGGTGACAAACGAGCACACAATCCACCTGATGGTAAGTGGCTACTGTGACCCATAGACATCTACATTTATCATCAATAAAGACTGCAGATGCGTTGTCACCCGTGAGGATTAAGATGGAATGCCTCTTTACCAGTAAAAAGGGTCTCCGGTTCTCTACACTCACCATACAAAACACAGCAGCGTTAAGCTGCTAATTTACGCTGGTTTTTTGTGAGAGCGTGGTCCTTCCCCGGTCGAGCCGACCCATTCGTGCTACAACTATACTACTAATATAGCTGCAGCATGGCTCTAAATATCTTACTCGCTCACGTTTAAATGATATAGGAGGTACTGCTAACAAACTTACAAACTTTACCGCTCTATAAAATAAGTATAGAGGGTTCTTTACTGATTTTATAGAGAAATTTCAAATTAAAAATTGTATACCAATGCCAGTCTCACTTCATTTGTGAGAGGGCTTTGGCGCAAGAACGTTTTCACAGTGTTGTCCTTAACTACAATATCATCTACTAGTAAGCGATGATAAAGTCCTAGAAGGTAAAACGCACTAACCCTGTGTTAGCGTAACAAAAGACTATTAAATCTTTTCTTCACTTCAAGTTCAAATTCGTGGAATATTGACAACAAAGCGGCGGAGACCTACCGACCGTCTTATTGTCAGATGGTAGACAGAGGAGGTAAGAATTAAATCATGTGATTCCTGCACACACTCTTCGTAATGTATCCTATAGAACACTGCTGCCGACAAGATTAGTTTCAACTAAAACAGGATCACCAATTGGCTTTCTACCACGTCTTTCCATTCCGTCCAATGCACCGATCTCTGTATTGTTTCTTTGTTGGAGTGAGGTTGCAGATATAATACGCTGCAACGTGGATCTTCCAGGTATTTCGTTGTAAATTTGTATGTATTGTATGTAAAAAAATGGTTAAGTACGTCCTAAGTTTGTTACTTAGGACGTACTTAACTAATTTTTTTATATAGAATAGGGGTTACAAATAAGCACACTGTCCACCTGATGGTAAGAGAATGCTGTGGCCAATAGACATCTACTTTTATCCTCGATTAAGAATCAAATCGCAGATATGTTGTCACCCCTGAGGACAAAGATAGAATGGCTCGTTTTCAGTAAAAACGGTCTTCAGTTCTTTACACTCACCATACGAAACACAGTAGTAGCATTAAGCTGCTATTTTACGCCGTTATACTGTGAGAGCGTGGTCCTACCGGCCGACACATTCATGCTACAACCATAATATAGCTGTAGCATGGCTCTACCACGTAAGATTTATTATCCCAACTATTCAATATTAATAATTTAGTTCTTGCTACACCTTTCGATAATACGTCAGGAAATAAACTAATCGAGGTGATAGGTCTAAACTAAATGCGTTGTAACATGTGTCGTTAGTCACCGCGGTGGCGATAAGGCTGTGATCTAGTACCGTAGCGTTGTTTAGGTGTTGGTTATGTTGTTGAAGTTTTAGCGTATTTTATTTTTTATTTTATATAACTAATACTACGCAGTATGAACTTACAACTTTGTAAGTTCATACTGCGTAGATCGGAAGAAAAATTAATAATTATTAATCTGGAGGTAGCCGTGTTAACTATGACATTGGGACGTCAAACACCTCTGTCCCCCCCGTGACCATGGGTGTTGTAAAGTACTCGAAACGTCGGGAATGTAAAATAAGTTAATATACGCGATAAAATTCGTAAAACTAGTTTTATTTAAATGTGTAGTGTTCGCGTATATATATAAGAAATATTTATGTAAAAATCTTTATTAAACGTGGTAGAGTCATGCTGTATGGTGAGTGTAGAGCCTCTTTTTACTGGAAATGAGGCATTCCATTTTAGTCCTCACGGGTGACAGCGCATCTACATTTTGATTTGTAATCGAGGATATAGGTAACATCTAGGTAAGTGCACTCCTCTTTGTATGATTCAATTCACCGCGTTTTCGTCGACCGAGTTGACGTAGGAGGAGTAGTAAAATAGTAGGCGTTAGATATTTATGAATGATACATATCTAAGGAAGTAAATAAGATGAAGGTAGCCTTATAAAATATAAGGCTACCAGCAGACGACAGTATTGTTATCCTTAGATGTTAAGTTTTTCCTTTGTATCTTTAGTACTCTAAACATCTAGAATAAAACTATAGATACATAGTTGTTGCATATTTTTTGTTATCCTTTAAAAACAGGTTTAAAATTAGATAGTACTATCATCATACATATCGTCACGCCTGTAATCCCCAAGGGTCCAAAGTGCAAAAAATAACATAAATTTAGTATGTACGTATATTTTTTTTTCGGCTACCATAAACATATTTCGTTATAATAGGATAATCCTCGTTGTATTAGAGTAGAATATAGTAATGTGCACAAAGATTTAAAAAAAGGAGGAGATGAAGAATTTGACTGTATATTTTTATTGTTTCTTTTTTGCTTGTATGTTGCGCGATATATCGTCAATTGGAAACCGATTTATAATCATTATATTTTTACTTTATAACATCAAAAATACATAACGATTCATAAGTACAGTACAAAACAAACCTAAATAAGGTTTTTCTGCACACTGAAGTTCAACAGGTTATACTTCAAGGTTTCCCGTGTTTCATATTGGAGAAAAAATTCCTGCTTAGAGGGGGCAAAATTAGACGAAATTTTTAATGTAAGTATTTAGATATTGAGATTGTGATATTATTTAATTCACTCAAAAAGGTAAAAAAGAACTTAAATAAAAAGAAAAAGTCGACATTAAAGAAATAAAAATAATAAAATAATTTTACATTTTTTTTTAAATTTAATTTCTTCTTATGCTATGTTCTAGAACTGAACTCTTAACGGGATTCGAATTTGGCTTCCATTACGACCAAATTCGCTCCGCTCGTTGGTAATACAAAGCGTCAGCTTGATAAACAGTTATGTTACAGTAGAGTCGATTAGATTACTTTAACCCTGTGAGGGTTACGGACAAGGCTACGAACGGACATCTATGTTTTACACATAGATATATATTTACACGAGATTTAAGAAAGAATTAAGATAAAAGAGTTTGTTAAAAGATTTAGGAATTTATTAGGTTATAAAAATATGTTAATCAAATATATTACGTGTAAATATACATAGTAGAGCCATGTTAAACCTATATTATTGATGTAGCACGAATGGGTTGGCTCGAAAACCTATGTTGTAATGGCATGGACGAAGTTATACAGTGTGAGCAAAAGTCTGGTGGATTTTAAAAATTCATGAAAATAATTGGTACATAAACAAATTTATTTTTAAACACACTCTTAGAACCACGTCTTTAAATTGATAAAAACTCTCTGGCATAGTGCGCGTGGAATAGATGCCATTTCTTCCCGGAAATTGGCTTTTAAATTTTTTTTGGCCTTTAAATTGATAGTAGGTCAATTATTACAGTAAGCCCGACTTTTCAGGAACATCCACAAAAAGAAATCTAATGGGAGTCGGGGGTCATGAAGAATGCGTTCATCAATCACTTAATTATTCATATCTACGTAAAAATGTGTATATTTATATTCTTAAAGATTTATTACCTGTGGTCTATAATTAAAGTAGTAAATTATTGCTAATTGTAAATGTTCGTGTTCATTTATCTGCGTAATTGAATATGTCATTTAATAGTTATATATTTCTGCGAAACTGGGCTTAGTCAGGTGACTTATGACTCGGTATAATTTTAGAGCTCTACAAATCATAACAAATTTATTGATTATTAAACCGATAACGATATAAATCAAAGAATTCAATTAGTTTTCATGCGTTTATTCATTTTAGCCCATAAAATTTCACAGCTGAATGTAGGTCTCACTGAGAGGCTTTAGTTGCCTCGCGGGTTGGCAACCGCGGATTTTTGTTACTTTCAATCGTCATCAGAAAGATGCTGCTACCCTGTTTTAGTTTCCCTCTGTTGACTCTTACGGCACCCACGACATTATATAAGTAGCGGCACGAAAGTCTAGCGGTGACTGTTATTGCACAGAAGTCGTGTTGATTGGCTTTTGCGTATCGTTCTCACGCCCTGATTGGCTCTCTAGTCTCATTCGAACAATTAAATTTGTGCACGTCCCCGCCACGTTTCGTTCAGCACTAGACTTACGTGCCGCGACTTGTAGTAGAGGATACTCTTACACTAACCAATACTTAGCAAATTTTTTTTCAGTATATTATAACAAAATTTCTTATTTTCAAATTGCATATCCACAGTATTAAATGTTGGTTCTTTTCTCGCTCAAAGGCTAAGTATAGCCAGCGGGGAAAGGCAGCCAGCGTTCTTGGCACATACCGCGGGGAGTAGGACTTAAAGTTTAAAATTATTAATATTATTATAATGTGTGTTGGTAGGTGGTCACCTCGTTCTCATCAGCCTCTTAACTATTCATTACTGATACCCAGAAGCGTTTTAGTAGCCTTTTTATAGAACTTTTTTTTGAAGTGTCAGTAGCCTAATAGCAGGGTGCGGACCGTGAACTCAAAAGGTGGTTGGTTCGAATCCGCCATTCGACTACTGTCGTGAACCACTTCTAACATAAGCATTATAAGCTTACCAGAAGTGGTTAAAGGGATTATTAGTAATATTTAATAGCAATACTAGTACTTTTTTGTAAAAAAAAAAATTTTAAAATGAAAACAGAGAAGCATACATTCCCCCTAGTCTGCAGCCAGGCTAACATGGCAACTATGGGCTTACTATCTTACTTAGTAGAACTTGCAACTCATAGGCGTCCACATCTATCCTGAATTAATAATTAAATTACAAACGTTAAGCCTTAAGAAATAATATGGAATATCGCGTTACAACTAGAAAGGGCCTTACATTTCCGTCACATACCGTATGAAACACAGCAATATTACGCTCCTATCTCACACTGTGTTCTGTGCGAACGTGGCTCTTTCCCAGTCGAGCTGACATTTTGTTAGTACTGCATAATACACTGAAGCGTGACTTTACCACGTAGAATATCTTCTCCTCATCTCTTTCTAATTATTATAGTACTAGTAATAATTGTATTCCATCCTTATCTCCTTTGAAGGCTTGACTCGTGGGGTGGCTACCTATTCAACCGACTTAAAGAAGGAAGTTCTCAATTCTACTGTTTTTTTATGTGTGTTAGAACCTCAGAATTTTTTCTAGGTGAACCGATTTTGATGATTCTGATTTCAAAGTTGCTGCTTCTAATGTGGTCTCATATAAATTTGATCAAGATCTGACCAGTCGTTTTTGAGTTAATGTATCTAATTATGTACTCTGTTTATATCGAAGTCGGTTGTACAATTATTTTTATTGTACCACTCGTTAAGGCTAGACTCTTAGTTTGGTAGATAAGTTACTAGCCGCAGTACCAAGCAACTTCCATATTTCATGCAGGTTTTAGCCGACTTTATAAAAAGAAGGAGATTTACGATTAGACTGTATGCTTTTTGTATGTATGTTACGCGACATCTTCGTTAAGTGTGAAGCGATTGTGTTGATTTATTTGTATAATTTAATGAAAAAATCATCAAAATTTAACATAAGCTTGTGTAAATAGTACTTAAGCGGTGGTCCCACATTAATTTGAATTCCATCCCTAAGGGTGGTTTAATAGGGGATGAAGTTTATAATGCAACCATTTAGACATGGAGATAATAATATTCACTCCATTCAAAAGTCTATAATTTTTTTCGATAAAAATTAAAATGCCGAATTGCAAATAACTAAAAATAATGAAATAATATCGTATTCGGACTGTCTGAGTCTTAGTACCGGAATACTTCGGAATGTAAAATTATTTTATTCTATGAATTTCTATTTCGAAGTCCGCTTTTGTTTTATAATAAATGTTTTTTTTTCGATTCTAGCGTTTCTTAACGGCTTCAGCATAACTCTATCAGATAAAGCTCAATAAATATATTTTCTTTATTTATTATTCATCAGCACACATGGGTCGACTCGACGCGGAGTGGGACCACGCTCTCACAGAATACCATTTTAATGCTGCTGTGTTTCTTATGGTGAGTGTAGAGAACCTTACATTGCTGGAAATGAGGCATTCCATCTTAGTCCTCACGGGTGACAACGCATCTGCATTTTAATTCTTAATTGCGCATAAATGTAGATATATATGGGCCACAACATCCACTTACAATCAGGTGGACTGTGTGCTCGTTTGTCACCCTTATTCTATTAAAATAAAGTTATAAATTTAATATTAATTTCTTTTCAATATAGACCTATAGTGGCCAAGGCAAAGTGCTTATTTTAAGTGTTTACATACAGTATGTTACGTACCATTCGAGTTTGAACCTATAATACTACTACTACTACTACTACTACATACTACCCTTAACCGACGAGCATGTATGCGTAGATATATTCAGTGCCTGATTTAGAGTTCCGACAGCCTTAGGCTAACTATGAATATGCGCCCCACACCGCACGTGCCTATTCTGTCTGTGCCTGCCCAGCCCACGAATATATTTACTAGATTTTAATATTTTACTAGTTTCCACACCGCGGATTCGCCCACATTAAATCAAATTTTCCTGATAGTAAATGTCGACCATCCCCTATGAACAACACTAGGGAAACTGTAGGTGTGAGCACGCTACGCTGAGTACGCAACGCGTAAGCGTGCTCTTTAAAAAGTAAGCTCGTTTCTTGAAGGTTTCTAAGTCGTATCGGTCCGGAAATAATCGCGGTTGGTAGATGATTCCACAAAGAAGCCTAGCGAGGAAGAAAACTTTTAGTAAATTGCACAGTTATGGTGTACCGCCAAGCATCCAGATGGTGTGGGTGATACGTGGAATTTGGCAGTTGGAATTGATCCAAACAATTTGTCTAAGTACTCCCCGTGGAAAATGCGATAGAAAATGCAACATCTCTTCGTAGCGCCAGTTAATCGAGCCAATCAGAAAGAACTCGGTCGTCGATGATTCGAGCCACTCTTTACTGGATGCGGTCAAGTAGAAGGAGCTGGCACTGGGGTGTCCCGGTCCAAAGCTGAAAAAAGTACTCCATATGAGGCCGAAATTGCACTTTGTAAAGTTGCAAACGGTGTGCCGACATGATATACTGTCCCGCTCTGCTGAGCTCGCCAATATTTTTAGAGACTGTAAGTCATTCTATATGACGATGCCGAGGATTCCGATGATGACCGAGGCAGCATGGGAAGTGCCCTGAAATTAAGGGGATATGACAAGCGGTGACCGCGCAAACCTGTGTCTAGTGAAGTTTAAACTGGACTAGAGTCGTCACCAATCCGAGATTTCTTTTTCTAAAAAACGTTACCGCCACACTAGAATTTTCTCCTTTATCTTGGAGGCAGTTTACAAACATAAATTGCACAAGGACAAACATCCAGACCCGGAATTATTATTTGTGTTGTGTTATTTGTACTTAATTCGTGCGGGATTGGAACCCGCGGCCCCCAGCGCAACAACTCTTTGCTAAGCCACTGCGCCACGGAACCGTCAAAGATTGTTTATTAAAGACTCGAATTCAGACCTAAGTTCGTTCTCGCGATGACATGCTCCCGACAAATATTAGCACAGCCGGTGTAAAAAACATTACTAGTGTTACAACCAGTAACAGCAACATATACCTAATTGATATACAGAAGAAACAGCGTGGATGATAGATAGCAGGCAGCCTTGTGGAATACTAGTAGTAATATGCTTGTAGTCTCCTAAGACCTTGATGCTCCAATCTGCATGAAAACTGATGATCCAATTGCAAAATTTCTCGGGAAGCCCTTAGGAAGGAAGCCTTTAAAAAAGCCCATCATAGGCCTTCGCTATGTAAAGTAACGACCAAGGCCTCCCTATTGGACTCTACTGCATCCCGCTCATCTATGAATCAGGTAAACTAGAAGATTAGAACTAGAACCAGCTGATTATTGACCGCATTGGTGGCCACTAAACAGCTGGTGGTCCTCAAGATACCTTATGAGGCAGTTTGTAATGGATTCAATTATTTTAGAGAACAAGGAGGCGATGGTGATAGGCTTGTAGTTGGAAGGGTCTAGTTGGTGGGCTTTTTAGGGATTGGGTGCACTAAAGCTGTCTTCTATTTGTTCAGAATTACGCCTAGGGAGTAGGAATACCGGAAAAGACGTGTTAGAACAGGTGATTACTCCAGAGCACCCGTCTTCAGCACCATAGGATTGACTTTATCAGGCCCACTCGACTTGTTAACGTCCAGAGAGAGGAGTGCTTTGCACACTGAGCGCTGTGTAAACCGCACATCCAACATGAAGCAATCACATCACGGGATGGTCGGCGGTGTGTATCCCAGTCATCGAGAATCTTGTTGGACTCAAAAAAATAACTTAAAAGATCGACTTTCTCCTTTGCGGCATGGGTCAGTGAGTCGTTCTCCCTGTTCAGAGATGGAACAGATGACTGAAAGAAGTTATTTTGTATAGCCTCAGCAAAACACCTTAATAAAATTAGAGGTAGAGAAAACAGCTTGAGCAGTTTAAATCTGTGAATCACGTATAGTCAGTCAACGAAAGATGAAAAGTACCAAAAATTCAAAGTTTTATTTTTACAATCTTGTACCAAAAATAAAGAAAGTGCAACAAGTAAAATACTTGCGGCACTTACTATATCATTTGTTGAGAATATTATACATAATTTTGTTCTAAACATAAGTGTACTTGCAAAGGCGCCAGCGCCACCTCGAACCTTGCGCCCTTGGCTCCAGCCTGGTTAGCCTGTGGGTAAATCAGGCCCTGGATATATTGATGTAACGGAGGCGAGAGATGTATGTCAGGATCATGCCAAATGGAAGTCCATAATATCTGCCTAACCTCTGGGTGACAAGTGTGAATATTTCTTTCTTTCGAAAACATAAGAAATATTTTCCAAAGCAACGCTAGGACCTTACCCTTTATCGTAAAAGTGATCTACATAAATTGCACAATTCCAAATTCAATATAATTATTTGTGGTCCATAATACTTCTTGCGTGCTTCTTAGCTTTATTTCATCAACAACTTTTTACGAATAAAAAAAAAAGAAAAGAATAAAAATCCCTGGCTTTTAATGTAGGTGAACCTGTATCTGACCCATTGAGTCGGAGAACCACAGATATAGATACGAACCAACTACTGCGTTAGTGAACAGTTGAGAAAACAACTTATTTG
Source organism: Parnassius mnemosyne (assembly GCA_963668995.1). Classification (NCBI taxonomy): domain Eukaryota; kingdom Metazoa; phylum Arthropoda; class Insecta; order Lepidoptera; family Papilionidae; genus Parnassius; species Parnassius mnemosyne. The sequence continues at coordinate 32,669,966 of CAVLGL010000084.1, forward strand.
AAATTTATATTCTACTAGCTGGTACTCGGTGCGTTGCTGGCGCAGAAGAAATTATTGTGGAAATATCGTTTTAAATTTGGAACAGTTATATTGTTTAATTAGGAATGATAAAACATTCATTGAAATTGAATGATATATAACTTTAAAAAAAAATGCCGGTGCGATACGCGTGCCACCTACTATAATTTAATTTTACTATGCCTCTAACCTTCGCGTAAGTGTAAGCAATAACTTCACATAGTTTTAGCGCAATCTGATGGACGGTATGGCAGCGCATAAAATACGAACAAAGAAATTTTATTTTTTATATATTAGATTTGTCAAAGTCTTGCTTGCATGCTTTATTAAATATATTACATTATCCTACTCTTTTTTTTTTAATGAAATGACCAAAATCAATAAAATTTGATAATAAAGTATGTCAGGTCGTTACCGTTATCGCCAATGGAAAACAAATAGCTAAGACAAGCTCTAAGAATTTGGTAACGGACTTCATCTAGAAACATGAATCACAGAATGGGGGCCGACAAAGATGTCTCGCTCTCGTAAACCACCCGCGTTACAGATTAACGGAATGGCTGATTTGTTTTATTGGAACGATCTATTAATGTGACACACGGGAGGTAACGTCTACGAACTTATTGTAATGTTTTTTTATGAACAGTTATTTTTATACATATTTAATTACTTTAAAAAAATGAAATCTCTACATTTTTTTATACGATAAGGGTAACAATTGTGCACATAATTCACCTGATGGTAAGAGGTTGCTGTAGCCCATAGACATCTACATCTAAGGAAGAAATATGACGGAATGCCCCGTATCCGCTAAAAAGGGTGTCCCGTTCTCTATTACGCTGGTATTCTGTGAGAGCGTGATTCTTCCCCGGTCGAGCCGACCCATTCATGCTACAACTACATATACCAGTAATCTAGCTGCAGGATAGGTCTACCACGTAAAGAGGACAAATAGTATAAAATCGCTTCCCGCCTTTTGTGCGCTTAGATCTTTTAAACTACGCAACGGATTTTTATGCGATTTTCATCGGTAGACAGAATGATTTAAGAGAAAGATTTAAATGTATTATAAATTTATATTATATATTATATAATTCTTCTGTCCGTGAGTATGTGACTGAACTCCTAAACTGCTGGACCGATTTTGATGAAATTTTATGTGTGATTAAGTTGATTAGAGAATGGTTTATAATCACAATTGAATCCAGTAGGTGGTGTTGCTGTTCAGATACAGAAATCAACCGTGCAAGGCCGGGGCGGGTTGCTAGTATGAAATAAAAAGTTTCAAGAGGATAAAGAAGTAGACCAGACCAAATGTACGTAGTAGTGAGGATCTTGTGAATAAAGGTGCTATTTGGTAGAGGCCAGAAAAAGACTATGAGATGAAAACTAGATGTTATTCTACGATAGTAAACTAATTATGCTGTTAAACATTTTCTTATTATAAAATAAGGAAAATAGTCTTAATTTACATTTGTGAAACACATTTGCAGTATAACACGCAAATGTCGTTTTAATGACCACTAAATTACAATAACATAACTTAACTTTTAGAATCGTTATTCCACACATGTCAAAAGTCATGGGATTTTTTTTGTATTTCTGTTAGTCGAATTATATAACATTCTAAATTATTACCTGTTTTTTTCTCATAAAAAGAAAAAAAAACATTGCCCATCTTCTCAAACAGTGGCAGAGAATATATTATGTAGCTTGTCACTTTAATAATTTGCTTCCATAATCATCTGTATATTATTTCTATATAAAATCGAATACTTCCATTATTAATTATATATAATTGAAATTTATTTAGATTGGTCTTTGAGGTAATCAACGCACTCATACAATGACATTTAAATAAAAATGTTCGGTTTGTTAAACTTAATGTCCGTATGTCTCTTAAGTCGTTAAAATTTTATAGATACTTCAACTGTTACACATAACTAAAAACAAAGGTTATATACACTCGAAACTAATAGAAAGGCATGTCTTAGTATAATATTTATCTTAATATTATTAGGGAAACCCTGTTTATCGGTTATTTAAAAAAATATTTAAAGATGGTTTTTTACCGTGTAGTGGCAATGAGTGCTATGAGGAATTGTTCGGATTAATCCTAACTGCCATTTTTACGAACGCACACCGCAGTTAAGCTCCTGATACCATCCACACCACCTGAATGCTTGACGGTTCACCACTGTACGTTTTCTAGAAGTTTTCTTCCTCGTACGACCTCTCTGTGGAATAGTTTACCACAGGCGATTTTTTCGGACCGATTCGACTTAGTGACCTTTAAGAAAAGAGCTTACTCCTTTCCAAAAGGCCGGCAACGCATCTGCAACTTTTCTAGTGTTGCAGTGTTCATGGGTAGTGATAGTCACTTACCATTGGGTGAGCCGTATGCTCGTTTGCCCTTTCTTCTATAATAAAAAATAAAATATCACACGCCATATCATCCTGTGGGTGTCGTATTTTAACGATGTCATTGGTGACGGCGGTAATCGAACTGGAATTGCTAGAATACTATGAAATTTAAAGATAACGCTTATCCCAACGGCTTTTTTTTTTATAGATTAAGGCTAACAAACGAGCACACAGTCCACTTGATGGTTAGGTGGATGCTGTAGTCCATAAACACATATTGGGTTCAACTGAACGCTGTGAATCGTTTTTGGTGAAATTTATCACGCCAACTCGTTATGTATGAGAGTAAGTAAGTAAAGGATGCTAAATCATGCGAAATAATAAAATTTATATACGTGGTAGAGCCATGTTGCAGCTATATTATGGTTGTAGCACGAATGGGTCGGCTTCACCGGGGAAGGACCACGCTCTCACAGTATACCAGCGTAAAATAGCAGCTTAACACTGCTGTGTTTATTATGTTGAGTGTAGAAAACCGGAGACCCTATTTACATGGAACGAAAATATTATGAAAGTTCGTCCTGATGTGGAGTGTCATCGTTGTGAGAAGATGGTGCATTTGAATACTGAATATTCAGGGCTTACTACCAAACAAAGAAATGTGCTTCGAGCAAATGAAAACTTAGTTTGGTCGTGCTCTGAATGCAAAACCTCATCTAGACGAACTTCGATTGTCTTACCTGAGGGTATAGACGATAATGAAGCATCAAAATGGATCGCCTTCTGCCTCTTTTCCATGAGATGTCATCTATCCTCGATTAAGAATCAGAATGCAGATACGTCGTTATTCTTGGAATAACTAAAATGAAATGCCTCGTGTCCATTCTCTGTTTCTCTACACTTACCAAACCAAACAAAACAGAATTAAACTGCTATTTCACGCTGGTATTCTTTTAATATATATTTGATTTCTAATTTAAATCCGTGGGTAAAACTACAATCATCGAACCATTTACATATTCAGTGACCCGGGGGTCCATTCACATAGGTCCTTGCACCAATTAAAGTTGACCCAATTTTAAGACAGATTGTAATTAGTCTAGTTTGTCAATAGGTTATAAATCATAACTCTATTAAGTTCCGATACCATTAGTAATTTATCTTGTGCGATTTAATGATTATCTGAATATGCGCTGACGTATGACAAATTAATTTTCACAGCCGTACTATGATGTTAATTGCGATACGGACTGAGTTTAATTAAAATTATAATGATTACTGAGTAGTTTTACTAATGAATAAAGAGCAAATTATGATAATTTGTTATATAAAGGGGTTGAAAAAGTAAACACAATAATAAAAAAAGCAGTCTGAATAGCCAAAGCGCTCTGGCTAGTTTTATTTTTCATTTAGATATCAGCCACCGCAGATTCTATTTCAACTGAGGTTGCCCCGTGTAGGGGCAAAACACGTGTCGTATTATCAACGGTGGTGTGTGTGATTAGTTCTGACGGAGATAGTGAACGTAATTGAGGGAGGGTGGGAGGTGCTCTTTAAACTAAGTAAGGCACATCATTTTATTCAGTGACTTATAATATTGTACTACGTACTAGAGAAGTTATTCCAAACAAAAAATGTGCGCTACTCATGTCTTCGCGCATGCAGGAGATAGTAGATCCGCGCATGCGCAGTTGATATATTATTATCTATTTATTCACTTGAACAACAAACAATTTTACTTACTTGATCACTGAATTGTTATTTACGTCCAGTTTAAACTTTAATTTGAAATCTCGTATTATTAGCGCCGCTCCACATTGCATGAATATTGAAGCAACACTAAATGACACTACAGTACTCGTAAGGTGTACGGATTGCAGTACAGTTCATTAACCAAATTCGGGACACCAATAAGCCTCTTAGCACGCCTTTCCCTTGAGTGCAAAGCTGCTAGGTGGCATTTTGCAGCACCAGCCCATATATGGTAGCAATACTCCATGCACGACCGGACTTGCGCTTTATATAAAGAAAGCAGCTGTCCCGGCGTGAAGTATCGCCGCAGCTTCCTCCCTGCTTCCTTGCAGCTGCTTAGGCCTTGGACTCAATGAACCGCCCGAAGTTCAAATTTGAGGATATTTCAAACCCTAACAACTGAAAGCGGTCGGTATATTTCAGTAATACATTTCGGAAAGAAGGAGCCAATGTGAGCTGGCTCCTTTTTGCAGTGAAGAGATACGCCTGTGTTTTGGAGGCATTGAACTTCACAAGATTGGCATCGCCCCAATCGGAGACTGCCTGTAATGTGAGATTCACACGCTCTACCATAGCTTCTCTTTCGGACTGGATTTGATCCCGACTGGCCCGAGGACTTGGTTGGTATCTCTCAACAACTGTGCTATCGTCTGCATACCCATAGATACCGGGCATAAGCAGATCATTAATATGCAGCAGGAAGAGAGTTGCGGGGAGAACGGACCCCTGAGGAACACCGGCGTTAGTCGCCATAGGATCGGATGAGCAGCCATCGGCGACGACCCGGAGAGACCGTTCACTCAGAAAGTCCTTTACCCATTCAATCAGACCAGGGGATAAGCCATACGCTGGAAGCTTACCCAAAAGGCTAGTGTGGCAAACTCTGTCAAAGGCCTTCGAGACATCAAGGGAAACAGCAAGTGCTTCCCCACTGTTCTCGAGTGCCTCGCTCCATACGTGTGTGGCATACCCTAGAAGGTCCCCAGCTGACCGATTTCGCGAAACCCATATTGCCGGTCACTAAGGAGGTCATTCTGTTCTAGGTATGCCATTAAGCGGGCATTCAATATACGCTCCATAATCTTGCAGAGTATGGAGGTAATTGAGATTGGAAGATAATTGGCAGGGTCGGCGTGGCTGCCTTTTTTTGGAACTGCACAGGCTGCACGTTGGCAAGCTTCCAGGATTTTGGCACTATTCCAGTACTAAATGAGAGGCGGAACAAGCGTGTCAACACAGGAGACACCTCAGGTGCACAAGCCTTTAGGACTATAGCTGGTATACTATGTGGTCCACTAGCTTTATACACGTCTAGACACCGCAAGATTTTAAGAACCTCCTTATTCGTTATACGAATCTCCGACATAGAGGTCCCGCAGTGAGCTAATTTTGGTGGAACGTTGTTGCCACTGTCCAGACGTGTTTTTATGTGTTATAAATACATTTAAAATCTACTTTTAAAAAATGACTAAAATTATTGATTACATGCATCTGTTGCTAAAGTCAACGCTCTAATAATTTGAGGATTACACTAATGGACAGATAATTTAAAAATCTATATTATTCACGTTTTATTTAATTTTTAAATTTCGCTTTTCTTTTTAATTAAAATTAATTCCAAAAGGGCGTACGCAGAGTGTGGGCGGCAGTGCATTCTCAAGGTTATTTGGTCAGTGAAACGCCTTAATTTCTTCTTGCCTTATAGTCTTTAGGCATTCTCTACCAGTAAACCACAAACAAGGAAGATAAAACTTAAGCTGGTGACTTAAAAATGAAATAATATACATAAATATTTATTTTTTTATTTAACTGTAGATACAATGTAAGGTCAATTAAATTTTTAGGACAATATTATGTAACTTGGCTTGATACTTCCGAGCTTTGGTGATGTAAAAATATTTATGAACAATATTAAAACTATATTTTATCCACTCAATGTCAGATAATAAAACAATGTATTACGCACGACTAAAGGGCATACGAATAAATCTATAAATCAGCAAAAGATTTCCGAATACGATGGGGTATTGCAATAAAATAATATCAACATATCAGAAAGAACAAAGGATTGCCTGAAACCAGGTGGTCTTTAGAGAAGATGAAAGAGCGGTGTAGGGTTACCATATTTTAGTTGTGTATGCTTTTAATCCTGGTACACTTTTTAATTTATTGGAACTAGTCAGCTAAGTTGAACTTGTGGGGACAGCGCAAGAGAGTCCATTACCCTATTTCATCCCGAGGGTGTCGTAAAGGGTGACTATGAACGAATATGGAAGTGCTAGTTTTTTTATGGCTTCTGAAAGATAGCGATATAGCATTGTGTCAATAAAACCGTTTCGGTGGCGGGCTGCAACGTTAAAGTTGCGAGGCGTTTTGTATTGCAATCACCAATTAACCTGCTCAACAAATCTACCCTGTAATTGGGGAGTTTTGATGAAAATGAAGAAGAAGTTTTCTAAATGCAAGGATGTAGACCAAAAGCCCTTTGAGATACAGAAATACGAGTTGGTTAACGCATCTTGTTATTGATTAATAATTATTTTTTGAGAGACAAAGAAGCGTATTCAACCATTAAGTGTATTCTACCATATTGTTGTATACACCAATATGGTAGAATACACGAAACCGACTGTAAATTTTAATAAAACACATATAAATAAATGAATTTGAATAGCTAACAGTCCATCTGCTGATAAGTGGATAGCTTAGCGCATGGACAATGCGCGGGCAAACGAGCGTGCGGCTCGCCTGATGGAAAGTGTCGACCGCCGCCCATGAACAACTGTAAGTCCAAGGGAATCGCAGGTGCGTTGCCAGCCTTTTATAAAAGAGTAGGTTCTTTTCTTGAAGGTTCCTAAGTAGTATCGGTCCGGAAAAATCTCTGGTGGTAGATATTTCCAGAAGGAAGTTGTTATCGTCCGTCAGAATATAGCAATGGGTGCAATGGGTAAGTGGTTAGTGCTTTATTTATTTATTTGATCCGCTATATTAATATATAGACCTTTTAGACTTTTAAAATTATAGACGAATTAAAACACGGTCACACAAGACAGCCCTACATTCATCGATTTTAAACATGAAAGATCTAAATAAGAAGAAAACACTACAGTGACGTATCTACGATATTAGTGTAAGTTAGTGTTTGAAGTACCTAATTGTTGCTATTTGAGCGGCGATACTTCACTCCGGGACAGCTGCATGCTTTATATAAAGTGCAAGTCCGGTCATGCATGGAGTATTGCTGCCATATATGGGCTGGTGCTGCAAAATGCCACCTAGCAGCTTTGGACTCAATGGAAAGGCTAAGAGGCTTATTGGTGACCCGAATTTGGTTCAAATCAATCTTACGAGCCTCGAACACAAACGCAAAGTAGCCAGCTTTTCGGTTTTCTACAGGATGCATTTCGGAGAGTGTGCGCAGGAATTACATAATTTAATTCCTCCCTCTCCCTTCCAGCATCGGACGACCAAAAGTTTGGCCAGTCTCCACCCTTTCGTTGTTGACTTACCACGCATTTAAACCAAACGATTCGCTACGTCGTTCATCATGCGTACAGCAAAGAAGTGGCAAAGTTGTCAGCATCTGTCTTTCCATCTGATTACAGTATAGGTGACTTCAAGGCAAGAGTGAATAGGTTTTTCTTAAGTCAGTGCGTTTCACCATCTTAGGCTACATAACCAATTACCATCAGATGGGATCGTAGATAAGCGCTGGCTTAGTATAATATAAAAAAAATTGTCCGGGTGTCAAACGAGCACACAGTCCACCTGAGGGTCTGAAGATGTACGGCCCATAGACACTTACAACCTACATCTTATCCTTGATTTAGTCTCATCAGTCGAAGCTGATTAAGTCTGCCATCTGATTCTTCAGGCTTCTTATTAAAATTAATTTAATATTTTTTTAAACAAAATAGAAACGAACTTAATGCTAGTTAGCGTGAGAGATTCCCATTTTTATATGATCATACAAATTTTGAAAACCTCAAACAATAAAAATAAATATAATTTCACTTAATCATTGCAATTGTATCGAATATAAATTTCAGGATGTGGTGCATAAAAGGAAGATACTCCATATATTCGTTAAGCGTCTAAAATATGCAAACCCTACAGAACAGTAATTCTTGTTAAAATATTACGTAACTCCGCCGCCAGCCAGGAATGTAGAGGTCTGGAGCTCCATATATTATCGTTAGACCGATATATTCCACTAACACTAGGTTTACTGTAAAAACTATTGATCCCGGAAATTAAGATGCATTCAATATCATAAAATATTTTTATTCAAGAAGGCAGACAAACAAACACTAAGTTTCTTGACGGTATATGAATAATGTGTAATATCGACATTGTTACTTATTCCTGGTGAAGAATCAAAATGCAAATCACGTTTTACAGCTTACAAATGTCGACTATTCAATATAGGACTCTCCAATAGATTGCCTCATAAGAAGGATTTTTCCGTAGTTGCCACTCTTGGCTTGCAACTGCAGCTTTTTATTATTTTGCGTTGTTACCAGGAGATGCTCCTATCCATTTTCCGTTCTAATTTCCCTCTTTCTTATTGTTTAAAATGTAGATGTAACGATACTTATAAATTATTCCTCGCTAAGTATTTCACAGTATGCGAGCGAGTTTGTTAGTTATTTTGCGTCTACTTTTAGGCGTATTTTTGTCTAAATGTTAGAGTATGCTCTATGGAAATCTCCATTTAAATTATTATTATCTTAAGTGAAAAACCGAATTCAAAGCAAGAACAATTACGAGTATTCCAATATATATATATATATATATATATATATATATATATATATATATATATATATATATATATATATATAAAAGGCGTGGTAGCTCTGATCGTTAGCGCTCGCTGTAAATTTCACAGTACGCAAGCAACCTGGGTTCGATCCCCGACGCATTGGGGCAGCGCGGCGGACATTTCCTTGTCCCAAAACCCTCTCAGAAATAATAGGAGGCCTGTGCACAGCAGTGGGACGTATAGGCTGTAACTTTAACTTTAACTTTGACATATATACTTATACTGATTTAGTTCATTAGTAGGAAATATTTTTATTTTATATACTCACCAAAAACAAAACTGTTTTATTCATTTTAAGATGTAATAGTAGAATAGGTACATGTTTTAGAAAACTGGTAATCTGTTGTGGCTAGAATGTGAACCTTCCTGGTATTAGTGATTAACATGGAAACCCTACTATGGACCCATATATTGGGATAATCGGTATCATTAAAATTACCACATAGTTATTTATGTCGATCGGAGCATACGCGCAATAGTCTACAAATTACACGTCATGTAATAAATGTAATGACGTTTTTACCAAATCTGTTAATCTTAGACCATTACTTTCGTTTGTAATTATTTAAGCTGATTACCTGACGTAGTGGTTCAGATGTCGGCTTCAAATTGGAGCCAACCTTTGTGCAAAGATACAAATTATTGGATTTAGTGTTTCGATGTGTACTGGCTTTGTAAGGGATTGCAATTTTGAAAATTCATTTCACGGATACGTGGAGGTACGTACTGATATAGGCTAAAAAGGTTAGTCTCTGTAAGATAATTGTATAAAAATTCGTATTTATGTGGCTGATATAACATGGGTGACAGTACAATCGGCAGCGATGTGATTACAGGAAAGCATTATTTAAATTTATCCTCGGATTTAACAGCCTGGGTGTTCTACTTACAAGTTTTGCAGTATTGGTACTTTATAAAGAATTTTTTCGAATTGTACTGCCGACCTTCCTTGCATAGTGTCTGTGATTATAAAATTCTAAATAACAAAATAGCCTTGTCCTTTGCTACTAAGGCAAATTCATAAAACATACATATGACATACGTTTTCAGCGAAAACGTTCCAATGGAATCTTACAAATCATGCCTATAGTTAAATATAAGTTTATCGAGCAAATTTATGAGATATTGAAGATGGGCCAGATTAAGAGTACCCTTAAACGACGAGCATGTATGCGTAGGTATATGTGTGTGACGGAGGAAAGAGATGTATGTTTCAGGATAGTGCCAAATGGAAGTCTGTAGTCTCTGCCTACCTCTGCCTACCTATTGAGTCCTTACCAATCTACCTTTGGGTGACAGACGTGAATGTTTCATGTTATGTTATGTTAAATATATTGTGTTATAAAAAATATATATCCCCCTGTTGTTTATATATTGTTGTTATTGAATATGTAGACAGATTTGTTTCAAAATTTCCACATTCCTTATACGTGGTAGAGCCATGCTGCGGCTATATTGGTAGTATAGTTGTAGTACGAATGGGTCGGCTCGACCGAGAAAGGACCACGCTCTCACAGAATATCAGCGTAAAATAGCAGCTTAACATAGCTGTGTTTCGTAAGGTGAGCATAGAGAACCGGATATAATTTTTACTGGAAAAGAGGCATTCCATCTTAGTCCTAATGGATGACAATGCATCTGCATTTTGATTCTTTATTAAGGATAGATGTACATGTCTATTGGTCACAGCAACCACTTACCATCAGGTGGACTGTGTGCTCGTTTATCACCCTATGTCTTGTTACATTCTTAGCTATTTATTAAGTATTTATGGCACATTACGTGACGGTAATCCTTTCGCTTAGCCGTTGAAATTCGACTAGCAGTTGCCATCAATCATCGATGTCTTTACGGTAATGGCATTGACGAATTGAGTTGAGTTTATGGTAAGAAACTTGGAAACAGGTTATGCCACTTTGGGTCCGAACGACATGCGAATGGCTTTTGAATTAATGTTAACATAGTTTTAGAGACTTTTGGAACATTAACAGACGATGGCAAGAATTCTGACGGTGCGATTTTGATCCCTAGGGAGAAGAAAAGTTAATTCTGAAATGTAAGGCCGCCAAAATGTCTGCATCCGATTATGATCCAAAATGACTGCAGGTGACTTCAAATTTAGTGGTGACAAGAGGGCTGGTTCTTTTCTGGCACAAATTCCCAAAGGTTATTCGGTGAGGAAACGTTGACGGCGTTCTGACACTGTCTCGAGGAGTAGGGCTACATGATAATTTAAGCTGAATATTTTTTATTATTGTAAATTATGAACCTGCTGTGTCCCACGGCAGGAAAAAGGCCACCTTAACATTGAAACGTAAATATTATATATATATATATATATATATATATATATATATATATATATATATTAATGACGGTAGAATGATAATCTCCCACTTGTTTTAAGAGGCATTAGTCGGTAATTCTAAGGGTCTCACTGCCACTGTCGTTACTATGCCTGTTGGGGTATTCTACTAGTGTAGGCAAGGAAGATCGTGTGGCTGAGATTCGGCTGCCCTGTGTTACATTGAGACGGGTAGTGATGCTGTTGGTTTGCCTACTTTGGTGTTATCATATAATTGGGTTCTGATAGTAAACAGGGTTTGTTACCGATTAGTGTTCTTTTATTTAAATACTTTTTACGATTAATATCTAACATCAGAAGTGGAATAGTTTTTTTACAATATAATTATAATATCATGTAGATATAAAAAAGAGCTAAGTTAATTATTAAAGTAATAATTAAAAATTATAAATTTTGTACATCCGACTTCAATATAAATTATTAAGGATAACTCAAAAACTATTGGTCAGACCTTGATCAAATTTATTTGGGACCACATAAAAAGCACTAGCTATCAAATAAAAAAAGAATCATCGAAATCGGTTCACCGACAAAAAGTTATCAGGTAACAAGCATAAAAAAGAACATACAGTCGAATTGAGTACCTCCTCCTTTTTGAAGTCGGTAGAAAATACATTTTATAAGCATCCTATATTTGGACAAATGCCTCATTTTATACTATTTTATCTCGCTTATATTAGCTTCACGTGTATACATGATATATGTAACGGAATCATTTCACTAACTTGTAGACGGCTGAGACAATACAATAATTTAATAACTATATCCTGGTGATAAATAATCAGCTTAGAATCGATGCGTGTGGTTTCGGTTCGTCTAATATTATTGTTACATATTTATACAACAAAATAAAATTGCAGTGTCTGCTTGTAACGATAAAATAACAGCGTTTACTAAATGCGTATGAAAGTTTATACAGTGCTTACGAGTATAACAAAAACACAATTTTTAAAATTTTTGTCTGTTTGTTTGATCTTGCTAATCTTCAAAATGGCTTGATCGATTTTGACGGAACTTTCACTATCATATAGCTGATGTTATAAGGATTAACTTAGATTACTTTTATTTTTTAAAAGAAAAAATTATACTCATGAAATCTAATCGTAATAAATTACACGCGGCCGAAGTCACGGGAATAAGACAAACATTTTCGCTCAGTGCGCAATTATAGATTTCGGGTGCATGATTTATTTTTAAAGTAAAGTAGAAAACGAGCTAACAGTCCACCTGAGAGTAAGTATCTACTGCAGATCATTGACTATAACTAACTTGAAACAAAAGACACAAATAGCAACGGCATATGATATCCCTGAGGACTAAAATAAAGTGCCTGGAGCTTGTTCTTCTTTAAAAAAAAATAATTGCTTTGCTACTGAGCCTACAGTCGTGTTACCTTACTATAATGAACGGAATAAAGTATACATCCATTTAACCAAGCATCATAAACATCGGTAACTGCCAACTAGCATACTTTAGCCTTTGTAATAAGAGATATAAATTGACACAACAACGTACTTATTGCACACAAAAAAACAGGTAACTCTATACGTTATAATAGTGTAGGTATAGTTTCCGAAGCAATGTGTCACGCCGGATGGACAGACTGACAGACGACAATGCGACACGGTCTGCGGATCGTATACAGTGGGCTCATTAAGGTTATCATTGTAGATACAGAAAATTATTTAAACGCAGCATCTTCGTAGAGCTGATACATATCTTCATAGAGATTAAATGCTGACATTTAAACGATAGCGACCCACATTCGTTGTTTAGCGTTTTTTTTAAAATAAATATGATTGATTCATAATATTTAAAAATGGTTTCCTTCACCGCCAAGAACGAGGTTTTTTGACAAGAGCAAGCAAACGAGCATACGCTTCACATGATGGTACGTGGTCTCCGTCGTCCATGAACATCTGCAACACCAGCTTGATTGCAGGTTTTTTTTTTAGGATTAGAGTGACAAACGAGCACACAGTCCACCTGATGGTAAGTGGTTACTGCGGCCCATAGACATCTACATCTATCCTGTATTACAAATCAAAATGCAGATGCGTTGTCACCCGTGAGGACTAAGATGGAATGCCTCATTTCTAGTAAAAAGGGCCTCCGGCCACCTGCACTCACCAAGCGAAACGCAGAGGTAAACCTCTACTTCACGCTGGTATTCTGTGAGGTCGTGGTACTACCCCGGTTCGAGCCGGACCATCTGTGCGACAGCAAAAGCTGCCGCGTGGCTCTACCACTGTTGAAAAGGTAAGAGGCGTAGGCTCTTTTCTTGAAGGGCACTATGTCGTATCGGTAGGGAGAAACCACTGGCGATAGTAAATTCCACAGCGTTGATGCGAGGCAAAAAATTTCGCGGTAATTGCACGGTAGTAGACCGCCAATCAGCGATATGATAAGGAAAGATTTTCGAGTTCGGTCACAGTGTAAAATCATCCCGTGGATGTTGGAAGAGGCGACAGAGGGAAACAAATCAGGGGTGGGAGCAGCATCTTCCTAATAACGTCTATAAACTAAGAACTGCAGTTGCCAACCCGCTTACCAAGCGTGGTTACTATGGCAAATATCCCCCCTATGAGGTAATCTATGATATTTAGTAATGAACTTTAATAGGCTGTAACGGTAACGATAAAATCAGTACTCAAAACTGTAATTAAAAATTTCATTGGTGCTGGTGAAGTTTACGACAGGTGTGTAGCTCTTGAGCTATCACGTGCTTAGCGATGGAGAACGACATCATGAGGAAGCCCTGCATGTTTTGGGAATAAAATATATCAAGAACGTGAAGTCCACCTTCACGCCATAACAGCTCTCTAAAATCATTTTAGCAATAAGAGAATGCTTGTGTCCAACAGTAACTGTAATTTACTATTTCAAATTTTTGTGAATGAAGGGTAATAATTTTCTGCTCACAGATGTCGGTAGTTGACACTGAGGTAAAGTTTTTTATTACACAATGTAATTTAATTGAGAAGTTAGTTTTTAAATAAAAAATTATCAGTTTCAAAAGTATTATATTAATACACAAAACAATGCCTCAGTGGTTGGTTCTTTAATTTATTGCACATGTTTAAGTTTTATTTAATTTTTCTACTTTTATGAATATCTGTGGTTTGGTTTATTTATTTTTAATCTTCTTAATATAAAATATACCTAATACCACAGAAAGAAACGTAAACCTTTACATTTTCCGAACAAATTAACTTCCCGGCTATGATATCTGTCAAATATTATACCTCACTTTTAAGTGGCGCCGCCCTGGTGGCAGAAAAAGTAGTGGATGCCCTCACTAAAACAAAGTAATATTACGTTAGGTTAGAGTCGTGTTCATCTTGAGTTCGATCATCGACGGCATCAGTCGCATTGCTAATAGCAATTTAAAGTGTTGATTTACCGACGAGAGAATGATAATGTACTGTAGACCGAAATTCAGTCACGGTGGCTAGTATCCTTTGAAATTATAGTGCACGAGCGCTTATGCAAATACATACTCTCTATTCACTCACTCTCATAGTTCAATGGAACGGCAATATGCGATTTGATCGGATAGAGATCAGGCCGCTCAGCGTACAGGTGAGCCAATGGCGGTCAAAGCACCTAGCTTTTTGAGGTACGGGGGTGAAATATCGCCAGCTTCCTAAATCCGGATTGCTAATTATTTGTTCACAGAAAAGCCCAATAAATGGTTTTGGTCCGTTGTACAAGTGGAGTTGGAGTTTGCCGAAGATCGCGTCTTGTGTACCAGTATGTGTATGTGTAGGTATTTCCCCATGTCCCGCCACAAAGGGCGGGCCGCCGTAGATTCACAACTGGATGAACTAGTAAGAGATGCAGGAGGTCGATGGCTGGGGGCGGCTCTGGACCGTGCTATGTGGTGTTGCTTGGGGTAGGCGTTGCGTGGGGTAGGGTAAATATTTATAAATCGGTATTCTTTTTTTTAAATAATGAAAATAATGATGTATAAAGATAGTAACGGTAGACTAGGCTTCGCAATCAAATGTAAACTAAATTGCTTAAACAAATATAAAATACGAATACGGTAAGTTTAAAGGTTCGAAGTTCCTTATTATATGTAATTAGAAGCAATTAAACATTAAGGAGCGATGTATAGCGATGAGAAAACATATGTAGACTTTTGTATGGTCCTGCAGTCTTTCTCCTTAGGCCAAATTTACTTACAACGTAAGGTTTATAGTAGTGTAGTTGTACCACTTCTAGACCACCTGAGTCAGACGTGGTTCAACGACGTTCGTCGACGTCCGATCCTACAAAAAAAAAAAAAAAAAAAAAAAAAAAAAAAAAAAAAAAAAAAAAAAAAAAAGGTTTTGTAGTTCTTTGTTCCTAATTATACAACGCTAATCTGAATCATCAATAAAACACACTACATAATTTTGTTACAATTTTTATTTATAAAATACAAAATCTTATTAATTATTATCTATAAAATAGGAGCGAAACATCTCATCCACTAAAATATCGTTGTACAATGTGTTCCTTGTAAATATACTCGTAAAACTATGTATTGAACATCCTTGAAACTTATATAGCAAATACATTAAGCAATATTCGCCACAAACTGAAGTCCACTCATTCTGAATCCTATCAACATTCCAGTTCCATCTTTTACAATTCCTTTTTAAAAACTCTAGATGATATCGTACAGGTGATCGTCCATATGAATCAAAATATTGACCGACGTCATTCGTATCGATATATAAAGCTACCCAATGTGACCCTGGTTTATCATCTGTATCCAAATTACATATTATATACGTTGGTACGTGGGTATACATAGGCAGTCTATTAGCTGCATAAACATTATTTTCTAGACTGGGGTGAATCTTTTTCAGATGTTGTTGTACATCTAGTGTATCCATGATATTACTGCTATTAGTAGATTATTACAGTACCTAGCTACTCAATGAATAACATAGGAATGGTCAATTATAGTGATTTCTACATATTAAATTGCATTTTTGTGTTATACAAATCGTACTTGAGTCATTGATCACCAAACAAAACACAATACGAAGAAATGTTGAGATAGGCAACGGAAATGTTAGATAAACTGATATGTTTCTAAATATTAAATTGCATTTTTGTGTTATACAAATCGTACTTGAGTCATTGATCACCAAACAAAACACAATACGAAGAAATGTTGAGATAGGCAACGGAAATGTGAGATAAACTGGTTGACGCATAAAGTAATTATCAACTCATTACGGAAATACTTTAGATTAGAATTTTTACGTACTGGTGGTATATAAGACCAACAAATGCAGTCATCGAGTTAGTGTACGGTCGTTTGGCTACAGTGGATCTATCAATAGTACATTTGTGTTACTTCAATACACCAAAGGCTATGGATGTAAGTGTTTATTCTATTGACTAAATTACTTTTTTTCTGTTATTTTCATGTGTGTGTATTATTTTATTTAAATATTGTGTATGTATATGATTAAGCCGTGGTAACTCAGATGGTTAGCGCTAGCTGTAAATTTCACAGTACGCGACCCGGGTTCCACCAATTAAATTGTTAATAGCAATTTTAAGTGCTTATTACCACGTGCTTGGTGGTGAAGGAAAACATCGTGAGGAAACCTGCATGTCTGAGAAAATTTCGAAGGCATGTGAAGTTCGCCAACACACATTGAGGGAGCGCGGCGGACATTTCCTTGCTCTAAAACCCTCTCAGAAATGAGAGGAGGCCTATGTTCAGCAGTGGACTTTAATAGGCTGTAACTTTAACTTTTTTAACTTTTATGATTAAGTGTTAACAAATTGATATTAACATGATAACTGTGTTGTTGCAGAAATCATTGAGCTTCGATGAAGATACCTATAAACAGTATTACTACTCGCCACTCTCCCCTCAAGAAGAGAGTGATGACCTCGTCATTAATAATAACACATGCGATGGTGGAAAAAGAAAATCGCAATCGATTGATCATTTTTTTGAAGCTGAATCAAAAATAAAAAAGAGGAAGCTGTTATCATCAACCGTAGCACGAGCCGCTAGAGATGGTGTATCATACATTTCTACTAATTCTGATGACGGAGACCAAGCGACGCATCTCATCAAAATTGAAATGTACGATATGAAGAAGCTATCCAAGATTCCAACTACTGGTCATTGGAAACATGCTTCCACGAGAATTAAATATTACGTAAAGACTAATAAGGATAGCATCTACGACAACACAAACGCCCTCGTATACAATATAACAAAGACAATAGCAGAAAGTGAAAAAGTTAAAAAATACTTTTTTAACAATGACAGTCATTAGCTGATCATTAGTGAATGTGATTCTGTTTACTTCAATTACAGGAAGACAAGAGCGGAAGGAAGAGATGAGTGTGGCATACGTGTACAAAACACATCATTGAATAACAAAACTACAACACTGAGTGGAGAAGAAAACGAGAAGAGTATGCAGTACTCAAGAGCTGAATATCCATTCTTCAGTTCAAAATCTAGCCGTTTGCTTAGTTTCAAAAACTGGCCTCTAGTTATGCGACAGAAACCTGAAGATCTTGCAGAAGCTGGTTTCTTTTATACTGGCCATGCAGACGGGACCAAGTGTTTCCATTGTGGTGGTGGTTTAAAAGATTGGGAAGATGATGATGATCCTTGGCAGCAGCATGTTCAGTGGTTTAGTCAGTGTGCTTATGTAAAATTTCAACTCGAACAGTGTTTTGTATTAGATTAAATAGAAGATTTATAAAGAAATAAAAAAAATATATTGCATACAATTTGTTTTATTTAATTTTATAACGTTTCACATAGTTACATACACACAAAATGCATTACACATAACACATAAAATCTAACACACAACACATATTATAACCTTAACTACTATAGTCTACAGTAACATTTCTGTTTTTATCTATCTCAATAATATTATCAAACTCAGCATAAACTATACAGTTAATTGTTTGTATTAATTAGGATTCAAATCGTACTTCTATTCTTACACTACCATGCTTTATGAGATTCCAATGAGTTGATGAGTTAGCTGATAAATCAGGAGTTAAGTCAAATGCTAATAGACAGTAACCTTTGCCATACTGTTCACAAGAGATTCCATTTCCTTCATTAAGAAAGTGAATACCAGTTCCCGAGAATAGAGTATGATATGCTGATGTAAATATGCTATTATTAAAAGATGGTTGCAAAGCTTTTGAAGGTATTTGTTGACCATCAATATATAAGCTGAAAGAATTAATACCATAGTTTTCAAAGTTAAATGGATTTTTAGTAAGGGAACCATTAAATGC
Source organism: Parnassius mnemosyne (assembly GCA_963668995.1). Lineage (NCBI taxonomy): Eukaryota > Metazoa > Arthropoda > Insecta > Lepidoptera > Papilionidae > Parnassius > Parnassius mnemosyne. The sequence goes on from CAVLGL010000084.1 coordinate 32,688,583, forward strand.
AGAATTGTTCACAAATCCAATTATACATCTTTTCGGTACCTGTCCTAAAAATATATTATCAAGAGTTTTTCCTTGGACACCCGAAGGAATTGTTAAAACTTTTACTTCAGCTCGAGTAATAGGATATTTAGCAGTGGTAGAAGCTAAAACTTTTTGATGTGCGAGTAATACACTTGGATTAATTCGTGCTCGTCGAACAATAAGAGTTGCGTCCGTAATGCAAACTTTAAACTTTACATCGTTCGACCCAACAATTAAATTAAAACTCTCTCTTGATCGAACCAATTTAACACTCATTTCAACACCATTAATTAAAAATTTATCTTGGTTAAAAATGTCATCGTGAAGATGACCAATCATTTCTATTTCCTTACTTTCACTAATCAATTCCTGTCTTTTAACAAATCCTATGTTTTTACCATCTGTAGAATCCATTTTTCCTGCTGTATCCTCATACCAAAGACTACAAGTAAGATGAGATTGTTTAGCAGCAGGGGCATAGTTTAAAAGGGTTTCCATGTATGCTCGATATGCATAGGTATTATTAGGTGGTGATACAAGTTTTTGGTTTAAATAAACATCAAGTTGACTAAAAAGTGAATGCAGCCAATTATTTACAGGTGCTACTATTGTAGTAGATACCAAGTTAGTTGAATCTTGATTTAATACTTTTGCCTTTATGTGGAGTAATGTATGAGACAAATCTATGTAGTCATCGCCGGTCCCAGGAACTTGAAACTCGATAGGTCCATCATCACCAAGAGATGAAATTGGTTTATAATGAATCCACAATCCATTTTCAATGCTAGTTTGTGTAGACGGTAGTGCAAACAAATCCAATTCTGACTTAACGCACTCGCAAGAATGATTATGAAGGAAAGACATATTTAGTTTGAAAATATATCTTTGATATTTTTTGGTTTTAGACTAAGTTTTTTCGCAGCTTTCACTTTAGCAGTTAATGGTGGAATGAACGATGTCAATCGTTTTCTTTTAGTTTTATACCCAGATCCAGTCATGTTAAATTGATCAATTTTCTCATCAGCCTTTCGTTTTAAATTCGTACTAACTTGCTTTAGACGATCTTTTATTGAGGCTTCCATAGGACGGGCTTGAACCATATCCGATAAAAGTCCTACTCCAGCGCTTAATGCCTCCTTACCAATCACTCGAGCACCACTTGAAAGTAAAGGTAAAACTGATCTGAATAACCCCCCTAAGAAGCTCCCAATACCATGACCGCGTTGATATGGTGAACCCTTATAAATTACTCCAACTCCTGATCCAGCTTGATGTGTATAATAATTTTCATATGGGCATTTATGATGATCACGAAGAGAATTCATTATTATAATTTTCGGAAATGTAGTTTAATACACACGGTTCCAAACTGGAATGGTATTTTTTGTCCTGTACTCGATCTTATAACTATTTCCAACGTATCGAACTCTCTTCGCATAACAGGTAAGTAGTGAGGTTGAGAGAAAACGTGCATTTTATTTGCACCATAAATGTATTTTGTAGGATCTAATGAAATGACTCTTAATAAAGGAGTCATAACATCACCCACAATCTGAGGATCGATAATGTCGCAATATAGAAATAGTTGAGATGGTAACCCTAAGTGTAAATTAGCAGGACACTTTCCAAAATTTCTCTCTAGGAGATTTTTATTTGGTTCATAACCTAGCTGTAAACTTAATTTGGGTGATAATGTTACGGATGTTATATTTTTATCCAATACCGAAATAGATACAAATTTTGTTATTTCATCATAGCGAAATTTCAAGTTCTCTCCGATACCATTTAACACTCTTAAAATATGCTCAACGTTATCATAGTTGGTAGCTGGAATATGTTTTTTGTAGTACACTGTGGATGGCTTATCTTCATTAGGCATTAACATAGATTTTGTAATGTATATAACATTTTCATGGTCTTGAACAGTAAACATGGTACATGGATATTGAAACTCGACAACTCCAACCGACCATTCACCTTCTAATTTTATAGCTTTTGGTAATTTCGTTGAAAAATTTGTGGTCTTGTTATCAGGAAAGTATTCCATTGAACTATTGCTGAGCAAAGTTAAATAGAAACTTTCTTTATTCATATTTCTTTTAAACTAGAAGCTAAAATCCAACTGTTAAATTTATCTGGATAACCTTTCCACTTCACTAATACTTCTTTTCTGTTACCTGAATAACGAGTGTCAATTATTTTATCTATTTTATGTTGTGAGGTGGGGTTGTAAGTGATTTTCTGTAATTCTCTTTCATAAAAAGTACCAATTATTGGTTCATTTTGTAAATCTGTTATTGTATAAACAACCCATGGAGATCTATCAATTATTGAAGATATAATAAATATTTCATCACTCCAATTTGATTCATATCCTTTTTGGAATACATGTTTATATTTAGTTATTCGAACATAATCACCCACATTGAAATTTGGTTTAGGGTTTTCTAAAGAAAGTTTTTTTGACCGTCTATCATAAAGATTAGTCCAAACTGTCATAATATTGTTGGAATTTACATCACATGGGCACATCTTAATACTAGAGTGAAAGCTGTGATTATAAGAGTATATTAAATCTTGTAAAACATCTATATATCTATAAGTATTATTATGAGTGAAATAACGCCACATTTTCATTTTTAGTGTTCTTTGAAATCGTTCAACAATACTGGCCTTAATGTCAGGATTGTTAGTGGTATAGTAATTAATCTTTTTGGATTTAAAGTATTTTTGTACATCTTTTGAAACAAATTCTGTACCTTTATCGGATTGTATGTGAGTAGGTGTTAAATTACTTTCAGTAAATATACTTTCAAAACATTCTTTAGTTGTTTCTGAGTTTTTCTTTTTCATTGGTCTTGCAAAAGCATATTTACTAAATACATCAATAATACAAAGTATATACTTGAAACCATCATTATATTGAGAATAAGTTCGCATATCACTTAAATCAGCTTGCCACAGTTCATTAATATTTGATAGAATGTACCTATTACGCGGGAATTTTTTTCGAATGGGTTTATGTAATGTGTATGTTTCTTGTGATTTTAACCATTCCTTTACTTGCTTTTTATTCATTTTACCCTTCATGGCTTTTGATAATTTATCAATACTACCAAAACCAGCGGGATTAGATGGATCATAATAAATCCTGTTAATTTCTTCTAGTACGGAGTCCATTTTTCCCACTCAAGTCCTTTACGTATTTTAGTTGTAGACTTTTTATCTCTACTGCACGGTGTAGAAAACTCTTGAACTTCAATCTCAGAGGGTTTGTTCAGATCTTTTGCTTGAAGTTGGTTAATAAACTCACATCTCCTTGGATTTCCAATATAAGTAAGTGGTACTTTAATATCTTTTAATGCTTCAGCAAATCTAACCCACCCTACCGGATCACTTCTTTTTAGGGGTCTTAGTGAATCATTTATTAAATCAACAATATTACTTCCAGGAATTTTTTCACTATCAATTATGACTGTACCTTCGTTATCCCAATGTATTTTACTTTTACTTGTTTCAACTAAGTTTAATAATAACTGCCCTTTTTTATGATAAGTTTTTGGTATTAAACTGAGTATTTGAGCTGGTGTGTAAAGTGGATTTTCATCATTTTCTTTACTTTTAATGGATCGATTCTCCTCCAGCAAAGATTCAATATCAACTGAAGTTTTTAGATCTCTATCTTTATTTTTAAAACCAATTTTTGACTCATTTGAATCTTCATTAGATGTATCAGAATAAATTGGTAATTTGAGTGGTTGACGATCCTCTTCGGTAAAATGAAGGTATCTTTGCAGTGTTTGTAAATATAATATCCATTTCTTTCGGTCTTCCGTCTTACTATTTATAATATTTTGCATTTCAATATCTAATCGAGATAAATTACTATTAACCTTATTTTCTTGTTTTAATTTTTCAATCAATCCAGGTTCGATAAGTATCATTTTCTTTGCATTTTCCATGTTAACTGGCTAGTCCACTCACTAATCCACTCAATATTGCACCTAATATTGTTGGTAAGAAAGCCCCTCCTTTTTGTATAATTATATTTTTTCTTAGTTTATGTTTACACTTACATACTAGTTTACGGAGTATGTTTTTATGTTTATTCAATTTTTGTTTATCCTGATCTTTAAGAGGTACTTTTCCTTGTAAAACGTTATGAATACACTCACAAATACAGTTAATTTCTTCTTCATCACACGTTTTAAGTAATGCTCTTTGATATTTTGGTTTAAGCGTATGCAAAGCGGTTAGCAAATGTTTATACGTTGTGAGTCGACGATGCATCATTTAGCAATGATTTCAATTGTTTGATTCTTGGTGTATTTAAACTCTTTTGTGGGGACGTAGACTGTACAGAAACCATTAAATGGAAAGACATTTGTCTTGATACGACAAAAATCATTGGTATTCTGTTTTAAATCTACCATTAAATATCCATGCGCCTCTAGAGTTGCATCCCTGTAGGCATTTTCAATGAATTTTGGGTTATCTGGTGATACTTGTCTTGCTAAATATCTTATTTGAGTTTTATCTCGAGGGTTTTTAAAATATATTATATAACTTGAGTTTAAAGATATGTCTCTTTGTCCTTTACCCTGATGAAATAAATTTTGTGTTAGATAAAATACACTAAGATTCCTGTGATGACTACCTTTTGTAAATATATCCACAATTCTTCCATCGGACTCTCTCATTAGATCATCAATAATAACAAGATGTGGGTTTTCACCATCAAACATATTAAGATTTGGAATTCCTTGATGATAGTTAACATTTGGTAAATTATATAATGGTTGCATTTCATCAAAGCACCATGTGATCTGATTAAAATCACAATTACATATTTCTGTAACTGATTTTATGAAATTTGTTACAAAATTTGACTTCCCACACCCACTTGGTCCTGCCACAATAGCAGTGAACGGATGGATAAAGTGAAACATAACACACGTCTAAAGTTCAAAGGGGTGAAATAAAAAATGAAAGTGTTGGTGTAAACAATTAATATATATTCCAAAAATTATATAAAACAGAATTATCTGTATACTATTTCTAACACAATTAGTACATCATAATTTTACAATTAACTCAACCTCAAATAAATAGAAACAACAATTAGTACATCATAATTTTACAATTAACTCAACCCCAAATAAATAGAAACAACAATTAGTACATCATAATTTTACAATTAACTCAACCTCAAATAAATAAAAACAACAATTAACTTAAATTATTTACAATAAAACAATGTTTAAATATGTAATAAACTACGTCATATTATAGTATTATCATAATTTTACAATCAATATAAATTTTTCTTAAACGCAGACATAAAAGTAAAAACTATCAACACTTAACGCAGTTTATAATGACCCCAAGCTAATGTTTCAATATTATTATCTAAAATATGTCTCTTTGTGTCATTATATGATAAACCTATCTTATTTAATTTTTGTGTGAAAATTGTGTGTTTAATTGATTTAAATCTAAGCATACTATAATATTGCACTTTTTTATTAAATAGAGAAGACTTATAACTATTCATTGTCATCTTTTTAGTGATACATTTATTTACCCCTTTTGCCTTGGCTATAGTCTTATTCTCTAAGTTAAAAGCGTACATTTTGGATCGTAAACCCACAAATTCTTTCATGATTTTACCATTATTTTCATCTTTAAAAAAACCTAATTTCTTTTTATTTAATTTTGGATATTCAAAAATATTATTTGTATCATAATCTGAGGTATCAAAGTATGATGAAAGGTCAGGTTTTATATCAGTGTAAAAATCATTTGTAAATATATGATATATTAAACTATCCGTATCTGTATACAATAATTTGATTTTACTAAACTTTTTAATCATATAGTTATAATGAAAATCATACATTAATGTTTTTGAAATATCTAAAATGCAAAACCCTAAATAAATTGGTTTGTTATATATTAACTTCGTTTTTCGCAACTGAACCGCAACTAGGTTTTCCGAAAATATTGAAAGGCTATGAAATTGTGGTTTAGCGATTAGATCTTGAGCACCTAAAGCTTTACCCTGGTTCTCCCAGTGCGTAACTAATTTTATGTTAACCCTTTTTTCAATATTCTCCATAGTCTTACCGAAGACTGAATTATTCATTAATTTATAAAAATCTTTTTCGAAATCTGATTTTGCTAAAGTTCTTAATTTTGTGTTTAGATCTATGTACATCTTCAACCAGGGAGACTGTTTAAATTTTAAAACTCTATGAATTTTAGTTAATTTAACCCCCATTTCTATGCACTGCTTTAAATTTCTGTAATGAATTACATATTTATCTTTATTATTTAAATTTGGGACTAGTTTATTCTCATTAATATTGCCTACACAAATGTTTTCTGGACATAAAGGAAAGTCCGAATGTAAATCATGAAGTTCATCTGGATATTCCAAATCAACTTCTAAAATAAAACCGAAGTCTGATGTCTTAGACACATTAAATTCTGTATTTGGATTTACCCATTCGAATCCACCAGTAGGAAGATATTGAGACATAGCCCAACCATATAAATTGTTGGCATCAAAATATGTGATATATGAATTTGGTTTCCCTGTATCATAATCCTCCATGTATTTGTTATTAGCTCTAGCATAACGATTACTACATTGAGATACACCACCTCTGATACCTGATCTAATAAATGCAATTTTCTCATAATCTGTTAAAAGTTCTAATTCTATTTTTGTATATTTTAACATTGCATCCCAACTTAAACCGGGTGCTGTGTAATAATGGACAGGGTCTAAATCATATGTATTAGTACATAACTTTCTAAAGTTTTCAAATACATCGGATAAAAGTAAAACGTCTGTTTTTAAATATAGGTTTGAATAATCTAGCATATTACAACACCCAAAATGTTCCCAAACATCTTTAGCATGATTGTAATCATCATTTGAAATATGTGAATCTGTGAGTGAACTATAAAAACATTTTTGTTCAGGGAGCGATGTTAGACTTAAACTATCATAATTAGTCATAAGTTCATATGGATAAACACCTTTCCGTTTTAAACGAAAGAAATCTTCATCATTAGGGTAATTTCTACGTAATTCTTGAAATTGATCATTACTGAGATTTTTGGCCAATTCTTCTAATTTACACGATAAAAACTTAAATGAATCTAAGAATCTCAATATAATTTCGTGGTTATTCACTTTTAATTTTTTGGAAAAGGATATATATTTTTCTTTATTTTGAGGGATAACTTCGACTTCACCATCACAAAAGTTTAACGCGTGAACAATAAAATGAGCATCATAGTGACTAAGGTTGTGTAAAAATATTGGTATATAACTAGGTGTTCTGATCTTCGAACAACATGATTCATGAGCAACACCTATAAAACTACCAGTGTACCAATCAAAATCATAAAAATGTTTTGCCAACTCAGTTTCACAAATATGACAAATGGTTGCATATGAAATTTGGTTTTTGTCTTCATTTGTTAGCGGAAGTGGTGGATATTTTTGAAGTCTATTTATTTCTTTTAGATTGTTAGATAAACTTTCCATAAACACTTGTGCACAGTTGGGTCCGCAATATGTTACATATTTTGATAATTTATCATCATATGAACATTTTATATAATATCCAAAACTATGTACTTCATGTTTCTGAATATTATGAGTGAAAGGTTTGGAAGGATCGTTAGAACATGATTCTATTGGTTTTAAAAATGCTTCAAAATCAGCATAAACTACGAATGGTATCTTTAACTTTTTTTCATAACTATCAAATTTAATTTTATCATTTGAAATAGGTTGACCAAACCAATTCTTTTTTTTTAAAGTTTCACTGTTTGGTAATACTGTACAAATGTGAGCACAATCGTATTGTTCATGGTTATTTAACCTTTCCTGAGATGGAAAACGAAGTAGACATGCTTCACAAATGTACATGATGTGACCGTCTTTTGAAATTTGTTTACTAACTAACCGCGATAAATTTTTTATATAGCAATAATGATTTTTTGTATCCTTGGAAAAAAATAATAAATTGATATGTCTATCTTTACGACACTTTGTTAAAAATAATGGACCTACTATAGAATTACATCGTTTTTCTTTATTATATTCTAACCCAAAAACATTAATACTAATATCATTTAATTTCTCTACTTTTGCTATGTCAGAAATTTTAACCGGAAAGGAAATACCATCAAATTTAAGTTTATTTGCATGTTTAACGTACGATGATACCCGATCGGTGTGTTTGTTTACAGGATATAACGCCGAGAGTAACGCCCATTTAAAACAAAAATAATCCTTGTTTTTTACATTTATAACAGCCTTTTTTAATTTTATGTCACGAGGAAGATCTATGTATGAAGTACCGCGTAGGGGGTTAAATTTATTAACATTCATGTCTATAGATTTTATGTTTTTTAGACTCCATCCACTATCTTTTTTTTCGAAAGCACTAATTTTAGTAGTAATTGTATCATTTAAAGATGAAAGAAAAATATTTAAGTCATCTCCTTGACAAATAATATAGTTAAGCGTTTGAAAATCGAACGTATCATGAATATCTTTAGTTTGTTGAACAAAATCAGCATGCAATATGAAGTTTACCTTAAAAATTATGTGTTGATGAATACACTCTTGTAATAAAAATAAAATATCATCTTTAATAGAATTTAAAAATAGTTCAGGAGTTTCAAAATTTACCCATGTCGAACGATCTACTCTACTCTTGATTTTATAAGTTAAAATCCTATTTCCAAAAGCAGATTCAATAACACTAACGTTTGATAAAGAATTATGTGAATTTAAAAGATTATTTTTATGAACATTACTTTTAAAATGATTAGCTAAATACCGTTTCTTGATAAATATATGGCACGTTGGACATTCCACTTGATCATCGTTACTGATACTGTTCCCTGCAGAGGTATGCGCTTCTGCTTCCGTTGTTGGTTTTTTGATGATCTTGGATTCTTTGCTGCACGTTCGCTTCGTTCCTCTTCCAAGTTGTAGTGGTTGACTGCTAAAATGTTTAAATTTATTAAAAACTGTATAAGACAATATGTAAATTATGATCGAAATGAATGTTTATTTTACATACTTAAACTGTGTTTCAACCATCGCACAGTGATGATACAACTCATCATCGTATGACGAATCGAACAGTTGACCCCTCTCCATTTCTTCACAAACTTTAGACAACTCCTGATTTAATTCGCTATTGAATAGTTCCGCATTCTCTTCCATGATTGTGGAGAAAAAAGCACTGGTGCACACTTCACTGAAGTTTTCCCTTCCTCTTTTTTATTTTTGATTCAGCTTCAAAAAAATGATCAATCGATTGCGATTTTCTTTTTCCACCATGGCATGTGTTATTATTAATGACGAGGTCATCACTCTCTTCTTAAGGGGAGAGTGGCGAGTAGTAATACTGTTTATAGGTATCTTCATCGAAGCTCAATGATTTCTGCAACAACACAGTTATCATGTTAATATCAATTTGTTAACACTTAATCATAAAAGTTAAAAAAGTTAAAGTTACAGCCTATTAAAGTCCACTGCTGAACATAGGCCTCCTCTCATTTCTGAGAGGGTTTTAGAGCAAGGAAATGTCCGCCGCGCTCCCTCAATGTGTGTTGGCGAACTTCACATGCCTTCGAAATTTTCTCAGACATGCAGGTTTCCTCACGATGTTTTCCTTCACCACCAAGCACGTGGTAATAAGCACTTAAAATTGCTATTAACAATTTAATTGGTGGAACCCGGGTCGCGTACTGTGAAATTTACAGCTAGCGCTAACCATCTGAGTTACCACGGCTTAATCATATACATACACAATATTTAAATAAAATAATACACACACATGAAAATAACAGAAAAAAAGTAATTTAGTCAATAGAATAAACACTTACATCCATAGCCTTTGGTGTATTGAAGTAACACAAATGTACTATTGATAGATCCACTGTAGCCAAACGACCGTACACTAACTCGATGACTGCATTTGTTGGTCTTATATACCACCAGTACGTAAAAATTCTAATCTAAAGTATTTCCGTAATGAGTTGATAATTACTTTATGCGTCAACCAGTTTATCTCACATTTCCGTTGCCTATCTCAACATTTCTTCGTATTGTGTTTTGTTTGGTGATCAATGACTCAAGTACGATTTGTATAACACAAAAATGCAATTTAATATTTAGAAACATATCAGTTTATCTCACATTTCCGTTGCCTATCTCAACATTTCTTCGTATTGTGTTTTGTTTGGTGATCAATGACTCAAGTACGATTTGTATAACACAAAAATGCAATTTAATATGTAGAAATCACTATAATTGACCATTCCTATGTTATTCATTGAGTAGCTAGGTACTGTAATAATCTACTAATAGCAGTAATATCATGGATACACTAGATGTACAACAACATCTGAAAAAGATTCACCCCAGTCTAGAAAATAATGTTTATGCAGCTAATAGACTGCCTATGTATACCCACGTACCAACGTATATAATATGTAATTTGGATACAGATGATAAACCAGGGTCACATTGGGTAGCTTTATATATCGATACGAATGACGTCGGTCAATATTTTGATTCATATGGACGATCACCTGTACGATATCATCTAGAGTTTTTAAAAAGGAATTGTAAAAGATGGAACTGGAATGTTGATAGGATTCAGAATGAGTGGACTTCAGTTTGTGGCGAATATTGCTTAATGTATTTGCTATATAAGTTTCAAGGATGTTCAATACATAGTTTTACGAGTATGTTTACAAGGAACACATTGTACAACGATATTTTAGTGGACGAGATGTTTCGCTCCTATTTTATAGATAATAATTAATAAGATTTTGTATTTTATAAATAAAAATTGTAACAAAATTATGTAGTGTGTTTTATTGATGATTCAGATTAGCGTTGTATAATTAGGAACAAAGAACTATAACACAATAGCACTGATATAGTCGACGCACACGCTGCAATGAAGGTGATTAATGAACAATAGAACAATAGAAATAGGAACAATGGGACGCTAATGACGGTGGAGGCCCTTACCGGATATCAATTATATATTAGCTAATTGATCTACACATCTCCGGAACCGTGCATTCTACACAAAAATGGACCGCGGATTCGTGATCAGAGCATGCCAAAACCTTTTTTTTTTTTTTTTTTTTTTTTTTTTTTTTTTTTTTTTTTTTTTGTAGGATCGGACGTCGACGAACGTCGTTGAACCACGTCTGACTCAGGTGGTCTACAACTACACTACTGTTTATTATGACCTTCCTGTCACTGTAATCAAAACGGTGTATAAACATACCTGTTACTGCTCATCTTGAAAAGTCATTAGAACTATATGACATATTTTTTCAACCGACTTCAAATAACGGAAGAGTTTCTTAATTCGAATGTATTTTTTAATGTGTGTTACCTCAGAACTTTTTTTTTATTGGTGAATCGATTTCGATGATTCTTTTTTTATTTAAAAGCTGGTGCTTCTCATGTGGTCCCATATAAATTTGATCAAGACTTCGACTATATTGATGATGTTCTCATTTGATTTATAATAAAGTTGTTTTCAAACCACTTGTTTGAATGTCTGTGACGGTAATAGCATACTTATTATTCGTTATTTAATTATTTAGTTGTAGTAGATCATGTGTTCAGCACACACTTTAAATTTGTAGTGTCTGAGAAAGGTTATAAAATCTACCCATTGAGTTATACTCGTATGTACTACGTACCAGAGAAGTCTTTCTAAACAAAAAATGTGTACTACTCTATGTCTTCGCGCATGCGCGTTTGATAGTAAAGTCGCTCATGCGCAGTTGATTTAAGCGCGTTGCGCCTGCGCGGTCAGTTTATATAAAGAAATATATTTTTTCATGATTTTTCTTTTGTAATATTACGATATTATTACCTATTTATTCACTGAAACAACAAATAATTTTACTTACTTGACTAATTAATTGTTATTTACTCCCAGGTTTAAACTTAAATTTGAAATCTTGTATTATTAGCGTCGCTCCACACTGCATGAATATTGAAACCACAGACTAACTAGTAGATTGAAACTACATTAAATGACCCATTGTACGGATTGCAGTACAGTTCAGTTGAAAATAGTGTATGTTCGGAATGCGCAATCTAGTACATATATATCGATGTATCCATCACATATTATAAGAATACCGACTGATTTAAAAAAAAAATCTTCTACCCCATATCGTCCCGGGGGTGTCGTAAGACAGAGGCGACAGAGGAAAACTAAAACAGGAGATCGTCAACAGTATCTTCTTGATAAAAACTAAAAATAATAAAAATCAAGGGCTGGCAATCTTTTTTTTTATATGATCGAGTGACAAACGAGCACATAGTCCATCTAATGGTAAGTGGATGCTGTGGCCCATAGACATCTACATCTATCCTCGTTTGCTAATCAAAATGTATTGCAATGCACTCGTGAGGACTAAGATGGAATGCCTCTTTTCCAGTAAAAAGGGTCTCCGGTTCTCTACACTCACCATACGAAACACAGCAGTGTTAAGCTGCTATTTTACGACGGTATTCTGTGAGAGCGTGGTCCTTCCGCGGTCGAGCCGACCCATTCGTGCTACAACTATACTACTAATATAACTGCAGCATGGCTCTACCACGTGAAAAATCTGAAAAATCTGCCTGTCAAACTATGGCAAAATCCCAAATATATAAGGGTTAGTTACTCTGGATCTAGTACGGATATCTTGACAGACTGAATTACCTAATACTGTTAAACAATTTTCCACGCTTTGTTTAAAAAAGAAAAGAAATTAAAAAGGAACACCAGTATTCAACTAGGCAGTATCAATTACTATGACAGTCAAATAAATTGAATATTTTATGCGCTTATGAAAGCCTAACAATCTATAAGTACAAATAAATAAAGTTAAAGTGTTCGTCGGTAATGCCGAAATAATAATAATAATAATTGTTTATTGCCCCTAAAAATAAAACAGTTACATACACGCCAAAACAAAAGAACATTATAACTATTTGAGACAAAAGGAGACGGCTCAGCTTTGTCTGTAACGAGATACATATCTCATCACAGAGCTGTTTTTCAGCCGCTCCCTCCTCCCTGAGGTGTTGTGCGGGAGTCCAAAGTAGCAGGCTCCACATTTACCTAACTTATACTTTTAAACTACGTACAAAGTAATAAAAACAGCAAAATAACAGCATTTAACTTAATGCTATTAATGCTGCAGTTTCTAATTTATAGGCGTTATTATAAAATTTTTGTCTGTTTGTCGGTCTAAATATTTGTTCCGGCTAATTTTCGAAACGGCTGGATCGATTTTGACGGGACTCTCACTGGCAGATAATTAATGTTATAAGGCATAACTTAGGCATCATTTATTTAAAAAAAGTAAAGGGTTAGGATTTCGCGACAAAAAAAAACATGAAATTATGCACAAATCCAATTCAAATAGGAAAGTATAATAATAAGTTACTAAAAATATTTTATGCGAAGGAAGTCGCGGGCACAGCTAGTCGATTAATAAATGCCAACGCATTAGTGCGTTTAGTGCATTAATGTCATAAAATCGCAATTTTGCATAATTTTAGAACATTTTACTGTATTATTTATGGTATTTTAGCTAGCAAAATTCTTACAATATATCACCATTATTTTATAGAGTCGCCTTTAATGTTTTTTTAATAGGATGAGTGTGACAGACGAGCACACAGTCCACCTGATGTTAAGTGGTTGCTGTGGCCCATAGAATGCAGATGCGTTGTCACCCGTGAGGACTAAGATGGAGTGCCTCGTTTCCATTAAAAGGGTCTCCGGTTCTCTACATTCACCATACAACACACAGCAGCATTAAGCTGCTATTTTACGCTGGGGAACGCATTTCACTTTACATCACGCATTTTACTTTAAGGGCGGACTATTACCTTATTAAGATGTTAACAATAAAGGTTAAACAAATAAATAAATAATTATATTCTACGTCATACGTGCAAATAAGTGTTAGTAAGATTTACAAGTGTAAAAGGTACGTTCACAATATTAATATCATACTTAAAGATTAGTTTAGATTACATTTTTTCATATGTCGTCAATGTAACAGTCAATGGACATGCAATTTGTACCTTTACCTTTCAACCCTCAAACTGTTAGTACCTACGTCCTCAAAATATAATATCTTGTATAAATTTTAAAGGTTTATTAAACCAAGTTTTTGTGATAATTCTAAAGATTATCATTTCTTTGTATAATATCGTACAGATATACATAATGTATACGTCGCCCTTTTCTTTTCCGAACTAGCCTGACACACTACCTTATGTCTAGATACATTGTACGGAATAATAATAATAAATACCTGGCAGCTTTTGACTCAGTGAGAGAAGTGATAAGAGGCTCATTGGTGACCTTGGTTTGGATGAAACCAATCTTGTCAGCCTCGCACACACTTAGCACAGGCGCAAAGTAGCTAGTCTCTTGGTATTCTATAGGTTGTATTTCGGTGAGTGTGCGCAGGAATAATTTAATTCCTCCCTTGCGCTTTAATTCCTTCCTCTCCTTTCCACCACCTCGGAAAACCAGGCAGTCGGCGAGTCTTCATCCCTTTGTTGTCGATATTCCACGCATTAGAACCAAACGGTTTGCTTCGTCTTTTGTAATGCGTACAGAAAGGAGTGGAATAATTTGCCGGCGTCTATCTTTCCGTCCGAATACAATCAAATGTCTTTAAGGCAAGAGTGAATAGGCTTTTGTTACGCTAAGACAGTGCGATTTACCATCTAAGGCTGCAGCACCACTTGTGGGATTGTGGTCAAGCACGGGATTATAATAAGTAAAAAAAAAAAATGTTGAAAAGCATTAAATAGCAGGTATTCTAATCTTACACGGCCTCTATTATAATGAAAAATGTTTTTACTTATAATAAAACCTCGGACCCTTTCAATTTGTATTACCATTCGTAATAGACGAAAGGATTATGTCAATGAAGACTAAAACGTAAAAAAGTCCCTATAATGTCAATGATTATGGATGTAAATCATCAGGGACCTCACTTGATTTTCGTTTTCGATAATCTTTTAAAATGTTCTTACATAGACGTTTAAGTAATGACTAGAAATGCTGTAACATATGTCTCTATTACGTGTAATTTAGTCATCACTACAAAAAAGAAAAATATTACGAGTTACCTTTCGAGTTTTTTTTTCTATATCTTTGTCAATTATGAACCGAATGGTGCCATATAAAGTAGACCAAATTTCACCTTTAAGGGTGGCAAAATAGGGGTTTAAACTCCTAAAAATATAAAATAAAACATTTTTAATAGAATACAATAGAATCATTTTTACCTGATTACATAATACGTATGAAAGTCATTTATTTGTTTACCACTGTTTCGAAAAATACTTCTGTCTTCAGAAGAACCAGCAAGAATCCGAGCGGCATTTTTTTAAATAAGTGATAAGAGGGCTGGTTCTTTTCTCGCTCTAAGGCTAAGAGTATAGTTATTCAGCGGGGAAACGCTGCCAGCGTTCTTGGCACGATACCGCGGGGAGTAAGACTGTATGATAATTAAGTTACTAGATTTAGTTTTTTTTTAATTATTATTACAGTTTTTTAAACACATTTCACTTTAAAATCATTTTGTACAAAATTTTCAAATGAATTACATACAGTAATTGGTTAGACGATATTAAAATTGTGATAGGAAAATCGAATCAATCAATCAAAACAATCTCAATGTCCACCCAAAAGGGCAAAAAAAGCATTTGAAAAATATATATATATATACATATTAAAAGCATAAAAAGAAGACTGCAATGAAGTGGACGATATGAATGACAAGCTCGTGGAAACTGTCCATGCGGTCGGAGCTAAGTTCTGCAAGACCCGCCGCAGAAGAACACAAAAACTCTCCGATCACACCCTTAATCTCATGGCTGTTAGACGGGAGATGAAGCTACATTCTTCAACAGATTTGACAGCATACAGGCATCTGAACAGACAGATCTCCAAATGCATGCGGCGGGACTTACGCAACTTCAATACAGCTCGTATTGAAGAAGCGATCGAGCGGAACCAAGGCTCCAAAGTCTTTGCCAGAGATCTGTCTGCCAGAAAGAGCCAACTGTCAAAACTGAAGACAGAATGTGGCAGCATCGTTTCCGGGACACCTGAGATTTTGAGTGAGATTGAGAGGTTCTATGGGCAGTTGTACACGTCATCGTTGGAGCCACACGCAAGTGTGAGTAACGATCCAAGAGCGAGTCTCATCCGACACTATTCCGAAGATATCCCGGACGTCAGTCTGAGCGCGATTAGAATGGCTCTCCAGCACCTTAAAAACGGTAAGGCCCCAGACGAGGTGGAATACCGGTACTTGAAGTCCTTCAGAAGCTCTTTAATTCCGTCCTCCATGGTGGCATTACACCGGAGGCGTGGAGCAGAAGTGCGGTGGTCTTGTTCTTCAAGAAAGGTGACAACGCTCTCTTGAAGAACTACAGACCGATTTCCCTTCTGAGCCGCGTCTACGTGCTGTTTTCGAGAGTCATTACGAATCGTCTCGCGCGCAGACTTGACGACTTCCAGCCTCCCGAACAAGCCGGTTTCCGAAAGGGCTTTAGCACCATAGACCACATACATACCCTTCGGCAAATTGTACAGAAGTCCGAAGAGTACAATTTGCCACTATGTCTGGCGTATGTGGACTATGAGAAAGCCTTTGATTCCGTCGAAATTTGGGCGGTGCTGCAGTCCCTTCAGCGGTGCCAAGTTGACTGTCGGTATATCGAAGTGTTGAAGTGCTTGTACAGTAAGGCTACGATGGCTATCCGAGTACAGAACCAGAGTACGAAACCTTTCCAATTGCAGAGAGGTGTAAGACAGGGTGACGTCATATCCCCGAAACTCTTCACCGCTGCATTGGAAGACGTTTTCAAGCTTCTGGACTGGAAAGGATACGGTATCAACATCAATGGCGAGTACATCACTCACCTTCGATTTGCCGACGATATAGTCCTTATGGCAGAATCGCTGGAGGACCTAAGCACTATGCTCAATGACCTCAATAGTGTTTCCCAACGGATAGGTCTTAAGATGAACATGGACAAAACAAAGATCATGTTTAATGTCCATGTCACACCTATGCCGGTAGTTGTTGGGAACACTAAGCTCGAAGTTGTTGACGAGTATGTTTACCTGGGACAAATAGTCCGACTAGGTAAGTCCAACTTCGACCGAGAGGTCAATCGACGGATTCAACTCGGCTGGGCAGCGTTCGGGAAGCTACGACACATCTTCTCGTCAGACATACCTCAAAACCTTAAAATGAAATTGTACAACCAGTGATGACTTACGGAACTGAGACGTGGTCCTTCACTGCTGGCCATATGAGAAAGCTCAATGTCGCTCAGCGAGCTATGGAGAGGGCTATGCTCGGAGTTTCTCTGCGTGATAAACTTAGAAATGAGGATATCCGCAGTAGAACCAGAGTAACCGACATAGCCCAACGGATTAGTAAGCTGAAATGGCAGTGGGCCGGCCATATAGCTCGAAGAACCGACAACCGATGGGGAAGAAAGGTTCTCGAGTGGCGGCCTCGTACCGGTAGGCGAAGTGTAGGGCATCCCCCCACGAGATGGAGTGACGACCTGGTAAGACATGCAGGAAGTCGATGGATGCAGGTGGCTCAGGACCGTGCTTTGTGGCATACTTTGGGGGAGGCCTATGTTCAGCAGTGGACTTGTGAAGGGCTGTAATGATGATGATGATGATGATATTAAAAGCTGACTTTAATTCTGCTATAAAATATGTCTTAACACCTCTTAGCATAGCTTTTCGTTTTTAATAGACTGCAAAAAAAAGGAGGAGGTACTCAATTCAATTGTTTTTTTTACGTGTGTTACCTCAGAATTTTTTCTAGGTGAACCAATTTTTTTATTTGCAAGCTGGTGCTTCTCATGTCGTCACATATAAATTTGATCAACAACATTGATGATGTTTCCTTTTTTTATAGGATAAGGGTGACAAACGAGCACACAGTCCAGCTGATGGTAAGTGATTACTGTGGCTCATAGATATCTACATCTGTCTTCGATTACGAATCAAAATGCAGATGCGTTGTCATCCGTGAGGACTAAGATGGATTGCCTTGTTTCCAGTAAAAAGGGTCTCTAGTTCTCTAGACTCACCATACGAAACACAACAGCGTTAAGCTGCAATTTTACGCTGATATTCTGTGAAATAAGTCAATACTGTTTCTCAACGAATAGGTCTTAGGGTGAACATGGACAAAACAAAGATCATGTTTAATGTCCATGTCACACCTATGCCGGTAGTTATTGGGAGCACTAAGCTTGAAGTTGTTGCCGAGTATGGTTACCTGGGACAAATAGTCCGACTAGGTAAGTCCAACTTCGACCGAGAGGTCAATCGACGGATTCAACTCGGCTGGGCAGCGTTCGGGAAACTACGACACATCTTCTCGTCAGACATACCTCAAAACCTTAAAACGAAATTGTGCAACCAGTGCGTGTTGCCAGTGATGACTTACGGATCTGAGACGTGATCCTTCACTGCTGGCCGTATGAGGAAGCTCAAGGTCGCTCAGCGAGCTATGGAGAGGGCTATGCTCGAGGTTTCTCTGCGTGATAAACTTAGAAATGAGGATATCCGCAGTAGAACCAGAGTAACCGACATAGCCCAACGGATTAGTAAGCTGAAGTGGCAGTGGGCCGGCCATGTAGCTCGAAGAACCGACAACCGATGGGGAAGAAAAGGTTCTTGAGTGGCAGCCTCGTTCCGGTAGGCGAAGTGTAGGGCGACCCCCCACGAGATGGAGTGACGACCTGGTAAGACATGCAGGAAGTCGATGGATGCAGGTGGCTCAGGACCGTGCTTTGTGGCATTCCTTGGGGGAGGCCTATGTTCAGCAGTGTACTTATGAAAGGCTGTAATGATGATGATGATGATGATGATTCTGTAAGAGCGTGCGCCTTTCCCGGTCGAGCCGACCCATCCGTGCTTTTTCGAGTTATATGGCCGGTTGAATGCCACTTCAGCTTGCTGATACGTTGGATCGGTTATTCTGGTCCTACTGCGGATATCCTCTTTACAAATACTATCACACGGGGAAACTGGATAGCGCTCTCCATAGCTCGCTGAGCGACTTTAAGCTTCCTCATATAGCACGCAGTATAAAAGTTCACTGCTGAACAAAGGCCACCCTTATAGATTGCCTTCTAAGGGAGATATCTTATTCATATCTTGATTCAGTCAACCATCGATATATATGTAATATGTACTAGATTGCGCATTCCGAACATACATTATGTTCAACTGAACTGTACTGCAATCCGTACAGTGTGTCATTTAGTGTGGTTTCAATCTACTAGGTAGTCTGTGGTTTCAATATACATGCAGTGTGGAGCGGCGTTAATAATAAAAGATTTTACTGACCGCGCAGTCGCAACGCGCTTAAATCAACTGCGCATTCGCGACTTTACTATCTCCCACGCATGCGCGACGACATAGAGTAGTGCACATTTTTTGTTTAGAAAGGCTTCTCTAGTACGTAGTACATATAACTCAATGAGTTCAACCCTGTTGCCGCTTATGACACCCACAATACGATATAGGGTAGTGTGTATAATCTTACACCGCCACTACACAGTTATAGATTATGAATAGCGGTCCGCTCCGACTTCGCACGGGTGATTTCTGGATCTCGACCATAGCGCCACCTACCGGGTCCAATTATGAATCGTTTAGATCATCCTGGAATCCCCTCAACACACTAACAAAAACAAAAACAAAAAAAGCGTCAGTGTCGTGGAACACGCGGTTGGAACGAAGTTCCTTGCGTAGTATATTATTATTGATAAACGTAGGTATTATATAATTAATTAACAAATACAAATAAATGAATTAATAGCGTCTATTAAAATGAAGCATTTTTTTAATAAAATAATATTTCTTTCTTATAAGAAAAAGTGCGAGGGAGATGGATATTATTCCATCTCACTTCCTTATTTCGCCGCCAAGGCCGTCTACACTATGAAACAAGGGGTAATGACGAAAAAATCTTACCCTTTTTGTCGCCTAGCTCCCATCCGCCAAACCCGTACTGTCGGATAAAGAACTTCGTTCCAAAAATGTCATCAAAATCGATCCAGCCATTTTCGGGTTTTAGCGAGACTAAAGGAGCTATAGATTAAAAGTTTAAATTTTCTTTTAACAGGTGCAGGGGCACTGCTCTTTGTGGATGGAATTTCAAAATCCGTTCTTGGTAAATTTTAAAATGCCAAAACGAATACTCTGGCCAAGTTTTATACCTGCAAGGGCTATAGTGTGAAAATGTGATTTTTTTTAATTAACACTCTCGCCCCCCCCCCCCCCCCCTTGCGGGTGGAATTTCGTAATTTCATGATTTAGAACGAATATTCCTACCAAATTTCAAACTTCTAGGCCTTATGGTTTCAGGGATATCGTAAATAGATTTTTAGTTACTTGGCGACATATGTTATTACTATTTACCTACTTATTTATTCGTGTCGTTTTGTTAGAGAAAGGACGATAAGCAGTCCTTTAAATAAACAAGTAAGGTAACATTTTTAAAGTGACACATAAAGATTGGATTATCGTCATCCGCCATTGGTCTTTGTCTAGGTAATTGTACGAGTAACTTTATTATCTTGGTAAATGCGGTCGAGATTGGTGTGTAATTGACTGGTTTCTTAAGCTGTTCTACGATGAATAGGAAGAAAATGGAATTTACTTTAAATTACATATTCATGGTGATGTCTTTACTACAAAACTAGCTGACACCCGCGACTTCATACACGTTGCTTGATATATTAACAAAGTTTTCGAAATATATATATTAATAAAAATATAACTACGACTGTAAGAAACGAATTATATGAAAATTAGTTATTATAGGATAAGGGTGACAAACGAGCACACAGTCCACCTGATGGTAAGTGGTTGCTGCGGCCCATAGACATCTACATCCATCCCCTACTACAAATCAAAATGTAAATGCGTTGTCACCCGTGAGGACTAAGATGGAATGCCTCATTTCCAGTAAATAACAAAGTTTTAAAAATTAGTTATTTAACGGTGAAAAATCACAGAAAACTATAGGAAACTACGGCGGGAAATTGATCAAGGTACAACTGAGCAGCATCAGGTCGCTCGCGCATGTAATGCGCGGCTGGCGCTAACTTTATCGTAAGGCAGATGTAGGAGAGACTTCCCCTCTCCTACGCATGCGCGCTACACAGCTTGCCCCACTTCTCCGCGGCAAGAAAACACACATCACTGAACACGTACTGCTTATAATTTTTTTTTCTAGAAGAGGGGGCATACGAGCATGCGGCTCGCCTGATGGTAAGTGACTACCGCCGCCCATGAACAACTGCAACACCAGGGGAATTGCAGATGCGTTGCCGGCCTTTTAGAAAGGTGTAAGCTCTTTTCTTGAACGTCCCTAAGTCGTATCGGTCCGGAAAAATCGCCGGTGGTAAACAATTCCACAGAGAAGTTGTACGAGGAAGAAAACTCCTAGTAAAACGTACAGTGGTGTACCGCCAAGCATCCAGATGGTGTGGATGTATCGGGAGTTTCGCCGCGATGTGCGTTCGTTAAATTTGGCGGCTGGGAGTAATCCGAACAATTCCTCAGAGCACTGCCCATGGTAAATTCGATAGAAAATGCAAAGGTGTGCAACATTCCTTAGTGTCATTGAATAGAGCCGATTTTAGCCGAAATTAACAATTAACTATACTGTACTTCCGGAATTTACATTGTGTGGGAAGGGAAACTTTGAAGCGGGTTGCGAGTTTTAAATACCTGGTCGACTGTATTACGGTTGATTTGAAAGACGATATGGACATGGAGAGAGAGCGTAGATCGTTGTTAGGAGGCGGTGTGCCTCCGCGCTTACCCGTTTGCGGAACAGCACCAACAGTATCCTTGGGGTATTCGTTGATCGGTGGGACTTGCCACTTCTACAAGCGTGGGTGCGGGTCCACACAGAAGCATAACAGTGTATATGTTGTTGTGTAGATCTATCTTGCAACTGTTTGAATTTTTCTGATGTTTTTATAGATTTTTTAATGTATTTTTAAGAACCCTAGTTATAATTTTAATTTGTTAAAAACTGCTATGGGTTCTGCCTGAAATACATAAAAAAATAAAAATCGTTGCTCGCATTTGCAATATTTTTTTCAGATAAGGACCAAGTGTGTAAGAAATAAAACTTAGAAAACGTAATAGAAATATATCCAGTAGTTTTCCCGTGATGCGCGCACAACTGAAAACCTCTATTATTTTATTTATATTGATTAAATAAAACCTCCGTATAAAACAGATCTGTCGTGAAGAATCGAAGTCTGCATTCTCAGTCATGTTCAGGATTGTTCCCAACATCACTAATCCTCGCAAAAGAACACAGATTCCTATCAAGGATCATTCGCGTGGCTATTGAAAAAAACCATCCTAATTTAAATAAAAAAGATGGCTGGGTGCTATCATTCGTTTGGGATCCTATCTATACATATAATAAAACTGTAAATAGCAGATGTCTGTACATTTTATATTTTTGTAATAAAAGTGATTGAGGGGTACTAAAAATAAGTAATTAAATACATTTCTACCATTTTTAGAATTTTCTGTCTGTCTGTCTGTCTGTCTGTCTGTCTGTCTGTCTGTTTGTTTGTTAACGTATCACGTATAAAGTACTAATTTATATCATAAGAATTGTTAAGGAAATTATAAAGTGTATCTTCGGGTTACATTTAGTCTTTATTTCATTAAAATCAGTTCATTCCATCAAAAGTTATGATAAATATTCTGAAGTATGGGTAGGGAAGTATAGGTACGAATTTGCTCAACGGTGGCTTTGTTTGAGTCATCAAGTGCATTTTAAACTAATATCATATCATAAATCATAGTTAAATTATGTAAAATAATGATATAATTATGTATATCTAAAGCGCAGTAAACAAAAGTAATAAAGAACGTATTAAATATATTATACAAAAATATATTAACCTTATTAACTAAATCTGAAGCACAATAGTTAACCCATTTCTTCGATAGATGGTGGTGTTGTGAAAATGCAATTGCAAATGTGGTTTTTTCCTGTAGATGAGTTTTCATATTTACTGCTAATCTTTATTATATTACTCGCTGCCCTACTGCGTGTTGACAAACTCAATTTATTCTTTACCGCCGAGTACTCTATGTGGTAAATCAAATTTTAAAAGAGCTATTAACAATTGCATTGGTTTTGGCGAGAGTCAAACTTTATTTTTTGCTTACTGTGCAGGCACTGATTTATAAGTTCTCTTACGTTTTATATAATTTATCAATCGCGTCAATTAATCTCTTTTATTTTTAGAATTGATGATGTTAGCAGCGCCATCTCTCTTTAAATATATACATATAATAAAAATGATGATAACATGTTGTGTCTGTTTCTGTACATTGTAGGTATATATTATATTTTGGTGGCTAAAATCATTATGGGGAACTGAAAATAATTAAATAAGAACATTTTATAATTTTTAGAATTGTCTGTCTGTCTATTTGTCTGTTATTATATGAACGCATCACGTCTAACGTAAACATCTTTTATTTTCAAAGCAATCGTTAAGAATATCATAAAGCGTATCTTCGAGTTACATTTAATCTTTGTTTTATTAAAATTGGTTCATTCTATCGAAAGTAATGATTATTATTTTGAAATGTAGGTTCGAATTTGTTCAATGGCGCCATAAAATCTCAGAAATAGTAATAAAAAGATTTCTGTGTAAAAAAAACGTTCCATAATAATTAATATATTTATACTTAAAACACAAAAAGAGATAGGATGTTTTCTCACACAAAGGACGTAATAGATGGAGTTGTACAAATTACAAACTTTTCTGAATTGCTGTGTTGAGATTTTTCGCCGATGAATCGTATTGAGACTGACTGAAGAAATTTGTATCCATCGAAGCCATACAACGGAACCCGACCAAAAATAAAAATTTTGCAACGAAATGTCGTGATATTTGTATTTATAATATACGCAAAATCAGAACTGCCATTTTAGCGCTTTGGGATCTAGATTTAGCACTTTTTTGGAATGTATAGCGCGCATTTCGAAATTTTAGCACCTAGCGCTTAATCCAGCGCTTTTTGGTGTATTTAGCACACATTTCAATATTTTAGCGACTAGCGGGTTATTAACTCTTTTATAGCAGCACTGTTAGTCCACATTACCGATAATAATAATAATGACCTTTAGGTATTATTTTTTCCCACAAATAGTACATTGCAGTTTATCTTTTTCAAACATATTTTTTCCACAAAACAAAGAGCATGGGAGACGAGTCCAAACTAGGATACCCTGTGCTATGGATCTCCTGGCTTCCTCTTTAGAATGATCAACTTGATTTTTTTACCGACGACTATAAGCGGGGAAATCCCCTTTATTAAAGTTTTCGTTCATGGTTTTGGCAACGCATTTATTTTGCTTTATTCAGTTTTAGTCAGTTGCTTAGAGCACAGCTAAGTTAAAAGTTACTTAGAAGTTATAACACAAAGAAACTGTGTAGCAACCGCAATCAGATGCTGACATCTGAAACTAAGTTGCGAAATACATTGCACTTTAAAACAATTAATGACATTTTTATTGTTCGTACAGTACTAACTACTCTTGACAGCAATTGCTATAATTATAAGTCGATGTCCTGCGAAGTATTGATACATCAAAAAAATATTGCCAGAAAAAAAACTTAATGTTGTTTTCTTTATTATGATTATATAAAAAAACACAAACTTTGTTTGTAGTTAATTTAGCGCGAAATCTAGCGCTTTTTGTGTTGTCCTAGAGCTGAATGAGTTTTTTTTATCTGGCAGCACTGCCCAAAAACCCTCTATTAAGAAGTAACTTTCCTTTCAAAAAACTGTTTAAGCGCGTTCAGTTCCCAGTTACAGTGAGTGTGTGTTATGCGATGACCGTAAATAAAGCGCAAGGTCAAACTTTACGCGTTGTAGGAGTGTACCTCAGTACTGACTGTTTTGCGCATGGCCAACTCTATGTTGCTTTTTCCCGCGTTAGTAGCCCCCGTAACCTTTTTGTGTATACCCCGGCTAAGCCTACTTCTAACGTCGTTTACACAGAAGCTCTATCATAAACGACTTAGAACTTTGATGATAATGATTTATTTTGTTACCACTTATTGATACAGTAATGAAATAAATCGTTTAATATTCTCTTACCTAAACGACAAATTCTTTATGTAAAACCTGTATACGCGAGCTACGCCGCGGGCACAGCTAGTAATTAATAAAATTAAATCTCAATCGTGAAAAAAAATTAAGTATACAGCAGCATTCAGATTTAGGTGGCCACATGCCGCAGTTAAACCGATGAGGTTTTAAGTGACGTGTTCTAGTGTAGTTAATGGTGAATAATATGTTGAACAATACATGAAAAAAGTGGATGAAACAATCTCAAAGTCACAAACATATAACAAAGTCCCAGAAAATATGCAAACCTTATCTATCAAAAGGTTTAAAATATTTACAAAGCGAAAATTGTCTAGTAGGGGTTATTATACTACTAAAGAGTACATGACTGATAATAACCTCTGGGAATGAGGTGATCGCTACCTTGCTGTTTCTAAACGTTTTCATAACAATTGTTTAAAATATTATATTGTAAAATATGCTTTTAAAAAAAGTCCCGGTGGCCTTCTTGCTGGTTTTTTTCAGAACAGCAGTTTCTTGCGAGCCAGTGATAAAAGTAAATAAATGACTTTCAATAAGTATTATGTATTGTAATCTATATCGAATAAAAATGATTTTATTCTATTCTACTCTATTAAATGTCGTCTTAATATTAACACGTGTAATTATACATTTTTACGTGGTAGAGCTATGCTGCAACTATATTATGGTTGTAGCACGAACGAGTCAGCTCGACAGGGGTGGGACCACGATCTCACAGAATACTAGCGTAAAATAGCATCTTAACACTGCTGTGTTAAGATGCTATTTTACGCTGGTGAGTGTAGAGAACCGGAGACCCTTTTTACTGGAAACGAGGCACTCCATCTTAGTCCTTAGGGGTGACAACGCATCTGCATTTTGATTCTTAATCGAGGATAAATGTAGATGCCTATGAACCACAGTATCCACTTACCATCATGTGGACTGTGTGCTCGTTTGTCACCCTTATTCTATAAAAAAAATCACCATAACAACTTCATGTCTTATTTTGCTACTTTTAGGAGTGAGTTTTCTCGAATTTATATAGTAATTTTTATACCCCTGTACTATAAATCCCTAATAAATAACGCATTATCAAAACCGCTTCACAATTGAACAAGATATACATAACGCACAAAACGCCTAACATATACGAAAAGAACACTAATTACTAATCTACAAGAAGCTATTAGGATATATATTGTTTTTAGAGATAATGGTGACAAACGGGCACAAAGTCCACTTGATGGCAAGGGGATGCTGTGGCCCATAAACATATACATTTAGCCTCAATTTAGAATCAAAATATTTATGCGTTGTCACCCCTGAGGACCAAGATGGAATGCCTCGTTTTCAGTTAAAAAGTCTCCGGTTCTCTACACTCACCATACGAAACACAGTAGGATTAAGCTGCTATTTTACGCTGGTTTTCCATGAGTGTGTGGCTCCGGTCGAGCCAACCCATTCTTGCTAAAACCATAATATAACTGCAACGTGACTGTACCACGTATAAATAATATAAAAACAAAGACAATTTTGGACTGCAGTTTCAAAAAGGCTATCGACTCAGCTTACTGCTACGTATTTAACAGTGGTAGAGCCACGCGGCAGCTTTTGCTGTCACACGGATGGGCCGGCTCGAACCGGGGTGGTACCACGACCTCACAGAAAACCAGCGTGAAGTAGAGGTTTAGCTCTGCGTTTCGCTTGGTGAGTGCAGGTGGCCGGAGGCCTTTTTACTGGTAATGAGGCATTCCATCTTAGTCCTCACGGGTGACAACGCATCTACATTTTGATTTGTAATAGAGGATAGATGTAGATGTCTATGGGCCACAGCAACCACTTACCATCAGGTGGACTGTGTGCTCGTTTGTCACCCTTGTCCTATAAAAAAAAAAAATTTAATGCTGCTGTGTTTCGTGTGGTGAATGTAGAAAACCGGAGACCCTTTTTACTGGAAACGAAACATTCCTTCTTAGTCCTCACGGATGACAACGCATCTGCCTTCGTAATCGTGAATAGATGTAGATGTCTATGGGCCAAAATAACCACTTGCAGCAAGTGGACTGTGTGCTCGTTTGTCACCCTTATCCTATAAAAAACAAACGTTTATATTAAATTTAAAGCTTAAAGGATTTCATTGTAGTAAAAATGTTACAAGTAAAATGCGATGCAATTTATTCATAGACTTTATTCTATTATAATATTTCTTACCACGGATACTGAATAATTGTTATACATTTCAACGAGAGCGTACCGTTAAAAAATACAATAGGCTGAGCGTGGATGAACCATTTGACGGTTTACGATGCATTTAAAAATAAATGAAATATCTTAAATGTGTTAAAATTTAAATGAACCTACGTTTATAGTGTGTGAAACTTGTTAGTGCGTCTTTCGGATGTAGGAGAGGCATAAATTTAAAATTTATTGTGCTTAAACCTCTATGTAGAGCAGGTTTAACAACAACCCTTGTTTTAATCTTTTTGTCGTCCTCAGAACGTGAGAGTGCCTTTGATAAGTTTATAGAATCATAGCAACAAGTTCCTAAGTAAAACAATTAAGTTATAAACGAAGTTATTAAAATTCCTTGTATGATATATATTTGCACGCCGTCTGGTGGCCGATTAAGAGAATTATAAGAGAATTTTAAGAGAATAGAATGATGTAATTTCATCCTGTGTGTATTTAGAGCGTGGACTATTCAAGGTTATTTTGCAATAACCGGCCAAATTTTCAAAAATGGTGCAGAATAAGGAATATAAGCAGATGGTGAAGAAAATATATTTAAAAAAATCTCAAACATTCTGTCCTTTTTATATTTTAAAATAAAAATGCGAGGTAATGCATTATTCTAACTGATTTTACTGCGCACGCACACAATGCAAGGGTCGATCGGTAGGCAAAAACGTTGTTGCCCATAAATCACATTCAATTTGGGATAATTTCAAATAAAAGTAGAAGACTTATTTACTTATATTTTTAAATTACTATATATCATTTATTATATTGTGGCGGCGCTTTCGTCGCGCTGCAAGTGAAACACATCGACGCCTAAATCGCACTAACAAAGTTCCGAAGTTAAAGCAGCATATACAGAATAGCTTCGAACTAAAAATCGGCGCGTTGGCCGCTCCCCGGGCAGCACACCTTGCCCGGCGGGAGATTTCCCCTTTTCCTTCCACCCGCCACAGTGGTGACCAACCGACGTGCTCTGAACACGCAATCAACAACCTTCGGAAACTACAACTTCAAACCTTCGTCATCATTCTCAAGTACCCCATTCATTCGCTCCCGAGCAGATATTGTCTGCAGTCTTCACATTCTGCAAGCCATCTAGCCTTACAAAGATTCATCGCCGCACTGGAATAATAATGCTTCCTGTTCCTTCAAGCTACTCTCTGCGCTACACTGTTCGGCACGGCTCTGACCCTTCTTGCTCGCCTCTGCTTCACGGCACTCTCGCAGATCACTTGCCTTCTTCTCGACTCACCGCAGACTACAAGGCAATCCCTGGCACTGACTGTACTATCGACCTCCGGTCCGCGCCACAAGTGAGACACATCGACGCCTAAATCGCACTAACAAAGTTCCGAAGTTAAAGCAGCATATACAGAATAGCTCCGAACTACCAATCGGAGCGTAGGCCGCTCCCCGGGCAGCACACCTTGCCCGGCGGGACATCTCCCCTTTTGCTTCCACCCGCCACAACATATTTGAACCTAAGTTTAAAATATGGCTACGCTTTGAAAAATAACCCTATGTATAAAGAGGCCTTTATCCAACAGTGGACTTTGACATGATGATGATTAGAGAATTACTTAGTGGAAGGGTTTTGTACCGTGGATGTGGTAAGAGGCGACAACATAGGGAGATGGGCGACAGCGTCAGCCTCATAAAAACTAAAAATAAAGGAAACTGCGGTTGGCAACCTACCTCCCATGGCAACTATGGCAAATAGCCACTTTATGAAGCAATCTTTGGGGGAGGTCCGGCACACCGCTTGCAATGTAATAACGCGCAAATTCAGCCTTACATTTTGTTATAGGATAAAAGTGACAAACGAGCACACAGTCCAGTTTTCCAGTTTTCAACAGTGGTAGAACCACGCGGCAGCTTTTGCTGTCGCACGGATGGGCCGGCTCGAACCGGGGTGGTACCACGACCTCACAGAATACCAGCGTGAAGTAGAGGTGTACCTCTGCGTTTCGCTTGGTGAGTGCAGGTGGCCGGAGGCCCTTTTTACTGGGAATGAGGCATTCCATCTTAGTCCTCACGGGTGACAACGCATCTACATTTTGATTTGTAACAGAGGATAGATGTAGATGTCAATGGGCCGCAGCAACCACTTACCATCAGGTGGACTGTGTGCTCGTTTGTCACCCTTATCCTATATAAAAAAAAGTCCAACTCATGGTAAGTGGTTGCTGTGACCCATAGACATCTATATTTATCTTCAATAAAGAATCGAAATGCAGATGCGTCGTCACCCGTGAGGACTAAGATCAGTTTTAATAAGTTTACTGGAAATGAGGCATTCCTCATTTCCAGTATAAAGGGTCTCCGGTTCTCTACACTCACCATACGAAACACAGAAGTGTTAAGCTGCTATTTTACGCTGGTATTCTGTGAGAGCATGGTCCTTCCGCGCTCGACTAGACCCATTCGTGCTACAACTATACTACTAAGATAGTTGCAGCATGGCTCTACCACGTAAAAACACTGTTTGTGTACATGAACATGGAGTACTGTTACTCATCTCTGGGCCGGAGTACTCCACTGTCCGCTCCTTCCACTCGATCGCATCTAGCGCAGAGAAGCTCGATTCGAGTGACCAATGCCAATCTTGTTCCACTTTTTAAAAATGGCATCTACTTTATCCGTATGAGGGCGACCAGAGTGAGATTTGATATCAAAACTCCCGAACTGAAAACGCTTGAACAAAGTTTGTGCTACTTTTACTGACACTGCATTAGGCCCATAAACGTCACAAAGTTTTTTGCGGCTTGATTCACATTTTTCTCTTTTTTGTAATAATACTTCGTGCTAATCAGAAAAACAATTGAAAAATGGCGTGAAAGTGTTTTTTTTTTTTTACTTTTTTCTTTTTCTTAATGTCCCAAATGTATTGATATTAAAACAAGCCACAACAACCCAAGAGACTTTTTTAAATTTTATACAAACAAAATACGAAGAAACTTTTCCCCCAATCTATTATATTCAGTATAACGATATAATATATTATAGTCTTAAAAAGTAATCGTAATTAGTGTTCTACGCGAATATAATGAAACACTTAAATGAATATACTAAAATGCGATAATAGTAATCCCATTGTCTGTCCTCATGTATAAGTATTCTACGTATATGTAAAATCGGTTGAGTTATTTTCGCGTCTTTGCGAGACCACTTCGTCTTCGCACGGGTGTTAACTTCTTATTTTTTATACAGTAAGGGTGACAAACGAGCACACAGTCCACCTGATGGTAAGTGGTTGCTGTGGCCCATAGACATCTACATCTATCTTCGTTTGCGAATTAAAATGCAGATGCGTTGTCAGCCGTGAGGACTAAGATAGGGTGACTCGTTTGCAGTAAAAAGAGTCTCCGGTTCTCTACACTCACCATACGAAACACAGCAGTGTTAAGCTGCTATTTTACGCTGGTATTCTGTGAGAGCATGGTCCTTCTCCGGTCGAGCCGGCCCATTCGGGCTACAACTATACTATTAATATAGCTGCAGCATGGCGCTACCATTGTTAAATTTACCAATGTTGTTCTGGATATCTATAACAGCGCCAACCGGTAGTTGTGTTAGATTCACAATTGGACCCGGTGGTCCAATCTAAGCCTTCCAGGGACCCACTCAAATACACACACAAAATTTCTTCAAAATCAGTCAAGCCATTATTGAGATTTAGCGAGACTAACGGACATCAATTTATTTTTATATATAGAGAAGATTTAAAATAAGGCGATATTAAAGAATACCATTGTAAAATAGCAGCTTAATGCTGCTGTGTTTCGTATGGTGAATGTAGAGAACCGGAGACCCTTTTTACTGAAAACGAGGCATTCCGTCTTAGTCCTCACGGGTGACAACGCATCTGTATTTTGTTTCGTAATCGAGAATAGATGTAGATGTATATGGGCCGCAGCAACCATTTACCATCAGGTGGACTGTGTGCTCGTTTGTCGCCCTTATCCTATAAAAAAAAAGGTCATCGTATGGGATGGACATTTAACAGTTTTTGATGCATCATTTCAAAATGTGTTTTTAATTATTCAAAATACGAATTTTACAATCGTATCTTCTAAAGTATAGCTAGAAAAGCGTGTAGTGGCGGTGTAAGAATATCCACAACACCATACCATCCCGTGGGTGTCGTAAGAGGCGACAGAGGGAAACAAATCAGGAGATGGGCAGCAGCGTCTTCCTTATAAAGACTAAAAATTAAAAACAGCGGTTGCCAAGCGTGGGAACTATGACAAATAATTCCTATGATCCTATGTGTGGAAGTGGACTTTTAATATATTTAATATTATATAATTAGAAATTAAAAATTTTATACAACCGACTTCAATATAAGTTATTAAGAAGAACTCAAAAACTATTAGTCTGACTTTGATCAAATTCATATGGAACCACACGAGAAGTATCAGCTTTCATATTAAAAAAAAACAGTCATCGAAATCGGTTCACCCAGTAAAAAGTTATGAGGTAGCACACATAAAAAAAACATACAGTCGAATTGAGTACCGTCTCCATTTTGGAAGTCGGCAGAAAATTAAATATAACAAATAACATATGTACATATTAAATTATAAATTGCCGTGTAGTGGTAGCGACGTGAGCGAATTTATTAATTTCATCCCTTGAGTGTCGTATCGTAACAGGCGACAAAGGAAAATGAAACAGATGAGCAAATTAAAAAAAATTAACAATGAGAAGTCTCTTGCAAAAATTATTAATAGAATCAGGCGTTACTTTGCGGAAATCCATAATAATGAAGTTGTTTTTTTTTTTACTAACTCAATCTCAAACATTTAATTGTGTACATGTGGTTAATTAAAATTAATATATTAGAAAAATGGATTACATATTTTATTTTTGGATTTCCGCAAAGTAACGCCTGATTCTATTAATTGTATCTTAATTTGCTAAATTTGGGAGCCAGTTTTTTGGGAGCGGTGCTGGGGGTAGTGGTGCTGGAATTGGTGGTGACGGGTATAGTGCCCACGTGAGTGCACCCAATGGAGGGATGGTGGGAGGCATCATTTTCTTTCTTTATGCGAAATTAAGTAAATTAAGTAATAACAACTCAATAATGATTGCAAAAATTCCTCATTGGCAATTTTAAAGTCTTTCTTAAGAGTATAATTAAAAAAGGTAAATTATCTAAAATTCAACGCGTGGTGGCAGTTTGAGCGAATCCATCAACATAAAATTCAGATTTAATGAAACATCAACATTTGTTTTTACTTTTTATATCATTATTACAATCTGAATTCTTCGAAAGAAGACCTTAACTATAAATTGGCGAATGCTCTCGAAACATCCCGGTCATTAGAATTCCTGACCTTTAGGGCCTTTGTTCACTAGCCGACCAAATTATTATGGATTCTAGGAATAGCCTGTCTGGCAGTTTGAGACGTTTTTTGGAATGTTGCATAATTATTGGTTGTTGTTTGGAAGTTTTGATAACAGTCATAATTAAGTTGATTTGAAATCAGATCGGAACACGACACCGCTTTATGTTATTTTGTGTTAAAATTGTGTTCTTATATTTTTAAAATTGTTACGTTATCACGAAATCGACGCTTCGTTTATTAAAAGTTTC
Source organism: Parnassius mnemosyne (assembly GCA_963668995.1). Lineage (NCBI taxonomy): Eukaryota > Metazoa > Arthropoda > Insecta > Lepidoptera > Papilionidae > Parnassius > Parnassius mnemosyne. The sequence goes on from CAVLGL010000084.1 coordinate 32,721,739, forward strand.
GTTATTATCTCTTGTTTGCTGTCTTTTTATAAAAATAATAAAGGTGGCAAACGAGAACATAGCCCAACTGATGGTAAGTAAATTTTATGGCCCATTGACATCTACATATATTTTTTGCTTGCGAATTTATTTTTATTATCTTAGAATAACTAACAGAAGAGAAAATAAAAAGGTTCCTTGTTGTGCAACTACGGAACCCTAAAAACTATAGAAGACGGGTCAGTCTGTGAGGTATTTCATCTTGGCTCCCAGAAGTGACAATGCATCTATTTCATCTATCTGTAGAAGTCCTATGTCGGTAACATGGGCCTGGGGTGCAACGGGACTGTAGGCGACGTTGCGACACCGCCGGAAAAGTCACCAGTTTCAATAACTCTCCAAGTCCTCACTTGCAAGTCAGCGAAGTTGTAAATGCCGCACATCAACAAAATACAATCGAATTGAGAACCTTCTACTTTTTCGAAGTAGGTTGAAAATTAGATTATAACTGTCTACTAAAGTCCATTCACACCTGCAAACAACTTCTAGACGAAGAAAATCAAAAAAGTCCAATGTAGTTGGCTCGCTTATGCCATAAGCTGCAACACTCCAATAGGTACACTTATTACTTCTCACCAGCCCGTAAAAGTCCAATGCTGGACGTAGGTCTTTCCCTTGGTAGGATTGATTTGCAGATTATCAGTCACAGATCCAGACGTCTCGCACCTTTGACGCTGTTTTCACCTCATCGCCGTTCTAGTTAATTTTCAAATTGCTTAAACCAGATGATTAAACCGCCATAACTGACCTCCTGTGACACCCACATGATGAAATGTGGTGATGGATCCTCTTACACATAGTTAATGACCCCTGGGAATGAGGTTATCGCTTCCAAGCTGTTTCTTAAATAAGTTTCGTTATATAATTTGTTAAGAATGTTCTCGAGTGCTAGCCTCGTACCGGTAGACAAAGTTTAGGGCGTCCCACCAATAGATGGAGTGACGATCTGGTAAGACATACATGAATTTAATGGATCCAAGTGATTCAGGATCGTGCTTTGTGGCGTTCCTTGGGGGAGGCCTCTCTTCAGCAGTGGACTTGTGAAGGGCTGTAATGATGATAATGGTAAATGTAATTTGTACAAACTTTTACTAAAAAAGTCCCGCTGAGTTTCTTTCTCAGTTATTAAAGTAAAAATATGACTTTAAATAAGGATTACTTCTACACCTATTCTATTATATTATTCTGTTCCAGCTTAGTGTGTACTCTGCTGCATGTTGCAGAAATATTCATACGCCAAAAGAGCCTTTACCGAGTAGGTTATTAACTTCCTTCTGCGTAGCATTGAAAGGAAGTTAATGGTTTTAGCTGGCAGTCTGTTAGTCTGTATGCCGACACGATAACTTCCGTTCCACTGGACCGATTGACTTTAATAGTTTTAGTATGTGGATACCTTTAGGTAGTAGTTCGGTCGAGTTTGAATTTGGGTCCTGTAGGACAATGGGCACCAGAGATATGGGATTCACGCAGAAGGAAGTTGTTTTTCTTGAATTTACATTCAACTCGTTAATTATCCTGTGATCTGCCCGACTAATCAAGGAAGCTGTATTCTTTACCGTACCTAGCTTAGCAAGTTTATTTGCGTGGGATGCCTTAAATGTCTATTTGCTAAACTATTAGTCAAGATAAATCATAATATTTCAAGTATAATGTTGGTAAAATCGTTACACACATACAAATTTTGCTCATATTGCAAAGTACGACAAAATATTTGACTCATAGTAGAACAATATGGTAGTACTAGTGAATTTTGTCGATATCATATTACTTTGTACAACTCCGAGAACAGGCATCAATGTCATACTTGCATTAGTTAGAGTTAAGGTGATAGACCATCGCTATTTATCTATTTATAGCATAAAGTCAGCGCGCTATTTTTTTTTTTATTATTGTTTAAAAACGTTACCCCCACACTAGGATTTTCTCCTGTGTCGTGGAGGCAGTTTACAAACATAAATTGCACAAGGACAAACATCCAGAGCCGGAACAATTATTTGTAGGCCATACAAATACTTGTCCCGTGCGGGATTCGAACCCGCGGCCCCCAGCGCAACAACTGATTGCTAAGCCACTGCGCCACGGAGCCTATGTCTGTCTATTTTAAAACTTTAACCCTAAAAAGCCCTTGGTGAATGTATCTATGGATAAAATTGTGTGTAGGCCGACTTTTCAATATTCACATAAAATAACGAATAAGCGATTATCTGGTCGCCAAAGGGTATTTAGTATTTCAAAGTATATAGAGTTATTCCTCCGGTAGTCAAATTATTCTTTGAATATACAGGGTTATTTTGAAATAACCAACCGAATTCGCAGAGAAGGTTCAGAATAAGTAATATAAGAAAATGGCGAAGAAAAATTAATTAAAAAAAGTCTGAAATATTCTGTCCATTTTGTCTTTTAAATTCAAAATGCGTGCTAATACATTATTTTAACCGAGTTTACTGCGCACGCACACATTCGTAAGGGCCGATCGTTAGAAAAAAACGGTGCCCATAAATCACATTCAATTTGGGATAATTTCAAATAAAAGTAGAAGCCTTATTTACTTGTATTTTCAAAAACTGCAATAACGGTATATCATTATTTTTATATTTGAACTTAAGCTTAAAATATGGCTACTCTGAAAAATAACCATGTATATCTGTCGAATAACCGCTATTGTCTGTTTATCTGGGGTGAACAAATCGTCCCTAAACTTTACTGAGATACTACCCCTTTCTCTGTAACCCAGGTGGTGAGGCATTTGACGTGGTTATTTAATATTTAAGGCCTCCCGTGTAAAGTCGGTGCGGGTAGCTAGTATTAAAATAAAACGGACGAAAGTTTCATAACCGTACATAATGTTATAGTCGTGACTATCAAACCTTCACTCACACGCAATTGATCGTTATCAACGCATATTTGAATGACAGCTGTATTCCCGCCAATTTCAATGACAGCTGTATTCCCGCCAATTTCGCTTTACGAGTCGTAAATTACGACATCAATTGATGTTTACGTTTGGGTAGCGTTCGGAAACTGATGAATCTTAACGCATACCGTAAGGTTGATATTTAACACGCTTGTAAACTCACGAGCCTAGGGGCGGGGCTGTGACGTTCGATATGGAAATAATGTATTGTCAGAAAATTTGGGTGGTTCAACTCAATTTCAACTTTAAATCAAGGTATTTAAGTCTTTGATTTAAGTAATGTTTTAAAACCGATTTCACACTATTCTTTAGTGACGCTGTTGAAAGGATTAACAGTTATAGTGGGTTCAGAATTCAAGATTGCGACAGGAAATGATGAGGGGTCATTAAGATTGTGCGATGAGCGCTTTTTAAACAAAAATCACGTGTCGGATGTTGCCCCTTTCATTTTTGAGGAAATTACTCGTTTCGGATTGATTAGCTTTTATTAAAAGTTTTTTTTTTATAAAATAGGGGTGACAAACGAGCACACAGTCACAGCACAGAGTGGTAAGTTAATGCTAACGCCCATACATATCTATATTAATCTTCGATTAAGAATCGAATTGCAGATCACCCCTGGAATGGATTACTGGACTGGATTGGACTAAGATGGACTGCTTCGTTTCCAGTAACAAGGATGTCCGGTTTACGACACTCACTATACGAAACACAGCAGCATTAAGCTGCTATTTTACACTGGTACTGTAGCCAAACCATTCGTGCTACAACTATACTACTAACAAAGCTGTAACATGGCTACTGCTATAATATAATATAATATGTAATCGGTTAAGAATCAAAATGCAAACAAACTGTCATACACGAGTTTTTTTTTAAAACTGGCTTTACGGCTCTGGGTTCTAGCCCTTCTGAGCCTCATACACGAGGACTAAAATGGAATGTCTTGTAAGGTTTTCGTCATTCACTAAACGAAATGCAAACATAATGATGCTATTTTACTCTAATATTCTGTACGTACATGGTAATTTCCCTATCAAGTTAACCCTTTCGCGCTGCAAGCATAATACACTGCATCGTAGCGAAAGGTTTGCGACGTCATTTGTCAATGATATCATCGTCATTATTACAACCTCATAACAAGTCCACTGCTGAACAGAAGACTCTCACAAGAATGCTATAAAACATGCTGCTGACCTACCTGCATCTATGGATTTCCTGGACCACTCACCAGGTCGTCACTCTATTGCGTGGGGAACCGTCCTAAACGCCGCTTACCGAAAAACTTATAACTGCAATTGTTCATGGGTGGCGGTAGTCACTTACCATCAGGGGCTGCTCGTTTGCCCCCTCTTATATATTAAAAAAAAAAAAAACATTACATTATACACAAGCTCGTCAATCAGTATCTACGTAAGCTTAAAAAATGTGAAATAATTGCCTCCAGTACCATATTATCAATACTTTTTTGTGTACATTCACACAAAAAAATATGGATCTACTTTTAAAAGACTTGTAATAGGATCGCAAAATACACAAATAATTTTAACAAGCACCCATTACAACTTCAAAAGGGGATAATTGGGCTACTCGAAGTCTACCAAGTCTAAGTAAGCGAAACTTCCGGACGCCCACGTTTACGTTGAGCTCGTTTTATAAATAGTACGCGAACAAGTTCATTTCTATTCATGTCACAGATTCCGACTTAATAGGTTTTCATGCTCATAAAGATTTGATCCCATGTCTTTTTTATTTGTTGTGTGTATTGAAAATTGGTCCGTCAGTTTCGCCTCGGCCTTGCAGATTTATTGTACGTAATTATAGGGTATATAATATTATTCTGGTATTTTCTTTTGTTGCGTTATCCTTTTTCGAAATTTTTTACCGTCGTCGATCTCATGTCGATGCCATAATAAGGCATGATGTATGGATTTAATAATTTGACGTATAAGGTTGCGGTTTAGACGCCAGTGTCCTGCTATTCCGGGGGACAAATTAGTTATTAAATTTTAGAGGTTATATCAATTTTAAATTGAAATTGGTAGTCATTTTGTTATGGAGGATGTATTGTCAAGTGATTACAGATTATTAAGGAAACCTGTGTTTAATTTTAAGAGATAAAATATGCAAATTCGTTCATGTTAATGTTTATGTGTTTAGACTAACAGCTAAATTGGATAATACAAGATGCGATAATGGCGGGAGGTCCACCGTTTAAGCTCGTATTGACGGTCTTTTATTTTTTATTACAAAGCTTATAAAATAAAACATCGCGAAACGCTTCATCCAACTTTACAGCCTTAAAAGTCTATCGCTTAACTTAAGTGTCCCCTTTAGATTGCCTCATGGATTTTGCAATATTTGCTATATATTGGCAGGCGGACTGGCAACCGCAGATTTTTATAATTTTAAGTTGGTATGAGAAAAATGCTGCTGCCCATCTCCGTTTTCAGTTTCTATATGCCACCTCTTGCGATACCTATGGGACGATATGGCGTAGTGGATAATCTTACACCGCCACTACACGCTTACACGCGGCCTGGATGCTAGGAATATATTTAATATTAGCTGTTCCCCGCGACTTTGCCCGCGTGTTATTTGGGGTTTTAATTTTATTGCGAGGAACCCTAATTCTTTTTCTAAAATAAAAGTAGCCTAAGTTACTCCTTGTGACATCAGATATTTGCCAGTGAAAATCTCGTTACAATAGGTCCAGCCGTTTCGGAGATTAGCCGGAACAAACAGACAAACAGACGGACAGACAGACAGACAGACAAAAACTTTAAAAATTGTATTTTTGTTATTAGTACCGTATATACTTTCATACGCATTTAGTAAAAAGCTGTTATTTTGATATAACAATCAGACACTTCAATTTAATTTATTTGTATAGATAAGGACATGTGAACTCTATCTATCACAGGAAAGCTAGATGGAGTCAATCTAACAATAGTCCAGCATTTTAGAGTATGCGATTTTATCTTTTCTATCGACTTCTAACAGGAGGAGATACTTAATTCGACTGTATGTTTTTTATGTGTAGGTAACACAACATAACTTTTTTTTGAGTGAACCGATTTTGATGATTCCTTTTTTATTTGGAAGCTGGTGCTTCACATGTGGTTCCATATAAATTAGATCAAGGTCTGACCAATAGTTTTTGAGTTATTCTTAATAATTTATATTGAAGTCGGTTGTACAAAATTTTTAATTATTTACGATAAAAAATAAATATTAGGTGATTTTTGAATAACGTCAAATAAAATTTTGACACAATTCTTCATTTCGTTCATTGATTTTATCCGTGGTAGAGCCACGCTGTGGCTATATTATGGTTGTGACACGAATGGGTTGACGCAACGGGGGAAGGGCCACGCTCTCACAAAATAGCATCGTGAAGTAGCAGCTTAATACTGCTGTATTTCGTATGGTGAGTATTTTTTAACAAGTGCATTTTGATTCTTAATCAAATCTTGTTCTACAAAAAAATATTATGGTTTTCGCCGGTGCTACTAGCGTTATTAGTCACAATTGTAAGTACTGATTTACCACGTCCTCGGTGTTGAAGGTAAAAGTCGTGAGAAAACCTGTATATCTAAGAAAAATAAATACACGTACATTCTGTATTTTTTTATTTTCGCATTGAAGTAGCTTCGCAAATCCCAACCTTTTGGAATATTATAATAAGGAATGGAGGACTGTGCCCAGGAAATCATAAACCTATATTTTGAAATTTTAAATACTTGAAAAAATATTTCTGAAACTTATCCCGCGACCTAACCAAAAGGGCAGAACAATGTCTGCGTGACCAGTACATAAAATTCATTTTAATTATATTTTAAACTATTGTGGAACTTTTTCTTTCATCTATATAATATATATGTATATCAATAATTGTAGTTAGTCTCGCTAAAAATCAAAAATGGCTGCAACTATTTTGGCGAATTTTTTGTGTGTGTTTAAATGAGTCCCGAGATGGTTTTGATTCACATTTGGATAGGAAGGTAGCGCTGTCGTTGTGATCCAAAAATCAATCGTTCGAAGAAAATAAATTTTAATGTCATTTTAATCAGTAGAAAATGCAGATGCGAGTATAAAATCACAATGCAACGTTGCTATAAAATCAATGCTTTTTTTTAAAGTGGAAGTTAAATCTAACTTAAATTTACTCACCGTACACACAGAAGCACGAAAAGAGGCAGGAGTACAAAAAACACTCGCGTGCTCTCCCCAACACTTTGTCCAGAACTTGAAGCGCGTACCACTGTGCTCGCGCGGGGCAAGCATTCCAACATGATTTCACATCCTAATTATTGTTGCGATTTTTATCATTGTAAACACATTTATCTTACGTCACTCTTTTGTCCAGCGCTTGTTGAATATGTAACACTGTGTTTTCGGCATACTGGCACGTTTTATCTGAAAAAAAAAAATTAAAACAGGTGATTATATAATTTTTTTTAAATGTTGTATTATATGTTTATGATATACATTGCTTTTAAAACATTATAAGCCAATGTTTGATAACGATCCCATCTGATACTTGTTAGCTTTCCTAGTATAGTGGTGTTGGGAGTAGTTGTGCTGGGATTAGTGGTGACGGTGATAGTGCACGCTATTAAAGGAGGGCAGGACGTGCTCTTCAAACTAGGTAAGACACATTATTTTAAAAGCTTTTAAAAAAAACCGCTAATCATATCAGGTGATATAGACTCTACGGGGTTAGCCACCGTAGAGTCTATATCACCTGAGGATGTCTCGTGTAGATGCGAAACACGTGTCGTATTGTCGTCGGTGGTGTGTCTTGCCTAGTGTAGTAGTGTTGGGAGTGGCGGTGCTGGGATTAGTGGTGACAATTGAGGGAGGGCGGGAGGTGCTCTTCATACTAGGTAGGACACATAATTTTATTTTATAACGCGGATATTTGCGAAGTAAATTTTTTTTAAAAGCTTTTATAAAATAGATTTTCGCAAAGTAACGCCTGATTCTATTAATTACACATTATTTTATTTTATCGAGCGGATGTACGTAAAGTTATTTTTACTAACTTTTATATAATTGTTTTTGGCGCAAAGTAACACCTGATTCTATTAATTAGTGATGATGTAGCTGAAGATGGTGAAGCACGCTGACTTAGCTTAAGAAAAGCCTATTCACTCTTGCTAGGAAGTCATTTACATTGTAATTGGATGTTAAGACAGAATGTTGACAAATTATACAAATCCATTACCTTACTCATTAATCGAAGAAAATTGTTTGGTTCGGGTACCTATATGGTATTTCGATAATATAGAGGTATGATACTGGTCGAACATCTGGTTATTTGATGGTCGAAGGGAGAAGGAAGAATTATTTCATGCAGTTCTAAATTAAAATTAATAATTTAAAATTAAACATTTTCTGCAGACTTCCAAAAAGGAGACGGTACTCAATTCGACTGTATGTTTTTTTTTGTACAGCCGACTTCAATATAAGTTATTAAGAATAACTCAAAAACTATTGGTTTGACCTTAATCAAATTCATATGGGACCACACGAGAAGTATCAGCTTTCATATAAAAAAAGAACCATCGAAATCGGTTCATTCAGTAAAAAGTTATGAGGCAACACACATAAAAAATCATACAGTCGAATTGAGTACCGCCTCATTTTTGGAAGTCGGCAGAAAACAATATTCAACAAGTAACGTGAGGTGACGTGACGTGTGACGGTTTTTGACGTGGTAGAGCTGCCAGGCTGCAGCTTTATTATAAGTAACATCTCACACTAGGGCTTTACCTTTCTCTTTATCTAGATAGATTAAATTGTGATCAAAAATTGGGAGAGAACCATATCCAATAGTGGACTTTGACTGGGCTGATAAAGAAGAAGAAAAACTTTTTTTATAGGATAAGGGTGACAACATCTCTCATCTCGTTACGAGCAACGAGCGTAATGAGCACACAGCCCACCTGATGGTAAATGGATGCTGTGGCCTATAGACATCTACATTTATCTTCGATTAAGAATCAAAATGCAGATGTGTTGTCACCACTGAGGATTACGATGGATGCCTGGATGCCTCCTTTCCAGTAAAACGGGTCTCCAGTTCTCTACACTCACCGTACTAAACACAGTAGCATTATGCTGCTATTTTACGCTGGTATTCTGTGAGAGCGTGGCCCTTCCCCGGTCGAGCCCACGTATTCATGCTACAGCAATAATATAGCTGTACCGTGGCTCTACCACGTACAAGAGGTATCAAAGGTGCGTAGACTATAACAGTACCTTTTCTTTAAACCTATGGTGTTGAAGCCACTCAAAAGAGAAATTATTATGAAATTCGAATCAAGGTTTTGTCTTAGTAACGGATTATTCATCATACACGTGGTTCGAGTTCGCCGCTTCACATGTGTGAATGACACAAAACTATCGTGACGAATATGTCACAGAAGCCGAAACCGGCGTCGGCCATCTTGGATATTTTCACTGCAATTATAACCGTCCTCGATGACCATTACTACGGGTTCGCTGCGCGCTATCCGTTATAATTTGTCACGAATCTCATAAGCACATGTTGTTTAATATTTTAAACATTTTTTATAGAATAGGAGTTACAAATGAGCACACAGTCCACCTGATTGTAAGAAGATGCTGTGGCCAATAACATCTACATTTATCCTCGATTAAGAATCAAAATGCAGATTGGTTGTCACCTCTAAGGACTAAGATGGAATGCCTCGTTTCCAGTAAAAAGGGTTTTTGGTTGTCTGTACTCACCGTACGAAACACAGTAGCATTAAGCTGCTATTTTATGCTGGTATTCTGAGAGACCGCGGTCCTTACCGGTAGAGCCGACACATTCGTGCTACAACCATTATATAATTGCAGCGTGGCTTTAAAACGTATGAATATTATGATAACAACATTTGACGTCGGAGATCCCACGCGTCAACTGTATTAAGGCTGGAAATAGTTTTAAAGAATACCAGCGTAAAAAAAAGAAGCGGCATATTGCTGTGTTTTGACTAGTAATTCGAAAGTGGTAAGTGTCGAGAATCGGAGACCCTTTTTACTGGTAACTAGGCATTCGATGTTAGTCCTTGGGGTTGATATCGCATCTGAATATTAATTTTTTACCCATGATCGAGGCATATTGGACCACGTGTTCGCTTATTATCAGGTTGATTTTGTGCTCGTTAGTCACTCTTTTAATACAAATAAAGAAACGGGCGTTCTTTTCAGACATAAAATTGCTTCAAACTGATAAGCTCCGTCATCATTTTGTTAGGATAGTAGTAGTATAAAAGTGGTATTATGACCATGTCGCATTTACAAAAAATTCTGTAATATTGCATACGTTTTTCCATTTACACATTTTAGGTTATAATCGTTTTTATTTATTTTCTCGAAAACGATGCATTACCTTTTCATGGGAGAGGTATTGTTATAATCGTAGACCAAACCTTTACCAAAAAAGTCACCTTACTCCCCCAAATTCCTAAACAATTCTGAATCCCACCCGTATATGTTTTTATATCTATGTGTGTATATGTTTTCTTTATATAGGTATATTATGTTCTTAGTAACCTCCTTTGTAGTTTCATCACTGCCCTGCCTTTGATCAAATACTGTTTTAAAGTTCACAAAATTTAAATAAATAAATAATACACTTACGCAATAATAATAATACTTTAAAAACCAGAATTTGTTAAAACATTTTTTATGAAAACTATAATTCAAAGTAATTTGTAAGAAAAATGTCAGAACTATTTTACTTATTGCGTGATCTGCATGAATGGTACTAAATTTCGCTGGTAATAACAACGTTATGATGGTAAGGGAGCTTTGTGTCCGAAACTGCAATATTTATATATTTTATTAGCAATTAGGCAGGCGGTTTACGAGGAGACGTTTGCGCGCGCGGAGAATTTCAAATTTTACATTACAAGCTTCCGCTAGTTGCGATGTTTTAAATAGCATAGTCCGGTGCAATTTTGATAGTCATGACACATGATGCAATATGTCGAATGGTAATGACTTAACCCGAACATCCCGTTCTAATAAAGGTGTGTAAATGCTTAAAGTCAATAGGTGCTCAAATAAGCCAAAGCGGTATTACCTTCTTAACCGACTTCAAAAAGGAGGAGGTACTCAATTCGACTGTATGTTTTTTTATTTGTTTCAGTTGCTTTCCAGCAAACATGGTCACGGGGGACTGTCTGACCATGGTTGCTGGAAAGCAACCGAAATGTCGGGAATATAAAATAAGTTAATTAAACGCGATAAAATCCGTAAAAGTAGTTTTATTCAATGTGTAGTGTTCGCGTAAATAGAAGAAATAATCAGTTTGATGAATTTTTATTACTTATCAGGAAGATGTTGCTGCCTATCTCTTGATTCTTTGTCTGTTGTCGCCCCTCATACGACATTTTTAATGGAATATGGGTGACAAACGACACAGTCCACCTGATGGCAAGTGCATTCTGAGGCCTATAGACATGTACATTTATCCTCAATTAAGAATCAAAATGCAGATGCGTTGTCACCCCTTAGGACCAAGATGGAATACCTTATTTCCAGTAAAAAGGGTCTCCAGTTCTCTACACTCACCATACGAAACACAGCAGCATTAAGCAGCTATTTAACGCTAGTATTCTGTGAGAGCGTGGTCGTACCCCGGTCGAGAAGACCCATTCGTGCTACAACCATAATATAGCTGCAGCATGGCTCTACCAGGTTGAAAATATATATACTATGAAGTAGTGGATTATTTTATGCCTCCACTATATGTTTTTTTAATAGAATAAGGGTGGCAAATGAGCACACAGTCCACCTAATGGTAAGTCATTGCTGTGGCCCATAGACATCTACATCTATGTATCTTCGTTTGAGAATTAAAATGCAGATGCGTTGTCAGTCGTGAGTACTAAGACAGAATGCCTCTTTTCTAGTAAAATGGGTTTCAGGTTCTCTACACTCACCGTACGAAACATAGCAGCATTAAGCTGCCATTTTGCGCTGGTATTCTGTGAGAGCGTGGTCCTTCGCCGGTCGAGCGGACCCATTCGTGCTACAACTATACTATTAATATAGCTGCAGCATAGTTATTATCGTACGGCGATATTCGCGTTTTTTTTTAAAACTATTTTAAGCCAGTATTTGATTACTATCCCACCTGATAATGCCGTTGAAGATGGTAAAACACTTACTTAGCCTTACAAAAGCCTATTCAATTTTGCATTGAAAACACGCATATTATAATAGGATGGTGGAAAATTTTACCGTGTAATGGCGGTGTAAGAATATCCACTACCCCATATCATCCCATGGGTGTCGTAAGCCGCGACAGAGGGAAACAAATCAGAAGATGGACATCAGTGTATTCCTTATAACGACAAAAAATTTAAAAAATGTGGTTGCCACCTCGCTTGCCAAGCGTGGCAACTATGGCAAATATCCCTCCTATGAGGAAATCTAGGAGTTCTAAGTTCAGCAGTGGACTTTATGCTGTAACGGTAACGGTGATAAATTAGTCACTTTTTTCCTGTGCGCATTATGATTGCATTGCAAAATGATTGGTTTGAATGTATGATATGTCGATAACAAAAGAGAGGAGTCAATCCGAGCGTCTGGTGGCTCGATGATTGTATGGAGATGAAGTGATTAAGTCATGCAATTCCAGCGGGCACTCTCCGAAATTAACGTGGTAGAGCCATGATGCAGCTATATTAGCAGTATAGTTGTAGTACGAATGGGTTGGCTCGACCAGGGAAGGTTCACGCTCTCACAGAAAACTAGCTCAACAGTGATGTATTTCGTATGATGAGTGTAGCAAACCGGAGACCCTTTTTACTGGAAACGACGCATTCCAGCTTAGTCCACACGGGCGACGACGCATTTGCATTTTGATTCGTAATCGAGGTTAGATGTAGATGTCTATGGGCCACAGCAACCACTTACCATCAGGTGGAATGTGTGCTCGTTTGTCACCCTTATCTTATAAAAAGAGATATCCTACAAAATACCGAAAGGCTGGCTACTTTGCGTCTGTGCTTCTAGACTGGTAAGATTATAACTTAGGCGTGTCGAATAAAAAAAGTTTAGTTGTTGTTTCTGGTCATTGCCGACCCAATTAGTACAATAAGTCTAAGCTACGAGGTAGTGAAATATTTTAATTAATTGTTATAGAAAAAATTAATATCCATTCTGATTTTAGAAACATTATGACATTCCATTGAACAGATGTACAGTAATATTTTCAAGTCGTATCGTAGATATTCTAAACACAGAGTTACGTTAATTTTAGAAAATAGCGCGCGAAAATTTACTAAGGAGGTTAATATACTGTGCGAGAGTCGAAAATGTAAAATTATATTTGTGTGAAAACAAGGAAGTAGTAATACCAATTTAACATGTTCTACTAACGAATGGTAGTTCTTAGAAGATATTGTGTTGATTATTTATTTTATTTATTTAGTATTTCTCATGCACGAAAGTTAGTTTATGTACAAAATCTTACATATTCGACAATAACAAACAGGACTTCAAGAGTCAACTTTATGGGTGACGCAAGAGACGACGATGGGTAATTCCAGAAGAACTAGATACCTTCCAATAGATGTCGGACTATTATTTTGTTTTTAGATGCAAATACTCAGACCGAGACGTCTTCTTTTTACAGGAGAGAGGGCAAAAGAGCATGCGGCTCACCTGATGGTAAGTGAGTACCGCCGCCCATGAATAACTGCAACACCAGGGGAACCAGGGGAATTGCAGATGCGTTGCCGGCTTTTTAAAAAGGAGAAGGCTCTTTTCATGAAGGTCCCTAAGTCGTCTCGGTCCGGAAAAATCGCTGATGGTAATCGATTCCACAAGGAAGTCGAGCGAGGAAGAAAACATCTTCTAAATCGCACAGTGGTGGACCGCCAATCATCCAGATGGTGTGGATGGTATCGGGAGTTCTGCCGCGATGTGCGTTCGTGAAATTTGGCGGCTGGGATTAATCCGAACAATTCCCTAGAGCACTCCCCGTGGTAAATGCGAAAGAAAATGCAAAGGGATGCAACATCTCTTCGCAGTGCCAATGAATCGAGCGGATCGGCAAGGACTCGGTCATCGACGATTCGAGCCGCTGGTCTGGTACTAAGATCGTCAATCCACCTGTCAAACGTGATGATTAAGGCGAAATCTCCCAACAACTGGAGAGGCCCATGGCTGTGAACTTTTACGGGCTGATGATGGTGATAAAGAAGAATCAAGGACTCTTTTTTTTTTGGGATTTTTGTCCAAACGAAATTCCTATCCTATCATACCTTATGCTAATTACTGCTTAGACTAAAAAACAAAATAAAAAAAGTATTTCTAAAAGTATTTTTATTCGTACTAATTAAATTACTAAACTAAAAGGAAACTTGTACTGAAGATGAGAAGATAATTATTCCGTTCCTATCGTAAAATAGCTTATAAATACTGCTGTGTTTCGTTCAGTGTGTGAAGGGAACCGAAGCTTCTTTTTAGGGTTCCATACCCAAAGGGTAACTAACGGGTATTACTAACCCTCCGCTGTCCGTCCGTCTGTCTGTCAGCAGGCTGTATCTTACGATACGTAATAGGTAGACAGTTGAAATTTTCACAAAATATGTATTTCTGTTACCACTATAACAACAAATAATAAAAATTAAATTAAATTAAAAATTAAAGGGGTTCCCCTACTAGAAACGTGTTTTAAGATGGCACGGAACCCTTCATGCGCGAGTCAGACTCGCACTTGGATGGTTTTTATATTAAGAAGCTTCTTCTTATACTTAATTCGTAAAAGTAGGTTTATTCCATGAATGAGACGAAAATAAACCCCTGGTTGATTAGAAGTAACTCCTCTCTGGTAAAAAGAAAATATAAAAGCTGATCTACAAAAATGACGAGATAAATCCTTTCCAAAAATGTTTGTCTATATAGAATGCTTTAACGCATAGATAATTGAATATAATAACACACACACACACACACACACACACACACACACACACACACACACACACACACACACACACACACACGTGCGAGCACAAACGATTACATCTAAATTGTTATGCGCTAAAATGTAATAAAGTGTCGGTTCGGTTAGTATGAAACGTTTTCTAAAAAAAAAATGTACATCCTTATTGGCTGTAAGATATAGATGTATATGAAAAATAGTTATAAGAACTTAAAGAGCTGTGGATTTTGTTAAATAAATAAAATAAAATAAAAATAAAAAATAATTTGACTATTACGTAGTGTAAAACAAAGTAAACTCTCTTAACATGTCAAGGTTATTTGAATAGATATTCCCTTTTAACCTCAAACGTTAATTTCATTTAAGCCACGGGGGGTCTTTTAAAATAATTATAAACGGACATTTCTAGTCATAAAATGTAAATTAGTCTCTCAGTATCGCAAGATTAGTGTTGTGTACATAAATATCTACTTTGTATTTCGAAATAAATATCAAATATGTTGTTATACAGATATTATATTCCGACTTTACACGTGGTAGAGCCAAGCTTCAGCTACATATATAATGGTTGTAGCACGAATGAGTCGGCTCGACCGGGAGGGACCAACCTTTCGCAGATACCAGCGTAAAATAGCAGCTTATTGCTGTTGTGTTTCGTATGTTGAGCGTAGAGAGCCAAATACCCCTTTTACTGGAAACGAGGCATTCTATCTTACTCGTAGTCCTTAGTGTTTATGAGCCACAAAATCCACTTACCATCTACCGACTATGTGCTCGTTTGTTAATTTAATTCTATAAAATAAAACTATTTATATTCACTTATTTATTAAATATATAATATTAGCTGGAACCCAGCGCATTGCTGCCGCAGAAAAAATAATAGTCGAAATATCGTTTTAAATTTGTTAGAGTTATATTGTTTAATTAGGAAAGATAATATATTCATTGTAATTGAATGATATATAACTTTGAAATAAATTTGTCCGTACGACACTCGTGCCACCTAGTGTAAGTTAACTATACTATGCCTATAACCTTCGCATAAGTGCAAGCAATAAGTTGACAAAGTTTTAACGCAATCTGATGAACGGTAGGAACAAACAAAACGTAATTTTTATATATTAGATTATAAAATAATTATTAGAATAAAAGAATTTAAAAATAATAACTAATATGATAAGGATATAGAACGACGAGTGAACTCGAGAGGCTCTACACGCTATTATGAGGAGTCAGAATGTGTCAAATAAGGCACGTATGGCAATTCATAATGCTGTGTTAGTGCCCACTTTAATGTATGGTAGTGAAAGTTGGGTCTGGCAGAAGAAGCATGAGAGTAGAATAAATGCTGTAGAAATGCAGTCATTAAGGAGTATGTTAGGGCTGAATCCGAATGGCAGGGTGAGAAATAGTATGATAAAAGAAAAGTGTGGTTTGCAAGATGACGTTGTGACTAGGATTAAGAAAGGAATTGTTAGGTGGTTTGGTCATGTAGAAAGAATGAACGAAGAAAGAGTGACAAAGCAAATTTATGTTGCAGAAGTGAACGGCATGGTCGGGAAGGGACGCCCTAGACAAAGATTTATCGACCAAATCGGCGATACATTGAAAATGGGCCAGATTAGTAGTACCCTCAACCGACGAGCGTGTATGCGTAGATATATGGATGTAAAGGAGGCGAGAGAGGTGTGTCAGGATCGCCCCAAATGGAAGTCCGTAGTCTCTGCCTACCCCTCTGGGTGACAGGCGTGAGTGTTTGTGTGTGTAAATTAAAAAACTACAATAATAAACTACTGCCTGCAGTATAGTGCATTGGCTGCATTCCGTCGTTGAAAGTTGTGATAAAAAATTGGACTAATTTTCCATAGCTAAGTGGTGACTGCCACATTGGCCTAGTGACCGTAACTGCAACTGCTGATCGTGCGGTCCCAGTTTTAAATTTCGAATCAGACCAAAATCAGTTATTGCGTTATTCTGTCAACTAATTTCCAGTAGCAGCCAGGATTCGGCAATTTATTTTGTTACTATAATTCTAATAGATTTCTTGTTTAATGTGCGACCCCTAAGGCAATGCTAGAGTGACCCTCGTGAGCGGCTTGCAATACTTGCTGTCTTAATTTTCCAGGAATAACAATTTTGGTACCTCGAAGTAAGATATTATTTTGGAAGCAAATCTCTGATTCAAATACTTTATAATTCGATATTGTATGGTCCCAAGTACACGAGTATAAACCTTGTTTTACTTTAGCAATTTCGTATTCTTACTTGGAAAATTGCTCAATATCGTCGAGTGATACGGCTACGGGTCTTCAGTATTCAATTATATGCCTGATATATTCCTCATCAAAATTACGTACTATTGTATTCACAGAATTATGTTTTGATGTATGTTTTATGTTAAAATATTTTAATGATACTTACTTGTTGTTTGTTAACAAAAAACATCTGAAAGCTAAGAATTCAAGAATGACAACACACATACGATTACATTTTATTTATGGATGTATGAGTGTCTTTAGTTATTGACAAACTTTTGCCGCTTCTCTCGCACTATTTATTATTTTAAGCCTTATGCAGACATGCATAATTGAAGCTACTTCGATACAATTAATTTTTTATTCTATAGGCATACGAGACAATGTACACCGATAGTATTCCGCGGCTAAACTGGTCTTAAGTCCTACCATCCGTGACATTAGCAATTTGTAAAGTTAACGCAATCGCGATCAGATTAATAGCGTTATTTGCGATGCAATTTTTAGTAGTAGTATAGAATTAAATAAGTCATTTATTGTGTTTGTAGGTTTTAGAAATGTAAAAAGAAATTGTAAACAAAGTTACAGGCACAGGCCTCCTATCATTATTAAGAGAGTTATAGACCAATTAGTTTACCATGCTTATTAACGTAGTAGAACCATGCAGCAGCTATATTGTGGTTGCAGCACGAATGGGTCGGCTCGACCGGGTTAGGACAATACTGTCATAGAATACCAGCGTAAATTAGCAGCTTAATGCTGCTGTGTTTCGTATGGTGAGTGTAGAGAACCGAAGAGCCTTTTTACTGGAAACGAGGCATTCTATGTCAGTTCTCAGTTTGATTCTTAATTGATGATAAATGTAGATGTCTATGGGCCACAGCATCCACTTACCATCAGGTGGACTGTGTGCCCGTTTGTCATTATTATTCTATAAAAAAATGCTGTGTGCGTGTTTGTGGACTTTAAATTTTATTAGCATCTCTTTCATTCATGAGTTCCTTCCACCTGACCGTATTCAACGGAGAGCAGCCCAATTTTAGACGACTAAAATCTTTCTGATCGGTTTGATCCAGCAGCCTTGCAGAGAGAGGTTGCATCTCTGTGTGTCGTTTACCGTATACCACACATACGCGTATACCACGGGGAGTGTTCAGAGTAGTGCTCGGATTATATCCAGCTGCTGAATTCCACCATCATCTCTATTATTAGCGGTCCACTACCGTACGATTTAATGAAATGCGGAATTTTCTACCTCGTATGATCACACTGTAGAATTTATTGTCGCGAGCGGTTTCCCAGATCGATACGACTTAGGGACCTTTAAGAAAAGAACCTAATCCTTTCTAAAAGGCTGGAAACACACTCCCCAAAGAATACAGATATTCGTGAGTGAGGTTATAGTTATAGATCACTTATCATCAGCTGATATGATTTCTCGTTTGCCTCCTCTTCTATTAAAAAAAATCTTTGTTTTTCACACATGTAGTTCCTCGCGATGACTTCCTTCACCGTGGAGTAAATTACTTTAAAATTGCAATTAATAATTTGATTGGTGCCGGCGGAGATAAAACTAAATTATTCGCGTACTATAAAAAATTACGGGAAGCGCTTATAGCCTTTAAGCTGCCATGGCATAGAAAATCATAAATTTATAATTAAATAATTACATACTTATTTGAGTAAATAAATAAATAAATTCTAATATATCATCGTTGGTTTATTAGTGATCGAGTAATTTCTGAACGACTTGACCGATTGAAGTCATGCTAGGATCCGACGGGTTGCGTTTTAATCATTATTAACAAATTCTATATATGTGGACATGAGTCCGCAAATACTACTAGTTTGAGTGACGACCTGATAAGACAGGCAGGAATTGGATGCAGGTAGCTCAGGACCATGTTTCCTATGGGGGAAGCTTAGGATCAGCAAGTGACTTGTGAAGGGCTACAATGACAATGACGATGATAATGATTAACAATATATGTGCCAAAAATAAAAATCATCAAGATTAAGACCACATAAATGGCGCTGTAGTCGAGTTGTACGGAGTGAATTTCGTGAAACTCATCTCGTCCTCTATTAGAAAGGGCAGAACAAAGTCTACCGGTCAGATTTAAAAAAAAAGTTATGAATACTTGTCGAAATTAACAAAAAAGTCTAGGAAACGTAAAGACCGCATCAGGGCAAACGTTTCAACGACTCTCCGTCTACGAAACTCTGTCACACATAAAACTCCTTCCATGCCTGCGCCCAGCGGTGGGATGTGTAGTGTATATATGCATTATTTTATCTCTCCAAAATTTAATTCACTTCTTTCGTCTTAAACATGTTGCATTTATAAAATGAATTTAAATTAATCTCTTTAAATATATCGTTTCAAAGTAATTTAAGTCTAATATAAAGGGGATTAGAACTCAAATTTAAGGTACTTATGGAACGTATTCCTATATTCTCGTTGTAACTTACGATTATTGTTTATGGTAAGTGTACTATAGAGAATCAAAAACAAGATTGTGCAGTTCTTAAGGATAAGTTTATGCTAAGTGTGGTTAAGTGACTCGTTTAGTACTTGCTAAGATATTTACTTACACTTGCCTCGCATTTTAGATATACTAAAATGAGATAACAGACACTACTTCGTAACTTGTTAGGTCTTAGGTCTTATAAACCTCAATTGGCTAATACTGAAATACTTTGTTTCATTGGTCAGAGTAACCGTGTAGTGGCGGTGTAAGAATATCCACTACTCCATAACGTTACGAGGGTGTCGTAAGAGAGGAGATGGGCAACAACACTGATAAAAAATCAAAATAATAAAAAACTGTAGTTGCCAACCCGCTAGCCCAGCGTGATAACTATGGCAAAATCCCCTCATGAGGCAATCTATGAGAGAGGTTTATGTTCGGCAGTGGACTTTTATAGACTGTAATGAATGAATAATGGGTGGTCAGAGTCACTAAAGAGTCATGCGTCTTGGGTTAAAATTTCTGCTAATGAGATGTAGTAACTCAGAAGAAGAAGCGCTCGTCATAAATATTACAGTACGCAAGTTCGATCTCCACTGCCAACAATGAAATTGTTAATTGCAATTTTAAGTACGTATTTACCACTTGGACTGCGGTGGAAGAAACAACGTAAAGCCGCGTCTCCACCAAAGTTTTGTTGTCAACACAATATTTGCCAACAAAACTTGTTTCGATTTTCGGCGGCAACATCAAAGGAATACGCTTGTTGCCGACATTTGTTCCCTCGGTGGAGACGCTTGTTGACAGAAACATTTGTTGGCACAACTTGTTGGCAAATGTTGTGTTGACAACAAATCTTTGGTGGAGACGCGCTATAAGGATACCTACATGTTTGTAGAATACAATATTTCGATAAATGTTTTTATACGTGGTAGAGCCACGCTGCAACTATATTAGTAGTATAGTTGTAGCACCAACGGGTCGGCTCGACCGGGGTGGGACCACGCTCTCACAGAATACCAGAGTAAAGTGGCAACTTATAACGTGTATATAGAAGAAGGTGATACCTACCCAGACAGACTCCTAGGCAGGTGTCCTACCATCTTTGAATGGTTTCTGTCCAGCGCTGAACTTAAAAAGGTTGACGAAGATAATATAGCAGCAAAACTCTATACATTTTAATAAATTCTACTTCGGGCTTTAAAACAATATATAAAAGAAATTTAAATAAGCTAATGACATCTATAAATTAAAATAAACCGCCTAGATCCGATTTATAACTCTCGAGTTATGAGCAGTTAGACAAACGTTTTTTTTTTATTTGTCAAGTTTATAATAAAATGTTAAACAAACTTCGCCTTAATCACCTTCAAACAAGGTTAGATAATTATACGCCCGTAAATTAGTGCTGACAAAATGTTTGCCGAACGGTAATTAATTGGCTCTATCAGCGGTTTATTGTGAATGGAGTACATAAACGCCAGGTCATTGAAAATATTAAAGCAATTCTTATTTTTTTTTAAATTTATTTAAACAAACGTTACCTCAACACTAGAATTTTCTCCTGTATCGTAGGGACAGTTTACAAACATAAATTTCACAAAGACAAATATCCAGATTCGAATTATTTGTAGGCCATACAAATACTTGATCCGTGCGGGATTCGAACCCGCGGGCCTTAGCACTGCAACTCATTGTTAAGCTACTCAAGGAGTATTCTAAGCCTAATTTATGTAAGACACATTCAGAACGGCCCAAGAAAGAAAAAATATTTAAAATGAATTAGTTGAAAATATTTTGCGTGAAATACCAGCATAATGCTGCTTTGTTTCGTGCGATCTGTGTAGAGAAGCGGTGACCCTTTTTACTGCTAACAAGACATTCGATCTAACTCTTTAGTGTTTGTAACACATTCTGCATTTTCATTCATAAAAAAGGTAAGAGATGAATGTAGTTATCTTAGAAGGATGTGGGAGACGTGGTAGCTCAGATGGTTAGCGCTCGCTGTAAATTTCACAGTACACGAGCCATCCGGGTTTGATCCCCGCCGGCACCTATGAAATTGTTGATTGCAATTTTAAGTGCTGATTTACCACGTGCCCGGCCGGTGAAGGAAAACACCGTGAGGAAACCTGCGTGTCTGAGAAATAAAAAAAAAATTTGAATACATGTGAAGTTCGCCAACACGCATTGAGGCAGCGCGGTGGACATTTCCTTGCCCTAAAACCCTCCCAGAAATGAAGAATATATAGGCTATATAGGCTTTAACTTTGACTTTAACTTTTTAAGAAACGTCAGTAGCCTAATGGCAGGGCACCGACCGCGAACTCGAAAGATGGTGGGTTCGAATCCGCCATTCGACTACTGTCGTGAACCACTTCTAACACAAGCATTTTAAGCTTACCAGAAGTTGTTTAAGAGAATATTAGTAATGTTTAATAGCATTACTAGTATTTAAAAAAAAATAGGTATCTTACGCCATTGCATCCACTTACTAATAAGTGAACTGTGTGCTCGTTTGTCATCCTTAGTCCTGCATAGGTCTGTGCAGATAAGAGTTTTCGATAATATTTCGAAGACAAGTTTTTAAATTATTTAAGTGAAAAATAAAACGTCTTAAGCAACATAAACTTTTATAGTGATGGTATATAGTACTGTTGTTTGTTTATCACATTATTGTAGTAGTACTATAAAAGAATCAGTTTTAAATGTCAAACAATATTTACGACTCTTATCTTTGCACTAACAAGACGATGTAAGGTAAACGAAGGCTAGAGGTTCATTACGATCACTATTCGTATTATATTTTTTATAGGATAAGTGTGACAAACGAGCACGCAGTCCACCTGAAGGTAAGTGGTTGCTGTGGCTCATAGACATCTAAATTTATATCCTCGATTAAGAATCAAAATGCAGATGCGCCGTCACTTTTGAGGACTTAGATGGAATGTCGCGTTTCCAGGGAAGACGGCATTCGGTTCTCTGCACTCGTACGAAACACAGCATCAAATAAATTTGCTGTATTACGCTGGTATTGGTATTTGATGTGTGAGAGTGCAGTTCTTTTCCAGTCGAACTGACCATTTCGTGCTACAACCATAATATAGCTGCAGCATGCATATACTTCTACACCATTTAATTGAAATAAAGCTACAATTCTACAGTTTTCTGTAAGTGTAGCACACACACCCACTTTGGTTACTTAGTTTTTTTTGAGTTGTTTCATTTTTTTAAATTAAATCTAATAAACTGATATACATAATCTGTATGTTTTGAGCTAGTAAAATAAAGAAAATAAGTCTATTTTTATATTTTACTGGTACCCAGCGCGTTGCTGCCGTGGAAGAATAAATTGTGGAAATATCGTTTTAAATTTGGAAGAGTTATGTTGTTTAATTAGGAATGATAACACATTTAACTTTCAAATTTTTTTCGGTACGATACGTAAATGAATTGTACTAACCTTCGCGAAAGTGCAAGCAATAAGTTGACAAAGTTTTATCGCAGTTTGACGGTATGGCGCATATAATACGAACAAACAAACATTATTTTTTATATATTAGATTATATAAATATTAGACTGCGTTTCGTTTTTTCCTAAATATTTGTTTATTATTGTTACGAGCTTGGGGTTCGAGATAATTAAAAACTGCCGAGTGAATTACCAAAATTGACACTAAATAGAGAACACTAATTACAACTTAAAACCACACTTATAACAAAACACATTGTACTACTGATCACTTTAGTTCGCAGTTGTATCGCTTCGATGTATTCACTTGTATCGCCAACTCCACACTGATCCCGGTTGCGGTCTATATCGGCCTTATATAGGGCCTCAGATAGTTCCAAAATCTTCTACTGTAGAAACATATAGAATGTTCGAGTACATACCGGTCCCAATTGACTAGGTGTCGATAGTTCTAGAAAGTTCTTCCATGTAAATATATAGAAGGATCTTGACTCTCCTAGTTCTGCCAGTCGATTCGATTCAAGTGGCAGAAATCGATTCTAGAGGATGCTAGTGGTAACTAGTGTTGCCTTTTACCAGGCATTAATGGTGGCGCTCAACACTGCTCCCTCCTAAGACAAGCTCGTCCCGAGTATTATCGGGCCCACAATAACGCGCCAATCGATCCACATGGACGAACTTAGGAGTACTTCTTGCACCTTTTTGTATCCGGTAGGTTACGTCGTAGATCCTTGTCACAATCCAGTACGGGCCGTCCCATTTAGCTTGAAGCTTAGGAGATTTCCCTTTGCTGCGAACTGGATTGTACAACCACACAAAAGGGTTCGACGAAGGTTCACTACCTTCGTCGAACCCTTTTTTGTTCATTTTGCGGTCATATCGGGTTTTCATTTTTTCAGACATTTGCTGGCCCGATTGTCTGACGTGCTCATAAATGTCATTCATTTCCGCAAGTCATTTGCATAATCGGTTATACTGCATAGAGCATCAGGTGGTATTCCGGTGATCAGGTCTGCAGGCAGCCGTACTTATCTTCCAAAGTTTGCGACAGCTGGTGTTACTGATATACTTTCGTGAACAGAGCTTTGATATGACTACATAAATGGTTGTCTGTGCTTGTCCCATTCTCCTTGCCATTTTTCATAACTTTTGCTAGGTACCTCTCCAATGTCTGATTAAATCGTTCTACCATTCCATCAGATTGTGGGTGGTAAGAAGTTGTTTTTGTTTTATAAGTACCCATAATTCGGCAAGTTTCCTGGAATATTTGAAACTCAAAATTCCTTCCTTGATCGCTGTGAATCTCTAAAGGTACTCCAAAATGACAAAAGACTTCATGAACTAGTTTATCTGCAACTGTTGAAGTTTCTTGATTTGGAATGGCTAAGACTTCTAGCCACTTAGTGAAGTAATCCATCACAACCATGAAATACCTGTTACCACTTTCACTTTCCGGAAACGGCCCAGTAACGTCAAGGGCTATCCTCTCCTATGGTGCACCAACATTATATAATTTCAATGCACCTCTACTACAAGTCTGAGTTCCCTTTATAGCCGCACAACTTGTACATTTGCGACACCAGTTCTCGATATCGCCACGACAGTGGACCCAGTAAAACCGTTCTCGCATCTTCGGTAGAGTTCGTTTAACTCCCAGATGGCCTCATGAACAACCAGTATGTTACAGCTGTAGAACATCCGGTACTTTAGCTTTATCGACAACCATTTGAAAATGACAGCTGTCTCCCCGACCATTTTCCCATTTACGGCACAGGGCTCAATCCTGAATCAGCAAGCTTTCCCATTGCGCCCAATAGCTTTTAGTGGTCGAACTCATCGCTGAGACGTCGCTCCACTTGGGCTTAAGAGCACTAGCCTTCATCCATTCCAGAATCGGTTTGATGTCCGAATCTTCCTGCTGTGCATGTTGTAGGCTGTCCTTCGACACATTGTTGAGTTGGTCTGTCCTGAGCATCCTCACAGATAACACTTTCTTACCTTCCTGACTAGTACAATGCTGCAAGTATCTTCAGGACAAGATCTTCTTGACAATGCATCTGCGTTGCCATGAGATTTCCCGTTGCGCTGGGCGGTGCTGTTAGCCGCACTATCTTCTCGAGATCGATCACCTTCCCTTTCTACAGTTCGCTTAGGGCAGCTGGTTCGAAGATGGCCTCTTTACCTACAGCCGTCGCACCTAGGGTTGTATCCGTTATTGCGGTCGCGAAATGTAGCTGCTGCAACCTCCCTGACGCGATGGGAACGATGATCCTGCCGCACGGCTTCCACCTCCATTGCATGGGTCAAGGCGTATTCGAAGTATTCGCTTGTATCGCCAACTCAACACTGACCCCGTTCGCGGTGTATACCGGGGTTATATAGGGCCTCAGATAGCTCCAGAATCTTCTACTGTAGAAACATCTATAATGTTCGAGTACAATTCGTACATTCGTCGAGTACGTTCGAGAAATTTCTAGAAAGATCTTGACTCTCCTAGTTCTGCCACTCGATACTACAGGGCGCTAGTAGTAATTAGTGTTGCCATTTCCCAGGCATTAATGGTGGCGCTCAACATTATCTTTGTTAAATTAATCTTTCCTTGGTGTACAATAAAGAGTAGGTATTGTATTGTACAATAAAATAATGGTTCAGTCATTTATGTATATATATATATATGTATATATTTTCTAGGGCAAAGATTTTAAAACACATTTAATGTGCTAAAATACCATGCGTCATGTTAAGTTGAAGGGATTATTGAACAACTTCATCATTATCATCATTACAGCCCTTCAAATGTCCACCGAGAAGCCCCCAAGGAATGCCTCTAAACACGGAGCTGGGTCAGCTGCATCCATCGATTTCCTTCATGTGGTCGTTTTACATCTATTAGGGAGCTGATCTAAACTTTGCTTAATCATATGAGATTGCCAGTCAAGAACCTTTATTCGCCAACAATTATCGGTTTTTGAGCTATAAGGCCGGCCCATTGCAACCTCAGCTTACTGATTTGTTAAGCTATGTTAGTTACTCTGGTACTGCTGTGGATACCATCATTAAGGATTTTACTAAGCGGAGAAACTCCAAGCATTGCTTCCTTATACAGCCAATAGTGAAGGACCACGTCTTAGTTCCATCACACGTAATTATTAAGTAACTTATATTTGGAACGATGTTTTTTATTGGACGGTTCGAATTTGGCGGCTGGGGGGCTAGAAATTTTCCGTCACGGCCCCTTCTGACGTAGAGTAGGACTTAGCGGCTATAAGAATGCGAGATGGAATAATATTCATCTCCCTCGTACTTTTTCTTATCTTGCATTCATGACTTCATCATTCTTGCAATGACGCTTCATTTTAATAGACGCTAGTAATTCATTTATTTGTATTTATACTTTAATAATATACTACGAAAGGAACTTCGTTACATTAGTTTTTTTTTAAATAATTTTAACACAAAAGCGGCAGAGCGATGGAGTCATAGTATATAGTCGTAGGATATATTATGTATATGTATATCTATAGATTTACTTATAACCCAAGCATTATCTAGTGCATTAAAAGCTTTAGAAGTCACATTATCTTATTACAGAATAAAAAAATAATATCTGTCAGAGATAATCAAGATTCGAATAAGCACGTGCACTGATCGCGTGTCTGTTGACTTGGGTGACTCATCTCACTATCCACTTAAGTATAGTATGATTACATCTTAAATCGTAAATCCGTGGGCGATATACGTCGTTAGATGATAAATAATTTTTACTATGTGATCTCTTTCTGCTATCGTTCAAATTAGTAATATATTCAATATTGACTTACAAGTACAATAGAATAGAATAGTATATGTTTTATTAAATACTAGCTCCCGCGACTTCGCCCGCAAGGTATTTATTACGGTTGGATTTCATGGGTTTTGATTTTATTGAGCGGAACCCTAATTGTTTTCCTAAATTACAAAGTAGCCTTAGTTCCTCCTTATAACATCAGCTTTCTGCCACTGAAAGGCCCGTCAAAATCAGTCCAGCCATTTCAGAGATTAGCCGAAACAAACAGACAGACAGACAGACCGACAGACAAACAAAAATTTTTAATTTTTTTTGTATGAGCTCCGTATATACTTTCATATACATTCAGGAAAAATAAGTTATTTTGACATTACAAACAGACACTTAAATCTTATTTATTTGTATAGATATTTTAAAAGAAGAATACTTCAATTACAGCCTATAAAGCAGTGATTTCCAACCAGTGGTCCGTGGACCACCAGTGGTACGCAGAGCTTAAATATGGTCCGCAAAAGATTTAAATATTTTACCTACCTAATTGTTTTATATAACACATTTTTTATATTCTCGTCACGCGGGCTGTGCAAAACCACGCGTCACGTTAGTGAGTACGTACTAGCTTTTAAAATAAATACACAAATATTACTGTTAATGAATGCTTCTATTCAGAAGTTGTGATTAAAATTTATTGTTCGATTAACATTGTTTTTTCATTCACCTTGTGGTCCCTGCTAACAACAAAAAAATAAAGTGGTTCCTGGTCAAAAAAGGTTGGGAAACCCTGCTATAAAGCCTAGTGATGTACATAGGCATCCTAAGTAAATTATTAAGGGAGTTTTAGCTGTAGTTGACACGCATGGTAGGTTTTTTTTTATAAGTTGAGGGTGACAAACGAGCACACAGTCTACCTGATGGTGCGTGGTTGATGTGGCCCATAGACATCTACATCTATCCTGGATGACGAACTAAAACGCAGATACGTTGTGACCCATGAGGACTAAGATGGACTGCCTCGTTTCCAATAAAAAAGGGTCTCCGGTTCTCTACACTCACCACAAGAAAAACAACAGCGTTAACCTGCTATTTTACGCTGCTATTCTGTGAGAGCGTGGTCCTTTACCGGTCGAGCCGATCCATTCGTTCTACAACTATTCCAGTAATATAGCTGCAATATGGTTCTCTACTACGTAAAGACCGAGTGGGTAGGTGCGTTGAAAACCGAACAAGAATACTACTGAAAGTGATTTATGCTTTTATCTCTGGTTTGAAAAAAGGTTGTCCTTAGGAAAGAACCAGCAAGGAACTCGGCGGAATCTTTTTAAATGTAAATTTATAATACAATATATTGTAATTTTTAATACAAAAACACTTAAAACCGGTGTGGTAGCAATCACCTCATTCACAGGGTTATTATCACCTGCAGTACGTTGCCAAGTTGTAGCATCTTTTGTTTATTCCTAGTATTGACAGAATGAACATCAATATTTTGAAACCAAAGGTTTCTTTTCCAGGCAGAATTTTGATTGCAGTGACCAGTATCAACGTAGTCACCTGCTCAAGACAGAATTATAGGTACACGAGTGTGTGTGCAATCACAGGCTCCTATAGTTCGATGGGACGCAAATCTGACCCGACCGGAGAAAGATCAGGGGCAGGACTAACGGCTTTGCGTGTTTTCTAGGCACGGGGGTGAGATGCCGATAATTTCCGTACTCTGGGCTGTTACAGAGAGATTTTTGGACAGAAAAACTCGGGACCATTTGATCAAGAGGCAGTCAAAGTCAGTCACCTCTTATGAAACGAAATGGGTTACCACATAAATATCGATTTTGACAGATATATTACAGAATGAAGTCACTGACCGCGTATTTTAGAAACGCACACTATGTTATTTAGTTAACTAGCGAAATCGATAACGCAATAAAAGCAATTTTGGTGCTCTCAAGTGTTTGAACAATCAGCACAACAATTAATCAATTAACGTTAAAATTAAACGTTGATTGTTTAAATGGAACGAACTCAAAACAAAAGTATAAGTTTTTTATATATAATACATTGTAAACTATCATATCACAGAATAAGGGTGACAAACAAGCACACGGTTCATCTGATAGTAAGTGGATGCTGTGGCCCTTAGACATCTACATGTATCCTGGATTAAGAATTAAAATGCAGATGCGTTCTCACTTTTGAGCTAAGATAGAATACCTCGTACCCAGTGAAAATGTGTTCCGGTTCTTTACATTCAACATATTACAAATAATGTCCACCTGATGGTAAGTGGCTACTATCTAATTTCAAATTAAGAAGCCTATAGATGCGTTGTAACCCCTGAGGCTAAGATTGAGTGCCTCGTAGCCTGTAATTTAACTGGCTGTCGATACTATTTAGACCAGAATAATCCAGCAGTGCACACATTACTATTTGACGGCAGAAATTTCTGCTATTATACGCCGACCATTTCATCTGGATTGTTTGATTACACATTATGTATAACATCGTCCATTTCAGCACGTAAAAATCAATTGGTAGATTGGAACTCACGACTTTTTATTTCACGATCCCACATTTAGACAGGCAAATAATTATTTGATTCAAATTTGTTTCAAAAAAAAAACTATGTATAATCATCTTTAAAATCATCATTTTTAACAAGTGGTAAAATTAAAACTTTGTGGAGCTTACTTCAATATAAATAATTTAAAATTAAAAATTTTGTACAACCAACTTCAATATAAATTATGAAGAATAACTCAAAAACTATTGTCAGACCTTGATTAAATTTATATGAGACTACATGTAAAGCACCAGCTTTCAAATAAAAAAAGAATCATCGAAATCGGTTCACCCAGTAAAAAGTTACGTGGTAACACACATAAAAAACATATAATCGAATTGAGTACCGTCCCCTTTTTGAAGTCAATAGAATAAAATGAG
This sequence comes from Parnassius mnemosyne, assembly GCA_963668995.1. NCBI lineage: Eukaryota > Metazoa > Arthropoda > Insecta > Lepidoptera > Papilionidae > Parnassius > Parnassius mnemosyne. Next base: position 32,751,591 of record CAVLGL010000084.1, read on the forward strand.
AACATCATCAATTAATTCGAAGTCAATAAAATACGCATTATTAAGGACAAATCAAAAATACTGGTCAGATCCTGCTCATGTATGGGATATTTCAACTAAAAAAGAATCATCGAAATCGGTTCACCTAGAAAATAAATTCTTAGGTAACGTACATAAAAATACAGTCGAATTGAGAACCTTCTCCTTTTTAAGTCGGTTAAAAATGGCAGTTAAGGTGACTAATGATTATAGTTGTGAGATTATTATAAGTAACGTTGTTGGACATGTATCTGTCCCGTAATAATGAGAATTTGCCTCAAGCGCCACACTTGGTTGGGGGATGGGCTCCTCGTTGCCGGTCTGGATATTTGACGGATGACTGGACGGTAATATTGTCAGAATGCTTGAAGTTTTGTGAGCGAGAAGAATGACTATGTTGTCTTTAATTAATGTAATTGGGTTTACCGTTTTAGTTAAAGTAAAAAAAGTGACTTCTGGCTTAAACGACGTGGTTAGAGCGCCATCTACTAGGTATAATGAGATTTTTCTGGCATTTCCTTGTAGCCGACTCGTACAAAACCAACCAGGTGATAGACCCTGACCAACAAAGAAGGAAATACTGCGTATATTATTTCGTGTGACGCAGAAACGAAGCCAAAACCATACCCAACTAATTGTGAGAACACGTACTTATATATTTTTTTAAATACTAGTAATGCTATTAAACATTACTAATATTCCCTTTAACCACTACTGGTAAGCTTAAAATGCTTGTGTTAGAAATGGTTCATGACAGTAGTCGAATGGCGGATTCGAACCCACGACCTTTAGAGTTCGCGGTCCGCGCCCTGCCATTAGGCTACTGACGCTTTGACTTATATACTACACATTTGTCTCGAAAATTATTTGTATGCAACAAAATGGTTTTATATGCACGTGTACATTCAGCAGTGAACTTTTAGGGGCTAATTAAGAAAAAAAGAAGAAACAGGTGATAAACAAACAAACAGGCCACCTGATTTTAAGTGAATGCTGTGATCCATAGACATATACATCTATCCTCAAATTAAAATCAAAATGAAGATGTGTTGTCCAGTAAAAGCATCTCCGGTTCTCTACACTTACCATAGAAAACACAGCAGCATTGAGCCGCTATTTTACGCTCGTATTCTGTGAGAGCGTGGTCCTTCCCCGGTCGAGCTGACCATGCGTGGCGGCATGGCTGTACCACATATAAAACGTGTGCTTGAAGGCATATCAAAAAGTTGAGCATGGTTTCGGCATCATTTGAAATGTACGCAGCGCTCCATCTATCATTCTTTGGTAGTCTGAGGTGATGAATTATATATAGGTAAAATACATTTATCCAATTAAACGAAAGAAAATAAACAGGTGTCATTAATGCTTGTTTGTTTAATGAAATGCTATAGCTTTCGTACTTTTTTACCTACCTCGGTCATAAAGAACACTTTCCATTAAGACTATCGACTTGTTCGACTTGTAAGAAAAAAAAGTTTCTGTGGCGATCCAGTTATGATTTCCCGTGCAGCAAAAAGACTGCGCTCAATTAAAGCTATCTTTCTGGGAAAACATCTACTTATGGATGGATACCATACGTGTCGATGCTATGGGGATGTTGGTTACATTGTAAATTGCAGCTTAATTTTATAGATTTAAAGTTACCTTTCTGTTGGCAATCCAGTTTATTGATTAGGTGCACATTGCGGAAATCGAAAAATATTTGCTACGAGCTACATCAAAAATATGTGGGGAATTATTCTATGTCGAAAGTCTAAGGATTTTTGATTGATTTAATAACATGGAATTCTCAGAAATGTTATTTCCAGTTCTACTATATTAGTAGAAATTATCTTGCGTTATAATTAAATATACAAAGTAGAACTATAAATATTAAACAAATATTTACGTAATTATATTTTTTTTCACTATGTATACACTGCTGTGTTTCGTATGATGAGTGTAGAGAACTGGAGACCCTTTTTACTGAAAAGAGGCATTCCATCTTAGTCCTCACGGGTGACAACGCATCTGCATCTTGATTCGCAAACGAGGATAAATGTAGATTTCTATGGGCCACAGCAACCACTTACCATCAGGTGGACTGTGTGCTCGTTTGTCACCCTATCCTATAAAAAAAATACTAGAAAATTAAAAATTACAGTAACTGTGGCTATAACAGAATGGAATGCCTAGCTGACGTATCTAGATTATGTGATGTTAATGCTGTTAGCCTATGCTCCTCTTACAACTTCATCGGGCTCAAACCTAGGTGACTATTAAGCTTAATTTTACCTATAACGGGGGAGGCACTTGTTCATCTTTTTTTATAGAATAAGAGTGACAAACGAGCATATACTCCACCCGATGGTAAGTGGATGCCGTAGCCCATTGACATCTACATCTATCCTCGATCAAGAATCAAAATGCAAATGCGTTGTCAGCCGTAAGGACCAAGATGGAATACCTCGTTTCCAGTAAAAAGGGTCTCCGGCTCTCTACACTTACCATACCAAAAATACAGCATCATTGAGATGGTATTTTACGCTGGTATTCTGTGAAAGCGTGGTTCTTCCCCGGTCGAAACGACCTATTCGTGCTACAACCATAGAATAGAATAGAATAGAATATTTTTTTATTCAATTTACATTACATGTGTAATTCTTATTGAAAGTAATTTTTTACTTTACCACTGGTTCGAAAAAAATCCTCTGTCCTGGGAAGAACCAGCAAGAAACCCAGCGGGACTTTTTTTTAAAAATAAATCTTACAATATAAACGATTACAAACTATTTACAAAATTTATTTTAGAAACTGCTTGGAAGCGACCACCTCATTCCCAGGGGTCATTATCAACCGTGTATTCATTTATACTATAATAACCCTTTTTATACAGTTTCACCTTAACAAAACATTTAAACTTGGTAATAGAGAGAGCCTGTACACTTTCCGGGACCTTGTTGTAATAGCGAATATATTGCCCCAAGGATGAATTACTGACTCTGTGGAGTCGAGAAACTGGTATCACTAGCTTGTGTTTACAGAATGTATATCACTTTTTTTTTACTAAAACTACCTTTGTTTTTGTGAACGTACATTAAATTTTCGTAAATATACTGAGAGGCCAAAGTTAATATATTTATTTCTTTAAATTTAGCTCCTCTCCTCTAGTAGGCCCTCTTCTGTGAAATAAAAATAGTTTCTGAATCAGCCCCATTTCTCCTTAGCAAAATCTCATAAGACATTATGCTATGGAAATAACTGAAATAAACTAATCTAGCTGTCTCGACACTAGTGAGACCTCAAATCTTTTTACAGCATAAGCTGCAGAACTTAGTCTGTTTGCTAATTTGGATATATGGGGGCCCCACTGAAGATTTGCGTTGATGTTGCGAGAGTGATGTCAAGAAAATCAGTGGGTACAACAGGGCTTTATTTTTATACGTGGTAGAGCCATGCTGCAGCTATATTAATAGTATAGTTGTAGCACGAATGGATCGGCTCGACCGAGGAAGGACCACGCTCTCACAGAATACCAGCGTAAAATAGCAGCATAACACTTCTGTGTTTCGTATGGTGAGTATAGAGAACCGGAGACCCTTTTTACTGGAAACGAGGCATTCCATCTTAGTCCTCACGGGTGACAACGCATCTGCATTTTGATTCTTAATCGAAGATAGATGTAGATGTCTATGGGCCACAGCAACCACTTACCATCAGGTGGACTGTGTGCTCGTTTGTCACCCTTCCCATTTAAAACACATTGGTATTCAGATTTTTAACATTAGTTGTTGTAAATTTAACACAATTAGTTTTATTGCCGTTTAAATGTAGATTATTAACGTTAAACCAATGCACTAATTTTGATATAGCATTATTCACTTCGTCACATTTAAATGATTGACGTTTAAGTTTAAAAATCAAGGAAGTATCATCAGCTAATAATACTATATCATGATTATCCCCTACAAGGAAAGGCAAGTCATTAATATACACTAGAAACAGGAATGGGCCGAGAATCGAGCCTTGAGGGACACCCATTACGACAAGTGACCCGGAAGAACTTTTACCATTGATAATAACTTTCTGCATTCTATTACTTAAATATGAAATAATAAGTTTAAGCGCTATGTTCTTGACACCATAGTACTTTAGCTTCCTGATTAATGTCTCATGGTGAACACAGTCGAAGGCCTTGGAAAGGTCACAAAATATACCCAAAGCATCTTCTGAATTCTCCCATTCATATAAAATATGTTTAATAAGCTCAACTCTAGCGTCAGTTGTCGAGCGACCCCTTGTAAAACCGAATTGATTTCTATGTAGCAATTTATTAATATTAAAGAAACTTAACATCTGATCTTAAATTATTTTTTGAAAAATTTTTCTAAATATTGGTAGGTCAGAAATTGGTCTAAAATTGGCGGGGTCTCATGTACTACCAGATTTAAATAAAGGTATAATTTTACTATGTTTCATTAAATCAGGAAACACACCAGATTCGACGCTTGTATTAAATATAGTGGCTAGATAAGGTGCTATTATATCTATTATAAATAAAATAACTTTAAGGGAAATCCCCCATAAGCCTGCCATTTGTTAACATCAATAGTTTTAAAATATTTAACGATACCTTTTGACAATACTCTATGGAATTAAAAAGTATTTGAACAAGCCCTTTACATTTTGTTTAAGCAATGATTCGGCGACAGTAGGAGAAGAATTTAAAGATTTTGTTGTCAAAAAGGGAACATCAGTAAAATGTTTCTCAAAAGCCATAGCAACTTCTTGATCATATCGCGTTAAATTATTGTTAATATTCAATTGAAAATCCGAGTTGCGCGGTTTGACCTTGCCCGTTTCACTATTTATTGTATATATATATATATATACATTTATATATACCTGTAACCATAGTATAGGACATGAGGACAGTAAATTGATGCTGTAGCCTATAGCCATCTACATCTATCCTAGATTACGAATCAAAATGCCGATGCGTTGCTACCCTTGAGTACTAAGATGGTATACCTCGGGTGAAAAGGATCGTTGGTTCACTACACTCACCATACGAAACACAGCAACATTAAGCTGCTATTTTACGCTGGTATTCTGTGAAAGCGTGGTTCTTCCCCGGTTGAGCTGACCTATTTGTGCTACAACCATAATTTAGGTGTAACCTGTAACCATAATATAGGACATGCGGACAGTAATTTGATGCTTGGTCTATAGACATCTACATCAATCCTAGATTACGAATCAAAATGCAGATGCGTTGCTGCCCCTGAGTACTAAGATGGTATACCTCGGTTCCAGTGATAAGGATCGTTGGTTTACTACAATCACCATACGAAATACAGCAACATTGAGCTGCTATTTTACGCTGGTATTTTGTGAAAACCATAATATAGCTTCAGTGTAGCTCTAACAGGTAAAGGTGCTCTTTAAACTAAGTAAGACACATCATTTTCTTTTCTTACGTGGATCATAGTTTATAAATTTTTAACATCTTTAATTAGCAATTTACTCAACCATCTATAAATAAGTATATCATATTATAATTTAATCATATATTATAATTGAATCGGACTTGTACGAAATTATCATCTTATTGTTTATTTAAAAATAACAAATTACAATTAGATGATACTCGTAATTTGATTGTAAAAATTTTGACGTCATTACACTATACTCTTCTATTCTTTATTCAATTGACGAGAGTGTGAAAATCCCAATTTTTATTTTACACATATTAGCTGGGTTACGAATTCAAGAGCCGTAACTCGACCGTCGGAAACTCTAAGCACTAAGCTATTTACTATATAGCTAACATAACAAAGGCGTGTAAATCCGCCAACGCATAATCAACCTCTCAGACCATATTTCCTAATTAATTGGGTGCTTAAAGTTGGGAAGATTTATTGTTGGGATATAAACGATAGAAGTACAGTCCGCCGCATTTAATACGTAGCTAGATGTTTTCAAACGCTAAGCATAAATAAATTCCGTTAATTTTTTTGCAAGATAGTATTTGCCAATTTACTTGTCAAGTATGTTTTTATAGCAATTGTAAATGAAGTAATTGCGCCAAGTATACAAAGCTGCGAGTACCAACACGCTTGTTTTATATCTCCCTTATAAGGCAATATATGGGAGGACCCTACGTTCAGCTGTGAAGTTTGATAGATTTGTAATGAATGAATGAATAAATAAATGCACCATATAAATTTTGGCCGTGGAAGGAAAAGGGAAGGTAATCCGCCGGTATCAACCCGGGGAGCGGCCAACACTCCGTGTGTTATAACAGAACTGTTCTATATTTAATGCAGTATTTCTGAACTTTGATAGCGCGATTTATTTTTTAGTGCATTTTTCTCAGACGCGACGACAGCATCACCACAAAGTTATCCAACACTAGGCCGAAGTAAAAGAATAGAGCAAATTGTCATTCTTAAGTTGGCCGAATCAGACCTAGAAGAAAATACTTTCATGTGTAAAATGTTCCTGATGATTTGTTCTGAACTCATAACCCAACCTTGCGCCTGGGAATCTGTAGGCATTTTCTATATAAAAAAAGCTGTAGGATGGCTCGGCCTCATAACCAGCTTCTTCATACGCGGTAGAGCCATGTTGAAGCTATATTAGTAGTATAGTTGTAGCACGAATGGTTCGGCCCCACCGGGGAAAGACCACGCTCTCACAGAATACCAGCATAAAATAGCAGCTTGCCACGGCTATGTTTCGTATCGTAAGTGTAGAGAACCGGATACCCTTTTTACAGGAAAAGAGGCATTCCATATTATTCCTCACGGGTGACAACGCATCTGCATTTTGATTCTTTATTGAGGATAGATGTAGATGTCTATGGGTCACAGCAACCACTTAGCATCAGGTGGACTGTGCTTGTTTGTCACCCTATCTTATAATTATTTTTTCAATAAAAATTACAACACCAACTTCAATACCAATAACATACAATAGTTTCCACCAATATCAACTTAGAAGCTATTACAAGTCGTGACACGTAAGTCTAGCGCTGAATGAAACGTGGAGGTGACGCGCACGAATTGAATTGCACGAATGCGACTGGAGCGCCATTCAGCGCATGCGAACGATACGCACGAACCAATCAGCGTGACTTATGCCCAATAACGGTCACCGCTAGACTTTCGTGTCGCTACTTATATGTGAACATTATTTTATTGGTGCTAAGACAATAATGTATCCAATAATTAAATCCGTACTATTTATTTAAATTTAATTATTAAATACAACATCACGCTAAAATTTCCGTCGACTGTACAAGGAAATGACCGGAGAAAGTACTTGCTGACTAATGAAGTTTGAACTAGAGTTATTATAGACCGCAAATAGGTTTATGGTTTGAATGTTTTAGCACTGTTGGACACCATTGTTATTAGTTTAAGAATTGCTCTGTGAGCAGTGAGTTACGAACTAGTTTTTTTTTATAAATATACTTTTAACACTCCTAATTATTATACGCACTGGATGCGAACAGAATTGGGTTTACTGACAATTTGATTTTTAACTAGTCCTCTACAACAAGATAAATATTTTGTTTAAACTAAACAAAGGTAAAATTACAGCACATACAATACAGGCATATGCCGCTTGTCATTTTCGAGAGTAAATTAGGATAAAGAAATGTCCGCCGCCCTTGCCAGTAAGTGTTGACGGACTTTACGCGTCTTAGATTTTTTTTAAATTTTCGGACATGCATGATTTTCTATGATGTTATCGTTCAACGTCGAGCAATTAACAATTAATTGCTCGACGTTGTTTACAATTAACAATTTTATTGGTACTGTAGGAGCTCGAACCTGGGTTGCTCGCGCACTGTGAAATTTACAGCGCTTAGTCCCTGAGCTAGCACAATTCCTTAAAATATTATTTCTTAAATACTTGACTTTGTAAATGTTTGCTGGTAACCTAGAATCCTTTTATCACCAACTTCCTTAAACGAAATTAATTTTTACGGATTTTTTCGCTTTTTTTTTACTTTTTTATTTTTATTTTTTTACCAATATCCTTATCGGTACAAGCTTTCCAACTAATAGAGAATGGGTAATATATTGAATAGAGGACGTCCTGTAATCGCTGTTCGCCACAATCGTCAGTCCGCCTGCGAAGAGTGAGAGTTAAGGCGCATTCTCTACACTAGAAGAGTTCCATGTCCAGCGGTGGTCTTCTTAGACTGTGAGTGTGTGAACTTCTATGGTCTGATAAAGAAATAGGAATCAAGCACTTAAGAGTGGTAACTCCATCGCGACACACTCTGGTTTTATATCGGGTATCATAAACGTTGTATAAATAATAGATATAAATATTATTTTTTACCGCTTTCGACCGCAAATGTGTTGCCGATTAGAAACTGCATGCTGAAGAAAGTTATATGTAAAAAAAGAAGAAAACAAAAAATAACCTTAGATGTTATTGGTTGCGTGCATACCTACTTAAAATTTTAATATCGCTTTTAAATAAAACAAACTCAGCACTAATTGTACAATTTGTACAAAACGCTGTTTATGGATAATATATCAACATCCATCGAGTTTTTGTTAAATGCCTAACATGTATTTCTATAAATGTTAAATGAAATAGTGTGAGTAATGTCTGACTCCGCATTCGCAACACACGTTTTCATTTTTCTACCGACTTCAAAAAGGAAACGGTACTCAATTCGACTGTTTCCTTTTTATGTCTGTTACCTCATACCTTTTTACTGGATGAACCGATTTCGATGATGCTTTTTTTATTTGAAAGCTAGTGCTTTACATGGAGTCTCATATAAATTTGATCAAGGTCGGATTAGTAGTTTTTGAGTTATTCTTAATAATTTATATTGAAGTCGGTTGTAATTTTTTTTTTATTTTAACTTATTTATCATTTAACCCGCAGAGCTACAAATTTAGCTAGAGTTGAACTATAAATGATTAATTTCTGTGTTTCGTATGGTGAGTGTAGAGAACCGGAAACCCTTTTTAGTGAAAAGAGGCATTCCACCTTAGTCCTCGCGGGTAACAACGCATTTGCATATTGATTCGCAAACGAGGATAGATGTAGATGTCTATGGGTAACAGCGATCACTTACCATCAGGTGGACTGTGTGCTCGCTTGTCAAACTTATCCTATAAAAAAGTTTCCAATAGATGGAGATGTAACCATATCGTTTACGCCAGACGTAAAATACTCAAGCTATCGACAGGAAGCAGTGTAAAAGTTGCAATGAGTTTAGTGCTGGGGTCACCAAACCATTTGCCAATCGGCACCATAACAAATGTTCCCTACAATGGGGGGCCCCACGTTTGGTAGTGGAAGTCTACTTCAAAATAAATTAGGCGTAATTTTAGCAGAACTTGGGTTTCGGCATAAAGAAATTTATTATCTAAATAAATTACAAAATATCACTTATAAGACAAATTAAAACTATCACATAAAAGTTAGTTGTGCAGTGAGAATATTATATTTAAGATTATTTTTTAAACATTTCTAGATTCAACATCCTTTATGGCCTTCGTGTAATTTATTATACCATTTGACTTCTTTATACATCAGTTTTTTTAATCTATATTCGGAAATAGGGATAACTAAGAGTACGTTAGCTACATTTTGTTATGTTTTCGTATTATTTTTGATAAAGCATATTACAGAATGTATTTGAATAAATAAAATTATACGTATACTAATTGGCTTAAATTCATTAATTGTGTGTCAATTATCTAAACTGTTAAATGAAACAGGACTTGAGTGACATTATTTTGTGAAATTTGAATAGTAATTAACAGTTCCATTTAAAGGAAACAATCGTTTTTAGGTCCATTAAAAATCTTTAACGTAACTTAATTTCATTATACATAAAAAAGATAACAACTTATTATAGTAAACGGCCTAAAGATTTTAACCGGAACTATAAAATCGGAAAAAAGTTCTTTTGATATTTGTGAATTGGATAATGTAATATGAAAAAAAATGCATATAAAGAAGAACGTACTACTAAAAAAATTTGCCATCAACCTTAAAGTCTCTCGTATGAATGCTGAATGTACCTACAACTTTCTTTTATACAATTAAACAGTGCACATTTTAACTTATATTACCGGTGAAAACTACTAGACAATCGCTTTTAGTTTATTTTCTGCCGACTTCCAAAAAGGAGCCGGTACTCAATTCGACTGTATGTTTTTTTTTTTGTTTTTTTTTTATGTGTGTTACCTCAGAACTTTTTTCTGGGTGAACCGATTTCGATGATTCTTTTTTTATTTGAAAGCTGGTACTTCTCGTGTGGTCCCATATGAATTTGATCAAGGTCAGACCAATAGTTTTTAAGTTATTCTTAAATAACTTATATTGAAGTCGGCTGTACAAAATTTTTAATTTTAAATTATCATTTATAGATTATGATATCCATATTTTAATTGTTAATTTCCAAGTATTCCCGTTAGATACGGTAAAACTAATATTACTATTATAATCTATTGGTTATAAGGAATAAATCGACACGTGTTTCATTAAGTTACGTCTGGTTAAGTGTGGGCCCATTCTCAATACAAAAAGAAATTGTCTCCTTTAATTCAAAATTCAAACCTGTAAAACGGTATATACCTAGCAACGGATCTCTGGACGTCATTTTAGCTTTCGTCATTTTTAATTGTGTCGTTAGTCTAGTGGTCGTGGGCGGGACTGCTGATTATGTAGTACTGGTGTTGAATTCCAGGTCGAGCCTTAATCAGTTATTGGGTTTTTCTGTCAGAAAAACTCAAATGCAGATGCATTGTCAGCCGTGAGGACGAAGATGGAATGCCTCATTTCCAGTAAAAAGGGTATCCGGTTCCCTACACTCACCATATGAAACACAGCAGTGTTAAGCTGCTATTTTACGCCTGGTATTCTGTGAGAGCGTGGTCTTCCCCGGTCGAGGCGACCCATTCGTGCTACAACTATACTACTAATATAGCTACAGCATGGCTCTACCACGTAATACCTGTCCTGCGTAGATGGCTAGTCTCCATTGGGACTGGCCGTTGTGGCCGAAATCCGGTCTGGAGGACATTATTATCATTAATTTCAAACAAATATCAAACTACTATAGTCAGATAGCATCAACAACCAAATGTTAAACCTCGAATCTATAATCAAACACTTTACAACCATATCATTACAGATAGACCAAATTTAATTTATAGTTTGAATTTAAAAATCTAGTAAGATATTTATCTGACAGGTATCAAATTAGCATTACCAGAGATACAAACAAAGAAATACAATTTGAACGTCATTTTTTGCATGATGCGAAGCAATCAAAATCGTTTTGTTGATTTTACGGTGTATTTGGATTATTAATGGTAACCTACGATCGAATATGTTTTGTCAGGATCAAATTGGCTAATACCTGTCTAGACTTAATCCTTGAAATAAAAAATCTACTCTATTAGTTTTACTATATATTTATATTGTTTTTAGGATTACGCCTTGTCATGTTATATGATTAGAAAGGTATGCTAATATGTTATTAAATTCGTATATAACGTTAGAGTTACAACCTATATCCCACCGCTGGGCAAAGAGCTCCTTTAATTTATAAGAGGATTTTAGGACAAAGAAATGTCCGCCGCGCTGCCTCAATGCGTGTTAGCAAACTTCACATGTCTTCGAAATTTTTTTTTCATATTTCTCAGACATGCAGATTTCCTCACGATGTTTTCTTTCACCGTCGAGCACGTGGTAAATTAGCACTTAAAATTACAATAAAGTAAAGCAGAAGCGTTATCACTAGCGTACAGACTAATATGGAATGCCTCGTTTCCAGTAAAAAGGGTCCCCAGTTCTCTACACTCACCCTACGAAACACAGCAGCATTAAGATGCTATTTTATTGTATTTTTATTAAGCTAAAAATAAAATATATTAGGGAATATAAGAAAAAACTAAAGCAAAAGAAAACTAAATAAAACCAGCCAAGTGCGAGTCGGACTTGCGCACCGAGGGTTCCGAACAAATCCGTAGGTATATAAGTTTATATACGATGTAACTAAAAATTTATGCTTTTCGCAATTTTTCCTTTATCTGTGCTATAATACGTTGCTTCGTACCAAATTTTAAGATTCTGAGTTCACGGGAAGTACCCTGTAGGTTTTGATTCCCATGAGAATGTCGAAAATTTGCGGCATAAACGGCTGTATCTTTTGATTGCGTTGGCTTAGAAGTTTGATTTTTTCACAGCTCCAATGGACAGTAGACTTGAGTATTTGATATGAATTTCAGCTTGATACCTCCACGTGTTCCTGAGAAAAAGGCGCTTGACAGACAGACAGACAGACGGACAACAAAGTGATCCTATAAGGGTTCCGTTTTTTCCTTTTGAGGTACGGAACCCTAAATAGGTAACGCAACTTTATTCTACATAAAAGAGAGCAGGTTGTGTGTATACTTAATAGCATAATTAATGACTGGCCGATCTATTGTGATTACTCAATAGCTATTAATGAGTTTATGACTATATGTCTACCTATGTTTTTGAAATGAAGTTCCTTATCAGACGGTACGTGTTTGCCGGATGGGGGCTAGGCGACAAAAAATGTAAGATTTTTTTCACTACCCCTTGCGTCACAGTGTAGACGGCTTTGGCGGCGAAATAAGGAAGTGAGATGGAATAATATCTCCCTCGCACTTTTTCTTATCTTGCCATGAAAGAAATATTATTTTATTTCAAATGACGCTTTATTTTAATAAACACAAAAACAATGAAAATAAAAGCGTCTTCACTGAAATTTGGTCAACCATCCCCGGTCGCCCCTACTTATCAAATTGACTACAACAAAATAAATATGTGAGGAAATATCAAACTGTAACAGCTTGGAATTTGATTATAATATATAGAAACTTTTGAATTCACTGTTTTAAAATATAATGTATATTAAACTACCTATTTGTGCAATTTACTTTCAAAAACAAAGGCCGAATGGAGAAAGCGAAGCGTCTGAAATAAGAAAAAAACACTATCAAATTGGACTTGACATTATACAGCTATGTGACACTTTCAAAAAACATTGTTCGAATTTTGAAATTATAAAAAGAAACGCGTAAAAATACAACACCAAAAGCTCGCGCATACTTTCACATATGAATTATAGCATCAAACAAATCTAAAAGATCAAGCTAGCTGCTGTAAAAGTTATACCAATATCCGTTTACAAGTTAGCACTGATTTAAAGCGCTGCAGTGATTTATTACGAAGCTTCATAGATTGCTGACACTTGAGTCGTCGTAAATTCTTTACCATTTAAAGAGGTACAGTCGATGAAGAAATTGTTATAAACTATTTTAGACTGTCAAAAATAAATATAAGTGGCTATCGCTTTTTGTTACACGCCATTGATTTATCACATACATCTATATCTTTATATTATATATAATTCTTCTGTCCGTGTGTATTTGAATGAACTCCTACTAAACGACTGGACCGATATTGATGAAATTTTGTGCGTGTGAAAGTTGATTCGAGAATGGTTTAGGTATACAACATGATCCGGTAGGTGGCGCTGTTGTTGAGATCCATAAATCAACCGCACGAAGCTGGGGCGGTAACTAGTCTTTTGTATAACATTTTAATATTATCGTTGGTGCGTCTGTAAGTGATCGTGTTACTGCTGAAAGACTTGACTGATGGTTCATGGTTATGCTATGATCCGATAGGTAGCGCTGTTGGACTCATAAACAAATTCTCTATTTCATGAACTTGTGGGGCTCATCTTCACCATGTATTTAGTTCCAAAAAAAATTTATCAAATCTGGACCATATACGTGGCATTATGGTTGAGTTAAACGTATCTGTCTCCAATTTATGACTATTTTGCGCAATCACCCAACAGCTAATGTTTGGCTGTAGCGTTGCGAGTCACAGGCTTTTATTCTCTCTCGGAACAACTGTTTTTATGGTTTACAAATAAATGTAACCTATCTGCGTGTTTTTGTGCAGTATAATGTACACAGCCCGTAAAAGCCATCCACCTGGATACACACATATGCACCTAAAACAATGAAGATTGTTGCAATTGATTTTAGATGCATATAACTGCGTGTTCTTTTAATAAGTTGAGGTTGAGCATGGCGTTTGGCTTGATTTCAGAGCCACTTGAAATGCAGCGCTTTGTTTTCCGTTTATTTTTCCCCATTTTTTGTTCTTTCTTGCTCTGATATTGTTCGTAAAATGCATATTTAGGAGAAATTTCTAGCATGATTATCTATACATATGAATAAAGTTGAAATGTTTGTTTGTAATATCGAATTAACTACCTTTTATCGAGCTCATGTTTTATCGAGAACGATGCCAGAAGTGATCTAAGAAATATTTGATTAGACGAAATATGGAGACTTTTTTTGTGAAATGTAATATCGATAAAATAAATGGTCATTGATGATTATTTTTGAAAATCTAAACGATACACCACATTAATAGATCCTACCTAGGCGAAGCTGGGGTATGTCGTTAGTTTTTATTTAATGAATCCGACCGTAAATGGCTAATACAGTCAATGTACATATATAACCAATTTCAAACAAAGATGGCTACAGATGCGTTTTTTACCCACTTCAAAAAGGAGACGGTACTCAATTCGACTGTATGTTTTTTTATACGTGTGTTACTTCATAAATTTTTAATGGGTGAACCGATTTCGATGATTCTTTTTTTATTTGAAATCTGGTGCTTCACATGTAATCCCATATAAATTAAATCAAGGTCTGACCGATGGTTTGAGTTATTCTTAATCATTTATGTTGTAGTCGGATGTACAAAAATTTTAAATTACGAGTATTATCTCTAAGCACTAACTTCAAATGCCTCATATTCTGTACTTGTACTTGGTCTTCTTATCTTATATTATCTTTAAAAAATCTCTCTCTAAAGAAGCTCTCTACATCATTCAGACCGGAACATAGTAGCACTCGTACTGCTCTTTGGCTGCAGAAATAGTTACGAAGGTGCCGCCTACCAAGACTTAGGTACTTCTTAGCAGATAATTTAAAATTAAAAATTTTGTACAACCAACTTCAATATAAATTATTAAGAATAACTCAAAAACTATTAGTCAGACCTTGATCAAATTTATATGGGAACACATGTGAACCATCAGCTGCTAAATAAAAAAAAAATCATCGAAATCGGTTCACCCAGTAAAAAGTTATGAGGTAACACACATAAAAAAAGAAAAAAAAACATACAGTGGAATTGAGTACCGTCTCCTTTTTGAAGTCTCTAGAAAAGCCTTCCTATCACCTAGTGATAAAGATATATATAATGATTTTGTTTTTATAGGATAATGGTGACAAGCGAGCACACTGTCCACATGATGTTAAGTGGTTAATGGAGCCCATAGACATCTACATCTATCCTCGTGTGCGAATCAAAACGCAGATGTGCTGTCAGCCGTAAGGACTAAGATGGAATGCCTCTTTTCCAGTAAAAAGATGCGTATAAAAAGATGAAGATTTCTACTTCATTATATCCATGTAAACTTTTACAACACTTCTAAATAAATGTCCGCTCTCATTTCAGCGCCTTAAAGCATTGCATGATTATATTAATCTCTTCACAGTTCGCGCTGACATTTGTTAGCTTGTTGCTTCCCTGCAGTTAATAATTAAACCGAGTGACAAGTACAGTTAGCGATTAGAAGGGATGTAATAATGAGTTTTGGCGGGAACTTGACCGGCGGCGGTTTGCTGCTCCTGTTTTATTGTTTAATAATGGTTTGAAGTGGACTTTGATATGTAAAAGTGGTGCGATTTTGTGTATTAAGTGTCTGCGCATGTGAATGTGAGTGTGAGTGAGTGATGTGATTCTCAAAATAAGGTGCCTGTCTGCTTAGGCGCCTTGAGATACCATCGCTAACCGTCAGCTGTCTGCCGGCTCAAGTTACCGTTAAAATCTCCCAAAGGCTGCACAATGTGACGTATCAACATATTGTGAAGCAGTATACTATGAAGCATAATTATTATAATATAATATTGTAACTTCAGGCTCAGAAGGGCTAGATCCCAGAGCCGTAAAGCCAGTTATTAAGAAAAGAAGAAAAGGATGTAATAATTTGTTAGAGAAATGTATCTGTCGTCTAAAAACTTTGTGGTAAAGTAAAGTTACAGCCTACTTTTTTATTTTAGGAAGGATAATCAACAAGACTCATTATTTGTTGTTACAATATTTTTTTTGGATTTTTTTTTATAGGATAAAGGTGACAAACGAGTACACAGTCCACCTGATGGTAAGTGGTTGCTGCGGTCCATAGACATCTACATCTATCCTTTATTACAAATCAAAATGTAGATGCGTTGTCACCCGTGAGGACTAAGATGGAATGCCTCATTTCCAGTAAAAAGGGCCTTCGGCCACCTGCACTCACCAAGCGAAACGCAGAGGTAAACATCTACTTCACGCTGGTTTTCTTTTCCCCGGTTCGAGCCGGCCCATCCGTGCAACAGCAAAAGCTGCCGCGTGGCTCTACCACTGTTAAATTTTGATTTGTATTAGCTCTTCATTTAAATATGTAATGTTATATTGAGGTGGTAAGATCTAAGTCTTTGCTTAATTATAAGATGTTATTTGTAACTTGTTGTTGATAAATAAATATAACTTTCAAATAAACTTGTCGGTATGATACGCGCGCCACCTACTGTAAGTTTATTTTACCGCAATCTGATGAACGGTATGGCAGCGCCAAAATACGAACAAACAAACATTAATTTTTATATATTAAAAGATTATAAGTCAATATCGATTAATATCCCATCCATTATACGTGGTCATGTTGTCGAAGATGGTAAAGTGCACTGGCTAAAATATGAACTGAGTGCTTAGTGGTTGTAAGCGACTGGTGACTATGTGACCGGGTCGGGCCAAAATTAGTTTTTTTTTTTTGGCTTTTCTGTAATGTAATTCTCAGTAGCAACCAGCCAACAGATAATATTTGTATTTCTACGTATGCGCGTAAAGCCGTCGGTTCTGCAGCTGATCTCTTTCCAGTCGTGTCGGGATGCCGTCTCATTGGACTATGGGAGTGAGAGAAAATAGAGAGTGCACTGGTGTTTGTGCACACACTAGTGCACTATAATCCTGTCCGATACAGATGAATAGCCTCCTTTGAGACTGACCGCCGTGATCGAAATTTTGTCTGGTGGACATTATTATTATGATATTAAATATACATAGCATATATGAAAGTGGTAGAGCCATGCTGCAGCTATATTAGTAGTATAGTTGTAGCACGAAAGGGTCGCCTCGACCGGGGAAGGACTACGCTCTCACAGAATACCAGCGTAAAATAGCAGCTTAACACTGCTGTGTTTCGTATGGTGAATGTAGAGAACCGGAGACCCTTTTTACTGGAAAAGAGGCATCCCATCTTAGTCCTCACGGGCGACAACGCATCTGCATGTTGATTGGCAAACGAGGATAAATGTAGATGTCTATGGGCCACAGCAACCACTTACCATCAGGTGGACTGTGTGCTCGTTTGTCACCCTATCCTATAAAAAAATATATGTCAACAATCACTTATGTTTTAAAATTTTTAATAAACAACCTGAATTGAAAGTTTAGTTAGTATCTAAAGTAAAATTGCAGCCTAGATCTGTCTCACGGCTGGGCACAAGCCAATTCTCTTCTCAGAGAGCTGAAGAAGAAGCTAGTCCAGTGCTTATTAGCAGACAATCATAAATATTTTTCCTTCAGCGCCGAGCTTTACACGCTTCACGCGGTATATCACTAAAATTGTAGTTATCAATATAATTGTTACCGTCAGGGTGAACCTAGGCTACTCACTTTTTATTAAATTAGCGGTGAATGTTTACTAGACTTAGTCTCTAAGCTAGATTCGCAAAGACATCAAAGCTAGTAAAGGAAGGTTAATAAATAAGATGATTATTTAAAATATAAGAATGCGGGCTACATTATGAACATTCTTAGATTTTCTCGACTTATATAATATATATACACAGTCTTCAGTTTCTTTCTATTAATAAACTCTCATACTTTAAAAAAAACTGTTACGTGATTTATACTTATTTCCTAAATTTCAATCTGATAACAAATCTCTGTTTACTCGTTACAAATAAGATCGTTATCGAGATTTGAATAAAAGTTGCACAATTCTTTCTTCACGCAATGACTGGTCAAGATGCGTTACAATTGAACGATACGTGTATCTTCGCGATGACCGAAACTAATAGTTTCTGTTGCAATAGATTTTTATTGTGCAATTGAAGAGACACTAATAGAGAAAGAGAGAGAAAGAGAGAATGACTACATAGTAAGACTGGTAAGACATGCACTGATGGATGCAGGTAGCTTAATATCGTGTTATGTTGGGGGAAGCCTATTTTTATTAATGTGCCTGTGAGGGGCTGTAATGATGATAATGATGTCACAGCTGTGGCGTGTAAATCGTTACAAAAACTGAGCTCCTTTTTCACTTTCAGTTTTTAGCGGTTTAATACTGAAATAGGCTACGTTAATTGTAAGGAAAATTTACCGTATTTTTAATAAAACTGGAGTGGTAGATTAACTAACAGTCTAGCTGATGGCTACATCTACACCTGTAGCCAATTTCAAATAAAGAATTCTACAGATGAATTGTTCCTTCTGAGAACTAAGACGGAATATTTCATAGCTTGCATTTGTGTTGGCTCTCTAATCATTATCTTACTGGCTAAGATGCCTGTCTGCTCTTAAACCTTGACAGAAAAATCTACTCTGTAATACTTTGTCGTGATTTTAGATAAGAAGATATGCTAATATGTTACATCTATACAAATAAATAAAATTGAGGTGTCTTTTTGTAATGTCAGAATAATAACTTTTTTACCAAATACATATGAAAGTATAAACGGTACTTATAACAAAAAACAATTTTTAAATTTTTTGTCTGTCTGTCTGTTTGTTTGTTCCTAGCAGGATCTTCGAAATGGATGAACCTATTTTGACGGAACTTTCACTAACAGATAGCTGATTTTATAGGGAGTAACTTAAGGTACTTTTATTTTAGAAAAAGAATTAAGGTTCCGCGTTAAAAAATTAAATATATATATATAATTAAATTATATTGCCGTATGTCACAAATGTCGGAAATATATTTTGCCGGTCCCGGCATCTGTCAGGTACCCAATGAAATTGTTAATTGAAATTTTATGTGCTTCACTTAAAATTGAAATTTACAACACTTAACCGCTTCCTCATCGTGAGGAAACCTGCATGTCTGAGAAATAAAAATAAAATATATTTTTATTGTCTGAATGGATTACCCCATTAGACACAAACCGTACAAGTGACTTAAACCACTTCTTTTATTGAAAAATTGTAGAATGCTAAATAATTATAAAGAAAAAAAATTTGTAAACAGATTAGCAATGAAATTTAATTACATAAGCATGTCAAGCATTCAATCTCCACCTCTTGTGTAGAAATTAATCCAGAACATGTGTCCAAAAAGGCACGTATGGAAATTCACAATACTGTGTTAGTCCCTACTTTAATGTATGGTAGTGAAAGTTGGGTGTGACAGAAGAAGCACGAGAGTAGAATAAATGCTGTAGAAATGCGGTCATTAAAGAGTATGTTAGAGATGAATCTGATTGACCGGGTGAGAAATTGTGTGATAAGAGAAGAGTGTGGTTTGCAAGATGATGTCGTGATTAGGATTAAGAAAGGAATGCTCCGGTGGTTTGGTCATGTAGAAAGAATGAATGAGGAAAAAGTAACAAAGCAAATTTAAGTTGCAGAGGTGAACGGCAGAGTCAGGAAGGGATGCCCTAAGCGAAAGTTTACGACCAAATTGGCGATATATTGAAAGTGGTCCAAATTATGTGTACCCTTAACCGACGAGCGTGTATACGTAGGTATATGGATGTGGAGAAAGCGAGAGAGGGGTGTCAGGTTCATGCCAAATGGAAGTTTATAGTCTCTGCCTACCCCTCTGGGTGACAGGCGTGAGTGTTTATGTATATATAGTAGCATCAGTTCCAACTTTATCTACCAGTTAGTGTACATTTGCTCAAATTCAAGAAAAACATTATTTGAAATTAAATTCAAACAAAAATTTTCTTGCTGAGAATTCTAGATTTAAAAAATACCAACATCATGTCTGAATGAAGAAGTTTTGTTAGTAAATACAGAGAATCAACAAGTTTCAGTACAAGAATTACAACATCAATCTAAAGATTTAATTAAACGGGACGAAATGTGCAACGAGACTCGATTTACAAAAGTTTATAACAGTGGTAGAGCCACGCGGCAGCTTTTGCTGTCGCACGGATGGGCCGGCTCGAACCGGGGTGGTACCACGACCTCACAGAAAACCAGCGTGAAGTAGAGGTTTACCTCTGCGTTTCGCTTGGTGAGTGCAGGTGGCCGGAGGCTCTTTTTATTGGAAATGAGGCATTCCATCTTAGTCCTCACGGGTGACAACGCATCTACATATTGATTTGTAATAGAGGATAGATGTAGATGTCTATGGGCCACAGCAACCACTTACCATCAGGTGGACTGTGTGCTCGTATGTCACCCTTATCCTATAAAAAAAAAGTTTTTTATGATGGCTTGTATGTAAATGATTTATCAAACCTGAATTCACAACGGTCTTATTTTTTTTAGCAATGTTAATGTGACGTTAAATGGTACTTATAGTAACTGTGTTTTTAATCATTATACTTTAAAAAATACAGTTCAAGCTAAACATTTATAAGAAATTTAAATAAATTTATGTCAAGTATTTTTTTTTATATATTCCTGATCAAATTATTTAATGTTTTGTTTGTAATTTAAAGTATTCTAATAATTGTTACTAACTAAATTTCTCTGCATTTTCTGTATTTATTATTATGTTTCAATAAAGGTTTAATTTTTTTTTAATTTATAAAATATGTATTATACATTTTATGCATGAATTAAGTAAAACATACCGTATAATAATCGGATAGTTAAGTCCCGCATGAGCGTGACTTAAAAGTGGTTTTAAGTGTCCGTGTACTATAAAATGATTAATTTACGGCATAGTGGATTCATTTCTTTGAATCCAATTACTATGTCATTCAAAAGGTATTTCTACAACATTTTTTTTTTTTTTTTTTAATTTATTTCGAAACCAACAGCGTTCTAATTAGTTAACATTAAACAATATTATTCTTATAATAAAGGCCAATAACAGGTTTCCTTTAATTACTAAGGCATAACATACTACGGTCGTAATGATTAGTATCAGTTGGTATACATTCAATTTTACACTTATAACATTAAATGTTTGCATCTGTTCCCTTAGGCAATATGCACATTTGACAAGTCTCATACACAAATTCATAAACATATGTACATGCACACTAATAAAATCAGTAACAGCACACACTGCTCAACGGTACCAAACAAATAAACACGAATACACACATGTTACTTTTTATACACAAGATTAGCAGTATATTATTATTATTTTTACTCTACTATAAATTATGTTATGTTATGTTATGTTATTTTATTTAGGTTCTAGCTTTAGTTTTAAGATTTTCAATAGCTAAGCGCCTAAAAGCGTTCTTACTGTAGTTAAAGATATCAATTTCTCTAAAGAATTCATTGTAAACACTGGGTAGACGCGAGAGGGGTGCATTACGCGCGTAATTAGTACCAGCGCGCGGTACACTTAACAGGGGCGGCGGGCGGCGCGTGGCGCGGCGGGCACGTTGTAAAGGTACGTTAAGCCCCACGCTCGTAACTAGCTCGGGGCAATCAATGCGTCCGTGCACTATATCGTACAGCAGGCATACATCCACTAGTTTACGTCTATCTTCAAGGGTAAGTAAGTTAAATCGGTCACAGTTCTCTTGGTAGGTTGGTAAGGCTGGTTTATATACGCGATAATTAAGATGCTTGATAAATATTTTCTGTACGCGCTCTAGACGATTTATGTAAATAGCGTATTGGGGGGACCAGACCGGGCAGGCATATTCAACGACACTGCGGACATAAGCATTATATAAGGCATTCAAGGTACTTAGATTTTTAAAAGGTTTGCATGACCTAATGACAAATCCTAGATTTTTGAAAGCTTTGGCCGCTATTTTGTTAACATGGTCAGACAAAAGCATTTTACTATCGAAGTATACGCCAAGATCTCTCACAATCGATGTTCTACGAATTGGTATTCCATTAAAGTTGTAGCAGTACAATATTGGGTTAGGTTTTCTCGTGAAAGTAATGCACTCACATTTATTAATGTTAACTGTTATATTATTCTCTAAGTAATAATTTAATAAAGTGTCTAAGTCAAGTTGCATTTTAAAACAGTCCTCTACACTTTGAATCTTGATGAATATTTTTTTATCATCGGCGTACATTAAATGTTGTGTAAATGTAAAACAATTGATGATATCGTAGACATAAGCATCATAAAATAAAGGTCCTAAATGGGAACCCTGGGGTATACCCGTAGGTATGTCGATGAAGTCCGATCTGTATCCCCCCAGCACCACAGCTTGCGACCTGTTATGTAAGTACGACTCGATCCACCTGAGCAGATCCCCGTGAATACCCAACATCTGAAGTTTTCTCAAAAGAATGACGTGGTCCACACGATCGAAAGCTTTTTCAAAATCGGTGTAGACCACGTCAATTTGCCCTCCGCCATCCATATTTGATAGTACATAGTTGGAAAAGCACGCGAGATTTGTGACAGTGGAGCGTTGTCTGAGAAATCCGTGCTGGGCATCTGGTAGGCCTTTACTTATAACAGGATATATGGTATCAAAAACTATTTTTTCGAAGACTTTACAAATTGTATTTAATATTGAGATCCCCCTGTAGTTTTCAATTTTACTTTTGCTACCTTTCTTATGTATAGGCACCACGTGCGCTTTTTTCCAAATTCTAGGAAAGACTCCCTCGCGGAGTGAAATATTAAATATAAGGGCTATAGGTGTGCAGACAGTCTTTGCACAGTTACGCCAGAATAATGGTGGAATATTATCACACCCAGCTCCCTTTGAGATGTCTAGGAGATTTAATTTTTTCTCGACCAGAGACTCCTCAACATGGATTTTGGAAATGGCGTCACCAACTATGCTATCACGCTCAATTTCTGTAGACCCAATGGATGGGACTCCGAAAACGTTTTTGAAGAAATCGTTAAATGCATCACATATGTCTCTCTCATTGGATACTGTATTTTCACGGTATGACATTTGTTTGGGATAGTTAGATCCTCCGCGCATAGATTTTATATAAGTCCAAAATGCCTTTGGTGTATATTTAATAGATTTTTCTGCCTGTTTTGTAAAATTTTTGAAGCATTGGTCAGTCACGCGTTGTTGTCGTTTACGTAGAAATGAAAATTCATCATAATCTAAATAATTGCCGTATTTTTTCCATCTTTTATGTGCTTTCGATTTTTCTTTTATTATTTTTATTAGAGCTTGGTTGTACCAGAATGGATAAGTATAATTGCCATGTGTTGTTTTATAAGGAATATGTTTTGTGATTATGTTATTAATTGTGTCATAAAAAATATTACAAGCATCTTCAGCTCCGCACGAGCCCAACAAAGATAGCCAATCGATGTTATCAAGCGCTTGATTTATTTTATCATAATTGCCTCTATGGAAGTTATGCTTAGGGAGTGATGCTTCAACTAGAGGAGTTAATGTGATATCTAAGACCTCTATTACAAGAGGTGGGTGGGCCCGGTCAATGTTAACTAGGGGTGAAGTGCAGTTAGTGATTTCCAATGGAAGATCGGAAAATGCTAGGTCTAATGTATTGCCAGCGTGGTTTATTATGGTGTTATATTGTTTTAACCCTAGAAAACTCAATTCTTCTGTCAGTCTGATTCCAGCATCCCGCACGTCCACGTTACAACCACTTGTATGCACAGGGCCATCCCTGTGCCACGATATACATGGCAAATTGAAGTCGCCCATCACTAAAAAATGTCCCTGTGTACCATTTGTGCCCATTATACTTGTAAGAGTTTGCAGTAGGCATTCTATATCACCCGGAATACGCTCCGAGTCAGGTGGAATATAAATCACGCTAATACATAGGTCAGCAGCGGCCGCAAGCGCACGCGCCGGCACCGACACCGTCACAATCTCCGTGCGTGGCTCGAAGCCCGCAACGACCGCATCGGCGATTACGCAGCGCGTCGCGCCCAGTCCGCAGCGTATCAGTATCATAACACCTCCTCCAATTTTTTTACAACTTAAGTCAGGATCACGGTCATGGCGAAACACGTCATATCTGTTATCGCAAAATTCCCTATCGAAAATCCCATCATGCAACCAGGTTTCTGTTATTACAATAATGTCATACTCATTGCACAAAATTTGATGCCGCAGTTGTAAACATTTGGTTCTCAGTCCGCGGGCATTTTGATAGTAAATAGATAAATCTTTCCCTGATTTGTTATATTGGACCGCCATTTTAAACATGTATTAATTTAATAAATTGTAACTGTCTTATAAGTATACCGGAAACAAATATGAAAATTAATAACAACCACGGATATGTATTGGTAATATTATGTTTACGAGTATTAAGTATGTTTCTATTACTTGTTGCATAATGAGATTTACGTTCGCACACGCTAAACATACCATTTCTGCAGAATAACAGTAACGAATAAAGATTGTCTTTTATATTATAAGACTTTACGTGTGCTTGTGATAGAATATTGAAGTGTTTACTTACTGAGCGTAATGTACTACTAATATGCGGTAAGCGCACCATTTCGCGAGCAAGTTGGCGGTATTGTAAAATAAAAATGTTACTGGTGCAGAACGCCGAGCACCCAATGCCAATACTTGTAATTAGTTGTGATTGCGTAGTACTTTGCTCATTAGAAACAATGATGAGAGACGTTATTTGATATGCCATTATGTGCTCATAGATATTACAGGTCCTCATAAGTTCAAAAAAGACATGTGCATAAAAAAAACTAGTCTTAGACTTTACTAGTTTGTTACAGTGAGCCAAAAAGTTCATACTTTGTGTGTTTCGGTACCTGCCATTTAATCGACAAATCACTATAAAGTTGCAGTGCACTATGCGAAAGGGAGAAGGCACAAATGCAAAAGTACAATATATAACAGTAATTAGTTCGATCACAGAGTAGACTATCTTCAGAGAAAATATGGACAAAAACGTTTCTTCAATTAACACAGTATTTTGGAAAGCAATTAAATTATATATTCTTATATTATTACGGTTAAGATAAAGATTAGTAATCATTAACAAACCATAGACACCAAAACCAATAAGGAAAAATAGTAACATTATAAAAACGTCATCAGCTATTGTTTGGTGATAATTTTCTTGAGATCCTCCTCGTCGAAAATTTGTAGGCCAGGAGATGTATCGTTTCTTCGTACGAAAATTCTTCCGTTTTTTGTCCAGACGAACTGGTACTGATTCAATTTAGCAAAATCTTTGCACTTTTTTAGGAGCTGCTTATTGTGAGAGGTTAAGTGCTCGTTAATAAAAATTGGTCTGCTTTCACCTGCTAGCCCAATGTCCTCAGTGCTTAGACGATTTTTACGCGATAGAGATATTAGGTTATCTTTCAGGAGTCTTGATTTCATTTTGGCAATAATCACCCTCGATCGACCTGGCAATTTTACTTTTGGAGATACTCTGTTAACCTGCAGAATGTCATTTATATTGATTGCAACTCCGATGTGTTTACATATTTTGAAGATGGTATCATTTAGGTCCTCGTTGATTGATTCTGGTATGCCGACAAGTTCCACATTTAGCAGTCGGTCACGTTGTTCATTAATGTTCATTTGTCGATTTAATTGTTGATTTTGTAGTTTGAGATTATTAATTTCCGATTTGAGGTTGTCGGTTTTCTTTGTGTGCTCAGATAGGACTTCAATCTTTTTGGTGGTTTCATCATGCCAGTCAGAGTTAAACTGCACTGATTTTTGAAGTGTGATTATATCTTTTTGCATTTCGGATTGTTGTGCACTGAGTACTGCGACACTTGCTTTTACTTCTGTATATTCCTTCCGAGCATTTTTTATCTCTGTCTTCAATTCCATAGAATCTTCTTTTAATTTTGTTAGATCTTTTTTAATTATATCATTTAATGTGTGGTTTATTTGTGAAAGATTTTTATCAAACTCTGTTTTCCAGCTATCCATTTTTTTAAATATAGTATCCGTAAATGTTTGGAACGATTCTGTGATATCATGATCGTTCTTTCGCTTTCTTATGCTTATATTCGATAAATCTGGATCAGAATCGTGACGCTTATTAGGAGGTGAGCGTTGCATTTTGCGGAAGGATTTCTCTGAACTCCAGCTACTCTGTGTTATGCGAGTGAGATGCAATAATAACCGGAGGGCAACTTCACTGCGAAGGACACACAACACGGCACGTAACCACTGACACTAGCAATGATAAATAAACTCTATTGTAATTGCAATAATTATGATTTTAGAATGAAACTACTTATTTAAAATGATTTAATTTTAACTAAACGGTACGACACGTCCGTATGCGCCGCGACTCGAAACGCGAAAAAAAAAAAATTTTCCCTGTTATTATTCCACTTCCTGTTACTAACCGAACAAAACAAAAAGTTGCAGTTAAATCTACAGTTATTCTAGGAAGATAAGGACGAGCGTTGGCATTTTACCGCAGTTTTCTATTGAAAACCGCGAAATATCAGAAACTTGATTGCGTAATTCACTCAGCCGTTTGTAGTTTTGTATACTTTGTGACGGACCTCCTGATTTTATTTGGTTTTATGTTGTTTTTTAAAGAATTGGGCAAACGAGCTGACCTATATAATAAGTGTCAACCGCCGTCTATGAACCAGCAGCACCAGGGGGATTGATTATTCTTTGATAACTATATGTTTTCAGAAGTTAACGCACTTGCATAGTGTAGAGAGTCTTGAGGTTGATCCCACCTGAAGTTAATTTTCTTCAGCCCATAAAAGGTCATTCCTGAACTTGGGCTACTTCCGTTGTAGGAAGGTCTTGCTCTTTTTATAGAAGAGGGAGCAAACGAGATTGCGGCTCACCTGATGTTAAGTGACTACCGCCACCCATAAACAACTGCAACACCAGAAGATTTCCAGGTGCGTTGCCTGCTTTTTTTTGGATTTTAGATGGGAGTTAAATCAATACGCATGTTAGACTCTTTGGCGATCGTTGTACTATACGTCTTGCACTTTTAACGGTGCTCCTCATCGTTGGTATAAAGCTATATTCAGTTGTAACGTGGTATGGTGTATGGTGAATACGAGTGGTGAAACAAAAAAAAATTTACAACCGACTTCAATATAAATTATTAAGGATAGCATAAAAACTACTAATCAGACTTTGATCAAATTATACTAGACTACATAAGAAGCACCAACCTTAAAATAAAAAAGAATCATCAAAATCGGTTCTCCTAGAAAAAAGTTATGAGGTGAGAATTGAGTACCTTTTTGAAGTCAGTTAAAAAATAACTAGTTTTCTGTAGCTGTATGTGAATCTCTCTCATCATAACTTAATCTCACATCACATTTATCGATAAGAATCATAATGCAGATACGTTGTCACCCCTGAGGACTGAGATGGAATGCATCGTTTCCAGTAAAAAGGGTCTCCGGGTCTCTACACTCACCATACGAAACACAGCAGCATTAGGCTACTATTTTACGCTGGTTTTATGTGAGAGCGTAGTCCTACCCCGGTCAAGCTGACCCATTCGTGCTGCAACCATAATATAGCTGCAACGTAGCTCTATGATGTCTCTGCTCTGGGGACTAAGATGAGATGCCTTGTTTCCAGTAAAAAGGGTACGCGGTGTGGAGGGATGTGCGGCGCGCCCATCGGTTGTTCTAATTGTTCTTGTGACACTAGGTGCGTATGTAGTGTTGGTGTGTGATGGTCCGGCGACGTTTAGGTCGTCGGAGTCTAACGAAATCGGGCTTTAGATTAAAACGTTACGAGGCCTCCGGAGGGAGACCGTGACGTGTGAAGTCGGAACGTAGATGACTGCGTTTACCACCAACGGGTTAGTATGTGTTTCGGCGCTCTCGAAGTAGCGCTGAGTTATATGTACATAGGTAAAGATAATAACTACAATACATTTCATCATTTAGGTATTTATAAACAAAGTTTCTTAAAAAATTATAAAAAATATTTTAAATCGATACTACTCCAATCAAAATTTTATGATTTACAACAAAATTAAAATTATTTATAGCTTTTAGGATGGTCAACAAAAATATTACCACATCGGAATGCTATAAAAACAGGATTGGAATGATGAAGTGATTAATCAAAAATTGTCAGCTAATTTAGATGGTCACCATATTGGTATATTCTACATTAATAACCGGTAAGCTGCTTGTAAATTGAATTTAAATTTGAACAGTAAAATATATAATAGATGTTACGCTACGGTTTTTGGACACAATTACGCAAACGAGGGACGAATCGGTAAAACTTTATTGCCAATTATACTAAAATGGCTTATTCTGTCTCGGACATAGAGCAATGAAGACTTAGAATTGACATAAGAAATACAGTCGATATATTAATAAGCTTAGAATAGACATTATCATATGGCTCAATGGTTAACATACCAGTAATTCTGTGTATTAATTTTAAATTAAATTCGAAGCTAATATCAACGAGGGGTGATTACCCCTTCTGCTCACAGATGTCGCTAGTTGGGACTGAGGTGAAGTGTTTTTGTTACTCAATGTCATTTAATTGAAAAGTTAGTGTTAAATAATAGCTTTTCGGTTTTTAGAGTGTTATATTTATACATAAAACAATGCTTCAGCTTTAATTTTCTTTTTTAACGGACTTCAAAAAAGGAGGAGGTTCTCAATTCGACTGTATTTTTTTATGTGTGTTACCTCAGAACTTTTTTTAGCTAAGCTTATTTAGATGATTTTTTTTATTTGAAAGCTGGTACTTCTCATGTGGTCCTATATAAATTTGATCAAGATCTGACCAGTAGTTTTTGAGTTATTCTTAATAATGCGTATTTGACGCCATGATGACGGCGTCGTCGTACGCCGGCACAGCAAAAATTGTACACAACACGTGCACAGATCACGCTGCCCGGCGCGCCACTCGATTTCCCTCACCGCCCCAGTAGGTACTCGACTCGTTTTGCAACGAATATAAAACAACCACGCAGCAACGGAGCCCTGCGCCCCCTTTTCCCTAAAGGGGGTCGCTTCCGATTCGGCAGAAAGGCCATACAGGCCAATGCCAGTCTCACAGGTGGTGTTTAGTGGGTAGGCACTTAGGTTTCGCAGTGAGCCCCACATAACCACGCAGCCGGCTGTCGTGGTATGCTTAGAGCATTCACCACCTTCCTTCCCCACTTCCCGGAGGGTAGCCCTTATCATTGCTTCCGGGCGCAAAAAAACGAAGGAGCGGACATGTGCCTCCTTTTCCCTAAAAGGGGTCGCTTCCGATTCGGCAGAAAGGTCACACAGTCCAATGCCAGTCCCACAGGTGGTGTTTAGTGGGTAGGCACTTTTTCAAAGTAAGTCTCACATAACCACGCAACCGGCTGCCGTGGTATGATGCTATGAGCAGTCACCACCTCCCTCCCCCGCTTCCAGAGCGTAGCCTTGCATTGGGCGCAAAAAAAAAACGGAGCGGGCAGTTTTGGCTCTGGCGTAACTCGGTGCACTGGTTGTACCAAGCTAGCTTGACGCTCCTAGACGCTCACGTATAATTAACTTGAAATTAATTATTATAAAAGTGCCCTGGTGCAATTTATAATTAATAACACTAAATATTATCTTGTAATCCCTGATTTCTTATTCAGCATGGCCGACCCCTTTCTCCTACTCCCCTACATAATTAATTGACTTCGACTACATTGATGATGGTCTCCTTTTATTTCTATTGAAGTCGGTTGTACAAAGTTTTTAATTTCACCGCTTGTTGATTTTATTACTTTTAGGAATACCCGTAGTTTGGTTTATTCATTTCTAATGTTATGAATAAGTGAAATATAACTAATATTACAGAAGGAAACTTTAATACTTACATTTTCCTAACAGATTAAATTTCCATATTCTTTTAATTTCCTAGCTAAATTCATTAAATTTACAAAATTTTTCGGATATTGTTTTTGATAATTATGTGTATTTGGTACAGCTATGTCCTTTAGAAAGACTATATTGTTAACTAATTATTATTATTGTTATATATATATATATATATATATATATATATATATATATATATATATATATATAATAAATATCTATTATTAAAATATGTATGATCTACATGTGTGTATGTGTGTGTGAATTTTATCAATAATAGGTTTTTCATCCTAGCCCAGTAGTACACACTTCTCCCACCAACTTTCCAGTTGGTTGGTAGAAAATGCCATGTGGAATTAAGATCGCCGTTTGTACTTTTAGTACAAAAAAAATTTAACTAAATAAATTAAATAAATAATTCGGCTTCTGGCTGATTTTGTCATCTACAATCGTGGGATGTTTAATGGGAATGCAATCATGTCATCGTAATATAATGCATTGTATTATTTATAGATGAGATCATATGAAGGTTGTTAAACGCTTCAGTTGTCACAATGCAAAGTTCATACGCCGTTCTTATTTCATCAGCACAGGCATGATACAATTTCTGATCATTTTTATTCCTTATAAAACCTCTATTTGTACGTCTATAGGATATTTATTAAAATAACAGCCATCAAAATGTTACAGTTTATTACTATCACAAGAATATAAAAACTACAGAAGATAGTTTTGCTCGAAAATGAAAACCTGGAGGATTTTCCGGACGATTGGCTCGCTTAGAGACAAATTAAGGCACGTGAGAGTAATATGGTCATCTTAAGCTTTGCCTATAAAACCAAAATTAGAAGGAGTACAGATATAAAAACACGTATACTATAACTAATATATTAAGAAAAAAAGAGCATAAAAGCTTTTGAAATAATTAGGAACACTTCGAAAAATCAACTGAACTGGCTGATGAAGAGCTACCGTATCAGAGAGCAATCTATGCTAACAAGGCTGTAGTTTTTGAGGTATAAGAAAGTGGTCATATTAACCGGATGTCAATATTTACCTCACGAAATATGTGTATAAGTTCCATTATTTAAATAATAATAACCCTAAACCCTTAGTTTCGTTTTTAGTCGACTTCCGAAAAGGAAGGTTTTTCTATTATTTCTCCCAGTATGTTTATACATGCGCAATCTGTTTAAAAAATACACAACCGATTTTTATCATTATTTCACTAAGGTAATGTTTATAATTATGTAAAGGTTTTAGTATTTAATATATAGAGATTTCCGACTTATTAATTCTGTTTAAGATGGTTTATTTTTATTTATTTATTGTATTCAAAATTTCTTGGATCTTAAGTACTTTGTGGTTGATAAATTCTTTTATGGTGCCATCCCAAGTGCATCCGGCCCACTACTTTATATCATCCAGCCAATCACCTATCACCTAGGTAGTAGCTTTTTTCTAAACACTATATTAGCTGTTGTTTTTCAGTGGCGTAGCGTGCCTTAGACGGGCCCTGTATCAAAATTTATTGGGGGCACCAAATGAAGAGTAAAGATTTTTCACAAAAGGAACAAAACGCTCGCATTGAATTAAATAATTATATACTGAATTCCTGTCCGATTGAAATCCTTAGAATTAGCTTATATACGTTCGGGGCCTTTGTAGCACGGGGGCCCCGTATCATTGATATGGCTGATACGGCGGCAGCTAAGCCCCTGTTGTTTTTACTCTGCGGCAGTTTCCGTGGAAATATAAAATTATAATTTTTCATTGACCATATCTTTTAATAATTAGCTTTTTTTTATAGTATAGGGTGACAAACGAGCACACAGTCCACCTGATGGTAAGTGGTTACTGTGGCCCATAGACATCTACATCTATCCTCGTTTGCGAATCAAAATGCAGATGCGTTGTCGCCCGTGAGGACTAAGATGGAATGTCTCTTTTCCAGTAACAAGGGTCTCCGGTTCTCTACACTCACCATACGAAACACAGCAGCCTTAAGCTGCTATTTTACGCTGGTATTCTGTGAGAGCGTGGTCCTTCCCCGGTCGAGCCGAGCCATTCGTGCTACAACTATACTACTAATATAGCTGCAGCATGGCTCTACCACGCTTTCATCAATATTTATTATACATTGTTATTTTTCAAAGAGTAGCCAACTTTTAAACTTAAGTTCAAATATATAAATAATGATATACCGTTATTGCAGTTTTTGAAAATACGAGTAAATAAAAAATTATTCCAAATTGAATGTTATTTATGTGTAACAACGTTTTGCCTACCGATCGACCGTTACAAATGTGTGCGTATACAGTAAAATCAGTTAAAGTAATGCATTACCACACATTTTGAATTTAAAAGATGAAAAGGACAAAATGTTTGAGATTTTTTTAATTAATTTTTTTTCACCATTTGCCTATATTACTTATTCTGAAGATACTTTGCAAATTTGGCCGATTATTACAAAATAAACCTGTATAAATTGATTCGTAGCTCAGGGAACGAAACGCACGTCGTTTAGTTTCTTGTGATACGAGCAATCTGAGTTCAAACGCGTAAGTAACAATGAAATTCTTTATTATAATTTGAAATTTTGACAGGTTTGTTTAAATAAACGCTCGGCGATGAAGAAAAAACCATAAAATACAGTATGTTCCAGAAAAATAAATTAAGAACAGTTTGCTCTAATCTAAAAAACACTCATAAATAAGAAATAGCTTGTAGGGCGTTGTAATCTTAAAATTTTAATTGATAAAAGTAAAAATTATTTTCAATATCTGGTCTTATCTGTACTCCAAAACAGATTATAAAATAATATATTCATAACCAATTAATTAAGTCGCGATTGTTCACTATAGAAGACACTTTAGCTAGTCTGTTTATTTCCCTTACTGACAATTTTCCTTTTTTAGGTTTTTTTAATGTGTTTTAGTTGACTATTTCTTGTTATTTTTACCTAGCCATAGTTACTTATAATTAAGCTAAAACTTGTTTGCATGTTCTGTTCTACCGTTAATTGTTTTTGGAAGTCCGTCAATTCGTACCGTTCGAAGTTCATTTGACGGATGGGGTCTAGGCGAGAAAAAGTGTAAGATTTTTT
The DNA here is from genome assembly GCA_963668995.1 of Parnassius mnemosyne. Taxonomy (NCBI): domain Eukaryota; kingdom Metazoa; phylum Arthropoda; class Insecta; order Lepidoptera; family Papilionidae; genus Parnassius; species Parnassius mnemosyne. Next base: position 32,784,764 of record CAVLGL010000084.1, read on the forward strand.
CGTCATGAACCCCTTTCTAAAGTGCGAGCGACATGGAATAATATCCATCTCCGTCACACTTTTTCTTATCTTGTCATGAAAAAAATATTATTTTAAAAGATACTTTATTTAAATTGACGCCAGTAATTCATTTATTTTTTATTTGTATTTGTCAATCAATAATATAATTTATTTATCAATAATAATATACTACGAAAGGAACTTCGTTACATACGAGTGTTCCAATACACTCACGCATGTTTTTCTTATTATAATTTGTAAAGCTCATATATTACTGGTGCCTAAATAAATAAATAAGATATAAGTTTTCTTCAATACGAATTATATATTTTATTTTAAATGAACTTTGTTTAATGTTACAACTTCAGTACTAAATTCAAATTAATTGTTCAGACCCTTAATTGAAAACAAAATTGTTTTATTATTTTAATGAAGACCCACCTTCTTAAATGGGCTATCACGTAAAAGTTTATTTACCACAGCTATTACGTTTTGTCGATCAAAATTGTCTCTATTATTGTTAATTACTCTGTTAAATTTCAACCATTTTGGCTTATTAAATGTTTTGCGTTGCGCACTTTGTTAGATGGCCTCAATAAGAAAAGACAACTCAATCGGTTGACGGGGAAAATAATATGATCGCTTGTTTCACAATAATAGTAAAAGTTTATATTATTTTTATCTTATGTTTAATTTATTATAATGGTATTTGATGGTTATTGTTTTCAATTAAATTGCTTTAATTCCAAATTTTGGAAAGGGTTAACGTCATGATCGTTACAAATAATAGTATTTCGTGAAACTTTATTAGAATTTGGCATTTAATGACCGCGTGAGACAGCCTCCCAGTCTGTACATACTTTTATTTAAAATTAGCAATCTGCCTCGGCTTCGCTTGGGTAGAATCTCTTAATGTGTCGTCATTAAGTTATTTTGAAATAATCATCAATGACCGTTTATTTTCTTAATTTTTACATTTAACAAAATAATCCTTTTTTGTAGCAAAAAGTTTGCAATTCAATTCACAAGGTTTTTGTCAACCGATCGACCATTTCGAATGTGTGCGTGCGTAGCAAAATAGTAACCGTTAGATAGTTATGAATGACAATCATTAAAATAATGCACTACCACGCATTTTGAATTTAAAAAATGAAAAGGACATAATGTTTGCTATTTTTTTAATTAAATTTTCTTCACAATTTGCCTATATTACTTAATTTTAACCTTCTCTGCAAATTTGGCTGTTTATTCCAAAATAACCCTGTATGTTCGGAAAGTTTTATCACATTCGGTTCAACCTTTCCGAAGGTTAGCCTGGACAGAGAGACAGACAGACAGACAGACAAAAGTTTTACAAATGTTTATTCATATCTTACTTAATGTAATGCAAATAATTCGGAATTTAATAAAAGTTAGTTATTTCGATTATACAGTCATATACTTCAATTTAATATAACTTATGGTTTATAGAACTTACAATCCAACTGATGGTATGGTCACAATTGCAGCCCATGGACACTTGCAATTAACTTCTATTAAATTCATGCTACAACCATAATGGTTGTAGTACGAATGATCCGTATGTGTGTAGCACGAATGATCCGGATCGACCGGGGCAGGAACCACGCTTTTACAGAATCCATAGTGAAATAGCAGCTTAATGATTCCTAATGATGAGGGTAGATAACCGGAGACCCTTTTCGTTGAAACGATGCATTCCATTTTAGTACTCAGGGGTGATAACGCATCTGCATTTTGATTTTTAGTCGAGGAAAGATGAAAGTATCTATGGTTCAAAGCATACACTGTATGCTTTTTAGTCACCCTTATTCTTTAAAAATATTTCTACGAAGATAGTGTAATCATTTAGTAATCAATTTTGCGTGTAAACGTTTCTGTCTCAAGGATCTGATCGGGATTAAAAAAAAATAATCAATCAAGACATTAGGTACATATAAATAAATAATAAGGCATGATTAGCATAGTGTTGTGGCGGTGTAAGAATGTCCACTGCCCCATACCATCTCGTGGGTGTCGTAAGAGGCGACAGAGGGAAACAAATTAGGAGATGGACATCAGTGTCTAACTTATAACGACTAAAAATAAAACATGCGATTGCCAACACGCTTACCAGGCGTTGAAACTTTGGTAAATATTTTTTTTTATAGGATAAGGGTGACTAACGAGCACACAATCCACCTGATGGTAAGTGGTTTCTGTGGCCCATAGACATCTACATCTATCTTCGATTACGAATTAAAATGCAGATGCGTTGTCACCCGTGAGGACTAAGATGGAATGCCTCGTTTCCAGTAAAAAGGGTCTCCGGATCTCTACACTCACCATACGAAACACAGCAACGTAATGCTGCTATTTTACGCTGGTATTCTGTGAGAGCGTGGTCCTTCCCCGGTCGAGCCGACCCATTCGTACTACAACCATAAATAGCTGCAGCATGGCTCTACCACGTATAAAATGATATAATATCCTCTCTATGAGGCAATCTTTGGTCTATGGGGGAGGCCTATGTTGGGCAGTGGACTTTAATAGATTGTAACGGTAATGGTAATTAGCATAATTGTATTTTAGTACTCTATCTTTACTCGCCACTTATTTACTTTAGATAAGTGGTAATTAATGCAACGATTTAATGTCTGCCTACATAGGTAGTAAAAAGCTAATAAAATGGCTTAAAATATTTTCAAATAGCTTTGTCTACTTATGAAGAGGCCGGTTTTTGTTTTATTTTTCAACCGACTTCATAAAAAGGGGGAGGTTCTCAGTTCAACTGTTTTTTAATGTGTTCCCTCAGAAATTTTTCTAGATGAACCAATTTTAATGATTCTTGAAAGCTGGTACTTCTTCTTGTGGTGTCATATAAATTATAATAACATCTGACCAATACTTTTTGAGCTGTCCTTAATAATGCGTTTTTAATTGACTTCGACTACATTGATGATGCTCTTATTTTATTAATATTGAAGTCGGTTGTACAAAAAATTTAATTTTACTACTTGTTTAATTTAATAGTGATATTAGCAATTCTAATACTCATTAAAATGCCCAGACTGAGAGTTCACGACCTTGGATCCTAGTTCAAGTCCCACTAGAATCACCTTAAATTTGGCGGTCAGACACCACTGAGTCTAGATTATGTGTGTTTCGTGTTGATTACGTGTTTCGCCTCATGTAGAGGCGAAACACGTGTCGTATTGTCGTCAGTGGTGTTTCTTTCTTAGTGTAGTGGTGTTAGGAGTAGTGGCGCTGGGATTAGTGGTGATGGTGATAGTGCACGCAATTGAGGGAGGGTGGGAGGTGCTCAAACAAAAACTAGTTAAGACACGTCATTTAATTTTATCGAGCGGATCTTCACCTTAAACTGTTAATCCCTACTTTAGACCTTTACTTCTTTGACCGTGGTAGTGAAAAAAAACATCATTAAAACTTTTATGTCTGACTTATTCTAAGTATTTCGGTGTCTATATGCTGCTCTATAAAACACATGGAAAAAGTGGAAGGTTCTGCATTTTTAATAAGAATTACTGTTGATAATAGATAGAATCAAACTTGCAACTTATATCACTAATAAGAAATAGCTTTCCTAGGAGTCCGTTTGGATAGATACACCCTCTTATCCTATTTATGCCGCCAAACAGCAATGCATCTACTGTGTTTGTAGTTTGTGTGGTTACCGCCGCCCATGGACAACTGCGACACCAGGAGAATAAAAATGAATAAAACTAGTGTATAAAGAGCCATAATTACAACCAGGAGAATAAAAATGAATAAAACCAGCGTATAAAGAGCCATAATTACAACCAGGAGAATAAAAATGAATAAAACCAGCGTGTGAAGAGCCATAATTACAACCAGGAGAATAAAAATGAATAAAATCAGCGTATAAAGAGCGATAATTACAACCAGGAGAACAAAAATGAATAAAACCAGCGTATAAAGAGCCATAATTACAACCAGGAGAATAAAAATGAATAAAACCAGCGTGTGAAGAGCCATAATTACAACCAGGATTAATTGCAAGTGTCCATGGGCTGCAATTGTCACCATACCATCAGTTGGATTGTAAGTTCTATAAACTATAAGTTATATTAAATTGAAGTGTATGATCGTATCATGATTATGTCGTTAATCCTCGTGGTATCACAGCCGTTTTGATTCAAAATAATAGAGACAGCACGAAACTTAACGGCATATTGAAATTGAGTGGCGTTTGCTTGAATTTTTGAACCCAGAAATAAATAGTAACAAATAATTATACAGTTCATCCATCCATTCATCTATTACAGCCTATAAAAGTCTACTGCTGAACATATGTCGTCTGTTGCGATGCCCACGAGTGATATGGAGTAGTGGATATATTTACACTGCCGCTACACGGCAGTTTTGGTTTATTTTTTATTAAAAAAATTGACAATTTTAGTTTATTTCTCATAAATACAGTCATTAGACGATTCTTAAACCTTCCTAACTTATAAGGGACTGTAGTCTTAAAATAAAACTTATTATATATACGACAAAGATGTAATGATTTGTTGTCTGTAAAAAGAGTTTCAGCTCAGCACAAATCACACAAATTGCAGCAGTATTATACTGTTGTTTTTCCCTGGTATTCTATAAGATTGTGGTCCTTCCCTGGTCAGGCGGACCCATTTGTTCTACAATCATTATACAGCGGCAGCTTGGCTCTACTACGTAAAAATATAATCATGCATATATAAGTCCTGAAAATCTAGAAGCTTCCAGTAAATCGTGTAATTCATTTTAATAGATTCTAGACTTTAAAAACAAGATCAGCGACGGGAATGTTTTAATCTACTCATAGATGCGAAAAGTGTGTGATCGCGTGTCTACGAAACGTGTCTACCGCATTATAGCGAATTCCTCGGTGTAGTGTTAATGATATGGTTTGTTTCGTTCAGTTCTTCATCATAACCAAAACACAAATAAAAATATTATATTATCTATTAAAGTATATTAGTTATATTTTATATTAATTAGATTAAAAATAAATAAAACATATTCATAGAAGTAGAAAATTTAAAAAAAGAGTTAAATATGTGCAAAAACCTAAAGAGAAAACCCCTGAGAAACACTTATTTAGTGTATTAATATAATACTCGTGAAACTGATAAACTTATATTTAATACTTCTCAATTAAATGACATTGTGTAACAAAAAACTTTACCTCAGTGTCAACTAGCGACATCTAGTGAGCGGAGTTGTATTTTATTAAAATCGGAGAAAAAGTTTTGTCTTTCTTATAATCAGCTCAAAACTTTTTTTTCAAAGTTGAATTACATTTAATCTTAATATATATGTTGTTACATAGTCACATAATGGGATTATTGATCAAAAAATGCGACAAGTACTTTTGACAGTCCTCTCTTGATGTGAACCTAACACTACCCAGAGAATTCTGAAGAGACCAAAACACGTGACGCAGTCAGTATTATATGGTGGATACTTAACACTTCACACACAAGCTCTCTCAATTGTTCCTTTTTAAATAATAAGTAATAAAACTTCAGAATTTCTTAGTAAGATTCACTCATTTTGGTGAATAGAAAAACAATTTAAGAATAGGCGAGAAAGTGTTTTTTACTTTTTATTTTTCTTTTTCTTAATGTCCTATATGTATTGATATTAAAACCAGCCAGATACAAACAGTAATAATAATAATAATAATTTTTATTTATTTATGTATTTTTTATGCATTTATTTTATTTTGTTGATATTTATGTATGTTTATCATTTTCATTTACAATTATATATTTATACAGCCCAACCAGATGAGTAAACTATATAGATGCCCCAAATAATAATAATAATAATAATAATCATTTATTTAAATAAAAGTACAATAATAAAGTGAAGACTCTGATCCCCAAACTAGACAAGTCTGTATCTTAGGGATCAGCGGCCTCTCCCAGTGGTGTGACAACAGTATCTTAAGAATTATATATATCTTAAGAATTAATTAAGTAACTAAGCTTAACATTTTTAAGTAACTGTTTAGCTATTTGAAGTAAAATCAAAGAGATTTTTCTTCAATCTTACACAAACAAAATATGAAGAAACTTTTTCGCGATCTATATATTATATAACTACTATTATGACTGTTAAAAGAATTTACATTATTATTATCCAAATAAAAATGTAGAGACAAGTTTGATATTTTCATTTTATTACTGTCATGGCGTCGTAAAATCATAATGTTGCAAGCGAATGCGCGATTTTTTTTTGTTATAATTAATATGCAAACGATTTAAGCATTAATGTTTGTGTTTTATTTTTTGATAATCGTAATTAGTTTGTTTAACACAAAATATAACAGATTACTGAATTATTTTTTAAATGGCAAAAATAAGTAAGGCGACTCAAATTTAATAGTGTTATGGGAAAAACCGGTATACTACTTAAGAAATGGAAGAAAAAGAGGAGATCTTGCGCCGGGCAAACCTAACCGTTTAGTGGCAGTGTAAGAATATCCATTACCTAAATTTATCGCGGTAAATTTCGCAAGAGGTGACAAAGGTAAACTGAACCACGAGATGGGCAGCAGTCTCTCTAATTTCATATAAAAAATGTGGTTGCCAACCCGGTTGCCAAGCGCGGCAACTGAGGCAAATGTCCTTATATGAGGATGCCTATGTTCAGCAGTGGACTTGTGATAGACAGTAAAAATAATGGTGTGCTTTGTGGGATATTGGCCAACGTTCCATGTGGTAGTAAGCTATACTTTGATAGCGTGATTTAGTTAACCGAAAACATCACTGCAACAGCCTTTCTTTCACAAAAGAGGAGGCAAACGAGTACACGGTTCACCCGATAGTAAGTGATTACCTCTACTATGAACATGTTAACATCAGAAGAGTTGTAGGTGTGTTACGGGTCTATGAGGAAGGAGCAGGCTCTTTTCTTGACAGTCGTGATACCTCCTACAATGGGTCGAATAACTGTATTTTAGTCACGACGGTCAGTCTCAACGGAGACTGGGCATCTGCTCAGGATAAGATAATGGTGCATTAATGTAAGAGCAGGCACACTCTTTATTCCTTTTCTCTCATAGTCGCAACACAATCAAGACGACCTGGGAGAGTTCAGGCGCAGGACCAACAGCTTTACGTGCTTTCTGAGGCACGGGGCTGTAACATCGCTAACTTTCTGATTCCGGGCAGCACCGGGCAGCTACTGAGAGTTTCTTGACAAACATGGTAGAGCCATGCTACAGCTATATTAGTAGTATAGTTGTAGCAAATGTAATGGGTCGGCTCGACCGGGAAAGGACCACGCTCTCACAGAATATCAGCGTAAAATAGCAGCTTAATGCTGCTCTGTTTCGTTTGGTGAGTGTAGGGTACCGGAGACCTTTTTTACTGGAAAAGAGGCATTCCATCTTAGCACTCACGGTTGACAACGCATCTGCATTTTATTCGCAAACGAGGATAGATGTAGATATCTATGGGCCACAGGAACCACTTACCATCAGGTTGACTGTGTGCTCGTTTGTCACCCTTATCCTATCAAAAACGCCTCGATGCGTGTTGGTGGACTTCACAAATCTTCGAAGTATTTGTGTAAATTGTTCATAAATGAATTTATTAATTCATTTTCTACATATATAGACCTTCCCTGTAGATTGCCTCATAGGGGCCATATTTGCTATTATAGTTATATATAGTATAGCTATGGTTACTACTATATGTCGCCGCCCATCTCCTGTTTCAATTTCCATCTGTCATTTTTTAAAACACCCATAAGATATATATAGGCTAGTGGATTCTCTTTCATCGTCACTACAGGGCAAAGTATTCTAATATAAGTTAATTAATTTTTTTATCATACAGCTGCATTTTGTGATTAAAGGGACCACAATTATCTCTTTCAATAGATTAACTCTTATTTTTAGATCAGTATTCATTTCAATATATTATCCTATTTTCTTTTTAAATTGAAAACTTACAACCAGTCTCAAAAAATGATATTGACAGTGAGGGCATACTTAATCTCAGACGAATATCTTTTGTTTTTAAAGAAGGTTCAAGATTATGTCTTTCCCTTCTTTTTCATCATTGATGATAATATGAGAATGAGGTGATCGTTACCAAGTTATTCCTAATTTATTTTATGTTGTTAATTGTGTAACATATATAATTGTTAAATGTTATTTTCTCAGAAAAAAAATCAAAAAAAATTAAATGCCAGAAAAAAGTTATTTCCAGGACAGAAGTATTTTCGGAACTAATGTTAAATTAAATATAACCGTGACTTGCAATAAGTATTATTTATAATCTGTATTGAATAAACGAATTATATTTCTTCATTAGCCTGTAAAAGTCGACAGCTGGACATAGGCTCACCCCTTGTAGAGAAAATTTTCTTTAAACTTCACGTTTGGCAGTCGGATTGACAGCCGGTCCGAGTATTGTACGTCTGGCATAAATGGGATGACTATATTGCTGTCAATCGAAAGATAAGCCTTTTAGTCCATTTTCCAATCACGGGCCAAAATAGAGTATTGGATTCTCCTACGCCCAATTAGGGTTATGAATCTACTTTAAAAATTAAAAAATATAAAAAAAAATAAAGTCGTTACGATTGAGTTTGGATAGTAACTATCGTATATTATCTGTGAATTGTGTTGTATAGCACAGTGGACTCAAGCGCACCATTTAATCCTCAGTGGTTTGTAATGTGGTTTATGTGTAGTACTGTTTATTGAAATATTTTATTGCTTACTAGCAACACGCCATGGCATCGCAATATATTTTTGAAAATGTAATATATGTACATAAAAACATAAATAGCTTTAATAACAATAAGGACGTTCATACCTTAAACACTAGGAACAAACATAAGGTTGTAATGCCAGTTACTAGACTCCACAGAATTAGTAATTCATTTATGGGGCAATGTATACGCTTTTACAAAAAAATCCCAGAAAATGTTCAAAGTTTGTCAATAAACAAGTTTAAAAGTTTTATTAAAGAAAAACTGTACAAAAAGGGTTATTAAATATCAAGGAATACGTGAATGAAAATAACCCCTGGGAATAAAGTGATCGCCACCATGCTGGTTCTATGAAAATTCATTTAAAATTGTATAAACAAAATTATTGTTAAGTGAAATTATGTTTAAAAAAAGGCCCGCTGGGTTTCTTGCTGGTTCTTCCCAGGACACAGGTATTTTTCGAACCAATGGTAAATAAAAAATGACTTTCAATAAGTATTATGTAATAATCAATATTGAATGATGAATATGAATTTTTTCGTATTTTCAAAAAATACCTCAGTTTTTCAGATAATGTATCCCAGATTACTCCTGAAACTGCTATCTATCTATTCGTGAAGTTTCATTACAATAGGTTTAGCCATGTCAAAGATTAGCCCGGACTTTTTAAAATTCATGTCTTGACGCGTAAATATCTCAATAAAAGGCAGTTATTTCGATATTACAGACAGATACTTCAATTTTGTTTATATGATAGGAATAAAAATAAAGCAATAAGGTATATACTTTTTATTGTATTTCATTTTGAAATTCAATACTGCCATAGAGTTTCAAAGTATCTTACGTCTTTTTTGCAACGGAGTTGGTAGGAAACCGACATTCATAATTGTGTACTCTGATTATGTTCACAACACACCTGTTGTATCTGGAGCAGCCACTTACAATTGGGATTGTTAACTCGTTTATCATTTTAATATTAAAAAAGTGTTATTATTATGAAAGGTGTATGAATAAAAATTGATACGTAGAAGGAAACTATTTTTTATGAATTTTATCGCGACTCATTGACAAAATTTTTAATATTACCGATGTTTCGAGTGCTTTTTATCGAAATGTACAAGACAAGTGAGCACACAGTCCACCAGATAGTAAGTGGATGCTATGGCTCGTTGACACCTAGCTTCTTTCGCCTATTTAGAATCAAAATGCTGTGTCACCCCTAAGGACAGAGATGGAATGCCTAGTTCCGAGTAAAAATTGTCTCCGGTTCTCGACGTTTGGCACATGAAAAACAGCAGCATAATGCTGGTATTTCACGCTGGCATTCAGAGAGCTTCAAGAGGAAGAGCGTGGTCTTTTCCCGGCCTAACTAACCCAATAAAGCCTTAACGGCACCCATAGTTACGAGAAGGAAAAACGCGACGATATACGTAAAAATTGTGATTCGCGTTAACATAAGAAGTTAATAAGTTCTTCATACTCGTAATATTGGACTATATTTCTAAAGCTTTAAGTTACACGATATTGACGCTATAGTAACAGTAGGGCATAAACATGCGTCAAAATTAAAGACTGACAAGTCTTCTTTATTACATTGTTATTATTTTTATTTATTTATTTATGTACACACAACAAGATAAAGAAACAGTCTTATAGTGAGTTTGTACAAAGGTTCTACTTATTCCATAATTTGCTGAAATATTTTCCATTAGACCCACAAAGGAAAATATATTAAAAAGACAAATATAGTCCGTACAATTATTTATATTATATAATTTATAATGCTGCATATTTACATTAATATATACATATTAATATCTAATTTACGTCGAATTTTAATGTCCCATACATATTTATAAGTTATCTATAAGGAGCAGTGATTCACTGTTAATTTCTACAAAATATATGCACTCATTTAAATATATAACGAATATTTCTATTTAATGTCGAAACAGTTGATTTTATTACATTTGTGGTGTTTTAGAGAAAAAGATTTAATACAGATAAAATATATTATTACCGATATTTAAATTACTCATTTTAATTCCAATGTTTGTTTCTTTTAACATGAATAAAATCTTTTATTTCAAAATATAACTGGCATTCAAGAAACGCCAATACTCTGTTTTATTCGTAGATGTTTTATACATTTTTTAATTTAAGAATATTACATTCGTAGTGATTTTTATATTCATTTAATTGCACTGTTCTTATCTTGAATTTTTTTATTAGGTATGTGTAATCGTATCTGTGTTTCTCGTTCTACGCAAAAATGTTAAAAGATGCTTTAAAATTTTCGTCTTAATGTTATTTTATTTATAAATTATGTAAAAAAAAATTAAAAATTACCTTTTTAAAATTGATGTATTCTAACTTTTACGTTATCTCAAATCAAAGGTTTTTGACACTGTATAAAAAAAAGAAACACTGGCACACACTAAAAAGTACCGTTCACTAATAAAGTTGCGTATACGAAAAAATATTTGAAGTTGTGTTTCGCGGGAAAGTTGACGGAGCCCGCGTGCGTCCGTACCAAGCTCTCAGCATCCACTAACGTTTGAAAACGGAATGGACCGACATCACTCTGGTTGCATTTATTTTATTACTAGTCCGTCAGTATCATTCAGTACTTCAATGTCCATCAGATCTTTTACACAATAGGAATAATAGATGCCAGCCGTATTACTGGTAAGTCATAAAATGTCACCAAATTTTCATCGATTTATAAATAAATAATGAGTTCAGTAGCGATCGTATATTAATCAAGTATTACATGACTGGGTTTTTATAGTGTTGTCACATTACGCCTTTTCTGGAGGTGGTTTTCACTAAAATGCGGCGATGAAAGTACACAGTCGTTGATCTTGCCGGGGAAGTTTTTTTAAGTGGGCATTAAACTCAATTTTAATGTTCCGCTATTTATTTTATAAAAGTAATTTTAATAAAGTTAATTAAAACAGTCCATATTTATGTTGTTAATGTAGCTATTAAAAAACATAAACAATATGATTAGCTTACAGGACTCTTTTAGGGTGACGGTGAATACGTGGTAGAGCCATGCTGCAGCTATATTAGTAGTATAGTTGTAGCATGAATGGGTCGGCTGGACCGGGGAAGGACCATCTCACAGAATACCAGCGTAAAATAGCAGCTTGACACTGCTGTGTTTCGTATGGTGAGTGTAGAGAACCGGAGACCCATTTTACTGGAAGAGAAGCATTCCATCTTAGTCCTCACGGGTGACGACGCATCTGCATTTTGATTCTTTATTGAGGATAAATGTAGATGTCTATGGGCCGCAGCAACCACTTACCATCAGGTGGACTGTGTGCTCGTTTATCACCCTATATTATAAAAAAATACACTTATTTTTCTTGGAATTCTTCTTACGCGGTAGAGTAACGCAGCGGCGTATTATGGCAGCGGCATGAATGATCGACTTGAACGGGGAATGTCCACGCATATAATACCAGCGTGATGTTTGTAGCAGCATGATAGTTTTTGCTGGGAACAGGAAATCCCATCTTAGTCCTCAGGACTGCCAAATTTTGATTATTAATCGAAGGTAGAGATGCAGATGTCGATGGACAATAGAATGCACTTATCATCAGGTTATACTCTGCATACTTATTTTTGCCGCTGCCGCTAAGCATCCGTGCACTCGTTGCTGTATTCCATTTTATAGAGTTATATAATAATATAATTGCAGGCAATAAGGCACTTAAACAGGCTGTTTGATTGCTTTATTGAATAAATGTTATATTATATTCATCTTTTCTTTAAAAAACGACATGAGTCAAAATTAATAGTGCCCTATTTCAAAATAATGCTACATCATTTATTGAATATATGTATCTGTTAAAATATGTGGAATTATAGGTAATGATTATTACAAGTTATTAATTTAAAATTAATAATTTGTAATAATCATTAAATATTAATTATTAAAAAGTTCACTTATCTTCGTTTCCATTTTACTACTCAGAGATGAAAACACGCTTCGAGTGAGTGTAGAGTCCAGTTGAATAGAGTCTATTACAAGTGTCAATAGACTGTAGTGACTACTAAAAGTGATTTTAGAAGTTATTCCCCTTGAGAGATCATAAGCAGAGATGAGACGCATTAAACAAGGAGCATAAAATAATTTCTTTTTATTTAAACTTTTATGCACAAAAGAAAAATCGTAAATATGGCGGACTTAATGCCTTAAGGCATTCTCTACCAGTCGACCATTAGGCTAAGCAGAGATAAACATATGAGAGGTAGTGCAGTAAAAGTAAATTACTAATGAGTAAAAAAGGTAACGAATTTTAAATAAAGCAGAAGATATAGATATAGAAGATATTCTATACATTTATCATAAAATGTAAATATATTAATAAATATACACATACATAAATATACTTAATTACATTAAATATATACATTATATTATAAACATATATATATACTAATAATCCAGAATGAATTTTATCGACGTCGGCCAGTCTCAATGGAGACTAGCCATCGGTCCTACGTAATGCACGAATGAGGGCGCAAAAACAGGAGCACTCTTTATACCCTCAATTTCATATCCGATGGGACAGCAATTCTATTCGAGTGGAGAGAGATCGGTGGCAGGGCTAACGTAACGGCTTTATGTGCTTATTGACGCACGTTGGTGAATCACCGCTAATTTCTGACTTATACTGAGAATAACTTGACAGAAAACTCCAATAACTGCTTTAATTGCTCTCACTGCTCAAAATTTGGACCAATGAAGGAAATGTTGGTTACGTGAAAATCAAGCCCAGGATAGATACAGCTATAAAGGTTTCAAAACACCAAGCTATATAATCTGTACATCCATACATATAAATAAAATGAAATTGAGCTATTTGCATGTTATTAAGATTTATAACTTTTTTGTGTTTGTCTGTCTGTCTGTTTGTATGTCCGGGATTATCTTCGGAATGGTTGAATTGATAGTGATGAAACTTTACGTACATATAAGAAGCAATGCCAAGAGAAACAGGAAAAACCTGAAGATATTTTTTTTAAAACGGCTGGTTGGTACTCAGCGCGTTGCTGCAGCAGAAAATCTATTTGTGGAAATATCATTTTAAAGGAAGGGTTATATTGCTTAATTAGGAATGATAATACATTAATTGAAATTGAATAAAATATTATGACTTTCAAATAAATAAGTCAGTACGACACGCGCTCCACCTTCAGTAATTTAATAGTACTATGCCTATATAATTATAATTAATTGTACTTCGCGCAAGTGCAAGTAATAAGTTGACCAGATTTTAGCGCAACTTGATGAGCGGTATGGCAGCGTATATAACCCGAATAAACAAAAATTAACTTTAATATATTAGATAAATTGATAAAATAAATGGTATTTGATAATCTTAATAACGCAACATTAATGGCTTCTATCCAGGGTAGTTCGCTAGTCTTTAATAAAAGTAGTAGTATTGTGAAGTGGCATTAACAAGGAAACTGATAAACTATTGCCTAAAAGCGATAAAATCATTTTACGTTGTATCAAACAAATTGAGTAGTTTTCAAGCGCTAATAAGACTTTTTAACGACCAGTGTAAATGCCATCGTTGACATGTAGTCATTTGAAGTGTGATTGTATATATAATACCAAAAGTTTAATATGTTTTGAGCTAAACACCAAAACAAATCATTATTTTATTGCTTTAATTCGAAAGTCGAAATCGACGATCATTGGTTGTTCGCACATAAACGTCTGGTTCATAAATGAATTTTCATTGATTGCTGTTTATTAGGGAAATATTATCGTCTAATAATCTATCTATTTCGTAAGCGGTTCTATACACGTATATATTTACTTACTATAAATAATTACGAAATACTAGTGTTCGAAGTTCGACAGTAATTTATTAAACTTTTAGCTATATATGTAAATAAGTAAAATACAATTTTTTAGACTAATGGTGATAAACAAGCACACAGTCCACCTGATCTATAAAAATCTTCCATTAAGAATCAAATAACACCATCGCAAAAAAATCACAGTTCATTCAGTCAATCTGTTAGTAACAATATTGTAGTGTGGCTCACGGTATCTACTAATATAATTCCTATTATAAATTTATGTATGTAATAAACAGGACTTGGAACATAAAGGTTGTCTTAGTTTAAAATTCTTTGGCGACAAACTCTATTCCATGCAAATGCTTGAACACGGATTTTTTTTAATTCATAGATAAAGGGCTTTGTCGCTGATGCGATTATGCCGCCCTGGTAGTTACAAAAAAATCTTAAATATAATAATTACTAATAAATAAACTTATTATACTTACTAGTTAATCTCTTAGTAACTAACAAATACAGTTTTGGCATTATCTGATAACGGATCCGATAAAATACTAATACTACTACCAATTAAGGACAAATGTAAATTACAATTTGCTCCACATACAGATTATTAAGACATTGACCTTAGATAAACAAATATTAAAAAATAAAAACATATTAAGTAGTTCCTTTATGTATGTTACTGTACGGATGTTTCCAAAAATGTTTGGGTATTGGACGAATGTTCAATAATAATTTAAATTTTATGTTAAAACAGTTTAATAAACAAGTAAAAATATACGATTAATATATGTTGAATAATGCTAAATGTTAATGTTAAATGTTATGTTGATGAGTTCGCGTCCGTCGCGGTTACGGTGGAAACGTGAACTAACTCAGTTTTTATAATTGTCAAACTACGCAATGCAATCGCTATACATTGCGTAAAATGTTAACGCCAGCAGAAATGTACGGTTGGACCGTACGGTTACTACTCTAAGTCTTACTCTGATACACCAGCAGCATGAACCTCAACAAACGACCAGCCACAATTTTAGTAGCAATCCGGAGTTAGGAATTTAGCTGTGTTTTACACGCGTGCAACGCAAGCACGTAAAACCGTGGGTCCTGCGTATGATATCTTTCCAGTTATGTTGGATTGTCTTCCAGTTATGTTGTTGTCGGAGTGAAGGAATAGAAAGTGCACCTGTGTTTGTCCTACAGAGATGGCTAGTCTCCGCTGAGACTGCCTGTCGCAACAGTAATTCGGTCTGGAGGACATGCTTATTCTTTAAGGGCTGTACCCGTCTAATTATTTATTGTAATGATTTGTGAAATTTATATCACGAAGCTTAAATCCACGCAAAAAGTAATGGAGAATGTTATGCTCGGATTTTCTCTGCGTGATATCATTGTTAGGTATGGTACGTAACAATGGTATCCGCGGTACATCTAGCGTAACCAACTGAAGATGCAAAGGGCCGACTATATTTGCTCGAAGAACTGATAAAGAAGGAAGTTTCTTGAATGGTAGCATCGTACCAATAAGCGGAGTATAAGGGGGCGACCTGTAATTAGATAAAGTAACAACTTGGTAAGTCTTTCAGAATATAGATGGTCACAGATGGCTTAGGACCGTGTTTTGTGGCAACTTTTGGCGAAGGCTTATGTTCAGCGTAGGAATTGTGTTTTTATTCAAAGGATTTTTATATATGGGCAAAATTAAAATTGAACTTACTGAATTCACGAAAAAAAATTACATTTGTAAATCCAATTTTTTATGATTTATTTCTGGGTTTTTAAAGAGCCTTTACCAGAATAAACTTATATCTAATTATGTTTAAGCAGCGTTGCTCTACCACATAGGAATATAGGCATAAATTGGTTAATAGTTTTGTTGATTGTCTGAAATCTTATGATAAGAAAATTTACATTATTACAATACATTAATTAACAAGATTGTAACAAAAAAGTTCTAACAACGATAAACATTTTGGTTAGGCGATTTTCGAAGTAATTAGATGTCTTCGAAACTACGAGATTATCCTTGTTTTATCAGGTAAACACCACACCGTGTTCTAAATAATCATCATCGTGAACTAAAATATAAGCTCTATTTTCATACAATATTCTTTATAGACTTACATTAATTAACGTGCTCAAAGAAATCGGAATCGTATTTTATGGCGCTCCAGGGAGTCGGTGCACGTTGAAGTCTTTTATATGAAACTAGACGTAACTGTTCTCTTACTACCGTTTAAGAGACGTTTTCTGCGTAGATTTATAATAGAATAATACGACGTTATTCAGTTTATATATTTTTATAAAAATTAATTAAATTATTGGAAAGTCATTTTAACGATGATGTGGTCGATGGTGAAAAATAATGCATACTTTCATGTACAACATCGTAACAAAAATTACAGTTCTGTGCTAACCACGTTCAAGCGGGTTGGTTCAAATTTTTGATTTTTAGCGGTAATAAATTGAAATGTATTAAATTCACTACACCATATGTAAAACCAAGGAGCTGAGGTGTGATGAATCTACTCTTTTTTTTGTAATTACAGTTGACGCGAAGCTCCAATGGGACCACTATACATCTAAGCTATCTAGAAGACTTAGTTATGTAGCATATTTTGTAAAAAATTTAAAAGCCCTACATACGCTGTGACATAACAATTCATATTTTTTAAGTTTTTATCCATAGATTAATGTCACATGGCATATTGCAATGGGGTAATGTGACTGAAACTCTCTTTTTTTGCACAAGAGAGCCATGAGAGTAACTTATACTACACTAACAAATCTGAGGAAAAAAAATTTGGCCTCTCCGTATATTTACGAAAATTTTACGTGTGTAAACAAAAACAAAAATATTTTATAAAAAGCAGCGATGTATACACTGTGAGTACTAGGAACAAGCACGAGACGGTCATACTTGTTACTCGACTACAAAAACCAGTAATTCCTTCACGAGGTTATCTATACACTTTTATAACAAAGTCTCAGTAAATATAAAGAACCTATTATCGTTAGTTTAAATCTTTTTTACCAAAAATTATTTAATAAGGGTTGTTATACTAATAAATAATACATGATTGTTAATGCGAATGATATGATTGCTACGGTTCTGTTAAAAAATGTTTTATTATTCATTTGTTTATCATATTTAATTGTAAATTAATGTTTAAAAAACTCCGCTGTGTTTCTTGTTGGTGTTTCAAAGAGCAAAGATTTTTTCTGAATTAATGGTAAAAGCATCAATGACTTTCATTAACTGTACTTGTAAACTATATTGAAGAAAATATATAGAATATGTTTTATTCAATATAATTTGTGTGATAAGGTGACTCCGTGGTAGTTCAAGGGCTAAGCGCTCATTTTAAATTTTACAGTACGCGAGCACCCAGGTCGTACCCAGGTTTGATCCGTGACAGTCATCAAAGAAATAATTGCAATACCGAGTACCGACCGTAAATCAAGGCAAAAAGCGTTGATTTACGGTCGGTACTCGGTAATGAAGAAAACATTTTGGGGGAACCTGCTTCACTAAAGAATAAATTTATAAGGTGCAAAATACTCAAGGGAATAGTGTCTATTTTTTTCATAACCCTCTCAGAAAATCTGTATCTGCATCCAGCTGTAGAATAAATAAATGTTGTAATCTAAGCATTTAAAAACTTTTCTAATAGAATAAGGGTGACAAATGAGTGGATGCTGTGACTCATAGACATCTACATTTATCCTCGATTAAGAATCAAAATACAGATGCATTGTCACCCCTGAGGACTGAGATGGAATGCCCCACTTCCAGCAAAAGGGTCTTCAGTTATCTACTCTCACCATACGAAACATAGCAGCATTGTGCTGCTATTTTACACATGTATTCTGTTGGTAGAGCAAGTAGATGAGTTTGTATATGTGGGATGTGTGTTTAGCAGGGATGGTAGATATGATAAGGATATAGAACGACGAGTGAATGCAGGAAATAGAGTGAATGGGGCTCTACACTCTATTGTGAAAAGTCAGAATGTGTCCAAAAAGGCACGTATGGCAATTCACAATGCTGTGTTAGTACCTACTTTAATGTATGGTAGTGAAAGTTGGGTGTGGCAGAAGAAGCATGAGAGTAGAATAAATGCTGTAGAAATGCGGTCATTAAGGAGTATGTTAGGGATGAAGCTGAATGACAGAGTGAGAAATTGTTTAATAAGAGAAGAGTGTGGTTTGCAAGATGATGTTGTGACCAGGATTAAGAAAGGAATGCTTCGGTGGTTTGGCCATGTAGAAAGAATGAATGAGGAAAGAGTGACAAAGCAAATTTATGTTGCAGAGGTGAACGGCATAGTCGGGAAGGGTCGCCCTAGGCGAAAGTTTATCGACCAAATTGGCGATATATTAAAAATGGGCCAAATCAAGAGTACCTTTAACCGACGAGCGTGTATGCGTAGGTATATGGATGTGGAGGAAGCGAGAGAGGTGTGTCAGGATCGTGCCAAATGGAAGTCCATAATCTCTGCCTACCCCTCTGGGTGACAGGCGTGAGTGTTTATGTTATATATTCTGTGAGAGCGTGGGCCTATCTCAGTCGTGCCGATCCATTTGTGCCGCAACCATTATATAGCTGCAGCTTGGCTATACCACGTAAAAACTGGCACGTAAATTCTGGCACTAGCAGGGTTTTAAAAGGAGAACTCAAGTTAAAAGATTTAGTTGTCTAGTATTTTGATCACCAAGTCACAAGATCCATGGTACTCGTAAAAAAACACATATTTACTTTTTAGTAGTTATTTAAAAAAATAACTTTTAGTAAAACCTAAAATCTGACTTCAAAGGACCAAACTCAAAGAAAAATAATATTGAAATTTATTTTTTTACTTTTGAAATTTAAAGTTATTTTTGAGTGGATTTCTTTAGTCCACAGTAATAGTAGTGGTATATCACAATATATATGTCGCCTAAATAGTAACGTTGAAAACTTTAACTTTAGGGGTAGAATTTTCCTAAATAATATATTGAAACCAACCCTTAAGTTATAACCTATTTAAAAAAAAGCATCATTAATATTGGTTCAAAATTTACGAAGATATCGCGTTATATAAATACAAAAAATATCTTTCCCCCTTTTTGTAGAGAGAAAATATTTTTCCGCGCTAGAATAATTTAGTATATAAATACTTTATCGCGTACTAACTAAGGAATCCTAAGCAATACATCACTGATAAGAATCGTGATGTAAGACTGAATCTGCGAAATAAAAGCCGTGTGTGAATTCATCGAGTAGATCGCGTTGGGTCAACGACTCACAATCCCGATGTCAACCGACCCGTTTGAAATATCGTTTTGCTAAAACGTCATCTTACATGAGTAGTTCTAAAAAAAGACACTAATGCTGTCTAAGACAACTCTGAAAAAAGTTAAGGACCCTACTGGTAACACTACTACTGCTTTATTTTTTGTGGTAGAGTCACACTGTCGC
Organism: Parnassius mnemosyne; assembly: GCA_963668995.1. Taxonomy (NCBI): domain Eukaryota; kingdom Metazoa; phylum Arthropoda; class Insecta; order Lepidoptera; family Papilionidae; genus Parnassius; species Parnassius mnemosyne. The sequence continues at coordinate 32,804,808 of CAVLGL010000084.1, forward strand.
GATAATGCTTGCAGTAAAAATGGGTCGGCCTGATTGAAGAAAGGTCCCGCTCAATAGACAATACTAACGTGAAACAGCAGAATAAAGTAATAACAATATATATAATAACAATAAGTTCGGTTTGGAAGACTATGTCTTAACAAGTCTATAACTTATTGTAAGTAAGATCACGACAGCCGGTCTCAATGGAGACTAGCCATCTGCACAGGACAGAATACAAGTTGACACACCTCACTATCATAGTCTCATTGCACGGAAAGTTTCACGAATGGAGAAAAGTGCATTCTTTTTAGAGACACGAGCGTGAAACACTGCCATATTTCGAATACAAGCTGCCACTGACAATTTTTCGACAGAAACAAACTAACAATTGCTTATTTTTCCGAGGCGGGATTTGAACTCGGGACCACATGATCAGTAATCGCATTTACGATAACTAGACTAACGAGACAATTAAAAAATAGCACAATGCTGCTTTGTTTCCTATAACGACTGATGAGAACCAAAAACCCATTTTCCTGGTAAAATATGTAATATCAGAATCCTTTCATATCCTATTTCTATCCTTTACTATTCTATTCTATCCAATACTATCGTAAGCTATTCTACCTTATCCTATCCTACCTTTTTCTACTATATTCTATTGTAAAGATTAAATAAAAAAGTAAAAGGAGACTTTAAACAAATATAATAATAATTTTCGTATAATGACTTTTTAATACTCGGGGTATAAGCTATTAGCTCATAAGCTATTAATAAATCTCTAAAAAAAAAATTCAAGCTACTCTACTGTACTGTAATTAATTATGTGACGTGTCAAACGTGGTAGAGCCATGCTGCAGCTATATTAGTAGTATAGTTGTAGCACGAATGGGTCGGCTCGACCGGGGAAGGACCGCGCTCTCAAAGAATACCAGCGTAAAATAGCAGCTTAACACTGCTGTGTTTCGTATGGTGAGTGTAAAGAACCGGAGACCCTTTTTACTGGAAAAGAGGCATTTCATCTTAGTCCTCACGGTTGACAACGTATATGCATTTTGATTTGCAAACGAGGATAGATGTTAAATTAAGTAATTGCCTAATCCTCAATAACGTTACGAAAGTGTGAAAATTCCCATGTTACCAATGGTTTAGTTACAAATACGTCCGCGTATTATGGCTACAGCTACATCTAATAGAGCCAAGGAAGGACAACGCTTTTACAGAATACGAGCGCTGCGCTGCCCCAATGCGTGTGAATGGACTTCACATGTATAAGAAATTTCATCTTAATATCTCAGACATGCAGGTTTCCTCACGATGTTTTCCTTCATTGATCAGTACGGTGTGCTAATCACAACTTAAATTTAAAACTGACAATTAATTGGTATCGAAGGGGATCGAACCCGGGTTGCTTGCGTACCGTGAAGTTTACAGTGAGCGTTTAACCTCTGAATTACCACGGCTCTCAAAATTTGTTCATTATGATATGAATATGTTATCCATTTTTGCAAAAACTCGTGTCACGGCTATTATTATCATCTCTATAAACTGTACTACCATAACTAAGTGAGAATAGTCTGGAGCAATAAGTTGTTATTATATATTCATTACTAGCTGTTCCCCGCGACTTCGCTCGCGTGTTAAGGTTTTTATGTTTTTGCGCGGAGCCCTAATTATTTTTCTAAAATAAAAGTAGCCTAAGTTACTCCTTATGAAATCAGCTACCTGCCAGAGAAAGTCCCGTCAAAATCGGTCTAGCCGTTTCGGAGATTAGCCGGAACTAACAGACAGACAGACAAAAATTTTAAAAATTGTGTTTTTGTTATAAGTACCGTATATACTTTCATATGCAATTAGTAAAATGCGGTAATTTTGACATTACAAACAGACACCACAATTTTATTTATTTGTATAGATATAGATTACATAAACACCAGTATAAGACTCAAACTGGTACCATTTTGATCACTGATTTATTTTAATCTTCAATTATTCTGCAATAGATTTCTGGCAACAAATACTTTAGTGGATATTTTCCTTAATATTTTGCGTAGAATTATTGTAAATATCCATAAGTCTGGATCAATCTCTCCGAGATAGCACAGTAATAGCATTTTACAGTGAACGAATTATCGTAAATACTCAGATAGCGTGTATTTATCATTAAATCCATTATACTCACGCGATTTTACATCGTAAGTTATATGGTATTAAAACACTATAACTTCGAGATAACTTGTTTAGATTGAACAAAGTTAATGTTTAATCTTTTATTTCTTATAACCGAATTCTTTGTTCATATATATTTTTAACCAATTTAATAAAGAAATTGTTTGGTGTAGAAATGGAATATGCGACATGTATGTTTTGATTTTAGTTATTTTCACCGATTTCTCGGAAATAGCAAAACCGATTTAAATTTTCCTTTTTATTAGAAAGTTTAAGCTCCAATGGTGGTTTTGTACGAATTTAAAGGAAAAATTCCATCGCAAAGAGTGTAAAAACAGGAGATGAAGATTTAAATGTAACTTTTTAGACGATTTATAATTGTTATATTGAATTTAAGATATTTCTTACTACAATTCAAAGGGTAAAGAATTAAACATTAACTAAAAACAACAAATCAAACATACAATTAAACAGAAGTCGGAGCTTTAATTCCTGGGTACACTGTTTCTTAACATCAACTTAACAAACTATTATGTACTTTTTAATAAAAGTTTTTTTTTTATAAATCACCCTAATTTTAGTGTTTAAAAACTAATAGTTTTCTTTCTACCCATTATTTAATCAAATGCTTGTTGTAAGTTTTTTTAAAAAGCTTTTGCTTTTATCACCGTCACCAATATCATCATCATTACAAGCAATCAAAAGTCCACTGCTGAACATAGGACTTACCCGTAGATTATCTAATCTTTCTAACTCTTTTGATAGTGAACATAAACTACAAACACTACTGACACACGCTGATCGTTTTCTTTAATAAGCATAATTTATTGAATTCCTTAAAATCCGGTTTCCGTCCTGGTTTTTTTTTATAGGAGAGGGGGCAAACGAGCATGCGGCTCACCTGATGGTAAGTGACTACCGCCGCCCATGAACAACCGCAACACCAGGGGAATTGCAGATGCGTTGCCGGCCTTTTAAAAAGGAGTAGGCTCTTTTCTTGAAGGTCCCTAAGTCGTATCGGTCCGGAAAAATCGCTGGTGGTAAACTATTCCACAAGAAAGTTGTGCGAGGAAGAAAACATCTTCTAAATCGCACAGTGGTGGACCGCCAATCATCCAGATGGTGTGGATGGTATCGGGAGTTCTGCCGCGATGTGCGTTCGTGAAATTTGGCGGCTGGGATTAATCCGAACAATTCCTCAGAGCACTCCCCATGGTAAATGCGAAAGAAAATGCTAAGAGATGCAACATCTCTTCGCAGTGCCAATGAGTCGAGCCGATCGGAAAGGACTCGGTCGTCGACGATTCGAGCCGCTCTGCGCTGGATGCGGTCAAGTGGAAGGAGCTGGCACTGGGGAGCCCCAGCCCAGAGATGGGAACAGTATTCCATGTGAGGCCGAACCTGCGCCTTGTAAAGTTGCAGGCGTTGAGCCGGCATGAAATACTGTCCCGCTCTGCTGAGCACGCCAAGCTTTTTAGAGGCCAATTTGGCCTTCCCTTCCAAGTGACCACGAAACTGCACGCTACTCGATATGTCGACGCCGAGGATTCCGATACTGGCTGAGGCAACAAGGGGAGTACCTTGAAACTGAGGAGATACGACAAAGGGGTTCTTTTCAGCGGTAAACGCGCAAACTTGTGTCTTCTGAGGATTAAACTGGACTAGATTTAGTCGCCCCCAATCCGAGACTTTGTCCAGCAAAGACTCGACTTCAGACACAAGTTTGTTCCGGTACTCGGTGACGTTTTCCCAAGAAATATTGGCACGGCCGGTGTATAGAGCATCACCAGTGCTGTCATCCGCATAGCAATGAATGCTACCGGCTTGCAACATATCATTGATATGCAGAAGAAACAGCGTTGGTGATAGCACGCAGCCTTGTGGAACACTAGCGTTAATAGGCTTGTAGTCGGAGCATGCACCGTCTACAATGACCTTGATGCTCCGATCTGCAAGAAAGCTGGTGATCCAACTGCATAATTTCTCGGCAAGCCCATAGGAAGGGAGCTTCGAAAGAAGCGCTTTGTGCCAAACCCGATCGAAGGCCTTTGCAATGTCCAAACTAACGGCCAATGCCTCCCCGTTGGACTCTACTGCCTCCGCCCATCTATGAGTTAAGTAGACCAGAAGATCACCAGCTGATCGACCCCGACGAAAACCGTACTGGTGGTCACTAATGAGCTGGTGATCCTTAAGGTACCGCATGAGGTGGCAGTTTATAGTTATTGTGGTTATAGTTCGGCTACTGCCTTAATCAAAGTTACTGATAATATTCGGTGGGGTATGGATAATAAACAACTTACAGTCATGACCTTGCTGGATTTCAGTAATAGTTAATAATGCGTTCAATAGTGTTGACTTCGATATACTGTTGAGTCTGTTGTGTCCCCTTAACATATCTCCATCAGTAATTAACTGGTTTCAAAGTTATCTATGCGGCCGTCAGCAGTGTATTCGTGTCGATGAAACTCACTCATATTGATGTGATATTACTGCAGGGGTGCCACAGGGCGGTGTGTTGTCACCTTTACTCTTTTCCATTTTCATTAATTCAATTACTAATAAAATATCTACTCTCTACCACATGTATGCAGATAATGTCCAGATTTACACCCAGTCAACTCTTGAGAATTTACCGAATGCAATCGCTACATTGAATAAGGATCTAAATTTTATTAATGAGTGGAGTAAATGATATGGCCTTAGCTATAGCTTGAGACTTTTTAGGATTGACATTTTATTCAAGAGCATTCAAAAAGTCTCAAGCTATCATTATTATATTATTGAGAAAAAGCTCTGGCTACCAATAGTGATTTTAGATTTGACTGGTTCTCCGTACCACTTCGTATTGGAGTTGCAATCTCTTACTTTGACAATGTCAAAATCTTGGTATTTATATTGATAATTTCTTAAATTGGATTCGCCAACTGAATGAGGTAAGTAAGAAACTGCTGCTTAGTTATGTGCATGTTTTTTATTATCTTGGTTATACATTATCTTTAAGTATTTTTTTTGTGACATATTTCTTTATCAGCTATTGTAGCTCTGCCCCGTCTTAATTTTTATAGTATTTTGTAATGCTGTGTCTGCTATAAGGGTGCACCCATCAGTCCCTAGATTAAGCTCACGTTCAATTAAATGTAATAATGTGTGCACTGCTGGTGTCCTATGAATAAATAAATAAATAAATAAAAACTTTTATCGCTCTTTGTACACTACGTCGCCTTCGATAATTTCTTCCCATTCCTACAAAAATTATGCTCGAACAGTCTCTTGTCCTTCCGATTCTCAACTACGCTGACGCAAGCTATGCAGACATAACTGAGGACCAGCTAAATGAGCTTGAGAGACTTCAAAATGCTAGTGTTCGTTTCATATTTGGATTGTGCAAATTTGACCACATTTCCTAATTTTGCTCACGTCTCAAGTGGTTACCCATCCGACTTCGCCGGAACATGCATATTCTTTCTATTCTGTACTGTGTATTATTTCACCCTTCTACTTCTCCATATCTAAAGAAGTAAGTTAAATTTTGTAGGGCTTCCGGGGGAATCTCTACGTTCTTCAAGAAAATTCATTTTAAGGGTACCAACTCACAATGCATCATTTTTTAATAAATCTTTTACTATTCAGTCCATTAAGCTCTGGAATGCCCTACCACAAACTATTTAAGCGACTACTTAAAGAGCATTACTTGTCTCAATCGTTAGGACACCGATAGGATAAATTATGTGATTATATATTTATTGTATCTGTCAACTTTATATAATTGTTTGAGGAATATTGTAATTTATATATATATTTATGGGCAGATATGTAACTTTGTTTATATATATATATATATAAACAAAGAACATATACATAATATAAATATATATATATATATATATATATATATATATATATATATATTATGTATATGTATATGTATATATATATATATATATATTATGTATATGTTCTACTTTATCTTTTATTTTACAAAACAAAGGTATTTTTAGTAAAAAGAGTGATATACATTCTGTAAACACTAGGAACAAACACAAGCTAGTGATACCAGTTTCTCTATTCCACAGAGTCAGTAATTCATTCTTGGGGCAATGTATACGCTATAACAACAAGGTCCCGGAAAGTGTACAGGCTCTCTCTATTAGCAAGTTTAAATGTTATGTTAACTTGGAACTGTATAAAAAGGCTTATTATAGTATAAATGAATACATGTTTGATAATAACCCCTGGGAATGAGTTGATCGCTTCCAAGCTGTTTCTAAAATAAATTTTGTACTTATGTACTTTGTACAACCATTAACGTAAAATTTGCTTTAAAAAAAGTCCCGATGGGTTTCTTGCTGGTTCTTCCTAGGACAGAGGTTTTTTTTCGAACCAGTGATAAAGTAAAAAAATACTTTCAATAAGAATTATACATGTGATCTATATTGAATAAAAAATTATTCTATTCGATTCTATTCTATTTTATTATGTATTACTAATTTATATTATTTCAAGTATTAGTTATATATATGTTATTTTATTGCATTTATTATCTACATATCGCATGTATTGATATTGTATGTTGTATATTTATATTGTACCACCTACCCCCTATATGTTCATTGTTTTATTTCTTTACACCTTTGGTTGCCTGGAAGAGATCGCTATGTAGCAATAAGTGTGCCAAATTGTACATATAATGTGCTTTTTGTTATGTAATTTGTATATTTGTTCGTGGTGTAGTATAAAAGTATATTCATTAATTCATTGCCTAACATGGGGTATATATGCCATAGTTACTACGCTAGGCAGGCGGGTTAGCAGCCTTAGTTTATTATTATTTTGATTTTATTACAAAAAGATGCTGCTAGCCATCTCCTGTTCCAACTTCCTTTGTCGCTTCGTACGACACCTACGGGTTGAGCAGTGTATGCCTTTTGCTGTAATATAATTACCTACCTATTGTGGTGGTTGCCATAATATACGAGGGTAACACTGACAGTTCTTAGAAAATGAAAATCTGAACAAACTAGCAAGTTATTAGTTTTATTATATCTTTTCAAAATAGTGTCCATTTTCATCAATACATCGCTGCATCCGATCGAACCACTGAGAAAAGCACTTTGCCCACTCGTCCTTAGGGGTCTCTTCAACGGCATTTTAAAATGCAGCCACTGCTTCCTCGGCGTCCATAAAACGTTTTCATCGAAGTTTTTCTTTTTTTATGTGCGAGGTCAGGGATATGGGGCGAATGACCCAGTAATAAAACAAACTTGTGTCTGAAGTCGAGTCTTTGCTGAACAAAGTCTCGGATTGGGGGCGACTAAATCTAGTCCAATTTAATCCTCAGAAGACACAAGTTTGCGCGTTTACCGCTAAAAAGAACCCATTTGTCGTATCTCCTCAGTTTCAAGGCACTCCCCTTCTTGCCTCAGCCAGTATCGGTATCCTCGGAGTCGACATATCGAGTGACGTGCAGTTTCGTGGTCACTTGGAAGGGAAGGCCAAATTGGCCTCTAAAAAGCTTGGCGTGCTCAGCAGAGCGGGACAGTATTTCATGCCGGCACACCGCTTGCTACTTTACAAGGCGCAGGTTCGGCCTCACATGGAATACTGTTCCCATCTCTGGGCAGGGGCTCCCCAGTGCCAGCTCCTTCCACTTGACCGCATCCAACGCAGAGCGGCTCGAATTGTCGACGACCGAGCCCTTTCCGATCGGCTCGATTCATTGGCACTGCGAAGAGATGTTGCATCCCTTTGCATTTTCTTTCGCATCTACCATGGGGAGTGCTCTGAGGAATTGTTCGGATTAATCCCAGCCGCCAAATTTCACGAACGCACATCGCGGCAGAACTCCCGATACCATCCACACCATCTGGATGATTGGCGGTCCACCACTGTGCGATTTAGAAGATGTTTTCTTCCTCGCACGACCTCCTTGTGGAATCGATTACCATCAGCGATTTTTCCGGACCGATACGACTTAGGGACCTTCAAGAAAAGAGCGTACTCCTTTTTAAAAGGCCGGCAACGCATCTGCGATTCCCCTGGTGTTGCAGTTGTTCATGGGCGGCGGTAGTCACTTACCATCAGGTGAGCCGCATGCTCGTTTGCCCCCCTCTCCTATAAAAAAAAAAAATTCCTGACGTCGCCATGTAGTCGATTGATTGCTTGGCGGTGTGTGATGAGACGTGGTCGTGGTGAAGGAGAATCCTACTGTGAGGTAGTTTCGGTTGTTGAGGTAGTGTCAAACACAGCATTTGAGTCATCTCCGTTAAATCTTTCAACCATTTCACGACACCAATCAACATGACGGAGTTTTTGGGCCTCTGACAAATTATGAGGTATCCACCGAGCACAAAGTTTCCTGACCGCTAAATGCTCTTGAGCACTTGACTCATACTGATGCCTTAGCTTGTCCGAATCTGCAAATAAGTCACTCTTTTGTCAGTCTCTATCATACACCGCACAACACTCTTCAGTCGTCGCCGTAGATGGCCGCCCCTCACGCAGATCATCGGTGAGATTAGTGCGACAACGTTTTAACTCATTAAACCAGTTGTAAATAGTGGCATGAGATGGGACTTCATCGTAAAAAGCCCATCGAAGTCTATCATAACTGTCTTGTTGACTTAAATGACATCGAAAGTCATAAAGAATCATTGTACGAAAATTTTCTCGCGTTAATTTCATGTTGACGTGACACTGACAATTTTCAATTTGCCGCCAAATCGTAAACAAATGACAAATTAATAAAATACACACACAATAATATTGGCAAAGAGTTCCATTTTCAAAATATCAACTTATTTTTTTATTATATCGTTACAAGTGGCCAGTTCGAAAATCTTTCAGTGTCGCCCTCGTAGCTATAAATGTTGAATATAAAATAAAATGATATGAAATGAAATGCATGCTCTTTATTATCAACGTAAAAAATTAAAATTTTGTTCTTTAAATGCTAACAATCAACATTTTTTTAATGTACTACCGTTCCAAAAAGAGATCTGCGAAAAAAACTCTCCCTTTTAAAGCCAATTATATAATATTGAGAATATTCTATTATAATTAAAATTGAAAAGAAAGACACCCATAGGTAATCAAAGCATGTCCTTTAATAAAATTACTTAAATAAAACAGAAGCAAATTATATAATAAAGTTAGTAAATGTGCTGTAAGCCAGAGCAAACCAGTCATCCTTTTTAAAATAGAAGGGTAAAAAACGAGCACACAATCCACCTGATGGTAAGTGGGTGCTGTAGCTCATAGGAATCTACATTAATCCTCGATTAGGAATCAAAACGGTGATGCCTTGTCACCCCTAAGGGTTGAGATGGAATGCCCCGTTTCCAGTAAATAGGGTCTTCGGTTTTTTACACTAATCATACGAAACATAGTAGCGTTAAGCTGATATTTTACGCTGGTATTCTGTAAGAATATGGTACTACCCGATATATGTCGACACATTTGTTAGCGTTACAACCTATTAAAGTCCACTGCTCCACATAGGCGACCCCCATAGATTGCATCACAGAGGAAATATTAGCTGTAGGTGCCACGCTTGTAAAGCGGTTTGGCAAACGCTTTTTTTTTTACTTTTAGTAGTTATTAGGAAGACGCTGCTGGTCATCTCCTGATTTGTCTCCCTCTGTCGCCTCTTACGACACCCACGGGTGATATGGGGTAGTGGATATTCTTACACCGCCATTACACGGTACCCATTCGTACTACAACCATAATATAGCTGCAGCGTGACTCTACCACATTAAGCATCTGCAATTAACTACTAAAAAGAACTTTATTTCACAATTGCGGATTACTTTTCAATTAATTTACATAATGTAGGCGGGTGTCTCAAGACCCCAATAACTTATTCCAGTTTGTAGATAAAATTGAAGACACAGTCTGTGTCTTAATTGAACATTCTATTATAAATACTTCACTATTATTGTTTGTAGCTCTGCGAGTGTTCTCTGTTTTTCTGAATCTATAAATCAGCTGGTTTTGATACTTCTAGAATTCTTTTTTCAGCTGATTTAGAAAAAGAGGTGATTTGTGATTCTAGTGTATGTTTTTTTGTATGCATGTTATGCGATATTTTCGTCAATTATGGACTAATTTTGATGATTATTTTATTATTAAAGAGCCGTGGTAGCTCAAGAGCTAAGCGCCCTCTGTAAATTTCACAGTACGATTAAGCCCAGGTTTGATCCCAACCGGCACAAATGAAATTGTAAATTGTAGTCTAAAGTGCTGATTTACCACGTGCTCGGCAGTGAAGTAAAACATCGTTAGGAAAGCTTATAGTTGAATTGCTTGCTTGCACGAATTGGGGCTTCTTGACGGACATTTCTTTTCCCTAAAACACTCTCATAATGAGAGAAGGCCTGTGCTTAGCTGTGGGAAGTATATAGGCTGTAACTTTAACTTTAATTGTATATAAATCATACATTAAGGGTGCGTCCCACTCTAAATGGGGGGGGGGGGGGATTTTACCACAAAGGGTGACATTTAGATTGTGATATATTTCTTAATTCACTCAAAAGAGTTAAAGGCGTTACTTTCTAATAAAAGTTAATATAATATAAACGTGGTGAATGCTTCCTATAAATTCATTAGTCTGCACTAGGTTCTAATTAATAGGATATCGCGTTCATTTGGCTAAATACCTAAAACTCATGAATTTATTCATTCTGCCCGACGTACCGTTAGCGTACTAAGATTCCATTTCAGCCACAGACCGCAGATTTCCCTAATATATGAGTACGGTTGGCCAATAAATTAATTAAAAAATGTTTGTTAAAATTATTAATAGCTATAGACAATGGTAATTGTAACTTTGTGTGATTGTAACTGTTCAGGGGCTTAGCGCTTGTTGCAAATTTAACAGAATCCGAGTTCGATCCCTCGACACCGATTAAATTGTTATTACAACTTTAAATGCTGATCTACGTCGTGCTCTGCGTTTCGCGAAAATATTGTCATGAAATTTGCATACCTGAGGTAGAAATAAATAAATTTCGAAGACCTATGAGGCAATACACACTTGATCAGCGCGGCAGATTATTGACTCCACGACCCAACCAGAAATGAAAGGATGACTGTACCAAGCAGAAGGACGTACGTATGTAGGCTGTGGCTTTTCTTTTACTTTTCATATAGACAACTACGATTTCTGTGTCTCGACAACAACGCCACCTAACGGGTCTAATTATAAATATAAATCATTCAGGGACCCACTCAAAAATACACAAAAATCTGTGTAAATTGAGTTCAGTTACAAGTATACGTACTGAAGAATGATATACACAGGATCATTTTTCAATCAGTAGCCAAATTTTAAACTTAAGTTCTAATATATAAATATACCATTAATGCAGATTTTAAAAATGCGAGTGAATAAGGCTTTTACTTTTGAAATCATCCCAAATTGAATATGATTTATGGGCAACAACTTCGCTTACGCGCTTCTCTGTGTGCGATTCAATTCATAACGTTGTTGCTGACCAATCGATCCTTACGTATGTATGCGTGCGTAGTAAAATAGTAGAAAGTTAGTTAAAAGGGCAGAAAAAGACAGAATGTTTGAGATTGTTTAAATTCATTTTTGTCCTTTATTAATGTAAAATAAAATTATCAAAATTTTGTTCTAAATTTTCTTCACCATTTAGCTATGTTACTTATTCTGAACCTTCTCCGCAAATTTGGCCGGTTATTGCAAAATAATAACTAACTATCATAAGCCAGTGCCTGATTAGTATATCACCTGATCTGAACTGATTCGACGGCTCCGTGGCGCATTGCTTTTGCAATTAGTTCCAGCGCTAAGGGCCGCGGGTTCGAATCTCGCATGGAACATGTATGTGTATGGCCTACAGATAACTTCTGGGTCTGGATGTTTGCCCTTGTGAAATTTATGTATGTAAACTGCCCCCACGATACTGGAGATAATCCTAGTGTAGAGATATCGTTTTAAAAAAAAATCAATCAATTAATCAAGCATCGAAAATGGGGATGCCGAAGACGGCAATGCGCTCTGACTTAACTTCACATAATTTAATATTTAAAATTTTGTACAGCCGACTTCAATATAAGTTATTTAAGGATAACTCAAAAACTATTGGTTTGACCTTAATCAAATTCATATTAGACCACACGAGAACTATCAGCTTTCATATAAAAAAAGAATCATCGAAATCGGTTCACCCAGTACAAAGTTATGAGGTAACACACATTAAAAAAACATACAGTCGAATTGAGTACCGTCTCCTTTTTGGAAGTCGGCAGAAAAGTATAAATTAACACGCACAGGGATTTCGTAGATTACGTGTATTTTATACTTGTTTTTTTTTTCATTGTTCATCGAGTCAGTTTACATAGTATCGCCACAGCGCGTTAGTCTAGATATTTTGAATATAATATCTAGAATTTTACTTCAAGTAGCATCTTCAAATAATTTTATCAGCAGCAGCATCTTAGGTGTGACGTACATCTTTATGGTCCCTCGAGACGGATTTGAGCCAGCAATGGCGACCTTGGATGACCTATGAATAATATGCTGGTCATAACAATCACATAAAAAACCCTCTATCATAAAACGAGCTATATCCAGGAGCCGACTGCTGAGCTGATAAGAATTGGTTGTATATACGAGTACTAATTGGACGTAGTTATGCAAAAAGGATCCAACCCGCGATAAGTTAATTGAGTTTATGATATTTGAAGTATTCATACTTCAAATATCATAAACTCAAATTATCGGTATGGTTTCTGTCTGTTTGTAATTTTTCTTCTTATTTGTGTTACGTTTGCTAAAATTGTTACATCACATGATAGTATAGACCACAAACATTATTTTTCAAGTCAACATTTTAGACGCAAACTCGGGTTGGATCCTTTTTGCATAACTACGTCTAATTGGTAACAAGTATTATTACTTAAAATTGGTTAATAACCCGGTTTATCATAGTAAATAATTATATTATGGCAATAAAGTCTTTGTTTAGCTCATTAATGTAACCAACTGCAGTTTTCTTTCTTTCAATCGTAGATACTTAAATAACTTTTATAAATATGCGTAGTATGGTTAATCTATTTTCAATCTTTTTTTATAGAATAAGGGTGATAAACGAACACACGGTCCACATGATGGTAAGTAGATGCTGTGGCGCATAGACATCTACATTTATCCTTAATTAAGAATCAAAATGCAGACGCCCCCTGAGGACTGAGATGGAATATCTAGGTTCGGTGTAGAGAACTACACTTACAGCGCAGCTTCACCATGTAAAAGAAATTCAAATAATACCCAATGTAACTCATATTTCAAAAAGAAATCTTTACACTTTTTTGAAAAATGTTTGAATCTCATTTTTTTGCTAACGGTATCAAATCGTCTCTATAATAATGCCGAGTGTAACCTAACACCACAGCTCACTGTGTATCGTATCTACCGACGAGTTCATGTATGACTTACGAAATGAACATCGTTCTTAAATTAAATAGACTTTGAATTTTAGAATGCTTTGTTTGATTTTTGCATAACACCGGTCCAGTAGGTGAACAGAAAGTTCATTCTTTTAACGTTGTTTGAACAGTATTTATTTTTTGAACGCGGAAAGTCTCTTATTTTTGTCGGTTAAAATCCTACGGCTATTAGCGCAGACAATGGGATGCTGATATTTTAATTTAATACAGATATTTTAATTTCGTTATGCTAACAGCAAAGAAGTGAAATAAGTTGCGACGACCGAGTTCTTTCTGATCGGCTCGATTCACTGGCACTGCGTAGGGATGTTGCATCCCTTTGCATTTTCTATCGCATCTACAGGGGAATGCTCGTGGAATAAGTAATGGCGCGCTAAATATTAAATATGTTAGAGTTTTCATAGACCCATTCGTGCTTTAACTATGATATACCTGCAGCATGGCTCTACCATGCCAAAATATTGGCGCGCTAAATATTACATTTGTTAGAGCGTTCATAGACTCATTCGTGCTCCAACTATAATATAGCTGCAACATGGCTCTATCGCGCCTAAATATTGGCGCGCTAAATATTAAATATGTTAGAGTTTTTATAGACCCATTCGTACTTCAACTATAATATAGCTGCAGCATGGCTCTACCATGCCAAAATATTGGCGCGCTAAATATTACATTTGTTAGAGCGTTCATAGACTCATTCGTGCTCCAACTATAATATAGCTGCAGCATGGCTCTATCGCGCCTAAATATTGGCGCGCTAAATATTAAATATGTTAGAGTTTTTATAGACCCATTCGTACTTCAACTATAATATAGCTGCAGCATGGCTCTACCATGCCAAAATATTGGCGCGCTAAATATTACATTTGCTAGAGCGTTCATAGACTCATTCGTGCTCCAACTATAATATAGCTGCAGCATGGCTCTATCGCGCCTAAATATTGGCGCGCTAAATATTAAATATGTTAGAGTTTTTATAGACCCATTCGTACTTCAACTATAATATAGCTGCAGCATGGCTCTACCATGCCAAAATATTGGCGCGCTAAATATTACATTTGTTAGAGCGTTCGTAGACCCATTCGTGCTCCAACTATAATATAGCTGCAGCATGGCTCTACCACGCCAAAATATTGGCGCGCTAAATATTAAATATGTTAGAGTTTTTATAGACCCATTCGTACTTCAACTATAATATAGCTGCAGCATGGCTCTACCATGCCAAAATATTGGCGCGCTAAATATTACATTTGTTAGAGTGTTCGTGGACCCATTCGTGCTCCAACTATAATATAGCTGCAGCATGGCTCTACCACGCCAAAATATTGGCGAGCTAAATGTTACATTTGTTAGAGCATCCATAGACCCATTCGTGCTCCAACTATAATCTAGCTGCAGCTTGGCTCTACCACGCCAAAATATTGTCGCGCTAAATATTACATATATATTAGAAATCCCAAAGACCCATAAGTGCTCTAACTAAAATCTAGCTGCAGCATGGCTCTACCACGCCAAAATATTGGCGCGCTAAATATTACATATATATTAGAAATCCCATAGAACTATTCGTGCTCTAACTATAATCTAGCTGCAGCATAGCTCTACAACGCCAAAATATTGGCGAGCTAAATGTTCATGTATTAGAACTCCCATAGACCCATTCGTGCTTCAACTATAATCTAGCTACAGCGTAGCCCCTCCATACCAAAATATTGGCATGCTAAATATTACACATATTAGCACTAACTAACAAATAAAGTTCTTAACGAAGAAGCATCTAATGCAAATGTTTAAGATTGAAAACTTTCGACACTATTCGCATGTCCTTCTAAAAGCTCTATCTCTCTACCTCATTAAGAACTTCATAATTAAACCAAACATGTCTAAACATGATACAAAAAAGGCAATCAAATCTCGTTCAATTTTTACTCGCATGCGAGAGAGCAGCGGACAGACGGATGGACACAATGACATTGTAATGGGCTAGTAATGAGGCACCGAGCGACGCCGCGGGCGGGTTGTAGTTCACTGCCATTATCGGATCGTTTTGTTTCTGTTTCTATGAGTTTATTAAGTACCATTACTTTCTACTCTACGCGCCTATTTATTTGGTTTCGTAATGCAAGAGCCCGAGGCGTTTGACTACGAAAGTTCAATCATATTTATTTAGATTTATAGAGTAGTTAAATTTTACAGAGTGGTTAGAATTCACAACACCAGAAAGATTCGTTTCCATATCATTTGGAGGATATGGTGATAATGATGATGACGTGATGGAAAGTGTCGACCGCAGCTCATGAACACCGAGGCCATGACCTTCAAGAAAAGAGTAGCCTCTTTTCTTGAAGGTCCCTAAGTTGTGTCTGTCCGGAAAAATCGCTGGTGATAGCCTATTCCAAAAGAAAGTTGTGTGAAGAAGTAATATTTCTGATAAACCACCCAGGGATGGAGCGCCAATCATCATCTGGATGATTAGTATTTGTTATCTGCCGGGTAAAGATATGGTATATGAGCGTGCCACTGCTAGGTGCCTGCTATCATTTTGAGTGGTTTATGGAGCAATTATTTTGGAAAGTAGCTCCAGTGCATGTTGGCGGACGTCACATGTCCTCGTAATATTTTAATCCGTACAGGTTTCTTGACAATATTTTCCTTCACCGACGAGCACATGGTAAATGTTTTTAAAGTTAAAGTTACAGTTATACGTCCCACTGGTGGGCACAGGCCTCCTCTCATTTCTAAGGGTGTTTTAGGGCAAGGAAGTGACCGCCGCGCTGTCCCAATGAATGTTGGCGCACTTCACATGTATTCGAAAAAAAACTTTTTTTTATTTCTCAGACATGCAGGGATCCTCACGATGTTTCACTTCACTGCCAAGCACGTGGTAAATCAGCACTTGAAATTGCGATAAAAATTTATTGGTGCTGGCGGAGATTGAACCCGGGTTGCACGCGTACTGTGAAGCTTACAACGAGCGCTAACCATCTGCGCTACCACGGCTCAATATCTCGGCTCGATAAATCGTTATTAAAAATTGTTATTATACCTGTCGGATATACACTACACAGCAATTCTATCATCATCATTATCATTAGAGCCTTTTACAAGTCCACTGCTGAACGTAGACCTGCCCCAAGTACCACTTTTTATGTGGTAGAGTCCACTGCAGCTATCAGCTCAATTCTGCTGTGTTCCATAGAGTCAGTGTAAAGAGCCGGAGACCCTTTTTTTGGAAACGAGACATTCCATCTTAGTCCAGAACCCATCTGCATTTTGATTTTTAAACGAGAATCGATTAGATGTCTATGGGCCACAGCATCCACTTATCATCACTTTGACTGTTTGTTAGTTTGTCACCCTTATTCTATAAAAATAAAATACCTTATGCTGCAAAGCCACCACACAGCAATTCCATCGTTACATCTCTGTATAAGTCCACAGCTGAACATAGACATCCAGTGCAATTCCATAAAACACGGTCATGAGTCACTTGCTTCCATCAACTTCCTGCATATCTTCACACCACCTGATCAGCACACCACCTAGTGGGAGACCGCCTTACACTTCTCTTACCCGTGCAGGGCTGCCACTCGAGAACCTTTCTTCCCACAGCAATTTACGAAATAGACGATATAAAATCTCCACTAAAATGGACACAACATTAGCTTTAGTAACACTAAGTTACAGATATTCCCTATTGATGCCTTTAAAGTGGGTTAAGTGCTTTTGCCGATTGTTCAATACTTGTTAAGTTAAGAATCGATTTGCCATAACATAAAGTTCAATTGGTACGAAAGCGAGTGAAGTATGATGGGTTTTATTTCACACTAAAATGAAATACGTAAAATTTTGCATAGATATACTACACCTACTTGAGTATATGTGTATGTATTATTTATCGTAGTGAGTACATACCTCGTTGTTTTAGTGTTTACGGGGTCCCAGGTTTGAATCCCTGGTTGGGCCAAAACATTTATTGAGTTTTTCTGACAATTATTTTTTATTAGAAGCCCGGAGTTAAGAATTCGGCGATGTTTCACCCCCGTGCTTTGGCTTTGACCAGAGAAAAATCAAGCGATCGAACTGCCGACTGTAATAGTAAGGGATTACCTGTGCTTTCGCATTTGTTTCGCATGCACTCGCGCACTATAATCCTGTCAGCCTGGTGGCTAGTCAACGTTATGACTGTCCGCCGTGACAGAATGCAGATGCAAATGGAGACATGGGCTCATGGTTGATCGTTTAGACTTGGTAGTCCCTTGAGAAATATAGGTAAAATGTTACATATTACTTTTATATAATTGTGAGTAGGCCATTTTTGGAAAGAACTAGTAGTGAATTCATGGTGCTTGGTGTGATATGATATGATTCCGCTGTGAAACTTGCGTCAAACAAAACGTCCAACAAGTGGAACGTTACCCGTTTCAAACTAAGACTGATTTATGACCCGACATGCTTAATACAAATATACATTAAATTAACAAAAGGTACCAGCTTTCCGTTCCAATTAATTCGTAAACAAATAGGTGCTAAAACAATGACAAAGGGCGCTTGACAAAAAAAGGTCAGTGGATAAAAAATGCGCTTCAATTTGTAGGTAAGCATGGTCGTTGATTCATAAACTGGTTTGGGTTCTGTACATCTTTTTTATAATTATATTAAATATTAATATTATAAGTTAAGGTTAATTTAATAATATTAAAGAAGTTAAAAATTAATCAGCCATAATCCGGGTGCGATGCGTAATAAATTAAAATGATGTATCTTACATTGTTTAAAAGCACCTCGTACCTTTCGACAATTACGTAGCATTTCCCCGTCACCACTAATCCCAACATAAGGAAAGACACACTACCGTCGATAATAATTAATAAGACACGTATTTCGCCTCTAAATAAGGCATCCTCAGGTGAAATACACTGCGGTGGCTGACTGCCAAGAAGCGGAACATTTTTAACCTTTTTAATTTTTTGGTCCTTCACTGCTGGCCGGATGAGGAAGCTCAAGGTCGCTCAGCGAGCTATGGAGAGGGCTATGGAGTTTCTCTGCGTGATAAACTTAGGAATGAGGATATCCGCAGTAGAACCAGAGTAACCGACATAGCCCAACGGATTAGTAAGCTGAAGTGGCAATGGGCCGGCCATATAGCTCGAAGAACCGACAACCGATGGGGAAGAAAGGTTCTCGAGTGGCGGCCTCGTACCGGTAGGCGAAGTGTAGGGCGGCCCCCCACGAGATGGAGTGACGACCTGGTAAGACATGCAGGAAGTCGATGGATGCAGGTGGCTCAGGACCGTGCTTTGTGGCATTCTTTGGGGGAGGCCTATGTTCAGCAGTGGACTTGTGAAGGGCTGTAATGATGATGATGATGATAATGAATTTTTTTGTATATTCCATGCTAAAGCATTGAATATACAAAAAATGAGCGAGTGTCGTGGAACACTCGGTTGGAACGAAGTTCCTTGTGTAGTATATTATTATTGATAAACGTAGGTATTATATTATTGATTAACAAATAAAAATAAATGAATTAGACGCTAGGTCTATTAAAATGAAGCGTTGAAATAAAATAATATTTCTTTCATGGTAAGATAAGAAAAAGTGCGAGGGAGATGGATATAATTCCATCTCACTTCCTTATTTCGTCGCCAAGGCCGTCTACACTATGACAAGGGGTAGTGACGAAAAAATCTTAAACTTTTTGTCACCTAGCTCCCATTCGCCAAACCCGTACCGTCCGATAAGGAATTTGGTCCAAAAAAACGCATCCGGTTTCATAAAGGTATCTTGCGCAGGTTTGACTATTTAGCTAGGGCGCATCCAGTTCTACGCTTGTATCACTGCAGTTTGTACTCCAGAGAACTGTTTTATAATTCAATAATCCGCATATCAACAGATCCACGGAAGTGCTTATGAATTCGCGGCTCTTCCTCGGGAGGGCACTCTGTCTTCTTTTTTCTAGGATTCCTTATTCTTACTTCCTTTCTTTTACTCTTCTTTTTTCTAAGCGAGTTCTGGAATTTTACGGTTTTTTCCCGAATCCACCATGAGAAGTTAGTTGGAGACAAAACGATGGTGTTTTGTCTTCCAGAAAACGTTTTCCCCAACGTCATCGCTATGTGGAGATTATATGTCGGTTACGAAAGCAATGGACACCTCTTACTCGGCAACTAACTAACAAACTCAAAAGTCCAGAATGAAAAGAGTATACAAATAAGATAGTTGTTTGTTGGTGTTTTAATTTCGCAGTGTTTTTTTTTTCTTCTTCAAGTCTTCGGAGGTAACAAAACATCAGGTGTTTGATTCTTGGTCGAGAATATAAAAATAATATTAAGAATAATTTATTTGTCAAAATGTTTATTGTGTTGTTTGTTTACAAAAAGATGGAAACAATACAGTAATTTAGAGGCCATAAAATTGAATTTAATTAAAATAGTGTGTGAATTTGCAAGTATACAAACGTGTGTAAATATGCGAGTGTAGGTACATGTACTTCTACGTCGAAACTACACTCAAGTGTCATCAGTGTCATCACTTGTGTACCTTAATTGTATAAAAAATCATTTCCAATTTACGATCACCTAACAAGCCTCTTCAACTATTATGAAATTTCGAACATTATTGTATTTTATATTGCTTCTATAATAACGCTGTGCTCCTTTTTAAAAAAGGCAATTTCTTTTTTCTACCGACTTCAAAAACGAGGAGGTACTCAATTCGAAATGTTTATGTTTTGTGGATTTAACGTTTCAAAATTTTTTAACGGAATTCTAAACTAGCATACCCACCCAGTAGCAATTCGTCAGAGGTTTTATGGGAAAAGATATCGCAGCTGACATATTTATTGCTTTTGACGCGACACCGCGCTAATTCCTCGTTAAAAGGTGACAACTTTTTGTCTACAATCCGATGTTTTTGGAAATGATTTGGAGACACTGTTGGTGGGTGAATAGTTTAGCATTTCATTGACCGTATACGCTAATAGATTTCATTCAATCAAGAACTAAGCGTTATAAAATTATCTCAAAAGAAACACACGCATTCCACAAATTCTCCAAAAATTCTGAAACTGTATGGGTTTTTGGGAAGCTTGTTCATAATATTGTTGTTTATTCATGCTTTTTAGTCAGATTTGGTAGTGATTAAAATACAGGAGTTAAAGAAAATAAAGTAGAGGGAAACCGACATTGGAGATGTTCTGCAGATTTTTCCTGATAACAACTTTTAATAATAATAAAAAGGTTGCGGTTACCAACTCATCTGTCAAGCGTGGTAACTGGTAACTATGGCAAATATCCACCTTAAGAGGCTTAATAGGGCAGAGGTCTATATTCAGCAGTACAATTAAAAGGCTGTAATGATGATGATTACTATTACAGCCTATCGAAACACCACTGCTGGATATAGAACTTCTCACAGATTGCTTCATAGGGGAATATTTGCCATAGTTGCCACATTTTGGCGAATTGGTAACCGCAGTTATTATATTTTCTAACGACTTAATCGAGGAGGTACTCAATGAGGGCTATTAATTTTCTGCTCACCAGATGTCACTAGTTGAGACTGACACTTTTTTTACACAGTGCAATTTAATTGATAAATTGGTTTTTAATAAATTTTTATCAGGTTCTAGAGTATTATATTAATACATAAAACAATCCGTCATTGGTTTGCTCTTTAATTTTTTGCACATTTTTAACTTCTTTTTTAATTTTTCTATTTTCATGAATATCTGTGGTTTGGTTTATTTATTTTTAATCTTATTAATATAAAATATAGCTAATAGTACAAAAAGACACAATAAATTTTACATTTTCCGAACAAATTAACTTCCCCGCTAAGAAATCTGTCAAATATTATAACTCACTTTCTAGTGGCGCCGCCCTAGTGGCAGATAAGTTCAAGGTCTGACCAATAGTTTTTGAGTTATCCTTAATAATAATATATCTTGAAGTCAATTGTACAAAATTTTTAATTTTAACTATTTTAGTTATTAGAAGGAAGATGCTGCTGCCCTTATCTTAGTTTTTTTCCCTCCGTCACCTCTAACGATTCCCCTGGGACGATATGGAGAGTGGATATTCTTACATCACCAAAACGCAGTCAATGAAGATGATTAAGGCATATTACCTTACCAGATATAAAAATACTCTAACCGATGATGAAGCGTCCTCAATATATTGGTCCGAGCAGGTACATTAACAATCGTAGTGTGAAATGTATAAGACTATTATTTACCTTAAATGGGATAGTTTGGGCTGGGATATCTTGGATGTGGCTATGGAATATGCAGACATAGCATTTCACTAAGTCATTCTTACAACAACAGAAGTCTCTAAATTTTATTTGAACCTAGATTTGGTGACAGCATTAGAATAATTTCTTGATGCTAATTAAATTGAGAAATTTAAAATTATCCCTAAAGACACACAGTAACTTCTTTATATGATTTAGCAAAGATTATTGTTATTGTGTGTTATCTTTTTTTAAATTTTCCACCATGACATGAAGGGTAAAACCTCGTCGGTGATAATGTTGTATTTCCAGTTTAAGCCCCTCTTATAGAATAAGAATTACAACCAAGCACACAGTCCACCTGATATTAAGTGGATGCTGAGGTTCATAGACATTTATATCTATCATATACAACGCATCTACATAAAATGTTGATACATTGTCACCCTTGAGGACTAAGATGGTATCTTTCAGTAAATGGGTTATCTACAGACATCATACGAAACGCAGTAGTATTAAGCTATTTCAAACTGGTATTTTGTGATAGCGTGGTTCTTCCCCCGTCGATCCGAATTATTCGTACTGCAACTATAATACAGCTACAGCATGGCTCTACTACATATAAACGTCTCCTTTAATGATGTCACGTTATTGAAACGAAGTTCCTTATCGGACGGTACGGGTTTGGCGGATGGCAGCTAGGCGAGAAAAAGTGTAAGACTTCGTCACTTTTTTCGTCACTACCCCTTGTGTCATAGTGTAGACGGCCTTGACGGCGAAATAAGGAAGTGAGATCGAATAATATCCATCTGCTTCGCACTTTTTCTTATCTTGCCATGAAAGAAATATTATTTTATTTCAAATGACGCTTTATTTTAATAGACGCTAGTACCTAATTCATTTACTTGTATTTGTTAATCAATAATATAAAACCTAAGTTTATCAATAACAATATACTACGCAAGGAACTTCGTTCCAACCGAGTGTTTCACGACACTCACGCATTTTTTATGTGTAACGTCGTATAATTTAATATATTAAATAATATCAATTTTATATTTGAATGCAAGGTGACGAACACCTTAATTTATTCCGCTCAGCTTACCGTTCATTTGAATAAGAGTTATGCACCCGAATTGCTTATCGTAAAATTAAAAACAAATTTAATGCTTTACTTAATTAATTGTTATTTTCGAGATAGCACCTTTTAGTTTTTCCTTAAGCACGATATGTTTGGAAGAACTTTTTATCTCAGACTGGTTTTTGTTTAGACGAAGACATAATTTGTCTCAAATTAGATTGCAATATCAGTGTGAATGTCTTTCAAATGATTTATCTAATAATTTATTTTATAAAATTTAGTAAAAAGCTAATTTTGAATAAAAAGACTTTCACTTTGATACAATACCTATAAAATATTTATATTAAGTAAACACGGGTGAAATAACATAATTATTTTATTTACAATATAGGGTCACAAACTAGCATACAGTCCACCTGATGGTAAGTGGTTGCTGTGACCCATAGACATCTACATCTATTATCAATAAAGAATCGAAAGGCAGATGCGTTGTCACCCGTGGGGACTAAGATGGAACCTTCCTTTCCAGTTAAAAGGGTCTCCGGTTCTCTACACTCACCATACGAAACACAGCAGTGTCAAGCTGCCATTTTATGCTGGTAATCTTTGAGACATTTATGCTACAACTATACTACTAATATAGCTGCAGCATGGCTCTATCACGTACATTAAGGACGATTAATTAACATTAAGGGCGTTAAAATGCGTCATTATATCAATTAATACCACTATAAACTATTCATCAGAATTTAAGAAAACATCGTTCTTTTTTTCTAAGAATAATTCTTGAAAATTATTGGAGTTCTTATTGAGATTCTTAATCATACAGTGAATATCAACTGTTGGACTTGGACCTCTTCTTGTAGACATAATTTGTCTTTGCATGACAGGCGGATTACAACTTGATTGAAACAAAACAGGATAATATAATCTCTTACACCGCTATCACATAGCTTCCCTTATATCATCATCATCATCATTATCATTATATAGGCTATTGCGAGTCCACAGCTGATAATAGGCTTACATCATAAGTCTTACATGGTAAAACATGCTACAGCTATATTCTGGATGTAACACTAATGGATTGGCTTGACAGTGGAAGGATCACACCCTCACAGATTACCAGCGTAAAATAGCAGAACCGGAGACCGTTATTATTCAAAACGAGGCTTCCATTTTAGTCCAAAGGTATGACAATGCATTTGCATTTTGATTTTATATGAGGATAGATGTAGATGTCTATGGGTCACAGCATTCACTTACTATCACTTACAATCAGACTGCATACTCGTTTGTCACCCTTATTCTATAAAAAAATTCAGTGTTTTAATATATGCCGTCTAAGCAAACAAGTTTCCAGGTGACTAGTGTAATGCATTCTTAGAAAGGCACGTGGTATAAAGTTAACAATTTACTGTAATTCTTTAAAACAACACTCAAAACAATCAATGTCTTACAAACTATGTGCTATGTAATAAAAATCAAGTAAATAAAGTTAATATAAATAAAAGATACAATACAAGAAAAGGTAGCGCTTGACCTTGCAATGGCGCGGAACTCTGACATTAAGGGAATGAGGTAGCGATAGGAAAAAAAGGTCTACGAAAATATTTTTTCTGCTATCCAATGAGGTTTCTTAGTTAAATTTCACAGTACCAAAGCATCATCAATGAAATTATTGTAAATTGCAATTTCAATTGCTGAGTTACAAGGGCGGGTTATGCCGGACTCGAACCGACTAAAACGCCTGGTGTTCCACCTTCAAAGCATATTGGCAGGGCCACGGAAACACTCCGCATACATTCGCGCTCGCCTCATGGCAGCGCCTACTCGGAGGAGGACTTCTCCTCCCCTTCTCTTTCTCAGTTAATAAATAATTTTAACCCCAAGCTGATGTTATCCGGTTAACATATTATATTACTCATCAAAACACACGGAAACACGGGTAACAGACATAGAAACAGTAGTCTGAAGTGGCACTAGGTTGTCTATATATATATAGCTTGAAGAAATGACGAGCGATGTGGGAGAATATTTCTGTGTGTGCAAATTGTGTGTACGAATGGCAGCCTCGAACTAGCAAACCTCTGAAACCCCAGTTATGCTTTATGGTAGTTTATGGGTAGACTATGATATGGTGGGTTCAGCACTGCATTTGTGACAAGCTGTAACGAGTATAATGATGATGATGATGATTAATCGTGTTCTCAGTAAAAATCAATGGTTTTAAGCCGTCTACCACGCAGGGAGATCCAAGAGATCCAAGGACAGATACAGTGCTACAAGACTTATGGGGGTATTAGTGCTTATGCAATAAGTCACTGTGTTGAATTTTTTTATTGTATGACCAGTAATACGCGGAATAGTACGACGTTTAAAACGATACCTTATTAGTCATAATACGGTGATTGGTTTTGGAGATCTGAAGAAATATATGAATACCTAGTTTAAAACCTTGTTTAAATCATAACCTTCTTTTTCGTCTTATTTGGTTAATGAGTAGTCTGTTCGTCTTATGATAACCGGATACCCGTAGACGCTTAAATCCTCAACTAAGAGTTAAATAGTTATATTTCTATCCTCAATTAAGAATTAAAATTTAGATTAGTTACCACCCTTGTGTCGAATGCCTTTTCACAAGAAACACATCCATAGTTTTTGTTGTATTTTAGTATTCTGTAAGATACAACCATAATCTAGATGTAAAAGGTAGCAGCGAATTAAATAGAGTAAATGTCTTCCAGACTGAATTTCCTTCCTGGCAACTAGTCTCAAGGAAGTCTAGTCATCTTTATTTTTTTTATAGGATTGAGTGACAAACGAGCACACAGTCCACCTGATGGTAAGTGGATGTGTTTATCTTCGTTTGCGAATCAAAACGCAGATGCGTTGTCACTCGTGAGGACTAAGATGGAATGCCTCTTTTCCAGTAAAAAGGGTCTCCGGTTCTCTACACGCACCATACGAAACACAGCAGTGTTAAACTGCTATTTGACGCTGGTATTCTGTGAGAGCGTGGTCCTTCCCCGGTCGAGCCAACCCATTCGTGCTACAACTATACTACTAATATAGCTGCAGCGTGGCTCTACCACGTACAAAATGCTAAATCAAATCTGCGTTAGACATGATTACGACGCAAGAATGTGCACTTTTATTTCCTCACTGTTATAGTCCGATGGGAGGACAATACTACACGACCGGAGAGAGAGTCATTAGGATGCTAACCCTGCTAACATATTGACTCCGGGTTACTACTGAGAATTTCTTGATAAAAAACTGGTCCGACCCGAGATTCAAATCCAGGACCTCTTAGAACCATAACCAGCAGTCGCGCTTGTGACTACGACACCAACGACATACTTAATAGAGTGTCGTTGACAAGAGGACAATGAAATTTATCCCGGTCAGAAAAAAATGGATTCGAACACAGTAATAATAAGTAGTTAAGTTGTTTAACCGATAAACTAGTCTTCAGTCTCGTAAAATTATATTAGATATTATCTAATAATTTTGCAGTTTTAATTTTGTTTAGTAAATACGTATATTGAACATCATATTACCAATAGATAAACTTTGATTGGGGATAATTTATTTTACAATTAACTCTACATCGATATTAAGCAGAATTTTTCAATTATAACCTCAAAGAAACCGGTTGTAGGTGAACGAACTAAAGCAACCCCGTATACGATAATTCACGAATCAAACTGGTCAAGTTCAAATATAGCCTGAGATAAAAAACACGACTATCATTGTTCGATACTCGATGCGAACAGTGAAAGTGTTTACCAACATGATGTTAGGGATGTTCGATGTAGCTTTTGAAAAACGTTATTCGTTTTTTGTCACTGCTATTTTAATGAGCGAATTACATAACGTTGCTAATTACACTGGTTCTAGAAACAATGTTTCTTCTTCTTCACAGTCAGGTAATTAAAGTCCACTGCTGGATATGAACTTCTCCGGTTTTAGGGAAGAGAGGATTTCCTTTAATGTCATACTTAGTAGGCAGACAGATGTTCGCTATTCTAGGAATTTCGCACCTTTGATACTGTTCCCCATCGTCGGTATTTTTCATCTGGAATAAGCGGGATTGTATATCTATCGAAATCTATAAGGTTTTATGACGTATCCCATGGGTTTTCTTGTGACAACCACGGAACAAATTATTGGTATAGATTTTCTAACAACGACACGAAAGCAGCAGATACAGTACTATGGGATCTCTTTCAGAATTGTACGTTTTATTTTAATAATGACTATGAAGTTTAAAATGAACCATCATCTTAACGATAAGGTCAGGATTAGGCATAAAATATAGTTTTGCATGCCGAGCGCAAAGCGCATAGGTACGTTCTGCTAGCGCCTAAAAATCAAGATTCCAACGTTTTATCGCATGAAATCATATCTAGCAATCATATTATACATATAAATGGTATAAAAAACACATTGTCAGAAAGATTAATGATTATTGAACTTATTAATATTTGCTATTTTTACATAAAAAGGGGTTTTAGTAGCTTATGGTGTGGATTTATCAAATCCGCAAGGCTTGTAAACACTCTAACTTTATAAAATATCAATTGTTTAACTCAATCTATTTTTTAATCTCTTCATCTATCATGTGGGAAGCCATTGAATGTAATTGGGAGTGTAATTTTGTTTTGTTTAGCTAAAATTAATATTTTTCGGCTCCAAAATGGCGAAATTTTCGTTGATTTGTGTCGTAGCCTTGTGTGAGAATTTATTTCAGTAAATAGAGACTGTCTGTGCCTCCTCGCTTAGTTCGGCGTCAACCGCCGTTGTGAGTGGATACTGTATCGGTTGTTGCTGCGGCTCAAAAAGATCCCTGTACAAATAAATACAAAATATTCTAAAAACAAATTTCATACATACTTGATTATTATAATAATCAGAGATTTTTATTACAATATTTTAAAAGCACAGAATAAATAAAATATATAAAAAGCACGTACTAAACGTAAGTAGGATGTAATATTTATACTTGAATACATCTTGGACTTTTTGGAGTGACATGAATGATGATATGATGATCATATGAGCATTATGAGTCGTGCACTTTGGATTTTCCAAACTTTTTCAAATTGAAGTTTGACATAAAATTATCGAAAAATTGGAAGTATAATAAGGTTATTAGTGAAAACTTGTGTGTATTTAAACTACTTTAAAAAAAATCCGTATAATAATCATGCTATACGTATTTTTTTAAATGCGAAGGCATGCTGAATTGGATTTACCAATAGTTTTTTAAACATCGTTACATCCACACTAGAATTTTTTCTGTATCGCGAGGGCAGTTTTATAAATTTTACAAGCACAACATCCAGACCTGGAACAATTATTTGCAGGCCATACAAATACTTTTTCCGTGCGGGATACGAAGCCGTGGCTCTCAGCGCTGCAACACAGAGCCGTCAATTATTTGATGTATATATCAACGATAATTATATTCAATAATAATGGCGCAAACCTAATTGTATTTTTACGTGGTAGACCCACGTTGCAGATATAATATTATAGATGTTGTCTGAATGAGTCGACTTGACAGCGGAAGTACCAAGTTCTCAAATAATACCAACGTGTAATAGAAAATACATGTTTATATATATATATATATATATATATATATATATATATATATATATATATATATATATATATATATATATATATATATATATATATATATACTAGTAAGTGTGCAAGCTGAAGATTTTGTTTCAATAAAATAAAAACAATAAAAAAAATAGAAACTAATTTGTGGCACACATATTTGAGGTTTTATTTAAAAGTTCAATCAATAATTCTAAAAGGAGTTAAGTTATAATTACATGCTATTAACTAGTTATAACGATTACATCACTATACAACTCCGTGTACTTGAAAACTTGAACACTATATCAGCGAATTGTGCAAACATTTCGCACGTTTACCGATTCGCTCGCTTGTTGTTATATTATTTAAATCAGTTATTATAATTCTTGACAAACGGCGACAGTAATTGTGTATAATGTCCACTGGCCACAATTCACACGCTGCGACATAGAATAGCGGCTTTGAGGTGATATTTATGAGTCGAATTTATTAGGAGATATTTTCATTAAAATCGTTCAAGCTATAGCTTTCGAATGCTTTTGTTAAGGATATATGAGAAAAGTAGAATAGGTGATAATCCTACGAATTGTATTTGATATTGAGTTATGGTTTTTGAAAGAGAAGAAAGTAAAACGATATGTGAAATAAGAATAGAAGGGGAGTTGGTAGAGCAAGTAGATATGTTTGTATATTTGGGATGTGTGTTTAGCAGGGATGGTAGATATGATAAGGATATAGAACGACGAGTGAATGCAGGAAATAGAGTGAATGGGGCTCTAGACTCTATTGTGAAAAGTCAGAATGTGTCCAAAAAGGCACTTATGGCAATTCACAATGCTGTGTTAGTACCTACTTTAATGTATGGTAGTGAAAGTTGGGTGTGGCAGAAGAAGCACGAGAGTAGAATAAATGCTGTAGAAATGCGGTCATTAAGGACTATGTTAGGGATGAAGCTGAATGACAGAGTGAGAAATTGTTTAATAAGAGAAGAGTGTGGTTTGCAAGATGATGTTGTGACCAGGATTAAGAAAGGAATGCTTCGGTGGTTTGGCCATGTAGAAAGAATGAATGAGGAAAGAGTGACAAAGCAAATCTATGTTGCAGAGGTGAACGGCATAGTCGGGAAGGGTCGCCCTAGGTGAAAGTTTATCGACCAAATTGGCGATATATTAAAAATGGGCCATATCAAGAGTACCTTTAACTGTGTAACTTTGATGTGGAGGAAGCGAGAGAGGTGTGTCAGGATCGTGCCAAATGGAAGTCTGGGTGATGGGCGTGAGTGTTTATATATATATTTATATATATTGTAGTATTCTTGTTGTTTGTATCGAAATCCGATACATGTGTACCTTCATAGATTGCTTTGTAGGGGGGATATTTGCTACTGTAGGCACGCTTGGCAAGCGGGTTGGTAGCTGCAGTTTTTTTTAATTTTTAGTCGTTATATGGAAGACGCTTCTGCTCATCTCTTGAATTGTTTCCCTCTGTCGCCTCTTACGACAGCCACTGATATGGGATAGTTGATATTCTTACACCGCCACTACACAGTTGAAAATTTGAAAAATGTAATTGTTAGTTGCAATTTAGTGATGATTTACCATGTATTAGAAATTTAAAAAAAATCCAAATCGTAAAATCCGCCAACACGCATCAAGACCATAAATGCCACTTAACGGCTTTGCAATCAATGGAAATGCATGATAAGAGTTTTTATTGGTGACATTAATATGGTAGACATGTGTTATTCATTCATTTCTAGTGATTCGATCATTCAAGTATTGTTTCGTCCTACGAACCGGGCCATTTGATCATTCAAATAGATCATTTCGAGTTTCAGTACTCTTGGGATCTGTGAGACCCGCTCGATAATGTCTGAATGTTCCGAATTTTGATCCGGAATGTTCAGAAAATCTAATTGCAATCATCAACACTTTGATGCGACCCGGGTCAAATGAACGCATCACATTGACACAACATGTCTACAATATTGTTAGAACCAATCTTACTAGCCACGAGCACGGACGCAAAGTAGCCAGCCTTTCAGTTGTTTACACGATACAATTGAGAGAGTGTGCGCTGGAATTGCATGCTCTCCTTACCATCATTAGACCACCAGACACTAGCTGGTCTCCACCGTTTTGTTATCGACATACCACGTATTCGAACCGAACGGTTTGCATCGTCATAATGTGTACAACAATGGAATGTAAAAACTACCAGCATCTGTCTATTCATCCGATTGTAATGTGGATGTTTTCAAGGCAAGGGTAGTGGGACGTAAACTTTCTTGTTCTAAAACCTTCTCAGACATGGAAAGAGGCATGTGCCCAGCTGTGGCACCTAAATAGACTGTAACTATACTTTTACTTTTACTGTTACTGTTCTAATGTTATCACAGACGTCAGTCTGACCAAAATAACAATAGTTCTCCACCACATTATAAACGACAAGGATAGAATTATACCGGAGCTTCTGAAAGTGTGTGGAAAACCGGTACGTTAAGGGAGCTATGCTTAAACTTTCGTTTTAGACTTTGTATCGAGGTTGTCCTAGAACCAGAGTAAACGACATAGCCCAACGAATCAGTAAGCTGAGATGTCAATGGACCCGCTACATAGCGCGAGGAACTGTGTCTCGAGCGGTTGTCCAGTACCACTTTGCCAAGTGCAGGGTATCCTTGTTAAGTTAGAGTTACATCCTGATAAGTTATATAGGAAATCGATACACGCAGGTGGCTCAGGATGTTCTTCCTGGTGTTCCTTGGGAGAGGCCTATGTTCAGCAGTGGACTTGATTGGATGTAAAGATGATGAACTCAATAGTATTCTTCTCTATTATATTCTATACATTTGGTTCATATAAATCTATTCTTTTTATAGAAACCAAACGAATTTCTAACATCTGCAAAACTAGAGGAACACCCGTGAGGGATAAGATGAAATGCCTCGTTTCCAGTAAAAAGGTTCTCCGGTTCTCTACACTTACCATACGCCACACAGCAGTGTTGCTGCTATTTTATTCTGGTATTCTGTGAGAGCGTAGTTCTTCCCCGGTCGTGCCGACCCATTCGTGCTACGACTATACTACTTATACAGCTGTAGTATGGCTCTATCAAAAAATGTCTGTGTGATAAGTTGTAACCTCTCGGGAAAATGATGAAATGCTTAAAACTGAACAAACTAGCAAGTTATTAGTTTTATTATATATTTTTTTTTTACATTTACATCAATACATCGCTGCATCCGATGGAACCACTGAGAAGAGCACTTTGCCCAATCGTCCTTAGGAGTCTCTTCGACGGCATTTTGAAACGCAGCCACTGCTTCCTTGGCGTCCATAAAACGTTTTCCTCGAAGTTTTTCTTTTATTTTCAGAAATAAATAAAACTTTCAAGGTGCGAGGTCGGGGCTATAGGGCGGGTGACCCAGTAATTCCACGTCTGACGTCGCCATGTCTGCGGTGTGCGACGAGGCGTTGTCGTGGTGAAGGTGAATCCTACTGCGAGGTCGTTTCTACCGAACTTTCTCCAAGACAAGTGGCAAACAATCGTTAGTGTACCACTCTGCAGTAACTGCTTTTCGATTCTCTAAAACAATTGTTGCGTAATGACCCGTACTTCCGAAGAAGGAGGCCACCATCTTTTTTCCCACGCTTCAACTTCTCTTCACTTTAGTTGGCAACTCCTCGGAAGGAAACACCCAGACAACAGACTGTCTCTTAGTTTCAGGATCATAGCAATAAAACTAGCTTTCGTCACCCATAAGTATGTCGAACTCCTCCGTTAAATCTTTGAACCATTTCACGACACCAATCAACACGACGGAGTTTTTGGGCCTCTGTCAAATTATGAGGTATCTACCAGGCACAAAGCTTCCTGACCGCTAAATGTTCATGGAGGATTATGTGCACTTGACTCATACCAATGCCTAAGCTTGTCCGAATCTGCTGATAAGTAATTCTTTTGTCTTTCTCTATCATACGCCGCACAACACTGATGTTATCTTCATTCGTCGCCGTAGAAGGCCGTCCCTCACACAGATCATCGGTGAGATTAGTGCGATCACGTTCAAACTCATTAATCCAGTTTTAAACAGTGGCACTAGATGGTGCTTCATTGTGAAAGGCCAATCGAAGTCTATCATAACTTTCTTGTTGATTTAATTAACATCGAAAGTCATAAAAAATCATTGTACGACACGAAAATTTTCTTGCTTTTTTTTCATGCTGACGTGACACAGACAATTTTCAATTTGCCGCCCAATCGTAAACAAATGACAAATTTATAAAATAAATATTATGTACATGATTATATTGTTATATTTTACAAGTGGCCAGTTATAAAAACTTTCAGTGTCGCCCTCGTAAGAGTAGTAAATAATAGTATAGTTTTTTATTTTTTATAATCTCGATTCTTTTATTAAATAATTAAAAATGATTTTCTAATGATGACGCGCTAAGTGCTGTACTCAAATATATTAACTATTGCATATCGAATATGTGATGAATGATGATAGTTCAACCACCTAGCAATTCGGTACACCTTTACACCGCCAAATGATCTATTCCCACAAGTGGGACGTATGTGGGCACCTTTATTTATTGTTATTACCGCACCAATCATTAGCCGCTCTCCGTGGAAGCATTACCGGTCGTTACTCACCGATAATGACCGCGTTGACATGAGGCGTCTTTGAAATTATCGACTACATGAGTTGGGATGATTTCCGCTGATGATTTATCGATACGATGTTGTAATGTATGGCTGCGGGGTAAGGTAATTCAGAAGTCAAATTTGTTTATATATTATGTCAATAATTCTTTGAACATTATAAAATGTATTTATTTATTCTTTATTTTACACGTAGACCGTGTAGTGGCGGTGTAAAATATCCAATACCCCATATTGTTCCCGTGGGTGTCATGAATGTCGACTGAGGGAAACAAACAGATGGGCAGCAGCGTCTTCCTAATAAAAAATAAACTGTGGTTGCCAACCCAGTTGCAGGTTGGTTGGTTTACTCTAGTACATTTTTTTATAGGAGAGGGGTCAAACGAGCATGCGGCTCACCTGATGGTAAGCGACTACCGCCGCCCATGAACAACTGCAATACCAGGGGAATTGCAGATGCGTTGCCGGCCTTTTAAAAAGGAGTAGGCTCTTTTCTTGAAGGTCCCTAAGTTGTATCTAATATCCCAGCAGTTCAGCAATAGATTTTTAATAGGCAGTAAAGATATAATACCAAGTACGTGATAGAGCCATGCATGCGTGGTAGAGCCATGCTGAAGCTATATTATGGTTGTAGCACGAATGAGTTGGCTCGACCGGGGGAGGACCACGCTGTCACAGAATACCAGCGTAAAATAGCAGCTCATTTCTACTGTGTTACATATGATGAGTATAGAGAACCGGAAACTCGTTTTACTGAAAAAGAGGCATTCAATCTTAGTCCTCAGGGGCTATGGTGTTATAATATATGATATTATATACCTAGATTCTACCACGTATAAGTGTACAAACACTAGAACACAGTATTATGAAACAAGTGATAAAACTAAAAAAATTGTACAACCGACATCAATATACATAAAATGAGAACATCATCAATATAGTCGAAGACAATTAAATAGGCATATATATTCTGAATGACGAAGTTTTGAGTTTAAGGAGATGGAAGGAATACTTTGAAAGCGTGTTTATGAGTGATGAGACGTTTGAATTAAATGAAATAGAAATTCCGAAAGAAGAGGAAATAGATAGAGATATAAGTATAGATGAAATAATGAAAGCAATGAAAAGTATGAAAGTAGGTAAGGCAGCTGGTTATGATAGAGTATCTCTCGAAATGCTAAGGGCTGGAGAAGGAGTGGTGGCAGACCTGCTGTACACCTTGTTTAATTTATGTTGGGAACTTAAGCGGGTACCGGGAGACTGGTGCAAAGCCGTGATAGTCCCAATATATAAGGGAAAAGGATCACAGCAGGACTGTAAAAACTACCGTGGTATCAGCCTTCTTAGCATTGTGGGAAAACTGTATGCTAAGGTACTAATTGAAAGAGTTATGAAAGAAACTGACGGAAAAATTTGGGATGTGCAAGCGGGATTTAGAAAGGGAATGGGATGTACGGATCAGGTCTTTTCCATGCGCATGATCGCCGAGAAGTTTTTGGCCAAAAACCAAAAAGTTTTTTGTGCGTTCATGGACTTGGAGAAGGCTTATGACAGAGTGGACAGGGATGTGTTATGGCAAACACTGAACTCATTTGGGTTGAGCGCTGGTCTGATACAGGCATTGAAGTCTCTATATAGGGACTCTAGTGCTTGTGTCAGGATCAACGGGGCCTACTCGGACTGGTTTGACATCCATAAAGGTGTCAGACAGGGCTGTGTGGCTTCCCCGTGGTTGTTCAACCTGTTTATGGACAGTTGTTTGGAAAATTTGAAAGTAGAAGAATGCGGGTTAAGAATGGGTGAGTTAACCGTCAAATGCCTTTTGTACGCCGATGATCAAGTCATACTTGCGTCGTCGGCAGCCGAGTTGCAAATGATGGTTACATTAATGAACAGGACATTAAAAGAAAAGGGAATGAAAGTGAACGCAAGTAAGACGAAAGTTATGGTTTTTGAAAGAGAAGAAAGTAAAACGATATGTGAAATAAGAATAGAAGGGGAGTTGGTAGAGCAAGTAGATGAGTTTGTATATTTGGGATGTGTGTTTAGCAGGGATGGTAGATATGATAAGGATATAGAACGACGAGTGAATGCAGGAAATAGAGTGAATGGGGCTCTACACTCTATTGTGAAAAGTCAGAATGTGTCCAAAAAGGCACGTATGGCAATTCACAATGCTGTGTTAGTACCTACTTTAATGTATGGTAGTGAAAGTTGGGTGTGGCAGAAGAAGCATGAGAGTAGAATAAATGCTGTAGAAATGCGGTCATTAAGGAGTATGTTAGGGATGAAGCTGAATGACAGAGTGAGAAATTGTTTAATAAGAGAAGAGTGTGGTTTGCAAGATGATGTTGTGACCAGGATTAAGAAAGGAATGCTTCGGTGGTTTGGCCATGTAGAAAGAATGAATGAGGAAAGAGTGACAAAGCAAATTTATGTTGCAGAGGTGAACGGCATAGTCGGGAAGGGTCGCCCTAGGCGAAAGTTTATCGACCAAATTGGCGATACATTAAAAATGGGCCAAATCAAGAGTACCTTTAACCGACGAGCGTGTATGCGTAGGTATATGGATGTGGAGGAAGCGAGAGAGGTGTGTCAGGATCGTGCCAAATGGAAGTCCATAATCTCTGCCTACCCCTCTGGGTGACAGGCGTGAGTGTTTATGTTATGTTTTTATGTACAATTAAATACGCATTATTTAAGATAACTAAAAAATATCTGGTTAGATTTTGATCAAATTTATATAAGACCAAATGAGAAGCACCAGAATTTAATAAAAAATCAAAGTCATCAAAATTGGTTCACCTAGAAAAATTTCTGAGATAATAAACAAAAAAATATAATCGAATTGAGTATGTCCTGCTTTTTTTAATCGGATAAAAATTAGATCTAAAGCTACTAACGTTTTGCACGATTGTTAGTTGAACTTATATAACCGCAGTATAGTTGTGAGTACTCAAATCGCTACTCGTATGCCACAGGGTCGACATACATAGCTCATCTTCATTAGTCTAAAAAAATATGTTGCTGGTCTTGGACGTCTCTCAGTGTAGGAAGTATTCGCCATCTAGTTATAAGATCTATCAGGCACATAGTCTCCTCTTGCTTATTTTTTGAAATGGAACTTCTATAACACGTAGTGGTTATATTAAGTACAGTATTAAAAAACAAAACAGGAACGTTTTCTTGTAACACCACTGGGGCTGCATGAGTATACTATTATTTTACCTACATAAGTAAAATATAAAATAAAATTTCACTTCGTACATGTGTGCACAATTACACGCACAATTATTTTGTCATGAGGAAATCCTCTGGCCGTATGAGAAAGCTCAAAGTCACTCAGCGAGCCATGGAAAGGGCAATGCTCGGCGTTTCTCCGATAGAGTTAAAAACTAGAATATCCGCAGTAGAACCAGAGTCACCGACATAGCCCAAAGAATTAGTATGCTAAAGTGGCAATGGGCCGGCCATATAGCTCGAAGAATCGACAACCAATAGGGAAGAAAGGTTCTCGAGTGACAGCCTCGTACCGGCAGGCGAAGTGTAGGGCGTCCCCCCACTAGATGGAGTGACAACCTGATAAGACATGCAGGAAGTCGGTGGATACAGGTGGCTCAGGTCCGTGCTTTGTCATTCCTTGGGGAGGCCTATGTTCAGCAGTGGACTTGAAGGGCTCTAAATGATGATGATAATGATGAGGAAATGCTCATGTATACCTTTAGCTGGAATAAGTAGAGTAAGTGAGAGAATAGCCTGGCAACGTATAGGTTATTCTCTTACTCACTACTAAATGCTAACTACTACTAACACGATTAAATGAGGTGACGGATTATTTTACGTCGCCACCACGTATAAAATATGTAAATATATAATAAGAAGAGTGCTACTATACATCAAATTTGTTCAGTAAGCAGATCGAATCGCTCAGCTTGATGGCGATCTCCGTAAACGTATGACCGGTCTTTAAGACAAATAGACGCGATGACGTGTAGCATCCTTTAAATAATTAAATACACGGGTTAATAAGATTCCTTTTCACGATATGCTAATGAGAAGCTATAGTGAAATTTGTTTTGCAATTTTTGCTTGAAAATTGTAATTTAATGGACATCTGATAGATTATCTTGTATCTGTTGACATTCCAAACTTGATCTTAATCAAAACGAATTAATAAGACGGGAACATGTATCTGACATTGAATTCAAAACATTATTTATGTACAGTTTTTGCAATTCACGAAGTCGAGCGGGCTTTACTTGTGGTGAACACTGTTTACGTGTCAAGGTGTGTGTGAGATCAAATTTTTTAAGTGGTAGAGCCACGCTGCAACTAGATTTTGATCCTGTCTTAAATAAAACCCTAAAATCCGTTAACCGCAAAACTTTGTAAATAAAAGTACGTAGGCATTCCAAAGAATACTTACAAAAATATTTCCAGAGCCATACGAGATAATTTTAACGTAATAGAGCCATATTGCAACCATATTATGGTTGTAGCACGAAAGGGTTGGCTCAACCGGGGAAAGATTACGCTCTCACAGAATAAAATACTAACTAACTAATAACATACCAGCGTAAAATAGCAGCTTAATTCTGGTGTAGAGAACCGGAGACCCTTTTTACTGCATACATTTCAACTTAGTGCTCAGAGGTGATAACGCATACGAATTTTTTCATTATTAATGGAGGAAACATATCTATGGGCCACAGCATTCACTTACCATCGGGTGGACTGTGTACTCTTTTTACGTGGTAGAGCCATGCTGCAGCTATATTAGTAGTATAGTTGTAGCACGAATGGGTCGGTTCGACCGGTGTAGGACCACGCTCTCAAAGAATACCAGCGTAAAATAGCAACTTAATGCTACTATGTTTCGTAAGGTGAGTGTAGAAGACCGGAGACCTTTCTTACTGGAAACGAGTCATTCTGTCTTCTCAGGGGTGACAACGCTTCTGCATTTTGATTCTTAATCGAGGATAAATGTAGATGTCTATAGGCCACAACATTTACTTACGAGTACCATCAGGTGGACTGTGTGGTCATTTGTCACCCCCATTCTGTATTAAAAAAAAGAGACGGCACGCTCGCAACTGATCGCTCCGTCATACACGCACACTACCGCAATGTGCATATACACGTTTTACTACGAGTAGGCCGCCCACATACATACGGAATTCCGTTTCGGGATTCCATTTTGGAATTCCGTTTTGGGATTCCGTAAATATATCACCCACATACGTTTATTTCCGTTCAGAATAACAAGGCTCAAGGGACGCTAGCCGTTGAGTCTAAACATTCTGCCACCGAATAATGACGACGATTTTCTGATTGCGATTCCATTGTTTCTGTATCGTTGCTACTGGATGCATCCCATTATCAACCTAAGATTGCAAGATAGTCAATATTATGTAAAAAGATCTATCTATCCAGAGATATTTTTTTAAATGGATCTCTGTGAATTCTTTCGTCGAATTATTAAACAAAATAAGATGAAAGGTTACGAAAAGACATACAATCTTACACATTTGCACATTTAAGATTACATGTAAAAACTTACATAACACACGCACTCTCTTCGGTCTTGCAACGCACACTGAGCGCGTTCCGTACGATATTTAAAAATGTGTGTTGTGACTCATACATAAATAAATCTTTGGAAGACTTGCGTTCAGAACAGCTTTATTCCGTGCGGGATTCCGAACGCACTGGCGGTTACGGGAAATCGCGAATCGGAGTAAATTCCGTACGGAAAACTACTGTACGTGTGTGAAGGGTCCTTGATTTTATATGGACTAGCTGCGTTCGGAATTCCGAATCGGAATCTCGAAAAGCAATGCCGAAAGGGAATTCCGTATGTATGTGGCCGGCCTAAAGCCTGTTCGACTTCCTGAATTGCAAGAATTATATCTAAAACAAATATATACAATACTGTTTAAAATAAAAATAGTAATGACTAAAATTATCATAAAGTTTCATTTCTCGTGTTGTTCCAAGAAGACTATTTGCGTTTCCTTGCTGAACTATACTTAGACCCAATCTGTCTTGTCTCCAGCGGCAACCAGTTGTGGATACAGTTTTTCTTTCTTTTTCTTTTTTTTTTAAAAACGTTATCCCCACACTAGGACTTTCTCTTGTATCGTGGAGGCATTTTACACACACAAATTGCACAAGGACAAACATTCAGACCCGGAACAATTATTTGTAGGCTATACAAATACTTGTTCCGTGCGGGATTCGAACCCGTGGCCCCCAGCGCGGCAACTCATTGCTAAGCCACTGCGCCACGGAGCAGTCGTTTCCTTTTGAAATGCATCGCGTACGGACACCAATGACCGATAATCTCTACAGCATACATACATAAAAACTCACGCCTGTCGCCCAAAGAGGTAGTCAGAGACTACGAATTTTGTCAAGATCCTGACGCACCTTTCTCGCCTATTTTACATCATTATATATTATCGTCCGTCGGTTAAGGTTTTTCTTAGTTTGGCCTTGCTAATTGCAATGCCGAAAACACAAGTAAATGGCCCTGAGATTAAGTACCCGAAAATTCGGAGAAATATCAAAATTAAATCAGTAACGGTTTATTTCGTTATGCGTACAGCAAAGGAGTGGAATAATTTGCCGGCGTCTGTTTTTCGATACGATTACAATCTCCTCGTCTTCAAGTCAAGAGTTTTGCTACGCTAGGACAGTGCGATTAACTATCTAGACCTTCATCACCACTTAACAACACGTGGAATTGTAGTCAAATACTGGCTTATGATAAGTTAAAAAACAAACGCAATATAACCCGTAAATAATTTTTGTTCAGATGAAGATATTTTCAGAGAAGTCTTTAAACATTCCAGAATATCCTTAGAAAGAACATTTATCAAATGGATAAGTCACGTTTGCACTATTCTAAATCGTTCTATGTCTGGAGGAATCGCGTATTACGATCTGCACCATTTTGTAATGTATACTCCAGATTATCTCTTCAAAAGCAATAAATTATAATCTTCGTATGACCATAAAGATTTGACCTTAGAGATCAAATATTTTATGCAAACTCACTCCGTGCTGTGTTCTTTTACTAACAAAGTATGTTTGTATGATCTACTACGAGATAGTAATCATTTGCATGCGTGCACACAAACGTACAAGCGTGCGTGCTGGTGTGCGTATCAATATTTTAATAGCAGTATTCATGTTCTTTATGATTTTTCTTAGATATATAGGGCACACTGATTTTCTTTAATAACTGTATTTACGGCTCTGGGTTCTAGCCCTTCTGAGCCTGAAGTTACAATATATAATTATCTTTCATAGTACACTGCTTCACAATATGTTGATGCGTTGGATTGTGCAGCCCTTGGGAGATTTTGTCGACAACTTAAGGCAGCAGACAGCTGACAGTTGGCGACGGTATTTTAAGGCGCCTAAGCAGACAGACATCTTATCTTGATAATTACATCACCGTTACATATACACACAGCAGTTGTTTCACCGTTTCACATGCGCAGACATTTAATACACAAAATCGCACCACTTTTACATATCAAAATCCACTTCAAACTATTATTTAAACAATAATACAGGAGCAACAATCCGTCGCCGGTCAAGTTCCCGCCAAAACTCCAGGGCACACTGAAATATGTGCTGTGTATAAATGTTTAAATTTCGAATGTTTTATTTTTTTAAAACATAAGAAACTCGTGTATTGATGAAACAAATATTTTTCGAGAAGTTCATCATTCGTAGAAAATTGGAATAATCATGAATAGATTTTCGAGTGACCATATTGTGTGATTATAAATGTTGAATCTCTCCGCAAAATTGCACTGTTCGTCTTCAAAATGTTTTTGGAAGGGAAGCACCTCATTTGAGGACCGTGGGGTTTGTACGCAAAATGGCCGTGTTTCTCTCGTGTCCAACTTCGATGCCTGAAGAAAATGTGGCTACTCGCACACGACTAATTGAATAAAACCGGCGCATGAACATCCAAAAGTTAGAAAATCTTGTTGCCGCTGGATTCCTCATGAATTCGCCCCGGTATGAATGTTGTTAAAGTATGATCACCGACGTTCCAATGATGTGTGTGATATGATAGTTGAAAGCTAACATTCATGATTCACAATGTGTGCGACGGTGCATGAAATCATCTTGTGAAAATCTACATGTCTAATAAATTAATTTTTTTAAAACGCGGCTGATTCGTCTCTGCCCCACTATCCTCTCAGGAATGAAAGCAATCTTGCGTGCCATAGAGATAGGCCTTTTCATGAAACTTTTTATTTTATTAATTTATAGTTATACTAGCTGTTCCCCGCGACTTCGTCCGCGTGGAATTTTTTGCGCGGAACGCTAAAATAAAATTAGCTTAAGTTGCTCCTTATAAAATCAGTTATCTGCCAGTGAAAGTCCCATCCAAATCGGTTCACAGGTTCGCCAAAATAGCTCGCAGACGAAAGATTTTTTTCAGACTTACTTAACATTTATAGTTATATTTTGACTAATTTACACAATATCTCTATGAATTATAGCTTGTGTGTTACCCGATGTATGAGCTATATTATTGTAAAGTTTCATTAAAATCCATTCACAAACACTCTCACAAACTTTCACATTTATAATATTACTTGGGTATCTACGGTATAAAGTAGATGAAACGGCAAACCCAAACTGTATTAATAATATTAACAATAATAATAAAAGTTTATTTCGGACATCATGATCCATATGGGTTAGTAACAATTGAGCTTATAACTAAAGTTATATATATAAGTTTGCTTTTAAAAAGTTGGTGCGTAATCATCTGTTAAAGACAACGCTTCTTAGATGAATCATCCATGTCATTTATATTTTAGACGTATATATTTATAGTTATTTATATGTATTATTTGTATATGTATGTTGGTATGAATATATGTATGCTTATGTATGTACGTATATATTTGTATACATGTATAAATAGGATATATTTTTATAGTTTATTTATTGTATATATTAGTAAAATGTATATATAACGTAATTAATTATAAATTTTTATTTTGTTTTTATTCTATATTGCTACACCTACTTCAAATTCTCACCACTCTATGGGTTGACTGGTAGAGAATGCCACAAGGCATTAAGTTCGCCCTTTGTATTCTTTTGTTTTAATTAATAAATAAATGTTCATTTGCCTAAGTACCCGTCATCTAAGGAATGCAATAAAGAATAAATAAATAAATAAAAGTTAGTAATTTAACAATTCAACATAAAACACAGACAAACAGCCAAGACACACATACAAATAAACATGGCACCCGCCGCTGCCAGCAAGATGACTACTGGACTGCGTGCAGCCGTATCCATCGAGCAAACATTGGCGAGTCCCAACTGTCTGCCAACGCGCGAATTAAGATAATGAACCAAACTTCAATAAAAAATATATTTATTTATTTTGACAGAGTTACAGTAAGAAGTTTATTACTACAATATTCAATATTAAATGATTACAATTGTCTATTTATACTTAATTTATATGCAACAAAACTATTTACTAAGCTTATTTACTGCATACGATTGACCCAGATGGGATTGCTGATGATGTGCGAACGAATGAGATTTGGCAGTGGTGCTCAGCCTTAACTCCTCCCTCAAGAGCGAAATTATCCGAAGGTGGCTCAAGCGACTTCCAAGAATTTCGACAACATAATTAGAATTTAATTAAAATGCTACATACTATACAGATTACTATAATGAGATATAAACTTATGGACACTGATTTCACTTGTTACTAAGAATTTTGTATTTATTTCATTATCACTGGATTTAGCACTATTTATTAGTTCTTTTATATCACTGAAGTCCACGTTTCTTAAATCTAACTGTTTTGTTTCTTTCTTGATGTCATCCTCTCATACGGTTGGCATCTCGATTGTGGGAAGCTGAAGTTTGATATTCTCAAAGTACCTCGGAGCGTTGATGAATGTGTCTCCAACCTGTGTTCTGCGTTCTTGATTAGGTATCATTATATATGTGCCTTGCACTTGGTATTTTTGTACATGTTCTGGACAGTGTTCAGTTATTATCAAGTCCTTAGTGGTATACAGTAGCCAATAGTTCTTGAAGATCCTCTGAATTTTCAAATTCTCCAATCGTATATTATGTTGCTGGCAGCTACTGTGGTTGGTTTTCATCTGCATTATTTGCTCAATACATGTTTCAGCAGGATACTCTGCGAGACTTTCATCTGGGCATAAGAACTTTTCATCGTCGATTTCTTCGCAAGGACTCACCGCTGATCGGTATTTCAATCTTTTCACCAATAGGAAAGGATATGATTGGATTATCATATGGGTAACATTGGAATTATATATTGGAATTGGTATTATTTTGTAGTATGGTTCAATTAGTGGGATATCTAATACAAAAACTAAGTTATTCCTATTGACATACGAATTAACTACTATATTTCTTTCTAATTTAATTAAATTTTCCTTATTTGCTGGGTAAATCAATTTGGCATATTTTTCTTTATTTATTAACATATTTAATAGTTCTGTTGAATTTATGATTTTATTATTTGTTAAATCTATGGATGTTTCTATTTGCTTAATTAACCCCCTAAATTCATCTCCAACTTCACTATTATTACTAATAATCTTACTTACGCAATTATATTGTTCAGTATTAATATCTATTTGTTCAACTACCAACTTTAAATCTATACATACATATAATACATAAACACTCACGCCTGTCACCCAGAGGGGTAGGCAGAGACTACGGACTTCCATTTGGCGCGATCCTCACAGACCTCTCACGTCTTTTACATCCATATATCTACGCGTACACGCTCGTCGGTTAAGGGTACTCCTAATTTGGCCCATTTTTAATGTATCGCCGATTTGGTCGATAAACCTTCGTCTAGGGCGTCCCTTCCTGTCCCTGCCGTTCACTTCTGCAACATAAATTTGCTTTGTCACTCTTTCCTCGTTCATTCTTTCTACATGACCATACCACCGAAGCATTCCTTT
The DNA here is from genome assembly GCA_963668995.1 of Parnassius mnemosyne. Classification (NCBI taxonomy): domain Eukaryota; kingdom Metazoa; phylum Arthropoda; class Insecta; order Lepidoptera; family Papilionidae; genus Parnassius; species Parnassius mnemosyne. The sequence goes on from CAVLGL010000084.1 coordinate 32,849,049, forward strand.
CTTAATCCTTGTCACAACGTCATCTTGCAAACCACACTTTTCTCTTATCACACTATTTCTCACCCTGTCATTTAGATTCAGCCCTAGCATACTCCTTAAGGAACGCATTTCTACAGCATTTATTCTACTCTCATACTTCTTCTGCAAGACCCAACTTTCACTACCATACATTAAAGTAGGGACTAACACAGCATTATGAATTGCCATACGTGCCTTAGTTGACACATTCTGACTCCTCATAATGTAGAGCCCCATTCACTCTATTTCCTGCGTTCACTCGTCGTTCTATATCCTTATCATATCTACCATCCCTGCTAAATAAACATCCCAAATATACAAACTCATCCACTTGCTCAATCAACTCCCCTTCTATTCTTATTTCACATAAAGTTTTACTTTCTTCTCTTTCAAAAACCATCACTTTCGTCTTACTTGCGTTCACTTTCATACCCCTTTCTTTCAATGACCAATTGATGAAAGTAACCATCATTTGCAACTCGGCCGCCGACGATGCAAATATGACTTGATCATCGGCGTACAAAAGGCATTTGACGGTTGACTCACCCATTCTCAACCCACATACTTCAACTTTCAAAGCTTGCAAACAGCTGTCTATAAATAGGTTAAACAGCCACGGGGAAGCCACACATCCCTGTCTGACACCTTTATGAATGCCAAACCTGTCCGAGTAGACCCCGTTGATCTTAAAATTAAATAAATTAAATCAACTTTAAATCTAATGTTTTCAAAATGGTCCACGAGTTATTCCTGATCACTGCCATCCCAACTTTCAGAGGAGCTATCCCCGGATTGGTGTTCAGGTTCTGTAGATCTATAGATAGGCCGTTGGACAGTTTTGCCAATGCCAGAAGTACTAGCCACGACCTGTGGAGGACGTTTAATATTTTTTATAGCTACTCTAGTTTGTCTCTTATTAAGTTTAACGGGTATTATATTATGATCCGGTTTCCCTATGAATTTGGCTTTTTCAAAACGTGGCTTATCTTTTGCTTTTCTTGTCCTAGTAGTTTTCATAAAAATATCGTCCCCTTCTTTAATTTCTGGGACTTCCTCACCTCTTCTTTTTTCTCTAACCTTACTCTTATCTGTCTGTAATTTCTCGGCTACATATTCATAAAGAACTTTAAGACGTTTTCTATTATCTTGTAAGAGATTTTGCATCAAATTACGTTCTCTATCTATATCGAAGATGTTACCTGAATCGGTGGTACCGAAAACAATTTCAAATGGTGTAATGGTTGTTGCGGAATGAATACTATTATTATAAGCCATTATCGCATATGTCATCACAGAGCAGGCATCAAGATCTGTTTTATCGTACTTAGCTAATCTATATATTTCGTTAATGGTGGAGTGGAATCTTTCAACTATTGCCATGGAACAAGGGTTATTTGGTGTTCCTATGTGGAGCTCTATTTTATAAAGATTTAAAAGTTCTTTTATTAATTCGTTATTAAATTCTGTACCCGAGTCGCTATTTATTTTCTGTGGTAAACCATACATACTAAAGTATTTAATTAAGGCTCTTACAACTTCAGGGGTACTGCGATTTGGGATGTTTATTGCTTGCCCTAACTTACTGAAAGCATCAACAATTGTCAAATAATATTTACTTTCTATGAATAGTAGATCTATGAAAACTTCTTGGAACGGTGTGCTTTGACTCTGTGTTAATTGAATATGAGGTTTTATAGGTTTCCTTTCATATTTCATCTTTTTGCATTGTTGGCAAGAATTTATTATAGCTGTTATTGTTTCTTTCATATTTTATACGGTGGTCGATTGTTGTTGATAATTATTGCGATGGCTATTGTTACGATTGTTATTTTGCCTAAATTGGAATGAATTATTTGACGAGTTAAAAAAGCGGTTATTATTAACGTAGGGTGACAAATTATTCTGATTATTAAATGTATTTGCACTAGATTGCTCCGTATGGGGAACATTTCTAGGTGAATAAGTGTAATTATTGTTAGGACTCGGTCTAAAGTTTGTTTGATTAGACAGTGAATTTTTACTTTCATAAACTGACTGAAAGTTTTGTTCTTCTAAGACAATTTTCAAAGCTTCTTCTAGAGTAGTCACGTTCCGTAATCTTACAAGTCTAACTAAATATGTCGGTAAATTATAAAGAAACGCATTTAGTGAACTATGGTTATAAATAGATTGTTTCGCTAGACGTAAGTTCAGATCGTCAATCGTTTCCCTAACCTTAGAAAATAAGACACTTCTCAAATGTTGTATCCTGTGACAAAATTCCTGGTAATTTTCATTACGGTTTAATTTTAAGGATTCGAGTTCCAAAGCCAAACATTCCTCGGATCTCGGGTCACCAAAATGTTGGCTTAGTAATGTTTTTAATTCGTCCCAATTATTAATATGATCCCGTTCTCCAACTAGGTTCGCAGCTTCCCCAGATAAGCTACTAGTAATAACGTGGAATAAATATTCGTTTTGTAACTGGCTTCCTCGGAATGAATGGAGTATGTACTCGCATTTTTTTATAAAGAGTGGTAAAAGTCTAGTATTACCATCGAAATTAGGGATAATTTTAACCATTTCCATAGGAACTCTCATTAAATTTTCCATTTTTCTTTCTTTTTGTTACAGAATACACTACCAATAAAAAATAAAAAAATACTCTTCGGTTATTATTAAGTGAATTTATAAGGAAATTAAATGAAATAATTTAAATTCCTCAATTACTTAACTAATTAGAATAATAACTAAGTGTGAATTTATCTAGTAATTAGGCGTAATTAATCCCACAAAACCAGAATATAAACACACACAAAATAGGAGAATAAGAAGGGTAGGAAAATACAGATTGGTGAAGAAGATCTACTCACAGTGCTGCAGTTTTCCCCATGCTCCTTCTGGAATATTGGTGCTCCGTCCTTGAAGTTGGTCTGTTCCTTAATAAATTTGTTTGTTCCTTTTTTCCCGATTAAAACGTTGAGACGTACGACCGATTTTTCTGCGAAAGCTTTTATTCGCCACGAAATAATACTTGGTCTTACGGGTCCCTACCGACTGCGCCAATTAAGATAATGAACCAAACTTCAATAAAAAATATATTTATTTATTTTGACAGAGTTACAGTAAGAAGTTTATTACTACAATATTCGATTTTAAATGATTACAATTGTCTATTTATACTTAAGTTATATGCAACAAAACTATTTACTAAGCTTATTTACTGCATACGCTTGACCCAGATGGGATTGCTGATGATGTGCGAACGAATGAGATTTGGCAGGGGTGCTCAGCCTTAACTCGCGCATGATACTGTTGGGGCTGTCGCGAATGCGCCTGAGGTGTGAAGCGCAACGTTTACGCATTATGGCGGCGAAACCATCTACATGAGCATCCGCAAACATAGCAGAAGCGCTACAGAAACGCGGCAGCCCCATTAATACACAGAACGTGTTATTATATTGTACGCGAAGATCATTGTATGTCCTCTGCGTAAAGCTAACCCACAGACTGCACGTATAAAATGACTGACAGTAGGCTTTGAAAGCGTAATCTTTGCTTCGTCAGTACATTTAGAAAATCTGCGGGCCAACATATTACAGCGGACAGACAACGACCTCCGCTCCCTCTCAATATCCAGGTTGTCTTTCAGGTCTTCTGTGATCCAGTGACCCAGGTACTTAAAGGTCTCAACTTTTTTCAAGGGGGTTCCACAGAGCTTGAAAAGTGGCACATTAGTGTATCGCTTGTGCTCCGGATTGAAAATCATGAATTCGCTTGACAGCATTGTATTTGAACACCTGGGCCACAGCGTAAGACTCGCATATGGTTAACAATTTCTTTAAGGCTGCACTTGATGAATTCAGCAGCACCATATCATCTGCATAACTTATGTTATTGACACAAACTCCGTCTATGTGGCAACCGATATCGGTACTGCTGAGCTCATCAAGGAGCCTATTCATATATAAGTTAAAGAGCGTAGGAGAGTTTAGACCGCCCTGCCTCATTCCAATCTGTATTCTTCTGAGAGCGAGCCTGCCCATCTGACATTGTTCTTTTGGTTGCTATACCAGTGCTGAAAGAGCAATATAACTTCTTCGGGCAGGCTAGTCTCAGATATCATCTTGTCCCACAGGCTTTGGTAAGCTACTAGGTCAAACGCCTTTGATAAATCCAGGTAACATACAAACACAGGTTTCTTCCTTGCTGTGTAATACTGGACAGTCTGCTTGAGACACAGGATAGCACTCTCGGTGGAAAGACCTGGTCTAAAGCCGAATTGAGCAAATTATACATATGAGTATTAGGTGCACACGTATAATTTTGTATCGACTTCAAAAAAGACGAGGTAGGTACTCAATTCGACTGTATGTTCTTTTTTTTCTTACCTCATTACTTTTTTCTGGGTGAACCAATTTCGACGATTCGTTTTTTATTTGAAGGCATATAAATTTAATCAAGGTCTGAGCAATAGTTTTTAAATTATTCTTAATAATTTATATTGAAGTCGGTTGTATAAAATTTTTAATTTTAAATTCTGTACGTACGACCCATTCATATAGATTCTACTAAATAAAAAATTACGTAATCGCTTTTACTACCATAATTTGAGCTGTCGTCATCATCGTTGTCTACATTAATTATTATTAGATTTTCTATAATGCATTCAAAATGAATGTCTCTTTATAGGGGTCTATAACAATTTTCTTATCTTTCTCCATCACTTTGCCCCATTGATCGCGTGTGTAGTAGTTGTATTTTCTACAAGTCTTCCTCCGGCCGATCCCACATGGCGTGTTATCTGTCTATGTCTGTGGCACAATGCGGTTGGCGTTTAGCCATGTTACGTCATGATGCCACAAGTTGAGCTGTCGTCATCATCGTTGTCTACATTAATTATTATTTGATTTTCTATAATGCATTCAAAATGAACGTCTCTTTTATAGGCGTCTATAACAATTTTCTTAGATTTCTCCATCACTTTGCCCCAGTGATCACTTCTGTAGTAGTTGTATTTTCTACAAATCCTCCTCCGGCGGATCACACACTGCAAAGTTTGGTTGGCGTTTAGCCATGTTACGTCATGATGTCGACGAATGGGTCGGCTCGACCGTAGTAGTACCACGCTCTCACAGAATACCAGTGTAAAATAGCAGCTTAACGCCGCTGTGTTTCGTATAGTGAGTGTACAGAACCGGAGACCCTTTTTACAGGAAAGCAGGCATTCCATCTTAGTCCTCACGGGTGACAACTCATTTACATTTTGATTCGTAATCGAGGATAAATGTAGATGTCTATAGGCCACAGCAACCACTTACCGTCAGGTGGAATATGTGCTTGTTTGTCATCCTTATCCTATAAAAAAATTATAGACTATGAGGCATCTCATTACAATCCTTAAGTGACAAGACATAGTAAAGCATTCAATCATTATTAATATAAATAACGAATTAGACGTCTTCATGGTGCAGGGTGTAGTGGATTAGCATAATATAGTGCTGAGTGCCGCAGGTTTGAATCAATCACGGAACAAGCACAGCCTACAAATAATTGAATCGGGCCTGGGAGTATGTCCTTGTGAAATTTAAATATGTAAACTACAGGATACAAAATACAGGAGAAAAGCCTAGTGCAGTTGTAATTACACAAGCAGGTCTACGGTCTATTAGTCACCTACAGTCAGATTAACTGTCCCCCCCCCCCCCCGCCTTAACGAGAGGAGCTTCCGAAATCAGGGGGCGGGGTGGCTCGGAACTGCATTCGGTGACGCGGCGCTTTGTGCCGCCTCGCCGCAGGCAGAATCGTTGCACTCAATAGCTCATAGGTTCGAACCTCGCTTACGAACCTCTTTCCATGAAGCTGCAAAGGCAGCAGGGCAAACAGCATACACTTTCAGGAAAAAAGCTTGTTTGTCACTTTAATATTAAAATTTAAAAAAAATCCACGTGTCCTTGTTGCAGTATTAACCTATTATACCAAATCTAAAAATTAATCTTTAAAGAAACGAATACCTACATTTATTGTTCAATAATCATAATATCTTTAATTCTATTACAAAGAAACAACTATAGGCGGATGGCGTTCAACATTTATAGGGATCCGATAAATCACAAATAATATCAAAAGCTTTGCCCTTAACCCACGATGGCTAGCGTAGGCTCTAAAGGACCGTCCTCGACGGAGGAATGCCACAATCGAACCGTTGACATGTTTATGATCTTGAGTTAACGTGGCCGCGCCATAATAGGGTTAACTTGATAGTTTAAAAAATTAAGGAAGAAAAAAATTGAGTGACACGGTATTGGGGTGAAATGGTTTTTTTTTTATATTAGTGTTCATTGATATCTATGATTGTTTTGTTTGCTTTTTTTTAAATAAGAGTGACAGAAGAGCATACAGTCCACCTGATGGTGGTTTCTGTGGCCCATAGATATCCACATCTATCCTCAGTTAGTAAACAAAATGCAGATAAGTTGTCATCTATATGCTACTACTCGCTTCTAGTAAAAAGGGTCTCCAGTTATTTACACACACCGTACGATACAACAACATTAAGCTGCAACGTTGTACTCTGGTATTCTGTGAGAGCGTGGTCCATCTCTGGTCGAGCCGACCTAATCGTGCTACTACTCGTACCATAATATACACGCATAGCGTTTATTTTTATTGTGCTACTAGAGATCTCGGCAATATTGAAAACTTGAAGCAGTAAATTAACTAAATTAAACATAAATTGCCTATAAATTATTGAAACATTTGTTATATTAAAATTTAAAGTTACAGCCTATATACGTGCCACTGCTGGGCACAGGTTTCTGTGAGGGTTTATGGTAAGGGAATATCCATCGCGCTGTCCCAATGCATGTCGGCGAACTTCACATATCTTGGAAAAAAAATGTTTCCTTATTTCAACACAACACTAATGATTACTTTGATGTGATATTTGGCACAGATGTTACTGACAGTCATGGCAACGTAGAAAAAAAAATCGACGATTGGATTTCCGCGAAATTTAAATTAAAAAGTCTTACTATTTTTTTGCCTTTTATATATATATATATATATATATATATATATATATATATATATATATATATATACTATATAGAAGATCTCTTGAAAGTTGTCCAAAGACAATTTTTATCAAAATTCGAGTAACAAAGAGAAACCATATTTAAACTGTCAAGTAAACTTTACCCTTGTACATGCAAAATGTAAAGACGTCATAATTTTTATAAATAAAAGTTAAATGTTCAATATTTATATAATAATTTTGTCACCATTGTAAAACAAGTCGAAAGCAGAACTTAAATCTAGACTGTAACTCTTTGTTTTATCAATCTACATAACTTTAAAGGGAAATAAAATAAAATAATCTTATTTAATAAAGTGGTATTTAATAATAAACATTTGAAATGCGTCGTTAAGAACTGAGTGTTTGTACACAGCAATATAGAAAGTAGTGTGATGTTATTATTAGAAAAAACAGAAAAGGATCACCCATGATGTTTTAAGAGTACATATTTGTATGGGCTATTGTTACTTGAAACTAGTTCCATTGTTTCAGCATTTACGAACGTGTTATTAAAAATTGATTTTGACGTTTTAGTTTATCTTCATTTGCTAATCTTGAGTAAGTCTTAATTTAAACCATGTCTCATCAATAGATTTATAAAGTGATTAACGAGTTAACAGTCTCTCTTTTTTTAGTGTCTAACTCTGAGTTAACTGACTTAACCAAGAAAATCCAACAGTGTGTTGTCACGTGGCCATTTTGGACGTGAAATTTCCCGACGTTCGACTAGAAATGGCATCAAACTATTACGTGGTAGAACCACGCTGCAGCTATATTATGATTGTAGCGCGAACGGGTCGACTCAAACAGGGTAGGACCACGCTCTCACAGAATACTAGCGTAAAATAGCAACTTAACGCTGCTGTGTTTCGTATGGTGAGTGTAGAGAACCGACCCTTTCTACTGAAAACGAAGCATTCCATCTTAGTCCTCATGGGTGACAACACATCTGCACTTTGTTTCTTATACGTTTGCCAAACTGAACTATTACTTTGATACCATAATCGACAAAAGGGCTAATAAGAAATTATACTACGTTACAGACAAGCACTTACATTATTTTACTCGTGCTCAATGTAATGCCGCACAAACGACATTAGTATCGTAGGTCTGGAGACCAATACGACTTAGGGACCTTCAAGAAAAGAGCGTACTTCTTTTTAAAAGGCCGGCAACACATCTTCAATTCCCCTGGCGTTGCAGTTGTTCATGGGCGGCGGTAATAATTTACCATCAGGTGAGCCGTATGCTCGTTTGCCCCCTCTTCTATATAAAAAAAAGTATGTATGTAGCCGAGTCAGCTTATATCTACCTATAACTTAAGATTTCATAACTGATGCGTTACCTCGCTTATTGCGTGTATATTAGTCATACGTTTTTGATATATCTAATATGCATGGTCTATGTGGTAGAGCTAAGTTGAAAAGTATTATGGTTGTAACTCAAGAGGGTCAGCTCAACCGGGAAGGACCATATTTGGACAGAGTACCAAATGAAATATCGGTATAATGTTGTTGTATTTTGTTTGGTCACGAGATCCGTAATTGAAATGCTTCTTTACTAGTAACGAAACATTTCATCCTATTCGTCACTGGTGATAACGCATGTTCACGCCCTGAGTTGCCCCGGCAAAGGTCGATTGGGCTAGGGACCATAGTAGCCTCCTCGACGAACAACAGAGGACGGGACCCAAATGGCCTATGGACAATTATTCTACACAATAGATTTAAGGCTAGGTAATTAATACGAACTTACCGGGTTCCGAATCAAGGACCGACCCCAAAGCGCGGTCAGGCGTTAAGTATGTGCTTGGAAGTTTGTGTTAGAAAGTGTGTATATGTGTGACCTGACGGCCCGATTTAATCGGACAGAAGATCCACAGAAGCTGATGTTCTCCCAATGTGCGCTCCCTCCAGTCGTAGTTAACCAATTGAAAACTTCTGCCTTCATTTCACTGTTTCAGTTTATCAACTTTATTGTACACTATTTCAATCTATCAACTTTATTGTACATTTAATTGACTTCAAACTCAACTAAATCCCCGTTAATCGTAATCAAATAAGTGACACACGACACAACTAATGAACGGTCGATCAAAGTTCAATGGTATGTTCACTTAGCAACAAAATTATAATCGAGCACACGCGGTCTACTCTCGAGTGACAAAGTTCAGCGTTTTAACTGACAAAGAAAAATGTCTCCTAACTATATCAAACGCCACACGAGCAAAATTAATATTGCAAATGCGCTTCAAAATGCAATCACTATACAAATTGACGTACATTACTTGCAAACAAAGGTAAGTTAATTTAATCACTCAACACTTAGACAGGCCTCGTTATCGCATACGGTACGCGACCATGCTGTTCTAGTAACAGCACTGCATTGTTTCGACTTCCGACGCGCCATACCCAAAACCAACTCCCGCCTCGCGCGAACGTCAAACCGGTACGAATGCACCGCGCCGAGCGCCCTCTAGCGTCAATTCTTAAAATAAGCGTTTGTCGCGAACAACGCAAGTGCATTTTTTTTCATAATCAAGGATAGTAGAAGGTATTCATAGGCCTAGGCATCAGGTTACAATGAGGTGGACTGTATGCTAGTTTGTCACCCTACAATAAAAATATTATAAGTCGTGACGGACAAGAATGGAGCTAAGCATTTATTCCAAACCATCGTAACTAATATGTTTGACACTTAATACTTCCTTTAGGGGTTGAGATTTTGAATAATGCGGTAATAATATGATCCATTTGTTTGAGTTATCGGCTTTTTATTTATTCAACATATTTCGGGGTCTCTCGGACTTACCTTTGATTTTAACGGCATATTAATAGACTCACCTTTTTAAGGTTGATGTACGATATCATAATTAACTGATATAAAGGTTTTTGGGCATTTTAACGACCGTGCTTAGTTTGAAAGAGAAGGATTGGGTCCTTATTGAATTTAAACAGATCGAATGTTGTATTAGCATGAATTTTTTTTATGTAGTAGTTTAGTTACCACTATAATGCGTCTTTTTTATGTAAATAAAATAATTGAACTTTTTTTATAAAATACGTTTGTTTTTTTGCAAAGCTGGATAAAAGCTTCAAATGTATTCGTAAGTGCTTCCTCTTACTATTTGATTTTCATCAAATGAAACTGATTTTGCGGATTTTATCGCGTTTAATTTAAGTTTTTAATTCCCGATGTTTCGAGTGCTTTTAACCTATGGTTAAGTGGTACTCTGGGGTCATGGGTGCGGTAAAAGTCGGTTCGCAAGTAATGGCATCGTAAGTCAATCCACTACTCCAAAACATCACCTCCAGTATACATCATGAGAGTCGACAGACGAAAACTATACCTTGAGATGGGCAGCTGCATCTGCCTGAAAAAATATTTGATGAACAAACTTTTTTTGTTGTAAGTAACAACAAAAAAGTTTGTAAAAAAAGATGTTTCATGTCGACCATTTCTCAAAAAATATTATATTTTACCTGTTCCATGTGTATATGTCCTTTTGTATTTAAGTTTATGTATCTCTTTAGGCAAAATAAAGATGTAACTTAACTTAATTTAAGAACACAATATTTATATAAATTGTATAAACCCCGAGTGAAACTATCGTTAGCGTCAAGAAATGCATATATGATGTGCGTAGATATATATAATTTTTTACCAGATAGTTTAAAAAAATCTACCTTTGAAAATATTTATAAAACTAACCAAAGAATGGACTTTAAATAATTGTTTTACAGTATAAATGAATATTTAGAATTTAAACATAATTAATTTATTTGATTTACCTTTGTTAGCTAAGTAGATTTAATACAGATGCATATAATAATACGTGTTCCATATGAGTGTTGGGACTATCCAAAAATGCTATAGCCTTTTTGGAACTTTATATACCTTTTTGGAACTTTTTTACGACAGAAATGTGGAACAAAAAACAGTTATTTGTAATTGTAAGTTCTGCAAGAAAGTTACAAAGACTTTGGGAATACTACCAACTTGATTTCACATAATATGAAGAATAAACATCAAATTCAGTATATGGATATTAGGGATGAGTCAAGTTCATTTCACGCGTGTTTTTAAACTACTTAAGGTGAGAATTCCGCTTCAACGTCTGTCAATTCCAATTCTACATCAATGAAACGGCGTTTTCAGCAAATACAGCTTGCAAGGCCAAATGCATTGCTTACTAAGCAGAAACAATAAATATTTCTTAAGCTCTAATCAAAATGATTTGTCAAGATTTATAACCTTTACAAATCGTGGCAAATAATGGTGTTATTAGTTTTTGACAGGCAAGTAACTCGAATGCACAGAATACATGTACCCTGACGGGAAGAACGAAAACTTCATACAATAAAAATGCCAACAGCTTGCGACACTAGCGCGCCAGTTTTTGATCCATGAACTAACAGATGTGAATGTGTGCGTGTGTATATGTATAATGCTCATTGCCCACCCTCACATTCAATATTCTATTTTTAATCATACTCGTAATATATTACTATTTCCATTCCAATTTTCTACGAATGTAGAAATTACATTCTATATTCGTAAAAAATTGGAATGGAAATAGTAATAAATGAATAACATATTGGAAATTTTAAATATTTAATAACACAAACCTTAAGAGGAAGATTAAAGTTAACAATTAGCTATGCATTGATACATAAGTAGAAAATTGGAATGGAACACGGTTAATAGTTTTCAGAAATAAAACAATTATTTTCATAGAGATATAAATACATTATTGGTTAGTAATATTATAGACACAGAAATAAACTGGGGCACTCAATTTTAGATGATTATAGACGCATCTTAGAACACACCGTTTTCAGTAATCCATTATTATTCGTTAAACTCATTCGAGAAACATCTGAGCGACTGTATGACCGTTTGTCACCCTTACTCGTAAAGATATTTACACATACGTAATTAATTTAAGTAAGCGATAATCAACGATTAAGTAAGGCTGATTGTGTCTTGTAGTTACAATCATCTTTTTTATAGGTATATTTCTAAATATTTAAAATAGAACGTTACGAAAAACGGAAAATCAGCCTATTTTTTTTAAACTAAGATAAACAAAAACTAATTATATGACGCAATAATTTACTAATGATGTTGTCTTATCGTCTTGGAAGACATGGCAAAGTATTACCAAAATAAATATCGCTCGCATTCCTAACGTCAAAATGCATGCACTCACATTATAATGTTCATCACGTAATTGCGTTTGCATCAAACTTCATAACATATTCATCCGGTCGCGTCGTAAACCATATTTGTAAAATTTAACAAGCCAAAAACTCGAGTTGGATGATTTCACCCGAACTGTTTCGTTCTTACACCGACGTGGCGCGTCTTCCCTCTATCTTTATTAGCATCCATGGCCCTTATAGAGTTCGTTTCGTATTTACGTTTAATAATTTCTTATGTTCACGATTAATTACTAGACAAATTATACAAACATACACATTGTACAATACAAATATTTGAATGTATACATGATAGAGCCACGCTGAGGCTATATTATAGGTGTAGCATGAATAGGGTTTTTTACGTGGTAGAGCCATGCTGCAGCAGTATTAGTAGTATAGTTGTAGCACGAATGGCTTGGCTTGACCGGGGAAGGACCACGCTCTCACAGAATACCAGCGTAAAATAGCAGCTTAACGCTACTGTGTTTCGTATGGTGAGTGTAGAGAATCGGATACCGTTTTTACTGGAAATAAGGCATTCCATTGTAGTCCTCTCGGGTGACAACGCATCTGCATTTTGATTTGTAATAGAGGATAGATGAAGATGTCTATGGGCCGCAGCAACCACTTACCATCAGGTGGACTGTGTGCTCGTTTGTCACCCTTATCCTCTAAAAAAAAAGGTCGGCTCGAATATATCTCATATAATATCATAATAAAATACTCACTACAAGCTTAATACATACATTTCGACTGCCCGTGGTTTAGTGCTAATACCACTGGTTGCGTTTCCTCGCTCTATGGATATACTTAGTTATAATCTCTACGTTTACTCAACACTATGTACCAGGTATTAGACTGATCGTGGAATCTAGTGATCTAGTCTGCGGTTTCTACGGAACTAACGCTGTGATTATATAGCTCCAATGGGAATCATCGTTGACTTTGTCTTGATGTTTGACTTCTTCGTGTTTGGTTTCGGTATATTGTGTAAATAGTACAGTAGCATTAATAGCATATTAGCCGTATTGTGGCAGTGTAAGAACATCTACTATCCCATATCGCCTCGTGAATCTCTTAAGAGGAGAAAGAGGTAAACTGAATCAGGAGATAGCCAGCAGCATTAACCTGATATCAGCTGAATACAAATAAAATCTGCGGTTGCCGGCCCACCTACCAGGCGTGGCAACTATGGCAAATCTATGTGCAGCAGTAGACTTTTAATAGTCTGTATTAGTTAGAAGAGTACACCAATATTATTCTCATTTAACAAGTAAAAGTCCACTGCTGAACATGGGTATCTCAAATAAATGGGAGGATTTCAATAATCACGATTTTTTTTATAGAATAAGGATAACAAACGAGTACCATGTAAGTGGTTGCTGTGGCTCATATAGACATCTACATCTATCTTCGTTTGCGAATTAAAATGCAAATACGTTGTCAGCCGTGAGGACTAAGGCAGAATGCCTCTTTTCTAGTAAAAAGGGTCTCCGATTCTCTACACTCACCATACAAAACACAGCAGCATTAAGCCGCTATTTTACGCTGGTTTTCTGTGAGAGCGTGGTCCATTCCCGGTCGAGCCGACCCATTCGTGCTACAACTATACTATCAATATAGCTGCAGCATGGCTCTACCACATATAAAATATGCTTTGTGAGCAGATTAACAATGTCGCCAGTCTTTGTTTCTTCACATGTGGGATGTGGAATATCCGCAGGTGGGATCGTGATATTTAAACTTGCGTAAGCGTGACCATTACGATCAAAAGAAACTCCGGGGAATCCTACTTTCTGCCGTGAGCTATATGTAAAAGTCAATAAATTAATATTATTCAAAATCGTGTCAGTCTGCAAAGAGGCCAATTATATGAGTTTATATACATCAGTACGTAAAAGAAAAACATTGTACCTCATTTTTAAGCACAATCCGCACACTGAGGAGTGTGAGGTTTGGCATTGGCAAAGTTCTATTGACTGCAGAAAGCCATTTTTTTTTAAAAGGATGCGGGTGACAAACGGGTACACAGTCCACCTGATGGTAAGTGGATGCTGTGACCCATAGAGATCTACATTTATCTTCAATAATTTATTTATATAATGAGTGTTGAAAATGAAATACAGGTTGCTTAATGTCTACATAAATAAAGTGATGTATATGCAGTTTTGCGCGCATTACGGAAAAACTGCTGATACCATATGAACTGTTTGAAGAAACAACGATTTTTATACGGGGTTTTTCACACGGTCAGCTGTACGTCGCTTACTTTCGCGTTACTAACCCAGATAATTTATATATTTTAACTACAAACGGAGCAACGAATAATAATGATTACAAAGAAATTTTGTATGCTATTTTTTGATGATTTTCCTTCGCACATACGAAAACTTTGTTAATATGTCAGGCAACGCGAACGAAGTCGCGTGTATCAGCTAGTACTGTATAAACTTAAAATACTAATGTACTTAAATTTAATATACTGTATAAACTTAAAAATCTTTTGAATTACGGTCGAATTTCGACTACTGTACGACCATTAATATCTAGTACTCTAAACTCTAGTACTATAAATGATATCGTTTTGTAGCGAAAGAAGCCACTGTAATACAAGACGGTTACAAACCTTTGACACTGCCGATCAGGAGCTACATTTTAAATTTGACATAATTGGTCGGCGGAAAAGTTTCTTCTTATTTTATATACAAATATATATTTATATACAAACGTTTTTAAGCAAAAAAAAAATTAAAGACTTTTTTTTAAAGTTTAATTACATTTAATTATAATACATATGTGTGCCATTTTGTTCGATAATTTGTTGCCATCTTGTAGGTAGTGTGTGTAGGTAGATTGAGATGATCGTAGGTCATCCACTTTTTAGTACCAGTGATCAATATTTTCAAAACTGGTTCCGTTTTATTACATTTCAAAAGAGAATCGCAAATGATTACACGATTCATTAGGTTTCTTTCAGTGAGCTCGTGTGGTACTCAAATATCGAGCTTTTTTGTATAATATATATATATATATATATAATAGGTCCCTACTTATATGCCAGAGGCATTTAAGTAGTAGTTCTTATGTACTATAGAATATATTTCGGATTTGTGTCATTTAGTCTTAGTGACATCGTCAAAAGCTAAAGGCGCATTCGTTTCCTAAATTTAAAAAAAATATTTTTAAAGAAAATATGCCCGATAGTGCATTATGGTATTGTAAGTCCCGATATGTAGCAAAAACTTAATGTGATTTCGGTTTATTATCGCAAGTATATCACCCCGTAATTTTTAAATTTTATTATTTCTGGTAGATTGTTCTAGAACATTTACGAGTATCATCATTGTAATAAGCGCCCTATGTTATCAGGTAACGTCACAAAATGTGTTAGTGATTGACAACGTTTACCGATTCATGCTATTGATTAAAAAATTATACAGGATGCAGATTTAATCATCTACAATATTTAAGGAGGTGAAATAGTAAACGAAACTGTATCCATACCAATAAAGAAATCCGGTGGGCCTGTGTCGGAGCACACGGCCGTTGGTTTTAACGTGAACAGGATAGCCTTCGTTTTAAACTTTTGATATAATTCTACAACACGAGGAGAATTATAGATGCGTTGCCGGTCTTTTAAAAAGGAGTAAGCTCGTTTCTCGAAGGTCCCTAAGTCGTATCGGTCAACAAACATCGCCGATGGTAAACAATTCCTGAGAAAACTCCTAATATCCCCAAGCATCCAAATGATGTGGATGGCAACGTAAGTTTTGTCGCGATGTGTATTGGTGAAATTTGGTGACTGGAATTAATCCGAACAATTCCTCAGAGCACTCCCCGTGGTAAATACGATAGAAAATGCAAAGGGATGAAACATCTCTACACAGTGCCAGAGAATCAAGCCAATCAACTCGGTCGTAGATGATTCGAGCAGCTCTGCTCTCTATGCGGTCAAGTGGAAGGAGCTCGCACTGGGGAGCCCCGGCCTAGAGATGAGAACAGTATTCCACGTGAGGCCGAACCTGCGCTTGTAAAGTTGCAAACGGTATGCAGGCATGAAATACTGTCCCGCTCTACTGAGTACGCTAAGCTCTTTAGTCAATTTAGCTTTCTGTTCCAAGTGACCATGCTACTGCAGGTCATTTGATATTTCGACGCCGAAAATTCCTTTACTGGCTGCGGTAACAAGGGCAGTGCTCTGAAATTTAGGAGATACGACGGAGGTGTTCCTTTTAGCGGTAAACGCGCAATCTTGGGAATTTGTGTAATAATGCCATGCTGCAGCTATATTAGTAGTATAGTTGTAGCACGAATGGGTCGGCTCGACCGGGGAAGGACCACGCTCTCACAGAATACCAGCGTCAAATAGCGCATTGGGGCAGCGCGGCGGAAATTTCCTTGCCCTAAAACCCTCTCAGAAATGAGAGCCTGTGCCCAGCTGTGGGACGTATATAGGCTGCAACTTTAACTAACTTTCACTATACGAGAGAGTGAATGAGGTAACATCGTTAATCAAATCCTGTTTAAACTTATTTAAACGCAGTCCTAACAGTACACTAATAAAATCATTTAGAAAGTGATAACGATATACGTTTGAAAAGGATGAAACATCTTAACAGGTGTTAAGATGTTTCATCCTATAGGGAATTATTCTCTCAATTCTACCGTTAAGAAGGATATGTCGGATTTTCGAATTACTATTAACTATTGTTGTACGGACGTAAAATACATTGGAATATTTTTCCACGTGTGATGCACGTATGGGATTAGTATAAAGAACGGGATTAAAATGACAAAAAGGAAATTGGTGTGAGTAATTTCGTTTCGAGTAATTTAGTTGTTTATTACTCATGATAAAGTTCTATTTTAAGTTATAATGATGATAATAATGTTGTCAGCACAATGAATATTGATTACATAATTTATATTAGTGGGAAGGACGACTGCCAAAACTTTCTTCTTGAAGGCGTCACTAGTGTTACAGACAGAAATAGTGCAGGTTATTTTCTACCGACTTCAAAAATGAGCCGGTACTCAAATCGACTGTATGTTTTTTTATGTGTGTTTCCTCATAACTTTTTACTGGGTGAACCGATTTCGATGATTCTTTTTTTATTTGAAAGTTGGTGCTTCACATGTGGTCCCATATCAAGGTCTGATCAATTTTTGAGTTATTCTTAATAATTTATTTTGAAGTCGTTTGTACAAACTTTTTAATTTTAAATTATATATGTATCAGATTTTCAACTACTTCTTATTCCTTTTAATGCCTTGGAAAAGGAATTAAGTATCCAATGGGACATCCCAGCATCAACTTAACAGTATTTAACTTAATATGTGCTTACGTATTTTTGATAAAATTAATATCTATACAAATAAATAAAATTGAAGGGTCTGTTTGTAATGTCAAAATTACAGCTTTTTACTAAATACATGTGAAAGTATATACGGTACTATTAACAAAAATACAATTTTTAAAGTTTTTGTCTGTCCCTTTGTTCCGGCTAATCTCCGAAACGGCTGGACCGATTTTGACGGGATTTTCACTGGCAGATAGCTGATATCACAAGGAGTAACTTTAGATACTTACGCGCAAAAAAAAACCCAAATAACACGCGGGCGAAGTCGCGAGGAACAGCTAGTTATAAATACGTTCCAATTGTTCACATATAGGTACATATTATTTTGTATTAATTCTCCAATAATAATTATGACTATAAATTTTTATCGAACAAATAAAACTCATTTATTCATTACATTTTCAGACGAATAGAAGTTTCGAGGAGCCGTGGTAGCTCAGATGGTTAGCGCTCGCTGTAAGCTTCACAGTACTCGAGCAACCCGGGTTCGATCCCCGCCGGTACCAATGAAATTATTAATTGCAATTTTAAGTGCTGATTTACCACGTGCTCAGCGGTGAAGGAAAAGATCGTGAGGAAACCTGCATGTCTGAGAAATAAGAAAAAATATATTTCAAAGATGTGTGAAGTTCGCCAGCACGCATTGGGGCAGCGCGGCGGACATTTCCTTGCCCTAACACCCTCTCAGAAATGAGAGGAGGCCTGTGACCAGCAGTGGGACGTAAATAGGCTGCAACTTTACATTTTTTTTTTACTTTAGACGTTTCGAATAGAATATAATATAATATCTACTGCTCTTCGATTCGATCGTCCCTTGGGTGTGGTAGGAGGTGACAGAGGTAATCAAACCAGGAGAAAAGCAGCATCGTCTTCCTAAGAAGAACCAAAAAATAAAAACTGCTGTTGCAAGCCTGCGAAGCGTTGAAACTATAGCATATATTCCCATGTGTAAACTATGGGAGGCCTATGTTCAGCAGTGGACTTAATACATCCATCTCAACTCGTATAGAAGGTTCAGAATAAGTATAGACAAATGGTGAAAAAAAATTATTTAAAAAAATTTCAATAATTCTGTCCTTTTTATTTTTTAACTTAAAAATGCGTGGTAATGCATTATTTTAACTGATTCTACTGCGCACGCACACATTCGTAAGGGTCGATCGGTAGACAAAAACGTTGTTGCCCATAAATCACATACAATTTGGGATAATTTCAAATAAAAGTAGAAGCCTTATTTACTGGTATTTTCAAAAGCTACAATAACGGTTTATCATTAAATAAAACTAATTTTACGGATTTTATCGCGTATATTAACTTATTTTATATTCCCGACGTTTCGAGCACTTTCCAGCACCCATGGTCACAGGGGGGACTGAGGTGTATGACGTTCCAATGTCATTAACCACGGCTACCTCCAGATTAAAAATTATTAATTTTTGTTCCGATCTATGCAGTATGAACTTACAGTATCACGAAGTCTTGCAGTTGTATGCTTGGGTTGGGATTTAATTTTATTAATTATGGGATCCCAAGCAGATGGTAGCACCCATCCATCTTCTCTATTGAAATTAGGATGTTTTTTTATTTCAATAGCCTCGTGAATCATCCTTGGAAAGAATAGATGTTCTTTAGCGAGGATTTGTGGTCTACCAAATCTAATGTAGTGACGGGGTCGATCCTGTACGTGTTCACAGACCGCAGACTTCCCGGAGCATCGATTCTTCACATCAGCTATGTGTTCTTTAACGCGGCTATTTATGGATCTTTTAGTTTGTCCTATATAAGAGAGACCACATTCACAATCAAGCTTGTACACTCCTACATCTTGCAGAGGAATATTACACTAATGGTAAAAACTGACTAATATTCTTCGTAAAATTAGTTTTATTTATATGTGTAGTGTTCGCGTAAATATAAGAAATTATTAGGTATATTATTATTTATATACTTGAACTTAAGTTTAAAATTTGGCTACTCTTTGGAAAAAAAACCCTGTATAAATATCAATTACTGTCCTTTAGTCTCGCTAAAACTCCAAAAAGGGCTCGACCGATTTGATAAAATTTTTAAATACACACATTTGAATGGTTCCATAGATGGTTTAGATTCATAGCACCCGGTTGATGGCGCTGTTGTTCATATCCAGAAATTACCCGTGTGAAGCCGGGGCGGGTCGCTAGTATAAAATAAAAACTATATTGACATCGTATTTACAGCCGTGCATCGTACTTAATAACCTGCATCAATGACACTATTATGAAGCGTCAAAATCATTAAACATAATCCATAAGCCATAATATCTGACCATTAAATCTAGTTATAAAGGTGTCCACACATTACAGTGAATAGAGATTTATAATGTGTAATGATTTCTTATATATACGCGAACATTACACATTTAAATAAAACTAGTTTTATTTAAATTTATATTTTGTAGTCACTATACATTACGAAGTTTTTTCAAGTATCACAATCTATCGTCTACTTCTATATGTGAAGAGCGAAAAACTTATGATTAAACTTTTACAAAAAAGTGGTAGTTTATACGTTATAGAGCTACGCTAGAGTATACTATAAGTGGTAGAGCCATGCTGCAGCTATATCAGTAGTATAGTTGTAGCACGAATGGGTCGGCTCGATCGGGACAGGACCATGCTCTCACAGAATACCAGCGTAAAATAGTAGCTTAACACTGTTGTCTTTTGTATGGTGAGTGTAGAGAACCGGAGACCCTCTTTACTGGAAAAGAGGTATTCCATCTCAGTCCACACCCCAAGCCAACGCATTTGCAATTTGATTTTTTATTGATGATAGATGTAGAAGTCTATGGGTCATAGCAACCACTTACCATCAGGTGGACTGTGTGCTCGTTTGTCACCCTATCCTATAAAAAAATACAAAGGTTGTAACACGAAACGAGACGTTCACCAAAGAAGAACCACGCTCTCACGGAACATCAATGTAAAATAACAGCTTAATGCTGCAGTGTTTCGTATTGTGAGTGTAGAGAAACACACACTTCATGAGGTCATAGACATCTATCTATCCTTGATTAAGTATCAAAATCCATGGATTTCAATACTTAATCAAGGATAGCTGTAGATGTCTATGAACTACAACATCCACTTAACATCAGGTGCAAAGTGTACTCTGTTGTCACACATAGTCTTAAAAAAAACCACTTCAAAAAACAAAAAAATATTTCTACATATTTTAATAGCTCTCAAAGTCAGGGTTTGTATTCTTCAATATACCTTGTCATTATGTGGAAATTATTGTAATCCTTGAGTTTTTTGAAGTAGGTTTTTATTGTTTTTATGTTTAATTAATTTATCTCGAGACTACAGCTAGTATATCGTCTAAATAATTAATTACATTAAAATTTCATCTCCTATTTTTCTACCTTTAGACGTGAATATTTTCTTACTCCCTATAAGATTACTCACTTATCTTCACGCACAATCCCTGACGGGGTAGCCAGAGAGAACAGATCGCCAAGTGTCACGATCCTTACATACCTCTTTCGCTTCTTTCAGATTCATTATCTTCTTCATACATGCACGTCTAGGTATCCGAGTACTCTTGACCCTACTCTCTTCGAGCAATTTGCTCACATGGTCTTCGAAAGTTAGTCTCGGTCTACCTCGACACCTTTTAATATTAACTTTCGCGCTATATATTTTCTTCACCATTCGGTCTTCACTCATTCGCTCAACGTGCCCAAACCACCGAAGCACGCCCTTATCAATTTTTGTGATAAGGTCATCTTTCAAACCTGCCATATTGCGAATCTCTTCGTTTCGCTTTCGGTCGGCCATGGTAACGCCGCACATTTTACGAAGAGATCGCATCTCCACTGCATTCAACTTGCTTTTATGCTTCTTCTGGCATACCCAGGTTTCGCTGCCATATAACAAAGTCGGTACCAACACTGCGTTATGCAAGGCGTGCACTCTTCACCACTCCTTGCCTTTTGACTAACGCAGTCAGGGCACCATTGACTTTGTTCCCGGCAGCGACACGCCTGTTCACATCTAAATCACATCTTCCATCCCGGCTAAAAGCACTCCCCAAGTATACAATTTCATTTACTTGTTCTAGACATTCCTGATTTACCCATATTTTACACTTCGTTCTCTCTTCGTCCCTTTCAAATACCAGAACCTTAGTTTTATTAGCGTTCAAACGGAGACCTTTAATTTCACATTCCTCTTTCATACACGTGACTAATGCCTGCAGTTCTGCCTCTGATGGTGCAATAAGCACTGCATCATCAGCATACAGCAGAAAATTTACTTTAATGTCACCCAATTTCACACCCAAACAGCTATCTTTCAGCTTTTGTAAACAGCTGTCGAGATACAGTATGAACAGCCAGGAAGACATGACACAACCCTGTTTTACGCCCGTTTGGACGCTAAACATGGGTGACAGGTCATGCCCTACCCGCACACAGGCTTTACAGACACAGTAAAGAGACTGCACAGCCCTTAGCAATCGACCATCCACACCATACCCGGCAACAGTTCCCACATTTTCTTCCTTAAAACCTTATCAAATGCTTTCTCAAGATCCACAAAAGCACAGAAAATCTTCTGGTTAACAGCCAGAAGCTTCTCCGTGATCATGCGGAGAGAAAACATTTGATCCGTGCATCCTCTTCCAGGTCTAAATCCGCATTGTGCCTCCCATAGAAATCTTTCCGATTTCTTTTGCATCCTACGTGTCAAAACCTTCGAGTAAACTTTACTTGCTAAACTGGTCAAGCTGATCGCCCGATAGCACCCGCAGTCAAAATGTGAACCTTTACCTTTATATAAAGGCACAATGACTGCGGATCGCCAATCATCCGGGACATCCCCCGTCTGCCAGCACAAATTGCACAGCAGATGAAAGCTGTCCCAGACGCGAGGCCCACCATACTTGACCATTTCAGCAGTAACTCTGTCTAGTCCCGCAGCCTTACCACATTTCAAACTTCGAATCGCACGTTCAATCTCTTTCATACTGATGACCTCAGTGTCATCGAGGTCCGGGTCTGGCGTACCAGTCACGGCGTCATCCCCGGATCCCTCACTAAGATCATCACACGCATACATTTCTCTATAAAATTCGCTCCATCGCTGCATGACGTCCGATTTTTCTGAGAGGACGTCATTAGTTCTCAAAAGCACTTTGTTCATTCTTAAGGCCGTCGCACCACTTCGGGTCCTTCCAACCTCTTTCCAGAAGAGTTTGGAGTTCTCCTTAAAGTTGTGCGACAACCTTTCGTCCGCTTCCATTCTACACCTTTCACGCACTTCCTCAATCAATGCTTTCGTGTGAACTTTCTGCAGCCTATATCTTTCTTTCATCTTCTCTCTCATATCCTTATCATTACTAGAGGCCAAGTAGTCTAACAATGCTTTCTTCTTCTTCTTTACAGCTTCTTTCACTTCATCATTCCACCATGCATCTCTTCTTTTACTACTGCCTCTTTTTATTGTTCCACACACTTCTTCCGCTGCACTTACCATTCCATCCCTAAGGTTCTGCCATGTTCTTTCTACACATTCGTTACTGCTATCGATGGTGTCAAGCTTTTCGGCTACCCTCGCATGATATTTGTCCCTAGTATCCGCTTCCTGAAGCTTCCAGCTTCGGATGCGACAGACCGACTGTGGTTCTGTCACTGCCGTCCGGTAGCGCCTACCCGCAAACAGACCCCTAAATCTAGTAATCACTAGATAGTGATCCGTTCCCAGGTCAGCACCCCTGAACACTCGCGTATCCATAACCTGTTTTCGCAGTCAGTCATCCACCAGGAACAAATCGATCATGCTTCTCTCATTCTTTCTTTCTCTAGTATACATATGGATTTTCTTGTGATTAAACATAGTGTTTGTCACAAGAAGACCCTTTTCCTTGCATACCGCCAGTATAAGCTTGCCAGCATCGTTAACCCTTTTATCGCCAAACTTTCCAAGTACCGACTCGTACCCTGGTCGAGCGGTACCAACCCATCCATTCAAATCACCACATACAACAATTCTTTCGTTTCCCCTAGCCAAATCTAGAACTTCTCTTACATTCTCCCAAAATTCCTCCAGCTCAGCCTTGGACGACGAAGCTACCGGCGCATAAACAGCCAAAAGGAATAACTTCGTCAGTCCCAATTTAAAGCGAACCCAGAGAATATATTCAGTCATAACATCGACCAACCGAGAAGACAGCAGCACCCCCACTCCCTGGCAGGCGTTCTCGCTCTCCGGGACTCCGGACCATAGAGCTAACGCCCCGCCAGGGAGCTCTTCAGTAGCACTGCCCTTCCGTTTGGTCTCCGACATACACACGACATCTAATTCTCTTTCTTTCATTATTTCGATCAACTCATTCGTCTTATCTCTCATGCCTCCTCTAACATTCCACGTGCCAACACTGCACTCTGTCCTCCACCTTCCGCCGTGTCGGGCTGTGCGTGACGGGTGGCGGTCCCCATCGCCGCTTTGCGCGCTGCATTCCACACCAAAGGGGACGAGCTGGTGTGCGTCGCCTTGGAGGGACGCCCTAACCCTCGTTGTTATGGGTGCGCAGCTGAGTAGAATTGCAGCCCTGAAAAGGGCTGGCAGGGGTCGCGACGAGCACGCTTCTACAATGACCCCCATAAGACGTCGTCCTAATTCAACACCAATGCGCGATCATCGCAAGTTCGCGCGAACTTTACTCCTACGACAACGCGATCAAGCATACTGATCGCGTTGTCGCGCGATGGGCTCGCGTGATTTAATTGTTTGAAAATCTATTCGCGCAAACTTGGTTCGTACGAACGCGGGATCAAACATATTGATGTCGTATAGGTGTTCTAATTGACATTAGCGCAACAATCGCTTCGTGTCGTCAGGCAGCAGGATGAAGAGCAGGCACCCGATATATTGATTGTGAAATTCACCACGTATCGGTCACATTTCCAACAAAGCACATTGCGACCAATTTCGTTTTTTTCATTGCTGTCTAGACCAGCAATAGATAATCTATATATATATATTACCAGAAAGTAAGAACTGAGTGTTTCTGACGTCCATGCTTAGCGCCAATGCCATGCGCAAACTGCGAATCGAAGCGGAACCCGCGGCCGCTCGCATATGTAGCTCGCATCGCAATTTGCGCGATGATCGCGTATTCGGGTTCTATTTAGACACCCAGTTTTTGAATTCAATATATAGCGCGAGCACGCGATAGTCGCATCGCTTACTCGCGCGATGATCGCGTAATCGCGTTGTATTATGACGACGCCTAAGGGGGGCGTATGAATAACAGTGGCTTTATAATAAACCGAAACTGCAATTGTGCATGAAGACTAAGAATTTGTGATTTTGTTTAAATATTGGCTTTAGCTTGGCACGAATGATTCGTAGTGCTATAAT
Organism: Parnassius mnemosyne; assembly: GCA_963668995.1. NCBI lineage: Eukaryota > Metazoa > Arthropoda > Insecta > Lepidoptera > Papilionidae > Parnassius > Parnassius mnemosyne. The sequence goes on from CAVLGL010000084.1 coordinate 32,874,091, forward strand.
GAGATTCGCATCAAGGTGCTATAAATAAACTATTAGCTGGTATATATAAACTATTATTGGTAGCACTATGCAGGAATGCCGCCTTAGTGTGTAAGCGTCTTTAAGTTTAGAAAAAGCCTCAGGTAGCTGGACGCGAGTCAAACCTAACAATATGCAATTTAGTTTGTGATCTCGACGGCGAAGACTGATAAGTACCCTCAAGGCCCGCAGAGCCTTTGTGATGCTTATCATGAAATGCACTTGAAAATATCGACTGAAGGTACGGACATTTTAACGAGGATCGCGGAATTCTTGAGAAAAACTTAAATGTTGTAGAAGTACTAACATATTTTTTTATATTCTGAAGCCGTGATAGCTTATACAATGAACACTCGCCTTAAAATTTCAAAACACACGAACGAACCGATTTTTATCCACCTTGGCGCTAAAGAAATTGATAATTGCAATTTACAGAAAATATTTAAGTACCACATCCTTATGCTCTCTGTATCGTCTAAAACATTTTCTTCCCACAAAATCTAAAATCATGCTTGTCCATTCGCTCATATTACTCATAGTTGATTATGCAGATGTGTGTTACCCGGATCTGTCCCAAGATCTTCTGAAAAAACTGGAATGCCTTCTTAACAACTGTATAAGATTTATTTTCGGGCTTCGTAAGTATGACCATATTTCGCAATATAGATCTAAGCTAAATTGGCTTACAATCCGGCAGAGGCGCAATTCCAGAATATTGCTTGTTTTTTTTACATTTTAAATGACCTACTACTATTTAAATGCCTTCTTATCTTAAGAGTAAATTTCACTATCTCTCCTCATCTCATGATAGGGTCCTACGTTCTTCTTCTAACAACAAAATCTGTATTCCTGTTCACTTCACCGAGTTCTATGGCAACTCCTTCACAGTTCAGGCTACACGCCTTTGAAACTCCTTAACCGATGACATCAGAAAATCACCCAATAAGTATGTTTTTAAAATAATTTGTCCGTAATCATCTATTGAAAACAAAGCATTTTACTTGATTCGTCCATTTGATATGTATTGCTGAACAGACGCATATATTCATAGGTATTTGTATGTACTAATTATATATTATGTATTTAGATATGTATATTTGTATGTATATATTTGTATATGTTTGTATACGTCATATATGTATAGTTTATTTAAATTGTATGTATTATGTAGTTAATTATTATTTTGTGTAGTGTTATTTTATTCTATATTGCCGCACCTACGTCAAATTCTCACCACTCCATGGGTTGACTGGTAGAGAATGCCTCAAGGCATTAATCCGCCCTTTGTATTCTTTTGTTTTAAGGAATGCAATAAAGAATAAATAAATAAATAAAATCCTTGGTGGTGAAAGAAAAAGTCGGCGATTAGGTTATAAAGCTTAGAAAGATATATATATTTTTTAAACTACCCACACCTGGATTTCCTCATGTATCGTGGAAGCAGTTTACAAACAAACTGCACAAGGACAGAAATCCGGACCCGGAACAGTTATTTGTAGGCCATACAAATATTTGTTATGTGCGCCACGATGCTAAGCCACTACGTCACTGAGTCGTCTACGCAATTTACATTATTCGAGGGCATATGAAATGGGGTAAGGGAATCCTCTGCCCAATTTGCCGTGGCTGTACCGTGAGAGGCGACAGAGGGAAATGATGTAGGAGATGGGTATACGCATTTTCCTGATAATAAAACAAATTACAAATTTTAAATCTGTTGTTTTGTGATTTGGATATACGTTATTCACAAGAATGAAGATGAAGTTAGATCAAGTGACAACAACGAGGGCTAATGCTCTTACGCTCACCAGATGTCGCTAGTTGGGACTTAGGTGACACAGTGAAAAGTTATTGAAAAGATATAATTTAATTATAAGTTGTTTGGTTTCTAGAATAGAATAGAATAGAATGGAAAGAATGGAATAGAATGAATAAGAATTAAGTAGAATAGAATAGAGTGGAATATAGAACAGATAAGAATAGAGTAGAATAGAATCATTTTTATTCAACATAGATTACAGTAATACTTGAAAGTCATTTTTACTTTTACCACCACTCAAATTTTCAAGTTAATTTTTACTAGTGTATGGATATACACAAAACAATATCTCAGTGCTGTATTATTTAATTTCATAGTTTTAGACATTTTGAACTTTTGTTGAATCTTCTACTAATCGGAATATCCGTAGTTTGGTTTATCCATTTCCAAAAAATATAAAAATTACTATTGGTAAATCCAATTGTGCATGCCTTATGCGCATTAAAAAAATTGCGTATAACATGATTATACTTAATTTTTTAAGTAATTTAAATACACACTAGTTTTCACTAATAGCCTTATAACTATAATTCCAATTTTCTGATATCTTTATGTCAAACTTCAATTTAAAAAAAAGTTTGGAAAATCCAAAAGTGCACGACTCACAATGCCCAATGATAGTGAAAAAACTAAAAAAAAATTATAAATTGTAGTTCTATTCGTCAATGAGTTCCAGCAGCAGCCAACGAAGTTCAGTGATTTTGTAGTCATTTCTTACAATATATTCGTTTTGGTCAGCTGTCCATCTTTTTCTTTGTGTTAAGCCTCTGGTTTTTTATGATTGGTATTACTGTGTGCTTGTTGTAGGTATACTGCAACTTCATTCCTTATGTGACCTTATATTTTTTGGGGAAGTAATTTATTAAAGTATGGTTCTGCATTGTTTCCCCAATCTTTATCTTGATGACTGCATCTGCGGATACTTATTAGAGAATTCTTTATGTACACAAGGTATATTTTGCTTGTATTTAATTTAGTGGCTATGAGGTACGTGGTTCAGACGAATTTATTTATTTCTTCTGTCCATTTTTGCGCGCACGATTTCTGCCTGGAACGGGTGCAGATACAGTGGTGACCGCCTCCTGCACAACCTCCTCAGACATAAGGGATACATAGTATGATCTCGTTGAAGGCTGGTATGAACATGGAAATGAAATAGGCGACTAGAATGAATGAAAAGTTAAGGGTGTCGATGAGATAATGTCGCTTAACATGTCGGAGTCCATATGTGTCGCTTGAATCGCTCGATGGGTTGATTTCACCGCTCGGAGATTCTTCGCACCCCTAAGCCCATTCTCAGCTAGGCTTTCTTCATGACCAATGCTGCTACTAGATCCACCAAGCACGGGTCATTTACTTATTTTTAATACCATAATTATTCTCCATTTGGCTTTGGGTTTGGGACCGTTATTTGTGGAGGGTTAGCCTAGATGTTCGTGGCTCAGGGTATGGTCAAGTTTGTAGTGGCCGCTGATATGTTCATACCTCCCCTTAAGTCCCCCCTCCCACCACGTCAAGGTATTATTATTATGTGGTATTTATATTTTTAGTTAGTATTATTATTATAATTACAACCATTCACAACTCCACCGCTGGACACTTATATCCTCCAAGTAATGCGCTAACGCACGATCCTGAGCCTTGCATCCATGCATCCATCGGCTTCCTGTATCTTTTTTTATAGGATGGGGTGACAAACGAGCACACAGTTCACCTGACGGTAAGTGGTTGCTGTGGCCCACAGACATCTACATCTATCCTCAATAAAGAATTAAAATGCAGATGCGTCGTCACCCGTGAGGACTGAGATGGAATGCCTCTTTTTCAGTAAAATGGGTTTTTTACTATGTCGTCTCTCCATCTGCGGGAGGCCGCCCTAAAACTCGCTTACGATTAAGATTATTTGTTTCTATATAATTTACATTTTATGAAATTAATAAAGATATAGATCCTATAAATATATGGAAAGAAAACTTTTAGTAAAGTAAAAGACAACTTCGAAGAACTAAAAGGAATGAAATAATTTCCACTAAATTAATATGAAGTCGGTGCTTCAGCTACTGTGCCATTACGATTTTTTTAATTCTTTTTTTTTAAATCGCATTTTCCTTGTTGTTAAGGGTTTAGTTTTTAACCCTTTTAAGTGGAACAAGAAATACTACAACCTCAAGCTAGAAATTTGCCTTATAAATTACATTAGAGACATAATCCTCTATTTCCCAACCTTAGGTCCATCTTAGTCATCAAGGGTGACAACGCATCTATATTTTGGTTCTTAATTGAGTATAAATGTAGATGTCTATGGACTACAGCTTCCACTTACCATCAGGTGGACTGTGTGCTCGTTTGTCACCCTTATTCTATTAAAAAAATATTAAACTTAACCTCTTAAACGCACTTCCGTTAATGACACTAACTCAAAACGTCAGTACAATGCAATTCACGCTGTCTGAACGCTCGTTATCGTCCCAATGCGAACAACACCATTTCCCACATCATAAGCCTCCATTATCCGACATTACACCGTCCTCGCTTGTACCGATGAGTCCACCCACGAGCTGACTTCTCATTTGTTATTGCGTCGGTAATTTAGATTATCTTTACACAATTCCCTTATACGTTACTGGTTGGAAGACGTGCGGAGTTAATTAATTCGACAAATAAAAAAGACATTTTGCCGCCATTATACAGTACCTACTAAATATTTGATATTAAATTTTAAATTTGACTGTACATGAATAGTTAATTACAAATTTCCTAACACGCAAAACCACATTGTGAAATTTATTATCGTCAGCAGTTTTTTTTCTGTAAGAAAAAAGTACTACTTCTTTCTAAAAAGCCAGCATCGTACGTAGTTTAGATCACCAAAGAATGGTAGACAGAACACTACATATATTTAAGTGAAAAACGAAACCATCCTCAACTACTTCACATGAAATTTATATTTTCTTTATTAGTCCGTAAAGGTTAGGTCCGTAAACGAGCGCTAACCAGCGCTCGCTGTAAGTTTCACAGTACGCGAGCAACCCGGGTTCGATCCCCGCCGGCACCAATGAAATCGTTAATTGCAATTTTAAGTGCTAATTTACCACGTGCTCGGCGGTGAAGGAAAACATCTTGAGGAAACCGGCATGTCTGAGAAATAAGAAAAAAATATTTCGAAGACATGTGGAGTACGCCAACACGCAATGGGGCAGCGTAGTGGACATTTCCCTGCCCTAAAATCTTCTCAGAAATAAGAGGAGGCCTGTGCCCAGCAACGGAACGTATGTATATAGGCTGTAACTTTAACTTTTTTAACTTTAAAAATGTAACTACTGAACGCACACATAACACTAAGGCGTTGGCATAGGTTGATGGTAGGAAACGATTTTAGATGTTTATTTTTGCGTGTATACGTATTTTTACAATAAGTTTAGCATACTTTCGGCTTGGTTTTGTCTTCACTCTAAATGTACATAGTTTTCTCTCTTTCTTTGTTGGTTTGAGCATCGACCCTGTAATACTTCTGTTACTATCAAGCAGTTAAATTTATTGGGGGATCCAAATGAAGAGTAAAGATTTTTCACAAAAGGAACAAAAACGCTCGCATTGAATTAAATAATTATATTATTTTTATAGGATAGGGTGACAAACGAGCACACAGTCCACCTGATGGTAAGTGGTTACTGTGACCCATACACATCTACATCTATCCTCAATAAAGACTCAAGATGCAGATGCGTTGCCAGTTGCCACCCGTGAGGACTAAGATGGAATGCCTCTTTTCCAGTAAAAAGGGTCTCCGGTTCGCTACACCCACCATACGAAACACAGTAGCATTAAGCGCTGCTATTTTACGCTGGTATTCTGTGAGAGCGTGGTCCTTCCCCGGTCTAGTCGACCCATTCGTGCTACAACTATACCACTAATAGCTGCAACATGGTTCTACCACGTAAGAAAATATATTGAACTCCTGTCCCATAGAAGTCCTTAGATTTTTGAGAGTCTTTTTAAAGGTCCCTGTAGCCCGGGGGCCCAATATCATTGATACGGCTGATACGCCTGTAGCGCGGTGGGTACGCCCCTGCTAGCAAGTAAGCCGTATGCTTGTCTGCTAAGATTCTCTACAAACATGAAACAGCCGCCTACGATAGCATAAGTGTAAAACTGAACGAGAAGCGTGTGTGCATGACAAATACATTCTTAAAAAGTGTCTTGAGTGGCGTCGTATGGTGACAGCGGCGTAAATGAATCCGTCACCACATTTCATCCTTTGCGTATTGTATTAGATGACTTTCCTATATACTCTAGAAAAAATATTATCGCGTCCAATAGATAGCGTTATAACCAACCACCCAAAATGTACACCACCTACACTTCACTACGCAATACTCTCCGCCGAACGCTCTCTACTGTATACTATTTAAATCGTATTCATACAATTTTTAAGAGTTATATGCATGTACAATCAAAACATAAAAATCGTACGCAATTTTCGCATTTTATATCAATTATTTATCAGAATCATACAGATACAAATTATTTACTTTGTTCCCTCTAATGAAAATTGTGCCTTGGATTGTAAATGAAGAAATAATGCAAAATGTGGACGATGAGTGGAGAAAATTTCCCATGATCTTTATTAAGTTGATATGTCTCTCCCGCCAGACAAATTTTGGGAAGAAATATGTGCGTTAGATGACTTTCAGAATATTGCAAAATTTGGTCTCGATTTGCTATGCCTTCCTAACACTAATGCGAATTGTGAACGGTGCTTCAGTTCAGGAAATCTCATCAAAACGAAAATACAAAATAGGCTCAGTATTGAGACAGTGAACGGCACGCTATTAGCCAAACAACATATAAAAAGTTTTGGTTGTTGTGTTGATTTTTCTCCAACAAAAGAAATGTTAAATAATATGAACAATATGATTTCATATGGAGATAAAAAACTAATAATCTTGTGTTTTTAATTCTCAATTTTTTTATAATTTAATAAAACGAAGTTTAAAAAACGTACTATTTTTATTGAATGACCTTAGGGAATACGACTTTTTATTTACCCATCGTAGGATCGTTCATTCAAAATGTCTGGTAACACTGTCTTATACTAAGGCCTCAGCAGAGTGACAAATCAAGCTCTTGTAACTGTGGCTCCATATGCTGGACAAGCCGCAACGTAAATGTATAATTGTTTTACGATAAACACGTCCAGTAATTAATAGTTCTCAAAATGTGAAAAGTTAGAGATAAAAGCAATATATTATACGAACAGAGAAAAAAAACATAAACAAACGTAATAATTTAAAATTCAAACTCGAAAATATTATTACGATAAGTCGTGATAACATAATAGTCCAGTAGTCGATATACAAGTCTAAACGTTTAAAAATATAATATGATTTTTATTTTATTTATTTAATTCTATATTATTTTTATCATTATTATTTTAATTCTATTTCACGATGAAATTTGGCTTTGGTAGTTGGTAGTCGTGCACATACACATTGTGTTTCTCAGTGAGCGTAGGTCTCGGGAGTGATATACCACATGAGTACAGAAGCTGTACAGAGGCAAAGCTTATAAGGAGCTGTCATAATTTTTATTATTTTGTTAGGGTTGGCACAGGAGGTTAAAATTAAATAAACAAAACGTTTATCAGCATTTTGATAGATACTTAAGATATAACATTTTTTTTACAAACTAAATTCTCAATATTTTACTTTTATAATTATTGTTCTTCAACAATTTGTTGAAGGTTTTAATTTAAAAAAAAATCTAAATTTAATGTATTTTTTTTAAATAATCTATTGGAAAGCACTCGCATTTAATAACAAATATTATAAACACTTGCACACGTTTTAATATTTCACTACCAATATATGTTACCAATATGTATATTTCTTTCGAGGTCAAAATATTCGCGAAATTTTTGTTCAAACAATTCAACAAACGCGACACATTTGTCGTAAGAAGTATTATTATATATTTATTAAAATCCTTGGAATTGCTAAAAAAAGAATCTTTACCCATATTTATAGATTGTTCAGATCTATTAACGTGCAATTTTATTTTCTCACATTTGTGGTGTTCGAGACAACATTTTCTATACACATATCCCGACACGTAGACTTTTTTTTGTGGTAAATTAAATAGATAATCATTTGTTCCTACTATTACCACAGTAGTCAGGTTGCGGTGATGGTGTATTAAAATACGACAATCGTCTGGTTTCATAAGTAACATATCGAAATCTTATTCACAATTAGTATTTTGAGGTTTCTCTAAGACATCGGTTATAAATATTTTATTGAAGGCAATACTAACTAGTCGACATGTCGGTTGCAGGCAGTTGCCACCCGCCTGTCTGACTTTTCCAAAGAAATTTTCGAGACAATCTTGATTGAGACGTCTCGTAAATATAAATTAATTTACTTTCTTCTATTTTTTATATAGGATAGGGTGCCAAACGAGTACACAGTCCACCTGATGGTAAGTGGTTGCTGTGACCCATAGACATCTACATTTATCCTCAATAAATAATCAAAATGCAGATGCGTCGTCACTCATGAGGAGTGATATGGAATGCCTCTTTTCCAGTACACCCCGATCTCTTAATAAAAAAGCCATTTTACGCTGTTATTCTGTGAGATCGTGGTCCTTCCCTGGTCGAGCTGACCCATTCGAGCTACAAATACTACTAATATAGCTGCAGCATGGCCCTTCTGATTTCAATTCTTTATGAAGTTTTATTAAAGATTTTATAGAGAATTCAAATCCGTGAATGTAATTCATTGTATTTGTTACGTCTTTCTGCCTGTCACTTCTTATTGATTTTAAGTTCCTAAAAAATGTTAGCATTTCTTCTACAAACTGAATTTGATAACTGTCGCATCAAAAAGCTCTTTTTTATATTTACTAAGAGATCGGGGTGTACTTGAGTGTAAGAAATCAAACAAATTATTAATTTTATTTACAAAATCAGCGCTATCGCTCGCGACCGTACGCTCGTTATGTTCAATAATGAGCCGCGGCATTACTTTCGTTTGTTTTAAACCACTTTTTTATTTATTTAACATTGCATTGAATTACAGATACAAACCACGAGTAAGTTCATTGTAATACAAGATCGTGATCAATTTAAAGTGCACTCCACTTAGGCGTTGAGCCTCGGCGATTTAGGCTGTGGTCATATGGACAAACGTCATTATTTTGTAACTTTTAAAGTTATTTAAAGTTTATTTTGAAAACTTTTAAAGTTGTACTTGTTGAAATTAGCAAAATAATTTTGTTATTATGACCAAAGGACGCTCACCAGATGTCACTAGTATTGACTTAGGTGAACTATATAAGGCAGATGGTCACACAGTGTTATCACTCCCAAAACAAGCTTTCGGCCGACCTGGACTGCCTCCTGGCGGCTCAGGCCGAACCTTCTCCCTATTCTTAATTTGCCTTTGTTACGCGCACCTCTCAGCGGCTACGCGCCGCCTGCGCCCGCTTTCCCTAGAGGGGGTCGCTTTCGATTCGGCAGAAAGGCCATACAGGCCAAAGCCAGTCCCAGGTGGTGTTTAGTGGGTAGGAACTTAGGTTTCATAGTGAGCCCCACAAAACTACGCAGCCGGCTGCGTGGTATGCTTAGAGCATTCACCACCTTCCTTCCCCGCTTCCCGGAGGGATTTCTTTGCTCTTTTCATTGCTTCTGGGCACAAAAAAAACAGTGTTATCATAATTGAACAATTGTAATTTAATTGGAAGTTCATCGGTTTCTAGTATATTATGTATATTTGTTTTTTTTTTAAAGAATTTTTTACACATTGTTAATTTTTTTAATTCTAATTCTTTTAGGGATAAACGCAGTTTAGTTTATCCATTTCTAATTTATAATTGTATAATTTAACAAATATTTCAGCTCATTTCTAAGTGGCATCACCCTGGTGGCAGAAAAAGATTTGGATGCTCTTATTTCTGAAGAACAAAACCCGTTCGTCTGTTTGTATATTTTGTGATTGTCTGACCCGCCTAGGCCTTGACATTTTTTCAATGAATATTTCATGTAGATAGTTAAAATTTGATATAGTTAAAATAAGTTGTTACGCAAATACAGACGATAGGTTAGGACTTTACCACCAGTTTGGAACATTATACAATTTTACAATTATTAAGCATTGGGGGTCATTGTAGAAGCGTGCTCGTCGCGACCCCTGCCAGCCCTTTTCAGTGCTGCAATTCTCCTCAGCTGCGCACCCATGCCAACGAGGGTTAGGGCGTCCCCCCAAGGCGGCGCACACCAGCTCGTCCCCGTTGGTGTGGATGCAGCGCGCAAAGCGGCGATGGGGACCGCCACCCGTCACGCACAGCCCGACACGGCGGAAGGTGGAGGACAGAGTGCAGAGTTGGCACGTGGAATGTTAGAGGAGGCATGAGAGATAAGACGAATGAGTTGATCGAAATAATGAAAGAAAGAGAATTAGATATCGTGTGTATGTCGGAGACCAAACGGAAGGGCAGTGGTACTGAAGAGCTCCCTGGCGGGGCGTTAGCTCTATGGTCCGGAGTCCCGGAGAGCGAGAACGCCTGCCAGGGAGTGGGGGTGCTGCTGTCTTCTCGGTTGGTCGATGTTATGACTGAATATAAGGTTGTGAACTCAAGACTTCTCTGGGTTCGCTTTAAATTGGGACTGACGAAGTTATTCCTTTTGGCTGTTTATGCGCCGGTAGCTTCGTCGTCCAGGGCTGAGCTGGAGGAGTTTGGAAGAATGTAAGAGAAGTTCTAGATTTGGCTAGGGGAAACGAAAGAATTGTTGTATGTGGTGATTTGAATGGATGGGTTGGTACCGCTCGACCAGGGTACGAGTCGGTACTTGGAAAGTTTGGCGATAAAAGGGTTAATCATGATGGCAAGCTTATACTGGCGGTGTGCAAGGAAAAGGGTCTTCTTGTGACAAACACTATGTTTAATCACAAGAAAATCCATATGTATACTAGAGAACGAAAGAATGAGAGAAGTATGATCGATTTGTTCCTGGTGGATGACCGACTGCGAAAACAGGTGATGGATACGCGAGTGTTCAGGGGTGCTGACCTGGGAACGGATCACTATCTAGTGATTACTAGATTTAGGGGTCTGTTCGCGGGTTGGCGCTACCGGACGGCAGTAACAGAACCACAGTCGGTCTGTCGCATCCGAAGCTGGAAGCTTCAGGAAGCGGATACTAGGGACAAATATCATGCGAGGGTAGCCGAAAAGCTTGACACAATGGATGGCAGAAAAGAATGTGTAGAAAGAACATGGCAGAACCTTAGGGATGGAATGGTAAGTGCAACGGAAGAAGTGTGTGGAACAATAAAAAGAGGCAGTAGTAAAAGAAGAGATACATGGTGGAATGATGAAGTGAAAGAAGCTGTAAAGAAGAAGAAGAAAGCATGGTTAGACTACTTGGCCTCTAGTAATGATAAGGATATGAGAGAGAAGATGAAAGAAAGACATAGGCTGCAGAAAGTTCACACGAAAGCTCTGATTGAGGAAGTGCGTGAAAGGTGTAGAATGGAAGCGGACGAAAGGTTGTCGCACAACTTTAAGGAGAACTCCAAACTCTTCTGGAAAGAGGTTGGAAGGACCCGAAGTGATGCGACGGCCTTAAGAATGAACAAAGTGCTTTCGAGAACTAATGACGTCCTCTCAGAAAAATCGGACGTTATGCAGCGATGGAGCGAATTTTATAGAGAAATGTATGCGTGTGATGATCTTAGTGAGGGATCCGGGGATGACGCCGTGACTGGTACGCCAGACCCGGACCTCGATGACACTGAGGTCATCAGTATGAAAGAGATTGAACGTGCGATTCGAAGTTTGAAATGTGGTAAGACTGCGGGACTAGAAAGAGTTACTGCTGAAATGGTCAAGTATGGTGGGCCTCGCGTCTGGGACAGCTTTCATCTGCTGTGCAATTTATGCTGGCGGACGGGGGATGTCCCGGATGATTGGCGATCCGCAGTCATTGTGCCTTTATATAAAGGTAAAGGTTCACATTTTGACTGCGGGTGCTATCGGGCGATCAGCTTGACCAGTTTAGCAAGTAAAGTTTACTCGAAGGTTTTGACACGTAGGATGCAAGAGAAATCGGAAAGATTTCTATGGGAGGCACAATGCGGATTTATGTTAAATGTTTTCTCTCCGCATGATCACGGAAAAGCTTCTGGCTGCTAACCATAAGATTTTCTGTGCTTTTGTGGATCTTGAGAAAGCATTTGATAAGGTTGTAAGGAAGAAAATGTGGGAACTGTTGCCGGGGTATGGTGTGGATGGTCCATTGCTAAGGGCTGTGCAGTCTCTTTACTGTGACTGTAAAGCCTGTGTGCGGGTAGGGCATGACCTGTCAGCCATGTTTAGCGTCCAAACGGGCGTAAAACAGGGTTGTGTCATGTCTTCCTGGCTGTTCATACTGTATCTCGACAGCTGTTTACAGAAGCTGAAAGATAGCTGTTTGGGTGTGAAATTGGGTGACATAAAAGTAAATTGTTTGCTGTATGCTGATGATACAGTGCTTATTGCACCATCAGAGGCAGAACTGCAGGCATTAGTCACGTGTATGAAAGAGGAATGTGAAATTTAAGGTCTCCGTTTGAATGCTAATAAAACTAAGTTTCTGGTATTTGAAAGGGACGAGGAGAGAACGAAGTGTGAAATATGGGTAAATCAGGAATGTCTAGAACAGGTAAATGAAATTGTATACTTGGGGAGTGCTTTTACCCGGGATGGAAGATGTGATTTAGATGTGGACAGGCGTGTCGCTGCCAGGAACAAAGTCAATGGTGCCCTGACTGCGTTAGTCAAAAGGCAAGGCGTAGCGAAGAGTGCACGCCTTGCAATACATAACGCAGTGTTGGTACCGACTTTGTTATATGGCAGCGAAACCTGGGTATGCCAGAAGAAGCATAAAAGTAAGTTGAATGCAGTGGAGATGCGATCTCTTCGTAAAATGTGCGGCGTTACCATGGCCGACCGAAAGCGAAACGAAGAGATTCGCAATATGGCAGGTTTGAAAGATGACCTTACCACAAAAATTGATAAGGGCGTGCTTCGGTGGTTTGGGCACGTTGAGCGAATGAGTGAAGACCGAATTGTGAAGAAAATATATAGCGCGAAAGTTAATATTAAAAGGTGTCGATGTAGACCGAGACTAACTTTCGAAGACCATGTGAGCAAATTGCTCGAAGAGGGTAGGGTCAAGAGTACTCGGATACCTAGACGTGCATGCATGAAGAAAATAATGAATCTGAAAGAAGCGAAAGAGGTTTGTAAGGATCGTGACACTTGGCGATCTGTTCTCTCTGGCTACCCCGTCAGGGATTGTGCGTGAAGATAAGTAAGTAAGTAAGTATTAAGCATTAAATAAATATTTATTACTTTTTTTAATTTTACTCCTTTATATATAGTCCTTGTACATTTTATTCACACATCCCCATAAAATTTATGCTAAAGTATTAGAAAGTGTAGATATTTTGTTATCAATTCAAAAACAATTCCTAAAAAGACACGATTTGCAGCTGGATTAAGTCGCCAATTGGTCATTAATACTACTTCCGTAATATAATTCAATGATATACGACTCCAACTCTAGCCCAGTGTGAACGCAGACTATGACAGTCAGTAAAAACGACTTGAGTTACTGACAACATCGACGGGTTAGCTCGCACCAACGCGACGCCCTATCCGATGGCGAACGCGTAAATTAGACACCTACCAAACGGTCCCAATATTTTTCTGAGTCGAAATTCGTACTGCCGCAAGTTGTTTTAGTAATATTTAGTAAATTACCCTTCCTATTTTAGATATTCGAGTGCTAACTTAAGTGGGCTATTAAAAGAAATAATGTATAATTAAAGTAGACTTAAACACAACGAAATAAAACTTTCAGTGGCGCTGTCGTCGCGCCACAAAGCGGACATATCTGTAGCCTAAGTCGCGCTATCAAAATTCTGAATTAAGGCAGTATATATGGAATAGCTCAGAATACCACTCGGAGCGTTGGCCGCTCTCCGGGCCTACCACCTTGCCCGGCGAGAGATCTCCTCTTTTCCTTTCAAGGCCACAAACTTGAAAATTAAAGAAAAAAGGTCATGTGATAGCTTAGCACAATTTACAACGAGATAAGAGATAAAATACTCAATGTTTTTTTTATTTAACTGCGAACTGCTTGCTATTGCTATTAATTTATTTTCGTTTATATAGATCGAAGTTTATTTTAACACCTAAAATGTTAGCGATTTAATGTATTTGTTTGCGCCACTTGCAACTGCCACCCAACGCTTAGGAAAACTGTTAATTGTTATTCAATGAGAATACTGCAATGTCACAAGTTCGCAAGATACGCAACTGTCCGCACCACTATATCTCGCTTCATCACCTCGCGTCGTGGTGTAATTTATATATTGAACTATACAAGAAAAAAAAAACAAGTTTATAGACATTTGCAATAACGCAATATTTGGTGAAAATCAATGAAAGTTATTTGGGAAGACAGTCGTCATCCAATCAACGGGCAACGCAGCTCCTTGGAACCACGAGGCAGCTCAGCGGAAGTCCAGATGAGTGCAGATGCCTTCCTTCGCGTCTGTCCTGTAGCCCGAATTTGGGGACATTAGCAGTATCGCGAAATAATACATACTCACTGCATTATACAGTCCATAAATAAAATTATCCCCTTAATAACTCTGATCCAGCAGTTAGTTATTAAAACCAACAAACCATACTCACCGAATCACACAATCCATAGCTTGCTACAGGTCGGGATAATTAATTTTATCTCTCAGTATAGCTCATGCACGATGCACGATGGTGGAGTCATGCTGCAGCTATATTAGTAGTATAGTTGTAGCACGAATGGGTCGGCTCGACCGGGGAAGGACCACGCTCTCACAGAATACCAGCGTAAAATAGCAGCTTGACACAGTTGTGTTTCGTATGGTGAGTGTAGAGAACCGGAGACCCTTTTTACTTGAAAAGAGGCATTCCATATTAGTCCTCACGGGTAACAACGCATCTGCATATTGACTCGCAAACGAGGAAAAATGTAGATGTCTATGGGCCACAGCAATCATTTACTATCAGGTGGACTGTGAGCTCATTTGTCACCTATAAAAAAAGACAATGAATAGGCTTGACGTACAACATTGACGTACGTCAAGTGACGTACGTCAAGCCTATTCATTGTCGTTTTGCATCGTGCATGGTGCATGACCTTGGCGGGACGTACGTCAAGATGGACCGTGTATAACACGTTTAATTAATATAAAAAATAATCCAATATAACTTTTTGTTTTACTACTGTGCACGGCCAGTACTATTATTTCATATTAAAACATGAATATAACTTATATTTGCAATATACCTCAGAACAAGATCTGGCATGTCAGTAACTTAATAGGCCAGGTATTCTTTCCCTCGGGCCGATCATAAGAAAGACTCATAGCGAATATTCTCGCACTCCCTGTACAGTTAAAGTATTTGCTTTTTCTCACATATAAAAATTAATATTTGTTTGTTTGTATTTTAGGCGCTGCCTTACCGATCATTAGATTAGTCTAAAAAGTTTGTCAACTTACTACTTGCACTTTCGCGAAAGTTATAGGCATAGTACAATTAACTTATATTAGGTGGTACGCGTGTTGTATCGACAAATTTACTTGAGAGTTTTATATCATTCAATTTGATCAACAATGTATGTATGTCATAATTAAATAATATAACTCTTCAAAATTAAAAACGATATTACCACAATTATATCTTCTGCGGTAGCTACGCACCGGGTACCAGGTAGCTAGAAATAAAAATCTATAAAATTTAAAAACCTAACAATGTAACATTGAACTCCTTTAGAGATTTCATCAACGTCGAAGTCCAACAAAGTCAACTGCTGAACATAGGAGCCTCCACCATAGATTGCCTCATGGGGATTGGCGAGACATATTTTCACTTAGATAATCGGTAGTGAAGTCACTTACCCCGGTAATCTTTCTTTGCCCAATGAGAATTAGTACTAACTACGAGTATTGTAACAGTGTAGAATCACACGAACTTTTTTATTTTACAAAAAAAAAATTATACGCATACTCGCAAATATTCAAAAGAGAAATCTGCAAACCTCATTTTCAAAATCTCAATATTCTAACTATATTAGAAATGTGTAAGTTTGTAAAAAAAAAAGCATCCAAATTTTTACACCAAAATCATAGACGTGCCCTGGCACAACATACCTCGCTATAAAAATAAGCTTTTGCAAACAAAATCTAAACTAAAATTACACAGTTCAGGTCCTTACCCGGTGTCAGTTAAAATTTATAATTAATTGCCAGAATACCTAAAAGTCGGAACAAATATTAATAAATTCATAAGTTCTTTAATAAATATACTTATTAAAAAAGTTACTATTTAGTTAATGCCCCTCTTCTGTTAATTGCTACGCCTTTCGAGGTGCATGTGATTGTTAGTACTTGTAGGTTTTGATTAGTCACTAAGTCTCATGTAACGTAATTAGTGAAAAAATAAATAAATACATAAAAAGTCATGAAAAATATTCCTATGGGACGGTATTGTGACGTGACCGGAGAGAGATCAGGCGCAAGACCAATGGCTTTGTGTCCTTACCGGGACATGAAGTTGAAACACCAAATTCGTTACTCCCGGCTGCTTCTGAAAATTTCTTAACAATAATTTAAAATTAAAAATTATGTACAACTGACTTCAATTTTTTTTATAGGATAATGGTGACAAACGAGCACACAGTCCACCTGATGGTAAGTGGTTGCTGCGGCCCATAGACATCTTCATCTATCCTCTATTACAAATCAAAATGCAGATGCGTTGTCACCCGTGAGGACTACAATGGAATGCCTTATTTCCTGTAAAAAGGGCCTCCCCTCCTCCCTCAATATAAATTATTAAGAATAACTCAAAAACTATTAGTCAGACCTTGGTCAAATTTATATGGGACCACAGGTGAAGCACCAGCTTTCAAATAAAAAAAGAATCATCTAAATTGGTTCACCCAGTAAAAAGTTATGAGGTAACATACATAAAAAAACATACAGTCGAATTGAATACCGGCTCCTTTTTTAAGTCGGTAGAAAAACCCCATGACTGGGTTTGAACTGATTCGAAATTTGAACCCGATACCACAGGATCAGCAATTGCGCTGACGACCATTAGACCGACAAGATTGCCTTGTCAGTTGAGAGTCAGACTGCAATAGCATATAATGCGTCGTCAATAATACAAAAATAAAGATGCGCTTAAAATTCAAAGCAGTAACTCCTTTCCATGTTTTTGTTCTTGTTCGCACCCTTGTATGTAAGTGTTGTAAGTAGTACTTGCGATATGTAAGTGTTAATTATATTAAGACGTGTTCCCAGATACGGAGTCCATGCAATAAATTTACCAGTCAATAATAGCGTTGAAAGCCATTGAATTGATATTTCAATGAATCTGAAATGCGGAGGCGCGTTTACGGAGACAGGTTTTAAAGATACACCATCGTGGGAGTCGTTGATTAATAGGGGGCGTGGACAAGTTACGGATATTTTAACTTTGACAAATTTTAATAATTACGTTTCTCTTTTTTTATAGGATAAGGTGACAAACGGGCACACAGTCCACCTGATGGTAAGTGGTTGCTGTGGCCAATAGACATATACATCTATTCTCGTTTGGGAACCAAAATGCAGATGCGTTGTCACCCGTGAGGACTAAGATGGAATGAATCTTTTCCAGTAAAATGGGTCTCCGGTTCTCTATACTCACCATACGAAACACAGCAGTGTTAAGCTGCTATCTTACGCTGGTATTTCGTGAGAGCGTGGTTCTTCCCCGGTCGAGCCGACCCATTCGTGCTACAGCTATACAACTAATATAGCTGCAGCACGGTTCTACCACGTAAGTTCTCATTATTTAAGAATACTACCTCATTACAATGTTTGTTGTTATATCTAATATAGTGTTTACTTATACAGGTGAAGAAATAAATATTTCATTTTAAATACCATATTTTCTTATTATTTTAGTGGCGGATCCGTGTAATTATTTTTAAAGAATAAAGGTGGGTAATAAGGGTGAAAAACGAGCATACGATCCACCTGATAGTAACTGGATGTTGTGGCCCATAAACATTTACATTTATCCTAATTAAACTTAAGTATAAAAATTCAGATGCTGCTGTCAGTAAAAAAGGTCTCTGATTTGCTACGCTCACCGTATGAAACACAGCAACATTAAACTGATATTTTACTCTGGTGTACTGTGAGAGCATGGTCCTACCCTGGTTGAGCCGATCCATTCGTGTTACAACCATAATATAACAGAGTAGGTGTCGTAAGTGGGGGTTATCAAACATAAGTAACGGTGGTAGAGCCACGCAGCAACTTTTGCTGTTACACGTATGGGCCGACTCGAGCCGGGTTGGTACCACGACCTCAGTGAGTGCAGGTGACCGGACGCCCATCCTCATCAACATGGTAGCGGAATTAAATCATAGACTACCCCAGGAGGGTACCAGCACCCCTGGAGAATCCCCCGCTGAGCATCCACGACCATGCTACTCCACTCCTGAGCGTGGGTGCTCAGGCTGCCCCGCGTATTCTGGGAGGGGATGGGGCAAAATTCCGCTCAAAATTAAAACTGCTCGGGGCAAACTGAGCAACAAGACCAAGGTGACCTCTGACACGCTATCCGTGAATTTCTGCAATATCAAGGGACTTCACTCGAACCTAAATGCCGTCACTACCATCTCAAGACAGCGAAGCCGGCCTTGCTCTTTCTGACCGAGACGCAGGTGTCCTCTCCGTATCTCTCCTACCCAGGGTACAAATTGGAACACTCCTTTGTGCCTCGGGCTGGAGTTTGCGTATACGTCAGAGAGGACATCTGTTCTTGACGCCTCGGCAGTCTTGAAGGTTCGAACCTGTCCATCCTTTGGCTACGTTTAGATAGCGACAACCATCCGCGCGTCTACGGGTGCCTCTATAGGTCCCATAGCGGTAATGCCGAAACAGACCGACTCATCGAACACGTCCAAACGGCTACAGGTTCCTTGCTACAACAGGTTCCATCCTCAGAGAACGTGATCCTTGGCGATTTTAACGCCTACCACACCGAATGGCTCGTTCACGTTTAACCGATCACGCGGGGAGATCTGTTTATGACTTTGCCTTGGCATATGGTCTGACAACACTGGTTACTTCGCCTACGCGGATTCCAGGTGTGGAGAATAATACACCTTCCCTGTTGGACCTTCTGCTGACCTCACATCCGGACGGATATCAGGTTTCTGTTGATGCTGATTTCTGTCTCGGCTCTTAGGATTATTGTCTGATCCAGAGTGTGGTGCCACTCACGCTCCCCTCACGGTTGCATTCTGCATTTTGCGTGTTGGCATTATAGGTCGGCAGATTGGGACGGAATGCGGTCTTTCTTTGCATCTTACCCATAGGGGCGGGTTTGCTTCTCGCCGGATTATCCCAGCGCTGTTGCTGACTCTGTCACTGATGTGGTGCTACAGGGAATAAAACTATTTAGTCCATCATCTGTGGTACCCATCGGAGGCAGATCTTAGCCTTAGTTTGGTTACTCCTGTAAGAATGCATTTCGCAGTAAGCAGGAGTGCTATCAGGCCTGGGTTGAGGCTTCGGCGGCTCGGGAAACACCAGCATGATTAAAAAGAAGTATAACTTCTTCTCCAGGTCCTTCAAAAGCGTTATTGCCAAGGCAAAGTCAGAGCACATGGCAGAATTGGCGAGAAACTAGTTCGCCTTCCTTCGGGAACCCGTGCATTCTGGTCTCTCGCCAAGGCTGTCCAAGGGAATTTCTTTAAGCCATCACTACCATTTCTGCACAGGGAGGACGACTCACTGGCCCACGCCGCAAAAGAGAAAGCCGACCTTTTAGGCTCCCTTTTTGCGTCCAACTCGACTCTTGATAACGGTCCCCCGTTATCAAGAGTCGAGTACACACCACCGACCATCCCGCGGTGTGAGTGTTCCATACCGTATGTGTGGTTCTCACAGCGATAGGTTCGCAAAGCACTCCTCTACCTGGACATCCACAAGTCGAGTGGGTCTGACGAAATCGCCCCAATTGTGATGAGGACGTGTGCTCCAGAGTTGGCACCGCGTCTTTTCCGCTACTCCTACTCCTAAGGCATAGTCCCGAAATCATGGAAGACAGCTTTGGTGCACCCGATCCCTAAAAAAGGCGACCGCTCAGATCCGTCCAACTACAGGCCTATCGCTATCACCTCCTTGTTTTCCAAAGTAATAGAAACCATTATTAACAGCCAGCTCATGCGGTACCTTGAGAATCACCAGCTGATTAGTGACCGCCAGTACGGTTTCCGTCGAGGTCGCACAGCTGGTGATCTTCTAGGTTACCTAACTCATAGATGTGCGGAGGCAGTTTAGTCCAAGGGGGAGGCGTCGGCCGTTAGTTTGGACATAGCGAAGGCTTTTTATCGGGTTTGGCACAAAGCGCTTCTTTCGAAGCTCGATGGGCTTCCCGAGAAATTGTGCAATTGGGTCACCAGTTTTCTTGCAGATCGGAGCATCAAGGTCATAGTAGACGGTGCATTACAAGCCCATTAACGCTGGTGTTCCACAAGGCTGTGTGCTATCACCAACGCTGTTTCTTCTGCATATCAATGATATGTTGCAAACCACTAACATTTATTGCTATGCAGACGACAGCACTGTTGATGCTTTATACACCAGCCGTGCCAATGTTTCTCGGGAAAACGTCGCCGAGTACCGGAACAAGCTTGTGTCTGAAATCGAGACTTTATTGAACAAAGTCTCAGACTGGGGGTGACTAAATCTAGTCCAGTTCAATTTCCAGAAGACACAAGCTTGCGCGTTTACCGCTAAAAAGAACCCCTTTGTCGTATCTCCTCAGTTTCAAGGCACTCCCCTTGTTGCCTCAGCCAGTATCGGTACCCTCGGTGTCGACATATCGAGTGACGTGCAGTTTCGTGGTCACTTGGAAGAGAAGGCCAAATTGGTCTCTAAAAAGCTTGGCGTGCTCAGCAGAGCGGGACAGTATTTCATGCGGGCACACCGCTTGCAACTTTACAAGGCGCAGGTTCGGCCTCACATGGAATACTATTCCCATCTCTGGACCGGGGCTCCCCAGTACCAGCTCCTTCCACTTGACCGAATCCAGCGCAGAGCGGCTCGAATCGTCGACAACTGAGTTCTTTCCGATCGGCTTGACTCACTGGCACTGCGTAGAGATGTTGCATCTCTTTGCGAATTTTATCGCATCTATCACGGGGGGTGCTCTGAGGAATTGTTCGGACTAATTCCAGCCGCTCAATTTCACCATCGCACATCGCGACAAAACTCGCGATACCATCCATATCATCTAGTTTTCTTTTTCTAAGTTTTCTCCCTCGCACAACTTCCTTGTGGAATCGATTACCACCAGCGATTTTTCCGGACCGATACGACTTAGGGACCTTCAAGAAAAGAGCCTTGTCCTTTTTAAAAGGCCGGAAACGCATCTGCGATTCCCCTGGTGTTGCAGTTGTTCATTTTTGACAGTGGTAGAGCCACGCGGCTACTTTTGCTGTCGCACGGATGGGCCGGCTCGAACCGGGGTAGTACCACGATCTCACAGAAAACCAGCGTGAAGTAGAGATTTACCTCTGCGTTTCGCTTGGTAAGTGCAGGTGGCCGGAGGCCCTTTTTACTGGAAATGAGGCATTCCATCTTAGTCCTCACGGGTGACAACGCATCTACATTTTGATTTGTAATAGAGGATAGATGTAGATGTCTATGGGCCGCAGCAACCACTTACCATCAGGTGGACTGTGTGCTCGTTTGTCACCCTTATTCTATAAAAAAAAAATAGGCGGCGGTAGTCACTTACAATCAGATGAGCCGCATGCTCGTTTGCCCCCTCTCGTATAAAAAAATGAGATGATGGTATCTTTCTGATAACTACTTAAAAAAAGAACTGTAGTTGCCAACCCACCTATCAAGCGTGGCGACTGGGCAAATATCCACCTTTTGAAGCAAGCAATGGTCTCAGTAGTGGACTTCTGATAGGATGTTATAAAAGATTGATTGAATGAATGGAAGGATCGAATTATATCTTGCTATTTTTATATAAATTCAACAACAAGTGTAGTAAACGGCTTAAAAATCTTTACGCCTATTAGAATACGATCTAAGACGGGAATACCCATATGAATACCAAGTGTTATCGGTTATTGTTACACAATTTCTATCATGAATTGTTATAAATAATAATTGTATAATTATCGTTTTTGTTTTATAATATTATTTTTTAATTATCAAATATAAAATAGATTAAAAGTCACTGTAATGCCATAATAATTATTATCATTGATAATTTTCTGTTTATTTCTAATTTGGAATTTGAGATATTTACTAAGAATGTTATAAAAGTAATTTCATCTTCTAAACATTCTAATTAATTCACTCATCAGTAATATTTATAACAGTATTTGGGTTGTGTAATTGTTACACATTCAAACTGTTGCTAAGTTCAGTTTTCATCGGTGGTAGGGATAAGCTGCCACCATTGTGCGATATTATAAAAACGATTGCAATAATTATTGAATGATTATTCGTGTTGTGAACTAGTAAAGCAAACAACAAGTAATCAAGGGTATTATTACCCTTCCTGCGACTCCTGTAATATCTCAGAAGTAGGATGAAGTTACAACGTACCACAACTACAGCACAATATGGAAACCTTTGATCCCTACATTAACGGGTTAGACAATAAGAAGCTCAGCAAAAATTCAGAAGGAACCAATGAGGTAAACGAAAATATTTGTTTACCTCATTTGTGGTACGTGGTAGAGCCATGCTGCAGCTATTTAATATTCTTTATTGCACACCATACATAAATTACAGAAATTATATATATATATATATATATATATATATTGTGGCGGGTAGAAGGAAAAGGGGAGATCTCCCGCCGGGCGAGGTGTTTTGCCCGGGGTGCGGCCAATGCTCCGAGTGGTAGTTCGGAGCTATTATATATATATATATATATATATATATATATATATATTGCTTTAATTTCGGAACTTTGTTAGCGCGATTTAGGCTTCAATGTGATTCGCTTCTGGCGCGACAGTAGCGCCGCCACATCACCCCCCCTGCTCAGAACCGAGTTCGATAGAGCAGTCTAGATGTCGACGAATTTGCAAGTGCCAGGGATTGCTTTGTAGTCTGCGGTGAGTCGAGAAGCTGAGTCGAGAAGGTGAGAAGTGAGACGGTAGCGCCGCCACAATATAAAAGAAGTATGCAATGGGCGGTGTTATTGCTGACATCAATTTCTTCCAGACAACCAATGAATGTACAGGATTGCACAAATATGACAAGGGCAGGGCAAATTGGTGTGTTAGAGAAAAAAAGAGATAGAAGAATAAACACATATACATATTATACATACATATACTACAAACATATATACATATAAAACAAAATAAATATATATATATATATATATATATATATATATATATATACAATATATTTAGTGTGGAAGTGAAGTTAGAATTTAAAGTGCGAGGTAGTGATTCTTAACTAGTTTTTTAAATACGGGTAGGGATGGTGCGCGTTTTACTGACAATGGGAGACAATGGGACAAATGGGACAATGGGACATATTCCATAAATGAACAGCCTGTACAGTAAAAGACTTGTTCATAAATTTTCTATTGTATAGTGGCAAATTCAACTTCAAACTCTCTGCTGACCTCAAGTTACGCGAATGGGAATCACAAAGAAACTCAAAACGATTTTTGAGGTAAGAAGGGTAAGAAGGATTAAAGAGAACGCTATAGAGAAGTGCTGTGCTGTCCCCACGACAGATTCTTATCTATGTGGGTACCTAAGTTCTTTACTGAATCTCTGTAAGGAATAATAGTTTTACCAAATACTAGAGGCAGGTAATCTAGGCTCGACTTAGCCAACATTTGCGCGCTGCCCATGATAATGCCTTGCGATTTTGCTGGGTTAACGTGAAGGCCGTATGCATTACTCCACTCAAGAATTCAATCGAGATCTGCATTAACAACATTGATAGCATTGGGGAGATCGTTGGGACAAGCTTTTGTATATATTTGTAGATCATCTGCATAAAGGTGGTAGGAAGAAGTTTAAATTATTAATTATTGGATATTGAGTTTATAAAAACTGCAAAAAGTAAAGGAGATAAAACGCCTCCCTGCGGTACACCAACACGTACGTTACACCGAGATGATAATGTATCGTCGATACGTATACGTAGCTGGAGACCAGACAGGTAACTCTGAAACCAACCAATCGCTGTTGGAGATACGTTAAAAGAGCGCATTATGCCGAGTAGGACATCATGGTCAACGGTATTAAAAGCATTACTGAAATCTAATAAACAAAGAACAGTCACTTCACCGTTTTCCATTTCTAATCGGATATCATCGGTAATGTTCACCAATGCTGTGGTAGTACTGTGTCCAGGTCAAAATCCTGACTGTAAAGGATTAAGAAGAGCATGCGCACAAAGAAAGCTGTTGAACTGGGTGTAAAAAAGGCGTTCAAGGACTTTAGATAAGAAGGGCAGTAAAGAGATAGGACGATATTCAGAAAAGGATGAATAGGAATAATTTCAGCATTTTTCCAAGATGATGGGAAACTACTTGTAGAAATGGAGAAGTTAAGGATATGACAAATAATAGGAAGAATAATATCGAGAATGGGAAGAATCATGTTACGACTGACACAGTCACTTCCCACTGCATTGGAAGTAATAGATAGAACGCTCTTCTTAACGTCACAAGCAGAGAATGGTTTGAAAACAAAAGAAGAATGATTGGGAGTGGGAATAGTTGAAAGATATGTTAGTGTATTAGCCTTAGTAGTGTTATCTAAATAGGACGAAGAAGAGAAATATTTATTTAAACCATTAACGTTTAAATCTTTTGTCGTTGGACTATTCTTAGATTTCCCAACACCCAATGATTTAAGAAATTTCCAGACCTTTTCCGTATCACCATTTTCGACTGACTTATGAATATGAAGGCGTTGAGCATCCCTACACACCTTATTGCACTGATTGCGAATGTTAATATATTTTTCCCTGTTAAACGCATTCGGTTTAGGTTTCAACTTAGCCTTCGCTATCGCTTTATTATTGATTATAGATTTAATATCATCAGTAAGCCAAGGTGATGGACGATGTTTAATTTTGACTACGCGTACAGGCAGGCATGCACATCAATGATTTTTATAAGGGCATAAGTAAAGATTGAGACCTTATTATCCAGATTATCTGCGCTATAAAGATTTGGCCAGTCCCAAAGCAATGCATCCTTATGAAGACTGTCTATATCTATGCCACCAAAATTACGCTGCAGTAAAATTTTTGGTTTCAATTTGGGAGATCGAGTTTTGTAAGATTTTGTAAAATTTAAAGAGAAGAAAGATTAGGTCATGAAATGAAAATTCATCGGCCGTATATTGGCCGTGCTTCGTGACGTTACAAGAGGAAACAAAAATAAGGTCAATGAGAGAGGGCGCCGAGTTTGGAAAATGATGCATGGCATTTAGCGGTAAAATAGGGAGATTACTAGAATATAAGATTGACTGAAGAGAAGAAGCCCTGGCATCCTATTTAAGTAGGCAAGTGTTAAAGTCACCTATTATAATCGTATGAGAATAGGAGGGAGTAAGCTTATCTAAGATATTTTGGAATGAGTTGAAGAAGTCAATACGTATAGAAGGGCAGTAATAAACCCCAAGAAGAACTTTATAGTGAGATAGTGTGACTTCAATAAAAAGATGCTCACCGGCATCGTCGAGGCCGCCAGTCTACGACCTGCTGGGATACAGGTGCTAAGGTGATGTACACTTTTAAATCCATTGATATTCGACAAGACTGTTTTTAAAAAATTGTTATCATTTTCGATTGTAGGATAAGTGCTTATATTGATACCAGTAGTAAAGTGAATATTTTGACACTCGACATCAAGTTGCTAGATCTATCTTTAATTCCATCCACTATTGTATTGAGAGGATTTGGGAATAGGTCTATATTTTCTCTGGGTACCGTTCACTTTACAACAGTTGTCGATAAATTAGGAATATTAAGCTTTGCGGAAGTGACGCATAGTTGACGCTATTATTAGTCAAGATAACATCAGTGTGATCACTATTTCAACTAGCCTAGCCACCCTTGTCAGAAATAATTTATGTGTTAACATTTTAACTCAATTTAAGCTTTATAGCACTGACTTCCACCATATATATGAAATACGGTTATCACAAGACGTAGAATATTTATTTAAATAGCAACTGTATGGACTAAACGTATACTACCCTACCTGTTTACAATTTGAAGAATATTTATTTAATACCGGGTGCCTTATTAACGTCTGCGACTGATGCCAATAAAATTATTAATATAGGAAATCACCTTATCGTGTGGTGAACGGGGTGTTTATAAATTAGGGCCGAGGTTTATTATGAGAAAGATTTAATCAATGTATTATCTACCGGTACAAATAAAATAAATTCAAACCGCCGTCTTAGAAAAAAATGAAATTAATTTCAAGGCATTAGATTTAGGTGAAATAAATAACAGCGAACGGGATACTTTGATCAAGTTACTATGTAAATATTTGGATTCATTTGCAACGGATATATCTAGCTTAGGCTGTACGAATTTAATTGAAATCTATTGATACTTGTTACTAATACGGATAAACATACAAGGAGATGGAAATAGTATATGGTAAAAATTCCAGAGTTATTATATTCTGGAATAGCAAGGGAGTCAAATTCACCCTATGCGAGTCGAATGGTACTAGTAAAGAAAGAAAATGGGTAGTATAGATTATGTATAGATTACAGTGCTTTAAATTCATGTACAGTAAGGGACCGTTTTCCCTTGCCACACATAGATGACCTGATTAGTTTGTTATAGGGGAAGTACTATTTTACTACACGTTATCTGGCCCAAGGGTATTGTCCGGTCCCTATTTCCCTAAAAGCTTTCCCATTAAAATACTAGTTTACGTAGTGAAACTGTGTAAAAAATAATACTACAAGAAATAAGACACTGGGATCACATACTATCAGTAAGTATCATACAATTTCGAAATTTCAACATAAAATAACACAATCCATTAATAAGTCGAGACGCCATTCATGGTTGCCGCGTATACCTACAAAAATACAGTTCCCCGTGGCTGAGATTTTTATATGCGAATTTATTGTTACTATATTTTATAATATAATATATTTAACTCATTATAATATAACCTAATTATACATTATTTAATGTTTATTTCTATAGTATTGCTCAAATGACATAATTTCCGTTAATTAGGTTTCCGTACCCAAAGAGTATCAACGGGACCCAAGTCTCCACTATCGTTCCATTTGTGTGTCATCAGGCTGTATCTTATGAACCGTAATATGTATTTACTTGAAATTTTCACAGAATGTGTTTTTTTATTTAGGATAGGGTGACAAACGGGCACACCGTCCACCTGATGGTAAATGGTTACTGTGACCCATAGACATCTACATCTATCCTCAATAAAGACTCACGATGCAGATGCGTTGTCACAATGCATCTTTGCCAGTAAAAAGGCTCTCCGGTTCTCTACACTCACCATACAAAACACAGCAGCGTTAAGCTGCTTTTTTACGCTGTTTTTCTATGAGAGCGTGGTTCTTTCCCGGTCGAGCTGACCCATTCGTGCTACAACTATACTACTAATATAGCTGCACCATGGCTCTACCACGTAAAATCTCTGGTATTGAATATAACAAATAAAACTACTTGTTTGAGCAGTTTTTTTTCGATCAATAATCCCAAGACTTCTACAGCAACGGGATTATGTCACTACCTACAAGATGGCAACAAGTTATTGAATAGAATGGACCCATATATATTATAATTAAATGTAATAAACAGTTTTAAACAGTGGTAGAGCCACGCGGCAGCATTTGCTGTCGCACGGAGGGGCCGGCTCGTACCGGGGTGGTACCACGACCTCACAGAAAACCAGCGTGAAGTAGAGGTTTACCTCTGCATTTCGCTTGGTGAGTGCAAGTGGCCGGAGGCCCTTTTTACTGGAAATGAGGCATTCCATCTTAGTCCTCACAGGTGACAACGCATCTACATTTTGATTTGGAATAGAGGATAGATGTAGATGTCTATGGGCAGCAGCAACCACTTACCATCAGGTGGACTGTGTGCTCGTTTGTCACCCTTATCCTATAAAAAAAAAACATTAAAACAATAACGTCTTGAATTTGTATACAAAATACGAAGGAACTTTTTCCCCGATCTTATATACTAAGTAAAGGTGTAACAAAATAGTACTCAATAACTACGGGAATATTTCTGCCCGTCAACATAAATAATTTTTATTAAGGGATCATCTTCGAAATTTTCAATTTATACGTTGTAGACCCATACTGCAGCTATATTACTGGTATAGTTGTAGCATGAAAGGGTCAATTCCACCGGAGAAGTAGCAAGCTCTCACAGAACACTAGTGTAAAATAGCAGCTTAACGCTGCTGTGTATCGTATGGTGATTGTAGAGAACCGGAGACCCTTTTTACTGGAAACGAGGCATTCCATCTTAGTCCTCAGGGGTTGAAACGCATCTGCATTTTGATTCTTAATCGAGGATAGATGTAGATGTCCATGGGCCACAGCAACCATTTACCATCAGGTGGAATTTGTGCTCGTTTGTCACCCTGATCCTCTAAAAAAATCTCAAAGTCAGTTATTCCATACAAACTTTCGTACAAACTTGCTCAAAATGTATGGAATACCTGATTTTTCTTGCGATTTCGAAGATAGACCTATAGTAAAATTTGTTCATGTTGAGTGTGTACTCTGCTTTAAAACTCCAACCAATGTTCGCGAGGTCCGGTCAATTCATTGGTTTGGCGCCATGTTTTCGAAAATTTGTTAGAGATTTTGCGTATATAGCACGCCTCCTAACCGAATTGACAAAGAAACACTATACTTGGTGTTGGGGTGACGAACAAAATGATGCATTTAAAACTTTAAGGGATTATAAACAACAAGGCCCGTATTTGTTATCAACAGAGTTGTATACAGAGATGCAAGTAAACTCTGATTAGGTGGTATTCTTATGCAGTTTCAATCTGATAATACGTTAAAACCGGTAACATATTTCAGTAGGGTCACCAGCAGGGAAGAGCGATTCTATCACAGCTATGAGTTACAAACACTTGATGTCGTAGAGTCACTCGGAAGGTATCGCATTTTCCTTGTACGTATACCTGTTAAAGTAATCACTCATTGTTCAGCCATTCGTACCACTTTAACAAAAAAAAAGATCTTGTGCTGCGCATTGCAAGATGGTGGCTTAATATTATTATAGAATTATTATATACTATTGAAATAGAATATAGACCGGGCGATAGGATGCGGCATGCGGATGCGTTAAGTCACAATCCTGTATGCGTCAATTTATTAGATGTTAAGATGATAGATGGAACAGATGGGGCACTCTCTGTTCAACTTCAGGATGATGGCATCCAACAAATCATTAATGTACTGCAAGAGGGTACTACAAATAAATATATATATAATAATTATTCTGTTTCTGATGGGCGGTTATATAGGAAAACTCTGACAGGTGAACAGTTTTGTAATACCAAACTGGCCAAATATAGTATTTTGCAGAAATGACAAAATTCATTAGGAAATACGTAAATAGTTGCTTACAGTGCGTATACGGTAAATTAGGTTATGGTCGGCATAAAAGGGAATTGCACCCCATAGAAAACTAGACATACCTATGCATACCTTACACGTTGACCATTTGGTACCATTTCCAAAAATGTCAAAAGGGAAACAACTATATTCTAATAATAATAGATTTATTTACGAAGTATATTTTTGCTCGTTCCGTGAAATGTTCGTTCAAGAGAAACTGTAAAAGAACTCACAGGTATTATTTTAGTGTTTGGCAAACCTAGAAGAGTTATAACGGACCGATTTAAAGCTTTTATGAGTCGCTGTTTTAAAACTTTTGTGATATATTATTAAATCAAACATATTATGAATACTATATCTGCACCTCGTGCAAATGACCAGGTAGAACGAGTTAACAGAACAATTCTGGATGGTCTTAGCTCATCAGTAAAAGGACAGTAAAAGTGCAGTTAGGACACAAAGTTATCAGACATCGTCTGAAGTCTTAATAATGTTTATTGTTTGCCCACGAAAGCAATCTGTTGCCAGTACCAATACCTTCTTCTGAATTAAGTAATAACATTCAAAGACAAACCTTATCTGGTAGGCGAACACAGGCTAAAACGAATATTGACCAAAACATGACGCGAATGGAGAAACAATTTGTGAGTTGGCATAAAAAATGTACCAAATATAATATAAGACAACTAGTGTTATGGAAAGGAAGCGTGGGTGTTAGCAAAAAAACTAGGCAGCAGGTACTTCGGACCGTATAAAATTAAGCTATGTGCAATAAACTAAGCTATGTGCAATAAACTAAGTTACGTTAAATAAACTAAGCAAATAAACTAAGATATGTGCAATCAACTAAGCTATGTGCAATAAATAAAACTATGTGTTAAATAGAGCTAGGTGCAACTGTTTGTGAAACCACACTAAAGTTGTGTGCAAATTCTATATATGCCTTGTATGTCACAAATGTTATTTTAATAAATCTGCTGAATGTAAAAATAAGTTTATTTTTGCTAAGTCAAGAGCTATAAAGAAGCTCAATAAAAGTACCCTCGTAGCCAAGATAAAAAATTGTGTAAAAGCTGAGTTCAATATATATATATTACCTGGCTGTGTGCATTTTGTCTGTAGAAAAGATTAACGTAATACAATTTTACAGACAAAGATTGCTTATGGAACAATTTATTTTTGTACACATTTTTTACAATTACAGATAACGCGGCCACAATTGACACCATAAGATGGCAGACCAAGTTCAGGAGATTACCAAATGCTCTTTGAAGATTGCCGTGGCACACGGCTTAAATCAGAATGGCCGAATTTTATCAGTTATTGTTACATAATTTCTATCATGAATAGTTATAAATAATAATTGTAGAACTATCGTTTTTGTTTTATAATATCATTTTTTAATTATCAAATACAAAATAGATTAAAAGTCACTGTATTGTCATAATAATTATTATCATTGATAATTTTCTGTTTATTTTTAATTGAGAATTTGAGATATTTACTAAGAATGTTATAAAAGTAATTTAATCTTCTAAACATTCGTAATTAATTCACTCATCAGTAATATTTATATCAGTGTTCAACTTATTTTCATATTATAAAATTATTTGGATTGTATAATTCTTACACATTCAAACTGTTGCTAAGTTCTGTTTTGATAGGTAGTAGGGATAAGCTGCCACCATTGTGCGATATTATAAAAACGATTGCCATAATTATTGAATGATTAATCGTACTGTGAACTAGTAAAGCAAACAACAAGTAATCAAGCGTATTATTACCCTTCCTGCGACTCCTGTAATATCTCAGAACTGATATGTAGTTACAACGCACCACAACTACGGCACAATATGGAAACCTTTGAACCCAATATTAATGGGTTAGACAAGAAGAAGTTTAGCAAAAATTCAGAAGGAACCAATCAGGTAAACGGAAACATTTTAATTTTTTTTCTAACCTTGATTCAACTATCGCGAAGAAAAGAAAAACTACGCATGTGGATACAGAATTAACTTCAAAATTCGATCCAGGACCAAAATCTTTGAGTGCTAAGTCTTGCTTTAATAAAATCGATCAATTAGGGAACATAAACAATTGGAGTGATACTGATAAATCTTATATAATAGACACGAGATTACGTGGTTCTACACGTGATTGGTAAGAAAGTTTGGATAACTATGAACTGACTTGGATTGAGTGGAAGTTTACGCTTGAACGAGATTTTCCAATGGTTATTGATTTTGTTTTTAATAGGAACTAATGATGGCACGTAAGAAAAATTATGACGAAAATATGACCTCATATTTTCATGATAAGATTGTCCTTAGCGGTGAAATAAAAAAAAAATTTGGCGAAGAAGCAACCATTTCATGCCTTATTAGGCCCCTAATATATAATTCAACTGAATTAATGGCAAATGCGAAAGCTTTCAGAACAAAGAACCTAGTAAGTCAACCAGGACTACGTAGCGTCGTGGGTGGTCATCATCGACGAAGCTGTGCTACATCTTTCGGAGACCAGGCCACGAGATTAAAGACTGTAGGAGTCTCTGTACCAAAGACGTGTACTCCGGAGTTGGCACCGGTTTTAACGCGTCTTTTCCGGTACTCCTACTCCCAAGGCGTAGTCCCGAATTCATGGAAGACAGCTTTGGTCCACCCAATCCCTAAAAAAGGCGACCGCTCAGACCCGTCTAACTACAGGCCTATCGCCATCACCTCCTTGTTCTCCAAAATAATGGAATCCATTATAAACTGCCAGCACATGAGGTACCTTGAGGATCACCAGCTGATCAGTGACCGTCAGTACGGTTTTCGTTGGGGTCGATCAGCAGGTGATCTTCTAGTTTACTTAACTCATAGATGGGCGGAGGCAGTAGAGTCCAAGGGGGAGGCATTGGCCGTTAGTTTGGACATAGCGAAGGCCTTCGATCGGGTCTGGCATAAGGCGCTTCTTTCGAAGCTTCCTTCCTATGGGCTTCCCGAGAAATTTTGCAAATGGATCACCAGTTTCCTTGCTGATCGGAGCATCAAGGTCGTTGTAGACGGTGCATGCTCTGATTTTAAGCCTATCAACGCTGGTGTTCCACAAGGATGCGTGCTATCACCAACGCTGTTTCTTCTGCATATCAATGATATGTTGCTAACTGGTAGCATTAATTGCTATGCAGACGACGGCACTGGGGATGCCTTATAAACAGGCCGTGCCAATATTTCTCGGGAAAACGTCGCCGAGTACCGGGACAAACTTGTGTCTGAAATCGAGTTTTTGCTTAACAAATTCTCGGATTGGGGCCGACTAAATCTAGTCCAGTTCAATCCCCAGAAGACACAAGTTTGCGCGTTTACCGCTAAAAAGAACCCCTTTGTCGTATCTCCTCAGTTTCAAGGCACTCCCCTTGCTGCCTCAGTATCAGAATCCTTGGCGTCGACATATCGAATAGCGTGCAGTTTCGGCCAAATTGGCCTCTAAAAAGTTTGGCGTGCTCAGCAGAGCGAGACAGTATTTCATGCCGGCACATCGCTTGCAACTTTACAAAGCGCAATTTCGGCCCCACATGGAATACTGTTCTGGGCATTTATTATCCGAAAAGGAGTGGTCTTTCATCATGATAACGCCAGATCACAAGATTAATTATCTGTTTGAGACTTTCAATGCACACTAACATTACTAAAATCCAGTATTTGCTTGAGTACTTAAAGCTGGTTTAAACTTTTAATCATTATTTTCTTTTGTTGACTGTGTTCTTTAAATGAAAGTTTTCTAGAGGTTTTAATATTTAAGTTTATAATATATTGTTTCGCATGTTCTAAGTAATTAAGAATATTATTTTTTTCCATTATAAATGGGATGATTAAATCCATGTTCCTTCAAATCTCTGGTATTGAATATTACAAATAAAACTACTTGTCGCATTTTTTGATCTATAATCCCAAAATTTCTACAGCAATGGGATTATGTCACTACCTACAAGATGGCAACAAGTTATCTAACAGAATAAAGGTGTAACAAAATAGTAATCAATAAAATTGAAGTTACAGTTGAATGAGGCTAATGAGCAAATAACACAATTTAAAACATATATAGATAACCTTAAAGCCTCCCAGACTCAAAGCCTGTTCTCTGAGCTTGTGCAATGTGATACTTCAAGAATGTTACAGCAATCTGCAACAATAGACTTGACTTTTGACGACTCTTCCGCTTCAGGAAACACAGTAAGGATTAATTGCAGTAAAACTAAATTGAAGAAGTATATAAAAGTTAATAAATACATAAGGAAAGTACAAAAATTAATAAGAAATAAGATTAATACCAAAAATTATGTTAATGTATGTAAAGAAAAGCAAGCATTGTAATATGAACTTAAGTTGTATTCAATTGAGGTAGATAACATAAAAAAATGTTATGAGACTGAAGTAGAGTGCTTTAAATCAGAAATATTATCACTTATGAACTCCCTTCAAACTGAGTCCAATAAATATAAATCAGCCCAAAATGAAATAAAAGAACACATATTGGCTATGGATAATCTGGTAAAGACTTGTAAATATAATGAGGAGCGGTTTGACTCCTTAGTTAAATATCAATGTGAGTGTCAGCGCTCAATGCCAGATTCTCCAAAGTCAGTGTGTGCTGATAATATTATACCACCACCAAAACTCTATGACAGTGCCATAGCAGAGGATATTAAAATAAGAAATAACTCAAATATTACTAAAAATAATTTAATTGTTTATAGCGATGACATGGGAAAAAATCTAAGCATAACTTTAAATAACTCTTTAAAGGGACAAAAAGTTACAAATTGCTGCATGCCTGGAGCATCTTTTAGTGACATCCTAAATAAAATTATTGTTACTAAATTTTGCCCAAATAGTACAATAATAATTTTTGTTGGTAGAAGAGGCAGTGTCAACAACAAACAGTTATTAAGATATATTGAACAACTTAATAACTTAAATGTACACAAAATTGTCTTGTTCACACTGCCTTATATACAGGGATTGCCACAGGAACATAATTTAAGACATAATTTAAATATACAAATGCATAATTTAATATGTAATAATAATTTAATTTTGACATATAATTCTAATGATAATAATCATAAATTTCATGTAATTGACATAAATAATTTAATAAAAAAGTAAGTAAGTAAGTTGTATGAAGGCCATACAAGAAACGTGATTTTTTCTGTATTGATTTGTGTTTTGTTTACAGATTGAAGCGAAACCTGGATCAACACGCAATTAAAATGTTGCTGTGTATACGATGGGATTGAAAGGGTATCGTTTATCATGAGCTTTTACCGCCGGGTAAAACCATCGATTCGGATCTCTACTTCAAACAAATAATGAGACAAGCAAGAAATAGAAAAAAAAACGGCTGGCATTGATTATCAGAAAAGAAGTGGTCTTTCATCATGATAACGCCAGATCACAAGATTAATTATCTGTTTGAGACTTTCAATACACACTAACATTCCTAAAAATCCAGTATTTGCTTGAGTACTTAAAGCTGGTTTAAAATTAAATCGTTATTTACTTTTGTTGACTGTGTTCTTTAAATGAAAGTTTTCTAGAGGTTTTATAATATATTGTTTGGCATGTTCTAAGTAATTAAAGATATTATTTTTTTCCATTATAAATGGGATGACTAAATCCATGTTCCTTCAAATCTCTGGTATTGAATATTACAAAGAAATCTACTTGTCGCATTTTTTGATCAATAATCCCAAAACTTCTACAGCAATGGGATTATGTCACTACCTACAAGATGGCAACAAGTTATTAAACAAAATAAAGGTGTAACAAAATAGTAACTTAGGGAATGATTCTACCCGTCAACATGAATAATTTTTATTAAGGGATCATCTTCGAAATTTTAAATTTATACGTGGTAAACCCATACTGCAGCTATATTACTAATATAGTTGTAGCACGAAAGGGTCAACTCGACCGGAGAATGACCACGCCCTCACAGAACACCAGTGTAAAATAGCAGCTTAACGCAGCTGTGTTTCGTATGGTGATTTTAGAGAACCGGGGACACTTTTTACTGGAAACGAGGCATTCCATCTTAGTCCTCAGGGGTTGAAACGCATCTGCATTTTTATTCTTAATCGAGGATAGATGTAGATGTCCATGGGCCACAGCAACCACTTACCATCAGGTGGAATTTGTGCTCGTTTGTCACCCTGATCCTATAAAAAAATCTCAAAGTCAGTTACTCCATACAAAATTTCGTACAAACTTGCTCAAAATGTATGGAATACCTGATTTTTCTTGCGATTTCGAAGATTAGTCTAAAGTAACATTTGTTCATATTGACGCAAAGAATAGAAATAGAAAGCACTATTTTGGTTACACCATATATATATAACATTTTTTTTAAATAATTTGTGAATATTAGTTAGACATGTAAATAAAAAAATGAAACTGATAAAAATGAGGACTTATCATTTATATGTCATTTATTCAGAAGAAAAACCTATACATAATAAACACGAATATATTGATACATTCGTAATTAATAAACTGTTCATTTATAAATATTTCTGGAATACATTCATAACTATGAACTTAACTACTAAGCCAAAGCATAAAATAAATTTTCCCGTTAATCGGGTAATAACTAAGCTGCTGGCATATACAATTTGTCACGCACACTAGCATCTTTACAAATTTTCTTATACATACTACAATATTGAGATGCCTCATTCACGGAGCTGTTACTTTCAGGTAGCGCGGTATCTAGTCATAGCGCGTGATGACTTATTAATAATCTAAGTACTAGATCTTCTTAAACGAGCAAATTTACGATTAAATCTAAGTAAATGTTCATTTCTAAAAACAACTGTCGATTATTTGGGCCACCAAATTACAGCGGGAACTATAAGACCAGGTAAACATGAAATTGAATGTGTACTCTGCTTTAAAACTCCAACCAATGTTCGCGAGGTCCGGTCAAATCCATTGGTTTGGCGTCATGTTTTTGAAAATTTGTTAGAGATTTTGCATATATAGCACGCCTCTTAACCGAATTGACAAAAAACACTATAATTGGTGTTGGGGTGACGGACAAAATGATGTATTTAAAAATTTAAGGGGTTATAAACAACAAGGCCCGTATTTGTTATCAACAAAGTTGTATACGGAGATGCAAGTTAATTCTGATTAGGTGGTATTCTAATGCAGTTTCAATTTGATAATACGTTAAAACCGGTAACATATTTCAGTAGGGTCACCAGCAGGGAAGAACGATTCTATCACAGCTATGAGTTACAAACACTTGATGTCGTAGAGTCACTCGGAAGGTTTCGCATTTTCCTTGTACGTATACCTGTTAAAGTAATCACTGTCAAACAATGATGGTGGCTTAATTATTATATACTATTGAAATAGAATATAGACCGGGCGATAGGATGCGGCATGCGGATGCGTTAAGTCGCAATCCTGTATGCGTCAATTTATTAGATGTTAAGATGATAGATGAAACAGATTGGGCACTCTCTGTCCAACTTCAGGATGATGGCATCTAACAAATCATTAATGTACACACTACAGTCGATCAACAAAGATGCCTCGCTCTGGCGACCGACCCTTCGACAATTAATGTACTATAATTATACGCCAACGATAATTATCCGATTACGTGATAACAATTATCGTTGGCGTATCCACGCTCTGCTACCAAAAATGTATACGCCCCTAGCTGCTCCAACAAAGATCAAATATCCCGGGGCCCATCAGCGGTAGATTCGACGGACAACTAAATGTGGAGCCCAACGGCCTATGGAGACTTATCATTCTACACGATAGATATAAGGCTAGGTAAATAAATAGTACGTACCTGCTTCCGAAGCTAAGACTGCCCCAAGGCTTGGTCAGGCGGTAGGTAGGTGTACCAACCAACCCAACTGATGTGATCGGGCAACGGCCTGGTCTGATGCTGCTCCACAATGTTGCATCACTCCTGCGGACATCACCAATTGACAACTTCTTTCTTCATTTCACTATTCTAGTCTATCAACTTTATTGTACATTTAATTAACTTCAAACTCAACCAACTTCAACGTTCGTCGAAATCAAAAACGTGACACCCAACACAAATAACGAACAGTCGTTCAAAGTTCAATATTCAAGGTTCAGGTCATGTAGCACCAAATTACAAACAGGGAAGAACGCGATCTCTTCTCGAGTCACAAAGTTCAGCGTTACAGACAACAAACTTCATTCGTACGATATTAAATACTACGCCCGCATTAAGATTCAAAATCAGCCTAGCTGACACGCAAACTAACTACATAGTCAACACACAAAAGGCACTTAACGCGACTGTACAATTAAATATTAACTTTAACCTTAACTTCCAAAAACAATTAACCGGGCCACGCCCTCGAAATGGAATGCGAGCATCAAATTCAAGACAGTATGTCCGCTCGGCGTGCGCGCAAGATTTTATGTCACACAAGCAAGTTAAATATTGCAAAATGCACTTCAACATGCAATCACTATACAATTGACGACGAATTACTTGCAACGAAATTACTTTAATCAGTCAAATTCAATACAAGTCTCTTGTCCGAAATGTACAATTAGACATTCGAGGCAGTCTACATGACCCAAATTCAATAGCAAATTAAACGCGCACAAAGACTCAAATTCTAGACTACAATACCAAAAAACTGGTCGCGCGAAACCGTTGCAGCGGTCAAAAATACGCTAATCGACAGCACCGCTGCTTTCAAGCTACTGTGCTCGCACTCACGAGGCCGAACGCCGGGAAGTGGCATACCGTTGCCCCCCCCCCCCCCCCCGGCGTCGCGCACGTCACCTCACACCATCGGGCGATGCGCTCAGTCAAACGCTATTGGATAGCGTCTCTAATGCCCAAGTTTGGGCCTAAACATATAATTTTACTATAGTACGGCCGCTGAGTTATTACCGATTTGACAGATTATTCTTAAATTAATCGATATAACCTTGCACGAGCGACACATTTGCCGAATGGTTTAGAATACCTCTTTAATATAAAACTTTATGTCAAAATGTCAGAATCAAGTAATTTTCCAATAAACTCTGTTTCAAAACTTAAAATAGTTTGTAAATAATATGAAAACATTTATTTTTTGTTCTTTGGCGCGCTTGTACAAAGTTACATCGTGCGTCTAGTTTTCATAGTGATGTGCTTGATAGTATTCGGTCCGAATTCATTGGAATAGATATGATATTTATTTTATTTGGATATTTTTATTTTACTTATTCCTTCGAGCAACTAGACTATAATGCTACCATTTTTTTTGCGTCTCCTAATTGCACTGTGTTGCCAGTATCTCTATGATTTTTAAGATTTATGTGTGATCCAAAGACAGAAATACTGTTTTCTATGATTTAAAAATAAATACAATTAAAATGATTATGTATAATTTTTAACATTCATAATATATAAAACAACATTTAATAAATATAATTTTCTCCCTCAATTAAGCAATGTTATAGGTGTATTTTTTTAAGTAATTGGCGATACTATTCTGGCAACACCCTTACCACCGCTATTTTAATCAGTTTAGTCGTTTTCCGTACTCTCGTGCGCACAGACTACGTTCTCTTGTGTAACCGTTGTTTTTTGACTCGGCTTTCTCCTGTTTATCGTTGCGCTTTATTGGACTATTTATTATATTGGATAATAGCCGAAATAATAAAATTATTTATATAGATTATATTAATATTTATAATATTATAATTTTGTGACAATATATGTGATAATAGAATATAATAAGCCCAACCAGATGAGAAAACTTTATAGATAACCCCAAAAATATAATAATAATAAATAATAAATATTTATTTTATTTCCACTTACACTGTTTACATACATCAATAAATATATTCTGTGTACTAAATATCGGGAATTTGTCAATAAAACAAAAAATACAAACTATTCATCTAAATTTATTTTATCGCCTTCAAAGTAGGCCCCATCGCTTGCAATACAACATCTCCAACGCTTCACCCAGCCTTCCATACATTTTTCATAGGCTATTTGCGGTATGGCCTTTAGCTCATTCAGCGAATTTTTTTATGGCTTCTATCGACTCAATACGTTTTCCTCGAAGTGGTAATTTTAACTTGGGAAATAAAAAAAAGTCAGACGGAGCCATATCAAGTGAATACGGTGCTTGGTCGAGAACTTTTGTTGAATTTTTCGCTAAAAACTCTTTCACTATAATGGCTGTGTGTGATGGTGCATTATCATGGTGCAGCATCCATGAGTTGTGTTGCCACAAATCTGGACGTTTTCGGCGGATACTCTCACGCAAACGCTTCATTACGCCTAAATAATATTCTTTATTCACTGTTTCTCCCTTTGGAAGGAATTCGGAGTGAACCACACCACGGTAGTAAAAAAAACTGTCAGCATCACCTTGATTTTGGAGCGACTTTGCCGCGGTTTTTTGGGTTTCGGCTCGTTATCGAGACGCCATTCTGAAGACTGTTGGCTTGTTTGCATGTCGTACTCATATAAACCCATGTCTCGTCGCCAGTTATTATACGTTTCATAAAGATCGGATCCGTAAAAGCTCGGGAAACCATGTCTTCAGTGACATGCTTTCGCTGCGCTCTTTGAACAATATTGAGCTCTTTTGGAACTAGTCGAGCGGCGACGCGTTTCATGCCTAAAATGTCAATGAGAATGTTGTGGACGGACTTAAAAGATATGTTCACCTCACTAGCCAACTCTCTCAGACTCATACGTCGATTTTCGAGCACTAGCTTCTTGATTTTGTCGATGTTATCTTTGGTCGTAGCGGTTGAAGGTCTACCAGAACGAGGCAAGTCTACTACTACTTCTCGGCCTTCTTTAAAAGCCTTATATCATTCATAAGCCCTTGTTTTCGATATACACGATTCGCCGTAGGTATTTCGCAACATTTTTAGTGATTCACCACATGAAATATCATTCGAAACACAAAATTTAAGGCACACTCTTTGTTCAACAATATTTTCCATTGTAAAAATCGCCGAGAACTCAAAACTATGACCAACAAAAAGTGTAGTTTAAAACAAATTAAATGACAGATCCCGCTCAAACTTTGCGCGCTAAATCAGTACAGTGCTACCAACATGCAGTAAAAAAATTAGAATGACCTCTTTTACGCGGGTCTTTTTATTGACATATTCCCGATACTTTTTACACAGAGTTGTATGATTACAATTAAGTAAAGTAACAATAAGTCTAACAAAATAACATGCTATGATAAAATTAAAACTATGTGTAGAATCTACAAAATAAATATAGAAACGTCAAGTTTATATTATTGTTACGAGCTTGGGGTTCGAGACAATTAAAAACTGCCGATTGAGTTATCAAAATTGACACTAATTATAAAACACTAATTACAACTTAAAAACACACTAATAATAATTCGCAGTTATTTCGCTTCGAAGTATTCGCTTATATCGCCAATTCAATACTCCTCGGTCGTGGTCTATACCGGCCTTATATAGGGCCTCAGATAGTTTCCAGAACCTTCTACTGTAGCGACATCTAGAATGTTCGAGTACAAATCGGTCCCGAAATTTCTGGAAGGATCTTGACTCTCCTAGTTCTGTTACTCGACACTAGAGGGCGCTAGTGTAACTAGTGTTGCCATGTACAAGACATTAAGTGGCACGCAACACAGCCCCCTCCTAAGGCATGCTCGTCCAGAGCATTATTGGCCATAAAGCATTTCACTTTAAACTTTTACTCTATACTTTAATGATTCGTCAGTGTCGTAAATACAAACTTGATTTAAGAAATTAAACACAAAAACAAAACGCGAGGCGCATCATAGTATTTCACCAACGTAATAACCCTCACACTATTCAAAGGTGGACAGTAACAGGGACTTTATCCCACTTCTGATATCGGAAATGACAACAGAATATCCCACTTCTGATGTCGGAGAATTTCAACAGGGGATTCAAATTTTGATCTTGGAAATACATCAGGATAGCGTTAACTGTTAAAAATAATAAAAGTGTGAGAGCGGATGTTCAACTTGCTCTCTTGCTTACGCAGTTTAATCATTATCAGTAATAAGTCAACGTACATTCATTATAGTGAAATTACAGTTCGACCACACCGTAACACGTCTCCGCCACAATCACATACCAGTGTAACGTGAGGTACGTAATTACATAATAACACCAAAATATGTAAACCAACAGCAACACTACTTATCTCAAAGTAACACAGGACAGCCTTTTAGCAACACCAATCCTCCTTGCCTATCCTAGAAGAATTACAACAACAAATAGAACCACGACACTATCTTTGCACTAGTAGAATGACCACACTCGTTGAATGACTTAAGCGGAATCTCTAGGGCACGGCACCTACAGTGAACATTATACTGCACAAACAAGCGGGAGTTTCTCGATATACCTTCCATTCCACCTCAATCCAACGGATATTTTATAGACGCTCCGACATATATATTATGCCTTGTATGTCACAAATGTTATTTTAATAAATCTGCTGAATGTAATAATACGTTTATTTTTGCTAAGTTAATAGATATAAAAAAGTTCAATAAAAGTACCCTAGTAGCCAAGAAAAAACATTGTGTAAGAGCTGAGTTCAATATATATTACCTGGCTGTGTGCACTTGTCAGTAGAAAAAATTAACGTAATACAATTTTACAGACAAACATTGCTTATGGCAATATTTACTTTTGTACACATTTTTTACAATTACAGATAGAGTGGCCACAATTGACACCATAAGATGGCAGACCAACTTCAGGGGCCAGTACATGGCCTAGCAGAGGAACTACTTCAAGCCTTGTTATGAGACCTTCAACATCAACAAACGCTACTAAATAAGATTACCAAATGCTCTTTGAAGATTGCCGTGGGACACGGCTTAAATAAGGATGGCCGAATGTTATTAGTTATTGTTCCATAATTTCTATCATGAATAGTTATAACTAATAATTGTATAATTCGCCGCCCCGGGAGAATAAAATGATTACTGATATTACCCATAGTTTTGTGTTATTCAACATTTGATGTCTACGGTGCCTAATACATCTACTCAATTTGTTTCGTGAAGTTCCAACCATTATTCAAAAATTTATAAAATAATGCAATAATATTCTTTACTTTACCTAGCACACAAGTAGTCGTGAAAAAAACATATAATATGAAGTTAGTGAAACAGTTTCTTAATTAAAGATACGACAAAAACTTTTGGAATAATAATCTCGGAAAAAAGTCAGCGAAATAAGCGAAAAAATAGCGAAACGCTATTGTCATTTTGTTCTCTTAAAATCCACTTAGACTCGTCGACTAACATGTCCTTAGTAAATAGGTGCAATCTAGTATTGGTATTGTAAGTTTTTGGATTTTGAGTGTTAATTCAGTTTTATTGAAGGGACAAAGAGCAATGGCAGAAAAATAGTTGACAAAAATTATCGCGTCTAGATATAAGTTATATATAAAATGTGTTTTATTATTTTTCTATGATTTTTCAAATAAAAATGTATTTTAATTAAAGCCACAGGAAAAACCACACATTTTTGGGAATATCAAATGACTTAAATCATTTTACTTTATTCAAGTGTTGCCATTTAGTATATTCATACCACTTTCGTATACACTTTGTAAAACTACCAACACAACACACAAAATATTTATATATTAAGTTATTATTAGTAATAACTATACTATAAGTAATAATAAAAATAAAAGTGAAATGATTGAGAATAAGCCTCTTACAAAGA
Source organism: Parnassius mnemosyne (assembly GCA_963668995.1). Classification (NCBI taxonomy): domain Eukaryota; kingdom Metazoa; phylum Arthropoda; class Insecta; order Lepidoptera; family Papilionidae; genus Parnassius; species Parnassius mnemosyne. Next base: position 32,917,463 of record CAVLGL010000084.1, read on the forward strand.
ATTTCCTACTATAATACATTATCTCAATCATAGTACTACGTAACATTTCCATTTAATGTTATGCCAACACTAGTTAAAACAAAATGTCACTATTTTTTTACTGGCTTTACGGCTCTGGGTTCTAGCCCTTCTGAGAATGTCACTATGATACAAAGGCCCTGGAGCCATGCCAGAAATATACATTTATAGTATGCAAATATATAATAGAGATACAATAATCTAAAAACTCTCAATTATGTATTATGTATTAAGCTAACATCAAACAACCACAGGAAGCATGTCTTTTTCCAAGTGTCATTGGACATAACCTAAAAAGGTTCAAATCTAAATATCTTTTTTTTGACGCCTTCTCAGGACAAAATTCTTTGACAGAGTTATTAAGGGACTAACGCTTAACATTTAAAGATATTTTTGATATATAGACGCTACCATTTCTTCTCAACTAATTTTATGTATGAAAGTCTGCCATTGTTCTTTACGCAATCGCAAAAAGAAGAGAAAGTGACAGATGTTTATGGCAATTTCTCTTAAGTGAAGTTGAAAGTGGCATCAAAAATAATTCTTTTTACTCTGGCGGTTGCGGAGGCCAGAATAAAAATAGATTTATGTTCGCTTTTTATAATATGTTTGCTGCTCAGAAACGTCAAATCACTATTATACACCGATTTTTTGAAACCGGTCATGGTCAAAGCGAAGGTCATCGAAGCATAGAGTTGTATACACTTCTGCACAGATGTACGCAATTATTAAGAATGGAAAAGTTAATGGTGAGAAGTGCGATGTGAATAAAATGGCGCAGAGTAAGTTTGTAAATATAAAAGAATTAGTTAAAAACAAGAACTGGATGAGGAAGGAAAGAAAATTGCATGATCTAAAGTAATGGAAATAAGCCTCTTACATTCACAGCCAACAACACTACGTTTTAAATATGACTGATGCTGATTATTCTCAATTGAATGTCGAACTGCATCAAAAAATCGTAGCAATAAACAAGCGAGGCGGCACCAGAAAAACGACAAACAATTCTTCAGCTTCTTTTAGTGAACCCCAATTGAAACTTGCATACAACAAGCCTCTACCAGTAAGCAAGGCTCTACACAACGATCTTATGAGTCTTTGTAGGACATAAGCTAGCCCGACGTATTACCATGTATTTTACAATTCTCTCACTTTTATGAATAGTTCGGATGACCATAATGTTTAGGAAGGGCAGAGAGTGCTGCTGAATCTCTGGTGGAGGTTCGGTTGCCACCTAAGACGACTCGACTTGGCAACATATAACGCACGCAACCTGAAGACTGACGAGAAGATCCTGGAGCTGGAAGAAGAAATGAACAAGTTGCGTTGGAATATTATAGGATTATCCGAGGTCCGAAACAAGGGGGAGAACACGGTAATCCTCGAATCCAGTAACTTGTGCACCTGGAAGGGTCTGTCTCAAGGTGGTGTCGGATTTATCGTCCACAAGTCTCTCGTTAACAACGTTGTATAGATTGGGAGTGCGTCGATGAGGGTTGCGTAATCACCAAACATATGAGGAGGTGGAGTAAACGTATGAGGGTATATCTAGAGCCATGTATTCCTCCAAATCCTACTTTACGGTGTTAATGGGAGATTTCAACTAAAAACTAGGCACAAGAGAGAACTATGAGCTGAAGGTAAGGAAATTTGGAATAGGGCAACGGAACTCAAGGGGCTAGCAGCTGGTCGACTTCATAGCGAAACAGGGAATCTTTATGATGAACTGTATCTTCCAGAAGCGGCCCCACAGGACGTTGACCTGATCGAGTCCCAACGGTTCGACGAAAAATGAGATTTATTTTATTATGACAACTAAACGACAACTGTTCAGTGATGTCTCAGTGATCGTGAGCGTGAAAACTAGAAGCGATCACCGAATGGTTAGAGCCTAATTATTACTGAACCTAAACGTTAAGTTGTAGAGGTTTCGTCTAATGAAGTCAACGCTCCGTCCCCCTCGTGCCCTGATTCAAATTCCCGAAACCTTTTAGCTAGAGTTACAAAACCGTTTTTAGTGCCTATAAAACTGCAATGCAATGGACGATATGAATGACAAGCTCGTGGAAACTATCTATGCGTTCGGAGCTAAGTTTTACAAGGCCCGCCGCAGAAGAACACAAAACCTCTCCGATCACACTCTTAATCTCATGGCTGTAAGACGGGAAATGAAACTGCACTCTTCAGTAGATTTGACAGTATTAACATCAATGGCGAGTACATCACTCACCTACGATTTGCCCACGATATATTCCTTATGGCACAATCGCTGAAGGACATTATCACTATGCTCAATGACCTCAATAGTGCCTCCCAACGGATATGTCTTAAGATGAACATGGACAAAACAAAGATAATGTGTAACATCCATGTCACACCTATGTGGATAGTTGTCGGGAGCACTAAACTCGAAGTTGTTGACGAGTACGTTTACCTGGGACAAATAGTCCGACTAGGTAAGTATAACTTTGACCGAGAGAGAGGTCAATCGACGGATTTAACTCGGCTGGGCAGAGTTCGGGAAATCAATACACATCGTATCGTTATACCTCAAATCTTGAAAACGAGATTGTGCAACCAGGACCTATGAATCTGAGATGTAGTCCTTCACTGCTGGCCGTATGATGCACAATATTCCATGTGAGACCGAACCTGCGCCTTATAAAGTTGCAGGCGTTGAGCTAGCATGAAATACTGTGCCGCTCTGCTGAGCACGCCAAGCTTTTTAGAGGCCAATTTGGCCTTCTCTTCCAAGTGACCACGAAACTGCACGTCACTCGATATGTCGACGCCGAGGATTCCGATACTGGCTGAGGCAACAAGGGGAGTACCTTGAAACTGAGGAGATACGACAAAGGGGTTCTTTTAAGCGGTAAACGCGCAAACTTGTGTCTTCTGAGGATTATTATTTTTAACAGTGGTAGAGCCACGCGGCAGCTTTTGCTATCGCACGGATGGGCCGGCTCGAAACGGGGTGGTACCACGACCTCACAGAATACCAGCGTGAAGTAGAGGTTTACCTCTGCGTTTCGCTTGGTGAGTGCAGGTGGCCGGAGGCCCTTTTTACTGGAAATGAGGCATTCCATCTTAGTCCTCACGGGTGGCAACGCATCTGCATTTTTATTCGCAAACGAGGATAAATGTAGATGTCTATGGGCCGCAGCAACCACTTACCATCAGGTGGACTGTGTGCTCGTTAGTCACCCTTATCCTATAAAAAAAATTAAACTGAACTAGATTTAGTCGCCCCCAATCCGAGACTTTGTCCAGCAAAGACTCGACTTCAACTTAACACGTGATTAGAATTGCATTTAATAATATTGACTTAAACCAGCTAAATCAGCATTTCTCTTCTTCTTGTGCCATAGATGAGGTCACAAAAATACAAACTAAAACTCAAATTTCAGCTTTACCCAAATCTGACAATCCTGCGTTTATTTTTAGTCAAATCACTGATAGTGATGTTAAGAAAAGCATTGTTGAGGTCAATTCTGATGCAATTAGTACAGACTGCATTAGTCGTAAAATGATTATCCCTATTGTCGATATCTTGACTCCTGTCATAAAATCCATCTTCGATTACGCCATTTCATCCGGAAGTTTTCCCTCTTCCTGGAAAGAAGCCCAGATTACTCCTATACCCAAAAAAGCAAATCCCTCCAGTTTCTCTAACTACCGCCCCATATCCACAATTCCATTCCTTTCAAAGTTTTTGAGCGTATAGTTCATCGACAATTGAGCATCTACTTATCTAGGTGGAGTCTTTTCAATTCTTTCCAATCCGGTTTCTGTGTTGGTCATAGTACGACTACTGCCTTAGTCAAGATTACAGAGGATATTCGTCTAAGTATGGATAAACAGCACGTAACAGTGTTGACCTTACTTGACTTTAGTAATGCATTTAACAATGTAGATTTTGATCTACTGTTAGCTATCTTAGCTTCTCTTAACATATCTCCTGAAGTGATTGACTGGTTTCATAGTTACTTGTTTGGTCGCCGGCAACGGACACGTGTAGATGATTCGTTCTCTAACTGGTGTACGATTAATGCAGGTGTACCGCAAGGTGGCGTGTTGTCTCCTCTCCTCTTTTCAATCTTCATTAGTTCGATCACGCTCCAATTATCTTCTCGCTACCACCTGTATGCAGATGATCTCCAAGTATATGAGCATACCAAATTGATGGATTTACCCAATACTATAGGTTTATTAAACAAAGATCTTGACTTAATTGTGGATTGGTGTAAGTCATACGGTCTTAAAGTAAATCCATCAAAAACAAAAGCAATAATTATAGGCAGTCAAAAATTGGTTAATCTTATAGATTTTTCTTCCCTACCTGGTATTATTTTTGATGGGACACCTGTGCCATATAGTGACACCGTTAAAAATCTAGGTGTTACTTTTGACAAACTTTTATCTTGGGCTCCACAGGTAAGCGAGGTAAGTAGGAGGATCTTTGCGTCGGTCAGATCTCTCCGTCGATTAAGTAATTTTTTACCCATACCTATCAAAATTGCGCTTGCACAATCACTTCTTTTACCGATTCTCGATTATGCTGACACGTGTTATCTCAATTTAAATGAGGAGATGCTTAATAAACATGAGCGCATTCAGAATCTATGCATACGGTTCATATTTGGACTTCGAAAATATGACCATGTCTCCGAATATCGCGAAAAACTCAAGTGGCTTCCGATCCGTCTTCGCAGGAATACTCACATTCTTTCTCTTTTATACTGTATACTATTCAATCCCACTTCCCCTACTTACCTTAAAGAGCGGTTTGAGTTTCTTGGTGACACTCACTGTCGCTCTCTTCGCTCTGATAAAAACCTTACCCTAAAAATTCCATCTCATAACACTTCCTTCTATTCTAAATCCTTTTCTGTTGAAGCTGTTAGGCTCTGGAATTCCCTATCGCTGCACATTAGAAGTGCGCAGTCTATTAATTAGTTTAAAAAACTTGTCAAAGCGCACTTCTTTTCTCCTTAAATAGTCATTCCTCTAAAAAATTACTACCTACTCATTTTTCCTTACGTTTAGGCTTTGACTTCACTTGTTTAATCTTTTCTGCTCTCGTATATGTATGTATATATTTTTGTATTTAAAATGTATTTATTTATATTTTAGATGTATGTATTTATGGATTATATTATATATGTCGTGTGTATTTTCTATCAACCTACGTACACCCTTACCCTTTCTCACAGGTCATTTTATCCTCTGCAATGTGGTTGCCCGGTAGAGATCGCTCCCAAGCGATAAGGCCGCCAATTGTACCTTTAAATAAATTATGTTCTTTTTTTTTATAGGATAAGGGTGACAAACGAGCACACAGTCCACCTGATGGTAAGTGGTTGCTGTGGCCCATAGACATCTACATCTATCCTCTATTACAAATCAATATGTAGATGCGTTGTCACCCGTGAGGACTAAGATGGAATGCCTCATTTCCAGTAAAGAGGGCCTCCGGCCACCTGCACTCACCAAGTGAAACGCAGAGGTAAACCTCTACTTCACGCTGGTTTTCTGTGAGGTCGTGGTACCACCCCGGTTCGAGCCGGCCCATCCGTGCGACAGCAAAAGCTGCCGCGTGGCTCTACCACTGTTGATAATGTTCTTTTTTCTTCTCATATGTATTTTTGTGTGTACAATAAAGTGTATTTCATTCATTCATTCATTCATTGTTGCGCTAATGGTCTATTTATAAATAGTAAGTAAGTAAGGTACAAAAAAACGACGTGTATAATTGGAGTGTGTAATTTAATCATCTGACATAATGTGGATATTGCCCTTCATAAACATTAATATGTTTTCGTTCGTAGTGGAACCGGAATCCGATTCCATGATTTGGTTTTAACTTGCACAATACCTACGTTGTTTAATACACACACTGCACAGACGTAAACTATCACGGACAATACACAAAATCCAAAAAGTACGTAGTATTTGCATAATTAACGAAAAACCAACAACACACTCCAAGCGCCGGCGCTAAGTAATGGAAACAATCAATCAAACGAATTATACATGATAATATGAATCAAATTTCTTTCTCACTATCACGCACCCGCAATACTTACCTAGGTCACTATCTAGTTTTGTTTCACTCGCGGCACCGAACTTACTTGTCCTCCGAACGATTTTTAACGGCAACGGTGGCGTTGCTTTTTTTGTTTTTTTTTTGCGCCCGGAAGCAATGGAAAGGGCTACCCTCCGGGAAGTGAGGAAGGGTGGTGAATCCTCTAAGCATACCACGACAGTCGGCTGCGTGGTTATGTGGGACTCACTGCGAAACATAAGTGCCTACCCAAGAAACATCACCTGTGAGACTGGCATTGGCTTGTGAGACCTTTCTGCCGAATCGGAAGCTACCCCTGTAGTTGGTTAATAGTACTGGAATAACGACTAACGGACTTAAGGAAATTTAACGGAATTTAATGAGTCCGTTAACATTTTTTAAAGTTAACTTAAAAGTTAATCTGTTAGTCGAAATGTTAAATTCGTTAATTAAAGATTAACGGGTTAACGAGTTAATGCGCAGCTATAATGAGAGTACAAATATCTTGTTGAAGCCGGCTACACACATGCAGTTACAACTGGTAGTTTTAACTGTTCAGTTTGAGAAATGAGAATTTGATTAGTAAACAGTTTAACTGTTGAGTTATCAGTTTTTCTACACACCGTTATTATAATCGTTACCGGTACAGCCTATAAAAGTCCACTGCTGAACATAGATTGCCTCATAGGATGGATAAATATCCCATATTATGGCAAATGCCATAGTTGCCGCGCTTGGCAAACGGTTTGCAACTACATTTTTTTAAATTTTAGTCGTTATTTGAAAGACGCTGCTGCTCATCTCCTGATTTGTTTCCTTCTGTGGCCTCTTACGGTACCCACGGGTTGATATGGGGAAATGGATATACTTAGACCGCCTCTACTCGGTCATGTGGTCATGTTCATACACTAGACATGTGTCAATCGTTAATTTCAAGTGACCCGATCGTTCAAATATTGATCTGTCATACAAACCGGGGCATTTCGGGTCAAATTTTTAAAAAGAAAAAAAAATCATTTAAATAGATCATTTAGAGTTCCAGTAATCTATGATATCTAAAACCGTGTCTCCTACAAAGTTTTGTTGTCAACACAACATTTGCCAACAAAACTTGTTTCCATTTTCGGCGGCAACATCAAAGGAATACGCTTGTTGCCAACATTTGTTTCCTCGGTGGAGACGCTTGTTGACAGAAAAATTTGTTGGTAACACGTGTCGGCAACCGTTGTGTTGGCAACAAAACTTTGGTGGAGACGCGGGTTAAGACCCGATCGGTTGTATCGGACATTGGTCGCTAGCACATGTCATTCTGTTTCGATCGAACACAAACAAATATTTATTTTTACCATTTACAAATTTATTGCATATCCGACACTATTCTGATGATGTTCCGGACATCAGTGTGAGCGAGATTAGAATGGCTCTTCAGAACCTTCAAGACGACAATGGAATGGATGGAAATTACAGCGGAGCTTCTGAAAGCGGGTGGAAAACTGGTACTTGAAGTTCTTCAGAAGCTCTTTAATTTCGTCCACTATGGTAGGATGACTCCGAAAGCGTGGAGCAGAAGTGCAGTGGTCTTGTTCTTCAAGAAAGGTGAAAACGCTCTCTTGAAGAACTACATACCGATTTCCCATCTGAGCCGCGTCTACGTACCGTTTTCGAGAGTCATTACGAATCGTCTCGCATGCAGACTCAACGGCTTCTAGCCTCCCGAACAAGCCGGTTTTCGAGAAGACTTTAGACACGCATACACACATACCTGTCGGCAAATTTACAGAAGACCGAAGAGTACAATCTGCCATTTTGCTTTGCGTACACTATGAGAAAGCCTTTAATTCCGTCGAAATTTAGGTGGTGCTACCAGTCCCTTCAGCGGTGTTGACTGTCGGTACGTCGAAATGTCTGTACAGTAGGGCTATGATGGCTATTTAGTACAGAACCAGAGTACGAAACCTATCCAACTACAGAGAGGTGTAATACAGGGCAAAGTTTTATTCCCGAAACTGTTCAACGCTGCATTGAAAGACGTTTTCAAGTTACTGGACTGTAAAGGATAGCGAACTTAAGCACTATGCTCAATGACCTCAATAGTGTCTCCCAACGGATACACAAAACATGGACAAAAAGAAAGTCATGTCTACATGGACGTTACACATGACTTTCGTTTTGTAAAAAAAAGGATAGGTTAGAACCTATCCTTTTAGTTGTTGGGAGCACTAACCTACACTACCTAGTCGGACTATTTGTCCCACGTAAACATACTTGTTGACGAGTATGTTTATCTGGGACAAAGAGTTCGACTAGGTAAGTCCAACTTCGACTGAGAGGTCAATCGACGGATTGTACTCGGCTGGGCACCGTTCGGGAGATTACGACAGACCTTCTCGTCAGGCATACCTAAAACCTCAAATCAAGACTGTACAACCAGCGCGTGTTGCCAGTGATGACTCAAGGTCGCTCAGCGAGCTATGGAGGGGCTGTGTTCGGGGTCTTTAGAAATGAGGATATTCGCAGTAGAACCAGAGTATCTGACATAGCCCAGCGGATTTTTTATGCTGAAGTGGCAATTAGCAGGCCATATAGAACAAAGAACTACCGATTGGGAAGATAGGTTCTCGAGTGGCAGCCGCATACCGGTAAGCGATATGTGGGGCGGCCCCCACTAGATGGAGTGATGGCCTGGTAAGATATGCAGGAAAGTGATGAATGCAAGTGGCTCAGAACTATGCATTGTGGTGTTCCGTGGGAGCGCCCTATGTTCAGCAGTGGCCTTGTGAAGGGCTGTAATGCAATGTACTATGTAATATTTATTGCATAGTGTTCTGAAAATTTTATTGTGTAATATGTATGAATGTTGGGAATTGTATTGTGTAATATGTATGTTGGGAACTGAAGCGGGTACCGGAAGACTGGTACAAAGCCGTTATAGTCCCAATATATAAAGGAAAGGGGTTGCAGCAGGACTGTAAAAACTACCGTGGTATCAGCTTGCTTAGCATTGTGGGTAAACTGTATGCTAAGGTGTTAATTGAAAGAGTTATGGAAGAAGCTGATGGAAAAATTTGGGATGTGCAAGCTGGATTTAGAAAGGGGATGGGGTGTACGGATCAAGTCTTTTCCATGTGCATGATTGCGGAGAAATTTTTGCCAAAAACCAGAACGTTTTTTGTGCGTTCATGGACTTGGAAAAGGCTTATGACAGAGTGGACAGGAACGTGTTATGGCAAACACTGACCTCATTTGGTTTGAGCGCTGGTCTGATACAGACATTAAAGTCTCTTTATAGGGACTCTAGTGCTTGTGTGTCGTGAAGCGACAATAATATATCAAAAAGAATCTAACCTAAGAACAACAAAACAACAAAAATACAACAAAAACAGAAATATATTCAAAATTCAAAGATATTTACAATTTTATAAAAAAATGAAATGAGGATGATGATGAATGAAGTGAGAGTACAATTAGATTACAAAAAAAAATAAAGGTAGGAGAATAGGGGAATATAGTATTGTAGTGGAGCCCAAAAGTCGAAGCGACACACGTTGCGATTGTAGAGGTAGGTTTCTTAGCAGCGACGACACGCAGCGCCTGGAGCCAGCACACGCAGCGTCCGGAGCCGGCGCACGTAGCGCCTGGAGTAGGTGCGCTCAACGCTTAGAGTCAGCAGTTGCAGCGCCCATAGGTAGCACCGGCAGTAGGTGCACTCGGCGCCTGGAGAAAGCAGTCGTAGCGCCCGGAGTAGTGTGGCCCCCGCGCTTGAAGTAGACTGCCGACGACTTCCGAGGTAGATGGAGGCTTGTAGGATTCCGGAGTGGTGCGGCTCCGCGCTTGAAGAAGGCTTCGCCGAAGACTTCACGTGTAGGTGGAGGCTTGCAGGATCCCGGGGCAGTGCGGCCCCGGGATAAGGCCTTTAGGAGATACTTCCAATTCGCGAACTGAAGCGAGACTGCCTTTCTTCACCGATTGTTCGGCTTTTATACCTTTCTAGAGAGAACGGAAAAATTATTTAAATTAAACGCAAATTTTTTGTAAATGGTCAAGAGAAGAAAGTATTTATGTGGAATTATCGAAATAGGAACAACAGATCGGTAGCAAATTTGAATATAATTACTATAGCAACGAAATAAATAACAATATCAATACATGTCAAATTTTGGTTTTAGGTTTATAATAAGGAAACGGTAAGATTTAAGTGGAAAATGAGATATTATTGATATAGGAAAAAAGGTAGCGCAGCTGCCCACACAAAGCCCAAGATTGTAGAGTTACGGAAAACTAGCTAAAAGATCGAAAAAAGGTAGACTCCATTGACACCAATTTAAAAGTGCTGATAATGTGAAAATACGAAGTAGAAATGATTTGTTATTGTGTTCTTATGGTTTAAAATCGTTACAGGATCCTATGGAAATAAAGGTGATGTAAAATATCCAGTTTTGAGGTGAATGCAGAAAATCGAAACAGAATGGAAAAATGAATTTAAAATAATGTAAAATGATATGTAAGTAGCATAACACTACATGTGTCAGGATCAACGGGGCCTACTCGGACTGGTTTGGCATTCAAAAAGATGTCAGACAGGGTTGTGTAGCTTCTCCGTGGCTGTTTAACCTATTTATGGACAGTTGTTTGCAAACTTTGGAAGTTGAAGAATGTGGGTTGAGAATGGGTGAGTTAACTGTCAAATGCCTTTTGTACGCCGATGATCAAGTCATCCGAGGCGGCCGAGTTGCAAATGATGGTTAATTTAATGAACTGGTCATTAAAAGAAAGAGGTATGACAGTGAAGTCAAGTAAGACGAAAGTGATGGTTTTTGAAAGAGAAGAAAGTAAAACGTTATGTGAATTAAGAATAGAAGGGGAGTTGATTGAGCAAGTGGATGAGTTTGTATATTTGGGATGTTTATTTAGCAGGGATGGTAGATATGACAAGGATATAGAACGACGAGTGAATGCAGGAAATAGAGTGAATGGGGCTCTACACGCTATTATGAGGAGTCAGAATGTGTCAACTAAGTCACGTATGGCAATTCATAATGCTGTGTTAGTCCTTACTTTAATGTATGGTAGTGAAAGTTGGGTCTGGCAGAAGAAGCATGAGAGTAGAATAAATGCTGTAGAAATGCGGTCCTTAAGGAGTATGCTAGGGCTGAATGTGATGACAGGGTGAGAAATAGTGTGATAAGAGAAAAGTGTGGTTTGCAAGATGACGTTGTGACTAGGATTAAAAAAGGAATGCTTCGGTGGTTTGGTCACGTAGAAAGAATGAACGAGGAAAGAGTAACAAAGCAAATTTATGTTTCAGAAGTGAACGCTAAAGTCGGGAAGGGACGCCCTAGATGAAGATTTATCGACCAAATCGGCGATACATTGAAAATGGGCCAGATTAGGAGTAACCTTAACCGACGAGCGTGTATGCGTAAATATATGGATATAAAGGAGGCGAGAGAAGTGTGTCAGGATCGCGCCAACTGGAAGTCCGTAGTCTCTGCCTACCCCTCTGGGTGACTTTTTTACTTTAATTCCAAAAAACACATCACTTCGAGTTCCACTTTCTCAGCAACCTAAGAAACAGTGCGAAGGTTCTAACCCAAATTCAGCATTGCAAAAAGATGTTGCTGTTAATAAGGTATTGTAATATACCAGAACCTACAGGCGTGAGTGTTTGTAATTGTTATTGTTGAATGTATGAAATATTTTTTTTTAATAAGAATCAAAATGAGAAGCGTTCTGATCCTTGAAAACTAGATAGAATGCCTCGTTTACAGTAAATACAGTGGATGTGCCATAGGTCGCTTCCTGCCATCATTTTAAATAATCTGTGTCACCTCGAGAGTTGCATTTCATGACCTTGCGGGCAAAATCCTGTCGACAGTCGCGTTCCAACTGTCGGCTCACGCATGCATCATTTTCGTTGCGCAACGCACCGCATGTCTAAGAGTTCGTCGCTTACTGCTCGCTGGAAGCACGCGCCGTGCACTAGTCGCACCAACAATTACCTATAAACTGTCGCCAGCAAGACTGTATGTTATCGTAAGAACTATTCGTTTTAATCAGTCAATCGTGCCGAAGGTAACAGGATCGCAGCTGTTGAGGTAAGGAGTTCGCCGCGATGCCTCGCATCCGAAGATCGCAGGTGAGCTTATTTGGTCTCATGAACATGCAATTACCCGCTGATCCTTCGAATTTATCTACTTAACTTGAATCAGCCTCTACCTGGAGGCGTGAGCTATCGTAGGAAATTGTTTAAAGGCCCCACCGCGTGGGCGCCTCGTGGGCCACACCTCCCGCATAGACTAGGTTTTACTGGTCACCACGCATACCACTACTGATATTTTTCTCAAGCTGCAGATTCTTACAAAATTTGTGGTTCAAATCCCGCAATTAAACTAATTAAATAAATTAACTAGTGCCCATTTAGATACGCACCCTCCATATAGATTCTCCGGTTCTCTAAACTCATTATACGAAACACAGTAGCATTAAGCCGTTATTTTACGCTGGTGTTCTGTGAGAGCGTGGTCCTTCCCCGGTCGAGTCGACCCATTCGTGCTACAACTATACTACTAATAGCTGCAGCATGGCTCTACCACGTATGTTTACTGCTTAATAAACGAAAAGCTAGCTTTGATACCTTATGCCTTTTTGTATCTGGTATTATAGTTACAAGCAGTTTGCATGATTAGCTCAGATACAAACGTCTCTACATTATAATATAGTATACATTTGTCGAAGCCACTATCTTTTGAAATAGTCCATTCGCGTAATAAAACCTTCACAATTTGCACAAAACAGTCAGTCACTGGTTACAGGTTAAAAAGGTCAACCGTTTGTTCTGGTTCGTTAAAAAATGATTGCATTCATCAATACTTACAGTAGTGTCCAAGGGGGAGGCGTTGGCCGTTAGTCTGGACATTGCGAAGGCCTTTGATCGGGTTTGGCACAAAGCGCTTCTTTCAAAGCTGCCTTCCTATGGGCTTCCCGAGAAATTGTGCAATTGGATCACCAGCTTTCTTGCAGATCGGAGCATCAAGGTCGTTGTAGACGGTGCATGTTCTGACTACAAGCCTATTAACGCTGGTGTTCCACAAGGCTGTGTGCTATCACCAACGCTGTTTCTTCTGCATATCAATGATATGTTGCTAACTGGTAACATTCATTGCTATGCGGATGACAGCACTGGTGATGCTCTATACACCGGCCGGGCCAATATTTCTCGGGAAAACGTCGCCGAGTACCGGAACAAACTTGTGTCTGAAGTCGAGTCTTTGCTGGACAAAGTCTCGGATTGGGGGCGACTAAATCTAGTCCAGTTTAATCCTCAGAAGACACAAGTTTGCGCGTTTACCGCTAAAAAGAACCCCTTTGTCGTATCTCCTCAGTTTCAAGGCACTCCCCTTCTTGCCTCAGCCAGTATCGGTATCGTCGGAGTCGGCATATCGAGTGACGTGCAGTTTCGTGGTCACTTGGAAGAGAAGGCCAAATTGGCCTCTAAAAAGCTTGGCGTGCTCAGCAGAGCGGGACAGTATTTCATGCCGGCACACCGCCTGCAACTTTACAAGGCGCAGGTTCGGCCTCACATGGAATACTGTTCCCATCTCTGGGCAGGGGCTCCCCAGTGCCAGCTCCTTCCACTTGACCGCATCCAGCGCAGAGCGGCTCGAATCGTCGACGACCGAGCCCTTTCCGATCGGCTCGATTCATTGGCACTGCGAAGAGATGTTGCATCTCTTTGCATTTTCTTTCGCATCTACCATGGGGAGTGCTCTGAGGAATTGTTCGGATTAATCCCAGCCGCCAAATTTCACGAACGCACATCGCGGCAGAGCTCCCGATACCATCCACACCATCTGGATGATTGGCGGTCCACCACTGTGCGATTCAGAAGATGTTTTCTTCCTCGCACAACTTCCTTGTGGAATAGTTTACCACCAGGGATTTTTCCGGACCGATACGACTTAGGGACCTTCATGAAACGAGCCTACTCCTTTTTAAAAGGCCGGCAACGCATCTGCAATTCCCCTGGTGTTGCGGTTGTTCATGGGCGGCGGTGGTCACTTACCATCAGGTGATCCGCATGCTCGTTTGCCCCCTCTCCTATAAAAAAAAAAAAAAAAAATACTTTTTACGTGACCCGGGTCAAACTATCAAATCGTTACGTAAATCGACAACTTGGTAACAAATTTAGGAGAGTTTCCGATGACCTCTTCTTGACTTATCTGTTATGTTTCTCTCACATTTTTAACGAGACAATAAATTTAAGTGCAATATATTTTTTATAGAATAAGTGCAACAACAGAGTACACAGTCCACCTGATAGTAATAGGATGCTGTGGTCCACTGACATCTACACCTATCCTCGATTAAGAGTCAAAATGCAGATCCATAGTTTTTTGTTTCGGGCTGGTTCGCATATATCCATGATTCGTCACCTGATGCGATGTTGTATACAGCATTTGAGGATCCTGCGTGGAATCTTTCGAGAGTTCTGACCCATCAAGTAACGCGAGCCGCTTTTTGCTCTTCACAGAGCGAATGCGGTATCTATCGGGAAAACAACTTTTTTACACCTAATTGTTCATGCAAGATTATTTGTATTTTGACTCATGCCAATGTCAAAAGTTGCCTGAATTTCGCGGTATGTCACATGTCGATCTTCCTCAATCAGCTTACGCACAGCATCAACGTTTTCTTGGGTGACTGCAGGTTTTGGACGACCTTGACGGGGATCATCACTGAGCTTGACACGTTCACGTTGAAATTCAGCAAACCAGCGATAAATTGTGGTTTTGGATGGGGCTTCACCAAATGCAGAAATCATCCGGTCAACACACTGTTTTTGTGTTAAACCACTTCGAAAGTCATAATAAATCATCGCTCTTGAATTTTCTCGAGTCAATTTCATTTTCTCAACGACTAAACAAGTTTGACAAAACCTTGTGACAAGACCGAGAATCTTTTTTTAAATAAATAAATGTTATTCGATTTTTAAAACCAAGGACTTTCCAATTAAAAAGATTTTAATATGACAGGAACAGTGGAAATATTCCATTCCCGATACTTTTAGTGCAGCTTAGTATTACTTACCAGAAAGTGTGGAAATGAAATATCATACTATAATTTAATTGGGACATACATAATCTCAGCCAACGATAACTGCGAAGCTAAAATTAAGGAATTCAGTCTGAAAAGGCATCATGAAAATATAGAGAGATACCCGTTAACTCCCTTAGCAATAATAAATCTTCAAGAAACATCACATCTGTTACTGAAGACATCTTCAAATCCAGCAGCAATAAACCTGGATGACGTGGACCTGCTAGATCTACAGCAGTTAAGCCACATATTAACCAGTGATAGTGTAAAAAGTGACCAAAGTGAAAGTGTCATAAATGTGAAGGCCATAAGTATCGGAACATTAATTTTATATGTAATTTTAGTTATAATAATTGTAATCCTTTGTAAAAAATATTTGTATCGAAATTATCGGACTCGGAAAACTTCGCCCGGTAATTTCGAATTTGATGGGGGAAGAGTTATGCATCCCGGTATTCCCGGAACTGCACCGGAGACCATCACAATTCAAGCGTGAGCGTGGTAGAAGTAAGTGTGGACGTAGATTGCTGAATTGCATCTAGAAGACGGGTGGTCTTCACCAATCCCATCACCCCCACCAATGTCTGGCGATTGTATTCCAACCATAATGCAGTGGTATTTACCCCTGGGGTCGCGACTCGCAAAAAATAGCTTAAATCCTTCCCCAGGAAGCAACCTACCTCTATACTAAAGTGGGTAGATAAAGTCACACATTTATCCTTATTACGTAGGATATCCTGCCATCTGCAGCACTGTCAGGGTTAAACTGACTAACGTTTCAAGTAGGTGAGGCCGACTTCATCACTCGGCGACGTACCTGTCTAACACATTCTCAATTACCTATCAATGTAATTACCTAGTTTTATTGTATATAATATGTAAAAAGGTACTTACTTCACTTGATCTCTCGGGTACAAAAAAAGGAAATATCGTTATTTTCTCTAGAATTATTCATGTATACTGTACAACTATTAGACATTTTTGCTTATACAAAACACTTATTATTTACCTATATAAATTTATAATAACTTAATTCTTAATTATTTTAATTAAAATACTTAAATCTGATTATTTAATAATTGCAAAAAAACTTAATAAATTAATTGATGTATAAAATTTCGAAATATTGTTGGTCTATTTATTTAAATGCGCACGACTAACAGCCCTTTCATGGATACTCTGACTGAGCCGGCGCAAACCGGTTTGTACCCCGACGGAGCGTCGGTGAACCTGTCGGTGAGAGCTCACGCACACATCGCTGCGCTATGTATGGGTGTATTCGCCGCGAGCCGTTTGTATGTAGCTTCCCCTCTGATCGGTTTCTTTAATCATGTGGCTATACTATATAGTGAGCCGCTTGCCATTTTCCGTTTTACCTCTTTATTTTAAAACATTTTCACTATGTAATTAGCATAAATTGCAATATTTTCCATATAAGGTTAAATCTACCACTAATATGCTAAACATCATTAAATCGGCATTTTGGCCCTTTATCAGTATATGATAAAGTTTATTCAATATATTTACATTTTAAAAAGTTATTATACGAAATGTCCCAAATTTTCATAACAAATGGGTACATTAATTCTTTAATTTTTCTATAACTACCAAATGCGTTTAATTATACAAATTATTTCTTCGCTATCGTAATCTATATACCTTATGCTAACTAAATGTCATATTTACAATTCTTTTAGAACACATAAATATTCTCATTATTTTTAGTAGGTATAAACTATTGCGCAGTTAACTAAATTTCCAGAAAGTTCGACGATATGACGCGCTGTGATTGGTCGATTTTTTCTTAAACGATTAAACTTGTTTATATTAATTATTATTAAAACGACATTCTATACAAATATATTAAGAGTTGTAAACACACTGTAAAACTATATTAACAAACTATTTACTCGATTTCGTTGGTAATTTCACTTTTTATACAAAACAATATTCTTTCATAACTTTGTGTCTAAAGTCGTTAGGCCGTCGCGAACATTTCTCCCGCCGTGCAGCGTCGCGAAGATCTCATCGCAGCGGCGCTGCATCCATTCCGGTGAGCGACGTTGCTTCTACTTCGGCAGCGGCACGAGTTTCCTGGTTGGCCTCTTGATTAGGCCGTTTGCGGTGCGTACCTCCACAGTGCGGATCTGTCCGTCCGCACCGGGCAAAATTGCTTCAATCCAATTCCTCGTGGCCAGCTGTTACGAGGTAACTGGCCATCGGCTATGAGGACTGGATCACCCACCTGGAGATTGGGGCCTCGTCCATGGGCCTCCCGCCAGTTTTGAAGTTCCGGTAGGTATTCTCTGACCCAATGCTGCCAGAACATATCAGCGAGTATCTGGGAGCGTCGCCAGTGCCTTTTGCTATTTATATCTTTTTCATCAAATACTCCAGGTGTCGGCAGTTTCGCAGATCCTCTCAAGAGGAAGTGATTCGGAGTGATGGATTCGTTGTCGTTGCTGTCTACAGAGATGTGAGTCAATGGTCTGCTATTTACTGTGTACTCCACCTCGCAGAGCAGCGTGGTTAAGACCTCTTCATGCGGATGTCTCTCAAGAAGGACGATGTATAGTGCCGTCTTCACGCATCGTATGAGACATTCCCAAACCCCTCCCATGAAAGGCGCGCAGGGGGTTATAAAACGCCACACTGTGCCTCGTCGGTTGGCTTCTTCTCGAAAAGCTTCCCGAAGTTCCTTGTCTGCGCCGTGCATGTTGGTGCCATTGTCGGAGTAAATTTCGGTAGGGCACCCTCGGCGTGCTGCAAATCTTCTCAATGCCAGTATGGCGGAGTCTGCGTTGAGATTTGCGAAAACTTCTAAGTGGACAGCTCTGGATGTGAGGCAGGTAAAGAAAGCCACGTATCTCTTCTGGTGTTGACGTCCCACTGTGACGGAGAGTGGCACAAAATAGTCCAGACCGGTGAAGGTGAACGGTCTCTGGTGATGAGCGAGACGTGTGCTGTGCACCGGTGGCTGGCACGGATGGTTGCGCCTTTCTGATGCGACACTGTACGCATTGGGTCACTATCCTTTTCGAGGTGGGTCGAAGTCGGATTACCCAGTAGTGCTGTCGAACCTCGTTGATGGTTGGTTCGGTTCCGCAATGATGCAGGCTACAATGCGTCCAGTTGATGTACATTTGAGTGATATAATGATCACCATCCAATATAGGGCTCCAATATATCCATATATATAAGGGCCAGCCCTTTCATGTCTTCCGAGACTCCCTTCACGGCGGCTATGCGACTTCGTAGAGCGATGATCCCGTCATTCAATTCTATTTAGAGCGGTCGTAACCGGCTATCATGGGCGACCTTTTTATTGTTACGGAGATCGCTATTTCTTGTGTGAAGGAGTCTTCTTGGATGACACGTATCAGAAGTTTTTCAGCCTCTCTGATGTATTCGGCCTCGAGTGTGATGTATTTATTTGCATCTCTATTTTTCACTCGACTGGGAGGCTGCGCGAGGTGTTGCGGATTATTTTTCGATTTCCTCCAGTCGGGATCTTCCTCTGTACTACTTTTGGTCCTTTTGTAAAAGGTCCTGTCTGTTGTTTTGCGGCAGAGCATTATAAACTGAAGCACTATGGCCGTAGCTCGCAATAAGCGTTCCCATTTTGAAAACTTTACTGGATCGGGAACGGCTTCTCTGAATAGCGGAGCTCTATGCGATTCAGTAATGGTGAAGGATCTTTCCTCACCGGTCGGTTCGGATGACGTGGGTTTTTCGATCGGCCATGCTGACGGTTCTTTGTAAAGAAACGATGGGCCGTTGTACCACTCGTGATTAGAGTCGAAGTTTGGTGGTACGTCCCTCGTAGCGGTGTCAGCTATGTTTAATTTGGTAGGTACCCAGCGCCAGTCATCCAGTTTACTATGGTCCTCGATCGCTACTATTATACGAAAGGCTTATAACTTCTGGACCCCTTTTTTATCCAGGTAAGGACAGTTTTGCTGTCAGTCCAATATGTGACAGCTTCGGGCTTTACGCGATGCTCCTGGATGACGGCAGCAGCTACGCGACTTCCAATCACGGCGGCTATTAACTCGAGGCGAGGTATAGATGTTACTTTGAGCGGTGCTACCTTCGCCTTGGCCATGACGAGGCTCACGTGTACTTGCCCATCGGGTTTCGTTGATCTCCAGTAGACTGCCGTTGCGTAGGCGCTCTCACTGGTATCGGTAAACACGTGTACTTAAAGTGAACGTGTATCGCTGAATCTCGGGTAGCATCTTGGGATGCTTACTGATTTGAGTCGTTCCAGGTGTTGGATCCATGTAGACCACTGTTTAGTCAGGTCTTCGTCCAACTCCTGGTCCCAGTCTGTTCGTCGTCTCCATGCTTCCTGCAGTATTTGCTTTGCTCGTATCGTAACTGGGGAGGCGAGGCCGAGCGGGTCATACAGCGACATTACTATTTTGAGTGCTTCCCTCTTGGTTGGTGCATGCAGCAAATCGATTGGAAGTCGAGCGAGCTTTAGGTTGAAGCTTAGCTGATCGGTACTCGGTTTCCAGATTAATCCGAGTATTTTCTCTTCGGTTCCCTTGTTGCCTAGGTCGACTGACTCAGTTGCTTCGTGGTCAGGTTCTAACTCTTTTACAATTTCTGATACGTTGGAAACCCATTTTCTTAATGTGAAGTGCGCGTTTTTGTGTATGTCGCGCACTTCCTTCGATATTCGCCTCGCATCTTCCAGGGACTGGAAACTGTCGAGATAATCATCTATATAGTGGTTTTGGATGATAGCTTCTACGGCTTCTGGATACTTGTCTATGTGCCTTTTGGCGTTCCAGTTTTTTGCGAATATGGCTGTGCAGGGTGAACTAGCTGCACTGAAGATGATCGACGTCATTCTATATTCTTGTGGAGCCTCATCGCGTCGATCTCCTCTCCAGAGATATCTTAAGGAATCTCTGTCTTCGGGTCTGACTTTGATTTGCATGAACATTTCGGCTATGTCCGCGGAGACAGCGATATTATGGCGGCGAAAACGCATCATGACCCCTGGTCGTGATTGCAGTAGGTCTGGACTCGTGAGCAAGAAGTCGTTCAATGCCACCCCTTTTGTTTTGGCTGCGGCATTGTGTACTATTCGAAACTTCTCTGGCTTCATTGGGTTATGGACATCGAAGTGGGGTAGATACCATGTCCTTCCCGGTGTGTTAGTTTTCGGTGCTATCTCGGCGTATCCCTTTTGTACTAGGGAGTTCATGTGTTCATTATATTTCCGTTTTAGATCTTCGTCTCGATCTAATTTTTTTTCGATGGAAACGAGCCTTTTTATTGCCGTTTCATAATTACCAGGCATCTCGACATCTTTCTTTTTCCAGAGAAACGCTGTTTCTATATGGCCGTCTTTCAACTGACGAGTGCTGCTATTTAGTATGTCTTCAGCTTTCTTCTCCGGATCGGAGTCCGGTCTTCTCGGATTGATTATAAGAGATTCCAGTAATCGCGGAGTTGATCATTTATGGTTTCCTTGCTCTTGTGTAGCTCATTGGCTGCGTGGACGCGCTGATACGGGGCTTTACTGTGTGCCCCGTGTAGCACCCAACCTAGTTCTGTGAGCGAGGCGATTGGCTGGTGCGGCGGACCTTTGCGGACTTGAGTGGCTATCAGAAGTCTCCAATTGTCCTGTCCTATTAGGATCCTTAGGTTGCCAGAGTCATATATTAGTTGCTCCTTCAGGTCTTTTAAGTGTCTGCATTTTGCTATATCTGCTGCACATACAGTCTGTGGCCCCAAGTTTAGGCTGGTGACCGTGCGTGCTCTGAATGGCACCCTTTTTCTGTGGAGACTCTTCAGCGAAACTTTGACTCTTCGGGAGTCCAGTGAATCGAGGGTAGTGTTCCCGATAGCGGTGATTTTAAATGGGTCCAACCGCCCTGTAGCTCCGATTTGTTTGGCAATCTCTTCATCCATTAATGAGACTGTTGACCCATCATCCAGCAGGGCGTGTGTATTTACAGCTCCCGCCGGCCCAATTACTCGAACTGGAATTATTTTCAGGTAGGCTTGATGCTTTGACACAGCGAATGAGTTAGCTACGGTTTCTTGAGGTTCTTTTTGTGTGATCTCTGTCTTCTCCTTTTTATTATGGCGGAGAAGTCGATTATGTGTTGCGGTGCATCCTTTTATGCCACACTTAGTGATTTTGCATTTGTGTGTTTGATTTCTGTAGCGTAAACTACGGAAACATAAATTACTCTGTTTTGCAATATCCCATTTGTTATCGACATCTGCTTCTTTAAATTTATTACAGTCGGATCCGTAATGACCATCTTTTTCGCGCACTCTGCATTTCGGAGACGGCTTAGTGGTAGCCGCGTGTGTTCTGTGTACTGAACGATTGCCCTGCGCTCCTAGCTTTCGACACTGCGAAAGTATGCGACGATAGTGATGCACTCTCTGGTTTTGGTTTGTCAGCGAGTGCGGCTATAGCGGATATGAGCTCCGATATAAATGGTCGGAGCCCTCTGTCTTCATTAATGACAGGTGCCTGGTTAGGCTTCTTTGGCATGGGATTCTAGGGTACATCTTCCGCATAGGGATCCTGGTAGGTGAGCTCTGATACAATTTGTAGGAGCTCCCTGTCTTCATCAACCTTGGAGTCCTGGCTAATCTTCTGTGGCATAGGATCCTTTTGTATATCTTCTGGATAGGGATCCTGTTAGGTGAGCTCTGATACAATTGGTAGGAGCCCCGTGTCTTCATCAACTTTGGAATCCTGGTTTGTGAGCTTTTTCTGCGGCTCACTGAGGTCGACAACCTCCGGGGGTGGCTTTGTGACGGTTTTATTAAGTGGGGCCTCCCCTCCGGTGGTTGCGCCTTGAGTTGGCTTTAGCTTGGCTACGGAATTTTCGAGCCAAGATCGGACGTACTCACGTTTGGAGTGACCATCTTCATCATAGTCGTCCAATTCATCTTCTTCTTCAGCCTGTCTGTAAGGAGATCTGTGCGAGATCCAATTTGATTCTCAACACTTCTTCACGAGCCTTCAAAATTTTTCTATTGGGCCGAATAGTCTTCTTTGACTTCGTACTTCTATCGGTGTGGCCCCTCGGTGGCTCTTCGACGCGGGTATCTTCCTGGGCTGTTGGCGGTGATGCACAACTAATGTCATCGTTGCCTTCTATTTGTTCCCTCTGCTTCATTGTCCCGGTTGCAGTGACCGGAATGGGCAGGAGTACCCCCCCTTCGCGAGGGCAAGATGGCGCCTCAGCGCCTTCTGTTGTCGACGGTGAGCGTGGTGGCATCTGGTGGCGGACGGCGTCGGTATTTTCCGACGGACCTCCTTCCAGACCGACGGTCTACGCCATGGCTCCCCTTCCTTGCGAACGAGTGATCGGCATTTTGATTCTGAAAATTCTGCAACTTTAATACGGTAGTGACTATGTATCCGGTTCCGAAATATAAACGGATGAAATATCCGGTTTGAAGGACCAGCGAATGTGCCGGACGGGCGTAACTCTCAGGAGTAAATGTTGTCGAAGATACTCCGCGAGTCGCTCACGTCCTACACCTATACTATAGGTATTATAGTACTTTGACTGCCGTCTCTGTGTGTGCTGCTGGAAAACTGTGGACTGAGGTTCAAAATTAAAATGCACGATTTATAAATTCAAATAGCAAGGGAGTGGCCAGCGGTTCGACTGATTGATTAGTCGCGAAATTTTATAATTATTATTTATTGACCACGGTTGTTGAATACGGTTGTTCAACTACGGTTGTTCACTATTGGTTGGTCAATATATATTTCAAAAGATTTAATTAAAATATGCGGTAGTATTAAAATATCTATTGGTAGTACCAAAACATCTATTGGTAGTATCGAAATATCTATTGGTAGTATCAAAATATCTATTGGTAGTATCAAAATATCTATTGGTAGTATCAAAATATCTATTGGTAGTAGCTGGTTTTCTAACACTACTGACTTTAGCAATTAATCAACTAAAACTAGTTGATTTTATCACTTGTGTAACTGCGAATATCAGTTACCACTTTTTCGGCTAGCTAACACTTTTTCTTCACTGGGTCACTTTCTCTAGCGTTGATGAGACAGACACCTATTAACAGACTAGTTTACCAAAGAATCTTTTTATGTTTCTGGCTCCCAAGGCATTGATTTTTCATTGAGGTCTTCAACCATGGTTCCAGAGGATATCCATCATCACTTAAAAGATTAAACATGGCATGCATTGCACAAGCCTCATAGACATTTTCTTCCAAATAAACTTTAACTCATCAAGTAAATGTACGGTGATACCTATTGTCAAAATATCGGCTCATGGTTGAGCCCATTTGAGAGCGTTGTGTCTAGCTACTGGCCATTTAGTGTTGATGTTTAAAATCAAAAAGTCTGTGTCACACACCTAAAATATACTTACTTAGATGTACCTGTTTTTGAATATATATATATATATATATAAGGAAATAATTTTTTTAATAATTAATGATGTTCCAGAGTGGAACTAGGTACTTGCATTAGAATTATAATGTTAGCCCTTAAGACTAATAAGAGACGTATCCGAATATAACGATATTTGGTAGTCTCTACTGTCAAAGCTATCAATTTAATAACGGTACCGTAACAACACTATTGAAAACCTATTTAGCATGGAATTTGTACGTGCTCGAAGATTGGCGTGTTATGGTTATACGGCAGCAAATCGCACGAAACCGGTGCTAAAGTGAAAATTACTTGGATTTAGAGGATACTCAATTTCTATACCTTCACAGAGTTACGAAAGATATGTTTACCGAGGTTGTAGGTGAACTTGGGCCTCTCATCTCTTCAAAAACAACAGCCGAATGGACATTCTGTGGATTCCCAAGTGAGTGTCATCATGTAATTGTCTATTTACTATACACTATTACTATTGTCTATGCACTATTTTTTTGTGTTAACTTTTAATTTCATTTCCTTCTATATAGGTACCTACTGACGGCACTTCTATTTTATGGCAGCGGGTACTATCAGTTGGCATGCTATGGGGTTGCAGCATGAGCCAAAAATCGGTTAGCCGAGTAATATATGCTGTTAAATAAAAATTATTGAGGAAAAAATATAAAATTCCCTATGACCCATGAAAAGCGGCGAACACCTAAAGAAAAGTTAGATATGCCCAACAGCAATTCCCGATGCAATTGGAGCCATAGACTACGACTCCGTACTTGCATGAAGACGCAAATGTATGTGTTCAACATGAGGGTCATTCATTAAATGTAAAAGCTGTAAGTTTATCTTCAGTTTTTTTTTACCTTTTACTTGCTTGAACACTAACAAAGTGTATTTATTATTGACAATAAGAAAAGTGTTATTGAAAACATTTCATTCAGCAGTTTAGGTCAAATTTTAAGGCTTACATTATAATTTTAATGCAAGCACCTAGTTCCACTCTGTAACATTTTTTTATATTCTACTAAGCCAGCGCTTATCTAGGATGCCACCTGATGGTAAGTGGTGATCTAGCCTCAGATGGTGAAGCGCACTGACTTAACAAAAGCCTATTCACTCTTGCCTTGAAGACACCCACATTGTAATCGGATGGAAAGACAGATGCTGGCAACTTATTCCACTCCTTTGCAGTACGCATGATGAACGACGTGGCGAACCGTTTGGTTCGAAATCGTGGTAAGTCAACAACGAAAGGGTGGAGACTGGCCGAACGTCTGTTGTCCGATGGTGGAAGGGAGAGTATGGAATTAAATTATGTAATTCCTGCGCACACTCTCCGAAATGCATCCTGTAGAAAACCGAAAGGCTCGCTACTTTACGTCTGTCTTCGAGCTGGTAAGATTGGTTTTAACCAAATTTGGGTCACCAATAAGCCTCTTAGCACGCCTTTCCATTGAGTCCAAAGCTGCTAGGTGGCATTTTGCAGCACAAGCCCATATATGGCAGCAATACTCCATGCACGACCGGACTTGCGCCTTATATAAAGTAAGCAGCTGTCCCGGCGTGAAGTATCGCCGCACCTTTGCAAGGACTCCCAGCTTCCTTGCAGCTGCTTTGGCCTTGGACTCAATGAACCGCCCGAAGAAATTCAAATTTGAGGAAATTTCAAACCCTAACAACTGAAGGCGGTCGGTATATTTCAGTGACACATTTCGGAAAGAAGTAGCCAAGGTAAGCTGGCTCCTTTTTGCAGTGAAGAGACACGCATGTCTTTTGGAGGCGTTGAACTTCACAAGATTGGCATCGCCCCAATCGGAGACTGCCTGTAATGTGAGATTCATACGCTCTACCATAGCTTCTCTTTCGGACTGGATTTGATCCCGACTGGCCCGAGGACTTGGTTGGTATCTCTCAACAATTGTGCTATCGTCTGCATACCCATAGATACCGGGCATAAGCAGATCATTAATATGCAGCAGGAAGAGAGTTGCGGAGAGAACGGACCCCTGAGGAACACCGGCGTTAGTCGCCATAGGATCGGATGAGCAGCCATCGACGACGACCCGGAGAGATCGTTCACTCAGAAAATCCTTTACTTATTCAATCAGACCAGGGGATAAGCCGTACGCTGGACGCTTACCCAAAAGGCTTGTGTGCCAAACTCTGTCAAAGGCCCTCGAGACATCAAGGGAAACAGCAAGTGTATCAGTTATGAATAAATCTATTTATTTATTTAGCACAAATAGGTACGTACACGTGGGTGTCGTAAAAGGCGACAAAGGGAAACAGGCAGAAGATGGGCAGCAGCATCTTCCTGATAATAGCCAAAATTATAATAAAAAAACTGCGGTTGCCAACCCGCTCGCCAAGCGTGGCAACTATGGCAAATACCCCCCAATGACTAAAGCAACAAACAGACGGCCCCCAGTCCCCGGCGGCCCCGCTATTCCTGGCTACGGTGGCGACCATGGTAACGGCGGGGCAGGGGGTGCTAAGAATCTCCGGTGGAGGTTCGGTTGCCACCTTAGACGACTCGACCTGGCAACGTACAACGCACGCACCCTGAGGACTGACGAGAAGATCGTGGAGCTGGAAGAAGAGATAGACAAGTTGCGCTGGCATATTATAGGATTATCCGAAGTCGGAAGAGAGGGGGAGGACACGGTAATCCTCGAATCCGGCAACTTGCTCTATCACCGGGAGGGCGACCATCTGTCCCAAGGAGGTGTCGGATTTATCGTCCACAAGTCTCTCGTTAACAACGTTGTAAAGATCGGGAGTGTGTCGACGAGGGTTGCGTACCTTATACTCAGAATCACCAAACGGTATTCGCTGAAGGTCATACAGGTTTACGCACCAACCTCGGCACACCCCGATCAGGAGGTGGAGGAAATGTATGAGGATATCTCTAGAGCCATGCATTCCTCCAAAACCCAATATACGGTGTTAATGGGAGACTTCAATGCAAAACTAGGCACAAGAGAGAACGGTGAGCTGAAAGTAGGGAAATTTGGAATAGGGCAACGGAACCCAAGGGGCCAGCAGTTGGCCGACTTCATGGAGAAAGAGGGACTCTTTATGATGAACTCTTTCTTCCAGAAGCGGCCCCACAGGAAGTGGACCTGGTCGAGCCCCGACGGTTCGACAAAAAATGAGATTGACTTCATTATGACGACCAGACGACAACTGTTCAGTGATGTCTCCGTGATCGCAAGGGTGAAAACTGGTAGCGATCACCGAATGGTTAGAGGCACACTGAACCTAAACGTTAAGTTGGAGAGGTCTCGTCTAATGAAGTCAACGCTCCGTCCCCCTCGTGCTCTAATCCAAAGTCCCGAAACCTTTCAGCTCGAGTTACAAAACCGTTTTCAGTGCCTAGAAGACTGCAATGAAGTGGACGATATGAATGACAAGCTCGTGGAAACTGTCCATGCGGTCGGAGCTAAGTTCTGCAAGACCCGCCGCAGAAGAACACAAAAACTCTCCGATCACACTCTTAATCTCATGGCTGTTAGACGGGAGATGAAGCTACATTCTTCAACAGACTTGACAGCATACAGGCATCTGAACAGACAGATCTCAAAATGCATGCGGCGGGACTTACGCAACTTCAATACAGCTCGTATTGAAGAAGCGATCGAGCGGAACCAAGGCTCCAAAGTCTTTGCCAGAGATCTGTCTGCCAGAAAGAGCCAACTGTCAAAGCTGAAGACAGAATGTGGCAGCATCGTTTCCGGGACACCTGAGATTTTGAGTGAGATTGAGAGGTTCTATGGGCAGCTGTACACGTCATCGTTGGAGCCACACGCAAGTGTGAGTAACGATCCAAGAGCGAGTCTCATCCGACACTATTCCGAAGATATCCCGGACGTCAGTCTGAGCGAGATTAGAATGGCTCTCCAGCACCTTAAAAACGGTAAGGCCCCAGGCGAGGATGGAATTACAGCGGAGCTTCTGAAAGCGGGTGGAAGACCGGTACTTGAAGTCCTTCAGAAGCTCTTTAATTCCGTCCTCCATGGTGGCATTACACCGGAGGCGTGGAGCAGAAGTGCGGTGGTCTTGTTCTTCAAGAAAGGTGACAACGCTCTCTTGAAGAACTACAGACCGATTTCCCTTCTGAGCCGCGTCTACGTGCTGTTTTCGAGAGTCATTACGAATCGTCTCGCGCGCAGACTTGACGACTTCCAGCCTCCCGAACAAGCCGGTTTCCGAAAGGGCTTTAGCACCATAGACCACATACATACCCTTCGGCAAGTTGTACAGAAGTCCGAAGAGTACAATTTGCCACTATGTCTGGCGTATGTGGACTATGAGAAAGCCTTTGATTCCGTCGAAATTTTGGCGGTGCTGCAGTCCCTTCAGCGGTGCCAAGTTGACTGTCGGTATATCGAAGTGTTGAAGTGCTTGTACAGTAGGGCTACGATGGCTATCCGAGTACAGAACCAGAGTACGAAGCCTATCCAATTGCAGAGAGGTGTAAGACAGGGTGACGTCATATCCCCGAAACTCTTCACCGCTGCATTGGAAGACGTTTTCAAGCTTCTGGACTGGAAAGGGTACGGTATCAACATCAATGCGAGTACATCACTCACCTTCGATTTGCCGACGATATAGTCCTTATGGCAGAATCGCTGGAGGGCCTAAGCACTATGCTCAATGACCTCAATAGTGTTTCCCAACGGATAGGTCTTAAGATGAACATGGACAAAACAAAGATTATGTTTAATGTCCATGTCACACCTATGCCGGTAGTTGTTGGGAGCACTAAGCTCGAAGTTGTTGACGAGTATGTTTACCTGGGACAAATAGTCCGACTAGGTAAGTCCAACTTCGACCGAGAGGTCAATCGACGGATTCAACTCGGCTGGGCAGCGTTCGGGAAGCTACGACACATCTTCTCGTCAGACATACCTCAAAACCTTAAAACGAAATTGTACAACCAGTGCGTGTTGCCAGTGATGACTTACGGAACTGAGACGTGGTCCTTCACTGCTGGCCGTATGAGGAAGCTCAAGGTCGCTCAGCGAGCTATGGAGAGGGCTATGCTCGGAGTTTCTCTGCGTGATAAACTTAGGAATGAGGATATCCGCAGTAGAACCAGAATAACCGACATAGCCCAAAGAATTAGTAAGCTGAAGTGGCAGTGGGCCGGCCATATAGCTCGAAGAACCGACAACCGATGGGGAAGAAAGGTTCTCGAGTGGCAGCCTCGTACCGGTAGGCGAAGTGTAGGGCGTCCCCCCACGAGATGGAGTGACGACCTGGTAAGACATGCAGGAAGTCGATGGATGCAGGTGGCTCAGGACCGTGCTTTGTGGCATTCTTTGGGGGAGGCCTATGTTCAGCAGTGGACTTGTGAAGGGCTGTAATGATGATGATGATGAAGGTACGTACACCTGATTAAGTATATTTTAAATTATTTTAGGTGTGTGACACAGGCTTATTAATTTTAAACATCAACACTATATAGCCAGGAGCTATACACAACGCTCACATATGGGCAAATTCACCTATATGCCCAACCATGAGGCGATATTTTGACAATTGGGATAACCATAAATTTACTTAGTGAGTTAAAGGTTATCTGGAAGAAAATGTCTATAAGGCTGCGAAATACAATTTCTATGTTTGTACTTTTAGGTGATGATGGATATCCTCTGGAATCATGGTTGATGACCCCAATGAAAAATCAATCTCTTGGGAGCCAGAAACAGAAAAATCCTTTGGTGTACTATAGTCTGTTTATAGGTGTCTGTCTCATCAACCCTAATTAATATGTGAACCATACACTTCTGTCATAATAGTAAATGTATCTGCAGTGCTAAAGAACATGCATATTAAATTCAGATTGATTGAACCATATTTCACCACATCCATAGAAGTAATTGTTAATAGCTTCAATGATGAAGGCCTAGAAGACACAGGTAATAATGTCGTTTAGGACATATTAGATTAGACAATGTTGTCTTTTTAATATAAGAATATTCTTAAAATGTTATGTTTTTATCAAAGGACGAGTGACTAGCACTGGGCGAGTTGTTGCAGAGTGCATACAAAGTTGACTCATTAATACTGTTTTACTTAATTATCTATAGTAGTAATGTGTCAATTGAAACAAATAATTAAACATCTCAATTTATTATTCAATTTAAAAATAAAATTAATGCATCTCTTATTTTATTTCCCAAATGAAAGAGATAGATTCCTCAGCTTGCACTTTGGTTGCATCCGCCTGCATTTTGGCAGCTTCTGCTACCAGTTGAGTTGCAGCTGCTAGCATCTGTAATGAAAAGTATAGATAGATTGAGAAATGCTTGCTAATTCTCTCTAGCATGCTGGTTGGCAAAGATTTTGTTCTTACTTAATCACGCTAAAACGGCAGAACAGATACATATGAAATTTAGCACATAGACAGACCATAACCTGGATTAAGGCCTTAACAGTGGTTGAAATGTCTAAATCGTGGATATTTAAGTAAAAAAATCTGAATAACTGTTCATTTAACTCACAAAGAAAAAATACAGGGTAACAGAAGAGGATATGTTAAATTTTTTTAATGGAACAAAATTGTATTTTTGTCAACTCCTTATTAGAAAAAAAAATCCCCAAAGAGTACCTATCTTTGTCATATTTTGCAAAATTTCTCCAAAATGGCACAAGATTTTTAAATAGTTTTTACTTAAAAAAAAAGTCTTACAAATATTAATATTTTTAATTGAGAGTTTAATTTTTATTCCCCCTTTTATAAGAGAATAAATAATTTTTCGCTACAACACCGCGGGTCGGTGTTGGAGCGTATTCGTTCAAATATATATTAGTTTTTTAAAAGCTTATACTCAATTATAAACATTTTTATGACTAGAAATACTTAATTTAGTTAATATCTGTACACTGGTAACTGTAAATATTATTTTCTAAATAAATTAATTTTTAAAGTGCCCAAAGAAGAAGAAATTTTCGCGGCGACGTTGATTAGTGAAATTGAAAGATGCATTTTTATATAATTTAGATGTGGAAAGACTAACATGCTCTCGTTACTTAGATTTCGATAGTTTTTAATACTTATGTAATTTTCTTGTTGCATATTTTTATTATTTAGTTGATACTGAATTTTATAATTATGTATTACAATAAAATGCTGTTTTTATGAGTATGACTTTATAAAATATTATTGGGGGGAAGGGGAATATAGATACAGATACTTACATTTAGGTACACTGTTATCAAATTAAATCAAACAATTTAAATTAAAAAAAATGGTGCTTCCCTAAGTATATATAACTATTTAAACACATTCTTGGGTTTATGGTTTTTTTTTAATGTTACACAAACTATCATCTAAAAAATGTAAAAATTTTAAATTGGAGAGGGGTTCCTCTACATGATAAAGTTAGAAATGAAGATATTCGCAGTAGAACCAGAATAACTGACATAACCCAACGGAATATTAAAGTGAAATGGCAATGGGCTGGCTATATAACTTGGAAAACTGATAAAAAATAGGAAGAAAGGTTCTCAAGTGGCAACCTCGCACAGGTAAGCGAAGTAGTACTCAACCTTCACACATACACACACATACACACACTCACACACACGCACGCACACACACACACACACACACACACACACACACACAAATAGGTCGCAAATAATACTTACCTAGTACTATTAGGCAAGGTCAATAGGTTTTTGTTAAGGCAGTGCAATTCACCATCTTAGGCTACATAACCACTTACCGATGGGATTGTAATTGATTTACTACTTGCTGGGTAAAAATAGTAAAAAAAAATTTACCTTGTGAAAGTTTGCATTTAGATATAATTTTTCTAACCAACCATAAAAATATGATGAGAATATGTATATAAGTATAAAGGTTTCCTCACACAGGACAGTAATAATATAATATTATATCTTCCATTATCTACGCATGAAAACTTTTAAAATCTCTGAATCCGGAGGTATGTCCATATTAAGAGGCTGAATAGAGCCACATTGATATCGCATGAAAACTTTTAAAATCTCTGAATCCCGAGGTATGTCCATATTAAGAGGCTGAATAGAGCCACATTGATATGCATGGGGATCGTTTTGTAATTTCACGTCGTTATCGAAAAAAATTGTACGTATTTCAGGTGGCGGTTTGCAAAAGACGATTCCACAAAAATTCACTCAATAGAAAATAATTGCAAAGTTGCTTCTGAAAATACTTAAATTTTCAACGTCAATTTTTTTCTTACGTGGTAGAGCCATGCTGCAGCTATATTAGTAGTAGGTATAGTTGTAGCACGAATGGGTCGACTAGACCGGGGAAGGGCCACGCTCTCACAAAATACCATGTAAAATAACAGTTTAACCCTGCTGTGTTTCGTATGGTGAGTGTAGAGAACCGGAGAACCTTTTTACTGGAAACGAGGCATTACATCTTAGTTCTCACGGGTGACAACGCATCTACATTTTGATACGTAATCGTGAATAGATGTAGATGTTTATGGGCCGTAGCAACCACTTACCATCAGGTGGACTGTGTGCTCGTTTATCAGCCTTATTCTATTTAAAAAAAAACTTTCTGAGATTTCAGTAAAATAATGTTAAGTATTGTAAGCACTTCTACAATTATGTGTCTCATGTCAATAAAGCTATTGGGCTATTTTGATTCTTAATAAAGTGATTTTACTTTATAGGTTAAATAATTTATTTACCCTTCTATATCGAGAACCGTTTTTTCTGTCACTATTGAATTTGACAGTGCTTGCTGAAATTTAGCATCTTTAGATGGATCAGAATCGCACGCTGATTCGGCTGTTAGATATTGCAAAATTAATCGAAAATATTTATTTTTACTTTCATGCCGAAGACTACGTTGTTTTATTTTATTACGGTCAAATAATATTTATTAGGTTATAAAGCAAGTATTTACAAATGTTTTCATTATTTTGTTATTCTATTGTTTACAGTTATTATCACGTCTTAACTTTACACCAAGAATTACATTAGAAATTCTTGATGGGATGCGTTGTAACGCGCATACTTTATTTTCATCAAGAACTATAATATATATATTTGTTTTTTTTTTACCATTAGAGTTTCAACACTTAAACTTCAACAATTAAAAAAATGCCGATAATTATATAATTTCAAGTCAGTGTGTTACATTTAAAGATCAGTTATAAAGAGCCAAAGCTCTTATTTTCATTTGGATTAATTTAATTTGTGACTAAAATAAATATGAAAGGGCTTTTATCTGCAATAATAATTTTCATCAAAAATAACATCACGGTCAATCATACTGAAAATTATCAATTGTACTACAAAATATTTAAAAGACTATTTCCAGTGTAATGACCCGAATATTATCATTAATTTTTGACTGGCACACTTAAAAGTTTTATCACATGGCTTAATGATTGACTAGAATTTAGAATTTTATGCAAATGATAATTAAAATTTCTATGTAAATAAGTGTAACATAGCGGGCATCATTTTCTGTACAGAAACCAGCAAAGTGTTGCTCAAGGCACTATAAACAAAGCAGCTGATAAAAATGTTACACTCATAACTGTTAACAAAAACTGTTTCTGCAAATGGTCTTATAGATAATAATAACTATTCCGCCGTGTGCAGGTGCAGGAGCTATTATTAGAAGGAGAAGAGGTAAAATTTTGTTTTAGAGATGCGCAATCAATATTGTATTGTCTGCAATTGAGCGTAAAATAAAAAATAACTTCAGCCAAAGAGCATAACTGGCATTCTACTCAGGCCGATCAATTGGTATGGAAAAAAATAATTTTACCAGGTTCCGAAAAATCAATCAAAATACAAAAAAACATAAATATTAAAATCAAAAAATGTATATATGTATGTCTATACATACATATAATGATTTATGGCCGCCGAAACTAAGAGGAGAGAATCACTGTACAAAAGATAATAATTTATTGCGGGAAATTTTGTGATAAAATTAAAAAAAATCACAAACTTATCCAAGTTGATCTAACTTAGTCTAACTTATCCTTATGCATTACAAAAAAAAAACAAATAATAAAATAGTGAGATGGCGTCAGTTTTTAAGAAGATATAACAAAAATAAACAAAAAAAAAAAAATTTCAAAAAAGTTCAGTAATTAATTGATTATATACCGCTGACACTTAATCACGCTTTTCGAAACCACGCCAGTTGTAAACAATACATGTGTGAAAAATGGTGTACAGAAGATAATTAAGAACAGACAAAATCTTCTTTTCAAATTTCCGCCGAGTTGTAAGTAGAAGACCCAATTCGTTATGAGTCAATTTTAATTAAATATCATTTATATGAAGTGATCTTGACTACGTTTCATCAATTATCCATTGTTAAAAATTAAAACAGGAATTTTGCAATTGTGTTTACAAGAAACATTATTAGTTGAACCTTGCAGCTTGTTCATTATTTTTATTATAAATACCTATAAATGTATATATTATTAATAAATAGTTCCCATAATATTTTGGATTAGTTTTTATTTTGCCCTATCTGGAATGTTCTACGCTCTATAGAAAATGTGGCGTATGACATGACTGACAATCTTTCGAACGTTTTATCAGGTACAAATATGTTTTACGTTTTCATCGCCTCCACATGATATTTTTGTCAGCAAAAGGTACCCTTCTGCATCTGAAACGAATATGAATATTGCTACAAAGTAAAGTAATAGACTATACAAGTCCCTCTACTGGGCACAGGACTCTTTTTATTTCTGAGAGGGTTTTAGGGCAAGGAAATGCCCGCCGCGCTGCCCCAATGCGTGTTGACGAAAATTGCAATTACAAATTTCATTCGTGCTGTCTTGGATCAAACCCGGGAAAAATGTACAGCGAACGCTTTGACTCAGTTCTACTAATACGACACAAATAAATACGATTTAACATATATAATAAAAATACTCTTACGTACTTGAAACTTGAACACTTGATAGCTCGTGACGCCTACCGGACAAAGCTACAGCACCACACCGTGCAATGTAATTGAAAATGCGTAACCGCGACATAATTCTCAGTGATGCGCAAGCATAACAGGCAGTATGTCACTTATATAATTGTCATCTCTGCAGTCTATTAATCTTTGCACTTTTATAAGTAATACAGAACGTAGTTGCTAGGAGGTGTTGACGTCGGCTAAAATCTCTGCGATCGCCGTTTCGTCAAGGTCATTAGGGCTAGTTAAAGCCTACACAGGATACTTTTTATCGCGCAAATAGTGGCTAAGACAGCAGAGCACAGGAATATACAATGTAAGTAGGAATTAAATGAATAACAAAGCTCAAACTTACTTATATGTGGTGATGGTGACTGCATTGTTATTTCTTGCACCTATTGTTCTGTGATAATGTCTCGGTTGCCGGTCTGTATCCTTTCTTTCCTTAACTTTGTTGCTTTGTTGAGCCCTGGCTTTTAGTCTCCAGACCTACAAAATAAATAATTATGTATTCAAGTAAATATTAGTTACACATATGCTGCACAATGTGCTGGCTGATTTATGTATAAGCCATTAGTAGTAAATCTGGAAAATTCTTTGTTATAAACTTAACTGTTATCCACTGCTCTGGAGTCTTGACTGGGGTAGCTGGTTGAAATCGTCGGCTACTCCCTTCCAACCTATTTAAAAATTCTTCTTGGGTTGAAATTTAGAATCGTTTGGCAGGAGGAGAGGGCAGGGAATGAGAGGAAGGGAAGGAGGGAGCGTCCCTTTACTCCCGACACCCCCCCCCCCATTAAAATGTAATACACCGTTCTTGAGAAAAATCAAAAACAAAATCCCATCGACCTAACCTGAAAGTAACACTTATCGTCTCCGGCAGGAGGGGGGAAGAGGGTAGCAGGAGTGTGCCCTATTAGGGAAAGCCCCTCTACCTTTCCCTCGTTGCGGAAAAGTATAGTTTAACAGTAGTGTTTTTTTTTTTTTTGAAAATTCATAACCTCACTTTTTTACACAGGAATATTGACCCAAAGTTACTTCTATAATGGCTTCTGCGCTGCAGGAAGCGCAGCCCCTTCGCCCTTGCGTAGCAAATCACAGGCACCCATGCTCGCCTCCGCAGATTCGGTTTATTGGTCATCTTCGGCGACCAGCCTCAGCCGCTACGGCTCGCACAGGTGCCTGCGATTTGCTACGGCGGGCGGGGGATGCTCTCCCTCCGCACTTACGGCTTTACAAAAACACTCCAGGAGTAGGGGAGACAAGACTACGTGGATTTGGGGCGTGCTGGGTTAATTTTAGTACAGATTCGATCAGATCAGATATCTTATCTATAAAGTCAGGTTGCCTTCGCTCCCGCCACAACCTTCTAACCTATTACAACTGAAATTATTTCTGGGTGCTCAAGTATTTCTGGGCAGTTTTAAGCAATTCAAAAATAAAAGGGGAGTATATTATAATCATTTCTTTATTGTCTGTTCACATATTTTTTAATTAATTAAACAAATGGATCTGTTTTATTCCTTATAATTTCTCTTCTCCAGAAATATTCATATATCATCGGTAACGGTAAAATATTCTCTATTATTATAGTTGTCTTTAGCGAAATATCTCTTGACAGAGAGTATAGACAGTAGAATAATGTGACACTAGTTTTACGTCCTTGCCGCACTTACGCAAAATTCTGTATGCTATCCAGCTTTTACAGTAATTTTTCCACGTTTTACGCATTTTAGGTTATAATAGTTTTTATTTATTTTTTCCATAACGGAGTATTACCTTTTATTTTGAGTGGTATTATTATAACCAAATTATTATGACCAAATCTTTACTAAATAAAACAACTTACTCCGCCAAATTTGTGCCAAACGATTCTAAATCCAACCAGAGGGTTTTCAGGAGGGAAAATTTTCTTATAAACAAAAATGGACGAGCTGCTGACTTCGACAGAAGTGGTTCAAGTTGCCCTCTTGTTGCGCGTGGTATGCGTTTACGTCCGAAACATGCATATAAATATATTCAAAATGTAAACATTACATAGTCTTCAACAAACAAAGCGTTAAATATACAACGATAGATTCGAAAATAGTTGTTGTAGGTTGTACTTACTAAACGCAGCTCGAAACCGGGCCTGCGCCTGCGTCACTGCCCCCCACCATTCAAAATATCATGAACATGATACAAAAAAGTACATGATATATACTACGAATTTATTTATTTTTGCAAGTAAGCAAACAACAAGCAAGAAGTTGACATCGTCTTCTTCTTCTTCTTAATAACTGGCTTTACGGCTCTGGGATCTAGCCCTTCTGAGCCTGAAGTTACAATATTATATTATAATAATTATTCTTCATAGTATACTGCTTCACAATATGTTGATGCGTCACATTGTGCAGCCCTTGGGAGATTTTGACGGTAACTTGAGCCTGCAGATAGCTGACATTTAGCGATGGTATCTCAAGGCGCCTAAGCAGACAGGCACCTTATTTTGAGAATCACATCACTATCAGAGTACTTGTTTCACAGTTTCCACTAATAGTTCACATGCGCAGACACTTAATACACAAAATCGCACCACTTTTAAATATCAAAGTCCACTTCTAACCATTATTTAAACAATAAAACAGGAGTAGCAAACCGCCGCCGGTCAAGTTCCCGCCAAAACTCCGTTGACATCGATTGAGTCATTAACCAAAGAGTATAGTAACTGTCCTATACAGGAAACATTAACAATTTTCATTTTTGACTGTTGTTGTTATTCGCTCGAGAGAGCAGGCAAAGGAATTAAGCCATACAGCCTTGTCTTTATGTATATACATCTTTCATAGTTCACTGCTTCACAATATGTTGATGCGTCAAATTGTGCAGCCCTTGGGAGATTTTGACGGCAACTTGAGCCAGCAGACAGCTGACAGTTGGCGAGTGTATCTAAAGGCACCTATGCAAACAAACAGCTTATCTTGAGAATCCATCACCATCAGAGCACTTGTTCCACCGTTTCCACTAATAGTTCAAATGCGTAGACAGTTAATACATAAAATCGCACTTTTACATATCAAAATCCACTTCAAACTATTATTTAAACTATAATACAGGAGCAGCAAACCGCCGCCGATCAAGTTCCCGCCAAAACTCTAGATTTTTGACTGATTTTGACATTAACACAGTGTTGCAAGGAGGCAAACTTTTATGTGCTTTAATATTTAACAAGTTAATTCAATTCTTAAAAACGGTAAAAGCTGCTTGTAAGTTACTATGAAAAATATTTATATAAGATGAGGTTTCTAGTGTTTCTGTACAATTTTCAAAGAAAAGCAATCATTTTTATAAAATTGTGTCTACCGATTTTCCCTGTGATTCAAAGAGATTCTTCAACAGTCAATACTTTTTCTAAGGAAACACCGGACTATGAATACGTTTTTCGTTAGCGTAACGACATCGTAAAGTAAAGATATCTAACGATTTTGTTCGGTATCTCGGCTGTAGTGACTTGCATTTATCATAAGCATCGTTGCGGCAAACTATTTTTTTCTTTATTATTTAGCGATCGGTATTAGCGATGGCGTCGCTATATTTTTTTTTATAGATAAGTGTGACAAACGAGCACGCAGTCCACCTGATAGTAAGTGGTTGCTGTGGCCCATAGACATCTAGATCTATCTTCGTTAGCGAATCAAAAATACAGATGCGTTGTCACCCGTGAGGACTAAGATGGAATGCCTCTTTTCCACTAAAATGGGTCTCCGGTTCTCTACACTCACCATACAAAACACAGCAGCATTAAGCTGCTATTTTACGCTGGTATTCCGTGAGAGCGTGGTCCTTCCCCGGTCGGGCAGACCCATTCATGTTAAAACTATACTATTAGGATTGGTGCAGCATGGCTCTATCACGTAAAATATAATATAACATAATTATAATATTAGAAATAAAATATGTCGAGAATGCATGTACTAATTTATTAAATAAGACTTTAATTTGCCCTTATTTTATTACGATGGTCTAACGATATCGATTGACAAAGTATCACTAGCGCCATCTAGAATTTACAAAAAAAAATTGTTTACATTTTAACAATGCTTTTTGCTCTTTAACTATTTGATATCTAGACCCTTAACTATCGTGTGATAAAGAGGAAAACCGATTTCATAGATATAAAAATAATAAAATAATTTGCACATAATAGCTTCTGAAGTCGGTACCAAGACATAATGTGAACAAAAATGAAAACCCCCAAAGCTATTCCGGGAATTACTTAATTTTTTGGTCAGTTCTTACTTTTTACCTTATTGAATTATTGTTTAATCTTTTACCCTATTGAGGCAAATAGCAAATACTCAAGGTGACAAACTTGAATGTATGTGAATTAAAGATGTCAAAATTAATTATCTGAGATGCCTCGTGTAGGGTCGAAACACTTGTCGGTATTATCGACGGTGGTGTGTCTTTTCTAGTGTAGTGGTGGTGATAGTAGTGGTGTTGAGGTAAGTGGTGACGAAAATAGTGCACGCAATTGGGATTGGGGGGGGGGAAGGGGCAGGAGGTGATCTTCAAACTAGTTAAGTCACATAATTTTATTTTACTACGCGGATCTTAGCGAATTCTTTTTTTTATTTAAATGGGACAGCCCTTGGGGTAGAACCAGTTTAATAAAAAAAAGAATCATCAAAATCGGTTTACCTGCTCTAAGTTGGCTAAAAGAATTTTTCTTAATTTAGTAACATACGTAAAAAGAAAAGAAGAAGATATAAAATCCGATTTGCTACCTCCAGATTAAAATTATTACTTTTTGTTTTGATCTACGCAGTATAAACTTACAGTAACTAATGATCATCATAATTTCAATTGAGAAGATGGCTGGGTGCTACCATCTGCTTGGGATACTATAATTAATAAAATTAAGTCCAATAATAAAGTTCATACTGCGTAGATCGGAACAAAAATTAATAATTTTAATCTGGAGATAACTGACACTATGACAATGGGACGTCAAACACCTCAGCCTCCCCCCCCCCCCCCGTGACCATGGGTGCTGTAAAGTGCTCAAAACGTCGAGAATATAAAATAAATTAATATACGCGATAAAATCCGTAAAACTAGTTTTATTTAAATTGGTGTGAAGTTAAATTAGGTTCCTGTTTCAGTTAACTGATGCTGTACTTAATGACGGTAGCGCTGATTTAAAATAGGGCCCAATATTGACTTCACGGAGGAACATAATTATCTTAGCTCTGCGTACCTGAAACAAAACATTCAGAGAAGCGAGTGAGGGAGAAATCAGCATATGAAGTGTAATTTAAGTATTATTTGGATATAGCTATACATTGTATATCCGAATATAAACATAAAAACATACACATAAACACATACTTATATATATATATATATATATATATATATATATATATATATATATATATATATATATATATTAATATAAATTTTATATATTATAAATAAAATAAATTATACAAATGTCTTAGATCATTATAAATATTGCCAGAACAAAAATACCGTATAATGAACTCATGGCGAAATATAATTTTACCACTCTTAAATCAAGGCCTATAATTCTCGAGACAATGTTGTTTTATGATCTATGTCACAATAGAGATGACTGTATGGATATAACTGAGAATATAAATTATAAAGTACCTAGTAGAGCACATCAGCGCGTGGCCCATTCTCATAAACTTTTTTCTACCAATTTATGCCGAATCATTTTATGCCGAACAAAGGCGGGACAAAGGTCCCGCCTTTGTTCGGCATAAAATGATATCGATATCAATGTCCCTGGACGAAGTAATTATAAGATGATTGTTACTGAAAAGATGGTAGTCATTGAGTAGATGGTGGAAAATATGACACGACTACTTAAAAAAAAAAACTAATGAGCAGTGGTTTCATATATCCTATCATAACCCTACAATGTTTGTTAGTCGATACTGTGTGTAAACTTTAATTCTTAATTAAAAATAACAAAATATTGTCAATGTCTAGGTATACTTTGTGACAAGCTTCATGTATGTTTGAAAAATTGTAATACTGACCAGCGTTGCTGAGTTCACAATAATAAAAAATGTGCAGTAATTACATTAGATAAGTTGATAATTGTGAACTTGTTTGCGGTCCGAAGTTTAATAAATAAAAAATTCACTAGCACGAAAACGCGTCAATACAATGCATCGGCGTACAAAAGCTAGATATAAATTAAGTACCTACCGTTGTAGTCCCCGTAGAAAGACAAATTAAACATAGCCATTCTATCGTATTGGAACTTAAATTCAAAGTGGAATGTTGTAACGTTCTTGTGGGCCGCATCAGTGATCATCAAGTAGCTGTTGTGTCTTACTTTTTCTCTTATTCTTGCTGGATAACTTTTCGCGAACAATTGGGCTTGTGAATTATGGGGTCGCTGATAACTATAACCAGTATTTGCGCTCTTTGCCTTACAAAGCGTATACAGCTTGAGGCAAGATACTGCTTTGAAGTTATTGTCGAACAATAACATCTGAAAAAGTAAACGAAAACAATTTGTACGTTTTTTTAATTAAAGTTTCTTTGAAATAACACTACGCAAAAGAATAGCCTCATACTAATAAAATTGGTGTAATAATTACTGACGGATAATTCAATTTTATTTATATATGTATAGATACGTACACAAAACCACCGGTTACGCCTTATAGCATCGTAAGGATATACGGGGTTATTTTACAATAACCGGCCAAATTTGGAGAGAAGGTTCAGAATAAGTAATATAGGCAAATGGTGAAGATAAATTAATTAAAAAAAATCTCAAACATTCTGTCCTTTTTATCTTTTAAATTCAAAATGCGTGGTAATGCATTATTTTAACTGATTTTACTGCGCACGTACACATTTGTAAGGGTCGATCGGTAAGCAAAAACGTTGTTGCTCATAAATCACATTCAATTTGGGATAATCTATACAAATAAATAAAATTGAAATGTCTGTTTGTAATATCAAAATAACAGATTTTTACTAATTGCATATGAAAGTATATACGAGTACAGTACTTATAACATAAACACAATTTTTAAATTTTTGTCTGTCTGTCTGTTCCGGCTAGTCTCCGAAACGACTGGATTGATTTTGACTGGACTTTGACTGGTAGATAGCTCATGTTATAAGGAGTAACTTAGGCTACTTATATTTTAGAAAAATAGTTCGAAAATGATCAAGGGGGGTACAGACGCTCCGCTAGCACTACAGCACCCAAGCACCGTTTGTGTGACACCTTTCTCTGCAAAAGTTCTACTGTAAATTACCTTCTTTCCAGTTTGAGTAACAATTTTTGACGGTTTTCCGACGAACGTTACACCGGTTTCGTCGCAGTTATAAATCCTTTCAGGCTTTTGCAGAATATCCAGCTCAATAACGACGTCCAGTAGCTTTTTATAAAAATCGTCAATGTTTTGTCTGTTAGCAGTAACAGCTCGGCATGCTGCAAGCTTTTCTGGCGTGCGCAATGAAAGCCCGTACCGTTCTTTAAACGACCACCACCAATAAGGCCCAGAATTCGTTCCGGGGTATTCGTATTTCTCACCCTGTCATTCTGATCCAGCCCTAGCATACTCCTTAATGACTGCATTTCTACAGCATTTATTCTACTCTCATGCATCTTTTGCCAGACCCATTCTACACAACCATATATTAAAGTAGGTACTAACACAGCATTATGAATTGCCATAAGTGCTTTCTTTGACACATTCTGAATCGTTCCGCACAGCGAAATTAAATCCCTAAATTACACGAAGTCGCGGGGAACAACTAGTTTCAAATAAAAGTAGAAGCAATATTTACTCGTATTTAAAAAACTGCAATAACGGTATATCATTATTTATAATATATTTGAACTTAAGTATAAAATTCGGCTACTATTTGAAAACTAACCCTGAATAAAAAAGGTTTCCTAAACTCTAATATTGTTATTTTCAACTCCTTTTTTTACGGACTGAGTTAAAGTTTGAATCAGTATACGTAATATTTGCCCTCATGTTTCAATAATAATCAAATCATTACCCACAATATAATATTTCTACACGTGGTAGAGCCACGCTGCAGCTATATTATGGTTGTAGCATGAATGAAATGAGTTCAGTTCAGGTCCACGCCCTCACAGAATACTAGGGTAATATAGCTGCTTAATGTTACGTATGGTGAGTGTAGAGAACTGGAGACCCTTTTTACTGGAAACGAGGCATTCCATCTTAGTTCTCAGCGGTGACAAAGCATTTCTACATTTTGATTGTTAATCGAGGATAAATGTAGATTTCT
This sequence comes from Parnassius mnemosyne, assembly GCA_963668995.1. Taxonomy (NCBI): domain Eukaryota; kingdom Metazoa; phylum Arthropoda; class Insecta; order Lepidoptera; family Papilionidae; genus Parnassius; species Parnassius mnemosyne. Next base: position 32,960,300 of record CAVLGL010000084.1, read on the forward strand.
TTGGTCTACAACATTCATTTACCATCAGGTAGACTGTATGCTCGTTTGTTACCAATATTCTACAAAAAATGTCGTTTTATATAAACTGAAATACTGGAAAATAAAAATAAAGACCTACTGCGAATACTCCAACACCTAAAGGATTTTTCGTATTAATGATGACAGTTTCCTGGTATATAATTGTCTCCTGATTAGCGTAATATCCACATCCATAAACTAATTCAGTTTTATTCGCCAATTCTAAAAAAAGTAAACGATATTGTATTAATATAACTAATTTTTAACATTTTTATTATAAGAGGGTTGGCTCGCTCGGGGTGGTACTACGCTCTTGCAGAATCATAATCATCATTAAAGCGTTTCACAAGTCAACTGCTGAACATAGGCCTCCTCCAAGGAATGCCACAAAACACGGTTCCGAGCTACCTGCATCCATTGACTTCCTGCATGTCTTACCATAGTGGGACACCCTACTCTTTACCTGCCGCTACGAGGCTGCCACTCGAGAACCTTTCTTCCCCATCGGTTGTTGGTTTTTCGAGCTATATGGCCGGCCCTTTGCCACTTCAGCTTACTCATCTTTTAGGCTATGTCGGCTACTCTGATTGTACTGCTGATATCCTCATTTTTAAGTATATTACGCAGAGAAACGCCGAGCATAGCCCTCTCCATAGCTCGCTGAGCGACTTTGAGCTTCCTCATACGGCCAGCTATGAAAGACCACGTCTCAGATCCATAGGTCATCACTGGCAATACGCACTGGTTATACAATCTAATTTTGAGGTATTGAGGTATGACCGACGAGAAGATGCGTCGTTGTCTCCCGAACGCTGCCCAGCCGAGTTCAATTCGTCGATTGACCTCTCGGTCGAAGTTGGACTTACCTAGTCGGACTCTTTATCCCAGGTAAACATATTCGTCAACAAATTCGAGCTTAGTGCTCCCAACAACTACCGGCATATGTGTGACATGGACATTAAGCATGATTTTTGTTTTGTCCATGTTCATCTTAAGTAGTGCCAGCATGGAGGACGGAATTAAAGAGCTACTGAAGGACTTTATGTACCAGTTTTCCACCCGCTTTCAGAAGCTTCGCTGTGATTTCATCCTCGCCTAGGGACTTGCCGTTTTTAAGATGTTGGAGAACCATTCTAATCTCGCTCAGACTGACGTCCGGGATATCTTTAGATATGTACAGCTGATCGTAGAACCTCTCAATCTCACTCAAAATCTCAGGTAATCTCAAAATCTAATCTAAAGCCCGGAAACGACGCTGCCACACTCGGTTTTCAGCTTCGACAGTTAACTCTTTCTGGCAGACAGATCTCTGGTAACGACTTTCTCGATCGCTTCTACAATACACTTACGAAATTGCGTAAGTTCCGCCGCATGCACTTGGAGATCTGTCTGTCCAGTTGCCTGTATGCTGTCAAATTTTCTTAAGACTGCAGCTTCATCTCCCTTCTAACAGCCATGAGATTAAGAGTGTGTTCGGAGAGTTTTTCTGTTCTGCAACGGGTCTTACAGAACCTAACTCCGACCGCATAGTCAGTTTCCACAAGCGTGTTATTCATATCGTCCACTTCATTGCAATCTTCTAGGCACTGAAAACGGTTTTGTAACTCGAGCTGAAAGTTTTCCGGGCTTTAGATTAGAGCACGAGTGGTACGGAGCGTTGACTTCATTAGACGTGACCTCTCCAACTTAACGTTTACGTTGAGTGTGCCTCTCACCATTCGGTGATCTCTGCCAGTTTTCACCCTCGCGATCACTGAGACGTCACTTAACAGTTGTCGTCTGGTCGTCAATCTCATTTTTGTCGAACCGTCGGGGCTCGACCAGGTCCACTTTCTTTTACAGAATAGCAGCAGCGTAAAATAGCAGCTTAATGCTACTGTGTTCCATATGGTGAGTGTAGAGAATCAGAGACCCCTTTTACTGGAAACGAGGTATTCCATCTTATTGCTCAGGGGTGAAAACGTAGCTGCATTTTCATTCCTAATCGATAATAAATGTAGATGTCTATTATGGACTACAGTATCCATTTACCATCAGGTGGACTGTGTGCTAGTTTGTCACCCTTATTCTATAAAATAAAATACCATGTGCCAAGTCGGTGAAGGGAAACATCGTGAGGAAAGCTGCATCTCCAGCGAATAAAATATTTCAATACTTGAAGTACCGAACGTACGCCAACAAGCACTAGAGCAACGCAGTAATTGCCTCATAATTTTCTCAGAAATGCGAGGAGGTATGTTCTCAGCAGTGAGATGTATAGAGGTTGAAGAGGGATACGACTAAAATGAGAAATCTATCTAATATATAAAAATTAATGCTTGTTTGTTCGTATTTTTCGCGCTGCCATGCCGTTCATCAGGTTACGGTAAAACTTTGTCAAGTTATTGCTTGCACTTGAGCGACAGTTATAAACATAGTGCAATTAACTTACAGTAGATGGTGCGAGCATACGAATAAATTTATTTGAAGTTATAATATATCATTCAATTTCAATTAATGTATTATCATTCCTTATAAAACAATATAACTCTTCCAAATTTAAAACGATATTTTTACAATTATTTCTTCTGCAGCAGCACTGCGCTGGAAACCAGCTAGCATAAAAAACGTTTTTTGCGTCTTAAAAATACTTACAAAAAAGCTAAGAATAATCTTGTTGTCTCTGTCAATTCAAGTTTACAGCTGGAAACATGCGTTTTCAAGATTTTCACACAGCCAGCTCTACCCTAATATTGCTGCAGCATGAATGAGTCCGCTAGACTAGAAAACCGCGCTCGCATAGAATACCAGCGTGAAATAATACTTTAATGTTATTGTGTTTCGTATGATGAATACGGGAACCGGATACCCTTTTTATTGGCAACAAGACATTCCATAATGAGACTAAGATGGTTCACATAAACGTGATTAAAGATTTGTCACATTAACATACTAAATCCTCATACTAAAATATATCTAAAAAAAACTTTGGATTACTCACCAGGTAGCACAGGTGATATATGTGGTTTCTTAATTTTATTGAAGAACATATCAATAAATGATTTATACCCAGGCGCGAAGGGGTCGATGGCTCCTTTATAGTAACTAGACCGTCGAGTTACTTTTGTCGCTCCAGTACTTTCTCCTATCCAGTTCACGTAAGGAAAGATATTTATATACCTTGCTGGCAGTGAACATCCTGGTCCTTGAGTACTTAAACCCGTCTAAATAAAAAAAAACGTGTATGTGTGTGTACTTATGTACGCACGTATGAAATTATACATAATTCTTTAACGTAACCAAAGAAAAATAACAAAAAAATATAAATAAAACACGCGTTGTAGATTCATATATATTTGAATAACTACCTTAAATGTGGTTTAGAGGTTTCCCATGATAATTTGAGAGAAAATTACCCACTAAAATTGTCGCTTTTAGGTGTCAGTGTGCGCGCGCATTGGAACAACTTCAAATCATAGTTTGTTCTTATTAGGGTTGAACCTAGTGTATTCAACACTGCGACCAATTTATACTTTTTTTTGGAAATGAATGATATAATATGATCCATGCATACATCTATTACAGCTATCACTACTCCAATGTTGAACGTAGGCCTCCCAAAGAAATGCCACAAAATACGATCCTCAGCCACCTGCATTCATCGGGCATCCACAACCTCATATCAAACTGAATCAGAAGATGGCAGGGGCATCTCCCCGATAACAAATAAATAATTAAAAAACTGCTGTTGCCAACTGGATAGCTAAGTGAGACAACCACGGCAAATATATCCCCTTTAAGAAAGGGACTAACAACACATAAAGCAGTGCTTCTATACGTGGTAGAGCCATGCTGGAGCTATATTATGATTTGTAGTGTGGTATAGCTCCCACAACTATATATACAGGGTATTTTTGGAACGCTCCCGAAAACTAAGACAGACGACAGTACCAAGTACACCTTTGATGATGCGTGGAATATAAAATCGATCCTGATGAATGAAAAATCATCTTTTCATAACGTTTTATTAGCTTTATTCATTCTCTATCATGTTAGTACAGCTGAATGAAACGATAATTTCATTAAAAAAAATCATGAAAATACTGAAGCATAAAACCAGCAGTGGAATTACTGAATTCATATCAGCTGATTAAAGGTCAATGTACGCGCGAACGCAAATTCGCGCGGCTCGCATCTAGCGGGCCATACCACAATACCTAATAATTTACAACACTTGTCTAAATGCCTAACTTATCTACTTAACCTACTATTTTGCCACTGTACTTGTCTCCACGTAGCCACTTTAATCCGAATTTACAGGTTAAATAACCCAAATAACTGGTTCGATTTCCCGCTAATGAAAAAATACTTAAATCAAATGTAACCAAGGTTAGAGTCATGCGTTTTTATTCATCGTGTAGGTATGTTTATTATTCTCATGTATACAGTTATGTACCTATTCAGATTAGTTCAGTACTAAGTTATTTAAAAAAATAGTTATGAAACAGCTTACCGCTCTAAATCCTCCGTGGTCTTATGAGATGCGGCTAAAATTGTGCTCCATTCATTTCAAGGCAGATTTGGGCTCGGCGTTGCGTCTCCTCAAGGAGACGGGGTATCATCGTGTGGTCTTCAACACAGTCCGGGCGTAGTTTGTCGAAAACATCCACGATCCTTTTGTAGTTTCGTCAGCACTATCACACTCGGGATTAAAAACCCTTTCTTTCACATACTCTACAGAAATAAGTCTAACGAGGTCGGATCTGGTGAGCGAGGTGGCCAAGCGTGTGGTCTTAGTCCGCCAAATCCAGCGATCATCAAATCATTCTGTGAGGTGCTCACGGACGAACCTCACGACATGTGGAGGTGCACCATCATGCTGAAACCATGTGCGGCGATATTCAGCCAACGATAGGTCGACTAAGGTGTCAACCAACTGTTCATTTATAAAGTTCAGGTATCGCTGTCCGTTCAGTCGCTGTGGCAGAAACACTGGTCCCAGTATGCGATCCTTAAATAAACCTGCCCATACGTTAACCGACCAACCGGGTTTGGTGCCCGGTTTGTCGAACAGCGTGCGGGTTAACCTCTGAAAACACGTGTGTATTTCTTCGGTTCCACAGGCCGTTTCTGGTAAATGTCTACTCATCCGTCCAGATAATGTGCTCAATGGAACCAGGCACACGTTGTTGCTGGTATAATAACCAACGGCAGAAAACTCGTCGGCGGTCGTGATCGCCGGGAACTAAAGCTTGCACTTTGTGCAATTTATATGGGCGCATTCGGTTACGCTTCAACACTTTGTGCACTGCACAGTATGACACACTTGTTCCATCCCGACGTCTTAACAATTTATTTAGCGATACTTCGTGTACTTCGTTCGGATACCTAACATGTAGCCGTATTCACGAGCACTATAAACGTACGCGTTAGGCATTATTAAAACAAAAAAGAATCAAAAAACGTAACAACAAGAATAATACCAACACGTAATCACCAGTAATAACAATAATTATTTAACAAACAAAACGATTGAAATGTCGCTCGTGCACGCGTGTATAAAATCAACACGGAACTGTCTCAAAAACTAAAACGAACGAACCCCGCCGAGACTGAAACCTACAGCGTCACAGCGTGAGGCGACACGAGCCGGCCGGGTTAGGCATTCTGCCGTCATAATAAAGAAGGACGCAACTAACAAAAACGTAAAATGGAAATAAAAATAAATAGATGAATTTTTCTTTCAGACCGTGGTGTGTCTAAAGTATATTAAAAGGTATCAATATGAAAATTGAAATATATACGTTGAAACATGAAGATTTTAAAGACGAACTTATTTTTTTGATAATTTTTTTTAACAGTGGTAGAGCCACGAGGCAGCTTTTGCTGTCGCACGGATGGGCCGGCTCAAACCGGGGTGGTACCACGACCTCACAGAAAACCAGCGTGAAGTAGAGGTTTACCTCTGCGTTTAGCTTGGTGAATGCAGGTGGCCGGAGGCCCTTTTTACTGGAAATGAGGCATTCCATCTTAGTCCTCACGGGTGACAACGCATCTACATTTTGATTTGTAATAGAGGATAGATGTAGATGTCTATGGGCCGCAGCAACCACTTACCATCAGGTGGACTGTGTGCTCGTTTGACACCCTTATCGTATAAATAAATATTTTTTTTAATTAATTTAAATAAAACGAATTTTCCTTTTCATCTTAGCTTAAAAATACTCCTGGCAACACAAAAACGTCGAATAAAAGACGCATTGTTACGGCGTGCAGCTGCCTATCTAATAGTAGGATCCTCCCGGGCCCATGGTAGGAAGAACCTACAGGCAGATGCAGGTCGGGCCTTTAAGGCCAAAGTGGAAGGTCTCTAATTAAAATAAACAAAGGGGGAAAGATCGGTAAGGGAAAGGCACTTACCTGATTCTGGAGCGGAGACGGTTCACTAGGACCTGCCCGGCTGATGGAAGTGTCATGAATGTATGTGTGCTTTGTATGAATATGTGTGTAAGTGGCCTGGGCTAGATGACACAATACTGTCCTGGAGAAGGTATCCGCTGGTAGCCTCGGAACTATTCCCCTCTTGAGGCACTCTTTCCGTTTTGTCACGTAATGGTACAGCCAAACGTAGAACTTCAGAGGAAAATCACTATCGGAGTTGCACAATTAATTTGACAGAAATTAATAAGTCCTAAAGAACAATACGTGTTCTCGCAAAAATTTAAGTTCAATTCCAATGCTGGTTTTATGTTTCATTATTTTCATGATTTTTTTTTATGAAATTATCGTTTCATTTAGCTGTACTAATATGATAAAGAATGAATAAAGCTAATAAAACGTTGTGAAAAGATGATTTTTCATTCATCAGGATCGATTTTATATTCCACCCATCATCAAAGGTGTACTTGGTACTGTCGTCTGTCTTAGTTTTCGGGAGCGTTCCAAAAATTTCCTGTATATATATATATATATATTAGAGTTAAGTTAAGAATAGAGAATAGAGATCAGTCTAATTAAAGTTATAGAAGCATCAACACGTCTCTATTCATTAAAAAAGTTCCTATATCACATGGCGACCCTGCCAGGCGGTGCGCTGCTATAATGCACGCGCACCGCCGCGGCCTGCAAAAATTGTTGAAAATAATGTAAATATTACCCGGACTACGCGGAATATATATACCCGGATGTGACGAAAAAATAAAAAATATAAATACAAGAAGAGGCCACAATAATAATTTTACAGAAGGTGATTGAAAAGTTAAAAAGTAGAATGTATAATATGAAGTAGTACTATGGAGGCAACTAAGAGGAAAATAAAAAGTGATTTTTATATTCACGAAATTCAAGAAACGGCAGATTAATTTTAAAAGGAAAGAAACAGTTGTACTTTTGCAAGCTTCGTCCAGAAGAATGTGAAAATTGAGCCGAAAAGAACAAAGAAGAAATACTTAAGAGGTAACTTCGTACCTGTGTGATTATAATTCCATTTAAAACTTTGTTTATCAATTTGAGACTGTTTTTATATTGTTTTTGCTATAATATTTGTTGAAGTTAAGTATTAAATATTCTATATTTAATACTCGTATGTTTAAATTAAAATTATTTATCAGATAATTCACGATACAATTGATTTTTCAATATTTTTATCACTATTTATATATATAAAAAAAAATTCAATCATATTACAATATCAAAAATTAAGCATTTTAGGCACTTTTGGCATTGGTATTAAGGCACAAGACAATTTTATATTAAATTTTATTTAGTTATTGTTTATTGTTTTATATTATTTTATTACTGCGTCCTGTAAAAACTAATGAAATGATATAGTAGATTACATTTTTAAATATACCATGGTTTATCATCAATTAATTTCTCGTTTAGTTAAAATAACACCGGTGATATTTTTCGTTCTGATTTTTTTTCTATTGTTAAATTTTATTTAAATGTAAGTATTGAATTTGAAAAGGGTTAAAACAATTCGGTATTATTAATAAGTGTTAATTTTTCTTTTCCTCATACTATATATTATATAAACCTAAATAAATATACTTCTAGTAATTTCTTTCGATCCAGGTAAACGTAATGTGACTATCTAAAATTCTGTATAATAAATAAGAAAGTTAGAACAATCATTTTACTTGTATCCATATATGTATGTAATAATAATATTGTATAAGTTATATTAAAATTAGGTGATCATATTATGTAATCGCAAACGTTTCCATATACGTACTTTGGTAATTAAAACAAAGGTGTCTCAAATCGCTTGCGCGGCTAGGAGTGGAATTACAATTTGTATTTTGATCTGTCTGCTGTTATGTTATTAAAAATGATTACGTTGCTTTACATTGACTTCTTTGTTCTTAGTAGGAAATGCAATAATTAATTTTTGGTTTAATATTGATTAAACTTTTACTATTATAATTCATAATTTTTTGGGATAATAGTTTGAATATCAAATTATTTGTGTGGATTATGAATTTGAACTTCGTTTAAAACGATTAAGATACCTAATTATATTAGGTATGCAATTAATTAATATAAATTTTGTTTATGGGCATAATGTGAGCCTCAATACCTGACTGACAATGATGTAACTAAATATTTTACGAGGCTATATGATATTTATAAGAGACGTAAGTAAATCTATGAAAAGTTACGGAGTTTATCATTATGAGTGAAAGATATTGATAGAAATATAAGTAGAAAGTGTGGCATAGGTAAAGAAAATTGTCGGAGATTACCATATCCACATACAAATAGCCTGATAAGCTGAAAGTTTAGAAAAACTAATAACCGATTAATTTTTAAGTTTGTTCCCAAAAGATTAAATGCGGATTAAGTTTTAATGTATTATCAATGGGGGAAATGAGAATTTATTATGAATTGTGTAGGAATATTGTCTATAATCTTGGGTACTATTAAATAAAGGAAGAGTAAAAAAAAAAGGAGGAATAAATACTATAAATGTAAGGAAATAAATAGAAATAAAACAAAAGTTGACCTGCATAAATAAGAATACGAGAACGTCCATCACTAGTAAATCATATAGTCCTCGAGCAGGGTATGTTTCCATGAATGGATGATAAAATCAGGAGTAACGGGTACTAGGCAACAATACCTTCAGTACAGGTGATGTGAATAATTTTACTCATATTAGTACTGTTAGGGATTAGAGAAGTCTTAGATATTGTTACCCTTGATAATGGTACATAGAGGTCACATCCTTCATTGGATTATAGTGTGAACTTAGTTTTCCTCCGTGACAATTGTTACTTATCTTCACGCACAATCCCTGACGGGGTAGCCAGAGAGAACAGATCGCCAAGTGTCACGATCCTTACATACCTCTTTCGCTTCTTTCAGATTCATTATCTTCTTCATACATGCACGTCTAGGTATCCGAGTACTCTTGACCCTACCCTCTTCGAGCAATTTGCTCACATGGTCTTCGAAAGTTAATCTCGGTCTACCTCGACACCTTTTAATATTAACTTTCGCGCTATATATTTTCTTCACCATTCGGTCTTCACTCATTCGCTCAACGTGCCCAAACCACCGAAGCACGCCCTTATCAAGGTTAAAGGTCTCCGTTTGAATGATAATAAAATTAAGGTTCTGGTATTTGAAAGGGACGAAGAGAGAACGAAGTGTGAAATATGGTTAAATCAGGAATGTCTAGAACAGGTAAATGAAATTGTATACTTGGGGAGAGCTTTTAGCCGGGATGGAAGATGTGATTTAGATGTGGACAGGCGTGTCGCTGCCGGGAACAAAGTCAATGGTGCCCTGACTGCGTTAGTCGAAAGGCAAGGCGTAGTGAAGAGTGCACGCCTTGCAATACATAACGCAGTGTTGGTACCGACTTTGTTATATGGCAGCGAAACCTGGGTATGCCAGAAGAAGCATAAAAGCAAGTTGAATGCAGTGGAGATGCGATCTCTTCGTAAAATGTGCGGCATTACCATGGCCGACCGAAAGCGAAACGAAGAGATTCGCAATATGGCAGGTTTGAAAGATGACCTTATCACAAAAATTGATAAGGGCGTACAATTGTTGGAGTCCTTTTAAAATGACTTAAACGTAGACCTCAAGGTTGTTCGCACAAGTTCAGGTACAGTTTACCTTGATTTAGTAGGATTAAAAAAGTTTTTCTACCAATAAAATGAAATTTATGTAATGAAAATGTAATATAATAATAATAATGTCCTCCAGACCGAATTTCGGTCACGGCGGCCAGTCTCAAAGGAGACTAGCCATCGGCGCAGGACAGGATTATAGTGCCCAAGTGTATGCGCAAGCACAGGTGCACTCTCTATTGCATCACTCTCATAGCCCGATGGGACGGTAAACCGACGCCACCGGAGAGAGATCAGGACGAACGGCTATACGTGCTTTCCGAGGCACGGGGGTGAGACACCGCCAACTTTCTGACTCCGGGCGGCTACTGACAATTTCTCGATGGAAAAATTCAATAACTGATTTTTTTTGGCTCGACTCGGGATTCGAACCCGGGACCTCGTGATCAGCAGTCGCACTACTACAACCACTAGACCAACGAGGCAGTCGAAAAATTTAATAGAATACCCAAGTAAACGGGGGGCCCATATGTATAAAGAACCCACGTGATAAATATCACGAAATAAAATATAAATGAAATGAATTAACACTCCGATTCCCGGTATCTAAATAATGAATAAATATATAAGTGAATAGAGAGAAATAAAGCCAGCTAAAGGTCAAAAATATAAAAAGGTACGTACAAGAATTATGAAAAAAAAGATAATAAAAAGGCCTAACAATCAAAAATAAGGAATGAGATGAAAGAATATGAATAAATAAATAAGAGAAGAGTATTTTAAAATATAAGTTGTACAAGCAACTATACTACATTTTCGCGAATTACCTAAATATGTCAAATAATTATGTTGTATGTATGCATGATACATCATACCAATTCTATTGTGACCTTGAAGATACTATGGCGCAGATGGATCTGGCCACCCGAACTACCCATAGAATATATCTATATTTTATTTTTGTAATTTATATTTAGGTCAAATAATATATAATTACATTGTATTTTTGTAATTTATATTAATAATAAACATGTTTTATATTTATTTTTATAAGTTGAAAAAAACAAATGTATTCATTTATTTTTTTATTTTTTTGTCGGTGGAAGGTGTAGTGTGGTATAGCCCCCACGACTATATATATTAGAGTTAAGTTAAGAATAGAGATCAGTCTAATTAAAGTTATAGAAGCATCAACACGTCTCTATTTATTAAACAAGTTCCTATATCACAGATTGATTGGATATGATTGTTACCATCAGTTTTCTGAACTGCCCCAATCTTAGCCTTGGGAGTTGTCAACACATTTGGGGCCTTCTTTGTTTAAAGTTGTTGGTAAACTGAAGTACCATTACAGCTTATAAAAGTCAATTGCTGAACATAGTCCTCACCCAAAGATATCCTCCAAGGGAGGATTTTGCCATAGTTGCCACTCTTGCCAGGCGTATTGTTGTCAGGGTTATCAGGAAAATAGTGCTTCCCATCTCCTGTTTCAGTTTCTCTATGACACCTCTTACTACATCCACGATATGGGCTAGTGCATATTCTAAAACCGCTGATAATCTGAAGTAACCGCTTGAACTGTCCGTTTGTCACTTCAAATTAATTAAAAAACACTCGTTTAAAATACATTGCCGTGTAGTGGCGATGTAATAATATCCGCTAACTCACAGCATTCCGTAAGTGTCGTAAGAAGCGACATAGGGAAACAAATCAGGAAATTAGCAGCACCTTCTTCCTAATAACAATTAAAAATAAAAACTATCTCTACTAAATATCCTCTCTATAAGGCAATCTATGGCAGAGGCCTATGTTCAGCAGTGGATTTTAATAGGATGTAACTGTAACGGCAGATACATAATAATAATAATAACAATAATAATATAATTCTTACCAAAACCCATCCATCAGTGAGATTGCTGGCCAGAACCATCCCAGCATCATTTACGCACGTTTTTCTGGCGCTTAAGACTTTGTAGCACAGTGCATTCGTTGGCCACAGATAATCAAAATTTATCTAAAATTTAAAAAAAGACAAAATCAGTTAGAATTTAGTTACAACCTATATACGTCTACGCCTCACAGATAGCATAGGTCCAGTAGCGTTAGTAACACTGTACAGTAGCTGTACAAGCATAAAAGAGGCTGTATAACTGCTGTATTACAGCTGTTATTTGGTGAGCAAGGAAACTATTACACTACATATATTGTCTTATAAGTAACTTTTAAAGACAAACATTCTAAATTGGTTTTTGAACGGAATTACAAATTAATATAAACCAAAAAGAACGTTTATTGAATGATGGCGACATTTAATGTCTTAACATATATTTAACATATTAATATTATATTCGGATTGTAGTTGAGTTTTGACGGTGATAATTGCTGAATTGAAAGTGCAAAATTAGATTTACGGTACACTTGTATAATTATGTTTTCTATCAAAAAATTGCCGCGCCAGCAAATTAACAAAATAACATAATGAGAAAATACTAAATACGGTAACTAAATATCGGTTGTGTAGGTTCGAATAAAAAACTATATTAAATTAATGGATATGAACGCACAATGGGGTACAGTGATCATTAGTCAAACTGAAAGTAATGGTATATAGACTTGACTAAATTTTCTTTTCATTGGTCTTAATATTGGCGATAATTTGCTAAACAGCCTAAACGGTATTTCGAGGGTCTTATAGTCTTAGTAGCTGTACTATGTATGTTATGGATTATATTATGCAGCCATTGGTTTTTAATAAGTTCTATAATGGGATATTTTATTACGTACGCTGTATAGCAGTTTTTTCAACATAACATATGATTCTCGTTTAAAATCATCACTTGGGAACAGTGTTGGATAAATTTAATTTAGATTTAACATGATCTTTTAACTGCACTAAATCTTTTTCCTTTTTCCCACATAATGATAACAAATTAATTTTGTTAATTTTCACGATATACACACGCAAAGCATTCAAAATAGCGATATTCTGTCACTTATACAGATTCAAGTTATACTATGGTTGTTATTTATTTTTTTAGTTTTATATCACTCTCATAGATAGAAGTCATAAAACTACTGTATTTAAAATAGTGTACAGTGACACCATAAGAATAAGTTTTAGAAGGATACTATAATAACACTTATAGCTGTATAAGCAAGGGACAGCATGCTAACACAACATGATGTTAAGTGGATACTGTGCCCTGTTGACATCTACATACATCTATCCTCGATTAAGAATCAAAATGCAGACGTAAATGACCACTCTTATATGCATACAAACTCTTTTTAATGCTCTTATATACTTGTAATAGAACTCTAAGTTCTATGTGGGCTGAAATATTAACCTTCATAACGCTTGTGTGCTGCTTGGGAGGCTAAAGAGTTTATGTATGTTTTTTTAAAGGGGGTGACAAAGGGGCACACAGACCGCCTGATAGTAAGCGGTTGTTGTGGCCCATAAACATCTACAACTACCCTCGATTATGAATCAAAATGCATATGCGTGTCATCCTTGAGGACTAAGATGGAATGCCTCGTTTTCAGTAAAAAGAGTCTCCGGTTCTCTACACTCACTATACGAAAAATAGCAATTAAGCTTATTTACGCTGGTTAAGCTGCTGTTTGACACTGGTATTCTGTGAGGGCGTGTTCCTTCCCCGGTCGAGCCGACCCATTCGAACTACAACTATATCAGTAATATGGCTGCAACATGGCTCTACCACGTAAAAAAACACGTATCTAGTCCTCGATTAAGAATCGGAAGGTAGACAGTAAAAATGGCCACCGGTTTAAGTTGAGCGCTAAGTGCTAGATTTCCATTTCAGCCTATCAAAGTCCAGTGCTTGACATGGGCCTCCCCATAGATTGCCTCATATTACGGTGCGTACAGATTAAGTAACATGTTGTGTAACTTTTGTTTTATAACACGTGCACATTATGTTACATTGTTTTTCAACATTGCAACATATAACAATACTGTACATATCAGAATAACAATGCATTATAACAATGTTATATGACATTCGATTGTCGTTCTGCAGTGCTATTCGCAATGTCGACACAAGAGGACGTTTTGCTAGCTGCTGTAGCAACTCTTGTACTTTTAAATAACAAAAGAAAAAAAACATAGATACTGGGTTCGTCCTAGTTTATTGACTAGAGAAAAATACTCTCTAGATATAGAACATTTGTGTCACGTTATATAACACGTCCTATAAAATTCAGTCTCCACGTTACTGAAACACGATATATAATGTTTTATAACATGTTATGTTATATAATATGTACGCACCGTTAGGGATTTTTGTCATAGTTACCACGCTCGTCAGGTATTTTGGCGGCCGCAGTTTTTTTTATAATTTTAAGTTGTAATCAGGAAGATACTGTTGCCCATCTCCCACTGTCTCCTCTTACGATCCCCACAGAACGATTTGGGCTAGTGAATATTCTTACATCGTTACTTTTGACAGGATCAAAGCGCCAGCTTACAGTAACCATGCATTTGAACCAGTATTTTTAAACAGTAAAAGATGTTTTAATATTGTATTATATAGTATGCTAATTACATTTGCACAATATCTTAGCTGTAACTTAACTTTACCTCTTCCTTTATATAAAATTCTTCGCACGTAGTTCTACTAACATACTCTAAAGCAAACATTTCTTGTTTCAGAACCATGTCACCTGAAATATTATTCAAAGCACGTTAAATTTCGTTCGTTGTTAGAACTATATAAAAACAAATTTTTAAAAGTTTACATAAACGTATTTAGTTAGTTCCAGTCTATTTACGTCCCAATGCTGGGCACAGGCCTACTCTCATTTCTGAGAGGGATTTAGGGCAAGGAAATTTTGCGTGGCCTCAACGCGTGTTGGTGAACTTCACATGTCTTCGAAATATTTTTTTCTTATTTCCCAGACATGCAGGTATCTTCACGATGTTTTCCTTCACCGCCAAACACGTGGTAAATCATCACTAAAATTGCAATTAACAATTGCATTGGTACCACCGGGAATCAAACCCGGTGTTTATGCCCAAAAATGGGCATTTTGAGACGGTACCCAATCACCTTCGACTTTGTCGAATCACCCGATGGTGTCGAAGTGAGGTAATGCCGACGGCGGGAGGAGGCGGCCGCGTGCCGCGGGCAGTCGCTCAACACGCGAGCTGAAGACAGTGGGTGAGGGTAGCTCGCTGGCAGCGGTACAGTTAACTAGCATACCTCGGTTGCCGCTGCCGATGTTTTGCGCAACCGATTTTGGGGTTACGGTCTAGATTTTTAGAATTTGTGTGTGTGACTTCGCTACGTAACTGGGGTTTTGTAAAAACCGCCTCAGATTAGGTTGTCTAGGGTTTAAGTTCTTGACAAGAGGCTTGTATTGTGTTCAACTGATTAAAGTAACTTCTTGAAAGTAATTGTGCAATTGTGTGTAAATTGTAAAATATAGTGAATGCGTGGAGAAGTGCATTTTGCAATATTTAACTTGCTTGGGTGACGTGGAATTTCGCACGCGCGCGCCGAGTAGATATACGGTCTAGAATTCGAACCGCGCATTCCTTTTTTCGAGGGCGTCTCCCGGTTGATTGTTCTGGAAATCATTGTTTAATTATACCGTCGCGTTAAGAGCCTTTTGTGTGTTGACTCTGTAGCCAGTTTGCGTGTCAGCTAGGTTAAATTTGAATTCTTACTGCAGCGTGGTGTTTAGTATCGAACGAAGGAACTTAGTTGTGTTTAACGCTGAACCGTGTGACTCATGAAGATATCGCGTTAGTTCCTTATTTGTAATTTGGTGATAAATGAATCCGGGACATTAATTAATGAACTTTGAACTAATGTCCGTTACTGTCGGGTATCACGTGTTCGATTCTACAATGAATGTGGAATTAGGCGAGTTTAAGTTAGTTAAATGTACAATAAAGTTAATAGACTGAAATAGTGACAATGAAGAAAGAAACTGCCAGGTCACCTCAGCTGGGCCAGGTCACCCTCATATACACACCACTAAACACCACTTTACATGTATATACTCTACCTACGGCCTGACCGAGCCTTGGAGCGGTCTTAGATTCGGATGCAGGTACGTACCATTTATCTTCCTAGCCTTCTCCTTATTTTGTAGTATGATAGGTCATATTTCCATAAGGCCATTTGGGCTCGTACCCACGGCTGCCCGTCGAAGAGGCTACTATGGGCCCTAGCCAAGGCGAACGTTGCAGGGGCAGCTGTGGGCCGTAACACCCGGGTTGCTCGTATACTGTGAAATTTACAACGAGCGCATAGCCTCTGAGCTACCGAGGCTCTCTACTAATCCACACATATAAATAAAATTAAGGTTTATGTCTGTAATATCGAAGTAACTTAGGGAGTTATAAGCAAGCTATTAAGACATTTTTAATACATGTTTGTCTGTGCAGCCTAATCTTTGGAATGGCTGAACTGATTGGTATGATTACATACATTTCTCCATCGGTGAATTGTTTTTCACTTTTCTGATTTCAAGAGACACATGAAACCTAGTGCGAGTTGCGGACTCTTGTTCAGTATTTGCTTTGGTAAACAAAGATTGCTCCGATTTCAGTCCGCGCTTCAAAGCTTCAAATTTTTCCGTCCGCAAACTTCCTGTATATTTGGAGTAATTTTCAAGACGTTTCGATTCATAGTGTCGTTTAATGTTATATTTTTTGAGAACAGCTATGGTTTCATTACAAATTAAACATAGCGCTTTATTACTGTACTCAATCACAAAATACTGAAAGTTTCATTTATTTTTAACGTACTGCATTCGTTGTATGTAAGGTGTCATTAGTTGTATGTACTGTCTATTTCAGCTACCCACAATCAAGTGGGTAGCTGAAATAGATAGTACATAGTACAATGCATAGTATCACTACTCGCCACTAGATGTCGTTAAGTGTCACAATACACAATAGTAATTGAAATGTAAAAAAAACGTATGTTTAATTAGGTCGTACATTTTGCAACTAGTCTAAAAATATAGTTAAGGGCAGAGAAATTAAAACTGTTTTGGCCCTTGAAACACTGAGAAAATCATTATGGCCCTAAAGCTTCAAAGTTTGGAGACCCCTGAGTGTATATCGTAGGGTATTACGTAACTGAAAAGGAATATATAATATATCAAAGAAATCAAAAATTTCACATTATGTGCGTGCTCTGTTTGTCACCTCAGGCGTAAGTCGATCACAATAAAATTTGAAAATGAATTAAAAATAAAAAAGAATAAAAATTTGTTATTCCAAATTTTTATAAAAATAATAATAATAATAATAAATTATGGAATAGAGAGAATAGAAAATACCATCATGCCAAACCACCGAGGTTGTATGGGTTACCGAAAATACACAAACCAAACGCTCCACTACGTCCTATAGTAAGCCAGATCGATTCACCAACTTATAAGTTGGCTCAACACTTGGCTAAAATACTGTCACCACTAAGAGGAGATACCAGAGCACACACAAAGGATTCATACCATTTTGTTAGTGAGATTAAAGACCTACATCTCGCTGACAATGAAACTATGTTCAGTTTTGATGTTCAGTCACTATTCACATGCCTACCTATTGAAGACTGCATCTCAATTGTTACTAGAAAGCTAGAAGATAACAACATGCCTACAGAATATGCAGTATTACTCAAACACTGCCTCACATCTGGCTATTTATTGTGGAAAGAAGAGTTCTACATGCAAGTAGACGGAGTGGCAATGGGCTCACCTGTATCTCCCGTAGTCGCCGACATATTCATGGAGGACTTTGAGGAGAAAACCCCTCTTACTGCTCCTGTAAATCCAAGATTCTACAAGCGGTACGTAGACGATACTTTCACAATTTTACCATCTGACAAAGTAACTGCATTTTTAAACCACCTTAATTCCATAAACCCTAAAATACAATTCACAATGGAGTTAGAGGCAAACAATACCTTCCTAGATGTTTTAGTCATCCGAAATCCTGATAACACTATTGGTCATACTGTGTACAGAAAAAACACCCATACCAACCGATATCTAAATGGTGAAACTCACCATCATCCTTCACAGTTAGCTACCGTGGGAAAATCTTTGTTTCAGAGAGCACGAGGGATCTGTGACAGAAAACATCTGGCCGCCGAGCTTCAGCACGTCGAGCAAGTACTGCAAGACAACAAGCTTCGGGTCCCGCGCCTACGTCACAGTGACCGAGTGAAGCCAGCCACAGTCGGCCGTGTGCCTGCTGTACTACCCTATGTCAGAGGAGTCACAGACAAGGTTGGCTACATCTTGAAGCGAGTTTCCATTAAAACATACTTCAAGCCGCTGAAGAAGATTGGTCAACTTTTACCATCCGTCAGGTGTCATATCCCTCTACAAGATGCAGGAGTGTACAAGCTGGATTGTGAATGTGGTCTCTCGTACATAGGACAAACAAAAAGATCTATTAAAACCCGCGTTAAAGAACATATAGCTGACGTGAAGCACCGACGTATCGGGAAGTCTGCAGTTTGTGAACATGTTCAAGATCGTCCCCGCCATTACATTAGATTTGATAGACCACAAATCCTCGCAAAAGAACACCGATTCCTCCCAAGGATGATTCGCGAGGCTATTGAAATTAAAAAAACATCCTAATTTCAATAGAGAAGATGGATGGGTGCTGCCATCTGCTTGGGATCCCATAATTAATAAAATCAAATCCAAACCCAAATATACCACTGCTAGACTTCAAGATACTGTAAGCTCATTCTGCGTAAATCGGACCAAAAATTAATATTAAAAAACTGAAGGTAGCCGGGCTAACTATGACAGCAGGACGTCAAACACCTCAGTCCCCCGTGACCACGGGTGCTGGAAAGCACCCGAAACGTCGGGAATATAAACATAGATTAATATACGCGATAAAATCCGTAAAATTAGTTTTATTTAAAAATGTATAGTGTTCGCGTAAATATAAGAAATCATTAATTATGGAATAGTTTATATTTTAATAGAAAATAGGTGGATAGTTGGAGCTTGCAATAATCTAGTGCAATAACAATCTAGTAAAAATAATAAAGTTCTTTTGTACTGTGTTTTGTAAAGATTAAAACTACATATAACATTAGCCGGCTTAGCTTAGGTTTAATTAGAAATTTCATTTTTAGCCCAATAATTTATTAATTATAAAAGTATTTGCGGCTTTGTGGTGGACCCAGAGATACACCATAACCATCTGGCAATCGATTACACCTCGTTTTTCTATGAATAAATCTAATACATTTAAATATAATTTAACCAAGTAATGTGCAGTTTTAGTTAAAAGTTACAGCTTATATAAATCCCACTTCTGGGCACAGGCTTCCCTCATTTCTGAAAGGATTTTAGGGCAAGGGAGTGTCCGTCGCGTTGCCCCAATGCGTTTTGGCGAACTTCACATGTGTTCGCGCCACTTTGCAAATACCGCCTAATTTTTATCCAATGAGAATACAGCAAAGCCCACCCCGGGTTTCCTATCTACTGCCTCTTATGCCTAGCATGTGCACTCTTGTGTAAAACGGGGTTCTCACAAGCTCACAAGCCTCACAACAAACCACATCACCTATATCTCGCGTGATAGCTCCTACCTTTGGGTGGTTTGGGTATTTAACTATACAAAAACGTAATAGAATATACATATGTAGACATTTGCTATAACGATATATTTCGTGATTATTTGCGAAGTTATATGTGTGAAAACAGCCGGCAATGAACCAACGTGCAACACAGCGCCTGGAGACACGAGGCAGATTGGCAGAAGTCCAGGTGAAGTGCACATGCATTCCTTCACACCATTCTTGTAACCCGAATTTAGGAGTTTAGGAGGAGCATTTGCAGTATCGCGAAATAGTAAATTCTCATCGCCTCATACAGTTTATAATTTACGTGAAAATTATCTTTTAATAACTCTGAACCAGAAGTTGGTCATTTAAACCAACAAACCAATTTCACCATCATTACAGGAGTACCGTACCGCATCAGAAATTGGATCTCTCCGGCCTGGATAATTTAATTTTATATTATCCACCTTCTGTCTTAAAAATATTTTAATTATTAGTAAGTTTATTAGTTAAGTTAATTTGAATAATTTTTTTCACATTTAGTTTATTTTCATTTGATTCTCTATTTCGAACTGTTGAGTTTCGGTTAAAACAAAGTTAAGGCTTATCATGTAAAAAAGTTAACATTAGCTTACGCGTATAACTAAACCTTAGTTTATCCGGTTAGTTAATTATTTACACTAATATAAGCGGTAATTACCGAATAGTGGCGGTCGGTGTAAGTATATGTACTACATCATATCATCCGGTGGGTGCCGTAAGAAGCGAAAAAGAAAAACCAATCAGGAGACGGGCAGCAGCGTCTCCCTAATAACGACTAAAAATAAAAAATTGCGATTGCCAACTGGCTTGCCAAGCGTGGCGACTATGGCAAACGTCCCCTTTGAAGGAGGCATATGTTCAGCAGTGAACTTTGATAGGCTGTAACGGTAGCTGTAATATATGCACCAACGCATTACCACCACATTACATTGTAATCTTCTTTATAAACAAAATGATAGAGGCTTGCAGTTGTGCACGCATCACGGAAAAACTACTGGATAGATTTTAATTATGTTTTCTAAGTTTTATTTTTTAGACACTTGGCCCTTATCTATACATATATACAAATAAATAAAATTGAAGTGTCTGTTTGTAATGTCAAAATTACAGTTTTTTACTAAATGCATATGAAAGTAAATACGATACCTATAACTAAAATACAATTTTTAAAATTTTTGTCTGTCTGTCTGTCTGTCTGTCTGTTTGTTCCGGGTAATCTCGGAAACGGCTGGATCGATTTTGACGGAACTTTCACTGGCAGATAGCTGATTTCATAAGGAGTAACTTAGGCTACTTTCATTTTAGAAAAAGAATCAGGGTTCCGCGCAGAAACATAAAAACCCTAACACGCGAACGAAGTCGCGGGGAACAGCTAGTCGAAAATAAATTGTTGCGATATATTCATTTAATATAAAGTTATTAAAGTTTTCAGAAACAACCATTTTTATAAGCACTACGTATTCAGTGACGTGTGTTTCTTTGTTAATATATCAAGCAACGCGGACGAAGTCGCGGTTATCAGTTAGTCTAATATAAAGCTCACAATTATTCTAGAATAGCTTACGGTCTGTATATCCGACACTGAAGACGTTACTCCACTTGCTGATTTTTTCATTTTTTACCATCAACTTAATTGGTTTCCCTGAAAAATCAAAACGTTAAGTATATTGGCTGTTACATTCAAAATCGTGTAAGAACTATATGAGTATTACTGGAGAGTTTTTAATAATTCATAAACATATTTAAGAAAATAAAATTTCTCGTTATTTCTAAAGTTTTATTGGGTGTTTTGATTTTTCTGTATAAAATAACTATGTAAGTAACATTTACAAATAAAAATATTTTTGAATATCACGTACTGGGTTTTGATACGTAGGACACTCAATAAGTTTTAATATATACAAAAAGTATTCTAGATACTATTAATATTTATTTTACATCTTTTCAAAATATTCTCCATCATGCTCTATACAAAGTTCCATTCGCCTAAACCAACTCTGAAAACATTTTTGCCAGTCTTGATCTGACAGGTCGGAAATAGCTTCTTCGTAGGCAGCCACGGCTTCTTCGGCGCTTGAAAATACTTGCCTTTTATTTTTTCTTTGGCTCTTGGGATACAAAAAGAAATCAGTAGGAGCTAAGTCAGGGCTGTAGGGTGGGTAGCTTAGAGTTTCAACACCAGATTCCTCAATAAATGCTTTTGTTCGTATCGTAATGCAGCATGATTCCCCGAAGCCCGGTCTTTGGTCTTCTCTCCCGCACAGCTTGAAAAGCTTTGGGTAATCCAAATGTAGTATACCATTCAAAGTTGACTGACCTACAATTTTCCAGCATTGTTGACGAAAAATGTCCGCTCCGCGAAAAAAAACTAGCCACCATTTTTTTGCTGCCGTTGCGAGGTCTTTGCAGCTTTGTCGGTAACGTTCCTTCTGAGTAGACCCATACCGATGATTGCCTTTTATTTTCCAGATCATATTGATATATGCATGTCTCGTTATCAGTAACGATTTGTGAAACACGCCTAGATGCCCCGTTTTCAAAACGTAGACGCATTTCATGGCACCAATCCACACCAGTCTGTTTTTCGCTTTCGGAGAGCAAACGAGGGGTCCATCGACAACAAAGCTTCCTCGCTCCAACATATTGATGTAGGGTGGTATGAATGCTTTTTTGAATTTGAATCTTTTCAATGTCCGTATATGTGATTCGTGGGTCTTCTCGCACCAACATTTCATTAGTCCTTACATTATCTGCCAGTACTGCTGTTTGCGGGGCTCCGGTTCTTTGGTCAATTTTAAGATTTATTTTACCACTTTTAAATTCAGCAAACCCCCTAAATATTGTTGCACGTGATGGAGCTGAGTCTCCCAATGCTGATTGTAACCGTTGTAAGCTTAATTGTTCGGTGAAACCAAATTTAAAATCATAATATATCATAGCGCGCAAATGTTCACGGTTAAGATCCATAGTTTTAAATGAAAAGCGCGGGAAGCGTTGGAGGAAAATTAATAGAACTTTGTTTTTTTTTTAATTTTGAGCAATTGGCTTATAGAGTTCTATTTTTAAATAAATTTGTTTTTTAGAAACATATAACACGGGTACGTTCCATTTTTAAATTTCGACCATATCAAAATTTATTGAGTGACCTACAAACATGTTTGTTTTTCAATATCCAGATGAATAAATAACAATAGTTTCTTTAATATTGGTCTTACAATTCAGTCAGTCGACTAATAGCAGGTGGATATTGAGAACATTAACGTCTGCAACTAACTCAAATGCTTTGTCTTTTCTCAGGGAGAGACAAAAGACCCTTAAAATATATAGCGCGAAAGTTAATATTAAAAGGTGTCGAGGTAGACCGAGACTAACTTTCGAAGACCATGTGAGCAAATTGCTCGAAGAGGGTAGGGTCAAAAGTACTCGGATACCTAGACGTGCATGCATGAAGAAGATAATGAATCTGAAAGAAGCGAAAGAGGTTTGTAAGGATCGTGACACTTGGCGATCTGTTCTCTCTGGCTACCCCGTCAGGGATTGTGCGTGAAGATAAGATGATCTTCAATCGGGAATACTGCAATTTGTATAATGATGAATGTCAGCAGAAATGGACGAGAGGGTGATACTAACACAGGCGGATTCTTTAGAAGTAAATGAGCTGTCATATTTATTAGATTTGGGTCAATTGCGATTGTGGTATAATATTTTTTTTTTAAAGTATATTTATTTTATTTTAATCAGGCGTTACTTTACGGTAACCTATTACATGAAATATGTTAAAAATTAATTAACTAAGGTCCACGTAATTTTATTACGTGTCCTACCCAGTTGAGAAAGCACCTTCCGCCCTTCCTCAATTGTGTGCACTATCCCCGTCACCACTAATCTCAACAGGCCTCTAAACGAGACCTATATAATTTTTGAAGTTGGTTGAAGAAATCCATGGACTGCAAAAGCTTATTCACTTAGCATCCGGTAGAGGGTAAGTTTATTAATTACTTCTACAAAAAAAATTAAGGTTGTACAGTATGTACGGTTATAATTGTTGGCTACTTACATAGGTATGGGTCAGTAGCACTATCCAAATATAGGATAGCTATTGTATTCAGAGAACCTTGCTTAAATTCAGGATGTAATTTATAACCAAGGATGCCGCAAAACCATTGATTGCCTTCCGTGGTGTAAAACATCGCTTTAGCAAACGTCCTGAAAAATAATGAACAGAATATTTTTTTTATATAAGAAGTCTAAGGCAGATGTCTCCAAACTTTGAAGCCTTAGGCCCATGATTTTTTCAGTATGTTCCAAGTGGAACAAGTGGTTGCTTTGGCCCATAGACATCTACATTTATCCTCGTTTGCGAATCAAAATGAAGATGCGTTGTCACCCGTGAGGACTAAGATGGAATGCCTCATTTCCAGTAAAAAGGGTCTCCGGTTCTCTACACTCACCATACAAAACACAATAGTGTTAAGCTGCTATTTTACGCTGGTATTCTGTGAGAGCGTGGTCCTTCCCCGGTCGAGCCACCACGTATAAAAAGCAAACATACGCTTTTTTGCATTTCAATTACTATTGTGTATTGTGACACTTAACGACATCTAGTGGCGAATAGTGATACTATATATTGTACTATGTACTATCTATTTCAGCTACCAACTAACAGGTAGTATTAGTTGTAATTAAATATTTCGGAATTTTCGCGTTGGTTCGAGAAAGTTTTGGTACTGGCTAGTGTATTCCCATCACTTCGAGATGGCAGTAATTGCATATTATAAAAAGGCTAGCGACGCACGCAGCCGTGAGTCAGTTTGCGTAAGAAAGGGGAAGGAAGCTAAACTGTCTATTGGGAAATAAAGTAACACCCGTGCATAACAGTATTTTGATTTTACATATTGTTTTTATGTGTGATTTATTAGTATGGAAAAGAAGCGAAAAATAGACAGTGAATGTAGAACGTTCAAATATAAATGGAACTTTCAGTATTTTGCGATTGAGTCCAGTAATAATGCGTTATGTTTTGTTTGTAATGAAACTATAGCTGTTCTCAAAGAATATAACATTAAATGACACTATAAATGGAAATATATTCAAAATTACTCCAAATATACAGGAAGTTTGCGAACGGAAAAATTTGACGCTTTAAGCGCGGACTCACGCACACTCGCGGAAATCGCGGCAATCTTTGTTTACCAAAGCGAATACTGAACAAGAGTCTGTAACCCGCGTTACTTTTAGTAAGGCTCTTGAAATCAGAAAAGTGGAAAACCATTCACCGATGGAGAAATCATAAACGAAGTCTTGATTGCAGTAGCCGAAGAAATATGTCCCGAAAAGGTAAATTTATTTAAAAGTGTCAGTTTGTCAGCGAACACCGTGGCTCGGAGGATGCAAGACATTGCAGAAAATATATCATCTCAACTGTCTGACGAAAATTGACATCTTGAGTGGTTTTCTCTACGCTTGGATGAATGAACTGATGTGTAAATAAAAGCTACGAAGTGTATGAAGAACTTCTAGATGTTAATAGTATTCACGGCACGACAACTGGGGTAAACATTTTTAAAGGAGTTGAAAATGCCATTAATAAAAAGAACCTTCGATGGAAAAACTTGAAATCTATCACAACTGATGGAGGCAAAAATAAGTGTGATAAAAAAAAGAAGTGGTTGCACTTGTGTCAAAGGCTGTAGAAAATGATGGTGGTTTAACCATTAGTCCTACATTGTATCATTTATCAACATCCCTTGTGCGAAAAATGTTTGGATATTTCTGAAATTCTAAAACCAGTCATATCAATTGTTAACTTCATCAGATCCACTGCGCTGAATCATCGGCGATTCCGCGAGTTTATTGAAGAGTTTGGAGAAAATGATTTACCATATCATAATGCGCTACGCTGGCTTAGTAGAAGAAAAGTCCTTAAGTGCTTTTTTGAACTTCGTACAGAAATCGATTTTTTTTTTGAATGAGAAGCATCGCCTTTCCCCGCTTTAGAAAATAGTGAATGGCGGTGGAAGTCACCATTCTATGTCGATTTGACAAATCATAGAATGAACTGAATTTAATATTGCAAGGAGAAAATCAGCTTCTTCCTGATTTATACACCAATATCAAATCGTTTCTGTGTAGTGGCGGTTAAGAATATCCACTACCACGTATCTTCCCGTGGGTGTCGTAAAAGGCGAAAAAGGGAAGCAGGGTGGAGATGTGCAGCAACATTTTCCTGATAACAGCAAAATTACAATAAAAAAACTGCGGTTGCCAACCCGCTCGCCAAGCATGGCAACTATGGCAAATACCCCCCCAATGATCAAAGCAACAGACAGACGGCCACCAGTCCCCGGCGGCCCCGCTATTCCTGGCTACGGTGGCGACCATGGTAACGGTGGGGCAGGGGGTGCTAAGAATCTCCGGTGGAGGTTCGGTTGCCACCTTAGACGACTCGACCTGGCAACGTACAACGCACGCACCCTGAAGACTGACGAGAAGATCGTGGAGCTGGAAGAAGAGATAGACAAGTTGCGCTGGCATATTATAGGATTATCCGAAGTATGAAGAGAGGGGGAGGACACGGTAATCCTCGAATCCGGCAACTTGCTCTATCACCGGGAGGGCGACCATCTGTCCCAAGGAGGTGTCGGATTTATCGTCCACAAGTCTCTCGTTAACAACGTTGTAAAGATCGGGAGTGTGTCGACGAGGGTTG
The DNA here is from genome assembly GCA_963668995.1 of Parnassius mnemosyne. Classification (NCBI taxonomy): domain Eukaryota; kingdom Metazoa; phylum Arthropoda; class Insecta; order Lepidoptera; family Papilionidae; genus Parnassius; species Parnassius mnemosyne. The sequence goes on from CAVLGL010000084.1 coordinate 32,986,705, forward strand.
CGTACCTTATACTCAGAATCACCAAACGGCATTCGCTGAAGGTCATACAGGTTTACGCACCAACCTCGGCACACCCCGATGAGGAGGTGGAGGAAATGTATGAGGATATCTCTAGAGCCATGCATTCCTCCAAAATCCAATATACGGTGTTAATGGGAGACTTCAACGCAAAACTAGGAACAAGAGAGAACGGTGAGCTGAAAGTAGGGAAATTTGGTATAGGGAACCGAAGGGGCCAGCAGCTGGCCGACTTCATGGAAAAAGAGGGACTCTTTATGATGAACTCTTTCTTCCAGAAGCAGCCCCAAAGGAAGTGGACCTGGTCGAGCCCCCACGGTTCGACAAAAAATGAGATTAACTTCATTATGACGACCAGACGACAACTGTTCAGTGATGTCTCCGTGATCGCGAGGGTGAAAACTGGTAGCGATCACCGAATGGTTAGAGGCACACTGAACCTAAACGTTAAGTTGGAGAGGTCTCGTCTAATGAAGTCAACGCTTCGTCCCCTTCGTGCTCTGTTCCAAAGCCCCGAAACCTTTCAGCTCGAGTTATAAAACCGTTTTCAGTGCTCAGAAGATTGCAATGAAGTGGACGATATGAATGACAAGCTCGTGGAAACTGTCCATGCGGTCGGCGCTAAGTTCTGCAAGACCCGCCGAAGAAGAACACAAAAAATCTCCGATCACACTCTTAATTTCATGGCTGTTAGACGGGAGATGAAGCTGCAGTCTTCAACAGATTTGACAACATACAGGCAATTGAACAGACAGATCTCCAAATGCATGCGGCGGGAATTACGCAACTTCAATACAGCTTGTATTGAAGAAGCGATCGAGTGGAACCAAGGCTCCAAAGTTTTTGCCAGAGATCTGTCTGCCAGAAAGAGCCAACTTTCAAAGCTAAAGACCGAGTGTGGCAGCATCGTTTCCGGGACACCTGAGATTTTGAGTGAGATTGAGAGGTGCTATTGGCAGCTGTGCTCCAACGATGACTATACGTCATCGTTGGAGCATAGCTGCCAATAGCCACACGCAAGTGTGAGTAATGATCCAAGAGCGAGTCTTATCCGACACTATTCCGAAGATATCCCGGACTTCAGTTTGAGCGATATTAGAATGGCTCACCAGTGCCTTAAAAACGAAAAGTCCCCGGGCGAGGATGGAATTACAGCGGAGCTTTGGAAAGCAGGTAGAAAACCGGTACTTGAAGTCCTTCAGAAGTTCTTTAATTCCGGACTCCATGGTGTTACTACTCCGGAGGCGTGGAGCATAAGTGCGGTGGTCTTGTTCTTCAGAAAGGCGACAACGCTCTCTTGAAGAACTACAGTCCGATTTCACTTCTGAGCCGCGTCTACGTGCTGTTTTAGAGAGTCATTACGAATCGTCTCGCACGCAGACTTGATGATTTCCAGCCTCCCGAACAAGCCGGTTTCCGAAAAGGCTTTAGTACCATAGACCACATACACACCCTTCGGCAAATTGTACAGAAAACAGAGGAGTATAATCTGCTACTTTGCCTTGTGTATGTGGATCATGAGAAAGTCTATGATTCCGTCGAAATTTGGGCGGTACTGCAGTCCCTTCAGTGGTGCCAAGTTGACTGTCGGTAATTAGAAGTGCTGAAGTATTTGTACAGTAGAGCTACAATGGCTATCCGAGTACAGAGTCAGAGTACGAAACCTATCCAACTGCAGAGAGTGTAAGATAGGGTGACATTATATCCCCGAAACTCTTCACCGCTGCATTGGAAGACGTTTTCAAGCTGCTAGACTGGAAAGGATGCGGTATTAACATCAATGGCGAGTACATCACTCACCTTCGATTTGCCGACGATATAGTCCTTAGTCAAGAAGAAGGATGAAAATAGACTGCATGCGAATGAAATGAGAATGTTACGATGGATGTGTGGTGTGACAAGGATGGATAAGATAAGGAATGAGTATATAAGAGGAAGCCTGAAAGTAGCGCCAGTGGTAGAAAAGGTGAGAGGAAGCAGATTGGCATGGTTTGGGCATGTGATGCGGAGGAATGAAAGTCATGTCACAAAACGAGTGTTGAATATGAATGTGGAGGGACACACGGGCAGAGGAAGGCCGAATAAAAGATGGATCGATTGTGTGAAGAGTGATATGAGAATGAAAGGAGTAAGTATGGAAATGACGGCTGATAGAGAGGAATGGAACAAAAAGATTTACTGCGCCGACCCCAGATAATGGGAAATGGTTTAGAGAATGATGATAGTCCTTATGGCAGAATCGCTGGAGGACCTAAGCACTATGCTCAATGACCTCAATAGTATCTCCCAACGGATTAAGATGAACATGGACAAAACAAAAATCATGTTTAACGTCCATGTCACGCCAATGCCGGTAGTTGTTGAGAGCACTAAGCTAGAAGTTGTTGACGAGTATGTTTACCTGGGACAAATAGTCCGACTAGGTAAGTCCAACTTCAACCGAGAGATCAATCGACGGATTCAACTCGGCTGGGCAGCGTTCGGGAAACTACGACACATCTTCTCGTTAGACATACCTCAAAACCTTAAAACGAAATTGTACAACCAGTGCATGTTGCCAGTGATGACTTACGGATCTGAGACGTGGTCCTTCACTGCTAGCCGTATGAGGAAGCTCAAGGTCACTCAGCGAGCTATGGAGAGGGCTATGTTCGGGGTTTCTCTGCGTGATAAACTAAGAAATGAGGATATCCGCAGTAGAACCAGATTCACCGACAAAGCCTAATGGATTAGTAAGCTGAACTGGCAGTGGGCCGGCCATATAGCTCGAAGAACCGACAACCGATGGGGAAGAAAAGTTCTCGAGTGGCAGCCTCGTACCGGCAGGCGAAGAGTATGGCGACCCCCCCACGAGATGGAGAGACGACCTGGTAAGACATGCAGGAAGTCGATGGATGCAGGTGGCTCAGGACCGTGCTTTGTGATATTCCTTGGGGGAGTCCTATGTTCAGCAGTGGACTTATGAAAAGCTCTAATGATGATGATGATGATGATCAAATCGTAAAGGCAGAAAATAATACTATTTCAATCGAAATTACGTAAAAAATGTTTCATACCTTTGTGAACGTGTGCGGTGTGGCTGTATATTTCACAAACATGTGAAATATGCAGCCAAACCGCAAAGACTGAATTTTCCGTTGATTTAAATCGAAACTTGGAGTGTTTTAAAGATAAATTTAGATACACATTTTTTCAGATTTTGATGTTATTGCGAATGAAATTAAGCTTTTTCAAAATCCTTTTGATTCTGACATTGTAACCTCAGCTCCAGTGATATGATTAAGAAAAAATATCAAAATTCATCTTTGTTGGAATTTGCTCGTGGGTTGTTTTCTGTTTTTGGTACTACTTACTTGTGTAAGAAATCGTTTTCCAAGATGAAGTACACAAACAATGTTTACAGATCTAAATTAACCGATGAGCATCCTAAATCTCCTTTAATAATTGGTACAAGTAAAATAGATCCACAACTACAGACTATTGTCGGCGGAAAATCACAATTACACAAATCTCATTAGTGTTTTTTGTTTTACTGTGATTAGTGGGATTCATTTCAATTATTTGTTAGTTATTAATATGGTTAAGCTTAGATACTTAAGTTAAGTTTTCTGCATCATTATTTCTGTCGTTAAGTTATACGACAGAAATAAAACCGAGTAATTAACATTTTGTGTTTTCTTCAACTTATCACAGAAATAGTAATGACAATAAGACATTGGCTGTTGCGGACCGGATTAATGGCACTAGTCTTAAGCTGTCGCGGCCCGGATTGTTGGCATTGGCGGGCCGGGTTTGACTCGCGGGCCGTAGTTTCGAGACCCTAGCACTAGATGGTAGACTCCTCTTATACCTTAGTGTTCAATTGAGCAGGTACCACCTTCGTAACTATTTCTGCAGTCAAGCAGCAATAAACACACTGTGTTCTGGTTTAAAGGGTATAGAGAACCAGTAATACTACTAGCTGTGTACACAATTACATAAATCTCATTAGTAATATTTGTTTTACTGTGATTAGTGGGATTCATTTTAATAATTTGTTAGTTATTAACATGCTTAAACTCAGATTCTTAAGTTTTCTGCGTCATTATTTTTGTCGTTAAGTTTTACGACAGTAATAAAACCGATTAATTAACATTTTGTGTTTTCATCAACTTATCACAGCAATAGTAATGACAATAAGACATTGGCTGTCGCGGGCCAGATTAATGACACTAGTCTTAAGCTGTCGCGGGCCAAATGGGTGACAATGGCGGGCCAGATTTTGCTCGCAGGCCGTAGTTTGGAGACCCCTGCTCTACCACGTAATAATAGTAATTTAAAATTCATACGGTACTTTAGTGAATCCTCGTCCACGGCCGCTATGTCTTTTGCGTTCCCTATAGCTATTTGTTGTTCCACCATCACAATATTAGTGACTTCTTCTAATGAGTGATTATCTGGAAGCGTTAAAAATTTCATGTAATATAGACCACGTAGTGGTGGTGTAAGATTATCTACTACCCCCATATCGTCCCATGGGTGTCGCAGGAAATGACAGAAGGAAACAAGCCAGGAGATGACAGCAGCGTGTTCTTAATAACCACTAAAACACGATAACTGTGGTTGCCAATCCTCTTGTGGTACTATGCCAAAATTGTTCCTATAAGGCTATCTATGAGGGAAGCTTATGTTCAGCAGTGGACTTTTAATAGGCTGTAACGGTGACGGCAGATATGCGAGTGAATCTTAAAAAAAAAAAAAAACAAAGAAAAATACCAATTTAGATAATATAAATAGCCTTATCTATTAGTAGTCAGCAAATGTTACAACGGCCAAGGCCCATGTCTAGGAGTGGATTCTTATAGGCTAGAATGCAATGGATCATTAAGAAACAGACGAAAAAATCTCTGTCCACCTGTCCACATAGCTACAAAATATATAGAAATAGTAAAACTCACCTGGTTTATAAATCAAAACTCCCATCCATGGCATTAATACGATATTCTTATTGTTAATAGCAGATATAAAATGATGTTCTACTGCTATGTAATCTAAAACATAAAAGCATCAAATGACATAAAAATGTAAAAGCAGCTGAATGCTGTTGTATTTTGTATGGAAAGTGTAGAGAACCGGAAACCTGAGGGTTTCAGAACAAAGAAATGTTGTCTTCGATTTTTTTTTTCATTTCTTAGTCATGCTGATTTCTTCACGATGTTTTCCATCAACACGGAGCCCGTGATAATTTTTTTATAGAAGAGGGGGCAAACGAGCGTGCAGCTCACCTGATGGTAAGTGACTACACCCTCCCATGAACAAGTGCAACACCAGTGCATTGCCAGCCTTTTAGAAAGGAGTAAGCTCTAATCTTTAAAATCCCTAAGTGGTATCGGTTTGTGGTAAACGATTTCACAAAGAGATTGTGCGAGGAAGAAAACATCTAGTAAAACATGACATCATTCGATATGTCGCCGCCGAGGATTACGATTCTAGCTGAAGTAACAAGGGGAGTGCCCTGAAGATGATGAGATACGCCAAAAGGGTTCTTTGAAGCGGTAAGCGCGCATACCTATGCCTTCAATTAAATTGGACTAGATTTAGTCGTCCCCAAATCCGAGGTTTTATTTAACAACGACTCGACTTCAGACACAAATTTGTTCCGGTACTTGATGAAGTGATCCAAATATTGACACGGCCGGTATAAAAAGCATCACCTGTGCTGTTGCTGCTGAATGCTACTAGTTTGCAACATATCATTGATATGTAGAAGGTGATACCACACAGTCTTGTGCAACACCAGCAGTGTTTAGTGCTTTGCGAAACAAGCACCGTGTACGCCCTACATCCGGCATCGAGCACTCACAGAGCGAGATGGTCAGCGGTATATTTCTCCCGTCATCGAGAGTCAAGTTAGACGCAAAGAGAGAGCCTAACAGATCGGCAACTTCCTTTGCGGCATGAGCCAGTGAGTTGTTCTCCCTGTGCAGAGATAAGAGGTAGCTGACAGAAGTTTCTCGCCAATTCTGATGATGTGTGTGCAATGACTCTTTTGAAGGACCTTACATCCCGGGATGTTGATGCATCAGCCAAGGCACAGTAGGACTCCTGCTTATAGCGTGGTGGTATTTTTCAGGAGCGACAAAATCATGGCTAGGATCTGCCTCCGATAGGCACCACAGAAGATGAAATAAAAAGTTGCATACCCTGAAGCACCACATCAGCAACTGAATCAGCAACAATATTGGGATCGTCCGGCGAGAAGCAAATCCGCCCCCAAGGGTAGGATGTAAAGAAAGACCGCATCCTATCCCAGTCGACTGACCTATAGAGCCAAATAAGGCGGCAGCCGGCAGAATGCAACAGGGATGTTAGTGTGAGTGGCAAACTCCAGACAAGACAATGGTCCGAGGAGCCAAGAGGGGCATCGACGGGAACCGGATATCCGTCTAGATGAGAAGTCAGCGGAAGGTCCAACAGGGAAGATGATCCTCCACATCTGGAATCCACGTAGGCGAAGTAACCAGTTGTGTCAGACCATATGCCAAGGCAAAGTCATAAACAGATCTCCCCGCATGATCGGTTAAACAGGAACCGAGCTATTTAGCGTGGTGGGTGTTAAAATTGCCCAGTAACACGTGTGTCCATCTGCAGATGGGATCTGCTGTAGCAAGAAATCTGTAGCCATTTGGACGTGGTTGATGAGTCGGTCTATGTCGGAATTACCGCTATGGGACCTATAAAGGGACCCGAAGACGCGCGAATGGCTGTCGATATCTAGAATGAACATGTCTGAACCTTCAAGACTACCAACACAAAGGAGTGTTCCAATTTGTGCCCCGGGTGGGAGAGATATGAAGTATCAACCGGAGACCTGCGTCTCGGTCAGAAAGAGCAAGGCTGGTTTCGCCGTTTCCAGATCCACTATCGCACGACGTTTAGATTCAAGTGAAGTCCTCTGATGTTGCAGAAATTCCACGGATAGCGTGTCACGGATCGCCTTGGGCTTGTTGCTCAGCTTGCCCCGAGCAGTTTTTGTCTTGTCTTGAGCAAACCAACCCCTACTTACAACAGCGAAAGACCAAGACCACTGTTAAAAGCACCAAAGTAAATCAGCACTTACAACTGCAACTAACAACTTCCTATTAAAAACTTAAAAATAATTAATAACTGTGGTTTCCAAGCTGCTTACTTTTTTGGCAACTATGGCAAATAGGAGTCATTAACTGTATGAAGAAATCTATGGAGGAGACAACACAATGATTTCTTATATTTACGCGCACACTACACATTTAAATAAAACTAGTTTTATTTAAAAGGAGACAACACACCTGTACCTGTACTTTGTATGTTGCAGCATTAGGTGTTCTGTATGCTCGTAAGTAATCTCATCTCAATCTATACAAATAAATAAAATTGAAGTGTCTGTTTGTAATATTAATAAAAATAACAGCTTTTTAATTAAGGCATAAGAAAGTATATACGGTACTTAAAACACAAAACAATTTATTTGAACTTTGCCTGTCTGTCAGTTTGTATCAGCTAATGTCCGAAATAGCTGGACCTATTTTGACGGGACATTCACTGGCAGATAGCCTATTTCATAAGGACTAATTTAGGCTACTTTTATTTTAGAAAATAATTGGGGTTCCGCGCACGGATTCCACGCGATTGGAGACGCGGGGAAACAGCTAGTTTTTTTTTTAATAAAATTAAAACGGCAGAGTTCTGATAGCATTCGTTTAAAACATAATTTAACACAGCACTAGAATAGATTAATTTTTGGCCATTTAAAAAGTGACCACACGTCAAAATGTATCCATACTCACATACTAAGATCAAAAGTAAAGTTAAAAACGAATACATTTCTTCAAACTTGACTCAGCATGTTCGTACGATAAGAAAATTGGAAGTGCACTATTTGAGATCGACAGTTTTATAGTATGCGCACGCGCTGATTGTGCTGTAACAACTGTTTAAAACTGCTACCAATATTTTATAACGTAAGAGAACTGTTTTAAAAATGGAGCAGATTATCAAAACATATTGTTTTGACATTCAACTCCAGCCAAGTTTGTAATAGTAATGCAATTGATTGATATGAGTGGCATTTCCGTTCAATGTATTATATGTTTACTGCGTACCTACAATGTTTGAGCGGTCGAATCATTTTGCACCGGAGAAGGACCACATTCTATCTGAATACCAACGTTGAGTATCAGCATATTTCTGAGAGTTTTTGTATAGTAAGAGAGTTCAGGCGTTCAAAGACCCATTTTAGCTACTTAACAAAAAGAAGGAGGTTTACAATTTGACTGTTTTATTTTGTTTGTACTATGTTATACGATATCTTCGTCATTGACGACCTTTTCCGCCACCAGGGCGACGTCACTTAGGATTAAACGTGGTAGAGCCACGCTACACGCGTGGTAGTGCTTTATTATGGTTGTAGCATGAGTAGCTTGGCTCGACAGGGGGAGGACCACGCTCTCACAGAATACCAGCGTAAAATAGCAGCCTATTGCTGCTGTGATTCGTATGGTGAGTGTAGAGAACCGGTGACCCTTTTTACTGTAAAATAAACATTCTATCTTAGTCCTCACGGCTGACAATGCATCTGCATTTTAATTCACAAACGAAGATAAATGTAGACGTCTATGGGCCACAGCAACCACTTACCATCAGGTGGACTGTGTGCCCGTTTGTCACCCTAGTTCTATAAAAAAAAGATACAAGGTATTCCATCATAGTCCCCAGGGGTGTCAACGTATCTGCATTTCTGCAATTCCCCTGGTGTTGCGGTTGTTCATGGGCGACGGTAGTCACTTACCATCAGGTGAGCCGCATGCTCGTTTGCCCCCTCTTCTATAAAAAAAATTAATCCGTAATCGAGTATAGATATAGATGGCTAAGGGCCACAGACATACAACCTTTCAAGACGTTCATGTTTTATTATTATAGTAATGTTATATAAATATATTACTTTTCGTACACTATACGCGAATGTTTTGCTTAGGCGTTGTTTTAACTCGAACGTGTGCCCACGACCAGTCCAACTCGTTACAGTCAGTTGTAATTAACTCCCGGTGAAAACAAAATAAAAAAGATGTCAGCCTGTGGAGACAATTGTCTGTAAATCATTACTTCATTCACTTGCATGAACGCGTTCGTAACTTTTTTTTTGTTGTTTTGAGTGTCCATCTGCAAAATCATCTTTGTGTCTTTAATGAATTATTCCGAAGTAGGAAATGAAATGAAGAAGTTATCGCCAATGGAACATAACTATACAAAAGAAACACAGTGAAAACTCATAAGAATCTATCAGACAATTAAAATTTACTTAAAATAAAATGTTAGATTATCAATGTGTATTCATTTTTCTACGACTTCAAAAAGGAGACGGTACTGAATTCGACTGTATGTTTTTTTTTTACTGACACTATTCTAAAGTTGACATTAAAATTTAAAATTTTGTACAACCGACTTCAATATAAATTATTAAGAACAACTCAAAAACATTTAGTTAGACCTTAATCAAATTTATATGGGACCACTTGAGAAGCACCAGCTTTCAAACAAAAAGAAAAGAATCGAAATCATCGAAATCGGTTCACCCAGAGAAATGTTATGATGTAACACTCATAAAAAAACATACAGTCGAATTGAGTACCTCCTCGTTTTTGAAGTCGGTAGAAAAAGAATCACTCAATCGGTTTGGCTAAGTTATCGTATAATATACAGACAAAAAAACAGATAAACACATATAGTCGAATTAAGAAAGTTCTCATTTTTAAGGTCGGCTTAAAATATATGTGTTTGAATATTAAAGCTATTTTGCTGACCCTACATCAAGATCCTCCAATTCCCACCGTCTCGTCAACAGTGTAGGTGCCTGCATTACGTCGGACGCAATCAGGAGCCATCTATCCAGCTAGTTTGCCCAAGATGGTGTCCATTTTAATTATAGATGACTGCAAAACTCGGTGGTAAATTTACTATTTTGGAGTAACTGTATGCCATATTATATCGTCAATATGTTTTTGTAACAAGAATACAGCTGCGCTTAGCGCTTAATTATCATGTCGAGGCGCGGGCGTGCGGTGCATATTTATTTAAGTGCTTAATTTATTAAGCACTTACATCGGTATTTTGCTGAATTTTTATAGAAGTGTCAAACGCGTGCACAATTCACTTTATGATGAATGCCGTGGTTCATAGACACCCACATTAATCTTCGGCTTAGAATCAAAATGAGAGCACAAAGTCATCTGTATGAATCTATCTATATCATCATCATTACAGCCCTTCACAAGTCCACTGCTGAACATAGGCCTCCCCCAAAGAATGCCACAAAGCACGGTCCTGAGCCACCTGCATCCATCGACTTCCTGCATATCTTACCAGGTCGTCACTCCATCTAGTGGGGGGACGCCCTACACTTCGCCTGCCGGTACGAGGCTGCCACTCGAGAACCTTTCTTCCCCATCGGTTGTCGGTTCTTCGAGCTATATGGCCGGCCCATTACCACTTCAGCTTACTAATCCGTTGGGCTATGTCGGTCACTCTAGTTCTACTGCGGATATCCTCATTTCTGAGTTTATCACGCAGGGAAACTCCGAGCATAGCCCTCTCCATAGCTCGCTGAGCGACCTTGAGCTTCCTCATCCGGCCAGCAGTGAAGGACCACGTCTCAGTTCCGTATGTCATCACTGGCAACACGCACTGGGTGTACAGTCTCGTTTTCAAGTTTTGAGGTATACCTGAAGAGAAGATGTGTCGTAGCTTCCCGAACGCTGCCCAGCCGAGTTGAATCCGTCGATTGACCTCTCGGTCGAAGTTGGACTTACCTAGTCGGACTATTTGTCCCAGGTAAACATACTCGTCAACAACTTCGAGCTTAGTGTTCCCAACAACTACCGGCATAGGTGTGACATGGACATTAAACATGATCTTTGTTTTGTCCATGTTCATCTTAAGACCTATCCGTTGGGAAACACTATTGAGGTCATTGAGCATAGTGCTTAGGTCCTCCAGCGATTCTGCCATAAGGACTATATCGTCGGCAAATCGAAGGTGAGTGATGTACTCGCCATTGATGTTTATACCGTATCCTTTCCAGTCCAGAAGCTTGAAAACATCTTCCAATGCAGCGGTAAAGAGTTTCGGGGATATGACGTCACCCTGTCTTACACCTCTCTGCAATTGGATAGGTTTCGTACTCTGGTTCTGTACTCGGATAGCCATCGTAGCCCTACTGTACAAGCACTTCAACACTTCGATATACCGACAGTCAACTTGGCATCGCTGAAGGGACTGCAGCACCGCCCAAATTTCGACGGAATCAAAGGCTTTCTCATAGTCCACATACGCCAGACATAGTGGCAAATTGTACTCCTCGGACTATCTATATACATAAATAAAATTGCACTGTCTGATAGTAATATCAAAATAACAGTTTTTTACTAAATGCATATGAAAACATATAAAGTACTTTTAATAAAAAACAACTTTTAAAACTTTTGTCTGTCTCTCTGTTTGTTCCGGCTAATCTCCGAAATGGTTAGACCGATTTGACGGGACTTCCAATGGCAGATAGCTGATCTTATAAGGAGTAAATTGGACTACTTTTATTTTAGAGCAAAATAATTATGGTTCCGCGCAAACAAAATAAATCAATGAAATCCAATCGTAATAAATTTGTCGTTATTATATAAGTTACTATCGTACCAAACAAGTAGCATCAGTGGGTACGGTAGTGTGCGAACTTGGCTCTTTTCAATCCCAACAGAATTGCACTGCAACTATATAATATGAATGTGTATGCCATGGTATGAATATGTGTTGCCCACAACTTGGCGAATCACACACTGAGTGTTCCTTTAGGCCTTAGTTCTCGTTTCGTTTACTCTGAACTTGACTTTCCCCTTATATTAACAGCATAAAGTTAAACCAGAAAGGGATCAATATCAATGAAATTAAAAAACATACAGAAAAAGTGAAAAATTCCCACAACAGTAAAGGCATGTCCATTAGACTTTTACTTACGGTTTAATGCAGAAGTACAGTTAGTAAACATATATTATAATAGTTAAACACGATGACGTATTAACTACACATGCGTTATTCTATATAATTTAAACTGACTCACAAATTTATAAATGGAGTAAAATATGCTGCCGCTATATTGTGGTCACAGCACGAATAGGTACGCCTTGTCCGGGGTAGGAACATGCTCTCACAGAATACCAGCGTATAATAGCAGCTTAATGCTGCTATGTTTGCTATGGTGAGTGTAGAGAACCGGAGACCCTTTTACTGGAAACGAGGCACTCCATATCAGTCTTCAGGGGTGATAATGCACCTACATTTTGATTCGTCATCGAGGATAGACGTAGATGTCTATGGGCCACAACAACCACTTATAATCACATGGACTGTGTGCTCGTTTTTTTTTTACCTTATCCTATATAAAAAAAGACCAGTAGACTTTCATTTACGGTCTAATAAAGAAATACAGGGAAAATAAGTTGGTATTTCCCCATTACAATCTTAGAACACGATGACGTTTTAACTACAAATGCGTTAATTAGGTTAGTTTAGGTTAGATTAGGTTGTCCCCACCCTCGATGGACCCGAGGCGGAGGCGCGCGCAGGTGTCGGCGCGCGCCCCTGAGGCGATACACGGGGTAGTTTAACACCTCACTACCCCGTGCAGGAGACGAGGCCTGGACAGACCGGGCCAGCACTAGTGTGGGGCTGCGGAAGAATTTGGATTCCCGCGGCCCCACGCGCACGTGTGAGGAGACACCGGGGTGGTTTTAGCCGGTAAGAGTCCGGCACGCCCCTCCGCCTTTCCCCAGGCGGAGGTAGTCCATGAGGATTTCCCCTCGTAAAAAAAAAAAAAAAAAGGTTGTCCCCACCCCCGAACGGGTTCCCGCCTTGTCGTGGCGGGGGGCCTTAGTAGCCGTGGCTTGGTCAACCGCGGTGAACAAAGAGGAACCCCTTGGCTGGCCCGAGGTGTAGGGCCGGCCCGAGGTGGCCACTCCGAGTGGGCTTGGCGAGCCCACTTCGGATGTGTGTCGGGGGGCTGCGGTGAGAGGGGAGTGTCGGTGTTGCGAAGCGCCGCACCCTCTACCGCTGCAGCCGAGGTGGAGTCGCGGAGGAAGAGGAGTGTTGGTATGGCGATGCGCCACTCGCGCTATCCTCCGCGACTCTGACGGGGCCGCACCGTTAATGATGCGGTGGTGGTGGGGCTGCGGGGGAAGAGGAGTGTCGGTATTGCGAAGCGCCGCTCTCCCTACCCTCCGCAGCCGAATCTTGGTTGGCGGCGGAGCCATAGACCAGATCCGCCGCTGGGGCCAGGAAAGCCGGTGCTTCTGAGTGCTAGTTTTTCTTGGCCTCATCGCCTTCGCGCATTGGACTCGGGGGCGTCTGTTGCGCATTGGAAATTGGAGGCCGAGGAGGAGGGCGCGCTATGTGTTCTGGTGCGCCTTACCTGAGAAGGAGATGGGGGAGGAGTAGTCCTCTCCCGAGGAGGGGCCGCCATGGAGTGGCCAGCGCAGGTGGGGCCGCGGAAGTGTGCGAAAGCGTTCCCGTGGCCCTGCCAATATGCGACGAGGGTGGAACACCATGGGGTTTTAGTCGGTGCGAGTCTGACATAACCCGTCCTTTCCCCCGCGAGGCGGGTATGCGGAGGCATTTCCCCATGTAAAAAAAAAGTTGTCCCCCCCCCCCGAACGGGTTCCCGCCCGAGGGGAGGGGCTTAGTAGCCGCGGCTTGGTCACCCGCGGTGAACAAAGAGGAACCCCTTGGCGGGCCCGTGGTGTAGGGCCGGCCTGTGGTGGCCACTCCAAGTGGGCTTGGCGAGCCTACTTCGGATGTGAGTCAGTGGGCTGCGGTGAGAGGGGTGTCCTCCCCCCCCCCCCCCACCGCTGCAGCCAAGGTGGAGTCGCGGAGGAAGAGGAGTGTTGGTATGGCGATGCGCCACTCGCCCTATCCTCCGCGACACTGACGGGGCCGCACCGTTGATGCGGGGGCGGTGGGGCTGCGGGGGGAGAAGAGTGTTGGTATTGCGAGGCGCCGCTCTCCCTACCCTCCGCAGCCGAATCTTGGTTGGCAGCGGAGCCATAGACCAGATCCGCCGCTGGGGTCAGGAAGGCCAGTGCTTCTGAGTGCTAGTTTTTCCTGGCCACATGGCCTTCGCACATCGGACACGGGGTCGTCTGTTGCGTATTAGAAATTGGAGGCCGAGGAGGAGGGCGCGCCATGTGTTCTGGTGCGCCTTACCTGAGAAGGAGATGGGGGAGGAGTAGTCCTCTCCCGAGGAGAGGCCAGCGCATGTGGGGCCGCGGATACGTGCGAAAGCGTTCCCGTGACCCTGCCTGTCATATGCGACGAGGGTCGAACACCATGGGGTTTTAGTCGGTGCGAGTCCGACATAACCCATCGTTGCCCCCGCGAGGCGGGTATGCGTAGGCATTTCCCCATGTAAAAAAAAAGGTTAGGTTAGGTTATATAATTTAAACTGTCTCACCAATTTATAAATAGAATCACAAAAAAATTAATTATCTTGGCTTAGATTAGATCACGAGATTAGATAAATAAATATAATCTATGCAACCATAAATGTTATATAATCTATGTGACCCTCTCCGGTTGATCCTTTTTCTTATCACCTGAGAGCCAATCCTTGCGTGCCATCATTATACTCTGCAGCATGAAACTACCACGTAGTTTTATAATTAAGTATTTTTTATTTATTCAGTTTTGTTAGTTTCTGTTAAAAATCTTGACTTTTCTGTGTATTTTCTATCTATTATCAGCCGTTTAAAATTATCCTGGCTGAAAATTGTTTAAAAGAAAAAGCATATTCATTAAAACCATTAAAATATATTTAATTTATTTAAAAAAAAAAATCACGACTGACAATGAAATTCTTGAGTTTTAATTTTAGAAGATTATAGGTGCCCGAATCCATTCGCATCACATTCGATTCGGGTGTAAGAATGCGTCGTAAAAACTGAAAAAGTAATTTAGAAAAACGCATTTTGGTACCTTTCGCAGAACTCCAATATAATGGTAGTAAGGACGTGTCTTTAAAAAAATAAATTTAATGGCAATTTGTCTTTGTCAAATTATGTTTGGCATGGCCATTATTTTAAAATTGTTCGGGTTTATTAAACTAATTATAAAATATATATTGAATTTACTAGAATATGCTCCCACAATGGGTGGTGTCTCTGTTTATTTTGTTATATATACAAATAAATTAAATTAAAGTGTTTGTTTTTAATCTCAAAATAACAGCTTTTTACTAAATACGTATGAAAGTACGCACCTGTCTGTTTCGGTGAATCTCTGAAATGGTTAGATCGATTTTTACGGGATTTTCACTGGCAGATAGCGGATGTTATAAGGAATAACTTAAGCAGCTTTTATTTAAGAAAAATATTTTATTTTAGATTACCCGCAAAAAATTTAAGCCAATGAAAATCAATCGTAATATATTCCACGAAGGCGTAGTCGTGTGGTGTCGCTTACGAGAATTAATCACCTTACTCATTCCGTGAGTCTAAATGTCGTAAAAGGCGACTATGGTCTAGACCAGAAAGTTCTCGTGGTTTCTAAAAAATGGCGGTATCATCACCTTGTCCACTTAACCCCCAAGCCCAAACCGGCTACAGAGAGCAGTGTCAAAGGTGCGAGACGTCTGAATTAGCGATTGCCAATTTGCATTCCAAGGGTGGCGATTAAGGCTAAATCCAACGGGAGAAGCCCATGTGGAGTAATTAATATTAGCGGGACTTTTAAAGAAGCAATTTTATTAGCTATTTTCTTTAAAACACATTAGACACTAGGATTTTCTCCTTTATCGTTGCTTCCATACATAAATTTCACAAGGAAAAACATCCAGACCATAAACAATTATTTGTAGGTCATACAAATATTGATCTGTGCGGGATTCGAAACCGCGATACTTAGCGCAGCAACTCATTGCTAAGTCATTGCGCCACGGAACTTTAATTTTAGAAAAATAGGAATATTATTTTGTTATTGCCAATAAGGATAATTAGTGTAGAGAACCGAAAACCAATTAGTGTAGAGAACCGCATACCCCTTTAGTATAGAGAACTGGAGACCCATTTTACTGGAAAAGAGGCATTCCATCTTAGTCCTCACGGCTGACAACGCATCTGCATTTTAATTCGCAAACGTAGATAGATTTAGACGTCTATGAGCCACAGCAACTACTTATAATCAGGTGGACTGTGTGCTCGTTTGTCACCCTTATTCTATAAAAAATAAAGAAATACCTCAGAAGAGTTTATATGCTAATTATACTTTTTGTTTAGTTTTCTCTCGTTTCTGAGTTATTACACCTTTTTGGCGGGCTGCTAGCCAAACGAACTCGGTTATGTGTTTAATCCCTAGATAGTAACTTACGGACTATTCCGTAAGTTCCTATCTAGCTTCAACGAAGACTAGCCATCGGCGCAAGACAAAATTATAATGCTCAAGTGGTGCAGTCTCTATTCCCTCACTCTCATAGTCCGATGGGACGGTAAACCGACACGACCGGACAGAGATCAGGCGGAGAATTAACGGCTTTACGTGCTTTCCGAGGCACCGGGTAGAAACACCGCCAACCTCCTGACTCCGATAGCGCCTACGAATTTTTTGAAAAAACTCAATAATTGATTTTTGGCCCGACCTAGGATTCGAACCCGGGACCACATGAATCAGCAGTCGCACTACTACAACCACTAGACCAACGAGACAGTATTCTCAGTTGTTAATGATAACTTTATGGACATCTAGCTCCTTAGTTAAAAAAGAGAGAATAGGAAATGACGCCAGTTGCTTAAAAATTATGACAAATGATCAAAAATCCAACTACATTACTAGGTGGTGGAAGTGGTTATGTATGGATGTTTTATTTTTGGAGATATTTCTTGCTAAGCAAAATAAGTTTAGGAGTAAATTTTATACGTGGTAGAACCATGCTACAGCTATATAAATAGTCGTTGCACGAATGGGTCGGTTCGGTCGAGGAAGGAGCACGCTCTCACAGAATACCAGCGTAAAATAGCAGCTTAATGCTGCTGTGTTTCGTTTCGTAAGTGTAGAGAACCGAAGATCCTTTTTACTGGAAAAGAGGCATTCCATCTTAGTCCTCACGCCTGACAACGCATCTACATTTTATTGGCAAACAAGTATAAATGTAGATGTCTATCAGCCACAGCAACCACTAACCATCAGGTGGACTGTGTGCTTGCTTGTCACCCTTATCCTATAAAATAAAGCGACGCACCGACAAAACTCTTTAGAATAATTAATCGGCCTCTAAGAAACTCAAAACGTGAAGACATGTTAAAATGTTGACTTTACTTATTATCCAAAAAAAAAATATACCCAAAAATTCCAAATGGAAGATTAAAAATCGTTTTCATATCGCTTTCTTAACCTTGCCATGCTTGTAGGATTTTCCTATTATCCAACTTAAAAAGACCCATAACATCTCGGTTTTTTAGTCAAATTACAATTTTTGTACCTACTAACGTTATATGTCTTGCTAAATTGGTATTATTATCGTCAAACTGAGATATGTCTTATCAGATTATCTATTAGTGTACTTAAGATTAAACTATGGAATATTGTGTTTTATCTCTTAATATTAAGGTTGAAGTCGAATTGCTCCGTTATTGGAAGATTACCCATAATAAACCAACAGATGAATGAATTTCGTTTAAAAACAGAAGCACTAATCTTTTTTTTTAGTACATTAGAAAATTGCTCTTTGTTTTATGTATGTCTATAATTTCAAAACTTTAAACTCGATTTTATATAGAAATTAACTTTAATGCAAAAAGAAGTGAAGTTAGGTAATGAAAAATCTTGTTGTGAATATTGTATAAAATCGACTTTTGGTATCAGTAACTCATGTTGACTTTTCCAACGAAAATAACAGGCTTGTGGTGGAGAGCTGTGTAAATTATTGTTTTTTTAATAATATTTATATCATAGATTTGTACAAAACATAGCAGCAATGGGTCAATTATTTTTGAGTTTAAAAGAACTGTGCTTCTTATTATTCCTTGTGATAATGCTGATGCTAGTGTTCATGTATCTTCAAATTTGTGATTTAGTGATCGGCAGATATGTCTTCAAAATTTTTAGTGAGTACCTTTTTTATTTGGGTTTTATTTTTTATTTTATTATTTTTTATAGGAGAGGGGGCAAACGAGCATGCGGCTCACCTGATGGTAAGTGACTACCGCCGCCCATGAACAACTGCAACACCAGGGAGGGAATTGCAGATGCGTTGCCGGCCTTTTAAGAAGGAGTATGCTCTTTTCTTGAAGGTCCCTAAGTCCCTTATTCCAAAATGTTTTGCTTAACTTTACCTAAGAAGGATTTCTTGCGGTGGTTACCGGGTAAGCGACAAAGGAAAATAGAATTTAACATGCAGTGGTGGTGTAAAATAACCATCTTCCTATATCATCCCGCGGGCATCGTAAGAGGCAATAGAGGAAACAGTTCTCTACCCTTCTGCCAAGCATGGTAACGGATATGGATCGGTTTAACCGGGGAAGGTCTACGGTCACATAGAAAACCAGCTTGAAACAGTAGCATTACTCTGCTTTTTATATAATAAGGGTGCTTTCCTATGTTATTTATATTATTATCTCTACATAGAGTTAATACAAAGTCGCTTCCTGCCGTCTGTACGCTAAGTTCTATTAAACTACGCAACGGATTTTGATGCAGTTGTCATAAATAGACAGAATAGTTCAACGTAAAGGTTTATATGTATAATATATGCATATTATATATTATACTAGCTGGTACCCGGCACGTTGCTGCTGCAGAAGAAATAATTGAGGAATTATCGTTTTAAATTTGGAACATTTATATTGTTTAATTAAAAATGCTAAAACAATCATTGAAGTTGAATGATCTATAACTTTCGAATAAATTGTCGCTACGAAATGCGCGCCACCTAGTGTAAGTTAATTGTACTATGCCTATAATCTTCGCGCAAGTGCAAACAATAAATTGAAAAAGTTTTACCGAATTCTGATGAACGGTATGGTAGCGAATAAAATACGAACAAACATCATGTCTGTATGTGACTGAACTCCTCCTAAATGACAGAACCGATTTTGATGAAATTTTGTGTGTGATTAAGTTGATTAGAAAATGGTTTAGATTCACAATTGTACCAGGTAGATGGCGTTGTTGTCGAGATCCAGAAATCAACCTTGCGAAGGCGGAGCGAATCGCTAATTATTTTAAATTTATATTTTGTTTCCTACGGCGAGACATTAGAACAAGCTACTCTTTTTACCAATAATAAAACATTCTATGTAATTTCTGTAAGGTCAGCCCTACTTTGCATTTTGATTTTTAATTGAGGATAGATATAGGTGTCCAAAGGCCACAGCGTTTACTTACCATCAGATAGATTTTATGCTTATAGGGTAACTTATTACTTATGACACTTTTAAGAAATTCAATCTAATACATCAACAAAGTAATGGTTATTTGAAAACAATCCAGTGTTTTTTTTTATAGAATAAGGGTGATAAACAAGTACCCAGTCCACCTGATGGTAAGTGGACGCTGTGGCCCATAGACATCTACATTTATCCTCGATTAAGAATCAGAATGCAGATCCGTTGTCACCTCTGAGCAATATATTGGAATGCATCGTTTCCAGTAAAAAGGGTCTCCGGTTCTCCACTCTCACCATACGAAACACAGCAGCATTAAGGTGCTATTTTACGTTGGTAATCTGTGAGAGCGTTGTCCCACCCCGGTCGAGGCGACCAATTCGTGCTACAACCAAAATATAGCTGCGGCATGGGTCTACCACGTAAAAATGTTTTTCCCTCAATTTCTCACCATAATCATGATTTCTGATAACAAATTTATTTGATTGTATATATTCATACTCAATGCTTATCACTAGGTGGAACGGCTCTCTTTCTACTTAGGAATTCGTCTTTTATTACGGATGCCTAAGCTACTATTAGGCGTCGCGAACACGTCATGTTTTTTGTACTTGAATGTCTGCTTATCTACTTGTTTATGATAGCCCATCAATGTTTCCGTTATCTTTGTCAATTCTATTAAAAAGTCGAATTAACAGTGTATAAAACACGGAAGATTTACAAGGTGGCAGTACTCATTTTAGAAGTATGTCAGGCACAATGTCAGGCAGGATGATTTTGGGCACCGGTCTCCCTCATTCTCCTATAATTTCTGAGAAGATTATGAAGTAATTAGTCAGCCGTACTGCTCCCCCCTAACCCCCGCGATAGCACCAATGATGCAGCTTGGTAATTCAAAGCTAGCGAGTACTACGTGTGGTAACTACTGGATTCTTCTGGATATCACCAATGAAATGTCATTACCAACGTGTGCAAGCACTGATTAATAACAATGGTACCTCGAAACATTTTTGTGAATTATTGTTGTCAAGCATTGATGAAGAGCTGTGGTAGCTAAGATGGTTAGCGCTCGCTTTAAATTTCACAGTACGCGGGCAACCCGGGTTCGATCCCGCCGGCACCAATGAAATTGTTAATTGCAATTTTAAGTACAGACTTATCACGTGCTTGGTGAAGGAAAATATCGTGAGAAAGCCTGCGTGTCTCAGAAATAAGAAAAAAATTATCGCAGGCATGTGAAGTACGCCAACACGCATTGGGGCAGCGTGGCAGACATTTCCTTGTCCTAAAACCCTTTCAGAAATGAGAGGAGGCATGTGTCCAGAAGTGGTACGTATACAGGCTGTAACTTTTACCGCTCCAGTACGTGCTGACGGACTTCACATTTTATTACTGCCTAAAAAGTCCACTGTTAAACATAGGCATATATATAGGAGGAATTTTGCCATAGTTGTCACGCTTAAAAGGCGGGTTTTTTTATAGGATAAGGGTGACAAACTAGCACACAGTCCACCTGATGGTAAGTGGTGCTGTGGCCCATAGACATCTACATCTATCTTCGATTACGAATCAAAATGCAGATGCTACTACTACTACTACACTCACCATACGAAACACAGCAGTGTTAAGCTGCTATTTTACGATGGTATTCTGTGAGAGCGTGGTCCTTCCCTGGTCGAGCCGACCCATTCGTGCTACAACCATAATATAGCTGCAGCATGGCTCTACCACGGGTTGACAACCGCAGTTTATTTTAATTAACTTTAAGCCGTTATCAGAAACATACTGCTGCCCATCTCCTTTTTCAGTTTCCCAATGTTGCCTGTTACGACACCTACAGACCGATATGGGATAGTGGATATTTTTACACCGCCACTACAATGTTAACACATCATATTTCAAACAACCTTGAATTATTTTATCCCTGAGAAAAGGAGATTGCCTTAAGTGTTCTCTTCCGTCATCGAAGGCGTGGTAAATAGGTAATTAATATTGCAGTTAACGATTCCATTAACTGCAATTTGAATTACTGATTTACCACGTTCTTAAGGCATGACGACAAGAAGTCGTACTCCTATTGCAATGTTCCAAATTGAGGAATAAAAAAGAAGTTATAATATGGCAATAGAGGTATTTTTATAAAAATTCTCGAGTGGCAGTTTTGTACTGAAAAGCACAATGTTAGGCGACTAGATGGAAAACGATCTGATGAAACACGCAGGCTCAACGTACGTTGTGGCGGTCTATGTCGACGGCGCGTTTTGTTCCACGCGCGCCTCAAAGAGCTGTCAGCAGCGTGAAGGGGCCCGCAAGGGCCGACGCCTGCCGGGGCTGCGGGCTGTTCGAAAGAGATACCGCGGCTCCGGAACGTAAGGGCACTGAAGGAACACGGATGGTTTTTAGTCAGTAAAAGTCTGACACTCCCTTCCGCTCCACCCAGAGCGAAAGGCGTCATTAGATGAATTTCCATCCGCAAAAAAAAAAAGGCGACTAGATGGAAAACGATCTGATGAAACACGCAGGCTCAACGTACGTTGTGGCGGTCTATGGGGGAGGCCTATGTTCAGCAGTGGATGGGCAACAGTGATAGTGATTTTTTTTAATAGAATAAATATGACAAACGATCACACAGTCCACCTGATGGTAAGTGGATGCTGTGGCCCGTAGACATCTACATTTATCCTCGATTAAGAATCAGAATGCAGATCCGTTGTCACCTCTGAGCAATATATTGGAATGCCTCGTTTCCAGTAAAAAGGGTCTCCGGTTCTCCACTCTCACCATACGAAACACAGCAGCATTAAGGTGCTATTTTACGCTGGTATTCTGTGAGAGCGTGATCCTAGCCCTGTCGAGCCGACCCATTCGTGCCACAACTAATATAGCGGCAGCGTGGCTCCACCACAATTTACAGAGCCTCATAAAACAAGCTATGACGCCGTCCATCACGTATGTACCTGATATTCTAGCTTTCTTCGCTTGAAATTATCTAAGGGATATTAAAAGCCTGCAGTGGTGTCTTAGTATTAGATTAACTATGAACTCCAAATGGGAGTGATATAATTACTAAAGAGACGTGTACTAATCTGCAGCAAGATTGTGATTTTTTTTTAAATTAAGTTTTATTACTTCATTACGATAAAAGACTAATAATTTGCGGAAGTATTAGAACTAACAAGTTGTTGTATTGCTTCAAAATATTTTTAAAAAAAACTTTAAAATTAAAAAATACTGACTGCAATGAAAAACTAGAGAATAAAATAATTTCCAAATAATAATTTCCACATAGCTCTACTAAAGTTGGTGCCAAAATAAAGTGTATTAAAGTTTATAAAGCATTGAAAAAGGTTAAAACTAAGGTTAATTTTAAACCACCGATGAAAACAAATGGATGTTATAAGTTTGTACTGTGTATCAGTGTATCTGTGGCTCCTTATCGAATAAACCGATTTTGAAGTTCGTTTCGTTTGGAAGATCTTGTTTTTAAAAGAAAATCTGGTCAGCCATTTGAAGCATATCAACTATTGTTTTTAAATTTTTAAATTTAAGTTATTGACCATTTTGTGTGGACTGAGCGATAACATAATCACAACCTCAAGGTAACAAGCCTATGGGCGTGTTGCAAAACGATCAAATTCCAGCGTCTCTTCTGGTACGTATTACATATTACTTCATTGACTGGAACTGAGAACATTATTTTTTTAAATTCGTTTAATGAAGTGTGAGTAAGAAAATATTATCATAAAGTAACAAGAAAAAAGATCGAAAAGATGTTACATCCCTTTGTATATTCTATGGTATTTGCCATGGTGAGATCTCAAAGAAATTATTCGAACTAATTCCTGCCGCTAAATTTCACCATTGCACATCGCGACACAGCTCGCGATACCATTTATACCATTTGGGTGATTATCGGTCCACCGCAATTTACAAGAAGTTTTCTTCCTCGCACAAGTTCCCTGTGGAATCGTCTACCACCAGCGATTTTTCCGGGCCGATGCGACTTACTGTCACAAAAAGAACCCACTCTTTTTTAAAAGGCCGGCAACTCACCTGTAATTCCCCTGGTGTTGTTCTTGGGTGGCGGTAATCACTTACCATCAGGTGAGCAGCATGATCGTTTGCCGCCTCATACATAAAAAGTAAGATTTAAATTAGGATCGTTATATTACTGAACGGTTCCAGCGGGAGACCAGCGCAAGTTGTTTAAAACCAGTAAATTCTGATTTGGAGTTAAGTAAAAAATTTAAGTAGCGGTCATACAGTAACGCCTTTTCTACCCAATTCAAAAAGGAGTAGGTGATCAAGTCGACTATATGTTTTTTTATGTGTTCATAACTTTTTTTTAGGTGAACCGATTTGGATGATTCTCTTTTTATTTGAAAGCTGGTGCTTTGATCTAGATCTAACCAATAGTTTTTGAGTTATTCTTAATAATTTATATTGAAGTCGGTTATACAATTTTTTTTTAATTTATCTCAAAGTCGTTACAAAATAAATGCATTTTTCGTTCGTGGTGTGGCATAGATTGTTAAAGATATAAAGATTGATTGTACAAGTATTCTATATTCTCTTCTCTGTATTTTTCATACTTGTACCCTTGACAAGTGTATCTGTCTGTGTGCAGGTTATCTCATTTTCAGAACTTTCAATGCTTCACTTTTTGTTTTATTCTAATCAAAATAATTCAGTAAGAACTAATTTTCACTTTTATTAAGAACTTTACTGTAATCATTTAAAAAGAGGGTCGGGAGCTAACTTTCTTTCGTAAAATGTGGTCCTTAAAAACTTACGCCCGAGTTCCATGCCACTGAATTTCGTATTCCTAGCAAAGTTAGAAATAAAAAAATTAAAAGCGCGGGAAATTTGACAGATTTAAATGACAGTAAATGTAAACGTCATAGACAAACTCGTTTGGTTTTTAAATAATTAAACAAAAATGTTAATTACATTGCATCATATTATATAGTCCAATTTTCCAAATCGACCGGCCCAAGCAATTAGTTTATTATCGAATCTTTACTCGGCGGTTGATAACCATTATCTCATTACGTGTACTGTTATTTTCGATAATGCTGTGGTAGAAAACATTGTATATTGTGCTTTAGCGGGGGACGTCGAAAAAAATGGATTACATTGTGCTATTCGCCCCGTTTTTGATGTTAATATTCATTTACTTGGTGACTTGTGTGTGTTTGCATTGCTGTCAGTTATTTGGTAAGTGATTCGACTTTTATTGATTTTTTCGATATTATGTGACAGAATAACTCCACAATGCGTTATTTTAATTTACTCAATTTTTTAATACCATAGGTCAAAGTTTTTATATAGATAAAGACAGTCAGTAAAAACGTTTATTTCATTTTATAAAAAAAATATTCGTAGATACTACAATCATAGAAAAATACTCTTCGATAAGTACATAAAAATAACCTTAACCTTAACTTGATTGATTTTCATTAAAAAAAAATTTGAAACGCTTTGAAAAATTTCTAATAAATCACCTTTAAATGATAAAAATGACGTCAAATCTCTTTTTCTTATATTTATATTTTATTTTCATATTTGAATCAGTCAGAAAACTAACAAAAGTTAACCTACCTGTGATGAGTCAACGCACTCGGTTGATTACGGATTTCTGATAAACTTGCTAGGGTTTCCTTTCCGAATCGAACTCCGTCTGAGTTGGTACCAATTTCTTACTTATTTCTGTTGTAACTTTCTCATGTATGATCTCCGCCGTATTTGGTTTGAAGGTAAAAAGAGCAACATACAGCTCTTATTGTTTTGCTACTCGTGTTTGCGACAGATTTATTATCTTTAGCTAACAATCTTATAAAAATTTACGTGGTAGAGCCATGCTGCAGCTATATTATGGTTGTAGCACGAATGTGTCGGCTCGACCAAGGTCGACCGGGGAAGGACCACGCTCTCACAGAATACCAGCATAAAATAGCGGCTTAATGCTGTTGTGTTTCGTATCGTGATTGTAGAGATACGAGATCCTTTTTACTGGAAACGAGGCATTCCATCTTAGTCCTCAGGGGTGACAACGCATCTGCATTCTGATTCTTAATCGAGGATAAATATCTATGGGCCACAACATCCACTTACCATCAGGTGGACTGTGTGTCCGTTTGTCACCCTTATTCTATAAAACAAATTAATGGCTGTGCGTTGGTCTATCAAAACCCCGAAAAAGGCTCGACCGATTTGGATGGAATTCTGTGTATTTGAGTGGGTCCCTGGATGATTCAGATTCACAATTGGACCCGGCAAGTGGCGCTCTTGTTGAGATCCAGAAGGTACCCGTGTGAAGCCGGGCGAAATCACTAGTGAGAAAATAAAAAAAAAACTGCGGTTGTCAGCCTACCTGCCTCCTTTGAGACAATCTAAAGGGAGGCAAATATTCACCAGTATACTTTGATAGACTGTAAGAATGAAAAAAGAATTAACTTTTATTTTGTATATTGAATAAATTAACTTTTATTATTAATTTTATCATGGAACATGCTTTGATTGCCTATGGGTCATGTCCATTTAATTTTAAAAAGAATATTGCATCATTGGCCCTTAAAAATAACATGAAAGGGGATACATACGGAGTTTCTTTTGCAGATTTTTCACCGGACAAAGAAACCTCATTTCAAAAAGTTTGTAGATTTAAAAAGAATGTTGAGTTTGACAAACTAAATTTTAATTTCTTATGAGTTTATATAAATATTTTCTATTTTTTGAGACATTTCATTTCATCTTATTCCGGGTAATACCGGTAACATCTTTTGCTTAAAGTTGTTCGCAGGTGGCAGATTTCCATGAACTACAGCCCATAAACTTTAAAAAAAAGTACTTCATAAAAAGTTAGTTTCCTTAATCTGTAATATCGATGATTGTTTATCAACGATCTGCACTGATAAATAGTTACATATTATATTAATAATTCACTTTATCATTAGCACTCTTTTTGTATTAGTAATTTCATTCTTTAAATAATTCACCGTGTATTTCCGACGGTTTTATAAGAGGGGATAGAGGTAAATTGAAATAATAGGTCGGGGAAAAAGTTTCTTCGTATTTTATATACAAATTCTAGACATATTTGTTCAAAGTATAATTAATTTAATCATAATATATATGTGCCAAATGCGTGGAAGTGACATAATCCCGTGGCTGAAGAAATTCGGAGTCTTGATCAAAAAAATGCGACAAATAGTTTTGACAGTTCTCTCTTGATGTTAGCCTAGTGTTAGGGTAACCCACAGAATTCTGAAGAGCCCGAAACAGGTTAAATTTGAGGGGTTAAGGTCAGGGCTATATGGTGGATGCATTAACACTTCCCAACCAAGCCCTCTCAATTTTTGCTGAGTGGCCAAAGATGTGTGTGGTCTGGCGTTATCATGATGAAAGACCACTCCTTTTCTGTTTATCAATTCAGGCCATTTTTTCTCAATTTATTGCTTGAGTCTCATTATATGTTGGCAGTAGAGATCTGAATCGATGGTTTTGCCCAGCGGTAACAGCTCATAAAAACAATGTCCTTCCAATCCTACCATATAAACAGCACACCTTATTGCGTGTTAATCCGGGTTTCGCTACAGTCTGTGGAGCTTGACTAGTTTTTGGCCGTGATCATTTTCGCACATTCTTGTCGTATGTGATCCACTTTTCATCACCAGTGATCAATCTTTTCAAAAATGGTTCGGTTTCATTACGTTTCAATAGAGAATCGCAAATGAGTACACGACTCATTAGGTTTCTTTCAATGAGCTCGTGTGGTACCCAAGTATCAAGCTTTTTTGTATAGCCAGGCTTTTTCAAATGGGTCAAAACCATTGACTTGTATATTACTAGCGTAGGCAAAACTGTTTTGTGGTCAATCCTCAATGAGGGCTAATAATTTTCTGCTCACCAGATGTCGCTAGTTGACACTGAGGTAAAGTTTCTTGTCACACAGTGTAATTTAATTGAGAGATTGGTTTTTAATAAAATTTTATTAGTTTCTAGAGTATTAAATTAATACACAAAACAAAGCCTCAGTGTCAACTTTTTTAATTTTTCTACTTTTATGAATATCTGTGGTTTGTTTTATTTATTTTTAATCGTATTAATATATTACTTATTAATATATTTATATAGCTAATAGTGCAGAAAGAAACAATAACCTGTACATTTTCCGAACAAATTAACTTCCCCGCTATGAAATCTGTCAAGTATTATACCTCACTTTCTAGTGGCGCCGCTCTGATGGCAGAAAAAGTCGTGGATGACCTCATTCTTTGGCTATGTCGTAACTACTAATATGCTGATCTTGCTTTTTCAAAAACTGCTTCGACTATATCCGTATGAAGGCGACCAGGGAGAGCTGCATCTTTGACATCAAAATTCCCGGACTGTAAACGCTTGAACCAAATTTGTGCTACTCTTACTCCATAAACGACACAAATTTTTTGAGGAGGTATTCAATTCCAGTGTATGTTTTTTTTTCTTTTTTTTTACGTGTGTTACCTCATTACTTTTTTCTGGGTGAACCTATTTCGATTATTCTTTTTTTATTTGAAAGCTGGTGATTCACTTGTGGTACCATATAAATCAAGGTCTGACCAATAGTTTTTGAGTTATTTTTAATAATTTATATTGAGGTCGGTTTTACAAAATTTTTAATTATTGTAATAAAACTTCAGAATGTATCGAATTTCTTCGTTAGATTCACTGATTTTGGCGGACAGGA
Source organism: Parnassius mnemosyne (assembly GCA_963668995.1). NCBI lineage: Eukaryota > Metazoa > Arthropoda > Insecta > Lepidoptera > Papilionidae > Parnassius > Parnassius mnemosyne. The sequence goes on from CAVLGL010000084.1 coordinate 33,014,881, forward strand.
CAAATATTGAAAAATGGCGGAAAAGTGGGTTTTTACTTTTTATTATTCTTTTTCTTAATGTTTTATATGTACTGATATTAAAACCAGCCAGATATAAACAGTATAACCAAAGAGATTTTACTTCAATTTTATACAAACAAAATACGTATACACTTTTCTCCGACCTATTAGGTGCAGATGCATCTCACTGATAACAACTTAAATTAATAAAAACAGGAGTTGCCAACACGCATGCCAAGTGTGACAACTATGCCAAATTGCCTCCCAATGAGGCAATCTATGGCGAGACCTAGAACATAGGCATAGAATTTTGGTACGAATGCGTTTAATTCTTACGTTGGTTAAAACAACTTTATAGTGTGTCTACAGTTTACAAGATGTGTGCAAAACGGGATGTAAGGGAAAGTTAATGTACGAAACAAACCCAATGAAAGTCGTTCTAACACTGATTTTATTGTAAATGAGTATACTTTATATAATTATGTGATTATTATAAAAATAACGTATAAGCAGAAACACAGAAGTTATACCACATGTAATTAACAAATAATATTCCATACAGTCTTAGCCTCTTCATGTGCCCTGGTTCATGAATATTAGTTTAAGTAGGAAATTAGCTACTACTGTTCATAGACTCAGATCTGGACACGTTCCATGTAAGAAATTTGTATTCCTTATAAGAAAAACAACTTCGTCCAATTGTGAAGACTGTGGAGTTATAGAAGACCTACACTATATATTAATGGAATGTGTTCGATTTGAGTCTGTTAGAGGTAATTTAATAAGGGTCTTAAACTTGAACAGAACTAACGTAGGCACATTTCATAATATTTTATCCCCACCAAATGGCGACGATGCGAAAGTTCTGTTCGAATTCATGGCCCACGTAGTATAATATAATAAGTATTAACTAACGTTATATAAGTGATGTATGTTAGGGTATGATAGGACTGGCATACGCGGTCAATGTCCCTTAAATTATTGTAGAATAAAAAATATTTCTAAGTGATGTGTGACCCAAATTAATGAGTAGGTAATGCATGTTGTATTTACTATTGTGCGGTAACGCGTACATCCTGCCGGCCCAAAAGAGGAAATCTTTTTTTTTCTTTTTTTTTTAAAAACGTTACGTTACTAGGATTTTCTCCTGTATCGTAGAGGCAGTGTACAAACACAAATTGCACAAGGACAAACATCCAGACCCGGAACAATTATTTGTAGGACCATTCAAATACTTGTTCCGTGCGGGATTCGAACCCGCGCCCCTAGTGCAGCAACTCATTGCTAAGCCACAGCGCCACGGAGCCGTCGACTGGAAACTATACAGTAAGTACACAACAACAATAATACGAGGGTGGATTGAAAAGTACTCGGCCTAACACAGATCCATTCAATTCTAAAAATCAAATCTACCCACATTATTTAGTTCAGTTCAGACTAGTTCATTGTGTGAAGTTCGAAACGTGTGCGATAATTAGTTGTGATTTTATAAATTTATTAACAAAGTAATCGGACATAATTTCCTCGAATGGAGCAAATCGAGCAGCGTGCCGTCATTAAGTACCTCCATAAGAAGGGGCTATCATCAAAAGCCATCCATGATGACATGGTCAGTACATTAGGCGATTGTGCTCTGTCATATTCATCCGTCAAAAAATGGATAGCAGAATTTAAGCGTGGTAGAGAGAGTGTGAAAGATGAACCCCGCTCTGGAAGGCCTTCGACGTCAACTACTGACGAAAATATTAAAAAAGTACTTGATTTAATAATGGGAGACCGCAGATTAAAAATTAGAGAGATAGCCGAGATTATAGGCATCTCTTATGAACGAACTCAAAACATCATTGTCAACGAGTTGGGTTTCCACAAGGTGTCTGCGAGGTGGGTTCCGCGACTGCTTTCAGTTGAACAAAAAAGGACGCGATTGACTATTTCACGCGACTGTTTGGAGTTATTTGAAGCCGATGCAGATGATTTTTTGAATCGTTTTGTTACTATGGACGAAACATGGGTTCATTACTGTACACCGCAAACAAAACAACAATAAAAACAGTGGAGAAGACCTGGTTCACCACCCCCTAAAAAGGCTAAGTCGATTTTGTCGGCAAATAAGGTGATGGCTTCAGTATTCTGGGACTCGAAAGGTGTGATTATGATTGATTATCTTGAAAGGGGTCAGAATATAAACTCTGATTACTACTGCACCTTACTACGTCGTTTACGAGAGGAAATAAAAGAAAAACGTCGAGGAATGCTCAGAAGAAAAGTCCTATTTCATCAAGATAACGCCCGTGTTCACACGTCAGTACAGTCAATGGCTGAAATTCACAACTGTGGCTTTGAACTGTTACCGCATCCGCCGTATTCACCTGATCTGGCACCATCAGACTTCTTTCTGTTCCCTAACCTAAAAAAGCACTTGGGAGGTCAAAGATTTTCGACAAACGACGAAGTCAAAGCAGCTGTAGACGCATATTTTGACTCTAAGGAAGAATCATTTTTTTTCAACGGTCTAAATGCTTGGAAGGGGAGGTGGCAAAAGTGTATTGAACTTGATGGTGATTATGTAGAAAAATAAAAATATAACTGATTTAGTATTTGTTTATTTTCTTGGTTAGGCCGAGTACTTTTCAATCCACCCTCGTATAACAATCTAAAATAAAGAAAACAAAGTAAAATAATATGAATCCTCAAATATTTCATCACTGCACTACACTTGTGACGGAATGTCTAGTCGCACGGATCGCAATCGGATCGTCGGGGTTGTGACAGCCTCTTGGTCTCCGCTCCTTACCGCCGCCATCGGGACTGAGTTTGCAGGGATGTTCGTCACAGCCAAAGTCAGTGCTCCCTTACTTCTGCGACATCGCGTGATCAGTGCCAGTAAACATAACATAACATAAACACTCACGCCTGTCACCCAGAGGGGTAGGCAGAGACTACGCACTTCCATTTGGCGCGATCCTGACACACCTCTCTCGCCTCTTTTACATCCATATATCTACGCATACACGCTCGTCGGTTAAGGGTACTCCTAATCTGGCCCATTTTTAATGTATCGACGATTTGGTCGATAAACCTTCGTCTAGGGCGTCCCTTCCCGACCCTGCCGTTCACTTCTGCAACATAAATTTGCTTTGTCACTCTTTCCTCGTTCATTCTTTCTACATGACCAAACCACCGAAGCATTCCTTTCTTAATCCTTGTCACAACGTCATCTTGCAACCCCATATAACCAGTACTCAGTTATGTATTCAATACTGGGACGACAGTCCCAGTATTGAATACATAACTGAGTACTGGTGTACGTCATGTCCGCTGAGTGGTGCGTTTTCTCGTTTGAGGTTTGTGATCTGAGTCCTCATTCAACGCCACTCATCTTCATGGTATTCGGGAAAAAATTGCTCGAAGCCGGAATTATTGATAATGGAATGTCTGATGGGGTCGGTATGTTCTCTTGAACTTTGACTTGGCTCAAGTAGTTGTTGTAACCAAATATTGAAAAGGTGTCACTCTTTATTCTACAACCTTGACCGATATGTAGTAAGCCATTCCCGGTCAGTGGCATCATTTTCATTCCAGTGTCGATTCAAAATATGCGCACTGTGCATTTCCCACAGCAAGAGAATAGCCACTTGTTATCGCAATGCAACTTGACCCATCGCTCGCGACACGGCGTCTGCCTTGTACTGTACATTGTTTCATTATGTATGTTCAAGTTTGCTTGTGTTATTTGTAACTCATAAATCATTTCTTTTTATAGAATTAGGGTGACAAACGAGCACACAGTCCACCTGATGGTAAGTGGTTGCTGTGGCCCATAGACATCTACATCTGTCCTCGTCTGCGAATTAAAATGCAGATGCGTTGTCAGCCATGAGGACTAAGATAGAATGCCTCTTTTCCAGTAAAAACGGTATCCGGTTCTCTACACTCACCATACGAAATACAGCTGCATTAAGCTGCTATTTTACGCTGGTATTCTATGAAAGCGTGGTCCTTCCCCGGTCTAGCCGACCCATTCGTGCTACAACTATACTATTAATATAGCTGCAGCATGGCTCTACCACGTAAACGGTTTATCTATAAAGCATAATAATTTGTTTGTCTGTGTATGGATACAATTTTGAATGTCTAATACTGTTAGAGTTAGGAGCAGGTCTTTTTGTAGATTGAATGCGATATCGGGTGTGATGAATTCCACACACGAGTAGTTCTGCCGAGGAAGACTAATAACTTCGTCCAGCTTAAAGGTTTCCTTATTCACCAGGGGAATCTTAATTTCGAGGATCAGGTAAGAGGAACCAATGTCACCACTTGTTTTTATCAACTTGTACAATTCCTTAAAATCATTCTCTTGTCGGCATAATGTTCACCTGCTCTTCCATTTGTTCCGGAGGCAATAAATATGCGCCCATATGACCATGTGCGAGGTCTGTCACGGTGTTGATCACATTTTCTTGTATTTGTCGGACGTCAGAGATGATGATCAAGGCTGACATGGATGATTGTCGTTGTTAGTTACTTGGTTGCAAGATGGCCGGTGTGACGTCATCACAAATTGATGATTGAATGTCACCTATTTGTTGTTCAGTGTGTTCTTCTCTCGCGGGTAAAAGTGATAATTTTAAAATCGGCCTCTGCATAACTCAATTCTTAGTTTTAACGGACACCACACGTACTTATCCGTCGTTGCCATGGTGAAAGGGGACGACTTTACCCATTGACAACTTGCCGGGGGGCAAGTTTTCGTCTTAGACCCGTCCTTGACCTCAATATTTTTTGATGATATTCTCCACTTTGTACAAACTTTCAACTGTTGTAACTTCACCACTATTTCCAGAACTGTTTGTTTATGGCTTTGACCATCTGCCATCTGGTTTTCAAGTTCATGTGATCCGGATCCGATTGTGGTCTTGAAATTAGTGACCCTCCAACGTGGTAGAGCCATGCTGCAGCTATATTAGTAGTATAGTTGTAGCACGAATGTGTCGGCTCTACCGGGGAAGGACCACGCTCTCACAGAAAACCAGCGTAAAATAGCAGCTTAACGCTGTTGTGTTTCGTATGGTGAGTGTAGAGAACCGGAGACCCTTTTTACTGGCAAAGAGGCATTCCATCTTAGTCCTCACGGGTGACAACGCATCTGCATCTTGAGTCTTTATTGAGGATAGATGTAGATGTCTATGGGTCCCAGTAACCACTTACCATCAGGTGGACTGTGCTCGTTTGTCACCCTATCCTATAAAAAAACCAGGAAGTGTCCAGGTGGTAGGTATTCATCATCTGAATTTTCAGTCAGGGCAGTCAGAGGTCGAGAGTTGAGGCACGCCTCTACCTGATGAAGAAGTTTGATAAACTCTTCGTACGTGGGTTTTTGCTCACCTATCACCCAACGTAGATGGTGTTTTAAACTTTTGACAGCAGCCTCCCATATTCCACCTGCTGAGCGGTAGACTGGAGAATTAAAGTGCCATTTAATGTCATAGTAATCGATCTTGCTCAGGAGCTCTTCATTGATGGTTGCAAGGATATCTTTGTATTCTTTCTTCAAGTCTTTGGATGATCCGATAAAGTTACGTCCTTGATCGATCTTTTGGCGCAAAAATGTCGATATGCTGCCAGAAACCCAGGCGTACTAAGATCAGACACGAGCTCGTGATGAACAGCCCTCGTCGCGAGGCAAACAAACACTGCGACGTACCCTTCTGCATTCGTAAACTTCAAAGAATTAGTAATTAATTTATGGGGCAATGTATATGCTTTTACAACAAAATTCCAGAACATGTTCAAAGTTTGTCAATAAGCAAGTTTAAAAGTTTGATTAAAGAAAAACTGTACAAAAAGGGTTATTATAATATCAAGGAATACATGAATGAAAATAACCCCTGGGAAAAGGTGATCGCCACCATGCTAGTTCTATGAAAAAACATTTAAAATTGTATAAACAAAATTATTGTTAAGTGAAATTAGGATTAGTGAAATGAGGACAGAGGTATTTTCCGAACCAGTGGTAAATAAAAAATGACTTTAAATAAGTATTATGTAATAATCAATATTGAATAAAAATCATTCTATTCTATTTTATTCGTACTCCACGACCCTTGTTTGCTTTGATGTCAAAGGCTCCTGTGAAGTCGATGCTACAGTGGGAGAAAACGCGCGATAGAGTGATCCGTGGCTCTGGTAGATCTGTCATAATTTGAATTCGTTTCTCTCCTTTGAAACGTCGCCATGTTACACACTTGCGCAGTTCTCTCTTCATTGTGCGAAGCCCACTGAGACTCCAGTAATTTTCCCGTATGTAAGACAAAGTCAAGATTGGTCCACCGTGTAGCGTGGTTGAGTGGGTGTGCTGTATAACCAGCTCAGTTAGTTTGCCATGACTTGGTAGTATTGTAGGGTGTTTGGCTGTCTGGCTGAGTAAGGAATTGTTTAGCCTTCCGCCAACTTTTAGCAGTCCATCACTTTGGTCGATGTAACGAATGAGGCAGCTTACTGCTACTATCTTCTCAATTTCTCTTGTTTTTGCAGTTGTTTAATTTCATCCTCAAATTCTATCGATTGTACTGGTTTGATAAATAAATTTATAGCATATTGTCTTTCTGATGGCGATAGGTAATTTTGCCGAGATAATTGTTTGATTCGCAACCATTTTGTGAAACGTGATAGCCAGCCGATTATAGTTTTATGCGCCGTGTAAAGCTGCATTCATTTAATAATTGTAAAATTAAATTATTTTTGTAAGATAAGGCTGCGTTCACACTGGTCTTCTTTACCTCTAATTCCGGCGGTTAGTATGTTTCATTTTTGATAATGTCTGGATCAAATATCAACAGCCCCTACAAAAGATTATTTATGTGATGACAGTTCTCTTGTAGCGCAATCCGCAGAGTTATCTTTGGATCGAACATGGTGTCGATATGATGATGGGATGACGTTGAGTATTGTACGTCTCTGTTGGCAACAAACTGTTTCCATGTATTAACGTCGTCGTTTAACCAACTAAGATGGAATTAGTACGTTTTTAGCATAACGTCCATGATCTTTTTTATAAGTTTTGATAGCAGTAACACGCTACATAGCTCAAGTTCAGGCAATGTGAGCTTGTTCTTCAAAGGTGCCAACTTTGTTTTAGCGATCGCAAGCATTGATGTGAACTAGCCCTTATGATTTTCTGTTACTTCGTAAATAGCACTAGCGTAAGCTTTTTCGGACGCATCGCATAATCCATGGAACACGTAATGATTCTTGTCTCCTAAATATCTAGTGATCTTGATCTGGTCTATGTTTTGATAATCACGCTTCAGCTTTATCCACTCTTGGATTATGTTTTCAGTCAAGCGTGTAAAGTCAGCTGCTTTTTCAGGCTACGTTCGTTGTAATAGAAGCTTAGCTAGGACAGAAAAGGGGCACAGGCATCCCAGAGGATCATATACCTTTCAGATGTTTGATAAAAGCTGACGTTTTGCTATGACGTCATCACTGATCTGATTTTGTAATATGATCTTGAACACGAATACTTCAGATGAGGGAATCCAGCATAAGCCTTTCAGTTTTCTTAGCCTTAAGAAGTCGAGCGGTGTGTCCAGTTGATCTGCTGACAGATGTTCAATCAATTCCCTCGCATTACTGGACCATTTGCGAATATTCATTCCGGCGCCCTTCAATATATCGATTATCTCTCTTTGTAACTGTTTCGCTTGAGAGATATCATCACAGCCTTCAAGAAGGTCATCCATGTATAGTGATGTCATTAGTGCAGCAGGAGCCAGGGGAAACTTGTGTGTGTCATTTATAGCCAGTTGTTTTAAAGTTCACATTGCGAGAAAGAGGGCGGCCTTTGTACCGTAGGTGACTATTGTTAGTTGGTACTCCTTCAGGGGCTTTTTCGGTGTGCACCTCCAAATAATGTTGTAGGTGGTTTTATTTTTTATTTTTCACATAGACCCGCTTGTAAGCGTTTAGAAATGGTATATATGTAATGTAATATTAATAATATATTATACTTTACTTAATGTAGTATAACTAGTGAATAGTTCGCGAATTGTTAGATTTTTTTAAATTAAAGACGTGGATATTTTAGCGCAATATATTTTCCTTCATCAAACTACGATAAGCACTGTGCAGTAGAAGGCCGCGTGTTCGAATCTCACATGGAAAACGTATTTGTATAGGATACTAATAATTATTCCAGGTCTGGATTTTTGTCCTTGCAATTTACATACATCAATTGATGTATGTAAATTGCCTTCACCATTCACGAGAAAATCCTAGTGTGAGAGTAACGATTTATTAAAAAATATCATAGCGCTGTAATACGACTACTGTACTATTGAATCAACTTACCTGCGGCTTGTATTGCGGCTTGTGTTATTATTTTGACATGTATTATTCGATATGTTATTTAAATCGAATGTAGCGGTTCGACCGCAAACCATGTTGCTCAATTACTATCTGGTGTAGTCACGGCAATTCAGGTAGCGATGTGAGATAGTCCATTAATACATAGATGTAGGTTGTCTGGAAGAAATAACTGTATAGCAATAAGACCACCTTATGTTTTTGGGTTCCGTACTTGGGTACGGAACGCTACAACGGTACCCTATTACTAAGCCCCCACTGTCCATCCGTCTGTCTGTCAGCGGGCTGTATCTCATGATCCGTAATGAAATTTTCACAGAATGTGTATTTTTCTGTTGCTATAACAACAATTAATAAAAGTAAAAATAAATTAAAAATTAAAGGGGCTCTGTACTATATATATATATATATATATATATATATATATATATATATATATATATATATATATAGTACAGAGATATATGTATATATATGTGTGTTTTTACCTACATAGTATTAAATTAAGTGCGATGGTGCGGAACCCTTCATGCGCGAGTTCGACTCGCACTTGGCCGGTTTTTTATTCTTTATATTTTTGTTTTTTGTTATATTATCTTGTTTTCTTTAGTGTACTATAATACAGGAAATTCCTAGTGAGGGTGTAACGGTTTTAAAAAAAATAAGAATCAATTACGAGCCGTGGTAGCTTAGATGGTTATCGCTCGCTGTAAATTTCACAAATTGTTAATTGCAATTTTAAGTGCTGATTTACCACGTGCTCGGCGGTAAAGGAAAACATCGTGAGGAAACCTGTACGACGTATGTCTGAGAAATAAGAAAAAAAATTCGCAGACATGTGAAGTTTGCCAATACGCATTGGGGCAGTGCGGCGGACATTTCCTTGCCCTAATACCCTCTCAGAAATGATAGGAGGACTGTGCCCAGCAGTGGGACGTATAACGGCTGTAACTTTACTTTTACTTTAAGAATCAATTAAATTAAATTAGGTGATTAATAGATATTCAATTTTGTGACGGATTCACTTACGTCGGCATCACAGGCGGCGGCTAAACTCTCTTCATTCATTCATCATTCATTACATGCAGCTCATGATTCCCCCTAGGATTTCGCTACGCGGTATTCCGAACATACTGCTGCCTATCTGCTGTATGAGTTTTCCCCTGTCACCTTTTGGAACAAAGTTCCTTATCGCACGGTACGATTTTGACGGATGGAGGTTAGGTGAAAAAAGTGTAAGATTTTTCCATCACGGCACATTTTTATAGTGCGAGGAGATGGATTAATATCCATCTCCCTCGCACTTTTTCTTATCTTGCCATGAAAGAAATATTATTTTAAATGACACTTCATTTTATTAGACGCTAGTAATTCATTTATTTGTATTTGTTAATCAATAATATAATACGTTTATTAATATAAATATACTACGAAAATCACTCACACATGTTTTTTTTTTAATTAAAACTAGGCTCACTCTTGACCTCTATCCGGCCCAAGGTCAAAGATGAGGTCTATGATGGAGCGAAAAGCCCACGCAGCTTGAAGAGGGCATTCCACTCCTTGGCTGTGAGCATTATGAAAGATGACTTATAGTGCTTAGTGCCAATATTCGGAATATCAACCAAGTGTGGATGGTAATCTGCAGTACGTCTGGTACTTCGATAAGAGAATGGAGATGGGGGTGTGAGCTTATGAATCTAATGGGCACACTGTCTGAAGTATAATCTGTAGAGGACCGACAAACAAGCAACTTGGCGGCGGTGAGCTACGGTGAGCTGAAGGTTAGTTTCCACCAGATTTTTGTCGCTAATAAGCCTCTTGGCTCTGCGTTGCAATGAGTCGAGTGCGGCAAGTTGACAATTTGCTGAACCATCCCAAAGGTGACTACAATATCCATGCATGTTCGGACTTGAGCTTTGTATAAAGTTAGAAGCTGTACAGGCGTGAAGTATCACTTCACCTTGTTTAAAACTCCCAGTTTGTGGTTTCGACTCAATGTTTGCGCCAAAATTGAGGTTAGCACTCAACTGTATGCCGAGAAGCTCGAAATGATCAGTAACCTCTACAGATGTACCTCGGAAAGTAGGAGTCAGATCAAAAGGACTCAGTTTTGCGAAGAACAGAGAGGCCTGCGTTGAAAGAGACCAGATTGTCATCACACCATTGGAAGACGAGACTTAAGGTCGCATTTATCCGCTTTACCATGGCCTCTCTGAGTGAATGTATTACTGCCACTTCGTATTTTGCACTGGACATAAATCTCTCTGTGACTGTACTCTCATCCCCATACACAACAATACCTGGTAGAAGCAGGTCATCACTTACGACACCTACGGGATGATATTGGGTAGCGGATAGGATTACGCTGCCACTGCACACCTACAATCTGTGTATTTTACCGACTTCAAAAAGGGGGAGGTACTCAATTCGACTGTATTTTTTTATGTGTGTTACCTCATAACTTTGTTCTACTTGAACCAATTTCGATGATTCTTTTTTTATTTGAAAGCAGGTGCTGCTCATATTTGATCAAGGTCTGAGGAACAGTTTTTTAGTTATCCTTAATAATATATATTGAAGTCAGTTGCACAAAATTTTTAATTTTTAATTATTTTCATTCGTTTCAAATATTACGGTCAAACTATAGGTCTCGTTTGATTAGAAATACGATCTATTTGGAAGTCATTAGTTGTTTGTGGCATTAGTGTGTGTTTAAATTTATAAACCTGTTTATTTTATGAACGTGGTAGAGCCACGTGCAGCTATGCTACTACACGGCTATAGAATGTATGGGGCGGACTTTGATAGGCTGTAATGATGTTGATGACGATGTATAAAACGTGTATATTCATTCATTTTCATTACAGCCATTCACAATTCCACTGCTGACCATATACCTCGACGGTCCTGAGCCACCTGCATCCATCGACTTCTTGCATGTCTTACCAGGTCGTCACTCCATCTAGTGAAGTGTCGCCCCACGCTTCGCCTACCGGTATGAGGCTGCCACTCGAGAACCTTTTTTCCCCATCAGTTGTCGGTTCTTCGAGCTATGTATATGGCCGACCCATTGTCACTTCAGCTTATTAATCCGTTGGGCTATTTATTTATTTATTTATTCTTTATTGCACCAAGTATTTGTACAAAAGGCGAGCTTAATGCTATATAGCATTCTCTACAAGCTAACCTTGGGTAGAACAGAGAGTGAGTTTGGGCAGTTAAGTTGTTGTGATATGATTCAGTTCAAATATATACATGCAACACATACATAAAATATACATATATATGTCAGTTAATCTGGTTCTACTGCGAATATCCTCATTTCTAAGCTTATCACGCAGAGAAACCCCGAGCATAGCCCTCTCCATAGCTCGCTGAGCGACCTTGAGTGTTCTCATACGGCCAGCAGTGAAGGAACACGTCTCAGATCCATAAGTCATCACTGGCATACTGATAGTCGGACTATTTGTCCCAGGTTAAGATACTCGTCAACAACTTCGAGCTAAGTGCTCCCAACAATTACCGGCATAAGTCACACTTATAGACATTAAATAAGTATGATCTTTGTTTTATCCATGTTCATCTTAATCCGTTTGGAGACACTAATGAGGTCATTGAGCATAGAGCTTAGGTCCTCCATAGGTAATCTCAGATATCCCGGAAACGACGCTGTCACACTCGGTCTTCAGCTTTGACAGTTGACCCTTTCTGGCAGACAGATCTCAAGCAAAGACTTTGGAGCCTTGGTTCCGCTTGATCGCTTCTTCAATATAAGCTGTATTGAAGTTGCGTAAGTAAAGAGTAAGAGTGTAATCGGAGAGCTTTTGTGTTCTTCTTCAGCGGGTCTTGCAGAACTTAGCTCCGACCGCATAGGCAGTTTCCAAGAGCTTATCATTCATATTGTCCACTTCATTGCAGTCTTCTAGGCACTGGAAACGGTTTTGTAATTCGAGCTGAAAGGTTTCCGGACTTTGGATTAGAGCACAAGGGGGTCGGAGCGTTGACTTCATTAGACGTGACCTCTCCAACTGGACGTTTACGTTCAGTTGCTTCTAAGCATTCGGTGATCGCTACAAGTTTTCACCCTCGCGATCACTGAGACATCACTGAACAGTTGTCGTCTGGTCGTAATAATGAAGTCAATCTCATTTTTGTCGAACTGTCGGGGCTCGACCAGCTCCAGCTCCACTTCCTGTGGGACCGCTTCTGGAAGAAAGAGTTCGTCATAAAGAGCCCCTCTTTCTCTATGAATTCGGCCAGCTGCTGGCCTCTTGGGAATAGGGCATATTCCAAATTTACCTCCTTCAGCTCACCTTTCTTTCTTGTGCCTAGATTTGCGTTGAAGTCTCCCATTAACACCGTATAGTGAGGTTTGGAGGAATGCATGGCTTCAGAGTTATTTTTATACATTTCCTCCAACTCCTCATCGAGATGTGGCGAGGTTGGTACGTAAACCGGTATGACCTTCAACGAATACCGTTTGGTGATTTTGAATATAAGGTACACAACTCGTCGACACACTTACAATCTTTACAACGTTTGTGTCCTCCCCCTCTCTTCGGACCTCGGATAATCCTATAATGTGCTAGCGTAACTTGTCTATCTCGTCTTCCAGCTTCGGGATCTTCTCGTCAGGTTGCGTGCGTTGTATATTGCCAGGTCGATTCATCTTAGGTGGCAACCGAACCTCCAATGGAGCTTCTTAGCACCCACTGCCCCGCCGTTACCATGGTTGCCATCGTAGCCAGGAATAGCGTGGCCGCTGGAGACTGGGGGCCGTCTCTTAGTAATTATCATCATGAGGGGATATTCTCCATAGTTGCCATGCCTGGCGAGCGGGTTCGCAACAGCATTTTTTATTGTAATATTGCTGTTATCATGAAGACGCTGCTGCCCATCTCTTGCCTTCTTCCCACTGCCGCCTGATACGACATCCACGGGAAGATATGGGGTGGTGGATATTCTCAACCACCACTACACGGCTTAAATGTATATATGAAGATGATAAAATGCAGGTCATAAAGGAACACATAAATAAATATAAAAACAATTGATAAAATTAAAAATTTTATACAACCGACTTGAATATAAGTTATTAAGAATAACTCAAAAGCTATTCGTCAGACCTTGATCAAATTCATATGGGACTACATGAGAAGTACCAGCTTTCAAATAAAAAAAGAATCATCGAAATCAGTTCACCGAGAAAAAAGTAATGAAGTAGTAACACATAAAAAACATACAGTCGAATTGAGTACCTCCTCCTTTTTGAAGTCAGTTGAAAAAAAGAAAGAAATAACATTTATTTCACATCAATCTATACATATTATAATTAAAAATTTAGTTGCAGGTGTCTGAACATTGTATATTTTTGTGACAAAAATGATTAAAAGGAACTAAAAATAAGTAATTAATTACGTCTCTATCATTTTAGAATTGTCTGTTTGTATGAACTACTAACGATATCTAAAGTAAGTATTTACTGACTTTCTTACGGTGCGTACACATTATATAACATAACATGTTATAAAACATGTATATAACATGTTTCAGTAATGTGGAGGCTGGATAACGTGTTATATAACGTTATATACACATATGTTATATATCTCGAACGGCAGAACGACAAACGACAATGTCATACGACAATAACAATAACATTGTTATATTGCATTGTTATTCTGATGTGTACAGTATTGCTATATGTTGCAATGTTGTAATTAAACAATGTTACATTATGTGGACGTGTTATAAAAGTTATACAACATGTTACTTAATCTAAACAACATGTTACTTAAACTAAATGACAATAAAAGAAAATTACTACTGTTTATAAAGTACAAGAAAGAAAAGCAATATTAATATCAACATAAACTATTAAAAATATATAATGAAATTTATAACATTATTACAACACATTCATACTATTAAATCGGGCATCACATTACACGTATAAGTTACTTTAGTGCCAAAAAAATGGACCCGATAGAAAGGCGTTGTGGTCCAGTTATTAATCAATTTAAATTGTATACTTTGTGTATATTTACTAAACTGTAAAATGTCCAAAATAAAACTTAAGTGAAATTCATCGCGCGAATATGAGTATGTAATAAGTTACTTTAGTGTCAAAAAATGGACCCGATAGAAAGGCGTTGTGGTCGAGTTATTAATCAATTTAAATTGTGTATTTACTAAACTGTAAAATGTCCAAAATAAAACTTAAGTGAAACTCATCGCGCGAACTACCGGAAAGAGCAAAACAACGTCTACCGTGGTCTACCGAGTCATGTAGAATTTTTATCGCATCTTATTTATGTGCCCTCTTGATAAATTTTTGCGTTTCCAGTTACGTCTAAGCAGGTTGCATACAATATAGATTCAATATGCAGCTTTAATTAAAAAATAAAATATTGTACATCCGCTACGGCGTATCTCTATAGATAATAGCGCCATCTATCAAATGTTACAATAAGTAATACGGATATCTATTTTATATGCCGTGCCGTCTCAATGCTTTTATAATTTTTCAACAGATGGTGCTTAAATTTTGTAAATTTATTAATTCATTATGCGGCCAACAGGTGTAATGGCGATAAATTTTCCAACGATCCCACTTTAAAGAAATAAATTAATGGTATAAAAATAAATTTCATACCATTACATATTTTGAATTGTAATAATTTATACCACTAACTGTATTTTCATTGTATGATATAATTACATAGTAATGGTAAAATAAAGCGTGAAACGGCTAAAAATGCAATGTGTTATACCTAATATACCTAGGTAGCTGCAACTTGGCTCTGCCACGTTACTTGTACTATTATTTATTTTGTGGCAATGAAACTCAAATGTTTAAAATTGTCATGTTTGTGTAGGTAAATGTGTGTGTATAGAATTAATAGATTTACGTAAAAAGATGTGTCATATGATTTTTTGTAACTTAACCAGAATTCATATATAAAATGGATGATGATGAGATCATTATAACTAGTAACTACTATTTTTAATTAAGCTTACATGCAATACTTAGTAGAACCATGTTGCAGCTATATTAGTAGTATAGTTGTAGCACGAATGGGTCGGCTCGACCGGGGAAGGACCACGCTCTCACAGAATACCAGCGTAAAATAGCAACTTAACACTGCTGTGTTTCGTATGGTGAGTGTAGAGAACCGGAGACTCTTTTTACTGGAAAAGAGGCATTCCATCTTTGTTATGTATGTAAGCTGCGACCGCTATTGGAAATAAATGAGTGTGTTACCAGCCTCAGAGCGTTTCACTCGTATTCGCCGCACACAATGTATAACAGTGGCGACGAGCTTACCCTCGTATTAAAAAAAAAATGTCGATCGAAAATTTCGGTATTTTGTCTGTTTTCGATCATAGTGTACAGTCTTGGAAAACGTACAACAACAGACTTACACAGTGGTTCATCGCGAACGACATTGATATAGTTAATGATCTAGCGGGAATCAAGAGGCGAGCGATCTTGCTGAGCGCACTCACCGAGGGCTCATATAAGTTAGCGTCGGACTTGGCCCTTCCAAAAGAGCTACAAACAGTGCCCTATGAAGACATTTTAGGGTTGCTGGATCCGCATTTCATCCCCAAACAAGTTGGGTTTGGCGAGCGTCATAAGTTTTATATGCTTCTACTCAACTACAAGGCGAAACACCGTCGCATTGACCGCGAGATTACGTGGATTTACCGCTAACTGTAAGTTTTCGAACGTGGAGGAGGCGCTACGTGATCCATTTATTATGGGGATGTTGCCGGGAGTAGAAAAGGAACGCCTATACGCATAAGATTTCACGACATTGACCTTAGTGAATGCGGTTGATATGGCGGAAAGTATGCGCAACGCGCGCGACGCCGCCGCCGACACCGTCGCCGCCGAGCAACAGCTCTTCAAAATTAAGAAGAGAGAAGGTGAAAATGTGAAATGTGCAGTGTGTGGATACTCAAATCATAAAACGGCCGACTGTCGCTATGCCGACTATACCTGTCAAAAGTATAAAGTTAAAGGGCATTTACGTAGTATGTGCAAAAAAGTGAATTATGTGTTGGCAGGCGATGTAGGCGAGGAGGACGACGGTGAGATATTTAATATTCGATCGCTTAAGGGTGAACCTATGGTAGAAACTGTATCTGTTAATGGGGTAAATTTAAGGTTCGAAATAGATAGTGGGTCAGTAGTAACGGTAATTTCTGAAAAAACATACTATCAGCTACCAATAAAAGGCTAATGAGCTATACCGGCGGCGAGATAGCCTGCGCGAGCGTCAAATTTGCACCTATTTCAACAGCTATCAAATGTTAATAACTTATTTAATAAATAGGATATTTAAACGTTTCTTGATAGGTCAGTACAGAAGCGATGCAACATCCTTTTGGTAGAATTATTCTTACCCATAAAGATGTTACTAACAAACTTTATAGGACAAACTATAATAAGGCAAAATAGTTAATCCTAGGCTCGAAAGTGCGTACGAGTTTTCCGTGACTTAAGTGGGAGTTGTCCTCTTACGAGGAGGGGCTGCCATGGGGCGGCCGGCGACAATTCTTCCAAAAACCGTTTAAACGTGGTAGAGCCATGCTGCAGCTATATTAAATAGTATAGTTGTAGCACGAATGGGTTGGCTCGACCGGGGAAGGACCACGCTCTCACAGAATACCAGCGTAAAATAGCAGCTAACACTGCTGTATTTCGTATGGTGAGTGAAGAGAATCGGATACCCTTTTTACTGGAAAAGAGGCATTCCATCTTAGTCCTCACAGGTGACAACGCATCTGCAGTTTGATTCTTTATTGAAGATAGATGTAGATGTCTATGAGTCACAGTAACCACTTACCATCAGGTGGACTGTGTACTCGATTGTCACCCTATCTTATAAAAAAAAATATATTGTTGAGTTGTGTTGCGCGCGGTCGTGTTTTTTTTTTTTTTGTAGTTTAAACGCATTAGGATTTTTTTGCTAGAATAATGTATTATTGTAGTTTTTGTAGATATGACGTCAATAACTCTGTTCACTTACTTCTCGAGCTGATTGGTGAAAAGTGGCAAAGTTGAACTGAGAATATTGTATATGTATTGAATTTAATCTCAATCTATAAAAGTGTGGTGTTATTTTTGCTATAATCTCAAAACCTACTCGAATAGCACAGATGCGTTGTCATTCCTGGGGACCAAGATGAAATACCCTCACAGCTCGTAACTACTGGCTCTCTGCACCTGTAGACAGAATTGCACGCACTGCGTGTGCGGCAGATATAGCAATCAAAACAACAAAATCTGCATTTGTTTCTGCTACAGCAATGGACCCTGCAATTCGTGCTCAAACTATAGCTTATTTGGCTTCAATCCAATCTTCTCATACCTCACTTTTTCATTTCTCACCGGTTCATGAGGATGAGGTTAGAAAGGGTGTGCTGGCAATCAAATCCAGGGCCGTGGGTTGTGACGAAATCAGTAGAGATATGATAATTTACATCTTAGAGTAAATTCTACCAGCTGTAAAGCATATTATTAATTTTTCTCTAGACTCTGGTCAGTATCCAACCCTTCGAAAAAGGGCTATGTAAGGCCCCTTTCTAAAGTTTCAAACCCCTTACTCCCTAACCATTTTCGTCCCATATCTATCTTGCTCTTTCTTTCCAAAGTGTTAGAGGCCTGTGTATATAAGCAAATCTCCAATTTCATAACCAAAAATAACCTACTCAGTGCTTATCAGTCTGGTTTTCGCTTCGGTCACAGTACCACTACTGCTTTACTAAAACTTACTGAGGATATAAA
This sequence comes from Parnassius mnemosyne, assembly GCA_963668995.1. Lineage (NCBI taxonomy): Eukaryota > Metazoa > Arthropoda > Insecta > Lepidoptera > Papilionidae > Parnassius > Parnassius mnemosyne. Next base: position 33,033,044 of record CAVLGL010000084.1, read on the forward strand.
AAACGGAATGGATACCAAAAAAGTAACAGTGATGGTGTTAGTAGACTTTTCCAACGATTTTAGCACAGTTGACCACGATATACTCCTATCTATCCTATCTGATCTTAAATTTGCACCCTCGGTCTTGGAATGGTTTTCCTCATACCTTCCCGATCAATTCATCAATCAATTCATGTAGGGGAGGAGACTTCCCAGTAGTTAAGTCTAAATTTTTGTGTGCCGCAAGGCGGAATTCTATCTCCCATATTATTTTCAGTTTTCATTAATTACATATCCTCCGTCATATGCGTGCCACCTATATGCAGACGATCTCCAAATATATGTTCAATCGGATATCGATAATCTACATTATGCTATCGCTAAACTAAACCTTAATTTGAAAGCCAGTTATGACTGGTCATTGCGGTTTGGCATTTCTGTCAATCCATCTAAATGTCAAGCAATGCTTGTTAGCGTCCTAAGAATGCTGGCAAAAATTGACGTCAGTTGCTTGCCACCCGTATTTTATAATGATAATTTGATTCCGTTCTCTGACTGGGTAAAAACTCGGACATATACATGGATAAAACTTTGAACTGGGAAAAATAAATCACTGAGGTCAACCGTAAAGTCACTGCTGCCTTAAGATCGCTCTACCATCTGAAAAACTATCTCCTATACAAAGCTAAGCATAATATGCTTGTTCAACACTTATCTTGCCTGTCATTGATTATGCAGATGTTTGTTACTCAGACTTGAACCAAAATCTTCTCAATAAGCTTGGGCGCCTTCTTAATAACTGCATCTGGTTTATTTTCGGCCTTCGACAATATGACCATATCTCTCAATTTCGTATACGCCTTAAATGGCTAACTATCCGAGAAAGGTGCACTTCCAAAATATTGTCTGTCCATTTTAAATGATTTGTCCTTCCCTTCCTATTTTAAAGAAAAATTTCAATACCTTTCCTCCAACCACAACAAGGTACTTCGCTCTTTAACTAATCTGAAGATTTCAGTTATACTCCATTTTACTGGCTTTATCGGCAATTCTGTTACTGTTCAGGCTACACTACTCTGGAATTTTTTACCTGAAGACATTAGTAAAGCACCAAACAAGATAGGCTTCAAAGGATTGGTCCGAGAACATCTCCTTTATCCTCGTCCTTTATCCAGACATATTATGTATGTATATATGTATTTATTTACGTATTTATGTGTGTGTATACGTATATATGTATATGTATATGTTTATATGTATTAAGGATAATTGTTATATATATGGATTATTATGTATTTGTTTGTACTCGTATTCATATGCATTTGTGTAATTTATAAGTTATAATTAATAGAATCAGGCGTTACTTTGCGGAAATCCATTATATAATAGCTTTTAGAAAAATTTACTTCGCAAATATCTGCGTTAGAAAATAAAATGATGTGTCTTACCTAGTATGAAGAGCACCTCCCGCCCTCCCTCAATTGCGTGCACTATCCCCGTCACCACTAATCCCAGCACCGCTACTCCCAACACCACTACACTAGGCAAGACACACCACTGACGATAATACGACACGTGTTTCGCCTCTACACGAGGCATCCTCAGGTGATATAGACTCTACGCCGGCTAACCGCTAAGTCTTAACTTAACTTAAACTCTACACGAGGCATCCTCAGGTGATATAGACTCTACGGTGGCTAACCGCTAAGTCTTAACTTAACTTAGCGGTGCTCTTCATACTAGGTAAGACACATCATTTTATTTTATAACGCGGATATTGGCGAAGTAAAAAAAAAATTTCTAAAAGCTTTTATAATTTATAAGTCTTATTTTAATATGTGTTATATCTATATAAATTTATCATATTTAGTTACTTAAATCACCTGCCATTAATTTTCCACCACGCCATGGCTTGACTGGCAGAGAATGCTAACTGGCATTAAGTCCGCCCTTTGTAATCTTTTTATTGGTTAAAACAATAAAGTTTTAAATAAATAATTAAATATAGGTACTTACCCAGACGGGCTTCATTATTCATTCATAAAAGGAGTTCTACCATCTAGTAAGGATTCCTAGGTAGTTGGACTCTTGACTAGCAACTATTATATTATATAGCATTGCATATTTCCGGCTTAATCCGGATTTTAGTATAAAAACGTGCGTGAGTGTCGCGGAACACTCGGTCGGAACGAAGTTCTTTTCGTAGTATATTATTATTGGTAAACGTATTATATTATTGATTAATAAATACAAATAAATGAATTAAAATTAAGCGTCATCTATAATATAAAAATGAATCGCTGAATGTGTTGCTAAGCGCAAATCTCGAGAGCAACTGAACCGATTTCGCTAATTCTTTTTTTATAATATTCCTCGAAGTACGAAGATGGTTCTTACGGAGAGAAAAATTTAAAAAAATGCCTGAAAAAGTCAAAAACAACACTTTCCTATATTCCCATACAAAATATTCGTAATAATACTTAAAAGTCAATTTGAACTTTAATACCATACCATAAAGTTTAAGTATTAGTGGAGGGGTTTCGGGAAGACAAAACAATTGAGTGATGTTAGTATCGTATAAATATTAATGTCAATGTTTGTTAATATTTATACACACTGGCAGATAGCTGATGTTATAAGGAGTAACTTGGGCTGCTTTAATTTTAGGGTTCCGCGAAAATAAACTCCACGCGGGCGAAGTCGCGGGGAACGGCTAGTTTAAAATAAAATAACATTTCTTTCATGGTAAGATCAAAAAAAGTGCAATAGAGATGGATACTATTCCATTTCGCTTCCTTATAGCCGCCAAGGCCGTCTACACAACGTCAGAAGGGGTCGTGACGGAAAAAACTTACACTTTTTGTGGCCTAGCCATCCGCCAAATCCGTACCGTTCGATAAGGAACTTCGTTCCAATAATACCAGTGACAATAATAGGTTTGTTCCGTTTCTTTGTTTATTTAGATGCGTTCCTATACCAGTCAATCCGATTAAAAACAAAAATTTTGGTGAGTTGTTTGCGCGCACGCGTAGAAACTGCCAAAAACGGCATATCCATGCATACCGGGCATGGCCACAGATATATCTCAACTAGCTGTTCCCCGCGACTTCGCCCGCGTGGAATTTATTAGGTACGATTGGATTTCATGGGATTTAATTTTTTTTCGCGAGATCCTAATTTGTTTTCTACAATAGAAATAGCCTAAGTTAGTCCTTATAACATCAGCTATCTGCCAGTGAAAGTCCCGTCAAAATCGGACCAGCCGTTTTGGAGATTAGACAAAAAAAAATATATACTTTTATATTATGTATTCAGAAAAAAGTTGTTATTTTGACATTACAAACAGACACTTCAAATTTATTTTTTTACATAGAGGTAGATATAAGTTCCAAGAAATAAATGTATTAACGCTCGTTCCTATCATGACAATAACGAGACATTCCATCTTAGTCCTCGGGGGTGATACATTTTGATTCTTAATCGAGGATAGATGTAGAGGCAACAACATCCCCTTACCTTCAGGTGGACTGTGTGCTCGTTTATCACCCTTTTTCTAAAAAAAACCACAAAAGTCAAGCCCTGCACATAGTGCGACTGCGCCAAAAACTTATTTTAGTTAACGAGGAAAGTAAATGAGAAAATTATACTTTTTAAATGTTACTTTCAACTGTATGATGAAGAAGTATTTTTTTTCATTTACAATATTTTTATCGTTCGATAAAAGTTACAAAAGCTTCATACATACTTACTTTCATTAATAGAAGATATAGGTGAACCTGTATCTACATGCAATTCTATCGGATGCCCCGAAACTACAACGTTTGTGATGATAGGTTCGCTTCCACCGCCGCGCAGTCTCAGCATGTACAAGCCGCTTGACCCAGGAGGTTCGTCGAGTGCACCGCAACTAGTGTTGCCCAAATGCAAGAACGAGACGAGACTTAGCCAGTCTTGGTCTTGGTCTTGCGCCAATACACCTGGTCTTGTTCTTGGTCTTGGTATTGCGCTCTCAGTCTTGTTCTTGGTCTTGGTCTTGCAGCAAGAGTCTCGCAAGTCTCGCAAGCCTATTGCTATTTTTTTTTTTAAAAAAAAAAAAAAAAAATATTGCTATTTATTAAACGTTACTTTATATCTTAGAACAACTTAACACAGTAGGCACATTTTGAGCTTGAATTAACATAGCCATAGAAAGACCAACCAAATTAATAAATGTCTAAGCATTTAATGAGAAATTCGAAAAATCAACTAATATCGGGTGGGGTTTGCACCCACGACCTAAGCGATCCGTGCCGATGCTCTAACCAACTGAGCTGTCTACCATGTCTCACGGCCACGGGAGTTAGTCTGTTTCTTAATAAACGTTCTTGTGCTAAAACTTAGTCAAAACATATAAAAAACAAATTAATGACATTAACTTGACTGTATTATAAAGAACATTATCTGTCTAGAAGGAGATTGATAGACCCTTATATGAAATGGAATAAAAGAGTTATACAATTTACCATTTACTTAAATAAAAAAATAAAATACAATACAAATTAAATTACATAACAGTACACAACAGCTTTGACATTACTGTTACTTTATATTAATTCTTTTGACCAAGAATTAATACAAAGTAACCATCTGGCTGACTCATCACTTAACCTATTTCTATGTTTTCTAATTACTAATGATGCTTTGGAAAATAATCTCTCAGCAGGTACTGAAGTTGCAGGTATTGAAAGAAAATCACGGGCCATCTTTGATAAAGTCGGATATTCTGTCTCATGTGTCCTCCACCACTCTAAAATGTCTTCCGAACTGGCGGCTCTGGGTTTACTTAGGTACTCCTCCAACTCGTCTATAACTAAGCCTTGATGAAAAGATCCAGATCCAGATGACGTCGAGGGACATGCATACAGTTTCTCAAAGTCTATTACGTCTTCATCTTCATCATATCACATACTTTCTTTTCATTTCTTGGTGATTCTAGAGATGTATTCACTGAGTGTAGACTTTTATATTCTTTATAAAGTTCAGTAAATTTGCGCAGGCTTTCTGTTTTAATTTGCTTCCCCCATAATGTCATGTCAAAAGTCTGAGTTTTATGCCTTGGGTCTAAAATTAAAGAGGTACAATAAATCCAGTTGCTCTTTTTATAATGTTTAAGCATTTTGTCTCGAGCTGCTTAAAAACCCAGAATGAGCCTTTCATCCACTTCGGATCGATTAGGTTTCTCATCTAATTGTTTTACCATGGATTCAATTTTATCGAGCAAGAGATTGAATGATACAGTGACTAGCGGTAATGTAACATATTTTTCTCCACCAAGTTTCGTTGATAGAAGTTTAAAGTTTATTAGAAACTTATGTATTTTTTCGAGTATTTGCCATTCACTATCTGTGATTCGAAAATCATTCAATTCGGTGACAGAAGTGCACAATATGTTAATTCCAGTTCTCACTTTTAAACCAAATCCAATCATATCATGTGTGGAATTCCATCTCGTTGGACAGTCGAGTATGGGGTTCAGATTTGATGGCACGCCAGCTGCTTCACAAGCAGACTGAAACTTCCTCTTCAATATCTCACTTCTTTTTATTTTACTGGAAATACTGCGTAATTTTGTTATAGCTGTACGTGAGTCAGCAATATTTGGCGCATATTCTTCATCTTCCTCAGTTTCGTCTTCACTGTCTTCATACTGCTGTTCTTGTCCCTTATTGTCAGTTTCACTGTGTAATGCTAAGGTCTTTAATAAATCTTGTACACCAAGGTTCAAAATGTGAGCAAAGCACCGGAAATGTTGATTGTCTGAACCGCCGCCGCCGCTTGACACAACTGTAGGTAGGTATAAGTTCCGAAAAAAGCTGACAATACACAATTGTTTATGTTAAAAAAATACCTACCTATGATCACTAACTGATGTTCGTACTCCGACCATCGAGTTGTTTATTTAAGTCTAGTAAACATTTGATCGCATCTTTCAACCACACTTCAACCATTGGACTTTCGACTCTGAATAATTTTGTTTATTGATTATGATACAATGTCAATAGGCAATATTCGTTACAAAATGTTATGAATTTGCATAACATTTGAATTGTAATTGTAAATAATAATAAACTGCAAAAACTAAGAGGCAATACGAAAACATAATTCAAAGACGGCGTGTTTAAAAGATGTGAATCAAGATTACAATAATTTTAAGAATCAAATATTTCACTTACTGATAGCCTAAACTCTCATGCAACGTTGTATTTTAATACATTTTCAAAATGTCCACCACGGCTACGTGGCGCAGTGGCTTAGCAATCGAGTTGCAGCGCTAAGGACCGCGGGTTCGAATCCCACACGGAACAATATTTGTATGGCCTACAAATAATTGTTCCGGGTCTGGATATTTGTCCTTGTGAAATTTATGTATGTACACTGCCCTCACAATACAAGAGAAAATCCTACTGTGGAGGTTACGTTTTAAAAAAGGAAAAGAAAGAAAATAATTTAGAAAGCAATTCAGTGTCATTTTTCACTATTCTAAAATCGTTCACTCATAGAATTAATATTTTAAGGTCCTCGGCACTTGTTGTCTCACTAAAATAAACTAATGATGTAATACGTATTAATATTTAATACGTGCGTAATCAGGTGATCTGGGAGGTCAATGGCCCGGCCGCCGCGACCTTTATAAGGTACTCCAAACTTTGTATTTGTAAAGACTTTAACGTACTTGAAATAAGGTTCAATTTTCTTTATTTTGTATTGAATGACGGAATTTGTATTAATACAAATAACACTGCACTTTTAAAAGTCTTATTGCCTTGAGTTACAGTCCATTTCAGTTTGTATTGACTGTACAGGTTTAGTCTGACTGTAAATTACGTAGTTTCAATTATTTTTGGATAAAAAAATTACCTATATATATATATATATATATATATATATATATATATATATATATATATATATATATATCTTTTATAGCATAGAGATCAGTTAAGAAACGGGAAACTAAAGGAGTGAAATGGGAGTTGGAAGTTTGTATGAAAGTCCTACGTTTTTGAAGTTAGTGACACGAAAATCGGCATTAAAGTTATAAGTTTTCAATAATAAAATCCTGAATAAGCTGTTTTACGAAATCCTAACCCTAAGGGGGTGAAATTGGGGTAAAATGGTTACATGCAAGTCCTATATTTTTAAAGTATAGATATTAAGATCGACATTTACTTTATTAGTTTTAAATAATAAATACTTGCATAGTTAAGCTTTACCTAACTAAAATAGCCTCTTTATACTTAGGTAAGACTTTTGCAGCGGGAGAATTTCAAAATCTCATAAGAAGTCAGATATTGTACGCGGACGAAGTCGCGGGCGGCCGCTAGTTACATAATATATGTGTTATGTAATTGTGTGATAAGTATATTTTTTCTTTCCTGTCCACTTTTTCCGGTGGTTATTAAAAAGCTTGTTATATCTCCACTTATTTTTGGTTTTTCAGGAAGAAATTAGGTCTTTTAGATCTATAACTCCAACTCTCACTACTTCGACTAGAACTAATCGACTCTTCGTCACTCATGTCAAATTGTAAACTTATCACTCCGAGAACAACAAGGATTAGAGTAAAACCAATTAATACATTAAACTCGAAGCAAAGCTCAATTGGGAATGACTGGAACTGGAATTAACATAAATACTACTATTTGTAAGTACACGCCGAAAGACCGACAAAGGAAAGTTCGGCATTCTTTGATAAAAATAACGATTCTTCAGAAGATTAATAAAGTAGATGCGTTGCCAGATAGGTATAGTGTGCCTACGTAAAAATGAAATGTAAATATGTAAATAAAATTGTGTATATTATGTTCTTCTTGTGATTGAATTAATCTACGTTAATTACATTAAATTTGCCTTCACTCGTTTGAAATTCAAAATTCAAATATGTTTTATTCAAGTAGGCATTAAAAATACACTTTTGAATAGTCATATAATCACTGTTTTCCCCAATTTTTTCTTTTCCATGTCCAGGGGTTCTGATTCTACTAAGAAGAATCATGGAAGAAAGTAAGAAACTCAGTAGTTGCTCTTTTCAAAATATTTTTACAATAGTACTATAATTATGTAAAGCGATAAGTCTAACATAAAATGTCAAATGTATATGTAGATACCAAATCGGTTTAGAAATTTCTAGTTAGTCCTGTGTAGTACGAGAGGTCTGTTCCAAGCATTTTTGTCTGACTTAAATTGAAAAGGTGAAAGATCTAACATTTCTTTTGGAATCTTATTATAAAAGCGTATATCACTACCCAAGAACGCATTATATACTTTGTGTAACCGGAAAGCAGGTATTGTGATTTTATTTTTATTTATACTATTAAAATTGTGCAATTCACTATTATTTACATCAATTCGATGCAATCAATCTCTTTAAACGGTTCTCTAAGAGATACTCGGGCTACGCTTACTGACGCTGACTTATTTTACGCTTTTTATTTAATATGCACACTTTTTATATTATTCGATTAGCATTGTACAAAATGTCTACACGTTTCAAGTGTGTTAAAAGTGTCTACAATATTTATCAAATGGGTGACGACATATTCGAACACTTTGTGTTCAAAAACACACACTTACAAAAATCGAGATTTGCAGTGAACTTATTGAACATGTTTATCTATTAGGTAATAATAATAATAGTAAGTAATTATTATAAACCCATATAGTTAATATTATAATAATTACTTACTAGAATAAATTATTATGGTATCTACCTATCCTTACCATTATCTAATTACAATATTCCTTGCGAGATCAGCATAATGTATTCGTGTCCATTCTGAGCACCCGGAAACTTATTTTATTCTTTGGAACATGTACTCTGTGGCGGCATTCAAACAGTGTCAAATGTAGAGCGTGCGGCGTGGCGGCGACGATTGAATGCGATATCAATAGAAGCCGCCGGCGCGTGTATCTTGACCTTGTACTTCCGAATAGCTGCAAAATTTCTTTGACAGGTCAGTATTCGACCTTTGATGATGCCGACAACAAGACGCCGCGCACTATCAAAGTGCCGATGGTTAAAACTAGGGATGCACTGTTTTTTCTTTTAATGGATATTTTCATCCGCTATGTATGTTTATGGTATTGTTCGTAATGCGCATAAGTCCAATTTTCCAAATTTTTTTATATATTTTTTGCGTCTCATAGACACCCTAAGCGTATACCCGAACTCCTATACTCCCTGAAACGACACTCATTCCTAACTGCAAGACGCAAGAGTCTCGCAGGCTTAGTCTTGTTCTTGCTCAAATCTTGCACGGTCAGTCTTGGTCTTGGTCTTGCTAAAATTAGGCGGTCTTGTTCTTGGTCTTGGTCTTGCAAAAATGCAAGAACAAGACCAAGACTGCAAGACCAAGACCGATTTTGGGCAACACTAACCGCAACCAGCTTCCATGCGATCGTCCTCTTCTTTTGTGCTGTGGGTTTCTTAACCTTATATTAATAATTATATTTTGTTTATAACAAAGGATAACCTTGTCAACCGTGTAGTGGCCGTGTAAGAATATACCTATATCATATCGTGTCGTTGATGTAGTAAGAGGAGACACAGGGAAACACACCAGGAAATGGAAAGTAGCTTCTCCCAAATAACAACGTGAAAAAATTTGCCGCCTGCCCTGCCAAGCATGGCAACTATGGCAAATGTTCCCCTTATTAGGTATTCTATGGGGATACCCATGTTCGGCAGTAGCCTTTACTAGGATTTTTATACGTTCATGAGTTTTAATGAATGAAAAAGTTAAGGAACAAAGTATAATTAAGTAAGTATTTATTTAGGATTTTTTTTTATAGAATTAGGGTGACAAACGAGCACACAGTCCACCTGATGGTAAGTGGTTGCTGTGGCCCATAGGCATCTACATCTATCTTCGTTTGCGAATTAAAATGCAGATGCGTTGTCACCCGTGACGACTAAGATAGAATGCCTCTTTTCTAGTAAGAGAGGTCTCCGGTTCTCTACACTCACCGTACGAAACACAGCAGCATCTGCTATTTTACGCTGGTATTCTGTGAGAGCGCGGTCCTTCCCCGGTCGGGCCGACCCATTTGTGTTACAACTATACTATTAATATAGCTGCAGCATGGCTTTACCACGTAAATAAATATTACATATAATAATAATAATGTCATATATATATATATATATATATATGTAGGAAGGGTAAATGAGTATAGTACAAAGACTAATTTTGTAGTTAGGAATAATAATTAATTCGTATACACGAATTAATTATCCAACGAGTCGAGGATAAACTAGTATCGGAATACGACAAGCGTACCGTTCACGTCAGAGCCAAGACTCGTTGGATAATTAATTCGTGTAAACGAATTAATTATTATTCCTAACTACAAAATTAGTCTTTGTACTATACTCAGTTACCCTTCCACATCAGAAGTGGGATAAAGTCCCTGTTACTGCCCATCTATAAACTTTGAATAGTGTGAGGGTTATTACGTTGGTGAAATGCTATGATACGCCTCGCGTTTTGTTTTTGTGTTTAATTTCTTAAATGAAGTTTGTTGTCGTATTTACGACACTGACGAATCGTTAAAGTGTAGAGTAAAGTTTAAAGTGAAATATTTTAAGCCAAAAGTTAAATCTTTTTGTTCGAATCATAATAAAAAGTACCCGTAAGTACTTTCATTATTTCTTAACGTACCCAAATATGATAAGGAATGTCGAAAGAAATGTTGGAGGTATTCTAAATGAGTTATAGTTTGCATTCAGTGGATATTTAACTTGCTCAAATTATGTTATAATTTGATATTTCATACGACGTGTGATTTACATGGGATAGTTTTAAAATTCAAAATATTTAAACGATGTACCGAAAAAAGGAACATGTTTACTTTAACGTGCTATAAATTAAAAACACCAAGTAGTATTTTTGTGTTCTAATGTGTTGTAGCATATTTGGCGGTGGATATGTGTAGAATAGTTGGTGCGATTCTGGCATATGTGACGGCAGATATGTAAAGAATCGTTGGTGCGATTCTGGCCTGTGTTGGTGCACAGAGCCCCTCGTGTATTGTAGCATATGTGACGGCAGATATGTTGAGAATCGTTGGTGCGATTCTGGCATATGTGACGGCGGATATGTGAAGAATCGTTGGTGCGATTCTGGTCTGTGTTGGTGCACAGATTTCAATGAAAGTTTCACGAGTTGAATATGCATTGCTTATGAATTGTAAAGTGTAACAAAATTGTTAAAATTACTGTGTTGGAACTTGTTGATCGAACCTTCCACGATAAATCATGTTGTGCAGGAAGCACTGTGTAAGTAGCCTTAATAACAAGGCATTGTCAATTATGACAGTTGACTATTGTACTTAGACTTGGGAAAAGTGAAGTACTGTTTTGAATCAACCTTGTTTCTATTGGCAGAATAGCCGAGCTAGATTAATCATAGCATATTTTGTCTTCAGGCACTGCAAGCGAGGACGGATGCTAGTCAGGAATGGCCGTGTCATGGATTGATGGCGTCATAGTGAAACAAGCAGCACCATCTAACAATTGGTTTTGCGAACTAATAATATGTACCCACTCATGTCAGGATGGACGAGCGGACGAATTGTTGTTTGTTACAGGAATACATCAAGATACACGCCCGAGGACGGTCGTAAGTCAGGATGGCCGTGTCGGAGTGTCTATAAAATACCCGGTTGGATCGAGGTAGAATGGAGGGTATATCGAGAAACCCCCTCTTGTGTCGGTAGTATAAAGTCCACTGTAGGTGCCGTGCGCGGGAGAGTCCGCTTCAGTCATTCAACGAGTGTGGTCATTCTACTAGTGCTAAGATAGTGTCGTGGTTCTGTTCGTTGTTGTAATTCTTCTAGTGCAGACAAAGAGCATTGGTGTTGCTGAGAGGCTGCCCTGTGTTACAATGAGATAAGTAGTGTTGCTGTTGCTGTACATATTTTGGTGTTATCATGTAATTACGTACCTCACGTTATACTGGTGTGTGATTGTGGCGGAGACGTGTTACGGTGTGGTCGAACTGTAATTTCATTATACTGGATGTATAGTGCGTTACGCTGTCTTATTACTGATAATGATTAACTGCGTAAGCAAGAGAGCAAGTTGAACATCTGCTCTCACACTTTTATTATTTTTAACAGTTAACGCTATCCTGATGTATTTCCGAGATCAAAATTGCAATCCTCTGTTGAATAATTCTCCGACATCAGAAGTGGGATCTCCTGTTGTCATTTCCGATATATATATATATATATATATATATATGTAGATGGATGGGTGCTGCCATCTGCTTGTGATCGTATAGTTAATAAAATTAAATCCAAGACTTCAAGATACTGTAAGCTCATTCTGCGTAGATTGGACCAAAAATTAATATTCAAAAACTGACGTTAGCTGGGCTAAATCTGACATTGGGACGGGACGTCAAACAGCTCAGTCCCCCCCGTGAACATGGGTGCTGTAAGGCACCAGAAACGTCGGGAATTAAAAGGTTAAATTAAACGTGATGGAATCCGTAAAAGTTAGTTTAATTTAATGTGTAGTCTTCGCGTAAATATAAGAAATCATTATTTCTAATTTAGTAAATATGCTTTTTAACAGATGCAGTAGAGTAGAGAGTAGTTTTCTTTGTTTGACTTTGGCTGCAGCTGACAGGTAACGAGGTAGAGCAACGCTGCAGCTATATTATGGTTGTAGCACGAACAGGTCAGCTCGACCGGGGTAGGACCACGCTCTCACAAAATACCAGCGTAAAATAGAAGATTAATGCTGCATGTTTCGTATGGTGAGTTTAGACAACTAGAGAACATTTTTACTGGAAACGACGCATTCCATTTTAGTTCTCAGGGGTGACACCGCATTTTGATTTTTTTTTTAATTCTTAATCGTGGATAAATGTAGATGTCTACGGGCCACAGCATCCACTTTCCATCAGGTGAACTGTGTACTCGTTTGTCACCTTTATTCAATAAATAAATAAAATGTAATTTCGCTTATCACTTCAATTTTATAAAAAATATAATTATAAGGTTATGAAACTCGTGCATCCAGCGAACGATAAAAAGTTTGTTAAACTTCTAATATTTCATCACAAAATATTTCAAAATAACTTCAAAGCAATGTAATTTCCTTCTTCACTATCCTCGCTATGATCAGTGAACGCAAATGATAACGTGCTCTGTTTACAACGCACATCAAATTAAATACAGATAAAAAATTATGTGTCAGATTATAAAGATATCACCCAAGATATCAACACCATCTTGGCGGAAGAATAATTCTGCATGAAAAGTTTTTATTGCCAGTTATATTTTTTTATTTGACATAAAATTGTGCAAAGATAAGTAAAGAAATGCCTATTACGGCGCTTCAATAAAATTTAATGTTGCCTCGCGCCTTATCGCTAGGGGTACTAAATTTACGGTTTATTCGGACAGTCCTAAATTAATTACTGATACTCGTTTTTGAGGAATTTCGTTGCAATCACACCAGCTATTCTTTTTTTCTGTCTTTCTATTTAATATAATTATAAGGATTAATTTATTATTCATCAGAAAAATATCAAGAATATATTATAGCTCTTTATATAGCTCTCCGCAGCTATATTTTAAAGAAAAAAATGCCGCGAACAGGAATATTAAGAACCCATACTAAAACGATTTTTTATTCTACATAACCTCGTTAGTCTTGGGTCCAGCTTTGAAATATTTTTGTTATGGGCACTTTTACTCACAAGTTGTGTATAACAACTGTTAAGTACAAATTTTAAGGTCGATAGAATTGTGATAATTTTAATAAGGGAGGACGCTGGTGGCATGCATGCATCCTCATATTTATATTGGTGGTGCTGCTTTTTAATAGAATAAAGGTGACAAACGAACACACAGTCCACCTGATGATAAATGGATGCGTTGTCACCCCTGAGGACTATGATGGAACGCCTCGATTCCAGTAAAAAAGGTGCCGGTTCTCTACACTCACCATACAAAACACAACAGCATTAATCTGCTATTTTACGCTGATATTCTATGAGAGTATGGTCCTACCCTGGTTGAGCTGACCCATTGCTATAACCATAATATAGCCATACAACCATAGTATAACCAAACGGAAGGGCAGTGGTACTGAAGAGCTCCCTGGCGGGGCGTTAGCTCTATGGTCCGGAGTCCCGGAGAGCGAGAACGCCTGCCAGGGAGTGGGGGTGCTGCTGTCTTCTCGGTTGGTCGATGTTATGACTGAATATAAGTTTGTGAACTCAAGACTTCTCTGGGTTCGCTTTAAATTGGGACTGACGAAGTTATTCCTTTTGGCTGTTTATGCGCCGGTGGCTTCGTCGTCCAGGGCTGAGTTGGAGGAGTTTTGGGAGAATGTAAGAGAAGTTCTAGATTTGGCTAGGGGAAACGAAAGGATTGTTGTATGTGGTGATTTGAATGGATGGGTTGGTACCGCTCGACCAGGGTACGAGTCGGTACTTGGAAAGTTTGGCGATAAAAGGGTTAATGATGCTGGCAAGCTTATACTGGCGGTATGCAAGGAAAAGGGTCTTCTTGTGACAAACACTATGTTTAATCACAAGAAAATCCATATGTATACTAGAGAAAGAAAGAATGAGAGAAGTATGATCGATTTGTTCCTGGTGGATGACCGACTGCGAAAACAGGTTATGGATACGCGAGTGTTCAGGGGTGCTGACCTGGGAACGGATCACTATCTAGTGATTACTAGATTTAGGGGTCTGTTCGCGGGTTGGCGCTACCGGACGACAGTGACAGAACCACAGTCGGTCTGTCGCATCCGAAGCTGGAAGCTTCAGGAAGCGGATACTAGGGACAAATATCATGCGAGGGTAGCCGAAAAGCTTGACACCATCGATGGCAGAAACGAATGTGTAGAAAGAACATGGCAGAACCTTAGGGATGGAATGGTAAGTGCAGCGGAAGAAGTGTGTGGAACAATAAAAAGAGGCAGTAGTAAAAGAAGAGATGCATGGTGGAATGATGAAGTGAAAGAAGCTGTAAAGAAGAAGAAGAAAGCATGGTTAGACTACTTGGCCTCTAGTAATGATAAGGATATGAGAGAGAAGATGAAAGAAAGATATAAGCTGCAGAAAGTTCACACGAAAGCATTGATTGAGGAAGTGCGTGAAAGGTGTAGAATGGAAGCGGATGAAAGGTTGTCGCACAACTTTAAGGAGAACTCCAAACTCTTCTGGAAAGAGGTTGGAAGGACCCGAAGTGGTGCGACGGCCTTAAGAATGAACAAAGTGCTTTCGAGAACTAATGACGTCCTCTCAGAAAAATCGGACGTCATGCAGCGATGGAGCGAATTTTATAGAGAAATGTATGCGTGTGATGATCTTAGTGAGGGATCCGGGGATGACGCCGTGACTGGCACGCCAGACCCGGACCTCGATGACACTGAGGTCATCAGTATGAAAGAGATTGAACGTGTGATTCGAAGTTTGAAATGTGGTAAGGCTGCGGGACTAGACAGAGTTACTGCTGAAATGGTCAAGTATGGTGGGCCTCGCGTCTGGGACAGCTTTCATCTGCTGTGCAATTTGTGCTGGCGGACGGGGGATGTCCCGGATGATTGGCGATCCGCAGTCATTGTGCCTTTATATAAAGGTAAAGGTTCACATTTTGACTGCGGGTGCTATCGGGCGATCAGCTTGACCAGTTTAGCAAGTAAAGTTTACTCGAAGGTTTTGACACGTAGGATGCAAGAGAAATCGGAAAGATTTCTATGGGAGGCACAATGCGGATTTAGACCTGGAAGAGGATGCACGGATCAAATGTTTTCTCTCCGTATGATCACGGAAAAGCTTCTGGCTGTTAACCAGAAGATTTTCTGTGCTTTTGTGGATCTTGAGAAAGCATTTGATAAGGTTGTAAGGAAGAAAATGTGGGAACTGTTGCCGGGGTATGGTGTGGATGGCCGATTGCTAAGGGCTGTGCAGTCTCTTTACTGTGACTGTAAAGCCTGTGTGCGGGTAGGGCATGACCTGTCACCCATGTTTAGCGTCCAAACGGGCGTAAAACAGGGTTGTGTCATGTCTTCCTGGCTGTTCATACTGTATCTCGACAGCTGTTTACAAAAGCTGAAAGATAGCTGTTTGGGTGTGAAATTGGGTGACATAAAAGTAAATTGTCTGCTGTATGCTGATGATGCAGTGCTTATTGCACCATCAGAGGCAGAACTGCAGGCATTAGTCACGTGTATGAAAGAGGAATGTGAAATTAAAGGTCTCCGTTTGAATGCTAATAAAACTAAGGTTCTGGTATTTGAAAGGGGCGAAGAGAGAACGAAGTGTGAAATATGGGTAAATCAGGAATGTCTAGAACAGGTAAATGAAATTGTATACTTGGGGAGTGCTTTTAGCCGGGATGGAAGATGTGATTTAGATGTGGACAGGCGTGTCGCTGCCGGGAACAAAGTCAATGGTGCCCTGACTGCGTTAGTCAAAAGGCAAGGCGTAGCGAAGAGTGCACGCCTTGCAATACATAACGCAGTGTTGGTACCGACTTTGTTATATGGCAGCGAAACCTGGGTATGCCAGAAGAAGCATAAAAGTAAGTTGAATGCAGTGGAGATGCGATCTCTTCGTAAAATGTGCGGCGTTACTATGGCCGACCGAAAGCGAAACGAAGAGATTCGCAATATGGCAGGTTTGAAAGATGACCTTATCACAAAAATTGATAAGGGCGTGCTTCGGTGGTTTGGGCACGTTGAGCGAATGAGTGAAGACCGAATGGTGAAGAAAATATATAGCGCGAAAGTTAATATTAAAAGGTGTCGAGGTAGACCGAGACTAACTTTCGAAGACCATGTGAGCAAATTGCTCGAAGAGGGTAGGGTCAAGAGTACTCGGATACCTAGACGTGCATGTATGAAGAAGATAATGAATCTGAAAGAAGCGAAAGAGATATGTAAGGATCGTGACACTTGGCGATCTGTTCTCTCTGGCTACCCCGTCAGGGATTGTGCGTGAAGATAAGTAAGTAAGTAAGTATAATATAGCTGCAGCGTGGCACTACCACGTCAACGTGGCTCTACCACTTGTTTGTGGACTAGCTACTCGGATTCGGATATCTATTTTTTTACTATGGTCTAGGATCTTGATATTTTTCTTTAAATATCTAAGAATTTGTTGTTTCCTTATTTTATATGAAATACGCCTATTGCTTCTATGGCCTTGAAAACCTCACAAAAACAGGATACCCGCGCAACTTCTTTCATTGTCTTTAGCTGCCGGAGCCGATTACAAAGTAATACTTATTTAGATGAAATATTTATTTCTTGCGTCGACGAAATAAAGATATCGTTCCAAAAATTAGGCTATTTTCATTATAATTACTAAATACAATTCCTTCCTTCAATTGAGTTTATCACAAATATTGTGTCCTTCACAGTAATATGAATGGTGTAATATATTTAATATAAAATATGGAAACAGTAGATAAAATAAATCTTGTATTATTAAAGTCCTGTATTTTGAATAAAAATACTCAACCTACGTGTCTGAATCACAGTACCTCTTCAAATTGTATAGATCCATTCATAAAACATGTTGTTAGGGAAAATAGCCTCTAAGATAACACCGTAACGTTATTTCTTATTTATCAATAACAGTACCACGCGTGAGCTGGAGACAAAATTTTACACCAAGCAGTAATCGAATCGCATTCGACGCGTTCAGTTTTGAAAGTTCCAATTTTTAAAAGTGTTATTAAAAAAAATAAACAAAGGAGGTTTTTATTGGACCTTTAAATTTCGTTTTTAGTGTGACAACAAAAAAATAAAGTTATTTTTTTTTATTTCTTCCGTGTCATGGAGAGGCTAGAACCGGACACAGTTACAGAAATTACTGTTGAAATAAGACACGAGAACCAAATGGATGCGGTTACTGGAAAAATTTTAGGACTATTACCAGTATTTGTTTTGCTATTAATCATATTCGCTAGGATAATATTTGTGATATATAAAAATACTGGTGAGTAATTTTTTATTTTACCTTTATGATTACTGAAGAATATAATACAATATTGACAAAATTTATTATATAGATTCAGATTTTAGATGTACTAGATTTCGTTATTATAGTTTAGTCCTTTTTAATTTTCTGCCGACTTCCAAAAAGGAGACGGTACTCAATTCGACTGTATTTTTTTTGTTTTTTTTTATGTGTGTTACCTCATTACTTTGTACTGGTTGAACCGATTTCGATAATTCTTTTTTTACATGAAAGCTGATAGTTCTCGTGTGGACCCATATGAATCTGATCAAGGTCAGACCAATAGCTTTTGAGTTATTCTTAAATAACTTATATTGAAGTCAGCTGTACAAAATTTTTAATTTTAAATTATTTAGGTACATAGATACTTCAAATTATTGCCCATAAAAGTACAGTTTGAAAAATTACCACAACAATTGTGTTAAAAAAAACTACACATCAAGTCAATGATCTTTATTAGAGCATATATATTACGTGGTAGAGCCATGCTGCTGGGTTTCGTATGGTGAGTGTAGAGAAGTAGAGACCCTTGTTACTGGAAACAAGGCACTCCACTTTAGTCCTCAGGGGTTATAACTCATCTGCATTTTGATTCTTAATCGAGGATAAATGTAGATCTCTATGGGCCACAGCATCCACTAACCATAAATAGCTCCGAACTACCACTCGCAGCGTTGGCCGCTCTCCAGGCTATAAAAAAAGGCTGAACTAGAAACTTAAATTATCTTGCCCAGCGGGAGGTTTCTCCTTTTCCTTCCACACGGCCACATTTACAACTTGAGAGGCATTTCAACTTAGTTCACAGAGATGACAACGTATATGTAGCTTTCTTCTTAGTTTAATAAAAAACCTTTTTAATATCTGACTGAAAAAAGAGTTTCTATTAGACCAAAATATTCAGATGGCAGCATCAACATTGTCCATAGTATTTATTATATAGCTGTCGCGCGTGTTCGCATACAAATTGATTTTATTTATTTAGTTCACCAACAAATGTTACACTAACACTTATGCTAAATTCTAAGACAGTAATATAAACTAAGTGCACATTAAATAACAGGTGAACAACGCATACTTAGTGCTCACAGCATTTCTTACAAGCTTAACATTACTATAAGGTAGCTAAAAAGATTAACTAACTACTACTAAGTAAAAAAAAATTAACTACCAAAAACTAACAATTATTTTTTTGTAGTAAAAAGAACACAAAAAAGTTTTAATATCACAAAATATTAAAAAAAAAATTAAATATTTAAATATTTATTTGTAAAATAATGTACTCTTTTTGTAAAAGTAATGTATTCTTTTGTTGTTTTTGTTTTTTGTTTTAATTTAGAGGACGCACGTCCCGTCTTATCTATACATATAATAAAACTGTAAATAGCAGATGTCTGTACATTTTATATTTTTGTAATAAAAGTGATTGAGGGGCCCTAAAAATAAGTAATTAAATACATTTCTACCATTTTTAGAATTTTCTGTCTGTCTGTCTGTCTGTCTATTTGTTTGTTAACGTATCACGTATAAAGTACTAATTTATATCATAAGAATTGTTAAGGAAGTTATAAAGTGTATCTTCGGGTTACATTTAGTCTTTATTTCATTAAAATCAGTTCATTCCATCAAAAGTTATGATAAATGTTCTGAAATATGGGTAGGGAAGTATAGGTACGAATTTGCTCAACGGTGGCTTTGTTTGAGTCATCAAGTGCATTTTAAACTAATATCATATCATAAATCATAGTTAAATTATGTAAAATAATGATATAATTATGTATATCTAAAACGCAGTAAAGAAAAGTATTAAAGAACGTATTAAATATATTATACAAAAATATATTAACCTTATTAACTAAATCTGAAGCACAATAGTTGATCGATAGATGGTGGTGTTGTGCAAATGTATTGCAATTGCAATGTGGTTTTTTCCTGTAGATGAGTTTTCATATTTACTGCTTATCTTTATATTACTCGCTGCCATACTGCGTGTTGACAAACTCATTATTTTCTTTACCGCCGAGTACTCTATGTGGTAAATCAAATTTTAAAAGAGCTATTAACAATTGCGTTGGTTTTGGCGAGAGTCAAACTTTATTTTTTGCTTACTGTGCAGGCACTGATTTATAAGTTCTCTTGCGTTTTATATAATGTATCAATCGCGTCAATTAATCTCTTTTATTTTTAGAATTGATGTTAGCAGCGCCATCTCTCTTTAAATATATACATATAATAAAAATGATGATAACATGTTGTGTCTCTTTCTGTACATTGTATATATATATATTTTGGTGGCTAAAATCATTATGGGGAACTGAAAATAATTAAATAAGAACATTTTATAATTTTTAGAATTGTCTGTCTGTCTATTTGTCTGTTATTATATGAACGCATCACGTCTAAAGTAAACATCTTTTATTTTCAAAGAAATCGTTAAGAAAATCATAAAGCGTATCTTCGATTTACATTTAATCTTTGTTTTATTAAAATTGGTTAATTCTCTAAAAATTTTGCAACGAAATGTGGTGATATTGTATTTATAATATACGCAAAATCAGTACTGCCATTTTAGCGCTTTGGGAACTAGATTTAGCGCTTTTTTGGAAGTTTTCGTTCATGGTTTTGGCAACGCATTTATTTTGCTTTATTCAGTTTCAGTCAGTTGCTTAGAGCACAGTTAAGTTAAAAGTTACTTAGAAGTTATAACACAAAGAAACTGTGTAGCAACCGCAATCAGATGCTGACATCTGAAACTAAGTTGCGAAATACATTGCACTTTAAAACAATTAATGACATTTTTATTGTTCGTACAGTACTAACTACTGTCGACAGCAATTGCCATAATTATAAGTCGATGTCCTGCGAAGTATTGATACATCAAAAAAATATTGCCAGAAAAAAAACTTAATATTGTTTTCTTTATTATGATTATATAAAAAAAACACAAACTTTGTTTGTAGTTAATTTAGCGCGAAATCTAGGGCTTTTTTAAAGCGCTGTTTTCATGAAATCTAGCGCTTTTTGTGTTGTCCTAGAGCTGAATGAGTTTTTTTTTATCTGGCAGCACTGCCCAAAAACCCTCTATTAAGAAGTAACTTTCCTTTCAGTTTTATGCGCGTTCAGTTCCCAGTTACAGTGAGCGTGTGTTATGCGATGACCGTAAATAAAGCGCAAGGTCAAACTTTACGCGTTGTAGGAGTATACCTCAGTACTGACTGTTTTGCACATGGCCAACTCTATGTTGCTTTTTCCCGCGTTAGTAGCCCCTGTAACCTTTTTGTGTACACCCCGGCTAAGCCTACTTCTAACGTCGTTTACACAGAAGCTCTATCATAAACGACTTAGAACTTTGATGATAATGATTTATTTAGTTACCACTTATTGATACAGTAATGAAATAAATCGTTTAATATTCTCTTACCTAAACGACAAATTCTTAATGTAAAACCTGTATACGCGAGCTACGCCGTGGGCACAGCTAGTATTAAATAATTCGCTATATATTACGCTGGTATGCCGTGTACCTTTGTGGCACACAATTTCAAAATTTAACCCTAAATTAGAGCAACAACGTCTTGACCAACGTCAAGGTGGCAATGTAAGAATATCTAACTTCCCCATGTTGTCCCGTGGGTGTCGTAATAGGGGACAGAGGGAAACAAATCAGGAGATGGGCAGCAGTGTCTTCCTAATAACGACTAAAACTAAAAACTGCGCTTCTTCGCAATTATTACGTGGTAGAGTCATGCTGCAGCTGTATTACTGGTATAGTTGTAGCACGAATGGGTCGGCTGAACCGGGGAAGGACCACGCTCTCACAGAATCATCATCATCATCATTACAGCCTTTCATAAGTCCTCTGCTGAACATAGGCCTCCCCCAAGGAATGCCACAAAGCACGGTCCTGAGCCACCTGCATCCATCGACTTCCTGCATGTCTTACCAGGTCGTCACTCCATCTCGTGGGGGGACGCCCTACACTTCGCCTACCGGTACGAGGCTGCCACTCGAGAACCTTTCTTCCACATCGGTTGTCGGTTCTTCGAGCTATATGGCCGGCCCACTGCCACTTCAGCTTACTAATCCGTTGGGCTATGTCGGTCACTCTGGTTCTACTGCGGATATCCTCATTTCTAAATTTATCACGCAGAGAAACTCCGAGCATAGCCCTCTCCATAGCTCGCTGAGCGACCTTGAGCTTCCTCATACGGCCAGCAGTGAAGGACCACGTATCAGATCCGTAAATCATCACTGGCAACACGCACTGGTTGTATAATTTCGTTTTTAGATTTTGAGGAAAGTCTGACGAGAAGATGTGTCGTAGTTTCCCGAACGCTGCCCAGCCGAGTTGTATCCGTCGATTGACCTCTCAGTCGAAGTTGGACTTACCTAGTCGGACTATTTGTCCCAGGTAAACATACTCGTCAACAACTTCGAGCTTAGTGCTCCCAACAACTACCGGCATAGGTGTGACATGGACGTTAAACATGATTTTTGTTTTATCCCTGTTCATCTTAAGACATATCCGTTGGGAGACACTATTGAGGTCATTGAGCATGGTGCTTAGGTCCTCCAGCGATTCTGCCATAAGGACTATATCGTCGGCAAATCGAAGGTGAGTGATATACTCGCCATTGTTGTTAATACTGTATCCTTTCCAGTCCAGAAGCTTGAAAACGTCTTACAATGCAGCGGTGAAGAGTTTCGGGGATATAACGTCAGCCTGTCTTACACCTCTCTGCAATTGGATAGGTTTCGTACTCTGGTTCTGTACTCGGATAGCCATTGTAGCCCTACTGTACAAGCACTTCAGCACTTCGATATAACGACAGTCAACTTGGTACCGCTGAAGGGACTGCAGCACCGCCCAAATTTCGACGGAATCAAAGGCTTTCTCATAGTCTACATACGCCAGGCATAGTGGCAAATTGTACTCCTCGGACTTCTGTACAACTTGCCAAAGGGTATGTATGTGGTCTATGGTGTTAAAGCCCTTTCGGAAACCGGCTTGTTCGGGAGGCTGGAAGTCGTCAAGCCTGCGCGCGAGACGATTCGTAATGACTCTCGAAAACAGCACGTAGACGCGGCTCAGAAGGGAAATTGGTCTGTAGTTCTTCAAGAGAGCGTTGTCGCCTTTCTTGAAGAAAAAGACCACCGCACTTCTGCTCCACGTCTCCGGTTTAATGCCACCATGGAGGACGGAATTAAAGAGCTTCTGAAGGACTTCAAGTACCGGTTTTCCACCCGCTTTCAGAAGCTCCGCTGTAATTCAATCCTCACCTGGGGCCTTCCCGTTTTTAAGATGCTGGAGAGCCATTCTAATCTCGCTCAGACTGACGTCCGGGATATCTTCGGAATAGTGTCGGATAAGACTCGCTCTTGGATCGTTAATCACACTTGCGTGTGGCTCCAACGATGACGTGTATAGCTGCCCATAGAACCTCTCAATCTCACTCAAAATCTCAGGTGCCCCGGAAACGATGCTGCCACACTCGGTCCTCAGCTTTGACGGTTGGCTCTTTCTGGCAGACAGATCTCTGGCAAAGACGTTGGAGCCTTGGTTCCGCTCGATCGCTTCTTCAATAGTAACAGTATTGAAGTTGCGTAAGTCCCGCCGCATGCATTTGGAGACCTGTCTGTTCAGTTGCCTGAACACCAGCGCAGTATTCTCATAGAATACCAGCGTAAAATGGCAGCTTAACGCTGCTGTGTTTCGTATGGTGAGTGTAGAGAACCGGAGATCTTTTTTACTGGAAACGAGGCATTTCAACTTAGTCCTCAGGGACAACGCATCTGCATTTTGATTCGTAATCGAGGATAGAAGTAGATGTCTCTGGGTCACAGCAACCACATACCATCAGGAGGACCTTGTGCTCGTTTGTCACCGTTTTTATTTAAAAAGAATATGGCAAATATCCCCCTATGAGGCAATCTATAGGAGAGGCTTATGTCCAGCAGTGGACTTTAATAGGCGGTAACGGTAACGTTGCTATTACGTAGTTTTATGAATTAGTGCGGGAGTGTTCCTGTACGTTCTTCGCTAAAATCATCGTAATCAATAATTTTTACGAGAGTCTCTAAGAGATGAGTACATATTTGTGCCATTTGCTGTAAAAACTATCGGTTCATGGGGTCCACGTGCGGTGAAGTTCCTAAAGGAATTGCACCGTCACTGGTTGTCGCTGCAAGTGATAAAAGGGCTAGTTCTTTTCTCGGTCTAAGGCTAAGTCTAGCCATTCAGCGAGGAAACGTAGCCAGCGTTCTTGGTACTACACCGCGAGGAGTATAGGACTGTATGATAATTCAAGTTTTTAGTTTTAGTTTTTATTTATATTTATTGTTTTTTTTTTTAATATTGTGTATATTTATGAAGTGATAGAAAGATGTGCCGCACCAAAAAAAAAACGGTAATCGACGTATTCGTTGTTTGCATGAACGTGATAAATACGTTAAGATATTCACAATTTGTTTGAAGAAAACTGTCAAAAAAATTTGCAAGCAAGTGTGATAATGTGAGTTAGATAACCCAGATTTCCAAACATCGAAGAGGCGATTTCTGCCAGCGAATATCATATTTTTTTAGCGAGTCATTCAAAATTCGTTAAGATAAATCCTAAAACAATCTAGCAATATACTGTATTCATTAGATAACACGGATTTGCCAATCTGTGGAAGTTCGATTATATAATCATATATTTTTTCATTTATTAACCGTAGTTTTTTATTATTTTCATTTGTCACCAGGAAGATGCCGATATCTTGTTTTAGTTTCCCTCTGTCATCTCTTATGAAACCCACGAGAAGATATTATGGTAGTGTTTATTACGCTACAAACGTTATATAGGTTATAAACGTCCTACTTTTTTAATAGTGGTCACATATATTACAACTAATTGAAACAAACACTTTGATGCCTTTCTAAGTATAAAATGAAAATAGAAAACAAAAAAGAAAGCTTTACACCATTATTGCAGTTTTTTGGAAATACTAGTAAATAAGGCTTCTACTTTTATTTGAAATTGTCCCAAATTGAATGTGATTTATGGGCAACAACGTTTTTGACTATCGAGCGACCCTTAAGTATGTGTGCGTGTGCAGGAAAATCAGTTAAATTTTAAAGATAAAAAGAACAGAATGTTTGATTTTTTTAAATTATTTTTTCTTTACCATTTGCCTATATTACTTATTATGAACCTTCTCTGCAAATTTCGCCGGTTATTGCAAAATAACCCTGTAAGAGATGAAACGTTGGACAAAGGAATCTTTACATTTTTTTAACAGTGGTAGAGCCACGCGGCAGCTTTTGCTGTCGCACGGATGGGCCGGCTCAAACCGGGGTAGTACCACGACCTCACAGAAAACCAGCGTGAAGTAGAGGTTTACCTCTGCGTTTCGCTTGGTGAATGCAGGTGGCCGTAGGCCCTTTTTACTGGAAATGAGGCATTCCATCTTAGTCCTCACGGGTGACAACGCATCTACATTTTGATTTGTAACAGAGGATAGATGTAGATGTCTATGGGCCGCAGCAACCACTTACCATCAGGTGGACTGTGTGCTCGTTTGTCACCCTTATCCTATAAAAAAATTGCTTGCTACGACCAGTACAGATAGATTAAATTATAACTAAAATAAAAGTTAAAACTATAATTAACAGTAATAAAAATAAAGTTACGGTCTATATACATCCGACAAGTGGGCAAAATCCTCCTCTCATTTTTTTTAAGGGATAAGAGTGACAAACGAGCACACAGTCCACCTGATGGTAAGTGGTTGTTGTGGACCATAGACATCTACATCTATCCTCGTCTGCGAATCAAAATGCAGATGCGTTGTCACCCGTGAGGACTAAGATGAAATGCCTCTTTTCCAGTAAAAAAGGGGTCTCCGGTTCTCTACACTCACCTTACAAAACATAGCAGTGAGCTGCTATTTTACGCTGGTATTCTGTGAGAGCGTGGTCCTTCCCCGGTCGAAACGACCCATTCGTGCTACAACTATATTACTAATATACCTGTAACATGGTTGTACCACGTAAAAAAGGTTCTGAAAAGGTTTTAGGACAAGGAAATGCCAATGCGTGTTGACAGACTTCACATGCCTAACAGGTTTTAGGTATCTTTTATCTAATAGATTTAATATTTGACGGCTCCGTGACGTTGTGGCTTAGCAATGAGTTAGCGCTGAGGACCGTGGGTTCGTATCGCGCACGGAACATTAGTATGGCCTAGAGGTAATAATTACCTCCAGTACTCCAATTACTCCAATAAACATCCAGACCCGAAACAATTATTGTTTCGGGTCTGGATGTTTATGCTTGTGGAATTTATGTATGTAAACTGCCTCCACTATACAGGATAATATTCTAGTGTCGACGTAACGTTATTAAAAAAAAAAAATACAAAATCGATTTTTAATATTTTTTTACTTCAACATGATTTGCAATAAAGCTGTATGAGTATAAAAGATTAATGTAAAAATTTTTGCTAAACATTAATAGATCTTCAATATTTAATCTAATAATTTTCTCATATCTATACATCTATTCTATACAAATAAATAAAATTGTTGTGTCTGTTTGTAATGTAAAAATAATAGCCTTTTACTAAATGCACATGAGATTCTATATGGTACTTATAACAAAAACGCAATTTTTAGGGTTCCGTACCTCAAAAGGAAAAAACGGAACCCTTATAGGGTCACCTTGTTGTCCGTCTGTCTGTCTGTCTGTCTGTCAAGACCCTTTTTCTCAGGAACGCGTTGAGGCATCAAGCTTAAATTCATATCAAATACTCAAACCTACTGTCCATTAGAGCTGTGAAAAAATCAAACTTCTAAGCCAACGCAATCAAAAGATACAGCCGTTTATGCCGCAAATTTTCGACATTCGCAAGGGAATCAAAACTTACAGGGTACTTCCCGTGAACTCAGAATCTTAAAATTTGGTACGAAGCAACGTATTATAGTATGGATAAAGGAAAAATTGCGAAAAGCATAAATTTTTAGTTACATCATATAATAAAAATATTTTTAATAATTTTAAACTATAAAATATACATACGCATTTGTTCGAAACCCTCGGTGCGCGAGTCCGACTCGCACTTGGCCGGTTTTTTTTTAATTTTTATCTGTGTGTCTATCTGTTTGTTGTGACTAATCTTCGAAACAGCTGGACCGATTTTGATGGGGCCTTCACCGGCAGTGATGTTAGAATTATAAGTTAAGTAATGTTATAAGGAGTAATTAAAGGTACTTTTATATTTGAAAAAGAATTAAAACCTATGAATTCCAATCGTTATAAATTACACGCGGGCGAAATCGCGGGGAATAGCTAGTTTTTTTTAAATTTATTTAATGAAAAAAAAACACACACAATATAAACACAAAAACATCACAAAAACCCGTTTTGTTTGGACGTTGAGACACTTTTGAGCAATCTGTTGACATTAGTTTACATATAATATATTACTTTAACTTTTAGTTGCACATAGTTTTCAAGATAGTAACATAAAACTAATTTGTATGAAAAATTGGTTTTCGATAATTGACCTATTTACCCAGACACTATTAGACACTAAGTATTATACATCTGTAGGTTTTTTTAAGTTATAAGCGAAGTCGCGGGTAAAAGCTAGTGTTTTTTATCATGTATAACAAAACAAACTTTTATTTTTGTGTGGATATTTTAGTATTATTAATGTTAACAGGTTTAAACTCATTTACCCAAAGGCAACAATTTCGACTAAGGTCTTTCCTTATTACACAGTCATTGAATTTGAAGAAATGTAAATTGTCACTGAAAAATAAGAATATGAGGTCGGTGAAACGTGTTCTCGTATTTTATATACAGATTCAAGACTTTTTTTTTCAAAGTTTAATTATATTTAATTATAATATACAGTGACATAATCCCGTTGCTGTAAAAATCTTGGGATTTTTGAAAAAAAAAACGACACGTAGTTTTGACAGTCCTCTCTTGATGTTAACCTAACCCTAACCAAAGAATTCTGAAGAGACCGAAACAGGTGAAAATCTGAAGGTGCAAGGTCAGAACTATATGATGGATGCATTAACACTTCCCAACCAACCTCTCTCAATTTTTGCTGAGTGGCCAAAGATATATGTGGTCTGGCGTTATCATGATGAAAAAAACCTTTTATGTGGCCGTTTTTTCTCAATTTCTTGCTCGAGGTTCATAAGTTGTTGGCAGTAGAGGTCCGAATCGATGGTTTTGCCCGACGGTAAAAGCTAATGCCCTTCCAATCCCACCATACACACAGCATCACCTTATTGCGTGTAAATCCGGGTTTCGCTAAAGTCTGTGGAACTTGACTACCCTTTGACCATGATATTTTTTTCACTTTCTTGTCGTAGGTAATCCACGTTTCATCACCAGTGATCAATATTTTCAAAAATGGTTCCGTTTTATTACGTTTCAATAGAGAATCGCAAATGAGTACAAGATTACTTTTCTTTCAGTGAGCTCGTGTATTACTCAAATATCTAGCTTTTTTGTACAGCCAGACCTTTTCAAATAGGTGAAAACTGCTTTGTGGTCAATAATAAAACCTTCGACTACTTTTCTAAAAATGGAATCGACTTTATCCGTATGAGGGCGACCAGGAAGAGCTGCATTTTTGACATCAAAATTCCCGGACTAAAAACGCTTGAACCAACTTTGTGCTACTCTTACTGACACTGTGTTAGGTCCATAAACGTCACAATTTTATTGCGACCTGTGTCACTTGATTCTCTTTTTTCTATTAAAACTTTAGAATGTATCGAATTTCTTCGTTAGATCCACTCATTTTTGCAGACAGAACAACAATTGATAAATGGCGGGAAAGTGGTTTTTACTCTTTATTTTCCTTTTTCTTAATGTCCTATATTATGTGTTGATATTAAAACCAGCCAGATATAAACAGTACAACCAAAGAGATTTTAGCACGAAGTTTCTTATCGGACGGTACGAGTTAGGCGGATGGGAGCTAGGCGACAAAAAGTGTAAGATTTTTTTGTCACTACCACTTGTGTCATATTATATTTTATTTTAAATGACGCTTCATTGTAATAGACGCTAGTAATACATTTATTTCTATTTGTTAATCAATAATATAATACGTTTATCAATAACTAGCTGTTCCCCGCGACTTTGTCCGCGTGTAATTTAGGGTTTTAATTATATTGCTCAGAACCTTAATTATTTTTCTCAAATATAAGTAGTCTAATTTACTCCTTAGAAAATCAGCTATCTACCAGTGAAAGTCCCGTCGAAATTCGTCCAGCCGTTCCGGAGATTAGCCGGCACAAACAGACAGACAGACAGACAAAAAGTTAAAAATTGTGTTTTTGTTATAAGTACCGTATATACATTCATATGCATTTAGTAAAAAGCTGTTATTTTAACATTACAAACAGGCACTTCAATTTTATTTATTTGTATACATAAGGAACTTCGTTCCAACCGAAACTTCCACGACACTCACGCATGTTTTTTTCTTTAATTTTGAACAAAAAAATACGAAGAAACTTTTTCCCCGACTTATTATTTGTGTGACACGTAAGGTATTCCAAAGTGGCGCTTAGCACCATTCAGAACCAAATTGATCCTACTATTTCTTCTTCTCAGTATTTCATTCTTTTTTTTATAGGATAGGATGACAAACGAGCACACAGTCCACCTGATGGTAAGTGGTTGCAGTGGCCTATAGACATCTACATCTATCTTTGTTTGCGAATTAAAATGCAGATGCGTTGTCACCCGTGAGCACTAAGATGGAATGCCTCTTTTCCAGTAAAAAGGGTCTTCTAAATCTATAAATCTTCGTAAAGATGTGTGTAAGCTTGTAACTAACCACACAAATAACTAAACATATTTGAATCAAACATCACACATAATTTATAGATAGACTATGTCCTAGATTAACAAAGGAGATACTTTTTTGACGAGAAAATAAACATTAGAACCAGAAAGAAAACCAACTTTTTTCACAATAACATTATACAAAAAAGTCACATTTAGAACGTAAATAACCTAGCTCAGTATTTAGGTATTTAGTAATTACTGGGGTAATCAATGATCAAATATTACAGATGCTTCAATCATATCACAAATATTTACAATGCTGTTCATACTCAATTGAACATCGGGAATAACAGTCTAGTTTTGTTTGTATCGTAAATGAAACTCGTGCAAAAAATATTACAACGCAATAATAGAGGTCGAATTGTCATATAAATCGCACAAGTTTTTATCTTTTTTTATAGAATAAGGCTTACAAATGAACACATAATCCATCTGATGACATATGGATGCTGTGACCCACAGAAATCTACATCTGTCCTCGGTCAAGAATCAAAATACAGATGCGTTTTCATCCCTGAGGACTGTGATGGAATATCTAGTTTTCAGTAAAAAGGGTCTCCGGTTCTTTACACTCCCTTTTGCTTGCAATCTCTTTGATGTTTTTTCCTTTGCAGACGAAATCGCGGGTATCAGCTCGTCTTCAATATATAGCTAATTTGGTTGGTAAGCTTCCTTGTCGACTCTGCTACTATCGTCTGCAGCATATATTTTCTTTGTCGATCTTTGATTATAAGTATGACGTTAAAATGTCGTGAGGCTAGGGTTACCAGATGAAAAAATTAAAAGTCCGGAGAATAGGCCTGATTTCCATTAAAAAATCCTTAGATTTTTTACAGTTTGAGAACAAAACCTTACTTAAAAAAATCTTCACATATTAAGTATGATAAAACTGTTTAAGTACCTACTTGGATAAATAAGTTTTGATTTTAATTGTGGAATTATTACCAAAGGAAAATTATTTTTAGTTTGTTTAACTTTTTATTAAAGAGATCTTTAAAATGTAAGCTATATTATATTGAAAGTTCTAAAAATCCTGAGATTTCATGAGATTTGCAAAACCCAGCCGCAATCCTGAGAAGAGTCTAAAAATCCTTAAATCTCAGGACAAATCCTGAGATATGGTAACCCTACGTTATTATTTATCATTTATTGCAACACACAAACTAGGGGTTACAAAAGGAGGACTTAATGCTGCATTCTCTACCAGTCATTATCTACCAGACAACCCTAAGAGAGATGGAATAAATAAAAATGTTAATAGGTGTAAATTAAGGGAAAAATACTTTAAAAGAAAATAGTTGAATTATTAGCTGATATTCTACGTAAATATATAATATAAATATGATACATCTATACAAATAAATAGAATTGAAGTGTCTGTTTGTAATGTCAAAATAACAGCTTTTTACTAAATGCATATAAAAGTATGTACCGTATATACTTTACTATAAAAAAACACAATTTATAAAATTTTTATCTATCTGTCTGTTCGTTCCGGCTAATCTCCGAAACGGCTGGACCGATTTCGACGGGATTTTCATTGAACGATAGCTGATGTTATAAGGAGTACTTTAGGCTACTTATATTTTAGAAAAAGAAAATGGGGTTCCGCGCAACATAATTAAAACCCTAAATCATACGCGGTCGAAGCCGCGGTGAACAGCTAGTATATTATACATATAATCATCTCTTTATTCAAAAAAATGTCGGGATATATCTCCCAAAGTCGGATCAAACTCAATATTAATAAAATAATTAAAAATTAAAAATTTTGTATGGCCGACTTCAATATGAGTTATTAAGACTAACTCAAAAACTATTAGTCTGACCTTGATCATTCATATGGGACCACACGAGAAGTACCAGCTTTCAAATAAAAAAAGAATCGTCCAAACCGGTTCACCCAATAAAAAGTTATGTGGTAACACACATAAAAATAAAACACACAGTCGAATTGAGTACCGTCTCCTTTTTGGAAGTCGGCAGAAAAGTGAATCATGATTGTTACTGGCGCAATAACAAAAAAGAGAAAAATTTTAGGGGAGAAAGGAAAAGGTTTTCAGTTCCCACAAAAATCCACCTATTTTACTCTGTGTACATTGTGATTTTAATATAAGTGTAATGGCGGTGTAAGAATATTCACTACCATATATCGCCACATGGGTTTTGTAAGAGGTGAGAGGTGACAGAGAGAAACTAAAACAGGATGCTAATAAGGAGGAACATGTTCCTGCTAACAATTCAAAATTTCTCTTAGTTGGCAAATTTTTGGGAGATCTATTTTCAACATCAGTCGTTTATACACTGTAATGGTCATCACAGAGCCACCTATGCTAATGTTAACGAGGATGTAGTTTTTGAGTTTAAAGAAAATGACCATATTAACCGGATGACCATATTAACCTCACATACCTACTATACTTGTCTAAATGGGATTGTCTGACATATAATCGAATTGTTTCTTTAACTAAGTATAATATGCAGTATTATTGATCACAAATTATCATGCCCATCGATGTATATAATATGTGTAATACGCACTAGATTTCGCATTCCGAACATTGACTATGTTCAACTGAACTGTCTGCAATCCGTACACTGAACTAAATATTGGGTAAATTCAAAATTTGTGAATTTCATAACATAATTATTATCACATTTTATTTAGAAACATGTTTGTTTAGATTAAAATAAGAGTATTTTGTATTAAATTCTTATATTTATTTTATATTAAATTTCTACGCGCATACACGACTACTATCTCCCGCGCATGCGCGAAGACATAGAGTAGCGCACAATTTGTGTTTGGAATAGCTTCCCTAGTACATAGTACATATAACTCAATGGTAATGGTATGGAAGGTAGTTTTATTTAAAATCTGCTGAACATTTACCTATGTCTCCTCCATAGATCGCTAAGAAGCACAGTGTGAAACATCTTTATGTATGCCTCATATATGATCGTCAATCCATTTTATATTTTCTTCTCCATAGGATAGGACGACAAACGAGCACACAGTCCACCTGATGGTAAGTATTTACTGTGACCCATAGACATCTACATCTATCTTCGATTACGAATCAAAATGCAGATGCGTTGTCACCCGTGAGGACTAAGATGGAATGCCTCGTTTCTAGTAAAAAGGGTCTCCGGTTCTCTACACTCCCCATACGAAACACAGCAGTGTCAAGCTGCCATTTTACGCTGGTATTCTGTGAGAGCGTGGTCTTCCCCGGTTAGGGTTACCAAATGAAAAAATCAAAAGTCCGGAGAAAAGGCCTGATTTCCATTTAAAAATCCTGAGATTTTTTACAGTTTGAGAAAAATCCTTACTTAAAAAAGTATTTTCACATATTAAGTATGATAAAACTGTTTAAGTACCTACTTGGATAAATAAGTTTTGATTTTAATTGTCCAATTATTACCAAAGGAAGATTATTTTTAGTTTGTTTAACTTTTTATTAAAGAGATCTATAAAATGTAAGCTGTATTGTATTGAAAATTCTAAAAATCCTGAGATTTCATGAGATTTGCAAAATCCGGCCGCAATCCTGAGAAGAGTCTAAAAATCCTGAAATCTCAGGACAAATCCTGAGATATGGTAACCCTATCCCCAGTTGAGCCGACCCATTCGTGCTACAAATATACTACTAATATAGCTGCAGCATGGCTCTACTATAATTTGTTGTACTATAATATGCTTACACAGTTCCTGACAGTACCTACTCGAGAAATTTTCGTCGCAATCAGTTATCGGTTCGATTAATACATTAGATACAGTTGGGCAGATAGATTTTTTGATAATACTACCCCTGGTTATCATTATAAGATTATTTGAAAACGATAATATCTATGTTTAGAATGGAGATCAAAAAACATTGCGAAATCAAATCTGATACAATCTACATATACACAGTCATATGATCTCGCGGCGTGTCAAACGATTTGGGTGATAATTTTGGCATAAATCTAGTTCGTGCGTGGTTAAAACTTCTATATCTAATGTTTTAAAAACATATTCGTTTCAGTTTAACATTAAAAAATGTTCCAACACGCGTTAAATTTTTGCGAATTGTCCATATTATCTGGTACTAAAATATACAAGTTTAAATATTTAATTAAACACAAACTGTATACAAAAGGGTTACTTTAATATAAATGAATGCATGGTTGATAATAACCCCTGGGAATACGGTGGTCGCTTCCAAGCTGTTTCTAAAATTAATTTCGTAAATAGTTTGTAACTACCAAGACAGAGAATTTTTCCGAACCAGTGGTAAAGTAAAAAATTACTTTCAATAAGAATTACTTGTAATCAATATTGAATAAAAATTATTCTATTCTATTCTATTCTTCTAGCTGTTCCCGCGACTTCACCCGTGTATAATTTATTACGATTGGATTTCATGAGATTTACTCGTAATTTTATTGCGCGGAACAACAAAAATAGCCTAATAGAAAATCCCGTCAAAACCATTCAATCCATTCCGGAGATTAGCCGGAACAAACAGATAGACAGACAGACAGACCGACAGACAAACATTTCAAAAATTATGTTTTTGTTATAAGTACCGTATATACTTTCATATGCATTTAATAAAAAGCTGTTATTTTGGCATTACGAGTACAAACAGACACTTCAATTTTATTTATTTGTATAGAATAGATGTATAGATATAGATAAAAAAACTTCTTTTTTCTAAAAATTATTTCTCTTCCATTTCTCTATTTACGTGCTTTTATGTCGTCAGCTAGTTAGCTGCTTAAGTTACGTTAGATTTATTTTTTGATTATCCATTCCTGCACATCGTCAAATGGGAATCCTAAGTCGGCTAAAGGAAATTCCTGGAAAACGCTGAAGTAAGACAGTATTCTTTTTATTAAACCCCCATAGGGTGGATAATTTGGCATAGTTGCCACTTTCGACGTGCGGGTTCTCAATCACAGTTTTATACTAAAACTAGCTGTTTTTTTTTTGGGTTTCAATTTTTTTTTTGCCCGGAACCCTAATTCTTTTTCTAAAATATAAGTAGCCTAAGTTACTCCTTATAACTTCAGCTATCTGCCAGTGAAAGTCCCGTCGAAATTGGTCCAGCCGTTTCGGAGATTAGCCGGAACAAACAGACAGACAGACAGACAAAATTTTCATAAATTGTGTTTTTGTTAGAAGTACTGTAAAAGCTGTTATATTGACATTACAAACAGACACTTCAATTTTATTTATTTGTATAGATGTTATAAGGAATATGACGCAGTTGGTTCCATTATAAAGCAATTTTGCCCGAAAATAAATTATTTTGATTTATTACACTAAGATAAGGATTGTAACATTTATTTGCTATAAAATTCAACTTTTATCTTATATTTTATGCTGCTCTTGTGGTTAAAAATTATTGTTATCATATTAAATAAATAATTTGCCATGATTTTTTTTATTTTATACTTCATTTCACTTGAAGGTTTCACTTCTACCGCGTGTGACATGTTTTTATAAATTTATTTATATTTTAATTACGTAAATCCTACAATTATCCTACTGCTGATTCTCTGCATTCGTCTCATTCTCTCGAAGTTTAGTTTTCTGAAGGTTTCACTTCTACCGCGTGTGAACTGCACACATGTTTTTATAAATTTATTTATATTTTAATTACATAAGCCCTACAATTATCCTACTGCTGATGCTCTGCATCTCATTCTCTCGAAGTTTAGTTTTCTGAAGGTTTCACTTCTACCGCGTGTGGACTGCACACGTTTTTATAAATTTATTTATATTTTAATTACATAAGCCCTACAATTATCTTACTGCTGATGCTCTGCATCTCATTCTCTCGAAGTTTAGTTTTCTGAAGGTTTCACTTCTACCGCGTGTGAACTGCACACATGTTTTTATAAATTTATTTATATTTTAATTACATAAGCCCTACAATTATCCTACTGCTGATGCTCTGCATTCGTCTCATTCTCTCGAAGTTTAGTTTTCTGAAGGTTTCACTTGTACCGCGTGTGAACTGCACACATGTTTTTATAAATTTATTTATATTTTAATTACATAATCCCTACAATTATCCTACTGCTGATGCTCTGCATTCGTCTCATTCTCTCGAAGTTTAGTTTTCTGAAGGTTTCACTTCTACCGCGTGTGAACTGAACACATGTTTTTGTAAATTTATTTATATTTTAATTACATAATCCCTACAATTATCCTACTGCTGATGCTCTGCATCTCATTCTCTCGAAGTTTAGTTTTCTGAAGGTTTCACTTCTACCGCGTGTGAACTGCAAAGATAATAAACTTATTTAAACACTGCAGGGGTAAACAGACAGGCCACCTTATAATATAAGCAACAACTGCAGCCCATGGACACATGCATCCAACATTACAAATAATATTTTTTTACGTGGTAGAGCCACGCTGCAGCTATATTAGTAGTATAGTTGTAGCACGAATGGGTAGGCTCGATCCGGGACAATCCACGCTCTCACAGAATACCAGCGTAGAATAGCAACTTAATACTGCTGTGTTTCGTATGATGAGTGTACAGAACCGGAGACCCTTTTTACTTGAAAAGAGTACTCACTGGTGACAACGCATCTTCATTTTGATTCTTTATTGGGGATACATGTAGATATCTATGGATCACAGCAACCACTTACCATCAGGTGGACTGTGTGCTCATTTGTCACCCTATCCTATAAAAAACAAAGACTACAGATGTGTGCCCTATGTTCTTCTGACCGGAACGCAAATAATGACGGCAAATAATAGCAAATACTCATCATTGACTCATTTCCGCCAAATCATCTAACATTATCTGTCAGCTTATAGCTAGATTCAACAGATAATAAATTAATTCGGAACATACGGCTTTAACTGTTAAACCAAGATACTTATACCGTAAAATGAATTCGCAAACAAGAAAATATGTGTCACTGGTCTACATTTATCCTCGATTAGGAATCAAAATGCAAATACGTTATCACCTCTGAGGACTGAGATAGAATGCTTCATTTCCAGTAAAAGCTATTCTGTAAGAGCGTAGTCCTACACCGGGCGAGTCGACCCTATCATAATAAAGATGTTAAAAATTAGTTATATTAATACAATATCGTTTACTTTTTTTTTAGAATTGGCGAATAAAACTGACATAATAATAATAATGTCCTCCAGACCGAATTTCGTTCAAAGCAGCCAGTCTCAACGGAGACTAGCCATCGGCGCAGGACAGGATTGTTGTGCCCAAGTATATGCGCCAGCACAGGTGCACTCTCTATTCCCTCACTCTCATAGTCCGATGGGACGGTAAACCGACACGACCGGAGAGAGATCGGTGCCGGACCAACTTTACGTGCTTTCCGAGGCACGGGGGTGAGACACCGCCAGCTTCCTGACTCCGGGCAGCTACTGAGAATTTCTATGATGGAAAAACTCAACAACTGATTTTTTTGGCCCGACCCGGGATTCGAACCCGGGACCTCATGATCAGCAGGCGCACTACTACAAGAACTAGACCAACGAGGCAGTCAAGTTAGCATAATATCCACAGCCACTTACTATGTAGTTAAAATTGACATTGTAAGTGGCTGTGGATATTATGCTAATAAGGAAAGAATAATATACCGGGATACTGTCATCCTTAAGACGCAAAATCCTTTAGGTATTGGAATATTCGCTGTAGGTTTTATTTTTCTTTTCCAGTATTTCAGTTGATATAAACGACATGGGTAACAAACGAGCACACAGTCTAATTGATGGTACATGAATGCTGTAGTCCATATACATCTACCATTTATGCTCAACTAGCTGTGCCCCGCGGTTTCACCCGCGTCATCACGTGTCCGAGGTGCGCGACATGACCTAGTTGAAGCATTTTA
Organism: Parnassius mnemosyne; assembly: GCA_963668995.1. NCBI lineage: Eukaryota > Metazoa > Arthropoda > Insecta > Lepidoptera > Papilionidae > Parnassius > Parnassius mnemosyne. The sequence continues at coordinate 33,070,787 of CAVLGL010000084.1, forward strand.
TAACGGCTAGGTTTAAGCGTTGTTCGCGCGCCCAGCCAAGTATTGAATTATTTTAATTTTACATTATCTCTTAAACTATGCGTCCAGATAACATGGTATAAAGAACAAAGTTTATCTTCATAAAATTGTCTTGATGATGAAGTAACTTTCGTTCGTAAGGATAAATAGGCCATGCCTAATAATAACGCTCATAAATCACTTTTAAATTTTCAATATTTTTTTTGTCACAAAATACCAAATTATGGCTTATGTATAAGAAATAGACATATGGTATCGCGGACTTTTTTTTAGACGGAATAAAAGTCTATATTTTTCTAGAACATTGTATTTACGTATCCTAACGATAACACCAGCGTACGCGGATAAATAATTTCGGGAGTGCTTTTTCTTCTGACTTGCTTAACAAATATCCATATTTAAGGCTAGCTGAGTAATATAGCTTAGTGCTAGATAGCCTATACAATTCCACATGAATCTGGAATCAATATAATATACAAAAAGAATTTTTCAATTCGGACTGGTAGTTCCAGAGATTAGCGCGTTTAAACAAACAAAAAAACTCTTCCGCTTTATTATATTAAGTATAGATTAAGAATTAAAATGCAGATGCGTTTTCACCCCTGAGGACTGAGCTGGAAAGCCTTGTTTTCAGTAAAACGGGTATCCGGTTCTCTACATTCACCACACGAAACATAGCAGTGTCAAACTGCCATTTTGCGCTTGTATTCTGTGAGAGCGTGGTCCTTCCCCGGTCGAACTGATCCATTCGTGATACAACGCTAATATAGTTGCAGTATGATTTAACCAGATTTTTACCACGTTATTCAATTTCAATGGTCCTAAATTATCTGTTGCTGAGAATTGGCCTCTCTTCTAGATTTTCTGACGACATATGCCATAGTTGCCACGGCCGCAGTTTTTTTTATTATTTTAAGTTGTTATCAGGAAGATACTGCAGTCCACCTCACATGTTGTCAGTGCGACAGAAACGACAGAGGTCGTTGTCAGTAGACTCACGACACCCTCGGGAAAACATAAGGTTGTGGGTTCCCTTATTTCGCCTGTGAGCTACTATGACCAATCTAAACAAAAAAATCTGATTGACCCTGCAGACCATTCCTGGAATTTCCCCACTATGTTCGATATTAGTGTTTTTCAAAGGTATAGTATAGGTATATTATATCTCTATAATATAAAAATGAATCGCTGAATGTGTTGCTAAGCGCAAATCCCGAGAGCAGCTGAACAGATTTCACTTATTCTTTTTTTATAATATTCCTTGAAGTACGAAGATGGTTCTTACTGAGAGAAAATTTTAAAAATTGCCTGAAAAATTCTAAAAACAACACTTTTCTATATTCCCATACAAAAGATTCCTAATAATAATTAAAAGTCAATTTGAACTTTAATACCATACCATAAAGTTTAAGTGTTAGTGGAGGGGTTCCGGGAAGGTATAACAATTAAGTGACCTTAGTATCGTATAAATACTAATGTCAATATTTGTCAAATAGAATAAGTAAAAAGAAAATTAAATATAATAAGTAGGTATGAATAACAAATCAGAAATTGTAATTTTCATTGGATTTTTCAGAGACTATTAAAAGAATTTTAAGTGTTTTATAATTTTATTTTTTGACATAATGTAATTGTTGACTTATCAACTTTCTTTTTGTTATCTTACTAGCTGACCGGGTGTCCCAAATAGCAGAATAAGTATTAAAAAAAAATAAAGAATCGACTGTTAGGCAGTACGAAGTTCGCTGGGAATATTTATATAAACACTGATTGCGAAATTTTTCGTCATCGACTTCTCTTCAAAGCATCAACCGATTTTAAGTGGTTTGCAGCAATCAACGTCATTTTTTGTGTTTAAGAGCTGATCTAATTTCGGAATCAAAATATCAAAATTTGGTAAAACCATTTTGAACGCTGCCAAGATCGTTCGAATCGGTCAAGTCGTTCAAATATAACAAGGGGTTTTAGATACACTCAAGTATAATAAAAATAATATAAAATAAAACAGCTTACTTCGGACATTTACAAAGTTAAAAGCCGATTTAAGGTTTGACGACAATATCATCTCACGAACAAAAACATATTGATTTCAGATGGACTTAAGGCTTAAGGGTTTTAGATATAAAATTGTTTTGTAAATAATAACACGCGCCAATCTGATGCTGTTTGAATACCTTAATCCTTTTTGCATGACAGTTTTATTTTTAAAACAAAATAGCAGGAAAAACGAGCCAAAAATACTTTTTGGTTAGTTTTTCCTGCTATTTTGTTTTGTGTTAAGTAAAACACGCATTTCATTAGTGTGAAATATTTTGGTTTTAGTATTGTCCGTTACTAACCGAATTTAAAAAGGAGGAGATTCTCAATTCGAGTGCATGTTCTTTTTATAGGATAGGGTGACAAACGAGCACACAGTCCACCTGATGGTAAATGATTGCTGTGACCCATAGACATCTACATCTATCCTTAAAAAGAATCAAAATGCAGATGTGTTGTCACGTAAACAAAAAACTACGAAACATATTAAGCTGCCATTTTACGCTGGTATTCCATTCATGTTTCATCTTCTTACCTATTTTGTCTCCAAACAGCAGTGCGTGTCTGTCTGTAGTCTGTAGAATATAAGGAACCAGTACAATACAGCTTACGAGACCTCGGAGGTGACAACCCAACTGTAACTTTCTTTATTAAAAGGTGGTTGCAGATCTCAATAGTCTGCACTTACATCCGTAGTCCATATAAGGTAAACAGTAAGTTCGTGTGTCACCTCAATTTTATTTAAAAAATACATTAGATATTTCTTGGTACTTTTTTAAATAGAATTAGGGTGACAAACGAGCACACAGTCCACCTGATGGTAATTGGTTGCTTTGGCCCATAGACATCTACATCTATCTTCGTTTGCTAATTAAAATGCACATGCGTTGTCAGCCGTGAGGACTAAGATGGAATGCCTCTTTTCCAGTAAAAAGTGTCTCCGGTTCTCTACACTCACCATACGAAACACAGAAGTGTTAAGCTGTTATTTTACGCTGGTATTCTGTGAGAGCGTGGTCCTTCCCCGATCGAGCCGACCGGGGAATTTCGTGCTACAACTATACTACTAATATAGCTGCAGCATGGCTCTACCACCTATAAAATAAAGTGACTAGGAATTGTTTAAAAATATGATGGAAATTCAAACTTCCATAACATTTTTAACTTTTACCCACACACATATTTTGGACATCCTGGACAAGACATACTTATATTATTAGAAATGCTTAAATAAAATATACACGCAACTGAACAGACAGATCTCCAAATTGTGCAACTTCAATACAGCTTGTATTGAAAAAGCGATCGAGCGGAACCAAGGCTCCAAATTATTTGCCAGAGATCTGTCTGCCAGAAAGAGCCAACTGTCAAAGCTGAAGACCAAGTGTGGTAGCATCGTTTCCGGAACACCTGAGATTTTTAGTGAGATTGAGAGGTTCTATGGGCAGTTATACACGTCATCGTTGGAGCCACACGCAAGTGTGAGTAACGATCCAAGAGAGAGTCTTATCCAACACTATTCCGAAGATATCCCGGACGTCTTTCAGAAGCTCTTTAATTCCGTAGTCCATGGTGGCACTACTCCGGAGGGGTGGAGCAGAAATGCGGTGGTCTTGTTCTTCAAGAAAGGCGACAACGCTCTCTTGAAGAACTACCGACCGATTTCCCTTCTGAGCCGCGTCTACGTGCTGTTTTGGAGAGTCATTACGAATCGTCTCGCACGCAGACTTGACGACTTCCAGCCTCCCGAACAAGCAGGTTTCCGAAAAGGCTTTAGTACCATGGACCACATACACACCCTTCGGCAAATTGTACAGAAGTCCGAGGAGTACAATTTGCTACCATGTCTGGCGTATGTGGACTATGAGAAAGCCTTTGATTCCGTCGAACTTTGGCCGGTGCAGTCCCTTCAGCGGTGCCAAGTTGACTGTCGGTATATCGAAGTGCTGAAGTGCTTGTACAGTAGGGCTACGATGGTTATCCGAGTACAGAACCAGAGTACGAAACCAATCAAATTGCAGAAAAATGTAAGACAGGGTGACTATATATCCCCGAAACTCTTCACCGCTGCATTGGATGACGTTATCAAGCTTCTGGACTGGAAAGTATATGGTATTAACATCAATGGCGAGTACATCACTCACCTTCGATTTGCCGACGATATAGTCCTTATGGCAGAATCGCTGGAGGACCTAAGCAATATGCTCAATGACCTCAATAGTGTCTCTCAACGGATAGGTCTTAAGATGAACAGGGACAAAACAAAAATCATGTTTAACGTCCATGTCACACCTATGCCGGTAGTTGTTGGGAGCAATAAGCTCGAAGTTGTTGACGAGTATGTTTACCTGGGACAAATAGTCAGACTAGGTAAGTCCAACTTCGACTGAGAGGTCAATCAACGGATTCAACTCGGCTGGGCAGCGTTCGGGAAACTACGACACATCTTCTTGTCAGACATACCTCAAAACCTTAAAACAAAATTGTACAACCAGTGCGTGTTGCCAGTGATGACTTACGGATTTGAGACGTGGTCCTTCACTGCTGGTCGTATGAGGAAGCACAAGGTCGCTCAGCGAGCCATGGAGAGGGCTATCCTCGGGGTTTCTCTGCGTGATAAACTTAGAAATGAGGATATCCGCAGTAGAACCAGAGTAACCGACATAGCTCAACGGATTAGTAAGCTGAAGTGGCAGTGGGCCGGCCATATAGCTCGAAGAACCGACAACCGATGGGGAAGAAAGGTTCTCGAGTAGCAGCCTCGTACCGGTAGGCGAAGTGTATGGCGACCCCCCACTAGACGGAGTTACGACCTGGTAACATGGAGGAAGTCGATGGATGCAGATAGCTCTGGACCGTGCTTTGTGGCATTACTTGGGGGAGGCCTATGTTCAACAGTGGACTTGTGAAAAGCTGTAATGACGATGAAATAAAATAATTTCCATCATCGTACACTGCGACAGAACTCGAAAGTCCAACCTTATCATCTCGATGGTTGGCGGTCCACTGCTGTGCGATTTACGCGGAATTTTCTGCCTCGCACAACCAAACTGTGGATTACACTGTCGCCAGCGGTTTTTCCGGACTGATACAACTTAGGGACCTTCAAGAAAAGAGCATACTCCTCCCTCACCTCACCTGCAATAAGAGCGAATAATTTTCTGCTCACCAGATGTCGCTAGTTGACACTGAGGTAAAGTTTTTTCTGTCGACTTCCAAAAAGGAGACGGTACTCAATTCGACTGTATGTTTTTTTATGTGTGTTACCTCATAACTTTTTACTGGGTGAACCGATTTCAATGATTCTTTTTTTATTTGAAAACTGGTACTTCTCTTGTGGTCTCATATGAATTTGATCAAGGTTTTAGACCAACAGTTTTTGAGTTATTCTTAATATCTTATATTGAAGTCGGCTGTACAAAATTTTTAATTTTAATTTATTGTTACACAATATAATTTAATTGAGAAGTTGTTTTTTAATAAAAGTTTATCAGTTTCTGGAGTATTATATTAATACATAAAACAATGCCTCAGTGGTTTGCTCTTTAATTTTTTGCACATTATAACTTTTTTGAATTCTTCTACTTTTATGAATATCTGTGGTTTGGTTTATCTGCCGACTTCCAAAAAGGAGACGGTACTCAATTCGTCTATATGTTTTTTTATGTGTATTACCTCATAACTTTTTACTGGGTGAACCGATTTCGATGATTCTTTTTTTTATTTGAAAGCTGGTACTTCTCTCGTTGTCAAGTCATTTGATCAAGGTCAGACCAATAGTTTTTGAGTTATTCTTAATAACTTATATTGAAGTCGGCTGTACAAATGTTTTAATTTTTAATAAATTATTTTTAATGTTATTGATATAAAATATAGCTAATATTGCACTCATTTCGTAGATCCCTGTGTGAGCCCTCATTTTTCTGGTGTTACTGTTGTCCATGGGTGACGGTGATCAGTGATCACTGATCACTTACAATCAGGTGAGCCGCATGCTCATTTGCCTCCTCTTCCATACAAAAGTAGGTCAGAATTTTGTTTTGTAGTATTCCTAGGGAAGATCTATGTTCAGTATAGAATTATTTGCAAAGCTGTGATGAAAAAAATGCATATACGACATCTATATTATTTATTTAGCAGCCGGATATATATATATATAGATTTTTACTTATAATTTCTAACAATTTCATGTCAGCACTTGACTACTATTCCACCTAGTCTGGTTGTCCGATAGTGGAAATTAAGTTATTCAATCCCTGCGTGAATCTCACAAATGTATCCTGTATAAAATATAAAGGCTGGCTATTCTGCACCTTTCTAACAAATTCGAGTCACCAGAAATCCTCTTAGCACATTGCGGATAAAGTTGCTTGGTGGCATTTTGCAGCACCAGCTCACATATGGTGGCAATACTCTATCATCATCAAATATCTTTGCAATGGTGTTCTTATCTCATGATTACCCCCCTCCCCCCTGACAATGTTATATCGAACTATCGCCGGTTTAAGCGAATGCTCTCAGCTTTTAACAATATTTGCTCAATTACTCTAACATCGATAAACAATAATTGTTCACTGATAAAAGCTATGATTGACAAAATGTTTTGGAACTATGTAACATAGGGATGTCATTTAAATGTATCGATAGATTTCTTTTGTACATAATAAACTAGACATCTAAAAAAATTGCCTTATAGTGACAGCGTAAAAGAATCCACTATAGTTTTACGTGGTAGAGCCATGCTGCAGCTATATTACTGGTATAGATGTAGCACGAATGGGTCGGCTTGACCGGGGAAGGACCACGCTCTCACAGAATACCAGCGTAAAATAGCAGTTTAATGCTGCTATATTTCGTATGGTGAGTGTTGAGAACTGCAGACCCTTTTTACTGGAAAAGAGGAATTCCATCTTAGTCCTCACGGGTGACAACGCATCTGCATTTTGATTCGTAATCGAGGATAGATGCAGATGTCTATGGGCCACAGCAACCACTTACCATCAGGAGGGCTGTGTGCTCGTTTGTTACACTTATCCTATAAAAAAAAAAGTTATTCTATTTCACGATGAAGTTTTGACCTTGGTTGTAGTTAGCCATGCACATACACATTGTGTTAGTGTGCGTAGGCTACGGGCGCTTGGGAGTGGCGCGCCCGAGGTGCACATACACTTTGAAATGAGGTGAATAATTTGACCGATTTCATAGCGGAGGATTTTATGAACCTGGTAGAAAAGTGTAGAGATAACGATTATTTTCAAATATTAGTTATATTTTATATGCATTAGATTAGAAATAGATATATCATACTACGTATATTCCTAAAAGTAGAAGAATTCAAATAAGTTAGAGAGTGTAAAAAAAAATACAAACTGAAACACTGTATGTTCAATTTTAGTGTATATAACACTAAAAACTGTTCATACACTAAAAACTGGAAACTTATTTATAAATTGCAAAATTTTCAATGAAGGTGACACTGTATGACCTGCATCTGTATCTGCATAGCAAATACGTTCAACTTAGCCCCAACTAAGTAGTGACATCTGGTGAGCGTAAAATTATTAGCCTCCACTGTAAGCCAAACAGATGTTTTGTACGATATTCGCGATCAGCAACGCTTCAGTCAAACGCATAGCTATTTGCCTATCTGTGGATACCAAAATAAGGAACCAAAATAAGGTGCAATAACAATGTGTATGTGCACGGCTAACTACAACCAAAGTCAAAACTTCATAGTGAAATGGAATAACTATACCACATATCACTGAGTGTCGTAAAGGTGACAAAGGGAAACTGAAACATGTGTTGGTCAGTAGCATCTTTCTGATAATAACTCGATGAATAAGCCAAGTTGCTAAGTTTGGCAACTATGTCATACAGGGGAATCCATATGAGGCAATTATTGGGAGGGCTACGTTCAGCGGTGATCTTCGATAGGCTGTAATGATGATGATGCCTATAGTTGCATCCGATTTAAGTTTAGATTACAGTCGCTCAATATTGTTAACTTACATATACCATCGTGAACCGTAGTAGATCAATGAATAAGCGGTCAAGCCTTAAGTTTCATTTTTTTATAGGATAGGGTGACAAACGAGCACACAGTCCACCTGATGGTTAGTGGTTTCTGTGGCCCATAGACATCTACATCTAACCTTGCTTGCGAATCAAAATGCAGATGCGTTGTCACCCGTTGTGTATTGTGAGGACTAAGATGGAATGCCTCTTTTCCAGTTAAAGGGGTCTCCTGTTCTCTACACTCACCATACAAACACAGCAGCATTAAACTGCTATTTTAAGCTGGTATTCTGTGAGAGCGTGCTCCTTCCCCGACCGAACCAAATCGTGCTACAACCATAATTAGCTGCAGCGTGGCTCTACCACGTTTAAAATATTGTTTTCTTTGCAACTTTTTTATCTCTTTAATTAGTTCTATTGTTTTTTATTACTTTTAGTCAAAACTTATACGGGTACACAGACATATTGCTATCGCACGGTTGGCAACCGTAGTTTTTTAATAAATTGCTTTGTTCAAAAAGATGCTCCTGTCCATCTCTTGTTTCATACTTTTCTGTCGCCTCTTACGACAGCAACGGGATGATATGGAATAGTGGATTCGCTACCTAAAATATAAAATTTAACTTATTCATACATAAATTCACACCATTAGAAAGTTATCGATATTTACACTAACAACCCTATCTATAAAATCGATCTATAGATATGAAAATACAGCACTATTTATACCGAACAAAAAGCTGAGACACCGCGCATTCTATTTTATTAACTGCAGTTATATTTAAACGTTCAGAAACAAAAATATAAAATGCTGGAAGAAGAGGAAGAAGATGAAATTGTAAAGTCTGTTTGGTTACGAATGGTTCTTTTGCCTATTGGTATATTTTTCATATTATTAATCTACTTATTATGGAAGTGCTACAAGAGTAATAGAGACATGTGAGTATTAAATTTATTATCATTAATTTACTTTTTTTTAATAAAATAAGGGTGGCAAACGGCCACACAGTCCACCTGATGGTAAATGGATGCTTTGGCCCATAGACGTCTACATTTACTCTCAATTAAGAACCAAACTGTAGAAGCGTTGTCACCCCTGAGGACTGAGATGGAATACCTCGTTTCCAGTAAAAAGGGTCTCCGGTTCTCTACACTTATCATACGAAACACAGCAGCAATAATCTGCTATTTTACGCTGCTATTCTGTGAGAGCGTCTGAGCCGACCCATTCGTGCTACAACCACAGTATAGCTGCAGCATGGCTCTACCACGTGAAAAAATAAATAACGAAATTCTCTAGAATAAATAGTTCTAACAATAAAAATTACTTAAGATTAAATAATAGCTACAGCGGATTATAATGTTAAGAGTAAAGTTGTATAAAATTTAAAATAAATAATATAACAAATGATTAATTAGAGTTTATTCATTTTAATAAAGTTAATAATAAATGTCATGCAATTTGAGTTAAACGTACAGCTAAAGATCCTGGATGAATATTTTTACTATTAGTTACAATTAATAGAACTGTGAATGTTATTAAAATACTTGGAGTTCTTTGAGGAATTAAATGAATAAATATATGTTGATAACTGTTAAGTCATCCATATATTAGAAATCTAATTCATAACGATATTGAAATTGATAAAGAATCATTGAATTTGTTTGAATGGCCATTGATGCTCTTTTATATAAATACCAATACTTCATATAACTCAAAAATTTATTTTAGAAGATTTTATTATATACAATATTTAAAACAATAATGGAAAACCTAAAACTAGTAACTTTATTATCATATAGTCCTACTCCCCGAGGTATCATGCCAAGAACGTTGGCTGCGTTTCCCCGCTGAATGGTCATAGCAAGCCTTTGAGCGAGAAAAGAACCAGCCCTCTTGTCACCAGCAGTGACTTCACCGCACGTGGACCCCACGGACCGATAGTCTCTACAGCATATGGCACAAATATGTAGTCATCTCTCAGAGACTCATATTAGTAGTGTAGTTGTACCACTTCTAGACCACCTGAGTCAGACGTGGTTCAACGACGTTCGTCGACGCCCGATCCTAAAAGTTTTGGCATGCTCTGATCACGAATCCGCGGTCCATTTTTGTGTAGAATGCACGGTTCCGGAGATGTGTAGATCAATTAGCTAATATCTAATTGATATCCGGTAAGGGCCTCCACCGTCATTAGCGTCCCATTGTTCCTATTTCTATTGTTCTATTGTTCATTAATCACCTTCATTGCAGCGTGTGCGTCGACTATATCAGTGCTATTGTGTTATAGTTCTTTGTTTATACAACGCTAATCTGAATCATCAATAAAACACATTACATAATTTTGTTACAATTTTTATTTATAAAATACAAAATCTTATTAATTATTATCTATAAAATAGGAGCGAAACATCTCATCCACTAAAATATCGTTGTACAATGTGTTCCTTGTAAATATACTCGTAAAACTATGTATTGAACATCCTTGAAACTTGTATAGCAAATACATTAAGCAATATTCGCCACAAACTGAAGTCCACTCATTCTGAATCCTATCAACATTCCAGTTCCATCTTTTACAATTCCTTTTTAAAAACTCTAGATGATATCGTACAGGTGATCGTCCATATGAATCAAAATATTGACCGACGTCATTCGTATCGATATATAAAGCTACCCAATGTGACCCTGGTTTATCATCTGTATCCAAATTACATATTATATACGTTGGTACGTGGGTATACATAGGCAGTCTATTAGCTGCATAAACATTATTTTCTAGACTGGGGTGAATCTTTTTCAGATGTTGTTGTACATCTAGTGTATCCATGATATTACTGCTATTAGTAGATTATTACAGTACCTAGCTACTCAATGAATAACATAGGAATGGTCAATTATAGTGATTTCTACATATTAAATTGCATTTTTGTGATATACAAATCGTACTTGAGTCATTGATCACCAAACAAAACACAATACGAAGAAATGTTGAGATAGGCAACGGAAATGTGAGATAAACTGATATGTTTCTAAATATTAAATTGCATTTTTGTGTTATACAAATCGTACTTGAGTCATTGATCACCAAACAAAACACAATACGAAGAAATGTTGAGATAGGCAACGGAAATGTGAGATAAACTGGTTGACGCATAAAGTAATTATCAACTCATTACGGAAATACTTTAGATTAGAATTTTTACGTACTGGTGGTATATAAGACCAACAAACGCAGTCATCGAGTTAGTGTACGGTCGTTTGGCTACAGTGGATCTATCAATAGTACATTTGTGTTACTTCAATACACCAAAGGCTATGGATGTAAGTGTTTATTCTATTGACTAAATTACTTTTTTTCTGTTATTTTCATGTGTGTGTATTATTTTATTTAAATATTGTGTATGTATATGATTAAGCCGTGGTAACTCAGATGGTTAGCGCTAGCTGTAAATTTCACAGTACGCGACCCGGGTTCGATCCCCGCCAGCACCAATTAAATTGTTAATAGCAATTTTAAGTGCTTATTACCACGTGCTTGGTGGTGAAGGAAAACATCGTGAGGAAACCTGCATGTCTGAGAAAATTTCGAAGGCATGTGAAGTTCGCCAACACACATTGAGGGAGCGCGGCGGACATTTCCTTGCTCTAAAACCCTCTCAGAAATGAGAGGAGGCCTATGTTCAGCAGTGGACTTTAATAGGCTGTAACTTTAACTTTTTTAACTTTTATGATTAAGTGTTAACAAATTGATATTAACATGATAACTGTGTTGTTGCAGAAATCATTGAGCTTCGATGAAGATACCTATAAACAGTATTACTACTCGCCACTCTCCCCTCAAGAAGAGAGTGATAACCTCGTCATTAATAATAACACATGCGATGGTGGAAAAAGAAAATCGCAATCGATTGATCATTTTTTTGAAGCTGAATCAAAAATAAAAAAGAGGAAGCTGTTATCATCAACCGTAGCACGAGCCGCTAGAGATGGTGTATCATACATTTCTACTAATTCTGACGACGGAGACCAAGCGACGCATCTCATCAAAATTGAAATGTACGATATGAAGAAGCTATCCAAGATTCCAACTACTGATCATTGGAAACATGCTTCCACTAGAATTAAATATTACGTAAAGACTAATAAGGATAGCATCTACGACAACACAAACGCCCTCGTATACAATATAACAAAGACAATAGCAGAAAGTGAAAAAGTTAAAAAATACTTTTTTAACAATGACAGTCATTAGCTGATCATTAGTGAATGTGATTCTGTTTACTTCAATTACAGGAAGACAAGAGCGGAAGGAAGAGATGAGTGTGGCATACGTGTACAAAACACATCATTGAATAACAAAACTACAACACTGAGTGGAGAAGAAAACGAGAAGAGTATGCAGTACTCAAGAGCTGAATATCCATTCTTCAGTTCAAAATCTAGCCGTTTGCTTAGTTTCGAAAACTGGCCTCTAGTTATGCGACAGAAACCTGAAGATCTTGCAGAAGCTGGTTTCTTTTATACTGGCCATGCAGACGGGACCAAGTGTTTCCATTGTGGTGGTGGTTTAAAAGATTGGGAAGATGATGATGATCCTTGGCAGCAGCATGTTCAGTGGTTTAGTCAGTGTGCTTATGTAAAATTTCAACTCGAACAGTGTTTTGTATTAGATTAAATAGAAGATTTATAAAGAAATAAAAAAAAAATATATTGCATACAATTTGTTTTATTTAATTTTATAACGTTTCACATAGTTACATACACACAAAATGCATTACACATAACACATAAAATCTAACACACAACACATATTATAACCTTAACTACTATAGTCTACAGTAACATTTCTGTTTTTATCTATCTCAATAATATTATCAAACTCAGCATAAACTATACAGTTAATTGTTTGTATTAATGAGGATTCAAATCGTACTTCTATTCTTACACTACCATGTTTTATGAGATTCCAATGAGTTGATGAGTTAGCTGATAAATCAGGAGTTAAGTCAAATGCTAATAGACAGTAACCCTTGCCATACTGTTCACAAGAGATTCCATTTCCTTCATTAAGAAAGTGAATACCAGTTCCCGAGAATAGAGTATGATATGCTGATGTAAATATGCTATTATTAAAAGATGGTTGCAAAGCTTTTGAAGGTATTTGTTGACCATCAATATATAAGCTGAAAGAATGAATACCATAGTTTTCAAAGTTAAATGGATTTTTAGTAAGGGAACCATTAAATGCAGAATTGTTCACAAATCCAATTATACATCTTTTCGGTACCTGTCCTAAAAATATATTATCAAGAGTTTTTCCTTGAACACCCGAAGGAATTGTTAAAACTTTTACTTCAGCTCGAGTAATAGGATATTTAGCAGTGGTAGAAGCTAAAACTTTTTGATGTGCGAGTAATACACTTGGATTAATGAATGTGCTCGTCGAACAATAAGAGTTGCATCCGTAATGCAAACTTTAAACTTTACATCGTTTGACCCAACAATTAAATTAAAACTCTCTCTTGATCGAACCAATTTAACACTCATTTCAACACCATTAATTAAAAATTTATCTTGGTTAAAAATGTCACCGTGAAGATGACCAATCATTTCTATTTCCTTACTTTCACTAATCAATTCCTGTCTTTTAACAAATCCTATGTTTTTACCATCTGTAGAATCCATTTTTCCTGCTGTATCCTCATACCAAAGACTACAAGTAAGATGAGATTGTTTAGCAGCAGGGGCATAGTTTAAAAGGGTTTCCATGTATGCTCGATATGCATAGGTATTATTAGGTGGTGATACAAGTTTTTTGTTTAAATAAACATCAAGTTGACTAAAAAGTGAATGCAGCCAATTATTTACAGGTGCTACTATTGTAGTAGATACCAAGTTAGTTGAATCTTGATTTAATACTTTTGCCTTTATGTGGAGTAATGTATGAGACAAATCTATGTAGTCATCGCCGGTCCCAGGAACTTGAAACTCGATAGGTCCATCATCACCAAGAGATGAAATTGGTTTATAATGAATCCACAATCCATTTTCAATGCTAGTTTGTGTAGACGGTAGTGCAAACAAATCCAATTCTGACTTAACGCACTCGCAAGAATGATTATGAAGGAAAGACATATTTAGTTTGAAAATATATCTTTGATATTTTTTGGTTTTAGACTAAGTTTTTTCGCAGCTTTCACTTTAGCAGTTAATGGTGGAATGAACGATGTCAATCGTTTTCTTTTAGTTTTATACCCAGATCCAGTCATGTTAAATTGATCAATTTTCTCATCAGCCTTTCGTTTTAAATTCGTACTAACTTGCTTTAGACGATCTTTTATTGAGGCTTCCATAGGACGGGCTTGAACCATATCCGATAAAAGTCCTACTCCAGCGCTTAATGCCTCCTTACCAATCACTCGAGCACCACTTGAAAGTAAAGGTAAAACTGATCTGAATAACCCCCCTAAGAAGCTCCCAATACCATGACCGCGTTGATATGGTGAACCCTTATAAATTACTCCAACTCCTGATCCAGCTTGATGTGTATAATAATTTTCATATGGACATTTATGATGATCACGAAGAGAATTCATTATTATAATTTTCGGAAATGTAGTTTAATACACACGGTTCCAAACTGGAATGGTATTTTTTGTCCTGTACTCGATCTTATAACTATTTCCAACGTATCGAACTCTCTTCGCATAACAGGTAAGTAGTGAGGTTGAGAGAAAACGTGCATTTTATTTGCACCATAAATGTATTTTGTAGGATCTAATGAAATGACTCTTAATAAAGGAGTCATTACATCACCCACAATCTGAGGATCGATAATGTCGCAATATAGAAATAGTTGAGATGGTAACCCTAAGTGTAAATTAGCAGGACACTTTCCAAAATTTCTCTCTAGGAGATTTTTATTTGGTTCATAACCTAGCTGTAAACTTAATTTGGGTGATAATGTTACGGATGTTATATTTTTATCCAATACCGAAATAGACACAAATTTTTTTATTTCATCATAGCGAAATTTCAAGTTCTCTCCGATACCATTTAACACTCTTAAAATATGCTCAACGTTATCATAGTTGGTAGCTGGAATATGTTTTTTGTAGTACACTGTGGATGGCTTATCTTCATTAGGCATTAACATAGATTTTGTAATGTATATAACATTTTCATGGTCTTGAACAGTAAACATGGTACATGGATATTGAAACTCGACAACTCCAACCGACCATTCACCTTCTAATTTTATAGCTTTTGGTAATTTCGTTGAAAAATTTGTGGTCTTGTTATCAGGAAAGTATTCCATTGAACTATTGCTGAGCAAAGTTAAATAGAAACTTTCTTTATTCATATTTCTTTTAAACTAGAAGCTAAAATCCAACTGTTAAATTTATCTGGATAACCTTTCCATTTCACTAATACTTCTTTTCTGTTACCTGAATAACGAGTGTCAATTATTTTATCTATTTTATGTTGTGAGGTGGGGTTGTAAGTGATTTTCTGTAATTCTCTTTCATAAAAAGTACCAATTATTGGTTCATTTTGTAAATCTGTTATTGTATAAACAACCCATGGAGATCTATCAATTATTGAAGATATAATAAATATTTCATCACTCCAATTTGATTCATATCCTTTTTGGAATACATGTTTATATTTAGTTATTCGAACATAATCACCCACATTGAAATTTGGTTTAGGATTTTCTAAAGAAAGTTTTTTTGACCGTCTATCATAAAGATTAGTCCAAACTGTCATAATATTGTTGGAATTTACATCACATGGGCACATCTTAATACTAGAGTGAAAGCTGTGATTATAAGAGTATATTAAATCTTGTAAAACATCTATATATCTATAAGTATTATTATGAGTGAAATAACGCCACATTTTCATTTTTAGTGTTCTTTGAAATCGTTCAACAATACTGGCCTTAATGTCAGGATTGTTAGTGGTATAGTAATTAATCTTTTTGGATTTAAAGTATTTTTGTACATCTTTTGAAACAAATTCTGTACCTTTATCGGATTGTATGTGAGTAGGTGTTAAATTACTTTCAGTAAATATACTTTCAAAACATTCTTTAGTTGTTTCTGAGTTTTTCTTTTTCATTGGTCTTGCAAAAGCATATTTACTAAATACATCAATAATACAAAGTATATACTTGAAACCATCATTATATTGAGAATAAGTTCGCATATCACTTAAATCAGCTTGCCACAGTTCATTAATATTTGATAGAATGTACCTATTACGCGGGAATTTTTTTCGAATGGGTTTATGTAATGTGTATGTTTCTTGTGATTTTAACCATTCCTTTACTTGCTTTTTATTCATTTTACCCTTCATGGCTTTTGATAATTTATCAATACTACCAAAACCAGCGGGATTAGATGGATCATAATAAATCCTGTTAATTTCTTCTAGTACGGAGTCCATTTTTCCCACTTAAGTCCTTTACGTATTTTAGTTGTAGACTTTTTATCTCTACTGCACGGTGTAGAAAACTCTTGAACTTCAATCTCAGAGGGTTTGTTCAGATCTTTTGCTTGAAGTTGGTTAATAAACTCACATCTCCTTGGATTTCCAATATAAGTAAGTGGTACTTTAATATCTTTTAATGCTTCAGCAAATCTAACCCACCCTACCGGATCACTTCTTTTTAGGGGTCTTAGTGAATCATTTATTAAATCAACAATATTACTTCCAGGAATTTTTTCACTATCAATTATGACTGTACCTTCGTTATCCCAATGTATTTTACTTTTACTTGTTTCAACTAAGTTTAATAATAACTGCCCTTTTTTATGATAAGTTTTTGGTATTAAACTGAGTATTTGAGCTGGTGTGTAAAGTGGATTTTCATCATTTTCTTTACTTTTAATGGATCGATTCTCCTCCAGCAAAGATTCAATATCAACTGAAGTTTTTAGATCTCTATCTTTATTTTTAAAACCAATTTTTGACTCATTTGAATCTTCATTAGATGTATCAGAATAAATTGGTAATTTGAGTGGTTGACGATCCTCTTCGGTAAAATGAAGGTATCTTTGCAGTGTTTGTAAATATAATATCCATTTCTTTCGGTCTTCCGTCTTACTATTCATAATATTTTGCATTTCAATATCTAATCGAGATAAATTACTATTAACCTTATTTTCTTGTTTTAATTTTTCAATCAATCCAGGTTCGATAAGTATCATTTTCTTTGCATTTTCCATGTTAACTGGCTAGTCCACTCACTAATCCACTCAATATTGCACCTAATATTGTTGGTAAGAAAGCCCCTCCTTTTTGTATAATTATATTTTTTCTTAGTTTATGTTTACACTTACGTACTAGTTTACGGAGTATGTTTTTATGTTTATTCAATTTTTGTTTATCCTGATCTTTAAGAGGTACTTTTCCTTGTAAAACGTTATGAATACACTCACAAATACAGTTAATTTCTTCTTCATCACACGTTTTAAGTAATGCTCTTTGATATTTTGGTTTAAGCGTATGCAAAGCGGTTAGCAAATGTTTATACGTTGTGAGTCGACGATGCATCATTTAGCAATGATTTCAATTGTTTGATTCTTGGTGTATTTAAACTCTTTTGTGGGAACGTAGACTGTACAGAAACCATTAAATGGAAAGACATTTGTCTTGATACGACAAAAATCATTGGTATTCTGTTTTAAATCTACCATTAAATATCCATGCGCCTCTAGAGTTGCATCCCTGTAGGCATTTTCAATGAATTTTGGGTTATCTGGTGATACTTGTCTTGCTAAATATCTTATTTGAGTTTTATCTCAAGGGTTTTTAAAATATATTATATAACTTGAGTTTAAAGATATGTCTCTTTGTCCTTTACCCTGATGAAATAAATTTTGTGTTAGATAAAATACACTAAGATTCCTGTGATGACTACCTTTTGTAAATATATCCACAATTCTTCCATCGGACTCTCTCATTAGATCATCAATAATAACAAGATGTGGGTTTTCACCATCAAACATATTAAGATTTGGAATTCCTTGATGATAGTTAACATTTGGTAAATTATATAATGGTTGCATTTCATCAAAGCACCATGTGATCTGATTAAAATCACAATTACATATTTCTGTAACTGATTTTATGAAATTTGTTACAAAATTTGACTTCCCACACCCACTTGGTCCTGCCACAATAGCAGTGAACGGATGGATAAAGTGAAACATAACACACGTCTAAAGTTCAAAGGGGTGAAATAAAAAATGAAAGTGTTGGTGTAAACAATTAATATATATTCCAAAAATTATATAAAACAGAATTATCTGTATACTATTTCTAACACAATTAGTACATCATAATTTTACAATTAACTCAACCTCAAATAAATAGAAACAACAATTAGTACATCATAATTTTACAATTAACTCAACCTCAAATAAATAGAAACAACAATTAACTTAAATTATTTACAATAAAACAATGATTAAATATGTAATAAACTACATCATATTATAGTATTATCATAATTTTACAATCAATATAAATTTTTCTTAAACGCAGACATAAAAGTAAAAACTATCAACACTTAACGCAGTTTATAATGACCCCAAGCTAATGTTTCAATATTATTATCTAAAATATGTCTCTTTGTGTCATTATATGATAAACCTATCTTATTTAATTTTTGTGTGAAAATTGTGTGTTTAATTGATTTAAATCTAAGCATACTATAATATTGCACTTTTTTATTAAATAGAGAAGACTTATAACTATTCATTGTCATCTTTTTAGTGATACATTTATTTACCCCTTTTGCCTTGGCTATAGTCTTATTCTCTAAGTTAAAAGCGTACATTTTGGATCGTAAACCCACAAATTCTTTCATGATTTTACCATTATTTTCATCTTTAAAAAAACCTAATTTCTTTTTATTTAATTTTGGATATTCAAAAATATTATTTGTATCATAATCTGAGGTATCAAAGTATGATGAAAGGTCAGGTTTTATATCAGTGTAAAAATCATTTGTAAATATATGATATATTAAACTATCCGTATCTGTATACAATAATTTGATTTTACTTAACTTTTTAATCATATAGTTATAATGAAAATCATACATTAATGTTTTTGAAATATCTAAAATGCAAAACCCTAAATAAATTGGTTTGTTATATATTAACTTCGTTTTTCGCAACTGAACCGCAACTAGGTTTTCCGAAAATATTGAAAGGCTATGAAATTGTGGTTTAGCGATTAGATCTTGAGCACCTAAAGCTTTACCCTGGTTCTCCCAGTGCGTAACTAATTTTATGTTAACCCTTTTTTCAATATTCTCCATAGTCTTACCGAAGACTGAATTATTCATTAATTTATAAAAATCTTTTTCGAAATCTGATTTTGCTAAAGTTCTTAATTTTGTGTTTAGATCTATGTACATCTTCAACCAGGGAGACTGTTTAAATTTTAAAACTCTATGAATTTTAGTTAATTTAACCCCCACTTCTATGCACTGCTTTAAATTTCTGTAATGAATTACATATTTATCTTTATTATTTAAATTTGGGACTAGTTTATTCTCATTAATATTGCCTACACAAATGTTTTCTGGACATAAAGGAAAGTCCGAATGTAAATCATGAAGTTCATCTGGATATTCCAAATCAACTTCTAAAATAAAACCGAAGTCTGATGTCTTAGACACATTAAATTCTGTATTTGGATTTACCCATTCGAATCCACCAGTAGGAAGATATTGAGACATAGCCCAACCATATAAATTGTTGGCATCAAAATATGTGATATATGAATTTGGTTTCCCTGTATCATAATCCTCCATGTATTTGTTATTAGCTCTAGCATAACGATTACTACATTGAGATACACCACCTCTGATACCTGATCTAATAAATGCAATTTTCTCATAATCTGTTAAAAGTTCTAATTCTATTTTTGTATATTTTAACATTGCATCCCAACTTAAACCGGGTGCTGTGTAATAATGGACAGGGTCTAAATCATATGTATTTAATTTAATACATAACTTTCTAAAGTTTTCAAATACATCGGATAAAAGTAAAACGTCTGTTTTTAAATATAGGTTTGAATAATCTAGCATATTACAACACCCAAAATGTTCCCAAACATCTTTAGCATGATTGTAATCATCATTTGAAATATGTGAATCTGTGAGTGAACTATAAAAACATTTTTGTTCAGGGAGCGATGTTAGACTTAAACTATCATAATTAGTCATAAGTTCATATGGATAAACACCTTTCCGTTTTAAACGAAAGAAACCTTCATCATTAGGGTAATTTCTACGTAATTCTTGAAATTGATCATTACTGAGATTTTTGGCCAATTCATCTAATTTACACGATAAAAACTTAAATGAATCTAAGAATCTCAATATAATTTCGTGGTTATTCACTTTTAATTTTTTGGAAAAGGATATATATTTTTCTTTATTTTGAGGGATAACTTCGACTTCACCATCACAAAAGTTTAACGCGTGAACAATAAAATGAGCATCATAGTGACTAAGGTTGTGTAAAAATATTGGTATATAACTAGGTGTTCTGATCTTCGAACAACATGATTCATGAGCAACACCTATAAAACTACCAGTGTACCAATCAAAATCATAAAAATGTTTTGCCAACTCAGTTTCACAAATATGACAAATGGTTGCATTTGAAATTTGGTTTTTGTCTTCATTTGTTAGCGGAAGTGGTGGATATTTTTGAAGTCTATTTATTTCTTTTAGATTGTTAGATAAACTTTCCATAAACACTTGTGCACAGTTGGGTCCGCAATATGTTACATATTTTGATAATTTATCATCATATGAACATTTTATATAATATCCAAAATTATGTACTTCATGTTTCTGAATATTATGAGTGAAAGGTTTGGAAGGATCGTTAGAACATGATTCTATTGGTTTTAAAAATGCTTCAAAATCAGCATAAACTACGAATGGTATCTTTAACTTTTTTTCATAACTATCAAATTTAATTTTATCATTTGAAATAGGTTGACCAAACCAATTCTTTTTTTTTAAAGTTTCACTGTTTGGTAATACTGTACAAATGTGAGCACAATCGTATTGTTCATGGTTATTTAACCTTTCCTGAGATGGAAAACGAAGTAGACATGCTTCACAAATGTACATGATGTGACCGTCTTTTGAAATTTGTTTACTAACTAACCGCGATAAATTTTTTATATAGTAATAATGATTTTTTGTATCCTTGGAAAAAAATAATAAATTGATATGTCTATCTTTACGACACTTTGTTAAAAATAATGGACCTACTATAGAATTACATCGTTTTTCTTTATTATATTCTAACCCAAAAACATTAATACTAATATCATTTAATTTCTCTACTTTTGCTATGTCAGAAATTTAAACCGGAAAGGAAATACCATCAAATTTAAGTTTATTTGCATGTTTAACGTACGATGATACCCGATCGGTGTGTTTGTTTACAGGATATAACGCCGAAAGTAACGCCCATTTAAAACAAAAATAATCCTTATTTTTTACATTTATAACAGCCTTTTTTAATTTTATGTCACGAGGAAGATCTATGTATGAAGTACCGCGTAGGGGGTTAAATTTATTAACATTCATGTCTATAGATTTTATGTTTTTTAGACTCCATCCACTATCTTTTTTTCGAAAGCACTAATTTTAGTAGTAATTGTATCATTTAAAGATGAAAGAAAAATATTTAAGTCATCTCCTTGACAAATAATATAGTTAAGAGTTTGAAAATCGAACGTATCATGAATATCTTTAGTTTGTTGAACAAAATCAGCATGCAATATGAAGTTTACCTTAAAAATTATGTGTTGATGAATACACTCTTGTAATAAAAATAAAATATCATCTTTAATAGAATTTAAAAATAGTTCAGGAGTTTCAAAATTTACCCATGTCGAACGATCTACTCTACTCTTGATTTTATAAGTTAAAATCCTATTTCCAAAAGCAGATTCAATAACACTAACGTTTGATAAAGAATTATGTGAATTTAAAAGATTATTTTTATGAACATTACTTTTAAAATGATTAGCTAAATACCGTTTCTTGATAAATATATGGCACGTTGGACATTCCACTTGATCATCGTTACTGATACTGTTCCCTGCAGAGGTATGCGCTTCTGCTTCCGTTGTTGGTTTTTTGATGATCTTGGATTCTTTGCTGCACGTTCGCTTCGTTCCTCTTCCAAGTTGTAGTGGTTGACTGCTAAAATGTTTAAATTTATTAAAAACTGTATAAGACAATATGTAAATTATGATCGAAATGAATGTTTATTTTACATACTTAAACTGTGTTTCAACCATCGCACAGTGATGATACAACTCATCATCGAATGACGAATCGAACAGTTGACCCCTCTCCATTTCTTCACAAATTTAGACAACTCCTGATTTAATTCGCTATTGAATAGTTCCGTATTCTCTTCCATGATTGTGGAGAAAAAAGCACTGGTGCACACTTCACTGAAGTTTTCCCTTCCTCTTTTTTATTTTTGATTCAGCTTCAAAAAAATGATCAATCGATTGCGATTTTCTTTTTCCACCATCGCATGTGTTATTATTAATGACGAGGTTATCACTCTCTTCTTGAGGGGAGAGTGGCGAGTAGTAATACTGTTTATAGGTATCTTCATCGAAGCTCAATGATTTCTGCAACAACACAGTTATCATGTTAATATCAATTTGTTAACACTTAATCATAAAAGTTAAAAAAGTTAAAGTTACAGCCTATTAAAGTCCACTGCTGAACATAGGCCTCCTCTCATTTCTGAGAGGGTTTTAGAGCAAGGAAATGTCCGCCGCGCTCCCTCAATGTGTGTTGGCGAACTTCACATGCCTTCGAAATTTTCTCAGACATGCAGGTTTCCTCACGATGTTTTCCTTCACTACCAAGCACGTGGTAATAAGCACTTAAAATTGCTATTAACAATTTAATTGGTGCTGGCGGGGATCGAACCCGGGTCGCGTACTGTGAAATTTACAGCTAGCGCTAACCATCTGAGTTACCACGGCTTAATCATATACATACACAATATTTAAATAAAATAATACACACACATGAAAATAACAGAAAAAAAGTAATTTAGTCAATAGAATAAACACTTACATCCATAGCCTTTGGTGTATTGAAGTAACACAAATGTACTATTGATAGATCCACTGTAGCCAAACGACCGTACACTAACTCGATGACTGCGTTTGTTGGTCTTATATACCACCAGTACGTAAAAATTCTAATCTAAAGTATTTCCGTAATGAGTTGATAATTACTTTATGCGTCAACCAGTTTATCTCACATTTCCGTTGCCTATCTCAACATTTCTTCGTATTGTGTTTTGTTTGGTGATCAATGACTCAAGTACGATTTGTATAACACAAAAATGCAATTTAATATTTAGAAACATATCAGTTTATCTCACATTTCCGTTGCCTATCTCAACATTTCTTCGTATTGTGTTTTGTTTGGTGATCAATGACTCAAGTACGATTTGTGGCGAATATTGCTTAATGTATTTGCTATTCAAGTTTCAAGGATGTTCAATACATAGTTTTACGAGTATATTTACAAGGAACACATTGTACAACGATATTTTAGTGGATGAGATGTTTCGCTCCTATTTTATAGATAATAATTAATAAGATTTTGTATTTTATAAATAAAAATTGTAACAAAATTATGTAATGTGTTTTATTGATGATTCAGATTAGCGTTGTATAAACAAAGAACTATAACACAATAGCACTGATATAGTCGACGCACACGCTGCAATGAAGGTGATTAATGAACAATAGAACAATAGAAATAGGAACAATGGGACGCTAATGACGGTGGAGGCCCTTACCGGATATCAATTAGATATTAGCTAATTGATCTACACATCTCCGGAACCGTGCATTCTACACAAAAATGGACCGCGGATTCGTGATCAGAGCATGCCAAAACTTTTAGGATCGGGCGTCGACGAACGTCGTTGAACCACGTCTGACTCAGGTGGTCTAGAAGTGGTACAACTACACTACTAATATGAGTCTCTGAGAGATGACTACATATTTGTGCCATATGCTGTAGAGACTATCGGTCCGTGGGGTCCACGTGCGGTGAAGTCACTGCTGGTGACAAGAGGGCTGGTTCTTTTCTCGCTCAAAGGCTTGCTATGACCATTCAGCGGGGAAACGCAGCCAACGTTCTTGGCATGATACCTCGGGGAGTAGGACTATATGATAATAAAGTTACTAGTTTTAGGTTTTCCATTATTGTTTTAAATATTGTATATAATAAAATCTTCTAAAATAAATTTTTGAGTTATATGAAGTATTGGTATTTATATAAAAGAGCATCAATGGCCATTCAAACAAATTCAATGATTCTTTATCAATTTCAATATCGTTATGAATTAGATTTCTAATATATGGATGACTTAACAGTTATCAACATATATTTATTCATTTAATTCCTCAAAGAACTCCAAGTATTTTAATAACATTCACAGTTCTATTAATTGTAACTAATAGTAAAAATATTCATCCAGGATCTTTAGCTGTACGTTTAACTCAAATTGCATGACATTTATTATTAACTTTATTAAAATGAATAAACTCTAATTAATCATTTGTTATATTATTTATTTTAAATTTTATACAACTTTACTCTTAACATTATAATCCGCTGTAGCTATTATTTAATCTTAAGTAATTTTTATTGTTAGAACTATTTATTCTAGAGAATTTCGTTATTTATTTTTTCACGTGGTAGAGCCATGCTGCAGCTATACTGTGGTTGTAGCACGAATGGGTCGGCTCAGACGCTCTCACAGAATAGCAGCGTAAAATAGCAGATTATTGCTGCTGTGTTTCGTATGATAAGTGTAGAGAACCGGAGACCCTTTTTACTGGAAACGAGGTATTCCATCTCAGTCCTCAGGGGTGACAACGCTTCTACACAAAAATGGACCGCGGATTCGGGATCAGAGCATGCCAAAACCTTTTTTTTTTTTTTTTTTTTTTTTTTAGGATCGGGTGTCGACGAACGTCGTTGAACCACGTCTGACTCAGGTGGTCTAGAAGTGGTACAACTACACTACTCATATTTGCGCCACTATCTTTATTTTAGAAGAGATTATATTAAAATTTAGTTTTAGATTATCATTAAATGTATTACTTTCCTATTAATATTTTTTTAAATAGGTATTTCGTTTTTTTTTTTTACAATTAAAAACCTAGCATGACGAGGGGGCGGAATTTGAGAAAAAAAATTACTTAAATTTTTAAACATTGCCAGTGAATATTAGCGCAACAATTTATAACTGGCTGAAAAGTTAAAAACGAAACAAAAGTTATGTTGCGAGCGAATAACATGTATAAATAGATGGACAAACTATATATTTTTTTAAATCTATACATACATACATAAAATTGAAGTGTCTGTTTGTAATGTTAAAATAACAACTTTTTACTAAATTCATATGAAAGTATATACGGTACTTATAACAAAAAAACAATTTTTAAAATTGTTTTGTATGTCTGTCTCGCTGTTTGTTCCGGATAATCTCCGAAACGGATGGACTGATTTTGACAGGACTTTCACATGCAGATAACTTATGTTATAAGGCGTAACTTAGGATACTTTTATTTAAGAAAAATAATTAATTGCGGTTCCGTGCAAACAAATTAACACCCATGACATTGTAGTAAATTCCACGCAAGAAATAATTTAAATAGACCCAAAACTAAAAATAATAAACATTACTACGTAAAAATGCAAAAAAAAATCTCATAAACTGCAAATATTTTAGGTTTTTGTATATTTTAATTGCATACAATCAAATTAACTTAATACGCATGTACTAAGTTCATTTGAATGTTTAGAATAATTATAATCCTTGTAATTATTCGATGCATGTTTTCAAAGGCCTGAATTAGTATTACCTTTATGATGTAACTACAACGAGTGGTAAAATTAAAAATTTTGTACAATCGACTTCAATATTAATAAAATGAGAACATCATCAATGTCATCATCATCATCATTACAGCCCTTCACAAGTCCACTGCTGAACATAGGCCTCCCCCAAAGAATGCCACAAAGCACGGTCCTGAGCCACCTGCATCCATCGACTTCCTGCATGTCTTACCAGGTCGTCACTCCATCTCGTGGGGGGACGCCCTACACTTCGCCTACCGGTACGAGGCTGCCACTCGAGAACCTTTCTTCCCCATCGGTTGTCGGTTCTTCGAGCTATATGGCCGGCCCATTGCCACTTCAGCTTACTAATCCGTTGGGCTATGTCGGTTACTCTGGTTCTACTGCGGATATCCTCATTCCTAAGTTTATCACGCAGAGAAACTCCGAGCATAG
Source organism: Parnassius mnemosyne (assembly GCA_963668995.1). Lineage (NCBI taxonomy): Eukaryota > Metazoa > Arthropoda > Insecta > Lepidoptera > Papilionidae > Parnassius > Parnassius mnemosyne. The sequence continues at coordinate 33,097,270 of CAVLGL010000084.1, forward strand.
CCCTCTCCATAGCTCGCTGAGCGACCTTGAGCTTCCTCATCCGGCCAGCAGTGAAGGACCACGTCTCAGTTCCGTATGTCATCACTGGCAACACGCACTGGGTGTACAGTCTCGTTTTCAAGGTTTGAGGTATACCTGACGAGAAGATGTGCCGTAATTTCCCGAACGCTGCCCAACCGAGTTGAATCCGTCGATTGACCTCTCGGTCGAAGTTGGACTTACCTAGTCGGACTATTTGTCCCAGGTAAACATACTCGTCAACAACTTCGAGCTTAGTGTTCCCAACAACTACCGGCATAGGTGTGACATGGACATTAAACATGATCTTAGTTTTGTCCATGTTCATCTTAAGACCTATCCGTTGGGAAACACTATTGAAGTCATTGAACATAGTGCTTATGTCCTCCAGCGATTCTGCCATAAGGACTATATCGTCGGCAAATCGAAGGTGAGTGATGTACTCGCCATTGATGTTGATACCGTATCCTTTCCAGTCCAGAAGCTTGAAAACGTCTTCCAATGCAGCGGTGAAGAGTTTCGGGGATATGACGTCATCCTGTCTTACACCTCTCTGCAAGTGGATAGGTTTCGTACTCTGGTTCTGTACTCGGATAGCCATCGTAGCCCTACTGTACAAGCACTTCAACACTTCGATATACCGACAGTCAACTTGGCACCGCTGAAGGGACTGCAGCACTGCCCAAATTTCGACGGAATCAAAGGCTTTCTCATAGTCCACATACGCCAGACATAGTGGCAAATTGTACTCTTCAGACTTCTGTACAATTTGTCGAAGGGTATGTATGTGGTCTATGGTTCTAAAGCCCTTTCGGAAACTGGCTTGTTCGGGAGGTTGGAAGTCGTCAAGTCTGCGCGCGAGACGATTCGTAATGACTCTCGAAAACAACACGTAGACGCGGCTCAGAAGGGAAATCGGTCTGTAGTTCTTCAAGAGAGCGTTGTCACCTTTCTTGAAGAACAAGACCACCGCACTTCTGCTCCACGCCTCCGGTGTAATGCCACCATGGAGGACGGAATTAAAGAGCTTCTGAAGGACTTCAAGTACCGGTTTTCCACCCGCTTTCAGAAGCTCCGCTGTAATTCCATCCTCGTCTGGGGCCTTACCGTTTTTAAGGTGCTGGAGAGCCATTCTAATCTCGCTCAGACTGACGTCCGGGATATCTTCGGAATAGTGTCGTATGAGACTCGCTCTTGGATCGTTACTCACACTTGCGTGTGGCTCCAACGATGACGTGTACAACTGCCCATAGAACCTCTCAATCTCACTCAAAATCTCAGGTGTCCCGGAAACGATGCTGCCACATTCTGTCTTCAGCTTTGACAGTTGGCTCTTTCTGGCAGACAGATCTCTGGCAAAGACTTTGGAGCCTTGGTTCCGCTCGATCGCTTCTTCAATACGAGCTGTATTGAAGTTGCGTAAGTCACGCCGCATGCATTTGGAGATCTGTCTGTTCAGATGCCTGTATGCTGTCAAGTCTGTTGAAGAATGTAGCTTCATCTCCCGTCTAACAGCCATGAGATTAAGAGTGTGATCGGAGAGTTTTTGTGTTCTTCTGCGGCGGGTCTTGCAGAACTTAGCTCCGACCGCATGGACAGTTTCCACGAGCTTGTCATTCATATCGTCCACTTCATTGCAGTCTTCTAGGCACTGAAAACGGTTTTGTAACTCGAGCTGAAAGGTTTCGGGACTTTGGATTAGAGCACGAGGGGGACGGAGCGTTGACTTCATTAGACGAGACCTCTCCAACTTAACGTTTAGGTTCAGTGTGCCTCTAACCATTCGGTGATCGCTACCAGTTTTCACCCTCGCGATCACGGAGACATCACTGAACAGTTGTCGTCTGGTCGTCATAATGAAGTCAATCTCATTTTTTGTCGAACCGTCGGGGCTCGACCAGGTCCACTTCCTGTGGGGCCGCTTCTGTATCATCAATGTAGTTGAAGTCAATTAAATACGCATTATGAAGGATAACTCAAAAACTACTGGTCAGATCTTGATCAAATTTATATGGGACCACATAAGAAGCACCTGCTTTGAAATTCAAAAAAAAATTGAGTTAAAAAAGGAAAGCTAGTGTTAAGTAATTATTTCGTAAGAAACTAAAATACTTCGGTAGAATCACCTTGCCTAGAAACTGTCACTGTATTTAAAAATAAACAGTTACGTACTGAAATAACTGGTTTTTACAACAAGCGACGTAATCTTCGTCACTATTACGATTCGCAAAAATCACGTAACGATCCAATTCTACCAGTGAAAGCAGACCGAGGGCATGTAATTGTATATTATGGTATTACGAAGTATAATACAACAAACAATTCAAATCATGTCACTTCTTTTCTACAGACTTCAGAAAGGAAACGGTACTCATTTCGACTGTAGGTATGTTTTTTATGTGTGTTACCTCATTACTTTTTACTGGGTGAACCGATTTCGATGATTCTTTTTTTATTTGAAAGCTGGTACTTCACACGTGGTCCCATAATGATTTCTTATATTTACGCGAACACTACACATTGAATAAAACTATTTTTACGGATTTTATCGCGTTTAATTTACTTATTTTATATTCCCGACGTTTCGGTTGCTTTCCAGCAACCGTGGTCACGGGGGACTGAGGTGATTGACGTCCCGATGTCAAAGTTAACCCGGAGTACCTTCAGCTTTTTAATTATTAATTTTGGTCCGATCTACGCAGAATGAACTAACTGTGTCTTGAAGTCTTACAGTGGTATGCTTGGGTTTAGTTTTAATTTTATGAATTACAGGATCCCAAGCAGGTGGTAGTACCCAGCCTCCCTCTCTATTGAAATTAGGATGTTTTTTAATTTCAATAGCCTCACGTATCATCCTTGGCAGGAATCGATGTTCTTTCGCGAGGACTTGTGGTTTATCAAATCTAATGTAATGACGGGGGCCGTCTAGGATATGATCACAAACTGCAGACTTCCCGGAACGTTGGTGCTTCACGTCAGCTATGTGTTCTTTTACGCGGGTTTTTATTGATCGTTTTGTTTGCCCTATATATGAGAGACCACACTCACAATCAAGCTTGTATACTCCTGCATCTTGTAGAGGAATATTGCACTTGACGGATGGTAAGAACTGACTAATCTTCTTCGGCGGCTTGAAGAATGTTCTAATAGAAGCTCGCTTCAAGATGTAGCCAATCTTGTCTGTGACACCTCTGACATATGGTAGTACAGCAGGCACACGCTCGACTGTGGCCGGCTTCACTCGGTCACTGTGACGTAGGCGCGGAACCCGAAGCTTGTTGTCGTGCAGAACCTGCTTGACGTGCTGAAGCTCGGCGGCCAGGTGTTTGCTGTCACAGATCCCTCGTGCTCTCTGCAACAAAGATTTGCCCACGGTAGCTAACTGTGAAGGGTGATGGTGGGATTCACCGTTTAAGTATCGGTTTGTATGGGTCTTTTTTCTATACACAGTGTGACCTACGGTGTTATTAGGATTTCGAATGACTAACACATCTAGGAAAGCTAAAGAATTATTTGCCTCTAACTCCATAGTAAATTGAATTTTAGAGTTTATGGAATTAAGATGTTCTAAAAATGCAGTTACTTTGTCTGATGGTAAAATTGTGAAAGTATCGTCTACGTACCGCTTGTAGAAACTTGGAGTTACTGGTGCAGTAAGCAGGGCTTTCTCCTCAAAGTCCTCCATGAAAATATCGGCGACAATGGGAGATACCGGTGAGCCCATCGCAACACCATCTACTTGCTTGTAAAACTGTTCCTTTCACAATAGGTAGCCAGATGTAAGGCAATGTCTGAGTAATACTGCATATTCTGCTGGCATGTTGTTTTCCTCTAGTTTCCTAGTTATAATTGAGATGCACTTTGACATCGGGACGTCAATCACCTCAGTCCCCCGTGACCACGGTTGCTGGAAAGCAACCGAAACGTCGGGAATATAAAATAAGTAAATTAAACGCGATAAAATCCGTAAAAATAGTTTTATTCAACGTGGTCCCATATTAATTTTATCAAGGTCTGAGCAGTAGTTTTTGAATTGTTTATATTAAAGTCGGTTGTACAAATTTTTTAATTTTTATTTATTACTATAAGAAGTAATTGTACGGTCATCAGGGTGCACCATCCTACATTATCTACTTATTCTTACGAACTTATCAAAGTGCCCGCATATTCTGATCTATGTAACATTTAGAAATAGTTTGATAAAACTATATTTAGAAAACATATACCCTAACACTTACATTGAAATAGACTTTGTTTACTCTAAATAGAGAAGAGATTTATCGCATCTACTCCACAAAAGATATCACGGATTATAGATAACGAAAGAGATGATATAATATTATATCATATTGAGACCTCGCATAGCAATAGCTTGCTTTTCTCTCTTATCTTTGGTCAGATTTTTCAACATGTTTTCCTCCCTTTAATGTTATATTATAAATTTGAGGTGACAAACGAACCTATACTCCACCCGATGGTAAGTGGCAACTTCAGTTCATGGACATCTGCAGCCGACTTCAAACAAAGAAGGCCACAGTTGTGTTGTCACCTCTGAGGACTAAGATGGAATATCTCATAGCTTGTTATTACATTTGTTTTCTATAACTTTCAGACAGAAACAGCAGTGAAATCCACGTGGTAGAGTCATGCTGCAGATATATTATTAGTATAGTTATAGTTGTAGCACGAATGGGTCGGCTGAACCGGGGAAGGACCACGCTCTCACAGAATACCAGCGTAAAATAGCAGCTTAATGCTGCTGTGTATCGTATGGTTAGTGTAGAGAACCGGAGACCCTTTATATATCTTCCATCTTAATTCTCATGGGTGACAACGCATCTGCATTTTAATTCGCAAACGAGGATAGATATAGATGTCTATGGGCCACAGCAACCACTTACCATCAGGTGGACTGTGTGCTCGTTTGTCACCCTTATCCTATAAAAAAAGTGCACTCACTGCTGTTTGGCGGCAGAAATGGGTAAATCGGTAAGAATCGTACCGTTTTATACGTGGTAGACCCATGCTGCAGCTATATTATGGTTGTAACACGAATGGGTCGGTTCGACCGGGGAAGGACCACGCTCTCACAGAAAACCAGCGTAAAATAGCAGCTTAACGCTGCTGTGTTTCGTATGGTGAGTGTAGAGAACAGGAGACCCCTTTAACTGGAAAAGAGGCATTCCATATTAGTCCTCACAACACACAACGGGTGACAACGCATCTGCATTTTGATTCGCAAGCGAGGATATATGAAGATGTCTATGGGCCACAGAAACCACTTACCATCAGGTAGACTGTGTGCTCATTTGTCACCCTATCCTATAAAAAAAATGAAACTTAAGGTTTGACAGTAAAAAGGGTCTCCGGTTCTCTAGAACCGGAGACCCTTTTTACTGGCAAAGAGGCATTCCATCTTAGTCCTCACGGGTGACAACGCATCTGCATCTTGAGTCTTTATTGAGGATCTAGGAGGTCTTAGCATCAGGTGGATTGTGTGCTCGTTTGTCACCCGCTCCTATAAAAAAAAACCCTACTCAGATATACGAATTACTGAATTTTCCTTTTGCCTCATTAATGAACGAGATTGCGTAAGATAATTATTCTTTTTGCACGCCTCACAACGCGAAGCGTTATTAGGTAGTGCTTTACTCTCGACAGTTCGAGGTCAAGCAATTTTGTGTTCTTAAAATGCCTCTATCATAACCATGTTACACGTAAACGATAATATGAGCCGTATATCAAGAAAACACTATAATTAATCTATCTTATATTTACAAAAAAATAATTTTATATTGCTACTTTGAAAAAAAACGGTATGAAAAAATTTTACGTGAACGTCGGGATTTTGATTTTGTAATTGATCACGATAACACCCGAAAAAAATGACGTATCGAGATCGGGTTTTTCTATTAGCTTCAGAATTACATCAACTGGTTCCCTATTTCATATCAGTAGCCCAGTACGCTTGATCTATACAAATAAATAAAATTGAAGTGTCTGTTTGTAATGTGAAAATACATATGAAAGTATATGTAAATGCATATGAAAGTATATATGGTACTAATAACAAAAACACAATTTTAAAGTTTTTGTCTATCTGTCTGTTTGTTCCGGCTAATCTCCGAAACGGTTGGACCGATTTCGACGAGGCTTGCACTGGCAGATAGCTGATGTTATAAAGGATAACTTAGGCTACTTACATTTTAGAAAAAGATATTAGGGTTCCGCGCAACATAATCAAAACTCTAAATTGCACGCGGGCGAAGTCGCGGAGAACAGCTAGTTTGTTAATAAAATGATTTTCAACTTTTATAAATTTTATTGCTATTAAACTTTTATAGGCGCTTTCAGATTTTTTTTTTAGCCCTTGATAGACAAATACACCATACAGCCTATATCGATTTTATACTTTGTGTAACCGATTTATTTTGGTAAATAATATAATTTTTTCATGTTAATTTAAAACATGTAAATAATATTTAGGTATTTTAAAGACAGGAATATAATTTATTATTTCATCTAAATTAAATGAAAGGCTCATGAGACGTGCACTTTTGGATTTTCCAAATTATTTCATTAATATGATCAGTTAGTTCAATTGAATAAAGATTGGGATAGAATACATTAGTATAAACTAAAGTTTGTCTTGAGTTTTCATAGATTTTCGGTCATTACTGAAAATCAGCGTTGTGGTTTCATCACAATTTTTGACATGCCTTTCACGTATGAAGTCATTTTTTTAAACTTATTATAAGCCAGTGCTAGACTACAAACACCACCTGATGGTAAGTGGTAAATTGCGTTGTCTTAGCGTAGCAAGTCTATTCGCTCTTACCTTGAATATGCTCAGATCGGACAGAAAGACAGACGCCGGTGGATTATTCTACTCCTTTGCTGTACGCATTGCAAAAGATGAAGCAAATTTGGTTCAAATGCGTGGTGTATCGACAAAAAAGGGGTGAAGATACGCTGACCGCCTGGTTATCCGATGGTGGAAATGGGAGGAAAAGGAATTACGGCATGTAATTCCTGCTCACACTCAAATTTAGGAAAATTCGATCACTTTTAGAGTCACTTCGGTGTCTCTATGTCAGTTTGTCAAAGAATTTTTCTGAATTCCCAAAGGCTATTGGACCTAGATGATTCATAATTGGCAATTTATCAGTCATCTAATATGCTACAAGAAAACGTCAGAATTGCATTAATATCATATGTCTAGAAACATCCACAAATTTTGATATTGGACGTGTCTTCCGTCCGTCAGACACAACTTTTTTCCGGTACTCGGTGAAGTTTTCCCGAGAAATATTGGCACGGCCGGTGTATAAAGCATCACCAGTGCTGTCGTCTGCATAGGAATGAATGTTACTGGTTTGCAACATATCATTGATATGCAGAAGACACAGCGTTGGTGATAGCACACAGTCTTGTGGAACACCAGCGTTAATGGGCTTGTAGTCGGAGCATGCACCGTCTACTACGACCTTGATGCTCCGATCTGCAAGAAAACTGGTGATCCAATTGCATAATTTCTCAGGAAGCCCATAGGAAGGCAGCTTCGAAAGAACCGCTTTGTGCCAAACCCGATCGAAGGCCTTCGCTATGTCCAAACTAACGGGCAACGCCTCCCCCTTGGACTCCACTGCCTCCGCCCATCTATGGGATAGGTATCCTAGAAGATCACCAGCTAGGCGACCTCGACGGAAACTGTACTAGCGGTCACTAAACCGCTGGTGATCCTCAAGGTACCGCATGAGCTGGCAGTTAATAAGGCAAAGTAGAAAATTAGGCAAGTGACAATTACAAGGTACCCGCGGATTGGTATATTAATGCTGCTAAAAGGTTTGAATCTCCGGTCATTTCTCGCTCCACGCCGCCATAACTTAGTCACTGAACAAGACAAACCTGTTTTTTGTATTATTGTTAAAAGTAAAAGTAAAGTTTATATAGCCTATCCTATATCCCTTCGGTCGTGGCACCCGGTCATATTTTCCTACCGAAGTCCATGGTCACTTGCGACCAGCTTCAAACGAAGAAAGCTACGGATGTGTTATTACCTCGGAAAACTTTGATAAAATAAATCACAGCCTGTTATTACACTGGCTCTCTTTAACCTTCAGAACGCAATATAGCAGTGCAAGCACTACTATTTGGTGGCAGAAATAGGTATGAGTGATACTGGAGGACTCATAGACAGAAAAGAGGTACTACCAGCATATTCCGTTACCGTTACAGCCTATTAAAGTCCACTGCTGAACATAGGCCGCCCCATAGACTGATGTTTGCCTATTTTTATAGAAAAAAAATACTAGTAATGCTTTTTAAACATTACTAATATTTCCTTAAACCACTTCTGGTAAGCTTAAAATGCTTGTGTTAGAAGTGGTTCACGACAGTAGTCGAATGGTGGATTTCAACCCACGACCTTTCGAGTTTGCGATCCGCGCCCTGCCATTAGGCTACTGACGTTTCAAAGCTTAGTTGCCAGGTTACCAGGTTTGCCAAGCGGGTTGGCATCTGCAGTTTTATTTTTTGTTTTTAGTCATTCTTAAGAAGATGCTGCTCTTTTGCTGATTTGTTTCTCTCTGTAGCCTCTTACGACACCCACGGAATGATATTATGGGTTCTTACACCGCCGCTACTCTGTAAAGCTGAACGCACATTTGTTTGCGCCGCATGCGCCGTACGCGCCGTACGCGCCGAATTTTAGAATTCGTTGTATGAAATCATATGAAACCTCGCACATTACAGCCGCACCGTACGCGCCGATTTTTATAAAATGCGGTAGGTATACGATATCGAAGGACGAATGCTGATGACGTCATATAATGCGGCGCGTTCGGCGCATGCTGATACTCAGTGTTGTCTAATGTTGCCAACTTAGTGGATTTTCCACTATAACTGGTGGTTTCAACTTACATGATAATTTTTGTATTTTTATAACTTTTAATTAATTCGTAATTAGTTATACATAATTTCCTTTTTATTTTCATCGATTATCAATATGTATTCTTAGCGACAAATTATTTAAATACTGAACGGACAAAAAATAGTTTAATTTAATTCAAAAACCCATTTATACCTGATTACTTAATTATCAATAAGAATACTTACCTCAAACATACAACAAGTCTTTTTTCTGGTTCAATTGGCTTTCTAAATCTTGAGTTTTCCATATGGTTTTAGTATATGTAGAATTTCTTGAAATGTCTTATATGTTGAATGCAAATATCTAAAAAAAATCGTTCATCATCATCTAATAAGTATTTAAATAAAGTATGTCCCCTTCATATTGTAAATACAATTGCCTTTTTAAATTAATATTATGAATCCAGAATCTTCTTTTTTTTCCGAATTTTATTTTCTTCTTCCTCTGCCAATAAGCAGGCTATTACTAAATTGCTTTCCATAGTGATTTCGAGCGATCAAACTGTACCGTTTCACACCAGTGGTTGGAAAAAACTACAATAGTTGTTGGTAATACAAAAGATTTGCGTACGGCGCGGATGATGCATACGGCCAAGTGTGCGAGGCCATCAGTAAAACACGGCGCGTACAAATGTGTGTTCGGCTTTAACCACCACATTCAACCTTATTTAAACATAAATATAAATAAAAAGTTTATTTATGTATGTATACTAATACTTTATTACACTGCCATCTAGCGGACAATAGAGGTACTACAAAGTTAATTTTCTCTTCTCGTGTTTCAAAGCACAACCACACTGCGCTACTTGCACAGTCTATTACATAAAAATCCATAGTAAACATTTTAAATAGTGACTTTCGCAAAAAGTTATTCTTAATCTTTTACTTACTTCATTTTTTTTATAGGATAGGGTGACAAACGAGCACACAGTCCACCTGATGGTAAGTGGTTACTGTGACTCATAGACATCTACATCTACTCGTTAGTCAATAAAAAAAACTAGTGAAACACCAGGGAGATGTCAATTGAAAACGTACCTATTTTCTCTATTGCGCACAATTACCAAAAGATCTGTTTATGATTCCCGCAACGCCTCAAACATTTGACGTCACAAACCACTTCTGTTCCATCCAACCCTTTTACCGGTGTGTAGTTACAGATAAGATATAAACCTGCTATCTATTATATTAAAGTGCTTTTTAATAATTGGCCCCTTTATTGGAATCAGTTTATATATTAAGCTTTGCTGGAATAACTGTGACTTACCAAAAGAAAAAGGCATATTATGTATAATAATTAGCTCTACTTAATTCAATGTGATTTATAAATGATAAAAGTGCTAACTTTATGGGGCTACAATTTGCCGCCAAAATGGACTTCTCAATTTTATTTCTACTGCCGAGTATATTTATGGCTCTTTTGTTTGTTTGTGTTTGTTTTCGACACTGTGCAGTACTTTGTTTTGGTAAGTATGGTTAATTAAAAATGCTTTATAAAATTAACTTTACAGTCATTTTTTAAACCTACCAAATCTATTACCGTTTTTAAATTAGATTCCTTTGAACGAAGAAGGAACGTCGAAAGAAACTCCCCAGCTGTCCTCTTCTTTTTTGTCTTTTTTTTAAAAGTTAATATTATTTAGTAGTAATAGTTAGTTAATAGTATAACAAAATACAGAATGGACAACGACAATAGATCCATCGGTAACCGAAGTACGTTCTACTCGTATGATGTACTCAAAAAAGACAAAGACTTATCAGCGTATACCGAGCTGACCAGCCAGCTGTTTACAAAGTATTTGCATGGAGAGTAAATAATCTGAAGTTTGCATGTAGCAGCCATCGCATTATTATATCTAAATCAAATAAGAAGTTTACTTTGTTGTTGTATTTAATAATTATTATTGTGACTTTTTAATTATTTTTTTTTTTTTTGTAATTTTAATATTACTTTTGATTAAATCTAAGTGTTCAAACAGCATCGTCGTGGTCAAATTACATCTATATTTATTTACATAATCTACTTATTAAGCAATATTGTGTGGCATAAACATTGCTAGTAAAAATTTAGCAGGCGCAAAAAACTGTATTAAAGTGAAAATAAATCTCTTTTCTGCCGACATCCAAAAAGGAGACCGTACTCAATTCGACTGTATGTTTTTTTATGTGTGTTACCTCAAACTTTTTACTGGATGTACCGATTTTGATGATTCTTTTCTTATTTAAAAGCTGATACTTCTCGTGTGATCCCATAGAATTTGATCAAGGTCAGACCAATAGTTTTTGTATTGAAGTCAGCTGTACAAAATTTTTAATTTTAAATTATTATTATTATTATCGGTAAGCAATTTCGGTTAAGCAACTTAGGTTGCATAACATATCATATCGGTAAATTACTAAAAATACGATGTGATTGTGATTTACAAGATTTCTGGAATTATATAAGTACCGTAAAACCTGGCAACTTTGCCATTTTTGGAAGTAATTTTAAAATCTAAGACCAATTTTTCCAACAAAAAAGGTAAAAAATTGTAACATTGAATAGACATAATTTAAAATTTAAAATTTTGTAGAGCCGACTTCAATATAAGTTATTAAAAATAACTCAAAAACTATTGGTCAAACCTTTCAGGCCAGCAGCAACTTTCAAATAAAAAAAAAATCTCGAAATCTGTTCACCCAGAAAAAAGTTGTGAGGTAACACACATAAAAAAACATACAGTTGAATTGGCTACCTCCTCCTTTGTGAAGTCGATAGATCATTAATGTGACCAACGAACGTTGAGTCCACCTAATGGTTAGTGACGAACGCAGCCCATGGATGTAGATATACAGATTAGATAACCATTTTCCAATAAAAAAAAAACTACAGATGATTGTCATTTCCAAGGACTGAGATGGAATGCTTCACAGGCTTTATTATAGTGGCTCTGTATACTGAATATGTATTTGGAGGCAGAAATACTCTTAACTTTCAAACTGGACCACAAAATTTGGTGCACTACTGATTGATGGCGGAAATAGATATTTAGACAGACTCTCAGGCAAAAGAGGCATCCTGAGAAAATAATTTCCTTCCCTCTTTTTCAAACCCCTTTTCAGGGTTGTGTACCCGAAGGGTAACCAACGGGACCCTATTACTATGCTACCGCTGTCCGTCCGTCTGTCTGTCAGCGAGCTGTATCTCATGATTCGTAATAGGTAGACACTGAAATTTTCCCAGAATGTATATTTCTGTTGCCGCTATAACAACAAATAATAAAAATAAAAATAAATTAAAAATTAAGGGGCTGCCTTACTAAAAACGTGTTTTACGATGGTACGGTACGCTTCATGTGCGAGTCCGACACGCACTTGGTCGGTTATTCTATTATACGATATAAATCTTAACTAATCCTATTGTGGGAAGTCAAAACGTGCACATATGGCAATTCACAATGCTGTATTAGTCCCTAGCTAGTCGATACACTTACGAATTTTTGACAATAAACTTACTAAACATAGATAACTTTATCTGTGGTTTGTTTACATATTGATTAAACTTAGCAGCTAGGTAGTACTTTGATTTCATCGATCTGTAAATAGACCTTCTCGATTACTAAGCCATATCTAAACATTATTATGTACTGTTCTCGCTGCAAATTACTTAGCATTATAATGAAAAAATACATACTTATCTGTTACAAATTTGTTGTAACATATTTAGATTAGTGGAGTCAGACTAAAGTGTGTTGTGACTGCAGCAGGAATTGGTCAGTTTGACCCAGGCAGGACTACGATATTCCAAAACATTAGCGTAAAATAGCAGTATAATACCACTTCGTTTCTTACGGTGAGTGAGAAAACTTTAGTTACGTAGTAACTATTATATTAATTTGCGACTCGACCAATTTTACTGGTATAATTATAACTTTTAACAAAAAGTAAAAACCGACTTCAAATCGCTAAAAAGAAGTTATTTACTTGCTAACATTAAGGTGAAATTTTTCTCCAACTCTATATGGAACCACCCTTGAAGTATAACTTATTTAATAAAAAAAGAATCATTAAAATTGGTTGACAATCTGCGAAGATATCGCGTCACAAACATTGAACCTCCTACTTTTTTAAGTGGGTTAAAATGCATTCTACATCTATCCTTGATTAGGAATCAAAACACAGCATTGTCAAGCTGCCATTTTACGCTGGTATTCTGTGAGAGCGTGGTCCTTCCCTAGTCGAGCCGACCCATTCGTGCTATAACTATACTATTAATATAGCTGCAGTATGGCTCTACCACGTATAAACGTTTCTGAAGGTTTAACTTCTACCGCGCGTGAACACATGTTTTAATTACATGGCAACTGAATCAACAATTCCAGTGAGTGTAATTTTACAATTGTTTACGTTTCATTATGACGAAATCTGAGTTAACGTAGATTCTAAAATAGCCGGAGACGTTACGACGGAAAGAGCACAGACTATAGATTATATTAAATAATGCGACCACATGCACAGCATAGTTGAGAGTCGGGTCACATGTCAAATGAATAATTGCATCCTCTCCTGTTTGTAATGTTGAAAGTACAGTCACTTGATATCTGTAGTTTTATATTTAACACATGTTCTCTGTTTCTTTTATATTAGAGTTACAAACGAGCTCACAGTCCATATAAAATAGTAAGTAGGTATAGGTAATTGATTGTGCACTTTTAATGCGTAGCTAGTAACATTCAGCTGAAATATATATATATATATATATATATATATATATATATATATATATATATAATATTAAGTTGCTATATTTCAGCTGAATGCTGCTGTGTTTCGTTTGGTAAGTGTAGAGATCCGAAGACCCTTTTTACTGGAAACGAGGCATTCCATATTAGTCCTCAGGGGCGACAACGCATCTGCATTTTGTTCTTTAATCGAGAATAAATGTAAAAAAAAAAACAAAGACCTCCTCAAAAGTTGGCTCATAAGGCGGATATGCCTCGCTTGGGGTTGACAATCACAGATCTTTTTTTAATAGGATAAGGGTGACAAACGAGCACACAGTCCACCTTATGGTAAGTTGTTGCTGTGGCCCACAGACATCTACATCTATTCTCGATTACAAATCAAAATGCTGATGCGTTGTATGTGAGGACTAAGATGGAATGCCTCATTTCCAGTAAAAAGTGTATCCGGTTCTCTACACTCACCATACGAAACACAGCAGCGTCAAGCTGCTATTTCACGCTGGTATTCTGTGAGAGCGTGGTCCTTCCCGGGTCGAGCCGACCCATTCGTGCTACAACTAACCTACTAATTTAGATTTTTTCATTTTTATTTGTTATTAGTAAGACGATGCTGCCATATCCTGGTTGGTTTCTCTGTGTCGCCTCTGACATCCACGAGTCGATACGTGGTAATTTTCGCGTATTGGCTGAAAATATTCATTTAAATTAAAATATATTAAAAAAAAGTGTTACAATGGTTTACCTGCAATTTATCTATTTTTTTTAGTCATTATCTTGTGTGCCGAAGTTTAGTAACTTGTGATTAACCACTGTCGCTTTCAAATTAAATTCCGACACGCGAACAATAGACAAATGAATTTTTTAAACCTTATTTATAAATTCATTAATTCGTACCATTTAATAATTAAAAACTCACTGATAAACAAAGGCCTTCCCCATATGTTGCCTCATAAAGGGATATTTGCCATAGACGTCACGCCTGGCAGGCGGGTTGGCAACAGCATATTTCCCGCCCATTTGTTTCAGTTTTTCACTGTTGTCTCTTACGCTACCTATGGGATGATATGAGGTGGTGGTTCTCTTACGTCACCGCTAAACGGCAAACCTTAAATTAATAATAATAAATAAATAAAATAATACGAAAATTGTGGTGGCGGCTTGATATAAAATGCCCGCCAACCGCAACCCGCCCGCAATACGTGGCAACCATGGCGAATGTGGATATATAAAATATAGCTCTACGACCTGCGATGTAACATTAAGAGCGCATATCTTACAGTTGGTAACAATACTTCGAATTATATCATGCTTAATAAATACAAGGTCTCCATATTGATTGACATACTGATTGACTTTGATTCTCCTTACACTACTGGGTTCAATGGGTCATTACCGTAAACCAATAAAAAGCTGGAAGTAAACATTGAAGATATGTATAGTCTTGAATACAGACGCAGAGTTGCCAGTTCATGTTGTTGTACGGGTTGCATTACAAACCTACATCCTCATTTTGCTAGCGAACGATTTGACGTAGGTAAAGTTGGATTTCATGCCAAGTTGGTGACTTTGGCACATTTAAAGCAAGAGTGAATATCTGTTTACCATTTAGGACTTATAAAATTTACTAAAGTTATTCGTTATAGTTATAGTTTCGTGTTTTTTTTTTTACTTGTGGTATATTCAAAAGGTATTCACATTTATATACACATGTAAAAAATATTGATTTAGCTGTTCGATTCGACGACCTCGGCGATATATTCTGGTTACAACCGCAATGTATTTTAAGTAACTAACAAGTTATATTAAAGTGTTTTCCCGCAAATATGCACCTGTAGTCTGTAATGTCCTTGCTATTCGAGGAATACAGGAAGGGTTTATTTAAAAGGATCGAAATCGTAATCGTCCATTTATTTACTCAATAGAGGGTAGCAGTCAAAGCCGTTATTATTATTATGTATCGACATAAAATGGTACATAGTCGATGTAACTGGTATATAGTGTATTTTTTTTATAGAATAAGGGTGGCAAACGAGCACACAGTCCACCTGATGGTAAGTGGTTGCTGTGACCCATAGACATCTACATCTATCCTCTATTACAAATCAAAATGCAGATGCGTTGTCACCCGTGAGGACTAAGATGGAATGCCTCATTTCCAGTAAAAAGGGTATCCAGTTCTCTACACTCACCATACGAAACACAGGAGCGTCAAGTTGCTATTTTACGCTGGTATTCTGTGAGAGGGTGGTCCTTCCCCGGTCGAGCCGACCCATTCGTGCTATAACTATACTACTAATACAGCTACAGCATGGCTCTACCACGTAAAAAAATTACCACGTATTATATATGCCTCATACCGGCAGGCGAAGTGTTGGGTGTCCCACTAGATGGAGTGACGACCTGGTAAGATATGCAGGAATTCGATGGATGCAGGTGGCTCAGGACCGTGCTTTGTGGCATTCCTTGGGGGAGGACTATGTTCAGCAGTGGACTTGTGAAGGGCTGTAATGGATGGATGGATGGATCTATGCGATGTAATTTCGAAGTATCCGATGCGATAGAACAGATCTCCTTTATGAATATTGAATTCAAACTAAGTTTTAACCAAGAAATTTGTACCAAAAAAAAAATAACGTACAAATAACAGCAATTATAAAATGCAATGTAAGCGTGGTTAGCAAATTTGTTGTTTCGTGTGATTTGTAATAAATTGGTTTTAAAATGTGACCATAGAGTAATTTTAAATTTAGAATTTAAAATTACTCTACATTTAGCTTTACGAAGACCAAGATAATTATTTGCAATATCGGAAACCTTTATCAGTATGTGAATATAATAACCGTAGATAAAATGTATTATCGAGAATAATCATTATTGTATATCTTTTTTTTGTTCTCTTATAATAATGAATAGAAATCGGAATCCTAGGGACGTTATTGGTTCGATTGTGTTTTAAAGCTATATTTACAAGTCAGGATTTAGTTTGAAATATGACTAGTGTGTTAGCGTTAATTGTATTAACGACATTGCCTGCAGTTGTTATGATGATAGTTTTTATCTGTATCATTCTTCTTGTTAGTTTTTTCATATGGATACGTAAGTCAATTTATATTTTTTAATACCATAATGAAATTCAATCAAATATATATATAATAATAATAGTAATCAGTCTGATTACAAGCATGGTTTGGTTTTTGCTTGTCTTGGATTAAAAATATGGTTTAAGGAGAGTCAGAGCCACAATCTTCGCGAAATTTGACAGTTTCATGGGACTTCTTTCGTGTAGCAGATTCTAGATTAATCCTTAGACTAATCATAAACTAAGTTTGTTATAATGCTGAATGTGTTTCAATGTTTATGTGATCCTTCAGTACTTTTTAATTTGTACATTACTTGACTGTGTGGGGACAAACGGATTAGTAAGCTGAAGTGGCAATGGGCCGGCCATATAGCTCGAAGAACCGACAACCGATGGGGAAGAAAGGTCCTCGAGTAGCAGCCCTGTACCGGTAGGCATAAGTGTAGATTGTACCCCCACTAGATGGAGTGACGACCTTGTAAGACATGCAGGAAGTCAATGGATGCAGGTGGCTTGCGACCGTGCTTTGTGGCGTTCGTTGGGGGAGGCCCATGTTTAGCAGTGGACTTGTGAAGGGCTGTAATGAAGTAGTTTGGCTGAGTAAGTCAGGGCTCAACTGAGAGGTCGATCAAATATCCGATTCGGTTGGGCAGTATTCGGAATTATTATTGTGTAATAAGATGTGTACCTTATGGTCAGCGTTACCAAACTTCAAGCAAAACGTCAAGATTTTTTACATCCCTATATAGTTTAAATATAAGATTAAAAGTACGTTACATCATTAAGTAAATATTATTATATTAAAAAAAAAAACAAATGTTATAAGCACAGACCGTTTACTTATAGTAATATACGTAATAGTTCCGTGAAATATGGTTAATTTATTATTAATTGGTTGAGTAATTTTCGGTTCAAGATAATAAATAGAATGATAATTATTACATTTCCAATTAGGTGCCTATAAATGGTGTACTCATCTTAATTAAATAATTGAGTATAAAGCACATATTGAATTTTCTATTTAATGAAATTTATTATTATTTTAATCTTATGCCGTTAGCCATTCAGCGTCGATTCAGCCAGCATACAAAATTCGCGAAGTTTTTTTTTTTTTTTTTTATAGAATTGTGGTGACAAACGAGCACACAGTCCACCTGATGGTAAGTGGTTGCTGTGGCCCATAAACATCTACATCTATCCGCGATTACGAATCAAAATGCAGATGCGTTGTCAGCCGTGAGGACTAAGATGGATAGCCTCGTTTCCAGTAAAAAAGGGTCTCCGGTTCTCTACACTCACCATACAAAACACAGCAGCGTTATGTTGCTATTTTACGCTGGTATTCTGTGAGAACGTGGTCCTTCCCCAGTCGAGCCGGCCCATTCGTGCTACAACTATACCAGTAATATAGCTGCAGCATGGTTTTACCACCTAAAAAACTATTTATTAACTTAGCCAAAAATAATCTTACGTGGTAGAGCCATGCTGCAGCTAAGTTATGATTGTAACACGAATGTGTCGGCTCGACCGGGGAAGGACCACGCTCTCACCGAATACCAGCGTTAAATAGCAGCTCATTGCTGCTGTTTCGTGTTTCGTATGGTGACTGTAGAGAAACGGATAATCTTTTTACTGGAAACGAAACATTCCATTTTAACCCTCAGGGGTGGCGACGCATCTACATTTTGATTCTTAATCGAGCACAGATGTAGATGTCTATGGGCCACAGCATCCACTTACCATCAAGTGGACTGTGTGCTCGTGTCGTCGTGATATATATACGTGTGTGTGTGTGTGAGTGTGCGTGTGTGTTTGTGTGTGTGTGTGTGTGTGTGTGTGTGTGTTTAATAATTAATAATATAGATTATAGATTATATAAATGACTGCTTTCTTTAACCGGAAATTGCGAATCTCGCGCCTTATATTTCGACACGTGAACGACCATTGGAAAATGACTCGAAACTTGAATCAACAAACTTGACCCCATTCAAACAATTGCTAGGCGCCTTATCGGTCGTTCTCGTTTGCTCCTTTTGAATTTTAAATGCATTCGAAAAAAATTAAAAATATAATTTTATTTAATACGTCCTGACTCATGACACTCACAAGTAATATTTTGATATTATTTTTATTTTATATGTGACAGATAAATATAATGATACAGATTAGATAGCACCTAAATGTAATTTGTTTTATAAATACGTTACTTTGGTACTTTAGTGTCTAAGCAGTACGGTGTATTTATTTTAAAAAATGGATATAGTATCGTCAGTTATGATTGGAGTGTTTATATTTATGTGCTTGTATTTGTTTTGGTTGTGGTTTTGTTTTGGAACATGGGTTGAAAAACGTAAGTATTATTTCACAAAGCATGGTAAACTTACATTATTTGATTTATCACATCTACAATAATTTCTACAACACCTGTAATTTAAATATTTAAGTAATTTAAGTCCATTATATCCTTTAAAATATACCACACGTGTGTTCAAACATAATAGAATATAGGAATATAAAAACTACAAAAGTTTACTAGCGTTTTAAAAGTCTAAATTATACCTAGTATATTATTATGAATTTAAATTCAATGGTACATGGAGCGCCATCTATGGATGACTTTTATTTATAGCTATTAGTTAACAGATGGCAGTTTACGATATTTTTATATTAATATTCAAATACCAAATTAATACTTTATAATTATTAGCAGGTTATGTCCAAAATACATATATAGGTAAATCTATAGACTATAGATTATCTATAGACTATAGATACATATTTGTTTTTCGTAATTTGTAATATTTGTTCGAAAACAAATCTTTTGGTTTCACGCTTTTTCTTTAATTTCTTTAATACCTGAAAAGCATTTCAACACCAACAAACCACTTCAGCTCTACAAGTGCTATTAATCTTACGATAAATTATAGATATTTTTTGCGATAAGCAATTCATTTATCGTTTGAACTTTACCACATTAGTCGTTTTTGTTTTTGTCCTTTGCCAATTTCAAAATGGACGAAAATTTAACAGCTGTTTTAATTTTTATGTCTCTAAATGTGTTATCATTTTGGTTACTTTATGGATTATTGATGAAATTCTTTGGTGAGTTGTATAATTCTAAATTGCAATTATTTATTATTTATTTACTGATTACAGAATACAATACAAGCTTCAGTGTCGTCAAGATATAATAATGCGTTTTAAATAAGCTTACTTACTTTAATTAATAGTTTACATCTCTCGATATAGACACAATAGTTAAGCAATCAAAATATTTATACGATCATATGGACATGAAAGACGTGAATAGGTTTTAATTTTAATTTAATTATTAATAAACTTTGTGCAATATATGTAATATTAGGCAATAATTATTTTTACTGATCTGAACTAAAAACATTATTGATTAAGAAGGACGTGACGTTTTTTTGCCGATTCGGTTTATGACGACAACAAAAACAATAGATAGGTAAACTTGAGCAAGACATAATAATTTATTCATCTTTACGTACCTTTCAAACGTGATGATAGTGTGAAGCTTATGCGATAAATTGGAGATTGGATCTCGGCTACAATTCAGCGTAAGAAACAAAGAAACCACCAAAATACATCAAAATGTAAAAACCTGACGTGGTAGAGCCATGCTGCAGTTATATTACTGGTATAGTTGTAGCACGAATGGGCCGGCTCGACCGGGGAAGGACCACGCTCTCACAGAATACCAGCGTAAAATAGCAGCTTAATGCTGCTGTGTTTCGTATGGTGAGTGTAGAGAACCGGAGATCCTTTTTACTGGAAAAGAGGCATTCCATCTTAGTCCTCACGGGTGACAACACATCTGCATTTTGATTCGTAATCGAGGATAGATGCAGATGTCTATGGGCCACAGCAACCCTTACCGTCAGGTGGACTGTGTGCTCGTTTATCACCCTTATCCTAAAAAAAAACCTACAACAAATATTGCTTGTGGCACGCAAGCACAGGACTCTGTAAAACGTCGTCGTAAAACTTTAATGATGAATTTTATTCAATGTTTAATGATAAATATTAACACATTGTTTATAATAAAATAATTGGCCTCTGACATTGTTTACTCCGATTTGTCTCTAGATGGCGCTATAAAATATGACATTTCACACTCGAATTCAGTCTATAGGTGAACAGTTCTCTAAAATCCATCATTCAACATTTACCTATAAAGATAACTATAAGATATATTTTATAGATGTTAAATGTCAAACTAATCTTTTTTGTCTTTTTTAAATAATTACTAAAGATTTCCCCTACCTGAATAGAATTACATGTGTCATTGCTTATTTTATTCATTAATGATTTCCATGAAAATTTTTCCTGGGTGTCATTTTGACAGTCAATAAAATTTTAATAAAAGTAAGGTTAAAATTATAGTAGTAGTTCTTTTATATTACTGAAAGTTAGTACAAAGTACTTATAAGTACTTATAATGTATTACTACTTTGCAAAAATGATCGATTGTACAATCATTTGGAGGAAGCAAAAAAATGATTTATTACAGAAGAAGAGTTAATTTACCTTTTTTTTTTTTTGTTGTTTTTATCTCACAATTCTTCCAATGTATGTTTTAAGATACAAAATTAGCTAGAGGATTGAATGGTTGACGAAATTCCAACAGAAAGCTAGCAACCCCTAACATCTGTCTAATGGGATTTTCTTTTGTCTATGAAATGCTTCAAGATTGAATTCGATACATAGCGTCAGAATCGTCCCCCAGGGGAGTATCTACGTTGACTATGAATTCCAGTGTTTACAAAGAAAAAAACCCCTTTTTTTTAAGATATTGAACTGTATACAAAAAATCAAATAAAAAATGTTGTAACAAATAATCAAATGATAAATTGTAAGTACAGTATAAAGAATAGCTAAAGAGTCAAAATAATCTTTTAAGTTTGGTTGGGTAGTGAGTTAGAAAATATATTATTGGATAAAACAAAAATATCAGAAAATGTTTAGGAAGTTCACATGTAAGAATTATATTAAAAAAATTATATCTGCAACCGGGGCAAGTAAAGATGTAAAGGAGCGAGTAGTTTTCGAGGTTTCTTATATCGCCATGGTACTATCATTCTTAAAATTAAAAATTTATATCCTAGTGAATTGTTTAAAGTCTTAGAATAAAAATAACATGTTCTCTAACCTGCTCATGGGTTAAAAAATAAAAATAAAATAGATCATGTTTTCACATCAGTTGACATATATATATTAAGTTCAATTTATCTCTAGTAGATGGTGCTGTGGTTTATTCAAGTTTGTAACAATTTTTTTAACTTTAAAGTAAGAGATCCCATTTTATAGTTTCTACACGCGAACCATTAATCATTGTTAATATTTATGTTAAAATGAAACTTTTTGGCATTAAAATGTACATTATCATTTTATCGTACATTATCGTATAATTATAAAGTATTTCCGTAGATAAGATTTATTTATGTAGCTGTGCTTATCAAATCAAAATCTAAAATATATTCGTTAGATCTGTATTTATAATTATTCATCGTTGTGCTAACGTAGTTTGTGTTGTGTTATTTCAAAACGAAATCTTATAATAATGTCTTCTATACCATATAGCCCGGCTTACTCAATTTATCTTGCCATATTTCTTTTTATTGTAATCTTCATGGCGTATAATCATTGTAGTAAGTATGGCTTAATTTTATCTGAAGCACATTTATAATGCTTCGTTAATGTTATTAATAATTCAACTTGTTTTATCACCGTTTAGCTCTTACGAAGGTAAGTGTGTAATAACCTTAGAGGTTGTGAAATGTAAATTATATGAATATAAAAATCTAAAAATTTCGAATGCTTTTTAAAATCTAAATTCATTTATTTCGGAACCACGAGATCCATATGTGCACAAAAACTTAGAATTCACTGTATAATATATTTATGAATCATATTTTATTTTATGAATTATAGCGACATCAGAAGTCAAAGCGAGCGAAAAAAGTTACATTAAAAAAAATTGCGGAGTAATAAATCATATTGCTGTAACATTTTTCTATAACAAAAAAAAAATATAATAATACTTAACGTCAACAACATTTTATTAATCAAGAGTTTGGAAATAAAGCATAATCTAGAGACATCTTATCGGTGTTTAGAGATATGGTTGATGTTCATAACTACGCACGCTATAATACCGCGTTTTAGTAAATATGTATTTGCTTTTTGTACATATATTGTTACTTCTCAATTTGCATTGAGTTGCAGCATTGCTATTATTATTATTTTAAATGTGTTATACATAATGTTTATGAATAGTAATAGTGACATCTAGCAGTAACTATGAGAAGCAACGACTATATAGTACTTGAGTAAAGAAACTGTACAGAGGCAAAGCTTCTAAGGGGCTGTCAAAATTTTTACCTATTTTGGTAGGGTTGGCCACTGGCGGATAAAAATAAATAAATATAACGTTTATCAGCATTTTAATAGATAAATAAATAAATAAATAAATAAATTTTATTTCGTTTTTAAAAAGTAAATGCCTTAAAAACTAGTAGATTGGAACCTCCATTTAAGCAAATAATGCCTGTGTTTGGAGGGTCCGCCCTTCCATTACTATATCCATGTTACAAGGCAGTATGGATAAACATATTCTATATCCATATTAATGTTATATATTACTTAAATTCTATATTAATTCTATTACTTATGTGTGTGTGTGTGTGTGTGTGTGTGTGTGTGTGTGTGTGTGTGTGTGTGTGTGTGTGTGTGTGTGTGTGTGTGTGTGTGTGTGTGTGTGTGTGTGTGTGTGTGGTGTGGGTGTGTGTGTGTTTGTGTCTATGCTTGCGTGAGTTAAAAAGAGTATGTGTGATTACAGTGTCTGAATCTAAACAAATCATGCTACACAATCCAGTAGCTTCTCAATTTCGTCATATGTCTTATGATGAATCCATTCTAACAAAAGTTTTTTACAGTTGTGATATGTTTTGTCGTATATATAAATATCTTTGTTTATTTTATTATAAAGAAAGGCAGAACGTGATATAAATTGTCTGCTCGCAAATGTGGTTTTAGTTCTGTATGTCTGGGCAACCATGTTTCTACGTCGTTTATTTAAATGGCATGGATCATAAGACAATGATTTGTGAGTTTTGAGGGTTGTCCAGAATATATACAACTTCCTGACAGAGAGTAAACCGCTGATACGAAATAGATACATAATAGATACATAAGATATAATATTTTTTATAAACTACGTATTCTAAATGTTTTACTTTTATACTTATTATTCTTCAACAATTAGTTGTAGATTTTAATTAAATGGAAAATTCTAAATTTAATGTAAAGTTTTTTTTTAAATAATCTATTGGAAACCGCTCTCATTTCATAACAAATATAAAATTTTGCAGCACATGTTTTAATATTTCACTACCAGTATTTACATTGTTTTTGCTCAAGCAATGCAACAAACACGATAAAATTGTCAGGAAGTATTATTAAAAATCCCATTGAACAACATCTTTATTAAAATCCTTACAATGGCTGAAAAAATAATCTTTTCCCATATTTATAGGTTGTTCAGATCTGTTAACGTACAATTTTATTTTCTCATATTTGTTGTGTTCAAGACAACATTTCCCGACGATCCCGACACATAGACTATACCATTTTTTTCTGGTAAATCAAATAGATAATCATTTGTTCCTACTATTAACATAGGGGCACTAACAGTGTCAGGTTGCGGTGATGGTATATTAAAATACGAAAATCATCTGGTTTCAAAAGTAACATATAGAAATCGTATTCAAAATTAATATTTTGGGGTTTCCCTAAGATATTGGTTATAAATATCTTATTGAAGGCAATACTAACTAGATGACATGTTGGTTCTCGGCAGTTACCACCTGCCTGTCAAATTTTTTCCAAGAAATTTTCGAGACTACCTTGATTGAGAGGTCTCGTAAATATAAATTAATTTAATTTCTTCTGATTTTAATTCTTCATGAAGTTCTATTAAAGATTTTATAGACACTTGAAATCCGTGAATGAAATTAATGCTATTTGTAACGTCTTTCTGCCTATCACTTCTTATTAATTTTAACTCAAATTGATAACTATCGCATCAAAATCAAAAAGCTATTTTATATTTATTAGGAGATCGCGATGTACTTGATTTTAATATATCAAACAAATTATTTATTTTATTTACATAATCAGCGATATCTTTGCGGGCAAACTCAATAAGATTTAAATTTTTGTAACGTGGTAGAGCCATGCTGCAACTATATTATGGTTGTAGCACGAATGGGTCGGCTCGACCGGGGAAGGACCACGCTCTCACAGAATACCAGCGTAAAATAGCAGCTTAACGCTGCTGTGTTTCGTATGGTGAGTGTAGAGAACCGGAGACCCTTTTTACTGGAAACGAGGCATTCACGGGCCCTCACGGCTGACAACGCATCTGCATTTTGATTCGTAATACAAGATAGATGTAGATGTCTATGTGCCGCAGCAGCCACTTAACATCAGGTGGACTGTTTGCTCGTTTGTCACCCTTATCCTATAAAAAAAATCTACATAGTTAAGTTTCGGGAGCGGTGCTGAAGCTTTTTAAAAGTAACTAAATATATCTCGATGACATTTATTTAATAATAATAATAATAATATTTTTTTATTTACTTCACAAGGTATTTTAACATAAATAAGTGGCTAGAGCCTCCCTTTAAGCACAGGGCGCCTGTGATGATGTGATTACTATTATATTTCAATAATGTATTATAACTATTTCAGTGCAGTACTGGCTTCCTTAACTAATTGATTACATTACTACGATGAGAACTGTAATGAATCTATTCTAATTGCAAGGGCTTTTATAGCACGGTCAAAACAAGTCTGTTGACTGAAAGTATTACGCCTTGGTTTGACCAGCAATAACAATTATACAATGGAGTCAGCGTCTTCTGTAACGTTACACTTCATAACATATTTTCAGTAATCCAATATCAAAAGCTTAATAGGCACAATTCGTGGTCAACATGTTATTGTAAAATTATGGCTACTTGCAATTATCATGTTTACGAGTTTTAATCTAATATCAAAATCTTAGTCACGACAATTTGGAATCAACAGGTATTAAGGCTATTTCCACACTGCATAACTACGTAAACCACATTTACACTTTTTTTTATATTACATTTGATACGAATTATTCTTTAAAAAACAAAATTTAACACTTATTATTTTTTATACAACCCTGAGTTTGAGCACTGACAGAGCCGGTTTAAAGCAGTTTCTTTCTGTATGTGACGAGCGGCCAGTGCTCACGCGCCACAAGCTTGTAGTAGTGTACCTATCACAACGCGGCTGTATGAAGCTTTGCCTCTGTGGGGATTTTTTTTTTCACTAAAAGTGTCAGAAAGTCAAGAGGGGCAGAAAAACAAATAAATTTTACAAAATTTACCTTTAAATAAAATCTACCGACGGATAATAAATTTTGGAAAAATTTAAATGGTACCTTCCATGCAGTAAAAAACCTTAAAAAAACTTTTGTGGTATTTATTTGAAAAATGTAGTTTCAAATCCGAGTAGCTATTATATATTTGTAAATATTGTATATTATAATTTTGTTAATGTTAATTTTGAAGCAGGCATCCAAATGCCTAAAGAGTCCAAACTCTAGGAGAATAATAGCTGCATGGCGTCAAGAAAAAACAATTTAAGTCACACCTCTACCGCTACCCTAGTACGTAGGATCCGGGACAGCTCAAACCGCATCCTAGTGATGTTCTCGAATAGAGTTGATTGTCAGTACCTGAACCATTGTTGTATAGTTCATGTACTGGCAAATAAATAATCCGAAATCAACAAATGTTCCTAGTAAAAGATTTTTAATTATTCTCTTTACTATTTATTTTTATTTAACTTTTCTTTATTATTATAATTAATTATTAACAATGGGCTATGTTATCACCTAATTATACTAATTACGTAATATGATCCTTGTAGGTCGAACGAAAGATATTATTATTATTATTATTATTTATTCTGTGCCGCTACTGCGACTTTACGTTATAACGTACTCGTCAAAATATGCGTCAACGTCATATCCGGTAATTTTTGTCATTATCATCATCATTACAGAAAATAAAAGTATACTGCGCTGAAAGTAGGCCTCGCCCAAGTAATGCCACTAAGCATCGACTTGAACCACCTGCATATAAATCGAAATTTCCAGAAGACTGTATAAAAGAACAAGCGGCGGGAAATATCTCCTTTTCATTCGATGACTAAAATTTGTTCAGTACCTATATTTTTTCACCTTAATTTAATTTCACATATAACTGCCAGTCCTTTTTTTTTTTAATAAAAAGTACTTACTATTAAGAAACAAAAGCATTTTCCTCATTTTAATAATTCTCTTATTAAAATTTTGTCTTTGAATGTCAGATACATTTTATATATTCTTTAATTATAAAAATAAAAAGGGTTTTCGTTTCAATTATTTCTCTAACACTTCTAAGTAATTATGTTTTTTTTAAACCTCTTAAGTACACTAGCCTCAGTAAACGAGTGAACGTAATTTTTTTCCGTTTGAATTTTATAAGTTTGTCGACGACTACGTAATAAAAGATATTGATAATCAGTTCCGCTAGTTGTCGCTAGATGGCAGTAGAAGTTTTATTAAGCAATAACATTATGGGGTTGATAATATAGTACCGATTACTGTGATAAGCAAAGTAAGGAAGCGATTCTCTCTTATGCATTGACTTATATATTACCTCTCATGACTGAAAATCTCTACTAAATTTGTAATTTGTTTTCCCCTCCTTTTATATCTTTTGTTGTTTTATGATGATGATGATAATAACCCCTGGAAATGAGGTGATCGCTACCAAGCTATTTCTAATTTGTTGTGTTGTTAATTTATGTAACATACATGATTTTAGCTGTTATTTAAAAAAAAAGTCCCGCTGGGTTTCTTGCTGGTTCTTCCCAGGACAGAGGTTTTTTTTCGAACCAGTGGTAATCATACAAAAGAGTGACTTTCAATAAGTATTATTTATAATCTATATTGAACAAAAAAGTTTCTGTTTCTGTTTCTGTTTATTTGCTTTCACGGCTTATAGTATGCCATTTGCAATAAATATGAACACTAAATGAAAATTTCAATTTTAATGCTTGCTGCAAAAGAAAGCTTCTGAAGTCGTTGCTATGACACAATGGCGTAGCTAGGCGTGGACGAAGTGGGCCCTTGCCCACGGCCTCGCACTTAAAGAGGCCTCGCGAGGGCCCTTAAAATGCCCTCAGACTTGATCACAGATGACACTTTTACGCTCGAAAAAGAACGTCACAAATTTAAAAGCGTGTTCGTTTGAAGCATTATAAGAAGCCCCTCTTAAGTGCGACTGCGAGGTCATTGTAAGTACCTTCAAAGACCACGACCGTTAGGTTGACGGAATACGAGACTTGTCATGAATTAATAGCTATAAGTATTAAATTTTCGAATTAAAGCTTCGACTTCAGCAGCTGTAATATGGAAATTATTATAATCTTTTTAGATTTGAACCCGGCGTTTACGTTTTACTAAAAGTATTTTTGTTACCATTTTGCGTGGACTAAGTAATGTTGAGCGCCACCATTAATGCCTAATAAATGGCAACACTAGTTACCACTAGCGCCCTCTAGTATCGAGTAGCAGAACTGGGAGAGTCAAGATCCTTCTATTTCATTACTAATTCAATGGAAGAACTTTCCAGAACTATCAATCTGCTAAACTATCAGACACCTAGTCAATCGGGACCGGTATGTACACGAACATTCTAGATATTTCTACAGTAGAAGATTCTGGAACTATCTGACGCCCTATATAAGGCCAGTAGACTATAGACCGCGACCGGAGTCAGTATTGAGTGGGCGATACAAGTGAATACTTCGAAGCAGTACAACTGCGAACTAAAGTGATCAGTAGTACAATTGTGGTTTATTATTAGTGAGGTTTTAAGTTGAAATTAGTGTTCTGTAATTAAAGTATCAATTTTTGCAATTCACTCAGTAGTTTTTAATTGTCTTGAACCCCAAGCTCCTAACAGTACTAACACTAACTCAAGGATAAAATGTCTAAGTTTTTGAATTTTTTCTCTAAATATATAAGAGACCCTCACTGTAGTACTATTACAATTACTTCATAAAAAAAGTTCTCACAAAATACCAACGTAAAATAGTATCCCAATGCTACTGGGTATCGTATGGTGAGTGTAGGTACCGGAGACCCTTTTTACTGAAAACATTTCATTTCATCTTAGTCCTCACGGGTGACAACGCGTCTGCATTTTGATTCTTAATCAAGGATGGATGTAGATTTCTACAAGCCGCAGCATCCACTTACAATGAGGTGGACTCTGTGCTCTTTTGTCACACTTTTTTTATAAAATAATAAATGGGTCATGGCAGAACTTATGGCGATTCTAAAAAAAATAAAAAATACTATCCCCAAAGATATGTTTTTATTAAATACTAAATTTTTGTACCTTACTTTACATGCTTATACAACAAGACAACAAATTAATGAATTACACCGGTGTTTTTTACTATTATAGTATTTTAAGTTAACTGGGCTGATAGATAAGCAACACATAGTATGCATTTTTAAAAAAAGTTAAAGTTACAACCTATATACGTCCTAATGCTGGGCACAGGCCTCCAATCATTTCTGAGAGGGTTTCATGACAAGGAAGTGTCCGCCGCGCTGCCCCAATGCGTGTTGGCGAACTTCACATGTTTTCGAAATATTTTTTTTCTTATTTCTCAAACATGCAGGTTTCCTCACGATGTTTTCCTTCATCGCCGAGCACGTGATAAATTAGCACTTAAAATTGCAATTATCAATTTCATTGGTGCCGGCGGAGATCGAAACCGGTTTGCTCGCATACTGTGAAATTTATAGCGAGCTAGTTATAGTATTAGCAGATGGTTACATCTGAGCTACCACGGCTAATACGCATGTATCGTATAAAAGATACAAAGAGTCAGTATAATTATAAGCTGTGAGGCATTTCATCTTAAGGGTTATATTGTCTATAGCCTTCTCTGCTTGGCTACAGGTGTCCATGGACTGTAGTAGTCGCTTACCATCAGTTTCACTGTAAGATTCGTTTGTCACTTCATTTTTATAATAAGAGCGTAGCAATCATGGCACATCCCTTTTGTGGAGAAAAACCCATTTCAAGCTGTTGGCTGTTGTTGGGCTATGAAAGGGAAGCAGTTGTAAGTAAAATGTACTGCATTTTACAATGGTTTTTATTGCTTTTAAAATTGCAATCAACAGTTTCATTGGTGCCGGCGGTGATCGAACCTTTTCTCACGTACTGTTAAATTTGTGGGGAAAGCCCATTTCCAGCTGTTGGCTGTTGTTGGGCTATGAAATGGAAACAGTTGTAAGTAAAATGTACTGCATTTTACAATGGTTTTTATTGCTTTTAAAATTGCAATCAACAGTTTCATTGGTGCCGGCGGTGATCGAACCTTTGCAAGCGTACTGTTAAATTTACAACGAACTCATAGCCCCTGAGCTTTGAATTCACTCTATGAGGAAACTTGAATGTCTGAGAAATAAGGAAAAAATATTTGGATGCCATGTGAAGTTCGCAAACCTACGGACATTTCCTTGCCCTAAACCATCTCAGAAATGAGAGGAGGCCTGTGCCCAGCAGTGGGACATATATAGGCTGTAACTTTTAAATTAATTGCTTTTTTCCTTTAAAGTTTTAATCAACAACGCCTGCTAGCCCGTGACCTTGTAGATTGTAAATATATTTTTCTTAAAAAGAACACTTGACGAGATGCTCCGATTTTCCTCGCACATCTCTATCATCGATAATACCAGTTTATCGACGATAAACTCATGATACGTTGTAAGAAATTTTTATCGCTTAGTTAAAAAAAAATTCTATGCATTTGACAAGTGAAACGCGAAAGATGAAGTTTACTGTGAAAAAGTGATTTCAGTTACTTTCAGTTTCATTCCAATAACTTGCTACAGCAATTTGTTGAGAGTGTAATTTGTGTAGATTAGTGACACTTGTCTTGTTTGTATAACAAACAAATCTTTGTGTCAATATTTCAAACGTTTGATTCAAAATGCCTCCAATGTTCGGATACCCCAATTATGACTTTCTGCAAGAAAATCCCCATAGTGAAAACGACCAGAAAGTGGAGGGGAATGTGACCTACTTCGGCTTGACGGAAATGGCTTTCTGGTACACTGTTGTACTAGTCGCCATGCTCTTCCTGTGGCTATTGATGTTCTTTTGCCTGAGGCTAATTTCAATAAGTACCTATATTGTTATCTAATTCTGTGTCACATGACTTTTATCGTTTTCTTTTTTTTCTTTTAATGTATCATTGCTATCGATAAAAATGTTATGCGTATTTAGTCGTTTTAGGATTTAAATTTGCGATATTAATATCTTGTCAACAATTGTCACGTGTTCGATTTATAAAATTTATGCAGTTAAGATTAAGAAAGATATAGATAAATCAATAAAATTTTCCTTTTGATTAGACAATTTGTTACATTTAATTATAAGGAAAATCATGGAATTTAACATTTAAAGACGGGAAATGTTACTGACTACAAAATGCGTACAGCCTAATGTCTCGATCGATTTGTCATTTTTGCGCTGGGCTGGTAATGAACCAATAATAAATACATACATTTAATGACGTCAGCTTAAGATAAAAATGGCGGACATCTGTCTGAATGACATGAACTGTCAAAAAATTGTAACCTGAAAAGTGATAATAAACAAATTCACGAATAAAATCCAAATAATATATCGTACTTATACAGTGCGGCTAACATTTTCTTGCCCTAAAACCCTCTCAGAAATCCGAGGTGACCTGTGCCCAGCAGTGGGACGTATATAGGCTGTAACTTTTTTATCTTTAAGAGGATATTGTGACCAGGAAAAAATACGGATGGTTGTAATAAAATGTGCCGCAATAGTGTATCCTGGGTGATAAGATTACTTTATTGCCTAGGTGTCCATCTGGGTCTGTACCCATTAGCCCTCAGATTGTTGTTGGTTGGTCCTCAGATGTCCATGGGTTGCAGTTGCGTATTAACATTGTTTTTATATTAATAAATGTCGGTACTGATACCATAACATAATTTTATTGAAAACAATATGTCCTTTCTTTAATTTTATAAAATCCTCTAAAACATAAAACTGGAGCTGGCAACCCTTCGAAATGGGGTGATTTTCCTTATTCCGCCCACACGCCGAATAATTTATTATTATTTTATTGTATTTAATCTAGAGACCTAAATGATTATGACAGACGTCACCATTTTTTAATGGAAATACCTACTGTAATATTTTTTTTATCTGTGCCAATTTCTATTATCTAAGTATTGAATATAAAGAAAAAGCATGTAACCGATTCAATGTGTAGTTCTTCGCGAACCTAAACATCGTTTGTTTGTTTATTAAACAACATAATACTATTTTTAAAAAAAATTAAAGTAAACTAAAATAATGGCGGGAAATAAAATGCCAGTGTTTAACATTAACAAACTATTAGAAATTTAAATGTAAAGTTTCTAAATTTTTTGTTATGATTAGTGTGTAAAAATATTTGTAATAAAACACGGAAAATGAGATCTAAACTTTTTGACAGTGAATCTAATGCAATGGATAATAACGAATATTTTGATGAAGACGATGTAGTTAGTGATGATTTTCAAAGTATAGTAAATTATGTACTGTATGCCTCTGTCGTTTTGCTTATAATATCTTTTAGTTTAACCATTATACGTATGCTTATATTAGGTAAGGATTTTTTTTGTTTTTTATTTAGATTGTACTTACATTGTCTTTTCGGACCATAAAATAGAAGAATATTTATATTTCTGCAATTTTAGAGTTATAATTACAAATTCTCTTAAAACTACTAATTCAAAGGGCTGAATAACTTTAATACCTTTGCCATAATTATGCCATACAACCAAAAATGTTTTTCCCGTTTTATTTTCGTTATTTCGTTTTAAGCGTGCAGACTAACTAAATAAATTTAAAACAATTTAAGTACATTATGGAAATATTTTTGAAAAACTGTGAGAAGCAATGGGACGGTTCGTGTTTACTGTATAATTATATTAAAAAAATCTTTAATTTTTATTTTTAATATATTCTATGTAATCAGAGTGACAATCGGGCACACAGTCCACCTGAAATGCTCATTAAGAATCAAAATATTAAAGCGTTAGAGGTTAAATTTAAAAAAAAAATTATGTAGCCTCTGAGGACTAAGATAGAATACAGCGTTACCACCAATAAGGGCGTCTGTTTCTCTATATTCATTAGGCTATTTACGCTGGCATTTTGTGAGAGTGGGGTCCTTTACCGGTCTAACCGACACATTCTAGCTGTAACCATAATAAAGCTTCAGCTTAGCTTTACCACGTTAAACCACGTTAAACCAAAACAAAAAAATTTAAATCTATTAAAACCATTCTCTTTTAAATAATGATTTGAAGTGGATGGTGCGATTTTGTGTAGCCCATGTGAAGTATTAATAGAAACTACCTAACAGATGTTTCGATGGTGATATACATTTCAAGTTTTTTATCCATTTAGGTAGTTTGAGATTGTTAATTACTGTTTCTGGGTTAGGCTTTCGTCAAATCTCACAAATCTTTGCAATGCATGCAACCCGCATATTTTGAAAAAAAAATACACGTCAGGCTAGACTGTATGGTGTAAACTCTTTACCTGTCTGATCAATGAGAGCTAATAATTTTTTGATCACCAGATGTCGCTAGTTGACACTGAGGTAAAGTTTTTTGTTACACAGTGTAATTTAATTGAGAAGTTGGTTTTTAATAAAAGTTTATCAATTTCTAGAGTAGGATTCAATTAATACACAAAACAATGCGTCAGTGGTTTGCTCTTTAATTTTTTTGCACATTTTTAACTTTCTTTTAACTTTTCAACTTTTATGAATATTTGTGGTTTGGTTTATTTATTTTTAATCTTATTAATATAAAATATAGCTAATAGGAGCCGTGGTAGCTCAGATGGTTAGCGCTCGCTGTAAACTTCTTCACAGTACTCGAGCAACCCGGGTTCGATCCCCGCCGGTACCAATGAAATTGTTAATTGCAATTTTAAGTGCTGATTTACCACGTGCTCGGCGGTGAAGGAAAACATCGTGAGGAAAGCTGCATGTCTGAGAAATAAGAAAAAAAATATTTCGAAGACATGAGAGTTCGCCAACTCGCGTTGGGGCAGCGCGGCTGACATTTTCCTTGCCCTAAAACCCTCTCAGAAATGAGAGGAGGCTTGTGTCTCCCACCAGTGGGACGTAAATGGGCTGCAACTTTGCTTTACTTTTATAGCTAATAGTGCAGGAAGAAACAATAACCTTTGCATTTTCCGAACAAATTAACTTTCCCGCTATGAAATCTGTCAAATATTATACCTCACTTTCTAGTAGCGCCGCCCTGATGGCAGAAAAGTCGTGGATGCCCTTATTATGTTGGAACATATTGAATGACAATTTTTTTTATTAACCGCAATAGACAATATTCAGCTTTATTAGTGCGTTCAAGAAAGGTGTGCGAGGTGGCCGTTATGCCAATACTCCCTTCAATGAATGGTAGTGCAGCAGTGGATATTTACGCACTAATCGAGTCGGCGCTACTAGAAAGTGAGGTATAATATTTGACAGATTTCATAGCGGGGAAGTTAATTTGTTCGGAAAATGCAAAGGTTATTGTTTCATCTGCGAAGGACAGGAGCACAGGTGCGCTCTCTATTCCATCACTCTCATAGTCCGATGGGACGGTAACCAGACACGATCGGAGAGAGATTAGACGCTGGACGAACGGCTTTACGTGTTTTCCGAGGCACGGGAGAAAACACCGCCAACTTCCCAACTCCGGGCTGCTTTCTGCCGTCTCGGTATTCAAACTCAAGAACTTCATGATGAGCAACCGCGTTTACAAACACTAGACTAACGAGGTAGTCTTACCGCCATCTATCGGAAGCAACAAGACATTTCTATCATATATTCCATAGTTGCCTCATACGACACCAACGAAATGAAATGAGGTGGTGGAATATGTAACACCGTTACTCTACTCGACTAGTGAGATGTAATTATGATGTTACTTTTCTACCGACTTCTAACAGGAGGAGGTACTCAATTTGATTGTATGTTTTTTTATGTGTGTTACCTCATAACTTTTTTCTGGGTGAACCGATTTCGATAATTGAAAGCTGATGCTTCACATGTAGTTCCATATAAATTATTTGATTAAGGTCTGACCAATAGTTTTTGACTTATTTTTAATAATTTATATTGAAGTCGGTTGTACTAAATTTTTAAGATTAAATTATACTAAACTCGTTTCTTTCTTTATATTTCAGGACAAAAAACGCGCAATCCGCAACAGAGGCGACAGTACATAGGGTCGCGGGCGCGGCCATCTTTACCGCAAGTGGAGCCAACAATATATGTCAGCCCCGCCAATTTACCCCCACCGCCTAAGTATGGTGAGTTAAGATAATATTTTGCATTCAGTGAACAAATTACAAAACAATTTCACTAAAGGGACGCTTGCAAAGGAAGCCTACCATTAGGAGAGAGATATTAAGGACGTTTTTTATAGAATAAGGGTGATAAACGAGCACACAGTCCACCTGATTGTAAATGATTGCTGTGACCCAAAGACATTTACAGTTATCCTTAATTAAGAATCAAAATGCAGATGCGTTTTCACCACTGAGGACTAAAATGGAATGCCTTGTTTCCAGTACAAAGGGTCTCCGGTTCTCTACACTCACCATACGAAACACAGCAGCGTTAAGCTGCTATTTTACGCTGGTATTCTGTGAGAGCGTGGTCCTTCCCCGGTCGAGCCGACCCATTCGTGTTACAACCATAACATAGCTGCAGCATGGCTCTACCACGTAAAACGATATCGGGGTAGTCGATATTCTTACTGCAAATTCA
Source organism: Parnassius mnemosyne (assembly GCA_963668995.1). Lineage (NCBI taxonomy): Eukaryota > Metazoa > Arthropoda > Insecta > Lepidoptera > Papilionidae > Parnassius > Parnassius mnemosyne. Next base: position 33,133,024 of record CAVLGL010000084.1, read on the forward strand.
GTCACACTCACAACCAATACCTCATGTAAAATAATTAGTAAATCCAGCTTAAATAAAACATTAGAAACGTAATAAATACATTGTGCTAATTGTGCAGAAAAATTATCATTTAACATTAGCAACGAGTGCAGATAACTATGCAAATTCTGTGCTACTAATTTTATTTAGTTAATACGATGACATTATTACTTTGAGGGCTAATAATATTCCGCTCACTAGATGTCACTAGTTGGGGCTGAACTAGTTATTTGTTAATGTTAATTGACTAGTTGCGTTTTAAATAAAAGTTTATCGATTAAATAAACAAAACAATGCCCGAATGACTGGCTCTTTAAAAATTTGACACATTTATTAATTTTCTTTTAATTTTTCTTCTTTTGGAATATCCGTAGATTGGTTTATTCATTGTTAATCTAATGAATATAAAATATAACTAATATTTCAGATATTTATAAACATTTACCTTTACATAAAAAAAAAATAACTTCCTCGCCATAAGGTCTGTTAAATAAATCATCTCATTCCTAAGTGTCGTAGGCATGGTGACAGCTTAAGATAATCTTGCCACCTCATTTTGTCCCGTAGGTTTTGTTAGATAACCTCCTATATATATATATATATATATATATATATATCATACAACTCTCTAATTACGGCGTTAATGCATATTTTAGCCCTTTTCCCCAATCGTGCATATTTCGTTTAGTAGCGGGAGGTACCTACATATAGGGACCTAGTCTATTAAAATATATAAAAATAAAAATGGTTTTTTGATTTTGCATAGTGCATATTTTGAAAATATCAACAGTTTTAAGTGCAGTCTAGTCATAACAGTAGTTCGGAGAGTGCGCCCATGAGCTTCATAAGCTCATACCCCCATCTTCATTCTCCTATTGGAATACCAGACGTACCGCAGGTACTGTACACTTGGTTGATATTTCGAATATTCGCACTGGGCGTTTTAAGTCATGTTTTATAATGCGCACAGCCAAGGAGTGGAATGTCCTGCCGACGTCTGTTTTTCCGAGTGCATATAACCTTAACCTCTTCAATGTGCGTGTTAACGGGCTTCTCCTGGGCATACTCGCTCCATCGTAGACCTTATGTTTGCCCTCGTAATGAAATAATGGAGGTAAAGAGTGAGCCTAGTTTAATAATAAATAAAACAGTCTTTATGTGGTATACAGACTAAGAAACTACTATAGATTACATAGACAGTATGTTAAGTCTTTCCTGTGCTTTTTGTATACGTACAAAATAATAATTATAAAACAGTGTAATGTATTCGTTACCCTGTGGCGCATCTTACGACACCCACGGGGTGATATGGAGTAGAGGATATTCTTACACCGCCGCTATACGAAAGGAAACAAATCAGGAGTAAAAAACTGTGATTGTCAACTCAACTGCCAAGCGAGGCACCTATGCCAAATATCCCCCTTATAAGGAAATCTATAGGGGAGACGACCTAAGTTCAGCAGTGGACTTTAATAATCTACCAGGAGCACATGACCCACAGAGAGGGGAAATTTTCAAATCAACATTAACATTACAACTATGGCAAATATCTCCCCTATGAGGCAAGCTATGGGGAGGCCTATGTTCAGCAGTGGACTTTAATAGGCTGTAATAGATGTATGTATAGAAGATAATTTACCAGGAGCACATGACCCACAGAGAGGGGAAATTTTCAAATTATCAGTAAAATTACAACTATGGCAAATATCTCCCCTATGAGGCAATCTATGGGGGAGGCCTATGTTCAGCAGTGGATTTTAATAGGCTGTAATGGTAACAGTAATTTATATAAATTGACGTTCAGAATGGTCTCGTCCGACAGTGTCCTAACGGGGCGCGTTATTAATTCGTAAATATTGTTCCGTTTTTAGGGTTCCGTACACAAAGTATAACCAACGGGACCCTATTACTAAGCCCCACTGTCCGTCCGTCTGTCTATCAGCGGGCTGTATCTCATGATCCGTAATAGTTAGACAGTTGAAATTTTCACAGAATGTATATCGTCTGTTTAATCAATCCATCGGCTTCGACCAAATGTGTGGCTGATTTTAGCTGAACGCCAAATGTGCCGCCGGAGGTGCATACTTTGGCCGAAGGCGATTTTTACGTGGTAGAGCCATGCTGCAGCTATATTAGTAGTATAGTTGTAGCACGAATGGGTCGGCTCGACCGGCGAAGGACCACGCTCTCACAGAATACCAGCATAAAATAGCAGCTTAATGCTGCTGTGTTTCGAATGGTGAGTGTACAGAACCGGATACCTGTTTTACTGGAAAAGAGGCATTCTATTTTAGTCCTCACAGCTGACAACGCGTCTGCATTTTGATTCACAAACGAAAATAGATGTAGATGTTCATGGGCCACAGCAACCACTTACCATCAGGTGGACTATGTGCTCGTTTGTCACCTTATCCTATATATAAAAAAAAAAAACATTCGTTATTTTATACCATACCATTACTTTACATTAGCTTATCAAAAGTCTCAGTCTCAGTCGTCAAAGTACGCTACAGATGCCTCGCTTGGCAAGCGGGTTGGCAACCGCAGTTTTTATTTTTTAGTTTGAGCTGTTAGTGAGAGGAAAATGCTGCTGCCCATCAGGTGTTTCATTTCCTTCTGCCGCTTTTTACGATACAAACGGTCACCCGGTCAATCACTAATTACTTTAATAATCGTCATTTCATCACCATCATCATCATCATTACAGCCCTTCACAAGTCCACTGCTGAACATAGGCCTCCCCTAACGAATGCTACAAAGTACGGTCCCGAGATAAGTTCTCTATAATCATCATTTGTTACTATGAAATCATTGTTATTTTCTACCGACTTCAAAAAGGAGACGGTACTCAATTCGACTGTATGTTTTTGGGTGGACCGATTTCGATGAAGTTTTTTTTATTTCAAATTTCGTGTTTCACATATGGTCCCATATAAATTTGATCAAGGTCTGACCGATAGTTTTTGAGGTATTCTTAATAATTTATATTGAAGTCGGTTGTACAAATTTTTTAATTTTAAATTATATTTTAACGATAACATTTTTCTATTACAGAGGCGATGGCTCCACCTAGCTACGAAGAGGTAGTCGGCATACATTATCCGAACTACCAGCCTACACAAATACAACCAATCGCACATCCCATAGCGACAGCTATGGCGCAAAACACCAACGCGAGTGTTGCCTCTGCAAATATTCCAGAAAGTAGGAACCCTGACACACCGCCTGTCGGAACACCGACCACTGTTCTCTCAGTAACAAATGAAAGGCGAACAATTGTAACATCCAGCTCATGAATGTAATTATAACACAAATAAAAGTTAATAAGTTAAGTCAGTAAGGCTATACATAATCCACAGTAATGGATACCATACACGATCCAGTTTACCGTCAAGTTTGCAGCGCGCTTGAAGCGACATCAAGTTTGCAGTGCATCCATATAGATCACTCACGTTCAACTTCGCCGTCAAGTTTGCATGATGCTGCATCAGTTGAAACCATGGCGTCTCTCGCTTATATGCTCCGACTAGCGTCATGCATACTTGACCATACACACGTTCAAGTTTGCATGACGCTGTAAGCTAGATCAAGTCGGCAGAATCGAAATTAAATTTTTGTTTCAAGTAGACTTGTCATGCACACTGATAGCCATACACCGTCAAGTTTACCGGACGCCGCGTCAAGCGGGCTGCAAACTTGACGGTAAACTGGATCGTGTATTGCATCCATAAGGGTAGGGACAGACTGGTCCCACGTACGCAACATATGCGACGCAACGCTCTTACATTGGTGTGCAGTGTACACATAACCTATTTGGTTATGACGTGCTACGCGTAAGCTCTAGGAATACGCAGGTCGTACGCTTGGGATTGCGTACGAACATCTCCTCGACCTTCCCACGCCGATCTGGATATCGCAGGTCGACGTGACGTCGGATTCGTGTGATTCCGTTGCATACGAGTTGCTATTGCATAGTTTTTCATACAAAATCAAGACTCCAGATTTCATAATGCGTTGCACACATTGCGTACGTGGGACCAGTCTGTATTTATATTTTTTTGTTTTTTAAATTTCATGAGACTTCAGTTTATGTACAGCCAGTAGTATTTATCTTAAAGTGTATAATGTATAAAGAACTTATCAAAGTACATTACAAAGCTCTGTAAGTAATAGAAAAATATTCCAGTGCAAACGAATATTTTTAAACACTTTTTTTTTAATTTAAAACAGTGATATACCACTATATTATGAATGAACGACAAAGTTAAATTAAATTTGTCGTTGAATTATCTTTGTATTGAAATCAAGAAAACGTTACATTTTAGGAATAACCAAAAAAAATTTAAATTTGTTTTTTTTTTCAACTTTCTATAGAATTTAATAACAATAAATAAAATTTTACGCTGTCACTGACGTTTTAAAATACTTGTTTGAGAAAAGTTCTGAACGAGTTATAAAAATGTTTTATATATCTGTGATATTCCAATTTTCTATCTGTACAAATACAGGTATAAAATTGAAATAGCATAAAAAAGTGGACCACGAAAAGACATATTTTGTATACTATTCTTGTGAATAATTTTCAGTCTTCTTTGAGGACGCAAGACTGATAATTATTTTAGTGAAATATAAAAGGCGTAACATGGCTTCCTTTCACGCAGGGCTGGCAGAGTCAAAATGTGGTGCAGGTTTTGTCTGTTTTCAGAACTTTGAATGCTAGTGTTCGTTATATTTTGGTTAAAACTTTTCGTTAAAACTTTTAACCAAAATATAACAAACTTCTTTTGGTTTAAACGTTCGGGAACAATTTTTCAGATTATTCGAGTTTTTACTGGCATAATAATTTAGAGGTTAAGCCGGGAGCTAACTTTTAATTTCCAAAATGCCACCTCCTAATATCTGCTGCCCAGGGCGATATATGCTCTGTCCATGCTACCCCTCTCCCTCCTTAATCCAATCCTATGTACACACTAAAGTTATATCTTAAATATAACTTAGTTATATTTTAAATATAACTTTAGTGTTCTACCAATGCATTTATAGACGCTAGACAAACATGTATATAAAATAATTGAACGTAACGATAAGTGTTTGTACATACGATGTTACTTATTTGTAAAAATATATTATTTTGATAATATTTATATATTACATGATTAGTTTTTAAGAAGTACTTTGTTTTATTTGTAACCTTCCGTGACGGTCTGTGGCTGGTTGTAGGGCAGTGCGAATTGTGTAGAGTCCGCGAGCGGTGTAACAATGACTTTTTTATAGGATAAGGGTGACAAACATCTAAATCTATCCTCGATTACGTATCAAAATACAGATGTGTTGTTAGCCGTGAGGACTAAGATGGAATACCTCGTTTCCAGTAAAAAGGCTCTCTGGTTCTCTACACTCAACATACAAAACACAGCAGCGTAAATACTATTTTACGCTGGTATCCTGTGAGAGCGTGTTTCTGATGGATAGATGGAATTTTTAGATAAGTAAGAGTAGAGAGAGCTATATTAAAAGCATTACAAAAATCAATAAATGACTCACTGTCACTGCTCATTTTCTACCGACTTCAAAAAGGAAGAGGTAATCAATTTTACTGTATATTTTTTCTTTTTTTATGTGTGTTACGTCATAACTTTTTCTAGGTGAACCGATTTTGATGATTCTTTCTCATGTGATCCCATATAAATTTGGTCAAGTTCTGACTAGTACTTTTTGAGTTATCCTTTATAATTTATATTGAAGTCTGTTGTACAAACTTCTTAATTTTAAATATCCTGCAAAGATGACTATGACTTCTTAACTTGTTATCATCACAAATATTATTTCAGAATACCAAAAGCTATCTGAATCAGGTTTCATCAGCCACTTAAACCTTCTATCCGTGATTGACAGACATGTTCACAATGAATCATGCAGCAAGTTGGAATTGTACATAAGTAAAGTTTTTTTTCTTTCAAGTTTCTTAACGGATTATAATAAGGTAATAAATCTAGAATCTAGATCAAATACACTTATCTAAAAAACCAACGTACGCATGTCCTTATAAGAACTGACTGGATGTCGACACATGAGTTTTAATGACTGTTCTACTTGCTTTGATATCGGCAATTAATTACACATAGTAATCAATGATATGTATTACATACGTTAGTATAGGTATTTATATGCTTACTAGATATTGATTTGTAAGCCCTAAGTTTTTTTTTTTTTATAGAATATGAGTGACAAACGAGTACACAGTCAACCTTATGGTAAGTGGATGAAGAGGCCCATAGATAGACATTTCTACTCGATTAAGAATTAAAACACAGATACGTTGTCACCCCTGAGGACTAAGGTAGAATGCCTCGTTTTTAGAAAAATCGCGTAGAAAGGGTTTCCGTTTCTCTACACACAACATACGAAACAGCAAATTTTATACCAACTTCCTGAAGAGCTAGAGACTCGAAATTTTGAACAAAGCTTGAAAAAACGTGTTATAGTAAAATAAAATTTGTAAAAATATTTACGATTTTTTTAATTTAAGGTTTTGTATAGTTATAACACAATAAAGTTGTAGCGGCTCGACCGGGGAAAGACCACGCTCTCACAGAATACCAGCGTAAAATAGCAGCTTAAGGCTGCTGTGTTTTGTATGGTGAATGTAGAGAACCGGAGACCATTTTTACTGGAAACGAGGTATTCCATCTTAGTCCTCACGGCTGACAACGCATCTGCATTTTGATTCGCAAACGAGGATAGACGTAGATGTCTATGGGCCACACCACAGCAACCACTTACCCTCAGGTGGACTGTGTGTGCTCGCTTGTCTCCCTTAAGTGCATAACGCTCACTATAGGTTCTGGTCAAAGTCAAACATATACTTCAAACTGAATGGGGTATATCCGCTTTACCCTTTGATGTACCCCGCATTGTTCGTGCTCGGAATAGTCGGGTACAATCAGCTCAGAGTAAGACGGGAATTTGCCCTGTGGCATACGTAGTGAAGTTGCTCCGTGGCGCTGCGTGCAACCCGGGGGTGCGGCGCCACCTGCAGCTGTGCGCGCCGGACCGGTACGTGCGGAGGCGGCACCGCCCGCCGCTACTCGCGCTGCCCGTGCCCAGGACCAATTTGCTTAGTAAGTATAGTTGTTAATTGTGTGTATGTGTATGTGTGTAAATAAACATTAGAAAAAAAATATTAGAAACTGATATTCCTTATCGCATTGCGCACTGAAATGAATAATCAAATCCAGATTCGGAGTAAAATCTCGTCATGGGGCTCTAATCCTTTCTCGGTTGATTCTTTCTTTATTCGCCGCAGATCCCTGGTCACGTGGAACTGCGGAGCGACGCGACAAAACAGTGCCAAACTGTGCACCATGTCATGGCGGCTTTTGCGTCTTCCACGTTGTGCCGAGACACATTCAGAAGATTAAAAGAAGAAAAATTAAAAAAAGTTAATAATGTGCAAAAAATTAAAGAGCAAACCACTGACGCATTGTTTTGTGTATTGATATAATACTCTAGAAGCTGATAAACTTGTATTAAAAAACATATTCTCATATAAATTACATTGTGTAACAAAAAACTTTACCTCAGTGTCAACTAGCGACATCTGGTGATCAAAAAATTATTAGCTCTCATTGGAATAGATTTTAGGAGATATAGGCTAAAGGTGTCGATTTAAAGGCAAAACGAAGAGGTTGTATTATTAAAAAACAAGCTAGTTCAACTGGATTCAACACTCATATTGTTCCACACTGTTTAGAAGTGCTCTAAACATTAAAAATGCAGGTTGCTAAAAATGGCTGTTTGATAAAACCCCTTCGAACGCCGTGGTTTTTAATATGAGGCTTATAAGATGAATTTGACAATGTTACGAGTAGCTTTAAGATTTCGTTCGGGACACTATCTATCAAGAAATTTAGATTCTTGATTAAAAAAACTGTAAAGAGTGTGTTATTATTGAGCATATCGAATATTTGGTGATGGAGTGTGACAAATATTAATGTAGAAGGGACTTTATTTTAACGCAATTAAAAAAAAAAACACAATGGTGTACTGGCCCAGCCTATACTATATTTTTAGTCTATTGAAAATAGAAATAATTATTTTTTTATATTGTGTTTTTCAATGATCCACGACAATAAGTGCCACCAGGGCAGCGACACTTTAGAGTGAGGTAAAATATTTGACAGATTTCATAGCAGGGACGATAATTTCTTAGGAAAATGTAATCTTTAAGGTTTCTTTCTGTATTATTAGTTATATTTTATATTAATTACATTAGAAATGAATAAACCAAACTATAAATATAACTAAAAGACGATTTCAAAAAAAAAGAGTTATAATGTGCAAAAAATTAAAAATCAAACCACTGACGCATTGTGTAGTGTATTAGTATAATACTTTATATAATGATAAACTATTATTAAAAACTAACTTCTCAATTAAATGACATTGTGTAACAAAAAACTTTACCTCAGTCGCAACTAGCGACATCTGGTGAGTGGAAGATTATTAGTCCTCATTGTTCTGAGAGTATTCATCACCATATTTTGATCCTGTAGGTGCCGTAAAAGGCAACTGTGGGATATGCCAAACATTTCCGACAGATGGCAGTGTAATTATACTATATTTTAATCCGAAAAACTACGGTTGACAATTCGCGTGGCAGTGTGGCAACTAAGGTAAATATTTCTGCAACGAGGCAATTTATTGAGGAGTTTTAATTTTAGACTTTTTTATAGAGTAAGGGTAACAGGGGTTTTATACGTGGTAGAGCCATGCTGCAGCTATATTAATAGTATAGTTGTGCACGAATGAGTCGGCTCGACCGGGGAAGGACCCAGCTCTCATAGAATACCAGCGTAAAATAGCAGCTTCATGCTGCTGTGTTTCGTATGGTGAGTGTAGAGAACCGGAGACCCTTTTTACTGAAAAAAAAAAGGCATTATCAAAAGGTATATTATCTTAGTCCTCACGGCTGACAACGCGTCTGCATTTTAATTCACAAACGAATATAGATGTAGATGTCTATGGGCCACAGCAACCACTTACCATCAGGAGGACTGTGTGCTTGTTTGTCACCCTTATTCTATAAAAAAAAACAAGCGAGCACACAGTCCACCTATTGGTAAGTGAATCCTGTGGCCCATTGACATCTACATTAATCCTCGATTAAGAATCAAAATGCAGATGTGTTGTCACCCGTAAGGACTAAGATCTAATGCCTCGTTTCCAGTAAAAAGGTTCTCCGGTTCTCTACACTCACCATACGACTGGTAACAGGTTGTAATGAAAGAATGAAAATAATTTTTATATTAATAAACTTTAGTAGGGACGAACTGTGGTAGTTCAGGGTCTAAGCGCTTTCTTTTTTTTCTTTAAAAAATACTAGTAATGTTATTAAACATTACTAATATTCCCTTTAACCACTTCTGGTAAGCTTAAAATGCTTGTGTTAGAAGTGGTTCACGACAGTAGTCGAATGGCGGATTCGAACCCACGACCTTTCGAGTTCGCGGTCCGCGCCCTGCCATTAGGCTACTGACGCTTTTAAGCGCTCACTGTGAATTTTAAAGATTGCGAGCGACCCTGATCCAATTCCTGATGGCATTTCATCTCTCAGAAATAAAGATTTTCGAGGACATAATGTAAATTCGCCAATTGACCCTCATAATCTTCTTAGCAATAAGAAGATGCCTGGCCAGGAGGAGGGGTATGAATATAGGCTGCAATTTTATTTTACATTATGCTGTTAATTTTAGAGATATAGATAGTGACAAATGAATCATTGCTAGAAAGGTTAAATACCAAATACGAGATGTTAATGGATATACAGAAAGATATACAAGATGTTTAAGGCCCATTTACGTATACTTAAGAGCAAATACGGCCAAACCCGTCAGTTAGCTCGTGTCTTGTACGTTTAAGGTTGTGTTACATGACATAATTGGCGTCAAATTTGTTTTTAATGGAATCATAGCGTTTAGAAAATATAACGTTTAGCGCTTGTAATCGTTCTAGAATCATCAATCCAAAACCATGTGTCCTATAACAGAAGTTTAACGGTGGTAGAGCCACGCAGGAGTTTTTGCTGTTGCATGGCTCTACCACCGTTAAACTTAGGTTTCCAGCACCTCTCGAGAATCCCTCGCTGAGCATCCACGACCATGTTATTCCACTCCTGAGCGTGGGTCCTCAGGCTGCCCCGCTTATTCTGGGGGGGGGGGGGGGGGCAAACTCCGCCCAAACTGAGCAACGATACCAAGGCGACCACTGCCACGCTATCCGTGAATTTCTGCAACATCAGGGGACTTCACTCGAACCTAAACGCCGTTCACTACCATCTCGAGACGGTGAAACCGGCCTTGCTCTTTCTGACCGAGACGCAGGTTTCCTCTCCGGCTGATATTTCGTATCTCTCCTGCCCGGGGTGCATATTGGAGCACTCCTTTGTGCCTCGGGCTGGAGTTTGCGTGTATGTCAGAGAGGACATCTGTTCTCGACGCCTCGGCAGTCTCGAAGGTTCGGACCTGTCCATCCTTTGGCTACGCGTAGACAGCAACGACCATCCGTGCGTCTACGGGTGCCTCTATAGGTCCCATAGCGGTAATGCCGAAACAGACCGACTCATCGACCACGTCCAAATGGCTACAGATTCCTTGCTACAACAGGTCCCATCCGCAGAGATCGTGATCCTTGGCGATTTTAACGCCCACCACACTGAAAGGCTCGGTTCACGTTTAAGCGATCATGCGGGGAGATCTTTTTATGACTTTGCTTTGGCATATGGTCTGACATAAATGGTTACTTCGCCTACGCGGATTCCAGATGTGAAGGATCATACACCTTCTGCTGACCTCTCATCCGGACGGATATCAGGTTTCCGTCGATGCCCCTCTCGGCTCTTCGGACCATTGTCTGATCCGGAGTGTGGTGCCAATCACGCTCCCCTCGCGGTTGCGTTCTGCAGGTTGCCGCCGTTTTTGGCATTACGGGTCGGCGGATTGGGACGTAATGCGGTCTTTCTTTGCATTCTACCCATGGGAGTGGGTGTGCTTCTCACCGGATGATCCTAGCGCTGTTGCTGACTCTGTCATTGATGTGGTGCTACAGGGAATGGAACTATTTATTCCACCATCTGTGGTACCCATCGGAAGGCAGATCTCAGCCTTGGTTTGGTCGCTCCTGTAAGACTGCATTACTCAGTAAGCAGGAGTGTTGTCAAGCCTGGGCTGCGGCTTTGGCGACTCGGGATGTAAACACCAGCACACTTAAAAAGAAGTATAACTTCGCCTCCAGGTCTTTCAAAAGAGTTATTGCCAAGGCAAAGTCAGAGCACATAAGCAGAATTGGCGAGAAACTTGTCGTGAAGCGACAATTAAGAACAAAAAGAATCTAACCTAAGAGCAACAAAACAACAAAAATACAACAAAACAAATAATATATTTAAGATTCAAAAGATATTTACAATTTTATATAACAAAAATGGAGTATGAAGATGAGGATGGATGATGTGATTTACAAATTATTTAAAAAAAAGGTAATAAAAAAAAGGAGATTAGTGTCGAAGCTGAGTCTGAAGATCCAAAGTGTGCTCTCAGCGCCTGGAACGAGCACGCACGGCGTAGGTGAGAAGGCGTGGGCGTCTCTAGGCGACGACCTCAGGTGAATGCGGTGATTGCAGGATCCGGCGATTTCAGGCCAGACAGGGGCTTGCAGGATCCTCAGCGACTTCAGACAGCACAGAGGCCTGCAGGATCCGGTGACTGCAGGCGAGACAGAGGTTTGCAGGTTCCGGTGACTTCAGGCGGAACAGAGGTTTGCAGGTTCCGGCGACTCCAGGTAGAGCAGAGACTTGTAGGATCCCGGCGACTTCAGGCAGAGCAACGGTTTGTAGGATCCGGCGACTTCAGGTAGAGCAGAGGTTCGTAGAGTCCAGTGGCTTCAGGCAGGACAGAGGCTTGCAGGATCCCGGGGCAGTGCGGCCCCGGGATAAGGCCTTTAGGAGATGCTTCCAATTCGAGAACTGAAGCGAGACTGAATTTCTTCACCGATTGTTCGGCTTTTATACCTTTCTAGAGAGAACGGAAAAATTATTTAAATTAAACGCAAATTTTTTGTAAATGGTCAAGAGAAAAGAGTATTTATGTGGAATTATCGAAATAGAAACAACAGACCGGTAGCAAATTTGAATATCATTGCCATAGAGACCAAATAAACAACAATGTCAAAACATGTCAAATTTTGGTTTTATGCTTGTAATAAAAAAACGGCAAGATTTAAGTGAAAAATGAGATATTATTGATATAGGAAAAAAGGTAGCGCAACTGCACGCACAAAGCCCGAAATTGCAGAGTTACGGAAAACTAAATAAAAGATCGAAAAAAGGTAGACTCCATTGACACCAATTTAAAAGTGCTGATAATGTGAAAATACGAAGTAGAAATGATTTGTTATTGTGTTCTTATGGTTTAAAATCGTTACAGGATCCTATGGAAATAAAGGTGATGTAAAATATCCAGTTTTGAGGTGACTGCAGAAAATCGAAACAGAATGGAAAAATGAATTTAAAATAATGTAAAATGATAAGTAAGTAGCATAACACTACATTTTCCCCCCGACCCTGGAAAATTTTTGACTCAGCAAAAATTTTGATATATACATTCTAAAATAATCACAGCTTTACAGAAACAGACATCACCAGGCAAAATCAGATATACCATCTCTTACATTCATCATCTGCCATTCAGGTAAGGGTGGAGTTCACATTCAATGACTACCACTCTAAAAGTGTGTTTTCGAAAGGACATTCAGGCTTATTTAAGGAGTTGTCATCCGCTCCTGCGTGGAAAAAAAAATTATTAAGGGAGTAGTCAACCGCTCCCAAGTGAAGATAAAGATAAAGAAATACCTCAAGTAAGCTTTAGTCGCTATGACTTAAGTAAAGATTAAGAACGGCCAGAGCGGTAGGGCTCAAAGCCAGAGATCAGCAACATCACCAACGAGATGTGTCTGAAATAAAAATAAAAAGTGACGATTAACCAACGAAAGTTCGAGGTCCTAAATCAAGATGTGTTGAAGAACACTGGATCATCAAACAAACAAACAAATTAAAAGAAATAAAAATAATAAGGTGAGAATGATGGTGATATTTATACATATATACAAATTAACAGTTAATAAAAGTTAAGAAAATTTATGATTTTACATCTATGATGTGCCACTTGCCTCTAACTCCATTAGGGTCTTCAAGCACATAGACTAGTGGTGACAGTTTAGCTATCACTTTGCACTTGATGAACTTAGGGGCAAGTTTAGCATTAAAGTATGCGCCAGCATTGCTTAAAACATGGTTTTTACGCCAAACAGTATCTCCCACATTAAATTCTTTAAAAGCCCGGCGAAGATCATAGCGAGCGCTATTTTTAGCGTGCGCTATGTGAAGTTTAGTTTGAACTTTGTGAAAGATAGATGAGAGGAGACCAGCATTAGACGCGTAAATATCACGAGGCATAAATATCAATTCCTCGAGGTTCTGAGTTGGAGTATAGAAGGAACCACAAGATATTGTTTCCCTACCAAATACTAAAAAGTTTGGAGTAAAGCCAGTAGCTACATTTGTAGCGCTGTTCATTGCGTACTGAATCTTAGTAAGATGGTTGTCCCAGGATCTATGATCGTCTCCTACTAGAGATGCTAGAGCTGTAATAATTGTACTATTAAACTTCTCCGTAGGATTAACCTGAGGACAATATAAAGCTGTGTGAAAAATAAAAGGAACGTTATAAGAATTTAAGAATGAGTGGAATTCTCGCGACTGAAATTGAACAGCATTGTCCATTATAATAGTTTGGGGAATACCATGAACTAGAAAAACTGAATTTTCCAAAACATTAATAATATTAGCTGAAGTAGCACGTTTAAGGGGAAAAATCATAGTATATTTAGTAAAATTGCAGTTAATTACTAGAATATACTGATTTCGTCTTCGAGTCATAGGCAATGGACCCATAAGATCTAAGGATATAGTTTGAAAAGGTCTGGAGCAAAGTTTAGGTTTACCCATAAGACCATAGGGAGAATGATTAGGGTGTTTGTAGGTTAAGCAGGTTTCACAAGTTGAGAATAAATTGGCAATGTCCTTAAACATACCAGGCCAATAGTATTTTAAAGATATTTTCTTGAATGTCTTGAAGATACCAAGATGGAGTTCTGAAGGGGAACCATGGTTAACCTCAATAATTGCATGTCTATCTTGAGGTAGTGGAACTTCTTTCCAAATAAAGTCATCGTTTAGACGATCGGGAGAATGGATGCAGCGGTAAAGTTTGTTATCCCTGATAGTGTAGTTGGGATATGCGTCTGGGTTGTTGGAGCATCCGAGAAAAATCTTGTTATAGTGCTCAAGTTTACGATCAGGTGGTTCTTCAATCGTAATAGGATGTACGCCTTGAGGTGAAATTTCTCGTGTATCAGGACGTTCTTGATTCTTATGTCTTGATAATAAATCTGGAACAACGTTATCCTTTCCTTTTTTATGTTTCAGGACAAAGTTAAAGCATGATAAGCGTAAAGTCCAGCGAGCAAGTCTTCCTGATGGATTCGATAAGTTCTGAAACCATTTAAGTGCAGCATGGTCAGTATATATTGTAAATTCTTTACCATTGTCTAGGTAACATCGCCAATGTCCTAACGCAGTTATTACAGCCAATGTTTCTCTTTCAGTAGTTGAGTAGTTCTGTTGATTTTTGTTTAGTGCTTTACTCATGTAAGCAATCACGACTTCTTTGTCATCTTGATGTTGAGTAAGCATTGCTCCTATGCCATAGTTTGATGCATCACAATGTACAGAGAAGGGTAGTTCGAAGTTAGGGCAAGCAAGGACAGGAGCAGTTACCAAAGCTTCTTTAAGTTTCTGGAAAGCAGCTGCAGCTTGTGAATTCCAAAGAAATTTAGGAGCGTTCTTCCCGGAACAGGTTAGTTGATTGAGTGGAGAGGCAATAGTGCTAAAGTTTGGAATGAATCTTCTGAACCAGCTGCAGGTGCCTATGAATCTTCGCACTTCTTTTCTACAAGTAGGTACAGGATATTCTAATATAGCTTTTATTTTATCTGGATCAGCACGTAGACCGTACTCGTCCACTAGAAAACCAAGGTATTTCAGTTCTTTCCTGAAGAATTGACTCTTCTCAAAGTTAATAGTCAGATTAGCATATGAAAGTTTTTCATGAACTTTCATGAGGAGTGATATGTGTTCATCAAAAGTCTCGCTAATGATAACGATGTCGTCCAGATAGCAAAATACCTTGTTCTCAAATTCAGGGGTAAAAAGCATATCCATTAATCTTTGTAGAGTTGCAGGTGAGTTAGAAAGACCAAAAGGCATTACCTTGAATCTAAACATACCTCTTCCAGGTACATAAAATGCAGTTTTATCTTTATCAGCAGGATTCAAGGGAATCTCCCAAAATGCTTTCGCAATGTCGATGCTTGATAAGTATTTGGCATTCCTCAAGTTGTCCAAAATTTCGCTTATTAGTGGCAGACTATAAGCATCACGAAGTGTAACTGAGTTAAGCTTCCTGCTGTCTACGCAGAAACGCCATTCACCATTCTTCTTCGGAGTGATGAGAACTGGAGATAACCAAGGACTTTCGCATTGTTCAATGACGTTCCATCGCAGCATCTTGTCAACTTCATTAATTAACGCCTTTTGTTTTTCAGGAGACAGTCTGTAACATCTTTGTTTGATTGGAAGAGAATCACCAGTGTCAATCTTGTGGGTGATTAAGTGTGTGCTTCCCAGGATACCTTTTTCTTCAAAAGAAATTGTCTTGAAGCGTTGGATGATGTCATTAGCGATGTTCTTTTGATTAGGAGTTAAATGCTCATAAGGTAAAACTTTAGTATCTTTAGTTTCGATAGCAGTGCATTTAGATTCTGTAAAGTTAAGAGAAGATAAAACACTAGGTAAAAGATTAAATTTTTTCCAAAAGTCAATACCTAGTATTAGCGAAGGAAATATTTCAGGGAAAACGTAAGCTTTAATTAAATGAGTTTGATTATTGAAATGAACAGGTAAGTCAAAATAGCCCAAGGAATTAACTTTTTGATTATTAGCAGTAGAGACAGTAATAAGATCTGACTTGAAAAGTTTGCAGCCCAGTTTAAGAATTTCCAAATAAGAATTATTACCCAGAATAGTTACTGAACTGCCAGAATCTAGTAAACCACATAAAGTTAAGTTATAAATTTTGACATTAACGAATGGACGATTAAGATCTTGTTCCTTGGAGTAGAGTGTAGAAGAGATTTTGTAACAAGAAAAGAAGTTTTGAATTGTTTTAATCCAATTAGTCCAATCGTCATTATCAAAGTTTAAGTTACTTTTCAAGTCAGCAGTTAGTTTTTTTGAACTAGTATTAGGTTTGGGAGAACAAGTAGGGCAATCTGCAGTTTTAAAACCCTTAAGACCACATTTGAAACAAATCACGAATCGTGGTTGAGTACAAGTGTTCAAAGAATGACCTTGTTTACGACAGCGAACACAAAAGGAGCTTTGTTGAGGAGCTTTAGTTTGAGAGAGACTATTAACTTGTCTAGAAGGGTATTTGTAGGATGGAGTGAATTTATTCATGAAGAGAGGAGAAGGTCGTGAGTTATTAGAAGAATTTGGAGAGTCAACTGAGCTTGAAGTGGAATGCTTGTAGTTGAATTCAGAAATAAGAGGACTTTGTTGTACATTTGGTTCTTTAAATTGTTTGTCTCTGTCTAGGAATTTTTCATAGTTTTGGCAAGTAGCCAGAAGAGAGTCGATAGAGTCAATGTCTTTTAGAGCTACGAAGACTGAATAACATGGGCGAATATTCCTCAAAATAATCTCCAATTGTTCTGTTTCAGAAAGTTTCTTCGAAAGACGAGAAAACATTCCAGACATAATGGAAATATAGATGACGATAGGTTCATCTCGACCTTGAGTTCGATTCCTAATCGCTTCTAAAAGTTTATGATCATAATCAAAACCACCAAAGTCATTGATTAATAAAGAAGAAAGTTCGTTCCAAGTTAAGTTTGGATTTTGATTATATTTAAATCTGAACCAATGAAGAGCATTGTCAGTGAAAATTTCGAACGCTTGAGAAATCAACAAGTCTTTGGACAAGCCACGAGCTATACAGTATTCTTCAAGTTTTTGAAGAAAGGATCTTGGACAGCTTTTACCATTGAAGGTGTGTCTTTTCAGATCTTTGAAGACGTTAGTTGGAGAAAAAGATTGAGGTGGTGGTGGAGGATACGGGGTATGGACCTGAATAGAAGTTTGAAAAACAAGAGGGAGTTCCGTGACAGTCGGGTCAACAGGAGGGTCAAGTGATGGAGGGTCATTTAGTTGAATCTGGAGTCAAGGATTCAAATTGTCTAGTAATATCGTCAAATTTCATCTTCAAAGTATCGAAAATAGCTTTAAAGTCTGGATATAAGTCAGTATCTATTCGTTCCAATCTGTAAAAGACATGATTAATAAAAGTTTCTATTAGACGCAAGTATTTGGTTTCACCTTGTAAAAATTTTTTAATTTTACAGTCCAAGTAGGTCAAAGTAGAATCAATTTGAGACAAGTCATCCTCAATCGGAATTGGAGAAGTCAGAATATCTTCAGGGTGAGAATTTGCAACTAAACGCAAAACCTGTTTTTGTAGAAGTAAAACAGTATTAGCTGGTTCCTCATATCTAATCTTCACTTCGTATTCAAGTTCGGCCTTTTTAAGGAATTCGTACTTAATAACCCTTTTCATTGTTATAATTATGTGTAAAGTTAAGTTTAAGAAATAAAAATTTAATTAAAATTTATACCTCTTTAAGTTATCTAGAATAAAAATATTAAAGTAATGAATGTAAGTGAAGTGTTGAATGTAGGTCTAAATATAATCTAGATAAGTTGAAACACTAGATGAAGTGTTGTTTTAGAACTTGGAAGGTTATCTAGAATAAAAATATTAAAGTGATGAATGTAAGTGGAGTGTTAAAAGTAGGTCTAAATATAAGCCAGATAAATTGAAACACTAGATGAAGTGTTGTTTTAGAATTTGGAAGGTATGAAAAGGATGAATAAATAAAGAGTTAAGAACGAAAGAGGAAGCAATTAAATCAAAAGGAATGGACAAGGCGCAGTAAAGGTGAAGAAAAGAGAAAGAGAACTTTTACGTTGGGCGCCAAAATGTCGTGAAGCGACAATTAAGAACAAAAAGAATCTAACCTAAGAGCAACAAAACAACAAAAATACAACAAAACAAATAATATATTTAAGATTCAAAAGATATTTACAATTTTATATAACAAAAATGGAGTATGAAGATGAGGATGGATGATGTGATTTACAAATTATTTAAAAAAAAGGTAATAAAAAAAAGGAGATTAGTGTCGAAGCTGAGTCTGAAGATCCAAAGTGTGCTCTCAGCGCCTGGAACGAGCACGCACGGCGTAGGTGAGAAGGCGTGGGCGTCTCTAGGCGACGACCTCAGGTGAATGCGGTGATTGCAGGATCCGGCGATTTCAGGCGAGACAGGGGCTTGCAGGATCCTCAGCGACTTCAGACAGCACAGAGGCCTGCAGGATCCGGTGACTGCAGGCGAGACAGAGGTTTGCAGGTTCCGGTGACTTCAGGCGGAACAGAGGTTTGCAGGTTCCGGCGACTCCAGATAGAGCAGAGACTTGTAGGATCCCGGCGACTTCAGGCAGAGCAACGGTTTGTAGGATCCGGCGACTTCAGGTAGAGCAGAGGTTCGTAGAGTCCAGTGGCTTCAGGCAGGACAGAGGCTTGGAGGATCCCGGGGCAGTGCGGCCCCGGGATAAGGCCTTTAGGAGATGCTTCCAATTCGAGAACTGAAGCGAGACTGAATTTCTTCACCGATTGTTCGGCTTTTATACCTTTCTAGAGAGAACGGAAAAATTATTTAAATTAAACGCAAATTTTTTGTAAATGGTCAAGAGAAAAGAGTATTTATGTGGAATTATCGAAATAGAAACTACAGACCGGTATCAAATTTGAATATAATTGCCATAGAGACCAAATAAACAACAATGTCAAAACATGTCAAATTTTGGTTTTATGCTTGTAATAAAAAAACGGCAAGATTTAAGTGAAAAATGAGATATTATTGATATAGGAAAAAAGGTAGCGCAACTGCACGCACAAAGCCCGAAATTGCAGAGTTACGGAAAACTAAATAAAAGATCGAAAAAAGGTAGACTCCATTGACACCAATTTAAAAGTGCTGATAATGTGAAAATACGAAGTAGAAATGATTTGTTATTGTGTTCTTATGGTTTAAAATCGTTACAGGATCCTATGGAAATAAAGGTGATGTAAAATATCCAGTTTTGAGGTGAATGCAGAAAATCGAAACAGAATGGAAAAATGAATTTAAAATAATGTAAAATGATAAGTAAGTAGCATAACACTACAAACTGGTTCGCCTTCCTTCGGGAACCCGTGCATTCTGGTCTCTCGCCAAGGCTATCCAAGAGAATTTCTGTAAGCCACCACTACCATCTCTGCACAGGGAGGACGACTCACTGGCCCAAGACGCAAAAGGCAAAGCCGACCTTTTAGGCTCCCTTTTTGCGTCCAACTCGACTCTTGATGACGGGGGGAAAACACTGCCGACCATCTCGCGGTGTGAGTGCTCCATGCCGGATATGCTATTCTCGCAGCGCTTGGTTCGCAAAGCACTCCTCTCCCTGGACATCCAATCGAGTGGGCCTGATTGAATCCCCAAAATTGTGCTGAGGACGTGTGCTCCAGAGTTGGCACCGGTCCTAACGCGTCTTTTCCGGTACTCCTACTCCCAAGGCGTAGTCCCGAATTTATGGAAGACAGCTTTTGTCCACCCGATCCCTAAAAAAGGCGACCGCTCAGACCCGTCCAACTATAGGCCTATCGCGATCACCTCCTTGTTCTCCAAAATAATGGAATCCGTTATAAACTGCCACCTCATGCGGTACCTTGAGGATCACCAGCTGATTAGTGACCGCCAGTACGGTTTTCGTCGGGGTCGATCAGCTGGTGATCTTCTGGTCTACTTAACTCATAGATGGGCGGAGGCAGTAGAGTCCAAGGGGGAGGCATTAGCCGTTAGTTTGGACATTGCGAAGGCCTTCGATCGGGTTTGGCACAAAGCGCTTCTTTCGAAGCTCCCTTCCTATGGGCTTCCCGAGAAATTGTGCGATTGGATCACCAGCTTCCTTGCAGATCGGAGCATCAAGGTCGTTGTAGATGGTGCATGCTCCAACTACAAGCCTATTAGCTCTGGTGTTCCACAAGGCTGTGTGCCACCACCATCACCAACGCTGTTTCTTCTGCATATCAATGATATGTTGCTAACTGGTAACATTCATTGCTATGCGGATGACAGCACTGGTGATGCTCTTTACACCGGTCGTGCCAATATTTCTCGGAAAAACTTCGCCGAGTACCAGGAAAAACTTGTTTCTGAACTCGAGTCTTTGCTGAACAAAGTCTCGGATTGGGGGCGACTAAATCTAGTCCAGTTTAATCCTCAGAAGACACAAGTTTGCGCGTTTACCGCTAAAAAGAACCCTTTTGTCGTATCTCCTCAGTTTCAAGGCACTCCCCTTCTTGTCTCAGCCAGTATCGGAATCCTCGGAGTCGACATATCGAGTGACGTGCAGTTTCGTGGTCACTTGGAAGAGAAGGTCAAATTGGCCTCGGAAAAGCTTGTCGTGCTCAGCAGAGCGGGACAGTATTTCATGCCGGCACACCGCCTGCAACTTTACAAGGCGCAGGTTCGGCCTCACATGGAATACTGTTCCCATCTCTGGGCTGGGGCTCCCCAGTGCCAGCTTCTTCCACTTGACCGCATCCAGCGCAGAGCGGCTCGAATCGTCGACGACCGAGTCCTTTCCGATCGGCTCGATTCATTGGCACTGCGAAGAGATGTTGCATCCCTTTGCATTTTCTTTCGCATCTACCACGGGGAGTGCTCTGAGGAATTGTTCGGATTAATCCCAGCCGCCAAATTTCACGAACGCACATTGCGGCAGAACTCCTGATACCATCCACACCATCTGGATGATTGGCGGTCCACCACTGTGCGATTTAGAAGATGTTTTCTTACTCGCACGACTTCCTTGTGGAATCGATTACCATCAGCGATTTTTCCGGACCGATACGACTTAGGGACCTTCAAGAAAAGAGCGTACTCCTTTTTAAAAGGCCGGCAACGCATGTGCAATTCCCTCCCTGGTGTTGCAGTTGTTCATGGGCGGCGGTAGTCACTTACCATCAGGTGAGCCGCATGCTCGTTTGCCCCCTCTCTGATAAAAAAAAGTAGAAGTTGAAGGTAATAAATAAAGAATCTCAGGCATTCATTCTGTTTATGTTTTTCAAAACGCATAAAGTAGTTTAGTAAAATTATGTGCATGAAATGATGTGTACAGTAAAAACATTCTTTCATCTTTTTAATGTTAGCTATCGCAAATTCTAAAACAACTATGATGTTTTTTTTTTAAAAAGCATAGTTTGTTCTGTTCTTACTAAAGATTAGAGAGATTTTCACAACATTGTATTAAAGTCATGTTTGTTTACACTTGGAATTATAACTTACAAACACAGACTTTTTTGTTTGATGTCTATAAATGTATTTATAGATTGTAGTATACGCAGTGGATTTATAAAGGAGATGATGAACAATTTTTTTTAGTGAATAATGTCGGCTATATATAAACGTTAGACAATATGCACAGCTTACCTATTGGTAGTTATTCTGTGAGGTGTACGGTGCTTAGACTACAAGTGGTAAAATAAAAAAATGTACAACTGACTTCAATATAAATAAAATGAGAACATTATCAATGTAGTCGAAGTCAATTAAATACGCATTATTAAGGATCACTCAAAAACTACTGGTCGACACGAGAACCACCTGCTTTCAAATAAAAAAGAATCATTAAAATAGATTTTTATACGTGGTAGAGCCATGTTGCAGCTATATTAGTAGTATAGTTGTAGCACGAATGGTTCGGCTCGACCGGGGAAGGACCACGCTCTCACTGAATACCAGCGTAAAATAGCAGCTTAACACTGCTGTGTTTCATATGGTGAGTGTAGAGAAGCGGAGAACGTTTTCTTCACTGCTGATTGCCTGGTAAATCAACACTCAAAAAGTGCATGCCGCACATTTACTGCACGAGCTGTCGTAATTCAGGGGCATTAAAGTACAGATAGCAAGATTAAATCAAGGTTCAATTCAAATACATTAATTACAAGGCAATAAACCGGACACTGGCCAACATGTTAATACATTTTTTTTATAGGACAAGGTAACAAACGAGCACAAAGTTCACCTGGTGGTGAATGGTTGCTGTGGCCCATAGACATCTACATCTATCCTCGACTACAAATTAAAATGCAGTTGCGTTGCCACCCACGAGGACTAAGATGGTATGCCTCGATTCCAGTAAATAGGGTGGGTCTCCGGTTCTCTACACTCACGATACGAAACACAGCAGCATTGAGATGCTATTTTACCCTGGTAGTCTGTGAAAGCGTGGTCCTTCCCCGGTCGAGCCGACCCATTCCTGCCACAACTATACTAATAATATAGCTGCAGCATAACTCTACCATGTATAAAATAGCTTTTGGTTTCAAATAACATACGCACACATATACATATTAATATACACGTTACAACTAACACAAAACAGACTGACATATCAATAATCTATACAAATAAATAAAATTGAAGTGTCTGTTTGTAATTTATTTTTCTCATTATTTGGGATAACAAACAATCGTACAATATAATCACATTATTATACACAATACTATATTTAAGCTTAATAATCATACAATCAACACCGTTATCCACATATTACTATTGGGTCAGTGTACTAAACAATTAAAATTAAATTTTTAATGTTCTATTAAAACGACCCGTTCACTAATAGATACAGAGAAAAACAAACTTATATATATATATATATATATATATATATAAATGTACATGCGCACGCATATACACATACATAGTTAATACATAAATGTAAATAATTAAACTAAACATAAATAAACAATTACATTAAATTGCATCTGATACAGATTCTCATACACAGCTTTTTTAAATTTGGAAGAAGTTAATCCAATAATATCAATTTCATTAAATTTCTTGTTGTGCTGTTCCATTATACGATTTAAATAATAATAATAATAATAATAATCTTTATTTCGGACCAAAATTAATCCATAGTAGTGTTAGTAATAATTGACTTATAAAATTTAAAGGTGCACGCGCACCGACATTTGTTTTACTTGGTTTAGGAAAGAAAATTTAATGTGAATGAAGCTCACGTATACGCTTCGAGCGACTGGGTATACGAATGTATATTTGATTGGTGAGTTCATTACAGTCAAATTTGTTATGACAGATATTGTAAAGCAAAGTTTGATCCAAGAGTATTCTTCTTGATTCTAGAGAAAGTATACTGAATTTTCTTAATAAAAGTTCATAACATTGAACTTTGAAATTTGAATTTAATTAGATTTTAAGAACTTTCGTTGAACACGCTCCAACTGTAAACTATACTTATTATACATTGGACTCCATATAACTGATGCATATTCGACCTGAGATCTTATTAGTGTTTTATATAAAGTTAAAAATGTGGTGGTATGTTGGAAGGAAGAACATGTCCACATGACAAAACCACAAAGCTGAAAGGCTTTATTGGTTATGTGCGTTACGGGTTCATCAAAGTGTAGTTTAGAGTTTAAGTACAATCCTAGATCCCTAATTAAAGATACCGATTCCAACGAAGCACAGTTTAGTTTATAAGTATATTTAATAATGTTATTTTTTTTTGTGAACGTGATATGTTTGAATATTGATGTGCTTAAGTGAATTTTATTTTTTTCACAGTAGTTTGCCAAACGATTTAAGTCTTGTTGTATTTTGTCACAGTCTTCGATAGTATTGACACTGCGATAAATTTTAAGGTCATCTGCGTAAAGGAGAAAGTTCGTAAAACGGAAACAATCACCGATATCGTTCACAAATAATATAAAAAGCAAAGGCCCAAGAATAGATCCTTGCGGTACGCCTGAGCTGACATTTATGATATTAGATGAGAAACTATTAATAATAACCCGTTGAGATCTGTTTAAAACGTATGATGAAAACCATCTTAACAAGTTTCCTCGTATTCCATTGAACGCCAATTTCTTTAAAAGTATGTTGTGATCAACCTTATCAAAAGCCTTAGCGTAATCAGTGTAAATTGCTTCTACTTGCAAACGAAAAGTGCAGTGAAAACCATAATTTATGTAGAGAACAAGGTTAGTTATTGTTGACCGATGTTTTACAAATCCATGTTGTTCAGGTATAATTATGATATGTAATGTAGGATAAATTTGCTTATGTATTAGCCTCTCAAGAACCTTTGATATAGTTGATAACAAAGATATGGGGCGGTAGTTAGAAACGTCGTTTTTGCACCCACTCTTGTAGACTGGTGTTACATTGGCGTTCTTTCATATCTGGGGCATAGTCCCTTCACTAATACATTGGTTAAAGATAAGACACAAGGGAATACTAATAGCTGCGGCAGTGTGTTTGAGGAAAAATGGTGGAAGGCCGTCAGGTCCAGGTCCTTTGTTAATATCGAGTAACATGAGCTCTTTGACTAAACTATCCTCAGAAAAGGAGATATTTGAAATAATCTCAGAATTGGGATTAGTAGGCTGATTACTAAAATTCTCCTGCTGTAACTGCTGTCTATTTCCATATGCAGAGCTGAAAAATTCAGAAAATAATTCAAATATACCCTCAGGGGTATATATAACTAACAATATAACAATATAACTTTAGGAATTCCATTTTTACCTCTGCGATTAACATAGGACCAAAATAATTTGATGTCCTTTTTAAGTCCAAAGTAATTAATTAATGTAAGTATTGAGGCAATCAGCACACAGTGTCTTAAATCTGTGTCGAAGTAATGAAAACTGGGAATAATCCGCTTTATTATTATATTTCTTCCATCGTATCCAATGTTTTTCTTTTTCTTTAAAAATATGGATGAGGGGTCGAGAAAACCGAACTGGAAAGTTACTACTGCTTTTTGACGAACGAAGCGGTACATGCATTCTTATAATTTCATAAATTTTTTCATAAAATATATTAACTGGAATTTCAGCAGTTAGCCCTTTTAAAAGAGAGTACCAGTTGATGTCAGAGATAGATTTACAATTGGTGGAATAGTTTGCTTCTAAATATTTGAACCTCGGAATAGACGAGTGAGTCATAGATTTATATGTGTGGCCTAGAGATATAACCGTATAAAAAGCTGGATGTAGACGATTTAATGGCAGTAGCGGATTTGGGGGTAGCTCACAAACACAATTGTCGTCGTTACATAAAAACAAGTCAAAAATACGGCCCAAAGGGTTTCTTAAGGTGTTTAACTGTTTGAAGTTTAATGATGATATAAAGTTAAGCAGTGATTTGTCATTATTGGTAAGGTGGGGGTAAGAAGATGTAGATGTTATATTTAATGCCGTTTGATCTCTGCCCAGCCATTGTAGATTGGGAAGATTGAAATCACCAACTACTTAAACGTGCTGGTAGTTAATCTCCATAATTTTGTTACATAAGGATGTTAAAAAAAAAATCATAAATTAATCCGTTCATATTAGGCGGAATATAAATACCGCAAATAATAGTAGTATCACCCCTTTGACTAAGACTGAGAAATACATAATCAATGCAAGGTGAAATAGGATAGTCATGTGAACCTATTAGTTCGTACCGAGCAATGGGCAACCCTCGACGCACCGCAATTAAAACCCCACCGCCGTCCCGTTTACCTGTAAAGACTCGGTCCCGGTCGCAGCGATATACTACATATCTATCATCTATAAATTCGCTGTCTCGAATATTCGGAAGCAACCACGTTTCGCTTAATATAATAAAATCGTAACTGTCTGATAATATATTTGTATACAGAGTGTTTAGTTTGGTTCTTAAGCTCCTACAGTTTTGGTAATATATTGTAAAATGATCAGTCATCATCTTTGTTAATTTTTAATACATGAACATTACTTAAACCTATTAACAAGATAAAGAAATAAAAGGAAAAACGTAGAAAAATTACAAGTATCATTAAAGTAACAGATATACTGGGACTAATGTATTCTATTCTTTTCCAATTTAACATGATAAAATATAGGCGATTGTGTATAATGATTATTAATATATAAAAATTTGCCCAGTTATTTCTAATCAAAGTGCTATGCAAATACATTATTTGTAATTTAACAGTTATGTTTTTTACGCAGTGAAATAGTATTTCATAACTTTGTGTTTCATATGTTATGTAAATCCCAGTAAAAGAAGTATTCAGTATAAATAAGCGAGAATAATAAATACTGCTTAATAATATTAAAATATGTTCGACAAATACCTAAAAATAATAAATTAATAACGCTTGGTGGGCAAAGCCGTATTAAAAAAGATAGACAGGTTACACACTAACATTATTTTATTTTAAAGTGGCGCAGGTAATACTATATCTACGTACAGTTATTTATTATGGCACGTTGCGCTAACAAAAAGAGACAAATGATAGGGCATACCTATCGTTAGAAGAAAATGAATATACATCATTAGTTGCGTATCGATTGCTGCCGAGCGCTCATTGGCGCGAGCGCGTGACATACCGATATGGAAAATGCACACACTAGCTAGCGTTAAAGTTTACACTAGCGGTTAGTGTTGAAATAATAAAACCAATTATGAACAAAACATCTATATTCAAAATATTAACAAGACGTTTTTCTTGTCTCTAATAGTTGTCGTGTAATTTGTGCACCACCTAAAAACACAGGAAGGTATTTTTGCCACGATTAACTAGAAGATTTACGCGCTGTAGCGAAGGTATAGCCGCGACGCGAGAGCGTGCCCGACTGTATGCGAGTCGGGCAATTACCTGACTTTCGTATTGCCATTTTAGAGCGAGTATCTATACTTTTAAAAACATCTTAGTTGGTGGGTATGTTAAACAGTGTGACTTGCAAGTAAACTTAATACGCTTTGCAATGTTCATACTCGTATTATAATTATTAGTATTAATTTGACAACGAAGTATTTTTAAAGTAGAATATTGTTTGTAAAATATCGTAAATAAATCCTTTGAGTAACAAACAAAATGTTGGTAAATAAAACATAATTCAATGTACACGGCGAAGAAGTGTAACCAACACAGAGCAATGAAATGTTTAGAGATGACATTAATTAATATAATGCTTTTTGATAAATACCTTTGAATAACCTCTTCGAGACAACAAGTCAATGCAGATGGAAATAAAATACTAGTTTCAGCTATGTACGAGTAGCAGTAAAAATTAATTAACCGGACCATTCTTTGATTTGATTTTTGATAGATCTTCGCCAGAACGAATGCTGATAACAGGAGAAGTATCGTTTGCACGCACCAAGATGCTGCCGTGCTTAATCCAGGTGTAACTGAAACCATTCTTCTTAGCAGCTTCCCGAACATCACGAAATAAAATTTTTCTCTTCAGAGTTAGGTGCTCATTAAAGTATAACTTGTGTATAGTTCCGGGCATTTGCAGTTTTTCTGTTGTTAAACCTTTCTCTTTGCGAGCTGCTGAAAGAAAGTTATCACGTAACAGCCGATTCGCAAACTTAACAATGATATTCTTAGGTCACCTACTTTTGAGATTAAGGTGTGGTACACGATGAATAGCGACGACGTCGTATTTATTAATTGCTTGTTTGATGACATCAGCTATATTTTCTATAATCGAAATTAAATTTTCATTTCGTTTTTCTGGAAGATTAACAATTTTAATATTGCACTGGCGTGAGTTAAGCTCTAAAATATCAAGCTTGTTTCCTACCTCCATAATCAGATCGTCTTTGTTTTGGGATGATTTATATGTTTTTTCTATTTCAAATAATCGATTGCGGATCTCTTCAGTTTGGTTTTTTAGGTCGTCATATTTGTCATTAATAAATTGGGTTGAAGTCTTCAAGTCTTCGAAATCTTCAATGAACTTGGTTATTTTATTATTTTGTTTGTCGAAGAACTCCTTCATTGATGCCATTATCTTCTCTTGGAAAGAATGAAATTCACTACGTAGATCGAACACATTTTAATCGGCTACACCTTTACGGAGCATCACGTAGTCAGGCGAAGATCCTTTTTCTTTCAGAGCAGTGTCCACACTCATTTCACCATGAGATTTATTAGAAAATCGGGTAGCGCTGTTTTGTTTGGTGCGAGTGCGAGTGTTACTGAGAGACATGACAATAAGTAATAGTAATTGTTATCTCTGTATATTTATTGCTCTGTGCAATAAGTCGTCGAAGTGTGCCAACACTATTCGTATGTACAGGATGAGTCACTAGGCGATCGGAGCAAACACGAATGCACTGACTGACACAAGTCCGGGTTGCAGAAGAGCGCTTAAAAGTATGTATGCAATGTTAAAATAACAGCTTTTTACTAAATGCATATGAAAGTATGTACTGTACTAATAACAAAAACACAATTTTTAAAGTTTTTGTCTCTCTGTCGGTCTGTTTGTTCCGGCTAATCTCCAAAACAACTGGACCGATTTTGACGGGACGCTCACTGGTAGTTAGCTTATGTTATAAGGAGTAACTTAGGCTACTTATATTTTTGAAAAATAATTAGGGTTCCGCGCAACAAAATTAAAACCTTAAATTACATGTGGACGAAGTCGCGAGGAACAGCTAGTCTTATATAAATGTATGCTCTTAAAACTACGACATATTGGAAACAGGTACAGAGATAATTTATTAGAGTGCAGACTAGCGACTCAACCTGGTTTCGCCTGGGTCTATTAGTTCGTCGATATTTAAATTTAAGATAATCATCAAAGGCAATTTATACATAATACATAAATACTCACGCCTGTCACCCAGAGGGGTAGGCAAAGACTATGGACTTATATTTGGCACGATCCTGACACACCCCTCTCACCTCTTACACATCCATATATCTGCGCATACACGCTCGACGGCTAAAGATACTCTTAATTTGGCCGATTTTCAATATACCGCCAATTCGGTCGATAAACTTTCGCCCCGCAACATAAATTTGCTTTGTCACTCTTTCCTCATTAATTTTTTTTGCATGACCAAACCACCGAAGCATTTCTTTCTTAATCCCGGTCACAACGTCATCTTGCGAAACCCCACTTTTCTCTAATCACACAATTTCTTACCCTGTTATTCAGACTCAGCCCTAACATACTCCTTAATGACCGCATTTCTACAGCATTAATTCTACTCTGGCGCTTCTTCTGCCACACCCAACTTTCACTACCACATATTAAAGTTGGGACTAACACAGCATTGTGAATTGCCATACGTGCACATTCAGACTTTCCACAAAAGACAATTAATTTTATCAATTTTGTGATTTCTCAAAAAAATCTAACAAGTTTCTACGTGGTAGAGCCATGCTGCAGCTATATTATGGTTGTAGCACGAATGGGTCGGCTCGACCGGGAAGGACCACGCTCTCACAGAATACCAGCGTAAAATAGTAGCTTAACGCTGCTGTGTTTCGTATGGTGAGTGTAGAGAACCGGTGACCCTTTTTACTGGAAACGAGGCATTCCATATTAGTCCTCATGGGTGACAACGCATCTGCATTTTGATTCTTAATCGAAGATAGATGTAGATGTCTATGGGCCACAGCAACCACTTACCATCAGGTGGACTGTGTGCTCCTTTGTCATCCTTATCCTATAAAAAAAAAAGTTTTTATGATATATTAAAGCCCAGATCCCTTCTGTCGTTGCTCTTTGCCTGTTCGTGAAGTTTCATTACAATAGATTCAGCTATTTCGAAGATTAATTCGAATAGATAGACATACAAACAATTATTTTCAATGGTTTTTCATTGTTTTCAAATGGAATTTCATGTCTTAATGGCTTAATCTATAAGGTAATATAGTAAGTATTTTATGTGATAGAGACATGCTGCAGCTATATTAGTAGTATAGTTGGAGCACGAATGGGTCGGCTCGACCGGGGTAGAACCACGCTCTCACAGAATACCAGCGTAAAATAGCTGTGTTTATTATGGTGAGCGTAGAGAACCGGAGACCCTTTTTACTAGTAACAAGGCACTCCATCTTAGTCCTCAGGGGTGACAACGCATCTGCATTTTGATTCTTGATCGAGGATAAACCTAGATGTCTATGGGCTATAGCTTCTGATTACCATCAGGTGGACTGTGTGCTAGTTTGTACCCTTTATTATATAAAAAAGCAATGCATTCCATCTTAATCCTCAGGAGTGACAATGCATCTGCATTTTGATTCTTAATCCAGAATAAATGTAGATGTCTATGGGCCACAGCTTCTACTTACCATCAGGTGGACTGTATGCTCGTTTGTCACCGTTTTTCTACATTTTTTTTTATAGGAGAGGGGGCAAACGAGCATGCGGCTCACCTGATGGTAAGTGACTACCACCGCCCATGAACAACCGCAACACCAGGGGAATTGCAGATGCGTTGCCGGCCTTTTAAAAAGGAGTAGGCTCTTTTCTTGAAGGTCCCTAAGTCGTATCGGTCCGGAAAAATCGCTGGTGGTAAACTATTCCACAAGGAAGTTGTGCGAGGAAGAAAACATCTTCTAAATCGCACAGTGGTGGACCGCCAATCATCCAGATGATGTGGATGGTATCGGGAGTTCTGCCGCGATGTGCGTTCGTGAAATTTGGCGGCTGGGATTAATCCGAACAATTCCTCAGAGCACTCCCCATGGTAAATGCGAAAGAAAATGCTAAGAGATGCAACATCTCTTCGCAGTGCCAATGAGTCGAGCCGATCGGAAAGGACTCGGTCGTCGACGATTCGAGCCGCTCTGCGCTGGATGCGGTCAAGTGGAAGAAGCTGGCACTGGGGAGCCCCAGCCCAGAGATGGGAACAGTATTCCATGTGAGGCCGAACCTGCGCCTTGTAAAGTTGCAGGCGTTGAGCCGGCATGAAATACTGTCCCGCTCTGCTGAGCACGCCAAGCTTTTTAGAGGCCAATTTGGCCTTCTCTTCCAAGTGACCACGAAACTGCACGCTACTCGATATGTCGACGCCGAGGATTCCGATACTGGCTGAGGCAACAAGGGGAGTACCTTGAAACTGAGGAGATACGACAAAGGGGTTCTTTTTAGCGGTAAACGCGCAAACTTGTGTCTTCTGAGGATTAAACTGGACTAGATTTATTCGCCCCCAATCCGAGACTTTGTCCAGCAAAGACTCGACTTCAGACACAAGTTTGTTCCGGTACTCGGTGACGTTTTCCCGAGAAATATTGGCACGGCCGGTGTATAGAGCATCACCAGTGCTGTCATCTGCATAGCAATGAATGCTACCAGCTTGCAACATATCATTGATATGCAGAAGAAACAGCGTTGGTGATAGCACGCAGCCTTGTGGAACACCAGCGTTAATAGGCTTGTAGTCGGAGCATGCACCGTCTACAACGACCTTGATGCTCCGATCTGCAAGAAAGCTGGTGATCCAATTGCATAATTTCTCGGGAAGCCCATAGGAAGGGAACTTCGAAAGAAGCGCTTTGTGCCAAACCCGATCGAAGGCCTTCGCAATGTCCAAACTAACGGCCAATGCCTCCCCCTTGGACTCTACTGCCAACGCCCATCTATGAGTTAAGTAGACCAGAAGATCACCAGCTGATCGACCCCGACGAAAACCGTACTGGCGGTCACTAATCAGCTGGTGATCCTCAAGGTACCGCATGAGGTGGCAGTTTACAACGGATTCCATTATTTTGGAGAACAAGGGGGTAATGGCGATAGGCCTGTAGTTGGACGGATCTGAGCGGTCGCCTTTTTTAGAGATCGGGTGGACAAAAGCTGTCTTCCATGATTTCGGGACTACGCCTAGGGAGTAGGAGTACCGGAAAAGACGCGTTAGAACCGGTGCCAACTCCGGAGCACACGTCCTCAGCACGATTGGGGGGATTCCGTCAGGCCCACTCGACTTGTGGATGTCAAGGGAGAGGAGTGCTCTGCGAACCGAGCGCTGTGAGAATCGCACATCCGGCATGGAGCACTCACACCGCGGGATGGTCGGCGGTGTGTTCCCCCCGTCATCAACAGTCGAGTTGGACGCAAAAAGGGAGCCTAAAAGGTCGGCCTTCTCTTTTGCGTCGTGGGCCAGTGAGTCGTCCTCCCTGTGCGGAGATGGTAGTGATGGCTTACAGAAATTCCCTTGGACAGCCTTGGCGAGAGACCAGAATGCACGGGTTCCCGAAGGAAGGCGAACTAATTTCTCGCCAATTCTGCCTATGTGCTCTGACTTTGCCTTGGCAATAACTCTTTTGAAGGACCTGGAGGCGAAGTGATACTTCTTTTTGAGTGTGCTGGTGTTTACATCCCGAGTCACCGAAGCCGCAGCCCAGGCTTGATAACACTCCTGCTTACTGCGTAATGCAGTCTTACAGGAGCGACCAAACCAAGGCTGAGATCTGCCTCCGATGGGTACCACAGATGATGGAATAAATAGTTCAATTCCCTGTAGCACTACATCAGTGACAGAGTCAGCAACAGCGCTGGGATCATCCGGCGAGAAGCAAACCCGCCCCCCTGGGTAGGAAGCAAAGAAAGACCGCATTCAGTCCCAATCCGCCGACCTGTAATGCCAAACACGGCGGCAACCTGCAGAACGCAACCGCGAGGGGAGCGTGAGTGGCACCACACTCCGGATCAGACAATGGTCCGAAGAGCCAAGAGGGGCATCGACGGAAACCTGATATCCGTCCGGATGAGAGGTCAGCAGGGAAGGTGTATGATCCTCAACATCTGGAATCCGCGTAGGCGATGTAACCAGTTGTGTCAGACCATATGCCAAGGCAAAGTCATAAACAGATCTCCCCGCATGATCGGTTAAACGTGAACCGAGCCATTCGGCGTGGTGGGCGTTAAAATCGCCAAGGATCACGATCTCTGCGGATGGGACCTGTTGTAGCAAGGAATCTGTAGCCATTTGGACGTGGTCGATGAGTCGGTCTGTTTCGGCATTACCGCTATGGAACCTATAGAGGCACACGTAGACGCGCGGATGGTCGTCGCTGTCTACGCGTAGCCAAAGGATGGACAGGTTCGAACCTTCGAGACCCGCCGAGGCGTCGAGAACAGATGTCCTCCCTGACGTATACGTAAACTCCAGCCCGAGACACAAAGGAGTGCTCCAATTTGTACCCCGGGTAGGAGAGATACGAAGTATCAGCCGGAGAGGACACCTGCGTCTCGGTCAGAAAGAGCAAGGCCGGCTTCGCCATCTCAAGATGGTAGTGGACGGCGTTTAGGTTCGAGTGAAGTCCCCTGATGTTGCAGAAATTCACGGATAGCGTGGCAGGGGTTGCCTTGGTCTTGTTGCTCAGTTTGCCCCGAGCAGTTATTGTGTTGAGCGGAATTTTGCCCCCCCCAGAATACACGGGGCAGCCTGAGCACCCACGCTCAGGAGTGGAATAGCATGGTCGTGGATGCTCAGCGAGGGATTCTCCAGGGGTACTGGTACCCTCCTGGGGTAGTTTATGACGTAATTCCGCTACCATGTTGATGGGGGGGGGGGGAATTGGGCATCCGGTCACCTGCACTCACCAGACGAAACGCGGAAGCAGAGCTTCCACTTCACGCCGGTATTCTGTGAGGTCGTGGTACTAACCCGGCTCGAGCCGGCCCATACGTGCAACAGCAAAAGCTGCTGCAAGGCTCTACCACCGTTGAAACTACATTCTACATTTAAAACATAATTCACGAGGTGGTCCTCAGCTTAATTAAAGGCAGTTATTTCGATCCACTTTACTTTGACACACACTTGACAGGACTTAGGTATCGACCTTACTTTTAACATAATAACATGTTCTGCACCTGCACTAGGCCGATTTCGATAAATGTCCTAGAGCACATTAAAATGTTCTTGGTACCTTGTCTTTGGTAGATTCTAATGAAAGAATTATAACGTAGTAATAAAATTAATATGTGGGTAATAATTGTATGATTCTAATCCAGACTATATCCTTTTATTTTAGTATGCTATGCTCCTTTTACTTTATTACAGTTAAAGAAACATAACAAAATAGATTCTTAGAAATACAAGTGAAAAATGAATACAAAATTGATTATAGACAGACAAAAAATATGACGAAATTGAGAACCTTATC
Organism: Parnassius mnemosyne; assembly: GCA_963668995.1. Lineage (NCBI taxonomy): Eukaryota > Metazoa > Arthropoda > Insecta > Lepidoptera > Papilionidae > Parnassius > Parnassius mnemosyne. The sequence goes on from CAVLGL010000084.1 coordinate 33,167,293, forward strand.
TTACATTAACAAATATAGTGTAAAGTCATAATTTTATTCACTGACTCACATACACACTCACATGCAAACGTACATATACTTACGCGCACACACACACACACACACACACACACACACACACACACACACACACACACACACACACACACACACACACACACCGCGCGCGCGCGCACGTGCTCACACACACATACATATTATTAACTTAAGTTGTTAAAGTTCTTTTATTAAATTAAATTGTTAATTAATTCTTTTTGCGCTTCCTCAGGTAGCACTTAGTAATTAACTATAACGTTTCTTTTTGACCCCGTTTACTTTTAACTTGTGTTGTATTGTCTTGCTGTAGTTAATACTCACTGTAACACAATGTATCTTTTTGTAATCTAAAGAAGGAGCGGGGTCTCCTAACACAAGTATCATACTTAAAAGGAGATTCCGGCCATTAGTAATGTAACAATGATGTAAAAGATACTGAATTAAGATTGAAAAGATTTAAGACATATAAACTTTAAAACGTGGTAGAGCGATGCTGCAGCTATAGTAATAGTATCTCGGCTCGACCGGGGAAGGACCACGCTCTCACAGAATACCAGCGTAAAATAGCAGCTTGACGCTGCTGTGTTTCGTATGGTGAGTGTAGAGAACCGGAGACCCATTTTACTGGAAAAAAGGCGTTCTATCTTCGTCCTCACGGCTGACAACGCATCTGCATTTTAATTTGCAAACGAAGATAGATGTAGATATCTATGGGCCACAGCGACCACTTAAGACCAGGTGGACTGTGTGCTCGTTTGTCACCCTGTCCTATAAAAAAAAAGTAAAATCATACTTCAAAAAACTAAAATAAATACGAGTAAAATAATTTCCACATAGTAGCTTTTGTCGGTGTTAAGATATAAAGTTTCCAAGAATGAAAGCTTTCGACTTTAGAAGCTGAAGCTGCCTTCGGACTTCACTTTACATTAAAAGTTTACTCTTTTGAACCTTTTAAGTAGAGAAGGAATATTGCTAGTTCTAGATAAAAAATAGAACGTGTTTAATTCACCCCCTATTTCACCGCCATATGGTTGGAATTTTTCCTATAAATTTTAAAGGACACCGTTGAGTTATAGCCTAAAATAAAGATTCTGGATTAGTTTACAAAAAAAGAAAAACAATACAGCCATATTTCGAACCTCATAATTTTTTGAAGTCTGCTAAAAATAATTTGAAAAATAGTAAATTGCTTCCGGTCGGTTTGAAATTTAATTTATTGATGTTAGTTCTTTTCTTTTTTTTTCTTTTTTCTTTTTTATTTTTAAAAACGTTACCCCCACACTAGGATTTTCTACTGTATCGTGGAGGCAGTTTACAAACATATATTGCACAAGGACAAACATCCAGACCCGGAACAATTATTTGTAGGTCATACAAATACTTGTTCCGTGCGGGATTCGAACCCGCGGCCCCCAAGCGTTGCAACTCATTGCTAAGCCACTACGCCACGGAGCCGTCATAAACCACTATGACACGGCGTAAACCCAAAGTCAGTTACTGCGGGTAAATTTGAGGTATCTTGAGTTACTAATTAGGTTACTAATATGTATAGAAAAACGCCTAGCCTTACAAAGCCCTGGCAAACATTTTTTGCTGGGATATCCAGACAAGAGACAACAAAGAAAAAACTCAGTCGTTTAAACAACCCAGGACTGCACGTCAGTAGTGAAAACTTCGTATCTTCACAAACTTGTAAACATTATATTTGGGTTGTTAAGAAATATTTTTTTAGGAAGTATTGTTTATTAGAAATTATTTTTATCAACGTGTTAATATAGTAATAAAATTATCATTAATTGAGCTGTTTTATATGAAAAAGCATGATTATTATCTATATAATACAAACAAATTTATAAATACACATTACACATCTGTATAATATATTTATATAAGCGTGACAGTCACGCGAGTTCGGTGCTTTTTCCCTATAAGTATCCAACGTTCCTAAAGATGATTTCACTTCAAAAATAAACTTTTAAAGCAATATATTTCAGATTGCACATAATATTATAAGATAACTTAAACATGTACTTTCTTATTTTTAATTATTGTGCTCAGTTACATTGTGGTTTAAAAAGTTATTCAAAAATTATATAAACAACGAGCGTATTCGAATGCAACGTTGTGGTCAAAATCTCAAAACAGTTGGTGCGAACTTTCGGAGAATTTAGATTATGAACAAACGAACGTTTATATTTTTATTTATAAAGATAGAGCATCAGATCTCACAGAAACTGTTTCAAAGGTGATTTGCGGTTTTGTAATAACTAAGATTATTAATATCGTAAAATTACGCATTGCTAACGTGGTAGAGACATGCTGCAGTTTTTTTTTTTTATTGTAGCACGAATAGGTCGGCTCGACCGAGCAAGGACCACGCTGTCACCAGTGTAAAGTAACGGCTTAAAACTGATATTTTTTATATTGTCAGCGTAGAAAACAGGAGACCATTTTTACTGGAAACAAAGCATTCGTAAGGGACCACTATGTAAAATTGAAAAAAAAAATTGTATTGCTTCCGAGATGGCAACAAAAAACGTCAAAAATGGGAGACATCTGACAATACGATTACTAATCAGCCATTCGTGGTAGAGCCACGCTGCAGCTATATTGTGGCAGTAGCAAGAATGGATCGACTCTACCAAAGGAGGACCTAGCTCTCACAGATTACCAGTGTGAAATAGCAGCTTCATGCTCCTGTGTTTCGCACGGAAAGTGTACATATTTGGACACCCTTTTACCTGAAAACGAGGCACACCACCTTAGTCCTCAGGAGTGAAAACGCATATGCATTTTGGTTCTTAATAGAGGATAGTTTTAGATGTCTAGGGCCACAGGATCCACTTAACATCAGGTGGATTGTGTGCTTGTTCGCCACATAAATTTATAAAAAAAAAACGTATAAAAAATTGTGCTCGTCAGCTCCGACGCGTAACTGGAGTTTACTCCTGAAAAACGATTGTCTTAAAATATGTATAACTAGCTGCTCCCAGCGACTTTGCCCGCGTGTAATTTATTACGATTGGATTTCATGGGTTTTAAGTTTTTCGCGCGGAACCCTAATTCTTTTTCATAAATAAAAGTAGCCTAAGTTACTCCTTATAACATCAGCTATCTTCCAGTGAAAGTCCCGGCAAAATTAGACAGCCAGACAGACAAAAATTTTAAAAATTGTGTTTTTGTTATAAGTACCGTATATAATTTCATATTCATTGAATAAAAACTATTATATTGACATTACAAACAGACACTTCAATTTTATTTATTTGTATGGATGGGAAAAGGTAGTAAATGAACCCATATATCTTTTAACATTGATTTTATAAAATATATTACATTGCAATATATTAAATATATTACATAAAATATATGATATATATTACAGTATTAAATGCGCGAGAATGTTGCACAGAGGAAAGCTATAAAGGCTTCACTTTTTGTTAACGCTTGATTTTCCTACTCATCTAATTTTCTGCCGACTTCCAAAAAGGAGACGTTACTCAATTCGACTATGTTTTTGCTTTTTTTATGTGTTACCTCATGACTTTTTATTGGGTGAACCGATTTCGATGATTCTTTTTTTGTTTGAAAGCTGGTACTTCTCGTATGGTCCCATATGAATTTGATCAAGGTCAGACCAGTAGTTTTTGAGTTATTCTTAATAACTTACATTGAAGTCGGCTGTACAAAATTTTAAATTATCATACCATGCATATTAAACGATACTTAAGGCGTAAACTCAAGTTTGTTGTATATATAATTCATTATCATCATCATTACAGCCCTGCAAAAGTCCACTGCTAAACATAAGCCTCTCCCAAGGAATGCCACAAAGCACGGTCCTGAGCCACCTGCATCCATCGACTTCCTGCATGTCGTACCAGGTCGTCACTCCATCTAGTGAGGGATCGCCCTACACTTTACCTACTGGTACGAGGCTGCCACTCGAGAACCTTTTCCCCATCGATTGTCAAAATAACAATAAAAAAACTGCGTTTGCCAACCCTCTCGCCAAGCGTGGCAACTATGGTAATATACCCCCCCCCCCCCCCACGATAAAAGTGACGAAGAAACGGTGTATATAATTATTAAGTGGCGAAGCTTGCGAAGTCACTTATTGATTTCACGATGTCTGTCCGTCTGTCCGTCTGTCCCACGATTATCTCGCGAACGGTTTTGAATTTTCAAATTATGTTTTCAGCAATCGATTACTGATCACCCAGGCATCTGAACCTCCTATTTTGAAACTGATTGCTCAACGGCAACCGTTAGAAACCGCTACAAAGCTGATTGCTTCGCCACTTTGCTATGCTGTTAGCTTGCTAGGTTTATTATAAACAAAAAGTTGTTCATGAATAAAGGCAAAATTTTTTTTCGTTTCCTTCTTCATAAAAACCTAATGCAATTCGCCGGAAGACTCGCTGGTTGATTTATATCAATTGTGTTATCTATTGTTTGAATTTACGATTTAAACTAACAATAATGGTTTTAAAAGGTCGCATGTTTTCCGCTAGTAACAAATATTCAGAAAGGTTTTATTTGTAGGCTCAATACATTATACCAAAGAACTTCGCATTTTTTCCAACAGAGAATTTGTCGCGCTGTTCTACAGAATGTTACTTTTTTCTATAAAAACCGTTATTTTTTATTGTTAACTTTACCGTTATAGCCTATTAAAATCAACTGCAAATAACCTCTCTCATTTGAGAACCCATAGATATTGCGATAGTATTTTAAATGTGATTAGGCTTTTGTCAATCTAAGTCAGTGCAAGTGCACATAAATGTGATTAAAAGTTACCATTTATGACTATATCATCAAAATAAAATATGTGAGTGCTTACATAAATAATTTATGTACATACATCCTCAGATACCTAACTAAAAGTTGTAGTTTCTTCAAAGCGTAAATAAAATTTCTTACGAAATTAAATTAAATTAATTAATTAAATCTTAGCTAGCGGGTTGGCAAACGCAAGTTTTTGTAATAATTTAGTTGCTTTCACCAACTCTTTTAATCTTACCAACGCAACGGGACCCAATTACTAAGCCTCCGATATTCGTCCGTCTGTCTGTCAGCGGGCTGTACCTCACGATCCGTAATAGGTAGACAGTTGAAGTTTGATTAAATATGTATTTCTGTTGCCGCTGTAACAACAAATAATGAAAATAAATATAAAGTAAAAATTAAAGGAGCTCCTTTACTAGAAACGTGTTTTACGATAATACGGAACCCTTCATGCGCGAGTCCGACTCGCACTTCGCCGGTTATTGGTTTATTTCTCTCTGTCGTCTATTACGACATACACGGGACGAAATAGGGTAGTGGATATTCTTACAACGCCAATACTCGGTTAGTTTTTGTTATATAGGAAAATAAATATTAGTGATAATAAATAACACACACTAACTCAAGTAAATCAGTACTATGTATTACAATGTAATTCTGTCGACGCCAAAGACAAAACTTTGAGTTCATGTAGAAACAGATGCGTGTATTTGCCATTTACAAGTTCAACAGATGCTTCTCGTATTCCTGTACTCTATTCAAGGAAATTATTGTTTATTTATTCAGTACCACTGTAGTAGCTCATTTTTGAACACTTTTAATAAGATAAGGGTAACAAACGAGCGCACAGTCCACCTGATGGCAAGTGGTTGCTGTGGCCCATAGACATCTACATCTATCCTCCTTTGCGATTCAAACTACAGGTGCGTTGTCACCCGTTAGGACTAAGATTGAATGCCTGGTTTCCAGTAAAAAAATAAAAAGTAGCTCGAAATGATTCGTTTAAATATACACACTGCTGGTGCGTCCCCTTTTCCTTTTCCGAACTTGGCTGACTATGAAGAAGTTTTGTTACATTGTAGATCCATGCTGCAGCTATATTAGTAGTATAGTTGTAGCACGAATGGGTTGGCTCGACCGGGGAAGAACCACGCTCTCACAGAATACCAGCGTAAGTTAGCAGCTTAACACTGCTGTGTTTTGTATGGTGAGTGTAGAGAACCGGAGACCTTTTTTATTGAAAAAGAGGCATCTCATCTTAGTGCTCACGGGTGACAACACATCTGCATTTTTTATTCGAAAACAAGGATAGATGTAGATGTCTATGGGCCACAGCAACCACTTACCATCACGTGGACTGTGTGCTCGTTTGTCACCCTATCCTATAAAAAAATAAAAATTAAAGTTACAGCCTATATACGTCCCACTGTTGATCACAGGCGTCCTCTCATTTCTGAGAGGGTTTTTAGGGCAATAAAATGTCCACTGCGCTGCCCCAATGCGTGTTGGCGAATTTCACAACACGTCTTCGATTTTTTTTTGTTATGTCTCAAACATGGAAGATTTTTCACAATGTTTTCTTTAATCGTGGATTATGAGGTTAATCAGTATGTGTGATTAAGTAGACTGCTTATAAGTTGGAGATTCCGTTACCGTTACAGCCTATTAAAGTCCACTGCTAAGCATAGGCCTCCCTCATAGATAGGGGGGATATTGTCATAGTTGCTATGCTTGTCAAGCTGGTTGGCAACAACAGTTTTTATTTTTTATTTTTAGTCGTTATTAGGAAGATGCAGCTGCCATCTCCTGACTTGTTTCCCTCTGTCGCCTCTTATTACACCCACGGAATAATATGAGGTAGGAGATATTCTTACACCGCCACTACACGAATGGAGATTGTAATGCTAAAAATGCTTAAATTAGAAATCATATTCTGAGCAAGTCACAATCCAAATGATAATTTGCAAATGGCCGACGCGCGGAACGAATCGCGAAGGATCACCATCGTGTAGAGCGAATTTAGACAACCCGTGAATGATGGTTCTTCACGCTTCATTGTGTGAACAGTGAGAGATATAAATCAGCACGTCACGACCGAATGACGTCATTATTTCAATAGTTTACCAAGTCGCTGTTTGAATTTAAAAATAAAATGGATTGATTTTTTTTTTCAGAATGTTGGCATGTCATATTTTAGAGTTGAGCGTTTTCTAACTCAACCTGTTGTTATGTTTTATAAGATAGTGTGAGTTTATCAGGTTCATTAACCAGGTAGAAGGCTTGTTTTAAAGGGACTCGTCTGATATTTTTTTATAGAATAAAGGTGACAAACGAGTGCACATTCCATGTGATGGTACGTGGTTGCTGTGGCATAAAGACATCTACATTTATCCTCGATTAAGGGACTTATGCACCTGTAATGTATTGTTTTTGCAACATCAAATTTATAAACATTAGGAACATGACCGCCTTTGTTATTGAATATGGCAGAATAGTCAATCAGATTGGCGAAATCTTGAAGAAAGGCCAAATTAAGAATACGAGAGTACTTTTTACTAAAGAGAATGAATGCAGATATGGATGTAAAAGAAGCAAAAGGGGTGTGTCAGGACCCTGCAAATTAAGAGTTCATAGTCTCTGCTTAGTCTTTCCTTTGGGTAACGTAGAAGAAGTGATTGTATAGGTATGTATGTACAAATGATCAAAATTTACAGATAATGAATATTAACTACCCTATATATTAAAGATACATCATCATCATCATCGTCATTATGATGATGATGATGATGTATTATATATTAAAGATACGTCCTACTGCATTTTTAAATATTAAAGTGACAATTTTTGCTAATTCTCGAGGCATTCCATATTAGTCTTCAGGGTCACAACACATAGGTATTTACATTTTGATTCTCTATCGAGTATGATGCAGGTGTCTCTCTATGGGCCACGGTATATTATACTAAGCATCAGATGGACTGTGTGCTCGTTTGTGACCCTTACTCCTATATGAAAGAATTAACTTTTAATAAAAATTAAGAGCCGTTAACAACAGTGAAGATAACAAAATTATATCGTCTATCCACCACCAATGGCTTCTGACGTCGGAGCATTAAAATTTTAATGCTATATTCTTTTTAACCGACTTCAAAAAAGGAGGAGGTTTCCAGTTTTTTTATGTATGTTCACCGATTACTCGAAGACACCTGAACTGATTTAGAATTTTTTTTTGTTTCAAAGGGTATACTTCCCAGGTGGCCCCATTTAATTTTATCGAAATCGGTCGAGCGGTTTTGAAGTTATACTTCTTTTGGGGCGTTTGGGAAAAATGATGAGAGCGAATTTTACGATGTGCGCGCACACCGACACCTAAAACGACACCGTGAATTTGTTACGATGCGCGCGCACACCGACACCTAAAACGACACCGTGAATTTGTTACGATGCGCGCACACACCGACACCTAAAAGCGACAACTTCAGTGAGTAATTGTCTCTCAAGTTTTTTTGTTTTGTTACGCTACAGAAGTATAAGTTACTACGTGCGTACATAAGTACACACACTTTTTTTAACAATCAACATTAATTATTTTATTTATATTGAAGTCGGTTGTAAAAAAATTTTAATTAAACCACTTGTTAGCTGTTAATTTTTTTTAAAAACTTTTGTTTATATCCGAAGCTCAAGATAGTATCTAGAATATTTATATATTATATATATATATATATATATATATATATATATATATATATAGGATAGGGTGACAAATGAGCACACAGTCCACCTGATGGTAAGTGGTTGCTGTGGCCCATAGACATCTACATTTATCCTCGTTTGCGAATCAAAATATAGATGCGTTGTTACCCGTGAGGACTATGATGGAATGCCTCATTTCCAGTAAAAAGGGCCTCCGGCCACCTGCACTCACCAAGCGAAACGCAGAGGTAAACCTCTACTTCACGCTGGTATTCTGTGAGGTCGTGGTACCACCCCGGTTCGAGCCGGCCCATCCGTGCGACAGCAAAAGCTGCCGCCTGGCTCTACATCCTAATAAAGTCCATAAGTCCTAACAAAGTGCATATAACCTTAACCTCTTCAAGGTGCGTTTTAACAGGATTCTCCTGGATAAACTCGCTCCATCGCGGACCTCATCTTTGCCCTAGGGACGGATGGAGGTCAAGAGTGAGTCCATTTTTAATAAAAAAAGGCTACTGCTGAACATAAGCCTCCCCTATAGATAGCGTTATAAGGGGGATATTTGTGATAGTTGCCATACTGACAAGCGGGTTGGCAACCTTAAATCATAAATACATGTTGATCTCAAATTTTCTTAAAGTTTTGATATTAGATAACGCGTAAACATGATAATTGCAAGTAGCTATAATTTTACAACATGTTGATCACGAATTGTACCGATTAACCTTTGGATGTTAGATTACTCAAACCATGATGTTATGAAGTGAAAAGTGAAAAAAAAAGAAACAGAAGATTGACGGCTCCGTAGCGCAGTGGCTTAGCAATTGAGTTGCAGCGCTCAGAGCCGTGGGCGCGAATCCCGCAAGGAACAAGTATTTGTTTAGCCTACAAATAATTGTGCCGGGTCTGGATGTTTGTCCTCGTGCAATTTATGTTTGTTAACTGCCGGGTTATTTTGCAATCACCGGCCAAATTTGCAGATAAGGTTTCGAATAAGTAATATAGGCAAATGATTTAATTTAAGATTATTAAAAAAAATCTCATTAATCCTGTTCTATTTATCTTTGAAACTGCAAATGTGTGGTAATTTTTTAACTGATTTTACTGCGCCCGCACACATTCGTTAGGGTCGATCGGTAGGCAAAAATGTTGTTGCTCATAAATCCCACTCAATTCGGAATAATTTCAAATAATAGTATAAACCTTATTTACTCGTATTTTCAAAAACTGCAATAACCATTGAGTTATACGTACTACGTACTAGAGAAACTATTCCAAACAAAAATTGTGGGTTACTCTATGTCTTCGCGCATGCGCGGGGGATAGTAGAATCGCGTATGCGCGAAGACTTAATTTAATATAAAATAAGATATTAATATACAATAAATGTAATAATTTAATATAAAATACTCTTATTTTAATCTAAACAAATATATTTCTAAATAAAATATAATTATAGCTACCTTTTGGAATTCACAAATCTTCAATTTACGCAATATTTAGTTTAGTGTATGGATTGCAGTACAGTTTAGTTGAACATAGTCAATGTTCGGAATGTGAAATCTAGTGCGTAGTACATATATATCGATGGCAATAACAGTATATCATTATTTATATATTTGAACTTAAGCTTAAAATTTGGCTACTCTCTGAAAAACAACCCTATATATTTAAAGAATGAATGAGGATAGAGTGACAAAGCAACTTTAGAATGCTGAAGTTAATCATAGAGTTCGCAAGGGACGCTCTAAATGAAAGTTGGGAACGGCTGAATTAAGAATAGCCTTAACCGTCGAGCATGTTGACCAAGGCGCACGGTCGTCCGGTTTTTTAATTACTCGTTAATTCTGAATTACAGTCAATAAAAATGACCTTAACATTACCCAGAATTAATCAATAATTGAAATCCTCTCAGCATGACGTTAGCCTGTACGCCGCCATGTTGTTTCTAATTCCCGCCATTACATTGCAACTTTTTTTAACATCATACATTCAAACAAATGAAAAAAAATACTATCGGAAGTAGTTAGGTCTACTTTCAATAAACTTCCAATAGTGTCAACAAACGGAAAGAAATTAAAAGAAAGTTACATAGAAAGTGAATTGGACAAAGTATCATACGGTAATACACATTATATGTAGCAAGCAGACGTTAGGAAATAGAAACATTGATAGGAATTTATACGTGGTAGAGCCATGCTGCAGCTATATTAGTAGTATAGTTGTAGCACGGATGGGTCGGCTCGACCGGGGAAGGACCACGCTCTCACAGAATACCAGCGTCAAATAGCAGCTTAACACTGCTGTGTTTTGTATGGTGAGTGTAGAGAACCGGAGACCCTTTTTTACTGGAAACGAGGCATTCCATCTTAGTCCTCACGGGTGGCAACGCATCTGCATTTTGATTCGCAAACGAGGATAAATGTAGATGTCTATGGGCCACAGCAACCACTTACCATCAGGTGGACTGTGTGCTCGTTTGTCACCGCTTTCGTGCTACAACTATACTACTAATATAGCTGCAGCATGGCTCTACCACGTATAAATAAATAAATAAATAAATAAAAAGCATGCTGGTTCCTTCCGAGGGTTTTGGTGCTGTTTTTCACAATGTGTATCAGACATTCCTATTTACCGCAAGAAATGTTAAAAACAATTGTGGTGCCCATTGTGAAGAATAGAACTGGTGACGTCTCGGATATGAAAAATTATCATCCAGTCTCATTGGCAACGACGGTTGCTAAGGTGCTGGACGGTGTGCCTAATTCTTACCTTAAAAAAATAGCTAAGCTACATGACGCATAGTTTGGGTTTCGGTCTGGGCTCTGGGCTATCTACTGAGAGTGCAATTGTAAGTTTAAAGCACACTGTCCAATACTATACTAATCGCGGGACACAGGTGTATGTCTGTTTCCTAGACCTGTCAACGGCGTTTGATTTAGTGTCTTATAACATATTATGGGCAAAGCTGGAGGACAGGGGACTACCGGTTAAATTGCTAAATATATTTTAGTTCTGGTATGCCAACCAGACAAATTAAGTAAAATGGATCGACTCTCTCTCGGAAGAATATGTGTTGGAGAGTGGGGTAAGACAGGGAGGCTTGACGTCCCCCACCCACACTTGAGCAGTATGCGTCTCGGATGCCGTAATGACGGAGTAAGCACCAACAATATAAATTACCTAAGCTACGATGACAGTGCACTGCTCTGTTCAACTGCAGGGGGCCTTAACGAAATGCTAAGGGTTTGTGAGAAATATGCTGCGGAGCATGGGCTCATATACAATGTAAAAAAGACAGAATGCGTGGTGTTTAAAGCCGCTGGTAAATGTCCCGATAAAGTTAATAACATTACCCTGAATGGCGTGAACATACAATGTGTATCAAAATTTAAATATCTGGGACATATAATTACTGAAGACCTTAAAGACGACGCTGATATAGAAAGGTAACGTAGGGCTCTCTCAGTTAGAGGCAATATGTTGGCTCGCAGATTGTATCGTTGTAGCGAAGACGTAAAGGTGACCCTTTTTAAAGCGTATTGCCAAAACATGTACACGGGAAATCTGTGGACCAGGTATAACAAAAAGTCGCTGGACAACCCACGAATCCAATATAATAATGTGTTCAGGATGTTGTTGGATTGCCTCGTTTCTGTGGTGTATCAGCGATGGTTGTAGAATACCAAGTTGACGACTTTGCAGCCATTATTCGCAAAAAAACGACATCGCTTATATTTAGAGCGCGTGGCAGTCTCAACAGAATTCTACAAACCTTGGCAGATAGGTACATGTCTCCGCTTTGGGCCAGCTTTGTGAGGAGGGTTATTTTAAAACACAGTTATTTAAATTGAATCCAAATTGACTTCATTTGATTTTATTTTAATATTTTATTTTATTTTGATTGTATTTAATCTAATTTAATTAAGACATTATTTGATTTCGATTGATTTTTGTTTAATTTTTTGTTTGATTGTATTTAATTTTATTTTATTTGGACATTACTATCATTTGATTATTATTTTTGATTTCATCGTGATTTACTTTAATTTAACTTGTTTTATTTAATGTTCTTAATTACTAACCTAATATAAGTTATACTAACAACTTATGGATCTTTGATATCTGAAATAAAGAATTATTATTATTATTATTATTGAGAGCGTATTTATCAACTCTCGCCGAATACACTTTAATATAGGCCAATAACGAATTTGAACAATAATAATGTCCAAAGTCATATGCATCGTACTGTCGGGAACAGACCTACTATCATTTTTAGGGTTCTATGTTAAAATCAGCAAAAGAAAATATTGATTATTTTTCATCACAGGTGATACCTAATATGTTTCCTTAAACAATAACATTGCGAATCGTAACTTAGATTTATAATTTGAGTCGAATATAGTTTAAGGCCAGGTTTATGTCGCCAAAACATTTTTTGGCAATATTTTGCACGTAATAAGGTTTATTAGGCGCTACCGATCATAGGCCTCTTCCTCTTATATATATAAAAAAAAACTTATTCATACATTTGTTACATAAGGTTAAATTGTCACTGTTGGAAGAAAACCGGTCTACTTGTGAGTTTCTTGCGCTTCTTCTCAGAAGGTCTCGCGCAGTAGGGACTTGCTTGTTGAAACGATGACATAGAATAAAACTACTTTTACGGATTATTTTTATTAATTCCCGACGTTTAGGGTGCTTTACAGCACCCATGGTCACGGGGGACTGAGGTGATTGACCCTGAGTACCTTCAGTTTTTTTAATTATTAATTTTGGTCCGATCTACGCAGAATGAACTTACTGTGTCTTGAAGTCTTGCAGTGGTATGCTTGGGTTTAGTTTTAATTTTATTAATTACAGGATCCCAAGCAGGTGGTAATACCCAGCCTCCCTCTCTATTGAAATTTGAAGGTACTCCGGGTTAACTTTGACATCGGGACGTCAATCACCTCAGTCCCCCGTGACCATGAGCGCTGTAAAGCACCCGAAACGTCACAATACAATGTGTAGTGTTCGCGTAAACATAAGAAATCATTACGATGACATAGCTTTCGTGACGTTCAAAAAGTGCTGTCTAAAGGCCATTTATAAATAATTACATTTTGATTTTGACTTAGACAAAGTATTGACGTCATTGAGTTATATGTACTACGTACTAGAGAAGCCATTCCAAACAAAAATTGTGTCCTACTCTATGTCTTCGCGCATGCGCGGGAGTAGTAGTCGCGCATGCGAGAAGACTTTAATTTGATATAAAATAAGATATTAATATAAAATAAATATAAGAATTTAATATAAAATATCTTAAGTTAATCGAAACAAACATATTTCTAAATAAAGTGTAATAATAATTATTTTATGGAATTCACAAATCTTCAATTTACGCAATATTTAGTTTGTATGGATTGCACTACAGTTCAGTTGAACATAGTCAATGTTCGGAATGGCTTCTCTAGTACGTAGTACATATAACTCAATGATTGACGTATTTAAGGTTATTTTCCAGGGGGTCCTGGCAACGAAACGGCGATAGAGGCTGAAGTTGAATCCGCATGTAATAAGGTAAAGAAAATTAAATTTAATATGTTGATTAAATAGCTATAGTTTATTTGTTTATTTATTTCGTAGTGTTTTGCGAGAAGAATTTTGGTTTAGTAACCAAATATCTGGCGTGTAGTGATGCTGCAAGAGAATCTATAACTCCCATATCATCCCGTGGATGACGTAAGAGGGAACAGAAAGACTGGACAGAATGAAAGGGACTGTTAGATTATGGCGAGTACGTGCCTCTACCACAGAATAACTAATAGTACTATGTACCTATATATTTACACATATCTATGATTTATAATAACTATTGTGTCTCCAAAGTCTTTGCCAGAGATCTGTCTGCCAGAAAGAGCCACCTGTCAAAGCTGAAGACAGAATGTAGCAGCATCGTTTCCGGGACACCTGAGATTTTGAGTGAGATTGAGAGGTTCTATGGGCAGCTGTACACGTCATCGTTGGAGCCACACGCAAGTGTGAGTAACGATCCAAGAGCGAGTCTCATCCGAGACTATTCCGAAGATATCCCGGACGTCAGTCTGAGCGAGATTAGAATGGCTCTCCAGCACCTTAAAAACGGTAAGGCCCCAGGCGAGGATGGAATTACAGCGGAGCTTCTGAAAGCAGGTGGAAAACCGGTACTTGAAGTCCTTCAGAAGCTCTTTAATTCCGTCCTCCATGGTGGCATTACACCGGAGGCGTGGAGCAGAAGTGCGGTGGTCTTGTTCTTCAAGAAAGGTGACAACGCTCTCTTGAAGAACTACAGACCGATTTCCCTTCTGAGCCGCGTCTACGTGCTGTTTTCGAGAGTCATTACGAATCGTCTCGCGCGCGGACTTGACGACTTCCAGCCTCCCGAACAAGCCGGTTTCCGAAAGGGCTTTAGCACCATAGACCACATACATACCCTTCGGCAAGTTGTACAGAAGTCCGAAGAGTACAATTTGCCACTATGTCTGGCGTATGTGGACTATGAGAAAGCCTTTGATTCCGTCGAAATTTGGGCGGTGCTGCAGTCCCTTCAGCGGTGCCAAGTTGACTGTCGGTATATCGAAGTGTTGAAGTGCTTGTACAGTAGGGCTACGATGGCTATCCGAGTACAGAACCAGAGTACGAAACCTATCCAATTGCAGAGAGGTGTAAGACAGGGTGACGTCATATCCCCGAAACTCTTCACCGCTGCATTGGAAGACGTTTTCAAGCTTCTGGACTGGAAAGGATACGGTATCAACATCAATGGCGAGTACATCACTCACCTTCGATTTGCCGACGATATAGTCCTTATGGCAGAATCGCTGGAGGACCTAAGCACTATGCTCAATGACCTCGATAGTGTTTCCCAACGGATAGGTCTTAAGATGAACATGGACAAAACAAAGATCATGTTCAATGTCCATGTCACACCTATGCCGGTAGTTGTTGGGAGCACTAAGCTCGAAGTTGTTGACGATTATGTTTACCTGGGACAAATAGTCCGACTAGGTAAGTCCAACTTCGACCGAGAGGTCAATCGACGGATTCAACTCGGCTGGGCAGCGTTCGGGAAGCTACGACACATCTTCTCGTCAGACATACCTCAAAACCTGAAAACGAAATTGTACAACCAGTGCGTGTTGCCAGTGATGACTTATGGAACTGAGACGTGGTCCTTCACTGCTGGCCGTATGAGGAAGCTCAAGGTCGCTCAGCGAGCTATGGAGAGGGCTATGCTCGGAGTTTCTCTGCGTGATAAACTTAGGAATGAGGATATCCGCAGTAGAACCAGAGTAACCGACATAGCCCAACGGATTAGTAAGCTGAAGTGGCAGTGGGCCGGCCATATAGCTCGAAGAACCGACAACCGATGGGGAAGAAAGGTTCTCGAGTGGCAGCCTCGTACCGGTAGGCGAAGTGTAGGGCGTCCCCCCACGAGATGGAGTGACGACCTGGTAAGACATGCAGGAAGTCGATGGATGCAGGTGGCTCAGGACCGTGCTTTGTGGCATTCTTTGGGGGAGGCCTATGTTCAGCAGTGGACTTGTGAAGGGCTGTAATGATGATGATTGTGTCTTATGCCGTTGTTAATCCGATAGTGTTCGGAAATAATTTTACGCAGTCTAAACAAGGATAACCATTATCACGCTTTCAGTCATTCTCAAATCTCGAAAATATGGGAAAAGTTTCATATTGGACTATTGTTTAAGGATTTCCATATATCTTCACAGTTTGAGAAACGATTTTAATGTTCAATATAAATTTGGAGAAAAAATTCCACTCCTAAGGATAGCAAATAAATAACTACTTTTTTGGAAATTGAATTCGGTTTTTACTTTTTTTAAAAGTTATAATTGTTGTGTTTCATATGAAGAAGTGAACATATTTTTTAAATTATTTAACGGCAAACGCCTCACATGCCTATACAGCCTAGTCATTCGTATATTTTTTTCACAAAGTTATACGTTGTGGCATCACACTGCAAATTTTACGGAAGATTCTGGCGACTACTTAACCCAGTAAAGGAGATGATGATGATAGTACTTCAAGGTGTCAGGGAGTTTTAAAAAATCGGATCACCTGTATCATCGCTTTCACTTATAGTCCATATGCGTAGACAATGAATTCACAAACTGTATCACTTTTTAGCCGACTGTAAAAAAGAAAGAGGTTCTTCATTAGGCTGTATGTTTTTTGTACGTATGTTATGTGATATCTACATCAATTATGAAGCCATTTTATTGATTCTTGGTTGATTTATAATTCAGGCTTGGACATTTTAAATGTTACCACGAACTTTTTATGTTTCATTGTCAACTTAAAAGGGTCAATAAATTATACTTTTAATTGAAGAACCGACTTTAAAGAACTAAAATTAGTAAAATCATTTCCATTTAATAGCTTCAAAAGTCGGGGCTTTTCATACACTATACACTAAGTGCTATAACTAATTCTTCTATACACTAAATCATAGCACCAGCTTCAGAAGCTATTAATTGGTTTTTATAGTTTCTTCAATATTTATTATAAGAAATCAAAATTATTTGATTCGATTTTATTCTTTAACACATTATTTAAAAGTAATACAGGAGCAAAGCCAGAAAAATCCGCTGTGTGTGTGTGCTTAAGTTTCCGCCAAAATAATTTAAATGAACTAAGAAGTGATAGGGAATGACAGTCATTTTTTTAACATCCGACACAGACACAGGAAACGAAAAGATTGAGCCAGTCATCGAAGAAAGGGCAAAAAGTAAAATCACTAACATCGACAGTTGATAAGACATGCCTGGAAAGTGCACACGCGTCGCGTCGTCCACATGAACAGTTCTCGGAAATTACCAGCTGTAAATTAAAGGTTACTTTTAATTTATTAGCCTGAAGGGACAAGGCCTGTGATTGTTTTTTATTTTTTTTAAAATTCGGTGCAGTGGAACCAATCGTTTATATCTTATCTGGTTTAAATGTTATTGTGCGAAATGTGAAGGATTTCTTTATATTGATCGTAAGTAATAATGTATTTATGTTTTAATTAAGTATAAATTGAACTATTAATAAAAAATATATTATGTAATTAATTACTTGGCTTTCGGAATGCAGTTCAATTACAACTATAAATATTCATTGTTGACACCTGCATTCACAATGGCGGTAATATTTATAGGTCAGTGTGCTAGTGTTTTTGTTTGTCCTGGATTCGAATCTCGAGTACTCGTTAATAATTATTGTAAATGTCCCCGAATCAATGACATTGACCATTCTGACTTCCATTGATATAAATATTTAAATCGAATAACTGCTCAATGGTTAAACGTTTTTACAACCTAAAGCTTTTCTTAAAGGACTAGCGACATGCTCCGGCTTCGCCTGGATAGGATCTATTAATGTAGCGTTATTTACTCGTAGATATAAGATAATCAAAGACTATATTTAGTTTTTTGAAATAAATAACTTCAATTTTTTTGAATAAAATATAGCCTGGCATCCAGGCATTGCTCTTGGGCTGTATTTAAAGTTTCATTACAAGCGGTACAGTCTTTCCAAAGATTAGTCCGAACAGACAGACAAAAAATTAAAAATGGTTGTATATGTCTTGGTTTTTTGTTTTTATTGTTTATTGCCGCCCCTTTTTTTATAGGATAAGGGTGACAAACGAGCACACAGTCCAGCTGATGGTAAGTGGTTGCTGCGGCCCATAGACATCTACATCTATCCTCTGTTACAAATCAAAATGTAGATGCGTTGTCACCCGTGAGGACTAAGATGGAATGCCTCATTTCCAGTAAAAAGGGCCTCCGGCCACCTGTACTCACCAAGCGAAACGCAGACCACACCCCTGACCACATGGAGCGACAATTTGCGCAAGGTGCCTGGTAGAAACTGGATGCGTGTAGCCGAAGATCGGGCTAAGTGGCGCGCCTTTTGATAGGCCTATGTCCAGCATTGGACTGCCGTAGGCTGACGATGATGATCATGATTAATTAATAATAATAAAATATGCAAATAACCCTCTGAGCTCAATAGAATTCTATTATTTCAATAATACAGACAGACATTTAAATTGTATTTATATGTATAGATATAATTATAAAGGAGTATTGAATTAATGCTTTAATGCCATTAAGAGACTCTTCCAGTCAATCGACTTCCTGCATTTCTTGCCATCTAGTGGGGTCATACTACATTCCGCTACGAGGTTGCCACTCAAGAAACTTTCTTCCCATCGGTTGTCGGTTCTTCAAGCTATATGCCCGTCCCTTTGCTATTTAAGCTATATATCACTACAAGTCACAGCACGTAAGTCTAGCGCTGAACGATAGGTGGAGGGGACGCGCACGAATTGAATTGCACGAATGCGACTGGAGAGTCAATCACCGCATGCGAACGATACGCACGAGCCAATCAGTGCAACTTATGAGCAGTAACGATCACCGCTAGACTTTCGTACCGGCGCCTATGCTATTACTATATATTACTTTATAATAATTAAATGTAATATACATAGTAAAATACACATCCAATACAACTACATCATACCTATAGTTGCGGCTAAATACTATAATTTTTATGAAATTAAATGAAAACTACTTTTGTACGCAAAAAATACAATTAAAAATGCCATAGAATAGAACTTACCTATAGTTCAAAGAATACAAATAAATAAAATTGAATTGAATATGTTTTTCCTAAATGCATATTGTACGAGTGTATACGGTACTTATAACAAAAAACAATTTTTAATTATTTTGTTGTGTTTTGTTTTTTGTTTGTTCCGGCTAATCTCCGAAACGGCTGGACCGATTTTGTCGGGACTTTCACTGGCAGATAGCTGATCTAACAAAGAGTAATTTGTACTGTTATAAGGAGTAATTAATGCTACTTTTATTATAGAAAAAGAATTAGGGTTCCGCGCAAAATACTTAAAACCCATGAATTCCACGCGGACGAAGATTTTGGCGGGAACTAGACTGCTGGCGGATTGCTGCTCCTGTATTATTGTTTAACTAGCTGATACCCGCGACTTCGCCCGCTTTACTTGCACACATCGTTGAACACCTAGTTCTTATAAAAATCGTTGTTTCTTAAAACTTTATATTAAATGAAGATATCGCAATAATTTTTTTAGATAAGGGCCAATTGTCTAAGAAATAAAACTTGGAAAGCCTAATTGAAATCTATCTAGTAGTTTTTGCGTGATGCGAGCACAACTGCAAACCTCTATCGCTTTATTTATATAGAAGATGAATGGTTTCAAGTGGATTTTGATACGTTTAAGTGGAAATTTGGTGTACACGATAAAAAGTCGCGGGAAACAGCGACAGTTCAGTAATAAAATTACATGACAGAAGCACCTGTTAACAAATATAAAGTTAAATAATTTAAAATTAAAAATTTTGTACAGCCGACTTCAATATAAGTTATTTAAGAATAACTTAAAAACTATTGGTCTGACCTTGATCAAATTCATATGGGACCACAAGAGAAGTACCAGCTTTCAAATAAAAAAAGAATCATCGAAATCGGTTCACCCAGAAAAAAGTTCTGAGGTAACACACATAAAAAAAAAAAAAAAAAAAACGAAAAAAAAAAAAACATACAGTCGAATTGAGTACCGGCTCCTTTTTGGAAGTCGGCAGAAAAGTAAACGTCCTATATATGTCCCACTGCTGGGCACAGGCCTCCTCTCATTTCTGAGAGGGCTTACAAATATTTGAAAATATTTGACGTTTTGTTTTTTATTTTTTTTATAGAAGAGGCATACGAGCATGCGGCTCACCTGATGGAAGTGACTACCGCCGCCCATGAACAATTGAAACACTAGGGGAATTACAGGTGCGCTGCCGGCCTTTTAGAAAGGAGTAAGCTCTTTTCTTAAAGGTCCCTAAATAGTATCGGTCCACATTTCACAGAAAGATCGTACGAGGGATGAGGGGATGAGTCGCTCGCGTCCGTAGGCTTCGACCACCTAATCCTAGGCCCACCCTACACGTGTCCCCCGGGTGGTGCTAAACGAGCGACAAAGCCGAAAGAACTGACTCGGCTCCTCGCCGTGTGGTAGCGGCGTAAAAAAAATACCACAACTTACTTTCGCACCATGAGGCAAAATATTAAAGAAATGGCCCCGAGTTCCCGGCGCCCCTTTAATGGGGCAGGGGTGCGAAGAATCTCCGGGAGGAAAACCGGCGACGAGGTTCGCCACCCGTCACGTTCTGTCCCCCGGAGGGGCGAAAAGTGGATTGCGGAAGCCCGTCTGGCTACATTGAACGTATGTGGAGGAATGAATGATAAGATGGATGAAGTATGCGATATGATGTATGATAGAGGAATAGACGTGTTATGTGTGAATGAGACGAAACGGAAGGGAAAGGATGCCACTACACATGGCATGTATACCGCGTACTGGTCTGGTGTAGACGAGACCGAGCGGGCATGCCAGGGAGTCGGTATCATCCTTTCAGAAAGAATGGGTCATTGTGTAAAAGAGTATGAATGTGTAAGCCCGAGACTGCTATGGATAC
This sequence comes from Parnassius mnemosyne, assembly GCA_963668995.1. Taxonomy (NCBI): domain Eukaryota; kingdom Metazoa; phylum Arthropoda; class Insecta; order Lepidoptera; family Papilionidae; genus Parnassius; species Parnassius mnemosyne. The sequence goes on from CAVLGL010000084.1 coordinate 33,188,355, forward strand.
GAATGAAAGTGGGCTTAAAGAAGTTGTTTGTTTTAGGGGTCTACGCCCCAGACATGTCTAAGCCCACTTATATCCGAGAGCAGTTTTGGGAGTTGGTAAGGATGGTGCTAATGAAATGCAAGGTTAATGAAAATATTGTGATATTAGGCGATTTTAATGGAAGGGTTGGGGTGAGGAGGCTTGGTTATGAAAGGATATTGGGAACGTTTGGTGATGAAAGTATAAATGAGAATGGTGAAAGCCTTCTCGCCGTATGCGTGGAAAAGAATCTTGTTGTGACGAACACTTTGTTTCGTCATAAGAAGATTCACACGTATACATGGGAAAGAGGTGATGATAGAAGTATGATAGATTTCATAATTGTTGATGAAAGAATGAGGAGCGCGGTGGTAGATACAAGGGTTTACCGGGGCTCTAACGTAGGGACGGATCATTACTTGGTCTTATGCCGAATTAATGGTCTTTTCAGACGTTGGAGGCATCGGACATCTGTGTCTACCACAGCGTTACAGCGTATAAAAACAGAGAGGCTACAAGATGAAGGTGTGAAAGAGAAGTTCAAATGTAGATTGAGAGAAAATATAAGTGGTATGGCTGAATTGTGTATGAATGATTTAGACTTGGAGACTGTGTGGTATAATGTCAAGAAAGGTTTAGTGGATGCAGCTACCGAAGTATGTGGTGTAAGCAAGAGAACAAATGAAAGGAAAAATAACACGTTATGGTGGGATGATGAGGTACGGATGGAAGTTGAAGCAAAGAAGAAAGCATGGCTAGATTTACTAGCAACCAAGGCTAGTAATTCTAGCAGTATGAATGATGATATTGAAAGGAAAAAGGCGGTTTTTAGACACCTAAATAAGAGAGTAAAAGAAGTAGTTGAAAGGAAAAAGCAAGAAAGAACGGATAAGAATGATAGAAGAATATCGGATAACTTCCAGGAAAACATTAAAATGTTCTGGAAACTCGTAAGAACTACCAGGGGACATTCACAACAGCCTAGAATGAATGCTATACGAGACCAGAATGGCTGTATTCTGAATGACGAAGTTTTGAGTTTAAGGAGATGGAAGGAATACTTTGAAAGCGTGTTTATGAGTGATGAGACGTTTGAATTAAATGAAATAGAAATTCCGAAAGAAGAGGAAATAGATAGAGATATAAGTATAGATGAAATAATGAAAGCAATGAAAAGTATGAAAGTAGGTAAGGCAGCTGGTTATGATAGAGTATCTCTCGAAATGCTAAGGGCTGGAGAAGGAGTGGTGGCAGACCTGCTGTACACCTTGTTTAATTTATGTTGGGAACTTAAGCGGGTACCGGGAGACTGGTGCAAAGCCGTGATAGTCCCAATATATAAGGGAAAAGGATCACAGCAGGACTGTAAAAACTACCGTGGTATCAGCCTTCTTAGCATTGTGGGAAAACTGTATGCTAAGGTACTAATTGAAAGAGTTATGAAAGAAACTGACGGAAAAATTTGGGATGTGCAAGCGGGATTTAGAAAGGGAATGGGATGTACGGATCAGGTCTTTTCCATGCGCATGATCGCCGAGAAGTTTTTGGCCAAAAACCAAAAAGTTTTTTGTGCGTTCATGGACTTGGAGAAGGCTTATGACAGAGTGGACAGGGATGTGTTATGGCAAACACTGAACTCATTTGGGTTGAGCGCTGGTCTGATACAGGCATTGAAGTCTCTATATAGGGACTCTAGTGCTTGTGTCAGGATCAACGGGGCCTACTCGGACTGGTTTGACATCCATAAAGGTGTCAGACAGGGCTGTGTGGCTTCCCCGTGGTTGTTCAACCTGTTTATGGACAGTTGTTTGGAAAATTTGAAAGTAGAAGAATGCGGGTTAAGAATGGGTGAGTTAACCGTCAAATGCCTTTTGTACGCCGATGATCAAGTCATACTTGCGTCGTCGGCAGCCGAGTTGCAAATGATGGTTACATTAATGAACAGGACATTAAAAGAAAAGGGAATGAAAGTGAACGCAAGTAAGACGAAAGTTATGGTTTTTGAAAGAGAAGAAAGTAAAACGATATGTGAAATAAGAATAGAAGGGGAGTTGGTAGAGCAAGTAGATGAGTTTGTATATTTGGGATGTGTGTTTAGCAGGGATGGTAGATATGATAAGGATATAGAACGACGAGTGAATGCAGGAAATAGAGTGAATGGGGCTCTACACTCTATTGTGAAAAGTCAGAATGTGTCCAAAAAGGCACGTATGGCAATTCACAATGCTGTGTTAGTACCTACTTTAATGTATGGTAGTGAAAGTTGGGTGTGGCAGAAGAAGCATGAGAGTAGAATAAATGCTGTAGAAATGCGGTCATTAAGGAGTATGTTAGGGATGAAGCTGAATGACAGAGTGAGAAATTGTTTAATAAGAGAAGAGTGTGGTTTGCAAGATGATGTTGTGACCAGGATTAAGAAAGGAATGCTTCGGTGGTTTGGCCATGTAGAAAGAATGAATGAGGAAAGAGTGACAAAGCAAATTTATGTTGCAGAGGTGAACGGCATAGTCGGGAAGGGTCGCCCTAGGCGAAAGTTTATCGACCAAATTGGCGATATATTAAAAATGGGCCAAATCAAGAGTACCTTTAACCGACGAGCGTGTATGCGTAGGTATATGGATGTGGAGGAAGCGAGAGAGGTGTGTCAGGATCGTGCCAAATGGAAGTCCATAATCTCTGCCTACCCCTCTGGGTGACAGGCGTGAGTGTTTTATGTATCGTACGAGGAAGAAAATATACGTTTATTCAATAAAATACGTAACCAAGGTTTTAATATTTTATTGCACAACTTTCTGATGTCATCGGGATGGCAGTGAAGTCCAATCTGAACAGATGAAATAAATGACAACATACTCGTAAATCTTATTGTTCGAGGAAAATCGAATAACATTGTTATGTGTTACGCTCAGTGTAGAAACTGAGTTTTTTTATAGAATAGGGTGACAAACAAGCACACAGTCCACCTGATGGTAAGTGGTTGCTGTGGCCCAAAGACATCTACATCTATCTTCGTCTGCGAATTAAAATGCAGATGCGTTGTTACCCCTATGGACTAAAATAGAATGTCTCGTTTCCAGTAAAAATTACTCTAAAACAAGTACTCTGATAAAGTTAATGAAAATAATAATAATAATGACTCATCTATACACGGTTCTTTTTCAAAGAGTAGACGAATTTTAAATTTAAGTTTAAATATATAAATAATGATATATCCTTATTGCAGTTTTTGAAAATCTTTGTGAATATGGCTTCTACTTTTATTTGAAATGATCCCAAATTGAATATGATTTATTAGCAACAACTTTTTTGCCTACCGATCGACCCTTACGAATGTGTGCGTGCGCAGTAGAATCGGTTAAGACGCATTTTGAATTTAAACGCTGAAAAGGACAGAATATTTGAGATTTTTTTAGTTAAGGTTTCTTTTTTTTTTATAGGATAAGGGGACAAACGAGCACACAGTCCACCTGATGGTAAGTGGTTTCTGTGGCCCATAGACATCTACATCTATCTTCGATTAAGAATCAAAATGCAAATGCATTGTCACCCGTGAGGACTTCTTAGTCCTCACGGGTGACAATGCATGATGAAGATGGAATGCCTCGTTTCCAGTAAAAAGGGTCTCCGGATCTCTACACTCACCATACGAAACACAGCAACGTAATGCTGCTATTTTACGCTGGTATTCTGTGAGAGCGTGGTCCTTCTCCGGTCGAGCCGACCCATTCGTACTACAACCATAAATAGCTGCAGCATGGCTCTACCACGTATAAAACGTATAGTTTTCGTCACCATTTATATATTACTTATTCTGAACCTTCTCTGCAAATTTGGCCGGTTATTGTAAGATAATCCTGTATATAAATAAACTTAAAAACAATGTAATATTGCTGTAGTTACAACGCTTGAAAATCCGCCGCAAAATCCTCCCTATGAGGCAATCTATGGGAGTGGTCTATGTTCAGCAGTGGACTTTTATAGGCTGTGATGGATGATTGTGCAGAAGGTAATCTACCAGGAGAACATGACGCACTGAGAGGTGAAATTATTAAATCAACAGTAACGTTACAACTATAGCAAATATCTTCCCTATGAGGCAATCAATGGGGTGGCCCACGGAATATAAAAAAGAACAATATAAAATACAACTTGTTTTTTATATTCCGTGGGTAGGCCTATGTACAGCAGTGGACTTTTATAGACTGTGATGGATGGATGTACAGAAGATAATCCAGGATCACATGAAGCACTGGGAGGTGAAATAAACAGTAACGTTACAACTATGTCAAATATCCTCCCTATGAGGCAATCTATGGGAGTGGCCTAAGTTTAGCAGTGTTATGGATGGATGGATCAATGTAATTACTTTATATCAATGTATAGAACAAACAAATCACAAAAATTATATAAATGTACTTTTCAGTTAACTACTGTCTGCCTTTCTGCCTATCTGGTATGTGCATTTGTTTCTATTTCAGCCCATAACTTTAAAAAAAATGGCCGCAGTAGCTGGATTTTGACAAATTATGATTACTTGAGTTATTCGTTATACGCGGGTGACATAGTCGACAGTCTGACGTCAGCATTACATAAATATGGCTGATATGAACTGTCAAACTTTGCGATCTAAGAAAATAATAATCTTCTAATATATCATGTAAGCCGTCATCATTATCAGACTGATCTCGGTCCGATGTAAATATTTCAATTTTCATTTACCTACTTATACGATAAAGATCCTTTCATCCCATGGGTATCGTAAGAGGCAACAGAGGGACACAAATCAGGAGATGGGCAGCACGCACGCACGCACGCACGCAAGCACGCACGCACGTACGCACACACACACACACACACACACACACACACACGCACGCACGCACAAACATCCACACACGCGCGCGCGCTTCGGCATTCCCGTTATACCTTTGGTGCGAATGTTGTATTAGAATTATTATTACAATTTTTGTAGTTAATTATTACGTAAAGATTATGCAAATAGTAATGTCACAGTTTAGTCTTGAAACTGTGGTAATGTGTTATGGAAGGGTCGAGTCTCTTATATGCAATAAACTCTTATTGAATAAATTTAATCTAACTTAGATTATAAAAAAAATCCTTGCTAAATATGGAAAATTATAACTGAACAAAAATAAAAAACCGACTTCAAATAGCTAAAAAAGAAGTTATTTATTTGCAACCTTTAGTGAATTTTTTTCACATGAGTAGATAAACTAAAATTCCGTTTATTTAATCATGTGTTTTTTCACAAAATTTTTATGGGATCACCCTTCACGTGACCTATTTAATAAAAAAAGAATCATCAAAAATGGTAAAATTAAAAATTTTGTATAACCGACTTACATATAAATATAATTTATTGTTGATTTTTTTAAAACCGCTCTATTGATTTCGATATAATTTAAACGGAGGTCCCGTAAAGTAAAGTATACCTTTTGTAACAAAAAAGAATGTTGCAAATCGGTTAAAGCATATACAAGTAATCGGTGAATATACATAAAAAAAAAAACAAAGACTCAAACGAATTGTAAATCTCCTTTTTGATGTCGGTTGAAGTCACATAAATATTAGTGTTCATACGTACATAATGTCACGGGCACTGCTTGTCAATTACAGATGTAATAATTTGTTGTGTGTAACATAAATCCATCAATTCATTGTTCGCGAGAACGACATCGTAGTGAGACACGTGTACTCGTTTAAGCGATGACTGTCTGTCATATGACTTAAAAATAGGGATACCATATATCTGGATATCTGGATAATTGGCGGTCCACCACTGTGCGATTGAGAAGATGTTTTCTTCCTCGCACGACCTCCTTGTGGAATCGATTACCATCAGCGATTTTTCCGGACCGATACGACTTAGGGACCTTCAAGAAAAGAGCGTACTCCTTTTTAAAAGGCCGGCAACGCGTCTGCGATTCCCCTGGTGTTGCAGTTGTTCATGGGCGGCGGTAGTCACTTACCATCAGGTGAGCCGCATGCTCGTTTGCCCCCTCTCCTATAAAAAAAAAAACCATACGTCAGGATTTGTCCTGATATGTGAGCACTTTAGGGCTCTTGTCAGGATTGCGGGCGGATTTTGAAAGTGTCAGGCTTTTTCAATTCTTCAATAAAATATTTTATATTTTGTGGTAGTGATGGAATCTGCGACTTAGATTTATCGCGTGAGTATACAAAACCAATACTTGATTTTTTCCACTAGTTACTTACGTAGTTAATTACGTTTGCAATTAAATGTCAGGATGTTTGTTTTATGAAAATCAGATAATTTTCAGGACTTCACAGTTTTTCATCTGGTTAACCTTACTTTAGTTGTCCAAGGTAGTTAGTCTCCCTAAGTTATTTTTTTTTATAGACTAAGGGTGGCAAACGAGCACACAGTCCACTTGATGGTAAGTGGTTGCTGTGGCCCATAGACATCTACATCTATCCTCTATTACAAATCAAAATGCAGACGCGTTGTCACCCATGAGGACTAAGATGGAATGCCTCATGTCCAGTAAAAAGGGTCTCCGGTTCTCTACACTCACCATACGAAACACAGCAGCGTTAAGCTGCTATTTGACGCTGGTATTCTGTGAGAGCGTGGTCCTTCCCCGGTCGAGCCGACCCATTCATGCTACAACTATACTACTAATATAGATGCAGCATGGCTCTACCACGTACAAAAACTTCTATTAGCACTTTAGTAGGGTTGTCAAAGGTAGTTAGTCTCACTAAGTTATTAACATATTTTTTATTCTGATGGTATATTCTATGTAGGTATGTAAATATTTCCATTTAGTTCTTACAATATTTCATTTTAACCTATTTTATTTTATAGCATTACCATTGTTATGGTCACGTGCGATGTCTTATTGCTTTTCAATTGAAATTCGGCGTTATGTATGTCAAGAACAAAATCATTATTATTGTTTGATAGAAAATGAATTTATGATCGATTTTTCCAACCGAATGGTTCAGTGATTGATGCAACGATTAAAACTCCTGAATCCTACGTTCGAATCACATTTATAGTAAACAGTAAAACAGAAAAACTGTCGTATCATTCTTTTAATTATAATTAGTCAACTTTAAAAAAGGAAGAGGCTAACAATTCGATTGTGTGTTTTCTTATTTTTTTCGCTATTTTTTTTTGTATGTTACGCAATGTCTTCGTCAACTGTGAATTGATTTTAATGATTCTTTTTTTATTTAATAGGATATACTTCAGGGATAGTTCCACATAAATTTATAAAAAAAATTATCCCTAAGGGTGGCGAAATAGGAAATTAAGTTTTTAATGGAGACATTTAGACGACAGTGAATGGATCAGCCATTTTATACATACAGTCATTTAAGTATTACATTCGCTAATCACCCATTTATTCACACATTGTTCGCCTTCCAACTTCCGACTAACCGCTACACCTTCAGTCATATCACCGCGGTTATAATGAGGCTGTGTGCCTGAGTTCCGCAAAAATCCTTATAAGGATTTCATCACAATTAGGAAGTTCATCCTAACCTCGCATCAATAATTCGCCGCGCTGAAATAATTAGACTCAAAGAGACGCAGTGATTGCTGTGATAAACACTGATAATTGTGTGGCACGTGCCCGCCATTTATGGACATTTTGGTAGTGAATTGTGGTATCAGTGAACCAGACGCCTGACTGCAGTAATTCCTTTCTTTATACCACACTGATATTAAGACATAATATACTGAAGTTAGACGGTCGGTAAGTAAAATACTTTATTGTGATATTCCTTAATCCACTGAAAAGGGAAAAAAACAACTTATAAAAGGTAAAAGCCGACTTCTACACACACGACAAAAATAATAAATTAATGACTTTCCATGACTTTTTCTGCCACCAGGGTGCGCCACCTTACAATGAGGTAATTCATTTGACAGTTTTCATAGCAGCGAATTAATTTCTTAGAAAACTGTAAAGGTTAATGTTTATATCTGTATTATTAGTTATATTTTATATTAATTAGATTTAAAATAAATAAACCAAACTACAGGTAAATATAACTATAAGTAAAAAAAAAATGAAAGGAGATATAAAGTACAAAAAAATTAAAGATCAAATCACTGACGCATTGTGTTGTGTATTAATATAACACTCTTAAAAACTGATAAACTATTATTTAAAACTAATTACTCAATTAAGTGACATTGTGTAACAGAAAACTTTACCTTAGTACCAACTAGCGACATCTGGCGAGTGGAAAATTATTAGCCCTCTTTGTACATTGCCCAATGGATTTTTGTGGACTTCACAAGTCGATGTAATCACAACATATTCCGTTCCCGCCGAACTTGTGGTAAATTAGCACTAAAAATTGCAATAAACAATTTCTTAGGCGCCGTTAGTATTGGAACTTGGTTTAAATTATAAGCAATTATAACACGAACGCTTCTCTCTTAGCTAGCATGCTCAATTGTAAAGGGAACAATGAAATCTTACAATATTTACGAATATAACTGTACTAAAAGTATAACATTAAAATGCTATGCCCCACTAACCCAGCAGCCCAGCACGGTGTTTTGTTTCTTTTAAGGTGTTCATCATAGTGTACCGTTACAAAGTCCATTGTGTTCAAAATATATACCATAGGAGCGCAAAATCGAATGATGTTTAAAAAGAGTGTGCATTATAGGTTTGTATGGAAAACATTCTGTTTAATTATGTAAAAATTAAAAAGGAAAGAACATAGAAACTTTTTCGACAAATCGCATCACTAAGAAAATACAAGAATTTATTAATGAAAAATCTTGAATTTTTTTTATTTTTTTTTTATTTTGACATTTACTAAAATTATACAATAATGATTTGATGACCGACTTCGAAATTGGTAATTGTTTGACATTGCAGTTATTATCACATAATTATATTATTGTTATTCGGACAATTTAGTTCCATTTAAATATTTGTATGCCAATTAATGGTCAATAATATATGACACAATAAGCAATTGTTAACATCTTTTAATGTATCATTTGTGATCAACAAATAATTAAAAATTAAAAATTTTGTACAACCGACTTCAATATAAATTATTAAGAATAACTCAAAAACTATTGATCAGACCTTAATCCACACATCCACCACATGTGAAGGACCAGCTTTGAAATAAGAAAAGAATCATCTAAATCGGTTCACGTAAAACAAAGTTATAAGGTAACACACATAAAAAATTTTGTACAACCGACTTCAATATAAATTATTAAGGATAACTCAAAAAGTACTGGTTAGACCACGGAATACATTTTTTTTATATTCCGTGGGTCAGACCATAATCAATTTGAATGGGACTACAATAGAAAAAACAGATTTCAAATAAAAAAAGGAATCATCAAAGTCGGTTCACTTAGAAAAAACTTAATTATGAGTAATAAGTTAATTATGAGGTTAAAAAATATAATAAAAAATACAGTCGAATTGAGTATCTCTTCCTTTTTTAAGCCGGTTAAAAATAAGTTAACGTACGTGATAAAATCCGTAAAAATAGTTTTATTTAAATGTGTAGTGTTGGCGTAAACAAAAGAAATCTGATTGACAGTTTTCTTTAAACAATGCATTGTTAACTATAATATTTATCTTCTTCATTAGAAGCCTAAAGCGATGAGCATAATATAGTTACGAAGTCAATAAACAAAACACCCATTATTTATTTAAAAAAAAGTTTAAACTTGTAAGAAACTTGAGCCGTGGTAGCTCTGAAGAGCCAAGGTAGATCAAATGTTAAGAAAGCCGTGGTAGCTCAGATGGTTAGCGCTCGATGTAAGTAACACAGTACGTGAGCAACCCGGATTCGAGCTCCACCGGCACCAATGAAAAACAAATTTTCATTGCAATTTTAAGTGCTAATTTACCACGTGCTCGGCGGTGAAGGAAAACATCGTGAGAAAACCTGCATGTCTCAGACATAAGAACAATAAGAAAAAATTTTTCAAGAAGACGTAAAGTTCGCCAACACGCACTGGGGCAGCGCGGCAGACATTTCCATGCACTAAAAACGCACTCAGAAATGAGAGGGTGCCTGTGCACAGCAGTGGGACGTATATAGGCTGTAACTTTAACTTTTGCAAGAAATTTTAAATTTTTTTATAGGAGAAGGGTGACAAACGACCACACAATCCACCTGATAGTAAGTGGTTGCCTTGGCCCATAGACACCTACATCTATCTTCGATTACGAATCAAAATGCAGATGCGTTGTCATCCGTGAGGACTAGGATGGAATGCCTCGTTTCCATTTCATTCTTACGTGGTAGAGCCATGCTGCAGTTATATTAGTAGTATAGTTGTAGCACGAATGGGTCGGCTCGACCGGGGAAGGACCACGCTCTCACAGAATACCAGCGTAAAATGGCAGCGGGAACGCGGGATATTTGTCGTAGCTGCCACGCTTGGAAAGCGGGATGGCAACTGCAGTTTTTTATTTTTAGTCGTTATTAGGAAGACGCTGCTGCCCATCTCCTGATTTGTTTCCCTCTTTCTCTTCCTACGCCACCCGCGGGATGATGATGACATACATACATATACTAACTATATGTATTGTATAGATGTATAGTAACTTGTAGAATATTTTATTATATTTTTATTTTTAATCTTGTATTTAATTTTAATTTTTTTTCTTATATTTGGAATTGTTTATTGTTTTCTTTTGTTTATCTTTTCAGTCTGTGAACACAAAAAGCAGACGGTACTCAATTCGACTGTATGTTTTTTTTATGTTGGGTACCTCATATCTTTATACTGGGTGAACCGATTTCGACAATTCTTTTTTATTTGAAAGCTGGTGCTTCACATGTGATCCCATATTAATTTGATCAAGGTCTCACCAATAGTTTTTCAGTTATTCTTAATAAATTTTATTGAAAACGGTTGTACAACATTTTTAATTTTTAATTCTTTTTTCTCTTTTGAAAACAATAGAGCCCGCTGATTCCTAAGATAAAGGCTCATCTAGTTCAAGATCGGAGACTTTATAAACTTTTATAATTTATTTAAGACAATAAAATATATGCTATTATTATTATATGTTGTAGTGACTAGTGAATACTTTTCCACCGCCATTACACGGTACACCTAGTAGTGTAGGATAGAGGCAAAAGCCTATTAAAGAACTATGTAGGTTAATACTACAAAAAACTAGTTAAATCACATTAGAATGCGATTCAATACGCGAGCGATACCAACTTATGTTTAAATAATTCATTAATTCCATTTAACGAGATCTAGCGCCCAATTAGAAGTAACCAGCAGACATGTATCATTTATTCGTTTCTAGCGAACCAATCACTTAAGTATTGATTCAACTTACGAACCGGGTCATTTGTACCGAGCATTCAAATGGATCATCACATCGGATAATGTCGGTCGTCGGACATTATTATTTACTATGCTCTTTGGCCGTAGGCTCGTAGGTCCTGTCAATCGTTGGATCCGGAACGTGCGAACGCGAACACTACATACACATTTAAATAAAAATAATTTTACGGATTTTACAACACTTTCACAATTCTAGCTTTAGATAAAGTAACTGCATTTTTAGACCATCTTAACTCCATAGATTCTAAAATTCAGTTCACAATGGTGTTAGAGGCAAACAATTCTTTAGCTTATCTCGATGTGTTAGTAATTCGGAATCCTGATAACACCTTGAGCCACACTGTGTATAGAAAAAAGACCCATGCAGATAGATATTTAAACTGTGATTCTCATCACCATCCTTCACAGTTAGCTACCGTGGGTAAATCTTTGTTTCAGATAGCACGAGGGATCTGTGACAGTAAACACCTGGCCGCCTAGCTCCTACACTTCAAGCAAGTTTTGCACGACAATAAGCTTCAGGTCCCGCGTCTACGTCACAGTGAATGAGTGAAGCCGGTCACAGTCTTGCGAGTGTCTGCTGTACTGCCATATGTCAGAGGTGTCACTGACAAGAATGGCTACATCTTGAAGCGTGCTTTCATTAAAACACACTTCAAGCCGCCGAAGAAGATTAGTCAATTTTTACCATCAGACAAGTGTAATGTCCCTCTGCTAGATGCAGGAGTGTACAAGCTTGATTGTGAATGTGGTCTCTCTTACATAGGACAAACTAAAAGATCCATAAAAACCCGCGTTAAAGAACACAAAGCTGATGTGAAGAATCGACGCTCCGCGAAGTCTGCAGTCTGTGAATACGTACAGGATCGCCCCCGTCACTACATTAGATTTGATAGACCACAAATTCTCGCTAAAGAACACCGATTCCTTCCAAGGATGATACGCGAGGCTATTGAAATCAAAAATCATCGTAATTTTAATAAAGAAGATGGCTGGGTGCTACCATCTGCTTGGGATCCCATAATTAATAAAATTAAATCCCAACCCAAGCATACCACTGCAATACTTCAAGACACTATAAGTTAATATTGCGTAGATCGTAACAAAAATTAATAATTTCTAATCTGGAGGTAGCCGTGGTTAACTATAACATTGGGACGTCATACACTTCAGTCCCCCGTGACCATGGGTGCTGTAAAGTGCCCAAAACATCGGGAATATAAAATAAGTTAATATACGCGATAAAATCCGTAAAATTAGTTTTATTTAAATGCAATCATCAATACTTTCAATCACGATTGACACATGTCTAGTAACTAGGTAAAAACTACTATTGCTGTTTATAAGCTAATAAAAAACCTTATTACTGTGTAGTAAGATATAATATTTTTTGTCAGTTTAATTAAAATACAGGGAGGTATTCGATATATTTTTAATTGAGTAAGCTAGGCGCGTGCCAGATGCCAGTACATGATCCTAATAAGTCGAATTTAATTAAAACATTTCGAGTTTACAGTAATAAAACATAATCTGTGGACAGAATTGTGGCCTTATTAGTTTTTGTTGCAACTTATTTAATCGATATGTAAGCTGTTCACCTTTTTGTAATTCTTTAGTGACAAAGAAGTTATCAGTTCGTGGCTTGAAGTTGGTCGCGTTTGATATCAGACACCTGCAACAATTAACAAAGAACGTTGTTCACCGTAACGTGCCGTTTTATATAATAAGTATAAAAATTAATAATTGTTTGTTCGTATTTTATGCGCTGCCATGACGTTCAACAGATTGAAGTAAAACTTTGTCAACTTATTGCTTGCACTTGCGCGAAGGTTATAGGCATAGTACAAATAACTTACAGTAGGTGACGCGCGTATCGCACCGACAAATTTATTTGAATGTTATATATCACTCAAACACACACACACACACACACACACACACACACACACACACACACACACACACACACACACACACACACAGCTAGTTATAAGTATGTAGGTACGAATCGCAATTTAAAACCGTTTAAGATAAAAACTATTCGTTCGCCAAATTATGTTTACTTCAATGAAACTATAAAGTTTTTAAACCAGTATTTTTAATATAACTTATACAATTTAAAGCGGCCTGTTAAAGGAAAAGAAGCTAATTTTTAAATATAGAAACACAGCATAATAAAGCCTGATAGCAAAATTAAAAAAAATATGTTACATTTTATTCTTTTGTTCGTTTAATAGTGCATAAAGTGCATAGGAAGCATTTTATATACAGGGTTATTTTTCAAAGTTCAATCATGTAAATAATGATATATCGTTATTGCAGTTTTTGAAAATACAAGTAAATAAGGCTTTTACTTTTATTTGAAATTATCCTAAATTGAATGTGATTTATGGGCAACAACGTTTTGCCTACCGATCGACACTTACGAATGTGTGCGGGCTGCAGTAAAATCAGTTAAAATAATGCATTACCACGCATTTTGGTTTAAAAACTTAAAAAGGACAGAATGTTTCAGACTTTTTTAATTATAGGGTACCCGCCTTGTCGTGGCCGTGTTACATGGTAATGTAGTAAGTTGGGGCTTGGTCACCCGCGATAAACAAAGAGGAACTCCTTGGCTGGCCCGTGGTGTAGGGCCGGCCCGAGGTGGCCACTCTGAGTGGGCTTGGTGAGCCCACTTCGGATGTGTGTCGGTGGGCTGTGACGAGAGGGTACTTTCTCCCCCTATCGCTGCAACAGAGGTGGAGTTGCGGGGGAAGAGGAGTGTTGGTATGGTAATGCACCACTCAGCCTATCCTCCGCGGTCAAAACTTGGTTGGTGGTGGAGCCAAAGACCAGTGTCGTGGAGGCAGTTTACATACATAAATTGCACAAGGGCAAACATCCAGACCCGGAACAATTATTTGTAGGCCATACAAATACTTGTTCCGTGCGGGATTCGAACCCGCGGCCCCCAGCGCAACAACTGATTGCTAAGCCACTGCGCCACGGAGCATGCTGACATGCATGACACCATAGATTACCCCCTTAGGGGGTAATCTGTGCATGACACAGACAATTTTCAATTTGCCGCCAAATCGTAAACAAAAATGACAAATTAATAAAATACATACACAATAATATTGGCAAAGAGTTCCATTTTCAAAATTTGAACTTATTTTTTATTACATCGTTTACAAGTGGCTAGTTCTAAAAACTTTCAATGTCGCACTCGTATTTGGAAATAAACACAACATACATAATATAATTATATATTCAACTAGCTGTTCCCCGCGACGTCGCCCGTGTCGAAATTATTACGATTGGATTTCACAGGTTTTAATTTTTTTCTTTTAAGCCTTAATTCTTTTTCCAAAATAAAAGTAGTCCAACTTATTCCTTATAACGTCAGCTATCTGCCAGTTAAAGTACCGCCAAAATCGGTCCAGCCATTTCGGTATTTAGCCCGAACAAACAGACAGACAGACAGAAAAACTGACAGCCAGACAGAAAGACAGACAGACAGACAGACAAAAAAAATTATTTTTTGTTATAAGTATCGTAGTAATAAGCTAATAAAACATAAAATATAGCTAATATTTCAAAAGGAAACATTAATCTTTACATTTTCTAACAAGTAAACTTCCCGCGCTATGAAATCTGTCAAATAATTCCCCTCATCCAACATGGGGCCACCCTGGTGGCAGAAAAATGGTGGATCCCCTCAATGAGCTGTAGAATTGACCATCGTAGAGCACTCCGGTTCCAACATCCACTCCACGTAGACGATGCTGTATAAGCCTCGCAATCCTAATTCTAATTCCAATTCATCTATTTTTTAATCCAAATAAATAGGTACATACTTTTATTTCTAGTTCATTAATATTCTACAGCACCTACCCGCAGTATGTGCATATTCCTGCAGTACCAGACGTCTATCATCTTCCACGCTGTTCCCCTTAGCCAGTTTGCTGATTTTACGTTTTTTTTTTATAAAATAAAGGTGACAAACAAACGCACCTGATGGGAAGTCGATTCTGTGGCTTTTTTTTATAGGATCGGGTGACAAACGAGCACACAGTCCACCTGACGGTAAGTGGTTACTGTGACCCATAGACATCTACATCTAACCTCAATAAAGACTCAAGATGCAGATGAGGACTAAGATGGAATGCCTCTTTGCCAGTAAAAACTCAACACAGCAGCGTTAAGCTGCTATTTTACGCTGGTTTTCTGTGAGAGCGTGGTCCTTCCCCGGTCGAGCCGACCCATTCGTGCTACAACCATAATATAGCTGCAGCACGGCTCTACCACGTAGCTGCAGCATGGCTCATAGACATTTACATGTATTCTCGATAAGGATCAAATGCAGAGACGTTGTCCTCCTGAGTACTTAGATGGAATGCCTCGTTTCCAATAAAAGGGTTACCGAATCTCTACACTCACCATACAACACACAGCAGCACCTATTAAGTAGTACTACTTCACGCTGGTAATTCTGTGAGAGTGTAGTCCTACCCCGGGCGAACCGGCTCATTCGATTCGTGCTACAAATAGCTGTGGCGTGGCTCTTGTGCATAATTAGTATAAAAACATATTTTTACTCTCCTGTTAACTAATAAATTTAATTTTTTTACGATAACACTTTATAGTAGTATGAGAATAACAATAAATGACCTTTACCTCAAAACATAAAAAAAGTTTATGAGGCCTCTATATTATTTATTATATTAGTCATGTAAATAGTTATCTTTATAATAACGAAAAGGGCTACGTCACTTTGAACCGGTCGCAAGCGCGAGCGTCATTAGAATAATTCGGTGTAATACTGATTGGATTATGGTGGTTGCGCGTATAGCTTAAGTTATAAATCAAGAGCGTTTCGGGTTGCAAAATTGTTTGCAATATTTTCAGATAGTGATAGAACATAGTCATGTCAAATCAATAAAAAGTCATTTAAAACTGTAAGTGAACCATTTTACGAAGGAGTCAATTTTCATCGTTTAGTATTGTGCGTTTAAATTTCTATTGGTAGATCTCATAGTTCTGTGTAATAAGTGATATATAGTTGGCTCATTTTTAAAAAAGGAACAATATTAAACACAAAAAACCTAAAATTATATTGATAATAATAACTAGTCATCGACTTTATATACTATGAATGCAAAATTTTTTCTTCAATGGGTACAAATATTTCCTACAAAGGTGGAAGTAGTTATTTAAACAATCTTTAAAAAAATGACTACATATCACAATATATTACAATGTGCATTGAAAATAAATAAGTTAAGTTTCACATGTTACCTCACATTGGCCTGCAAGCATGACATTAAAGATCCGCGGGTTCCTATCCGCACGTCTACATCAGTCCAATGTTTATACTGCTGGGCTGGGATGACTTCCTTTCATTTCTAAGAGCTTATGGAGCTCCAAAGGCAAAGGCGCTTCGTGTGACGAACACGGACTATAGATTCGTTGCTTGTCACAACTGAGAACTATGATAGTACGCCTCATGGTATGTAATTATGATGTAACTATAATCTTTATACACTTTAGATCGGAACACAGCAGTGCAAATACTAATATTTGTCAGTAAAAGGTTGGTACCTACAAAGGCTGACTCTTTGGGAGACAAGTGGTAAAATTAGCAAATTTCTACAACCGACTTCACTATAAATAAAATGAAAACGTCATCAATGTTGCTGAAGTAAATTAAATGCGCATTATTAAGGATAACCCAAAAACTACTGGTCACATCTCGATCAAATAAGAAGTACCAGCTTTTGAAATAAAAAAAAATTATCAAAATCGGTTCACCTAGAAAAAAGTTCTGAGGTAACACACATTAAAAAAAAAACAGTCGAATTGAGTACCTCCTCCTTTATTTAAAGTTGGTTGATAAAGAGTTCTACCATGTACCATTTTCCTATAGTAATATGTTTACTCCGCTCTAGCCTATTCCTTGCGCCAAACTCCTCAGCTGTCTCAATGAATCACTGGACCATACACAACAGTCCTATCACGTCGTCAGTTTCACTACGAACGCGGCAACGTGCGCGCCCGTCAATATATTTTATTTTACGCAAACGAAAGTGCTTATGTGGGAAATATACGTGTTTACAATAAACAAGTAGTGGGTGATGTTGTGCAAAGATACTTTGACTGGAATTATATGTGTTACGTTGTTTTTAAATCGCATTTGACAGATTTATTAAGAATTTAATTAGAAAGCTAGAAAGTAAAGGTTTTAGTTGATCTGATTTAAGTTGTGGTTTTGTTTCTAGTGTATTCTGCGTGATATTGGCGGTGCAAGGTAAGATACAAAGATTTTTTGCTCGGGATACGTAGGTAGCGCGATAGTTTGGAAAGGCGAAGAATGGGAAACTTAAATTTGCTGTTTTTTTAGCTTAGTTTTATGCCTTATATTATATAGAACTAGAATTCACAGGAGCGAAGCCGGGGTACCCCGGCTTCGCTCCTGTGATTTCTAGATTTCGACAACAGCGCCACCTACCGGGTCCAATTGTGAATCTAAACCATTTTCGACTCAACTGAATCACCCACACGAAATTTCATCAAACTCAGTTCAGGTGTTACGGAGGAGTTCAGTCACATACATAAGGAAGAGTTTTATATATTAGACTAGATATTCCCCGCGACTTCACCCGCTTCGAATTTATTACGATTGGATTTCATAGATTCATTTTCTTGTGCGGAACCCTTATTATTTTTCTAAAATTAAAGTAGCCTAAGTTACTTCTTACAACATATATGCCAGTGAAAGTCCCGTCAAAATTGGTCCAGCCGTTTCGGAGGTTACCCGTAACAAACAGACAGACAAAAATTTTAAAAATTGTAATTTTGTTATAAATACCGTATATACTTTCATATCCATTTAGTAAAAAGCTGTTATTTTGACATTATAAACAGACACTTCAATTTTATTTATTTTAATAGATGCATAGATTACTGGCTGGCCAGGCAGATTTTGTCCTTTAAAAAATCTTTAAATACGCAATTAAAAAATATTGAGGGTCACTTATTAGGATAAAAACTATCCTATCTCTCAAGTTGGATCAAGCAATACACATTTACAAAATTTCATTAAAATTGGTTGAGTGGTTTCGGAGTTCATTGCGGACAAACAATGTGACACGTAATTTTTATAAAGATTCTAGCTGGCCAGGCAGACGTCGTACTGCCCTCTCCGATTTTGTCCTATAAAAATCCTTAAATTACCAATCAAAAATATTGAGAGTCACTTACCGGGATAAGAAATATCCTATCTCTGAAGTTGGACCGAACTGCACAGAGTGTGCAGAATTTCATTGAAATCAGGTCAGTAGTTTAGGAGTTCATCGCGGACAAACAATGTGACACGTAATTTTTATATATATACTAGCTGACCAGGGACACGTTGTTCTGCCTTTTCCGACGACCATGTGTCCTAAAAAAATCCTTAAATTCACAATAAAAAAAATTGAGGGTCACGTATCGGGATAAAAACTATCGTATCTCTCAAGTTGGACCAAACTGCACACATTTTTGAAACATTTCACTGAAATCAGTTCGGTAGTTTAGGGAGTTCATCGCGGACAAACAATATGACACGTAATTTTTATATATAAAGATAAAGATAAATCAAGCTAAATGGTTTGACAACCGCCATAAATCACATAATATTATACTAGTACCTACCTATTATGCGAACAATTATAGTTCTATTCTCGCTTATACTAATAAAATTGTTAATTACTTTAAGTGGTCGTTTACTAAGTGCTCGGTGTAAAACATGTGAGAGAACCTATGACTGTGCGTTTTCTTTAATTAAAATAATATTTCCAAGCATATTTATCTCTCAGTCTGAACGCGGCAGTTTCATTTGAATTGAAATGTTTCAGATTTGACCTTTTTTTTTATAACATAAGGGTGACAAACGAGCACACAGTCCACCTGATGGTAAGTGGTTGCTTTGGCCCACAGACATTTACATTTATCCTCGATTACGAATCAAAATAAAGATACATTGTCACCCGTGAATAGAGTTCCAGTAAAAAGGTCTCCGGTTCTCTACACTCACCATACTAAACACAGTAGCATTAAGCGCCTGCTATTTTACGCTGGTATTCTGTGAGAGCGTGGTCCTTCCCCGGTCGAGCCTACCCATTCGTCTTACAAGTATACCAGAAATAGAACTGAAGCATGGCTCTACCAACTTTTACGCGATTTGAGATTGAGATTTACAATTCTCCAACAAAGCAAGCCAAACAGTAGGCAGAGAAAGGTTTTAAAAATTTAATTTACCTACTTACTCATTTCCCTTCATCCTACACATAAAACTAGCAATAATATTTTAAAGTTAGGTGTTAGAGCCATGCTACAGCTATATCAATAGCACAGTTGTAGCGCGGCTTGACCGAGGAAGGACCATACCAGCTTAATGCTGCTGTTTTTCGTTTGGTGAGAGTAGAGAACCGGAGACCCTTTTTACTGGCAAAGAGGCATTCATCTTAGTCTTCACGGCTGACAACACATCTGCATTTTATTCGCAAACAAGTATAAATGTAGATGTCTATGGGCCACAGCAACCACTTACCATCAGGTAGGCTGTGTGCTCGTTTGTGGCCCTTATCCTGTAATAAAAGGTGAAAATATTTGTATTTAAACATATAAGACAGTGATATGGATTTTAAAGATTAATTCGCTAAGACTATCGCAAAAAACAATATGGTGCGTAGAATTAGTTTTATGTGCCAACTAAGTAATTATACACTATTTTATTTAATAAATTTTATCGTTTAAAATATTAAAAAAAAACCCACAAAATAACACCTGTTTCTATTCAATCACTTGCAATTTGTCACGTACGCAGTAAGAGTCATAATCTCCCCGATATGTTGGAATATATGTCCCTAGTGATACTCAAACATATAGCTGATGTAGGGTTCCCACCTGTTTTTTTAACAAATATAGTATTTTTCCCAAAAAAGATGTAAAAAAATATAGTAATTTTGAGAAATTCGGGAAAAAAGTACATATTTATTTTTATTCTTTATATATATTTCCAATATAATATTTGTTGTTGCTCTTCGCTTTGGCCATCAATGATCTATCTACCCTTAAAATAATTATAGAAATCTGAGCAATTTAGATTCATATTAAAATAGATTAACAATCATTATTCATTACATTACATGCTCTATTTCTTTCTTTTTTCCATTTTACATTAATGACGGAAAATTCTTTCCGTAAAACTTACTTGTTGAATTAGAAATAAAAATATAGTATTTTTACAAATGACTGACATATAGTACAACACTATATATTATGGTACGGATGGTAACCCTAGGCATCAGCCTAGGGTTGCCAGCAGCGGCTACCTCTTGAAGCGTCTTAAAAATCATTGACGTTTCCATTACACATTCTAGGTTGTAGATACACGCTGCAGCTATATTTTGTTGCAGCACGAGTGACGACCCATTTAACCGGATAGGACACGCTCTCACAGAATACCAGCGTAAAATAGCAGCTAATGCTGCTGTGTTTCGTATGATAATTGTAGAGAACCCGAGACCCATTTTACTGCAAACGAGGTATCAGAGGTGCATTAGGATTTTGGTTCTTAAATGAGAATACATGTAGATGTCTATGAGTCATAGCATCCACTTACCATCAGGTGAACTGTGTGCTCGTTTACCCGTCTATCCTATAAAAAAACACAGCAAAGCAATCACTGCAATTTTGTTTTCTATAATGTCTCAAACCATAATTAGTTTGATCCATTGTTTGTGCAATATGCAAGGTACCTATGATGATTAGCTCCGTGTCTAGCTGCACCAAGCCTACAGTCGTTCTTATCGCATATTCTTTTTTCTTTGGTAATGGACTTGTATAGTTCTACTTTTGCCAGTGTCAAGTAGTAAGAAATTATTCTATTAAAATCATTTGTCTAAAAACTTCTTTGCTATATGTTGGCGCGTAGAGGTGTAGTCCAGCAGATAGTTGATGGCGATAGTATCTCAAGGCGCCTAAGTAAACACCATAAAAAAAACTGTCAGTCGTAGGACCGCACGTCAGTAGTGAAAACTTCTTTTGTGATGTGCCTAATGAAGTTGTGACTTTAAAAACAAAAATAGAAATAAATTTAGGTTCATATCAACATCGGAGTACTTTTTTCATCGTTTCCACTAATAGCTCACATGCGCAGACATACGATACACAAAATCGCATCACTTTAAGCATATCAAAATCTACTTCAAACCATTAAACAAACAATTATAAACAAACAGCAAACCGCTTCGCCGGCGGTTCAGTTCCCGCCAAAACTTTGATAGGTTCTTTTTTCTTTTTTCTACCGACTTCAAAAACCAGGAGGTACTCTTTATGTTTTTTTGTTTTTTTTTTTTATGTGTGTTAGGTACCTCATAATTTTTTTCTTGTTGAACCGATTTCGATGATTTTTTTTCTGTTTGAAAGCTGGTGCTTCTCATGTGGTCCCATATAATTTTCACTTGATGGAGGTCTGACGAATCGTTTTGAGTTATTCCTAATAATTCATATTGAAGCCGGTTGTACAAAATTTTTAATTTTTAACTATATTCGCCCGTAACTGCATCAAACAGACATTACAGGACAAAAAATACTTACAAGAAATAATTAGAATATCCAATTCTGATTAAAATTTTGTAAGCAATTCAAAGATAATTTGCATATAAATAATAGAAGTATGCGTAAATTACATTCACCGCTTCAAGTATGAACGCGGAAACAGAAAGACTAAAATTAGTCATAAACAATGATTAATTTTAGTATAATTAAAAAAAAGCTACAAAGGCCTTGAGGCTTCCGACAGATGGCGGTATAACTATAACGTATACACCAGATGTAAAAAAAAACAAGCTGGTGACGGGAAGCGGCACGTAACATTAAATATTCCGTTGCGACCAGCGTCAAAGAAGCGAGGACTTTAGTTTTATGAAAATGCACACAAACACAACGTAACAAGAGACTATTCTTTTAGTTGTTTACTACCTGTATTTTTTATAGAAGAGGGGGCAAACGAACATTTGGCTCACCTGATGGTGACTGACTACCGCCGCCCATGAACAACTGGAATACCGGAGCAATTCCAGGTGTGTTGTCGGCCTCTAAGATAGGAATAAGCTCTTTTCTTGGAGGACACTAAGTCGTCGGTCCGGAACACTCTCACAGAATACCAGCGTAAAATAGAAGCTTAACAATGTTGTGTTTCGTATGGTGAGTGTAGAGAACCGGAGACCCTTTTTATTGGAAAAAAGGCGTTGCATCTTAGTCCTCACGGGTGATACGCAACTGCATTTTGATTCTTTATTGAGGATAGATTTAAATGTCTAAGGGTCACAGCAACCACTTACCATCAGGTGGACTGTGTGATTGTATGTCACCCTATCCTATAAAAAAAAATTTAGAAGATAGTTGTAGCTACAATGCAGCATGGCTCTAACTTTTGCCCAGCAGCGCCCAGAATATAGGCTGTATGTAACTTAACTTTTTCTTTAGTTAGTGTTAGTACCTATAAAGGATTACCTTCCAAAGACTTCCAAAATTATTTCATAAATAAATTCAATAAAGAAACAAAAACCATATAAATGATAGGTACTATTTTTAATTTTCGGCCAAAGACCAGTTTCACAATTAAATATAAGCGGCCAAGTGCGAGTCGGACTCGCCCATGAAGGGTTCCGTGGCAGCAAGTAATATAATTTACGATTTATGACGTTTAAAAAAAATACTTACTAGATCTTGTTCAAACCAATTTTCGGTGGAAGTTTACATGGTAGTGTACATTATATATTTTTTTGTTTTATCATTCTCTTATTTTAGAAGTTACGGGGCGGGGGGTGGTGGTGGGGACACATTTTACCACTTTGGAAGTGTCTCTCGCGCAAACTATTCAGTTTAGAAAAAAATTATATAAGAAACCTCAATATCATTTTTGAAGACCTATCCAGATACCCCACATGTATGGGTTTGATGGAAAAAAGTTTTTGAGTTTCAGTTTGTATGGGGACCCCAAAAATTTATTGTTTTTTTATATTTTTGTGTGAAAATCTTAATGCGGTTCACAGAATACATCACCTTACCAAGTTTCAATAGCATAGTTCTTATAGTTTCGGAAAAAAGTGACTGTGACATACGGACGGACAGACATGACTAATCCATAAGGGTTCCGTGTTTGACCATTTGGCTACGGAACGCTAAAAGTAAGGCTGTATGTACTCACAACATTTAATAAATTATCAAATTTTCTAAAATAATTAGCGTGAAAATGTTTTATATAAAAAAATGAATGTACGTTTTATTGCTAACAACAATACATCCTGTTAGATTAAATTCATAAAGTAGGTAGGTATAGTGTTTGTTTCTTAGTTGTACGTAGTGTTTTTTGATACTTGGAATTTCATTGTATGACGCGTGCCTTTGAGGTTGTCATATCGAATAACTCAGCAATGAGTCAAAATGCAATGTCATTGCCCCGATAATAGAAAATGTTATCAAAATAATAATTTATACAGTTCGATACCGCAGTCTACGCGTTTGTCTATGGAATGGCGGGTCGTGGGTTCTATCTTGCTTGAAACAGCAAGTATTTTTATTATATTTTTATGGTCTTCAAATAATTGTTTCGCGTCTTGAATTTTGTCCTTGTGTATTTTATGTATGTTAAATTGAACTATTTCTTATTTATTATGTGTTGCATTGTTTATTATTATAAAATTTTCAAGGTTATATTAACAGTGGTAGAGCCACTGGCCCGATGGCCCGGCTCGAACCGGGGTGGTACCACGACCTCACAGAAAACCAGCGTGAAGTAGAGGTTTACCTCTGCGTTTCGCTTGGTGAGTGCAGGTGGCCGGAGGCCCTTTTTACAGGAAATGAGGCATTCATCAAAATGCAGATGCGTTGTCTCACGGGTGACAACGCATCTGCATTTTGATTTGTAATGGAGGATGAATGTAGATGTCTATGGGCCGCAGTAACCACTTACCATCAGGTGGACTGTATGCTCGTTTGTCACCCTTATCCTATAAAAAAAAAAGCTAATGCAAGACTATTTTACGGAGTTTAAACGGTGGACCGCCTCGATCATTGATCGAATTATGTGCACTAAGTCCATTAGGATATAGTTATGGTTGTACCACGGAATGAAATGTGTTTTTTTTAAAATATTATATTAATAGTCTAGTAAAGTATGTCAGTGACTACCTCATTGGTCCAGTGATCGTAAATGCGATTCCTGATCATGAAGTCCCCGGTTCGAATCCCATGTCGGGCCAAAATCAGTTAAGTACTGGGTTTTTCTTTTTTTTTAATTTTTTTATAAATGAATTTATGCTACAGTGGTGTTATTAAATTCTAAACTCGCCAAACTTTTACGTTTGACGGCGAGAGGCGCTCTTTTACAAAACAATGAACCACCTTATGTACTACCAATATTAGACACAATGATACACAATTATATAATATATTAATATGTAAACCTATGACATCTTAATGTTATGTTAACTATATATCTTTATATACATGTAACTTTAATTATATGAATTAAATATCTAGTACTTATATATTATGTTGTAATGTTTTAATCTAATACAATGCACTCGTATATAGAGTTCTATTAGCAATCCTGTATAATGTTTTTCAATTTTTTCTTAAGTGATCCTTTACTAATTTTTACTTTTTCTCTTAATAGATCTATTTTGTTAAACACTTTAGCTACCAAATACTAGAACCAGAGAACCAGTTTCTTTTCTCTAACCCTATGTGTGTTGTACTTGTTTTTAACATTAACTTTATATTTCTCATTGTAATAATATTCCAGACCTACCAAATAATCTACTTTTTTATCTATGGGTATTATTTTACAAATGAAAAACAACTTATCATAGTCTTTGTTGCGATTATCTTTAACATTTTTACTAACTAAAAACTAAAAACTATATAGAAATTTTCAGTAGCAGCCCGAAGTCAGGTAGTTGACGGTATTTCACACCCGTGCCTCAAAACGCACGTCAAGCCGATGATCCTTTACCTGATCTCTCCCTGTGTCGTGTTGGATTACCGTCCTATCGGACTATGAGAGTGGAGAAATAGAAGAGTGCAGATAGGGCGACAAACAAGCACACATTCCACCCGATGATAATTGGATGTGGCCCATAGACATTTACATCTATCATTGCTGACAAATCAAAAGAAAATGCGTTGTCACCCCTAAAGAACTAAGATGTAATGCTGCATTACCAGTAGAAATGTTCGCCGGTTTTGTATATTAACTATATTATGTATCAGAGCAGCATTAACCTGCTATTTCACGCTGATATTCTGTGCGAGTTTGATCCTATCTCGGTCAAGTCGACCTATGCGTGCTGCAGTCATATTAAAATAGATTACTTTATATATCATAGATTACTGTAGTAATCATCTTAGTTAGGACCCTTATTATATATATATATATATATATATATATATATTTGTGTATGTATATAATCATTTATCATAAACATTTTAGTAAAATGTAGGGACTCTGCATAAGTACTACCGTCTACGGCACATCTCACATGAGGTATAGAATACAAAAAAAATACTCGCTCGCATAAAGTTGACTGTTCGAACATGTTCGCGGCCGGCTGAAAATCAGCGCTGTAAGCTCGCGGCTTATGCTGAGACAGTCCCTTCCACCACTTCATCATAGCACACCATTTTTTTTGAATGGACGCACTTTTCTTTATTCTAATTTTTGTTTCTTTGTTTAAAAGTCACTTGTTTTATTTTTAATTGTAATTTGTCATGTGTGTAGAAGATGTAAGTGTTAGAATAAATGTCTTTATGTCTTATTTACGTTGTGTTTGTATACTAACTTAGTTATTTCAAGGATTTCTTGGAAGAATGAATATTCACGAGAACAATCGATAGCTGTTGGTAGAGCCTCCTTATAAGCTAAAGAACTTAGTACATAATACTTATAGCTGCAGCCTTGCTCCATCACTGGAATGACGTGAAAATTAATTATAGCCAAGTCAAGTCAAGGGATAGAAAGTTAAGGAAAAGCTTATACGTGGTAGAGATAATATGCTGCAGCTATATTAGTAGTATAGTTGTAGCACGAATGGGTCAGCTCGAC
This sequence comes from Parnassius mnemosyne, assembly GCA_963668995.1. Lineage (NCBI taxonomy): Eukaryota > Metazoa > Arthropoda > Insecta > Lepidoptera > Papilionidae > Parnassius > Parnassius mnemosyne. Next base: position 33,214,865 of record CAVLGL010000084.1, read on the forward strand.
CGGGGAAGGACCACACTCTCATAGAATAATACCAGCGTAAAATAGCAGTTTAATATTGCTGTCTTTCGTATGGTGAGTGTAGAGAACCGGAGACCCTTTTTACTGGAAAAGAGGCATTTCATCTTAGTCCTCACGGGTGACAACGCATCTGCATTTTGATTCGCAAACGAGGATAAGTGTAGATGTCTATGGGCCACAGCAACCACTCACCATCAGGTGGACTGTGTGCTTGTTTGTCACTCGATTCTATAAAAAAAAAGAATAACAAAATGAGATTTATAATATAAATGTTCTATCCTTAAAGCCGAACGTCCACCGCAAACTAAACTAACTTAGTTTATCCTTCTCGCATAGCTGAGCCAGTTTTTCATACATGTACGTCCACCGCAAATTAAACTAACTTAGTTTATCCTTCTCGCATAGCTGAGCCTGTTTTTCATACATGTACGTCCACCGCAAATTAAACTAACTTAGTTTATCCTTCTCGCATAGCTGAGCCAGTTTTTCATAAACGTGCGTCCACCGCAATCTATTCCAGCTAAGCTATGTATGCATAAAAACCTTGCTAAACTATGCCAGGTAAGATAAACTAAGTTAGTTTAGTTTGCGGTCGACGTTCGGTTTAAAGCGTTTTCATAGCCTAGATAGTTAATTAGTTGCATTGTATTAATTATAATATTACTATTTTTATGATAATATTGTAAATAAAACTATTGGTAAATCCAATTGTGCATGCCCTAAGCGCATTAAAAAAAATTACGTATAACATTACATACAACACAAGTTTTGTCTAATAACCTTATTATTAATTATACTTCCAATTTTCCAATAATTTTATGTCAAACTTCAATTTAAAAAAAAGTTTGGAAAATCCAAAAGTGCAGGACTCATAATGCGCATATGATCATCATATCATCATTCAGGTAAGTCGAAGACGTATTTAAATGTAAATATACTTAAATAAATACATCTTACTTACTTTTAGTATGTAAACTATTATTTATTCTGTACTTAAAATATTGCAATAAAATTCTCTGATTATTATAATAATCAAGTATGTATGAAATTTGATTTTTGGAATATTTTGTCTTTATACAGCGATCTTTTTGGGCCGCTGCAAACGACAGTTAACAAACGTTACATACGTAGATAGGATAGGCAAACAAACATGCGTGAGTGTCGTGGAACACTCAGTTGGAACGAAGTTCCTTTCGTAGTATATTATTATTGATTAACAAATACAAACAAATGAATTACTAGCGTCTATTAAAATGAGGCGCATTTAAAATAATATTTATTTCATGGCATGATAAGAAAAAGTGCGACGGAGATGGATATTATTCTATGTCACTTCCTAGGCGCCAAGGCCGTCTACACTACGTAAGAAGGGGTCGTGTCGGAAAAATCTTACACTTTTTCTAGCCTAGCCCGCATGCGCCAAATTCGTACCGTCCGATAAGGAACTTCGTTCCAAAACTTCGTTTCAATATTTAGAACAGCGACGCAAGCAGTGTCAAAGGTGCTAACGTCTGGTACAATGATCTTCTATACGGCTGCCTACCATAATGAGACAAATCCTCCCTACAAAGTACGAGCCTCACGCCCAGCAGTGGACTTTACGCGCTGTTGATTTATTTTAATTTATTATCAATTTTGGAGAACTCACTACCAGTTACAAATCTGTGAACAATAAAAAAGTGTACTGTAGGCCAATTTAAAGTTTCCACTTATAAAGTACAAAGAAACATTGCACAAGAAACGTAGACGAAGACATAATTACAATTACAAGAAACAAATTATTTGACAAGTACAATATAGTAGCAATAACATATGTATACGTAGGGTTGCTAGCTCCCGTTTTATGTTTTAGAGGATTTGATTAGACTAAATAAAGGAGAAAGGATGAAAATAAAGGATGTCGTATTGTTTTCAAAAAAAGCAATTAAGGTATCAGTAGCAACATCATTTAATTAAAAAAAAATGTCAACCATTTCACTGTCCCGTGAGTCATATGATATGTATATTTCGATTGTTTAACTATTGTGACTTTTTGCATATAGGGAAAATGTTAATACACATTATGACGTAGTTTATTTTTCTAACATTGCGCGTCACCTCAAAGTGATTTTAAAGCTCTTTGACCTAACTAGCAGAGAGAATGTCGAATACGCGCGATATTGCCTTTTAAAGATTACGAATTAGGGTACAAAATCAATTTATGGGTCTAAAATAGAGGACGTTCTTTAAAAGTTCTTTCCTAAAGGACGTCTGGCAACACTAGGTATATGTATATAATACACAACAGTACAGCTCCGAAGTTAAAGCAGTTTTTCACGTGGTAGAGCAATGCTGCAGCTACATTAGTAAGTATAGTTGTAGCACGAATGGGTCGGCTCGACCGGGGAAGGACCACGCTCTCTCAGAATACCAGCGTAAAATAGCAGTTTAACACTGATGTGTTTTGTATGGTGAGTGTAGAGAACCGGAGACCCTTTATACATCTTCCATCTTAGTTCTCACGGGTGACAACGCATCTGCATTTTGATTCGTAATCGAAGATAGATGTATATGTGTATGGGCCACAGCAACCACTTACCATCAGGTGGACTGTGTGCTCGTTTGTCACCTTATCCTATAAAAAAAAGTTAAAGAAAAACTTATTACTCAGTAGACGTTTCATTTCCTGTTATAGATGTTGAGTTGCTAAGTCAACAATGTGTATTTTTACAACGTGATTGAACCACTTGCTCAATACGATGAAGAAGTAGAAAGAAGAGGAATAAAAGTACATTAAGCTGTTTGAAACTTACCCTGTAGTGCAACAAATCAGGAGATGGGCAGTGGCGTCTTTCTAATAACGACTAAAAATAAAATAACTGTGGTTGCGAAGCGGGGCAACTATGGCAAGTATCTCCCCTATGAGGCAATCTATGGGGGAGGCCTATGTTCAGCAGTGGACTTTTATAGGTTGTAGATGGATGTATAGAAGATAATCTACCAGGAGCACATGTCCCACTGAGAGGTGAAATTTTCAAATCAACGGTAACATTACAACTATGGCAAATATCCCCCCTATGAGTCAATCAATGGGGAGGCCTATCTTCAGCAGTGGAATTTAATAGGCTGTAACGATAACGGTAAATGTCCTTGACCGGAGCGGATAGCGGAGATGCTGTCCATTCACCCGAAACATTTTCGAATAATAATTTAAAGGGAGATGATTAAGCCTGACGAAGTGCATTATAATGATTATAATGACAAGGACGGTTATTGATCTTTGTTGACTGACCGGGTGAGGAAGTGAACTTGAGGTCAGTGATTATGTCCAGCAATTTGACTTGTGAGGGACTTACATATATGGCCATAACCTGTTTTAAAAAAAAGTTTGCAACAGACAGAATTTTTTCCCGGTGGCGTTTGACAAATATACATACATAACATTACAGCCTATCTAAAGTCCATTGTTGAATATAGCCCTCCTCTATAGATTGACTCATAGAGGGGATATTTGTCATAGTTGCCACGTCCGGCAGGTGGGTTGGCACCTGTAGTTTTTTTTTAATTTTTGTTGTTAAAAGACGTTTAGACGTTGCCACCCAACTCCTGGTTTTGTTTTTACTGCCATCTATTAGACAGCCACGGAAAGATATGTAATAGATATTCTTACACCGCCACTACACGGTTAGAATTCTGGATTGCTCCAGTGCTATTTCAAGGCCAACGAATAGCACCTAAGTTATCGAGGACAGATCCGATATACCATTTTAGAATAATATATATTCTTCAAATTGTCCAGGCTTGTCTAATAGAGAATGTCAAAGGCATGAAGCTAGCCCATACGCTGTTGAACTTACGTATACTAAAAATATTAACTGCACTTTATCACTCGCTTATCATACAGAAGGGACGCATCTGGTCGATAAACGCGATAAAATAAATAGTACCTGTGCGACCTAGAAGTACTCGGCGGTAGAAAAAAAAGTACATCAAATTGTCCCAGAGATGACAAATTTTCTTATATGATAAGGTTGACAAATGAACACGCTGATCCCCTGATGGTAAGTAGATGCTGTGGCCCATAGACACATACATATATTCTCTATTAAAATAGAAGTATCAAAATGCAGATCCGTTATAAATCTGAGGACTAAGACCGAATGCCGTAAATAGGGTCAGCTGCATTAGGGTGCTATTTTACGCTATTATTATACCATATATATAACCATAATATACCTGCAGCATGGATCCACCACGTATGAAATGGTATAATAATCTAAGAAAGATTATTAACATTATCTAAATATGAAATTTCGTCTAAATCGTAAAAGCCGTTTCCGAGATGCCAATTACGTAAATACATAGGTATTACTTACAATAATTGCTCATTTACCGTACATCATATTAAATAGCTTAACACTATCTATACTTTAATCTGAGTAAGGTCGAGAAACGAAGGAAAGAGCTGTGGTAACTCATTATCTAAGTTGATTTAAATTTCATAAAGTTTTATCGTGTACGTTCAAGTCGGACTCTATCTAGCCGGCATAATACAGTTGTTAATTGCAATTTTAAGTGCTGCTTTACCACGTGCTCGGCGTGGAAGGAAAACATCGTTAGTGAACCCGCATGTCTAAGGTTTATACCTTATATAATATATCTCATGTCATCAAAATATATATTTATATATATTTTGATGACATGAGATGTCCGAGAATGTACACCGGAGTAGCGCAGCGGGGTTTTTCACTGCCTTATTAGAAATGAGAGAAGGCACGTGCCCAGCAGTGGGACATTAGATATAGTATGGCAAATTTTCTTTATTTAATTGTAACTTTAGCTTATTTAAATTAATACGTGAAAGGAAAACTTCGTACACCTTTTCAAACATATTGCGTGCACGGAGTACATAGTTTGAGATTTGGAATAGTTAGTTTATATGGAGAAGGACAGAAAGCTAAAATGTATATGTGTTATAAATATATGAAATTAAATAAAATAAAATATTTATTGTTCATGTTCGTATTGCCAACGCCAATTGTCAAACAAAAATAGTCTGCGATCAAACAGTTGCACAGAGTAGAGATTGTTGCCAAAGAATTTTTAAAATGTTGCCAACAAAATAATTTCTTACAGATTGGATGAATGAGCTGTAAATTTTGTACGATTTCAAATGTTCCTTTTTCAATAGTTTGTAGGATGTAGGCATAAACGCGTTTATTATATATATATTTGTACTATATTAGATATCTGTGTTTTGTACTTACATTAATGTAAAATAGAATACATAGAAAATACGTATATACATATGCTGAGAGTTAAAACTAAAATACAGTAGAATAGAATAGAATAGAATGATTTTTATTCAATATGGATTATTACATAATACTTATTGAAAGTCATTATTTTATTTACCACTGGTTCGGAAAATACCTCTGCCCTGGGAAGAACCAGCAAGAAACCCAGCGGGACTTTTTTTTAAACATAATTTCACTTAACAATAATTTTGATTATACAATTTTAAATGAATTTTCATAGAACCAGCATGGTGGCGATCACCTTATTCCCAGGGGTTATTTTCACTCATGTATTCCTTGATATTATAATAACCCTTTTTGTACAGTTTTTCTTTAATAAAACTTTTAAACTTGTTTATTGACAAACTTTGAACATGTTCTGGGATTCTGTTGTAAAAGCGTATACATTGCCCCATAAATGAATTACTAATTCTGTGGAGTCTTGTAAGTGGCATTACAAGCTTATGTTTGTTCCTAGTGTTTAAGGTATGAACATCCTTATTCTTATTAAAGCTATTTATGTTTTTATGTACATACATTACATTTTCATAAATATATTGCGATGCCAAAGTTAATATGTTTATTTCTTTAAATTTTTCTCTAAGGGACTCTTTACAATTTAGATTATAAATCGCCCGTACGGCTCTCTTTTGCAAAACAAATATAGCTTCAATATCAGTCGCATTACCCCATAGCAAAATTCCATAAGACATTACGCTATGAAAGTAACTAAAATACACTAACCTAGCTGTCTCAACATCTGTGAGACTTCTAATCTTTCTTACAGCATATGCTGCAGAACTAAGTCTGCTTGCTAATTTAGATATATGGGGGCCCCATTGAAGTTTCGCGTCAATAGTAATACCGAGAAAAACAGTGGTATCCACAAGACTCAACTCCTCCCCATTTAAGAGCACATTGGTTTTCGAATGTTTTACATTAGGTATTGTAAATTTAATACATTTTGTCTTATTGCCGTTTAAGAGCAAATTGTTGGCGTTAAACCAATGTACTAGTTTCGATAGAGCATTATTTACATCGTCATATTTAATTGACTGCCGTTTCAGTTTGAAAATTAAAGAGGTATCGTCAGCAAATAATACTATATCGTGATTGTCCCCTACAAGATAAGGTAAGTCATTAATATAGATTAAGAACAGGAATGGGCCAAGAATCGAGCCCTGAGGAACGCCCATTGATACTACCGATCCGGAGGAACATTTACCATTAATGACGACTTTTTGAGTTCTGTTACTTAAATATGAAGTAATAAGTTTAAGCGCCAAATTTTTTACACCGTAATGTTGTAGTTTCCTGATTAATGTATCATGATGAACACAATCGAAAGCCTTGGAAAGGTCACAGAAAATACCTAAGGCATCTTGTGAATTCTCCCAGGCATTAAAAATATATTTCATAAGCTCAACACCGGCGTCAGACGTCGAGCGACCCCTTGTAAAACCAAATTGATTTTTATGAAGTAATTTATTTGTATTAAAAAAAATTAACAATTGATCCAAAATTATTTTTTCAAAAATTTTACTGAGAGTTGGTAGTACAGAAATAGGTCTATAATTAGCGGGGTCCAATGTACTACCAGATTTAAATAAAGGTATTACTTTACTATACTTCATTAAATCAGGAAACACACCAGAATCGATACAAGTATTAAAAATAATAGCAAGATGAGGTGCAATTAAATCTATTATGGACGTAATCACTGTAACGGAAATCCCCCACAAATCTGCGGTTTTCTTTACATCAATGGTTTTGAAGTATTTTACAATATTATGCGGTAATACTTTTTCAAATCTAAATTCTTTTAAACAGGTATTAACATTCTGTTTAAGTAATGATTCGGCGACAGTTGGAGAAGCATTCAATGACTCTGTTGTCAAGATAGGAACATCAGTGAAATATTTCTCAAACACCGCTGCAACTTCTTGATTTGATTTAGTCAATTCATTATTAATTTTTAATTGATAGTTTGAATTACGAGGTTTCTCATTACCGGTTTCGCTGTTAATTATACTCCACGTCATTTTAATTTTATTCTTAGCTGTCTTAATTTTGTTACTAATATGTAATGATTTGGCTGTGGAGCAAACTCTTTTAAACATTTTAGAATAATTTTTTACATATTCTTTAAAAGCATCGGAAAGATTATACGATCTTTCATGGTAAAGGTCATATAACCTTCGTCTGCTTTTATGAATTCCTACTGTCGCCCACTCATTAAATGCCTTGCGACTGTTTCTGGAGAATGTTTTAGAAGTGAATGTTTTATTAAATTCATTGTTTATAAAGGTAAATAATTCTCTATATAAATAGTCTGCATTGTTCTTATAAGAAAGGGATGGAAGGATTTTTAACATATTACTTCTAAATCTCTCCAGGCGTTTTGCATTAATAGGAACAAACACAATTTTCTCATTTACCTGTTTTTTGTGCATATAAGGTAACGAAACCAGTTGTCCACAGTGATCTGAAGTTTGCTTAGTATGTACAAACTTAAATCGTTAATTACCTACGAATTTGACTGGACTACCACTAGTAGAATTGAAACTGTCTTTCGAACCTTTTAAAAATGAATACTATAAGACATAAGACGTCTTTACTATCCCAGTTTACTATTATGAAGGTCTTCCATTGTCTGAGATGAATGAACGTTGTTCTAATTTACGAGGTTATCATGTGATTTTATCCGAGATCGTTATAAGTTGAGTGCTATTAATCATAATCTAGAGAGATATGATAACAAATATAGCTTTTGTTGACATAATATTATAGAACCACATGCCTCGTCTCATTTGTGAGATAATTATAGAGAGATTAGAACGAGCGTACTGGAGAACTTTACATGACCTCGTAATATTACATTCCTCGGTTATGGATTATATATTGTACGTGGTAGAGCCAAGCTTCAGCTGTATTATGATTATAGCACGTATGGTCGGCTCGACTGGGGAAGGACCACGCTTTCAAGTTCCCACTAAAATCCCTAAAGATGTAAATTTTATGAAAAAAATTATACTAAGCAGTACAATCTATTTTTCTTTTTGCTTTTTCTGCATAATATAAAAAAAATCTTGTTCAGCCTACTCTATGACTGACAGATGAATTTGGGTGATGCATTCTCTTATAAACGTAGTGATTATATTCTCTTTGTTCTCTTACGCCGTCGCTGGAAAAGTCTAAATGCTGTCACTAATTTTCTATAAATAAATTTAAATTAAAATGTTTTTAGCTGACTTTCAAAAAAAGAATGAGATTCTTCATTCGACTCTGTACTTTTTTTCATGTAATATGTTACGTTATATGTTCGTCAATTATGAACCTGCGTGTTTTAATGATTTCTCTATGTTCTCTATGGTTATACAGGATTATTTTTCAAAGAGTGGCCAAATTTTAAATTCAATTTCAAATATAAAAATAATGATATACCGTTATTGCAGTATTTGAACGAGTATATAAGTTTTTCTACTTTTATTTGATATTTCTCTAATTAAATGCGATTTATGGGCAACTACTTTTTTGCCTACCGATCGACCCTTACAAATGTGCGCAGTAATACCCATTAGAATAATGCAGTATCAAGCATTTTGAATTAAAAAGATAAAGAGGACTGAAAAGGCCTAAATTTTAATTAATGTTTCTTCACCATTTGCCTATATCACTTATTCTGAACCTTCTCTGCAAAATTGACCGGTAACCGGGGAAGGACCACGCTCTCACAGAATACCAGAGTAAAATAGCAGCTTGACGCTGTTGTGTTTCGTATGGTGAGTGCAGAGAACCGGAGACCCTTTTTACTGGAAATGAGGCATTCCATCTTAGTCCTCACGGGTGATAACGCATCTGCATTTTGACTCTTAATCGAAGATAGATGTAGATGTCTATGGGCCACAGCAACCACTTACCATCAGGTGGACTGTGTGCTCGTTTGGTCACCTCATCTTATAAAAAAAATTTCAAAATAACCCTGTATAAAAATGTTGAAAAAATCGTTAAATGTTATAAGCCTACTTCAAAGAATTAAAAACAATGAAATACTTTTCACTTGATAGCTTGTGCAGTCGGGGCGTTAATTCTTCTATATACCATGGCCCGTATCCAGAGACATATTGAGTATAAGTTCAAACTACACAATGCCAAAATCTGAGTCTAGACCAGTCTAGGTTATATTATATTACGAGTATAGCCTTGACTGGTGGGTATTGACATTGGATGTTTGAGTTTTAACTAAAAAATAAAAAATTTCTCTGAATGCCGGCATTAGTCTTGGCATCTACTTTAGAATCTGTTATGTGGAAATTATTTTCTTCTTCGTACTTAATTTAACTTCTTTGTACCCTTTTACCTTTTTTCATTTAAAAAGATTGGTACCTCCACACTAAGATCCTGTATCATATATCGTACTTTACATACATAGATTTCGCAGGGTTGGAGGTCGCAGTTCTGGGTCTGGATGTTAATCCAGACCCAGAACATATATTTGTAGGCCATACAAATACTTGTTCCGTGCGAGATTCGAACCCGCCTGTTATTTATTTATTTTTTATTCTGTGGCCCTTAACGCTGTAACTCATTGTAAAACCACCGTGCCACGGAGCCGTCATAAGCCTTAATTTTTCTAAGTACTTACCATCCATATTCAAAGTGTATTTACCGTAAAACATGGAACTTGAAAATTCCCATGTAGACATAACTAAGATAAGATGTAGCTGTTCATAATTTACATCATCTTGGTAAATATGTCAATCAAACTTACTCCTTCACCAAACAGTATTTAAGACAGGTAAACAATTCTTTAGGTTTGAAAGGTTCTCGAGCAGCTGTCTCATTACAGTAAGCCAAGTATATGCTGGCCTCCCATTAGATAGTGGCGAACTGGTAATACATGAATGAAGTCGATGGATGCAGGCAGCAGTGGACAGTGTTTTGAGGTATCCTTTGGGGAAGGATTCCTCCATTTTGAGAATAATTTACACAATTTTTATAGGATAAAGGTGCCAGTCCACCTGATCGTAAGTGGTTGCTGCATACCATAGACATCTGCATCTAAAAATATAATAAAAAAGCAGATGCGTTGTCACCCCCGGGGATTAAGATGGAATACGTCTTTTTCAGTAAAAAGGGGTTCTTTACACTCACCACACCAATCACACCACGAATCACAGCAAGGTTAAGTTGCTATTTTACGCTAGTATTCTGTGAGAGCGTGGTCCTTCCCCGGTCACACCAACCCACTCGTGCTACAACTATACTACTAATATAGCTGCAGCATGTTAGTAAAAAACACATGCTAAATTATTCTTAAAGCATTTCAACGAAGAACGGTAATTCTACGGCCACACTACCGTGTTATGGCAATAATTATGACCATAGTTTAAACAACATCTTGTTGTAGCCACGATTTATGGCCATAATTTTACAATGTCAATCAATATGGAATATGACGGTAGGCAATAACTCCGGTGGCGGTTTTTTTCCTATATCAAAGACGATTACCGCGGTAATTTTTGCGTCAAGTCACACTACAGTTTGTTCAGTGTGCGACATGAGCTCAACGGAAACGAACGGCTTTCTGTGCATTTTTATCATCCATCATCTTCTTTTAAAATTCATGTATTGTACTGTTTCTTCATGTACTGACACTCATAAAGTACAACACCGCCGCAGCTTCAACCTCCATCTTGAAAAATGACATTGTTTTTCGCCTAGTTCATTGTCATACCTAGGTAAATTCTAGTGAAACACACTACTTCATGTGGTAATTTGGGCAGTAATTTAATGCCATAATTATTGCGGTAAACGGGCAGTAGACGGTAAGGTAGTGTGACTGTAGCATAAGGGCAAACTTAACTTCATTTTAGTGTCAATGAAGCATACCAGCTTAATTGACGGCACCGTGGCGCAGTGGCTTAGCAATGAGTTGCTTGCGCTGGGGGGCGCGGGTTCGAATCCCGCACGGAACAAGTATTTGTATGGCCTACAAATAATTGTTCCGAGTCTGGATGTTTGTCCTTGTGCAATTTGTGTTTGTAAACTGCCTCCACGATACAGGAGAAAATCCTAGTGTGGGGGTAACGTTTTTTAAAAAAGAGAAAAAGAGAAAAAAAACATGAGAGGTGACGAAATATCAGTTATGTGCTCGTTTGTTACCCTAATTTGCATAAAAATTAAATACCTCATGGTCTCCGATCTATGGCTGGCTTTCTATCACTGATATTACTGCGGTCCGTAGTACAGGAGAGGATTATCTTTTATTTATAGGGTAGGGTGACAAACGAGCACACAGTCCACCTGATGGTAAGTGGTTGCTGTGGCCATAGATATCTACATCTATCCTCAATAAAGAATCAAAATGCAGATGCGTTGTCAGCCGTGAGGACTATGATGGAATGCCTCTTTTCCAGTAAAAAGGGTCTCCGGTTCTTTACACTTATCATACGAAACACAGCAGCATTAAGCTGCTGTTTTACGCTGGTGTTCTGTGAGAGCGTGGTCATTCCCCGGTCGAGCTGATCCATTCGTGCTACAACTATAATATAGCTGCAGCATGGCTCTACCACGTATATCTACAAGTAATCTCTCTGTTCTCTTACTTTTATAGACCCAATAGATGGTAATCCAAAACGATTGAATGAGAGATTAGTCGCAGGACCAACAGCTTTACGTGATTTCTAAGGCATTGCGTTGAAACTTGAAACACCGCACAACTCCTGACTCCAACCTGCTACTGAGAAATTTGTTGATAGAAAAACTCTATAATTGATTTGTCTCGACCTAGAATTTGAGCCAAAGACCAACGTAAACCAACGAGCTATACGAGATGTTAGCAGATGTAAGTAAGTACTCAAACTGGCGAATGAAACCTGTCTCTTCAGTGACTCGATCGCATATCCGTTTGCCACTCGTGGCTATTATGGACAATACATCATCGTTTAATTTTAACATCTATAATATAATGGATTTCCGCAAAGTAACGCCGATTCTAGTAATAACTAGTTGATACCCGCGACTTCGTCCGCGTTGCTCGTACACATAGATTTATAATCTATGCTCGTACCATAGATTACCTCCTAGATTACCTCCTAAGGAGGTAATCTATATATATATTATGTGAAATATATAAATAGGACTGATGAATTATACGAAAATTAGTTATTTAACGGTGAAAAATTACTGAGAAAACTATAGGAAATTACAGGGGGGCAATTGATCAAGATACAACTGAACAGCATCAGGCCGCTAGCGCCAAGTAATGCGCGGCAGCCCCTAACTTTACCACGAGGCAGAGGTAGAAGGGACTTCCCCTCTCCTATGCATGCGCGCTACACCGCTTGCCTCATTTATCCGCGTCAAGAAAACAAACCACTGAACACGTAGTGCTTATAAAATCTTTGTTTCTTAAAACTTTACTAACATTATATTACATTTTTTTTAGACGATAAGGGCCAAGTGTCTAAGGAATAAAATTTAGAAGCCATCCAGTAGTATCCAGTAGATTTTCCGTGATGCGCACACAACTGCAAACCTCTATCATTTTATTTATATAGAATTATAGGTATGCATGAACAAGCAAATATTTACTTCAATGTTATTAAAGTCCTTGCTCTTATTTACGCCTTTGTGTAACTATTATATTATTAATCTGTGCCTATGTTGTGTAAAGGTCGCCATTAGCATACAATGGCATAGCGTAACGTTTTCTTCCAGTGGGTGACCCACTGCACGAACGGTTGCGGTGTTTTATTTAATACATTGTACTGAAATAGGTGAACATAACTGACAATCGAACTGGCAGTAATCACTTAATATTATAATGGCTATGTTCCGATATACACTGCGAGTACTGCAGTGCTCTCGCTAGTGAAAAATTCGTTCCGTTATGGACTACCAGTATACTGCCGCAGTACTCAAGGGAATATAAATGACGTCATTAATCGCCGTCATTTTTGTACTGTGACCACTGGCGCAAGGTGCTCGCAGTACTTTGAACATTTGATCAAAAACATATAATTGTCTAGAGATTTAAAAGGTTTCACGAATATTATTAATTAATTTTGTTATTCAAATAAACTAGGACATTAAATTTTAAAAGCAACAACAGTCAAATAATATTTTTTTCTTACTGAACAGAAAATGAAGAAAGAAGAACAAGAATTGAAGAAATGATAAATATTTTCATTTGAAAAGAGTGTCAAAAATGAAATTGAAAAATAATATATGAAAAATCTTATATATATATGTAAAAATGGGGATGACAGTATACTGGACTGCGTTCCGTTTTAAACAGTAACCAGTATAGCAAACTAAAAAGGAACGACTTCACAGTATACTTAATGAGGCCTAATAATTTTTTGCTCACCAGATAGTTGACACTGAGGTAAAGTTTTTTCTTACACAATGTAATTTAATTGAGAAGTTGTTTTTTAATACAAGTTTATCAGTTTCTAGTTTTATATTAATACACAAAACAATGCGTCAGTGGTTTGCACTTTAATTTTTTGCACATTTTTAACATTTTATTTATTTTTTCTACTTTTATGAATATCTGTGGTTTGGTTTATTTATTTTTAATCTTATTAATATAAAATATAGCCAATAGTACGAAAAGAAACAATAACTTTTACATTTTCCAAACAAATTAACTTCCCCGCTATGAAATATGTCAAATATTATACCTCACTTTCTAGTGCTGCCGCCCTGGTGGCAGAAAAAGTCGTGGATGCCCTCATTGTCGTCGCACCTTACAGTGGTCACAGTGTATAACGGAACATAGCCCACATTATATACTATTTTAAAAATATTTATTTTCCATTCAACTCAAGTGACAAACGAACTTACAGCCTACTTGACACCTGCAGGCCTGCAGCCAACTTAAAACAAAGAAGGATTTGACGGTTCTGTGGCGCAGGGTTTAGCATGAGTTGCGGTGATGAGGGCCGCGGGTTCGGATCCCGCACGGGACATGTATTTGTATGGAATATAAATAATTGTTCCGGGTTTTATGTGTTGTGAAATTTATGTATGTAAACAGCCGCCACGATACAGGACGAAATCCTAGTGTGGGAGCACAGTTTTTTTAATTTTTTTAAATTTTGTATACATATGTGGTAGAGCCATGCTGCAGCTATATTAGTAGAATAGTTGTAGTACGAATGGGTCCGCTCGACCAGGGAAGGACCACGCTCTCACAGAATACCAGCGTTAAATAGCAGCTTAACACTGCTGTGTTTCGTATGGTGAGTGTAGAGAACTGGAGACCCTTTTTACTAGAAAAGAGGCATTCCATCTTAGTCCTCACGGATGACGACGCATCTGCATTTTGATTCGCAAACCACGGGCCACGGCAACCACTTACCATCAGATGGACTGTGTGCTCGTTTATCACCCTATCCTATAAAAAAATCCAATCATTGTATCTATGCCAACGCAGTGGCACTTAATTGATGATATTTTGAAGAAATCAGCTGGATGGGAGGCAACAAATACTTCAAATGGGTTTTGTACTGCCCATTGATCATTGAGTTAATGGGGAAACTATTTGTTATGCTTTTTTACCTTGCCAATTTGACGCAAATGGACCAATATTGTTTTTGCTAACGTCGAAGGCTGCTAATTCAGCCGTAGATTGAGTATCATCACATTACACAAGGCCTTTAATTCCTCATTGTCGACCAAAGTTTTTTGACGACCACGTAGTTCATTCTGTTTTTTTTTCAGAAACGAAATTTCCATAATAGAAGCGGACAAACAAATAACAGTGCCGCTTGTGCCTGGACGCGTTGCTGCCACGACGGTACTCACATTCCATAATTACTCGAATTTTTAACGTATCCATGATGAAGAAAAATTTTCAAATGCAACTAGCTTGCTACATATATATTTATCTATGAATGCAACCACAGATATCAATCAATATTTATCAAGCTATGAAAATTGAAAACATAACCCTAATCAATAAACAACAAATTTTGAAAAAGAATGTTTTTAAAATAAATTTAATTTTAAATTAGAATTCTTCGCCAAACAAATATAATTTTGATTTGAAATGGTCAGTATTGCAGAGTGGCAATTTCATAGGTAAGGATCTATTATGGGTATTGCGTACTAAAAGAAGGTTGGCCAAATCGTACCAGACGATGAAACGCTGGCGTCTCTATATGACATATTTATGAAAAATATCCTTATTTTTTAAGGTCTTAAAAAACACAAAAAATACCTCTCTAAGTAGCCACTAGTATTTTTGTTGTTGTAACTGTTCCGAAATTATTTAAAATAATGGTTTCTGAACGCACTGGAACGTACCTAATGACGATTAATTTCACGTATGAAAGGACTTTGTATTCAAAGACTAATTATTCACGTATTTCTGAATAGTTGTTAATTGTAATTTAATTAAAAAAAAGTTGATTTGATGCCTACATGCATCAAATCAACTACTATACTGATTTATTATGTACTGGATTCATGTCATAAAAATGATTATGTAGCTTCAAAGTAAGTTAAGCGTTATGCTATTTATTACGTATTCAATTACGTACAATGGGACATCATGTGTCATCGTCAAGTTACATAATCTGTGGTCATCGATCGACATTGATTGTCACCCGGCAATCATCTACATATCTATATATCTTATTTGCTTCATTCATTGTGGATTGCGATATATACTGTACTATTTTAGATTTCTTTCTGTTGTTTTGACCTCGGCATTGTTTTACGGACTGATAACTACCACGTGTAATGATTATTTTATGCTTTTGATTTCTGGACACCGATTTTGCATCTTGCATATTTGTGAGAGACATCATTCAGACTACAGGTACACAACTACAACTAACCCTGCGATTGCTATGTGTTAATTGTAACATATGCATTGATACACTTCGCCGCCATCTCATTTTTGAGTTTGATACCAGAGTAATTTCTAATATCCGCGAGTGGAATTCTTCAATAATAGTACATATTTACATACTTACTTATTTTATTACACTAACATAAGCCATCACATACAATCGTACATCATAATAAAAATCTAATTCTTATTTTATATCACTGAAGAAGATTACATATGTGATGCTAACCTCAAAGGTATTGTTGAAGTTATTAAAAAAAAATGTGGCAATTTATATATGATTTTCATACGGGATGGTGTTTACAACATAAAAGTAAACCAACCTAGCTATAGCTTGTTTTGGGACATGAAAAATAAAAGTCAAGTCCAGCTCCTATAGAAATTTGGCCATTGTTCTTTAAAGATGTAATTTGACAGCAAAAGTCAAATTTCGCAAGGGCTGTGCCGTCGCGACTGTGGGACTATTTTCCCTGATAAATTAGTACTCTTCTTTAAACCCTAGACTATTAAGCTACGTTTAATGTAGCCAAAAAGTGTATTTATTTATTTATTCATAGGTTACCAGCAGTGCACACATTACATTTTATTGTAAGTAGGCTTGGCTTAATTTTGATGTATGCATTCATATAGGGGTCACAACATTACAAAGTATTATTAAATAAAAAATGCTTAAACTATATTTATTCATTTTTTTATTGGTAATGTCACTCTTCTGAACATTGAGGATGACACTAACTTTTAAAGCCACGACAGTAGTAGGATGGGCGGACGTGTAGAATCTATCGCGCCACCTACACGGCAAATTCTCGTTTATCATCCTTTCTTTTTTTTTAAAGCAATTTCTCAATATGGCGACAATGCCACGGAACAATCCACATGTCTCCTTGCAGCATACAGTCGGGAACAATGTCGTTACCTCTTTAAACTTACATTGTAAACATCGGAATTACCGTCATTGTGTATTAAGAATATTATTGAAATTGATGCTTCATAAGTTGATGACTAAAGTTATCGTGTGCTAAAGAATCATCCAGAAAACCCACTACTCAGACCTTTATGACTCAACGAGAATATTAGTAATGTTAATAGTGTTTTAGTATTTTTCTAAAAGAAATATCTAATGTGATTAAATCCTTTTAAAAAGTTTTTTTCAATAAAAAACAGAATAGTGATATATACTTAGTATTACTATATAAGATATCTGAAAAACGGTTGACTCTGCAGGCCATCCCTGGTACTTTCCGCTTATTTACGAGCGTAACGCTCGAAACTTTTGTACGTGGTAGAGCCATGCTGCAGCTATATTAGTAGTATTGTTGTAGCACGAGTGGGTCTGCTCGACCGGGGAAGGACCACGCTCTCGGCTCGACCGATTGACTTCAAAATCTAATCAGCTCGAAGTCTCAATGAACACATTCGAACGCGGTGTCGCCCATCTAAATCCAAATCTATAACTTCCTATTTTTGAAAATTATTAATTTTCAATGGGGGAAGTTAAAAATCACAAGAGCCAGGGTAGGTCAAAAGCAAAGCGTTCGCCTCAAACATCATAATACAAGAGCAACCTGGGTTTGATCTCTATCAATGAAATTGTTAATAGCAATTTTAAGTGTTGATTTACAACTTGCTTGGCGGTGAAGGAAAACAACGCGAGGAAAATTGTATTTTTTATATAAAACTGAAGTGACAAACGATCGATCGATTACAATCCAGCATATGGTAAGTAGTATTGTAAGTAAGTACGTAGCTATTGACGCGTTGTCACCTTTGAGGACTAAGTCACAGATTACTACTAAGTTGGGACTTGGAATACACAGCCTGTAATTACAATATCCAGATGGAATTATGGGCAGAAAAGGTTAGCTATCACTTAGTTTTATGTCAGAGAAACAAATTATATTACGAAACACACATACACACACACATACACACACACACACACACACACACACACACACACACACAGAGAGAGAGAGAGAGAGAGAGAGAGAGACACACACACAGGAACACACACATCTGTGGCCATACAATGGGGCAGCGCGGCGCACCGTCCTTTCAATAAAATCCTTCTCAGAACAGCTGACCTGTGCCCTGCAGAGAGACGCATAAATGCTTATCTTTACTTAATTTTTGTACATTAAAAATGCACTCATTTTTTTCACAGATGAGGTTTATTAATAGTGAATAAATTATGACAGTGATCCTACAGTAATATCATCGTACTGTATCTCTTTTTTATCCTAAATTTCCCGTCCCGATGTCACACTTATGCTCTTAAAACTGACGGGGCGTTTATTGCAGCGAAATAAAAGAAATAGTAACCATAAAATTTAAAGTTACAGCCTATATATGTCCCACTGCTGGTCATAGGCCTCCTCTCATTTCTGAGAGGCTTTTAGGGCAAGGAAATGTCCGCTCCGCTTCCCCAATGCATGTTGGCGAACTTCACATGTCTTCGCAATCTTTTTTTTCTTGTTTCTCAGAAATGCAGGTTTCCTCACGATGTTTCCTTCACCGATGAGCGCGTGGTAAATCAGCACTTAAAATTGCAATTAACAATTACATTGGTCTCGGCGGGGATCGTACCCTGGTTGCTCGTGAACTTTACAGCGAACGCTAACCATCTGAGCTACCACCGCTGACCATAAACCCAACATTTTTACACAATTGTTTTTCACAAAACTTGATTCAGTAATAAAGTCACACCAAAAGTATTATTTCACTTGCTGGAAATTTGTATGTATGTACTCGTACAATATACTTTATTTGCCTAGCCATAGGACTAACCGAAATACCCGTCTTTCGCAAGAGTCTCAATCGCCAAGTAATTGATATTTGGCACAAAAATTTGGCATATTATTCGTACATGTCAAATATCTATTGGTATAAAATAGCCTAAAACAGCCAGCCTAAGGTAAAATTACTTAAATAACATATTCTTTATTATTAGTGCAATAAGGTAGCATACATCTCAGGGTGGTTAAACGAAATATCCCGCGGCTGTCGACACTTACCACTAGGTGAGCCGCGTGCTCGTTTTCCCTTGTTCTATATAAAAAGCCGAAGCAACATGCTGGAAGGCAGAGAGCGTGTTACTAGCACGTTATTTGCAAACAATGTCACGCTTGAAACTTGATAACAATGTCACGCAATAACCGGCATCCATGCGTTTCATACAGCACCGCCTCTTCCTGGCCTCTCACGTATTAATAACTGTCTTGCTGCGTAGATGTGATCAGATATGCCGACAACATACGTAATTTGTGAGGGTATTGTATACTCTGCATTATATTTCATGTATATAATTGGAGGCCATTTTAATATCGACCAACAAGATGTCAATTCAATGACAATAGTATGTTTAATAAAGTTTCTGCAATCATGTCTATATAAAGAATGTCTGAAACAAATTGGTTTCATTATCACCATACATCTATAAGTACCTTACAAATAAAATTTCAGTGTCTGTATATAATACTGTATAACTAACTGGCTTCTATAGCTCAGGAGGGTATTTTTTTATAGGATAGGGTGACAAACGAGCACACAGTTCACCTGATGGTAAGTGGTTGCTGTGACCCATAGACATCTACATCTATCCTCAATAAAGAATCAAAATGCAGATGCGTTTTCACGCGTGAGGACTAAGATGGAATCGCCTCGTTTCCAGTAAAAAGGGTCTCCGGTTCTCTATACTCACCATACGAAACACAGCAGCGTTAAGCTGCTATTTTACGCTGGTATTCTGTGAGAGCGTGGTCTTTCCCCGGTACGAGCCGACCCATTCGTGCTACAACTATACTATATAGCTGCAGCATGGCTCTACTTGCTTATTAGTCTGTGTGCGCATATCTTCGGAATGGCTAAACTGATTCAGTTTAAACTTTACATCCATATAGAGAGCAATACCAGAAGCGATCTAGGTTTTTTATCCAAAAACTTGTAGATTTTATCAAAAAAACCTATGTAAAATTTATATTATTTATACGTGGCAGAGCTATACGTGGCCTTAAGTAAGGTAAAATCATTAGAATGTCTCCTTATTGAAGAGCTAGACTGTTGGAAATTAACCGACAAACGACCTTGCAACAATGATGCGTTGAATGAGAAGCTTTTATATCATATAAATTGTGTAATGACGTTATAAGTTGATAGTAAAAGTTTTGAAGGAAAAGGTTATTTTATTCTTTTAACCACAGTTTTAACAGTGGTAGAGCCACGCGGCAGTGCCGGGCAGTGTCGCACGGATGGGCCGGCTCGAACCGGGGTAGTACCACGACCTCACAGAAAACCAGCGTGAAGTAGAGGTTTACCTCTGCGTTACGTTTGGTGAGTGCAGGTGGCCGGAGGCCCTTTTTACTGGAAATGAGGCATTCCATCTTAGTCCTCACGGGTGACAACGCATCTACATTTTGATTTGTAATAGAGGATAGATGTAGATAGATCGTTTGTCACCCTTATCCTATATAATTTTTTTTTTAAATAAAAGCTTGTTTCAAAAAAAAAGTTTATTTTACTTTTAATTTATTCAAGGTGGAGGTTGATGCTGCGGCGGTGTTGTACTTTATGAGTATCATTTACTATTACATGAATCTTTTACGTTTTAACAAAGCTAAACAATACTTAAAAGAAGATGTTGGATGATAAAAATGCACAAAAAGCCGTTCATTTCCGTTGAACTCATATCGCACACTGAACAAACTGTAGTATGGCCACTGTCATCTTTTATATGCGAAAAAGACCGCCACCGGAGCTTGCCTACCGCCATATGCCATATTGGTTGACATTGTAAAATTATGGCCATAAATCGTGGCTACACCTAGTTGTTGTTTCATTGTCCATATTTATTGCTATATCACCATATCACGGCCGCTCCCCGGGCTACACACCTTGCCCGGCGGGAGATCTCTTCCTTTCCTTCCACGTCCAAATAATTATATGTGTATGTAGAAACTTGATTTTAAATAAATGTAATGAAATGTTTTATTCTTTGCAGATATAACGTGATTCAGAAGTCAGCAGTGGCAGGCCACTAATATCGTTATAATGTGAACATTTAAACCATGCTGCTCAACATTTGCAAGTCATGCCAGTAGTGAGTACAAAATTATAACCTACACAATACCATTATTTCGTTTTTTTTTATAGGATATGTTGACAAACGAGCGCACAGACTACCTGACGGCAAGTGGTTGCTGTGACCCATAGGTAGTCTATCCTCAAGGATTCTTTATTGAGGATAGATGTTATCCTCAATAAAGAATCAAAATGCAGATGCGTCGGCACCCGTGTGGACTGAGATAGAATGCCTCTTTTCCAATAAAAATGGTCTCCGGTTCTCTACACTCACCATACGAAACACAGCAGTGTTAAGCTGCTATTTTACGCTGGTTTTCTGTGAGAGCGTGGTTCTTCCCCGGTCGAGCCGAGCCATTCGTGCTACAACTTTACTACTAATATAGCTGCAGCGTGGCTATACATGTTTTTATCACAAGATGACACGAGAGCAACTGTATCTTATGGGGATTATTAATATATACGGAGTTAATGTATAGAGTTCAGAAGGCTGATGACTTCGATGAGATTCTCTTGCTCTCGCTCTCTTTTCTCTCTTTAAAAAAAAGGTTACCCTCACACTAGGATTTTCTCCTGTATCGCAGAGGCAGTTTACATACATATATTTCACAAAGACAAACATTCAGACCCGAATAATAATTATTTGTAGGCTATACAAATACTTGTTTCGTGCGGGATTCGAACCTACGGCCCTAAGCGCCTCAACTCACTGCTGAGCCACAGTGCTACGGAACCAAAATATAATAGATTGATAGTGAGTTGCTACTGGTTAAGCCAAAGTGGACTGTTCTCGGAACAAATACGAATACATTTTCCTTGACGCTATAATTGGAAACAATCGTGGGCCTTCAGCGGGCGGGAACTCCCT
The DNA here is from genome assembly GCA_963668995.1 of Parnassius mnemosyne. NCBI lineage: Eukaryota > Metazoa > Arthropoda > Insecta > Lepidoptera > Papilionidae > Parnassius > Parnassius mnemosyne. Next base: position 33,236,970 of record CAVLGL010000084.1, read on the forward strand.
GACCATGTAGTGGCGGTGGGGCAGTGGGGTGGTAAGAATATCCATTACCCCCAACTATGGTAAAATCCCTCCTATGAGCCAATCCATAGGGGAGGCGTATGTACTGCAGTACTTTTATAGACTGCAATGGATTGTAACGGTAACCGGGCGTAAGCCTGAATCAAAAAGTATTATTATAGAAACCACGCAGTACCTACTTTCGTTAAAGAAAGATTAGAAAAAAAGTTTTGAAGAAAAGCTTCAACTTTAATCCCTCACAAAGAAGTAAAATAAAGTAAAAAGTATTTATCGGTCAGAAACACACAATTAAAAAAAATCTATATCGCGACTTATTAACAACCTACTAAAAATAATTAATTGTGACAAAACAGGGTTTTTAAACGTTACCCCCACACTATGATTTTCTCCTGTATAGCGGAGGCAGTTTACATACACAAATTGCACAAGAACAAACATCCAGACCCGGGACAATTATTTGTAAGCCATACAAATACTTGTTGAGTGCGGGATTCGAACCCGCGGCCCCCAGCGCAACAACTCATTGCTAAGTCACTGCGCCACAGAGCGGTCTAACTTATATTGTTGTAACTTTATATTGTTGTGTTATTATCGTGACTCAGTTATAACGGGAAACCCGTTACTCCTAATATTCTGCCCCAGCCTTTACTCATTAACCATAAACAGGGTATTATGCAAGTGATGAAACACACTTATTTTAAAATAAACAATAACCGTGCTAAATCATCCCAGATTTTAGCAGCGTAGTCATGAATGTAAAGACTACCTGATCATCATCGACACTGCGAAGCATGTAGGGAAATACATATAATTAAATTTTAAAGTTTTTTTTTTTATAAGTCAAGGGTGACAAACGAGCACACAGTCCACCTGATGGTAAGTGGTTGCTGCGGCCCATAGACATCTACATCCATCCTCTGTTACAAATCAAAATGTAGATGCGTTGTCACCCGTGAGGACTAAGATGGAATGCCTCATTTCCAGTAAAAAGGGCCTCCGGCCACCTGCACTCACCAAGCGAAACGCAGAGGTAAACCTCTACTTCACGCTGGTTTTCTGTTTTTTTTACAACTAGTGAACTTAATAATATTTTTGTACAATTATTTTTCAATGTTTAATATTATATTTAAACTAAGAACTTAAAATATTAAATTTAAATTAAGAACGCAAAACATAGTCTAGTTTTAGTCGCTTGTGTTTTCTTGACACACTTTTTAGTCAACACATTTGCAGGCTCAACGCCTCTCTCTACATTTACTTATAATATATTATTAAAAGTCTGTTATATTAAAACCAAAGATGTTTTATAGGTCAAAACATCTTTGATTAAAACAAATATATAAAGTGATATAAAGTGCCAACAAACTAGTTTTATTAAAATACATAATTTACAACAAGAAATATTCAACATTCAATATACAATCGAAGTGACAAACGCACTCAAAGTCCTCCCGAAAAGTGACTATTGCAGTCAGTGTGGTCACCTGCAAGCCAGCAATCACTTTAAACAAAGAAAACTGCAGATGCGAGGTCGCCTTTAATGTAAATTACAGTAAAGCGTATCGATTAGTAGCTGGACACAGTCCTCCTTTCATTTCCGCGAAGGTTTTTGGTCAAATGAATGAAATGAAAAAATTCCGCTCAAAAACATAACTCCACTCCCTAAAAAATCTAATCCGACATATGAGGATTACCGTCCTATATCCATCCTTTCCTTTCTCTCTAAAGTACTCGAGCGCCTAATATACCAACAGCTGAGCAAATTCCTGTCCAATCATAACCTTTTGAATTCATTCCAATCTGGTTTCCATCCCGGTCATAGTACGACTACGGCTTTGGTTAGAATCACTGATGATATTCGCCTGGGCATGGATAATCAACAGGTTACAGTATTGACATTGCTTGACTTTAGTAATGTCTTCAATTCTGTAGACTTTGATGTTTTACTCACTGTCCTAAGTTCTCTTAACATATCTCCTGAAGTAATTGGTTGGTTTCATAGTTACTTGCAAGGGCGCCGGCAACGTGTAAAAATACAAGACACGTTTTTTGATTGGTCTACTGTCAAAGCTGGCGTCCCACAAAGTGGCGTGTTGTCTCCTCTATTCTTCTCTATTTTCATCAATTCGATCTGTTCCCACATAACTTCTCTTTACCACCTATATTCAGACGATTTACAAATCTACTCTCAATGTAAGATTGCGGATCTCCCCAATACAATTAGATTAATTAATGAAGATCTTATTCGTATTTCTCATTGGTGTAATTCATTTGGGCTTAAAATTAATCCATTGAAGACTCAAGCCATTATTATTGGGATTTCGAAATTAATCTCTCGGTTAAATTTGTCGCTGCTCCCGCCAGTCATATTCGAAGGGACACTTATCCCATACAGTGACAAAGTTAAGAATTTAGGTATTATGTTCGATCAGACTTTGTTTTGGGGACCGGAAGTGAGTGAAATAAGTAGAAGAATGTTTGCCGCAGTTGGTTCCCTTCGAAGATTACGCAATATTCTCCCTATTTCTACTAAAGTTGTGCTGGCTCAGTCTCTTCTTTTACCGATCCTTGACTACGCGGACACCTGTTATCTTGAGCTAACAGTCGAGCAACTTAATAAACTTGAGCGGCTTCAAAATTATTGGATAAGGTATTTGGGTTACGAAAGTATGACCACATATCCGAATTCTGCCATAAGCACAAGTGGATACCGATTCGCCTTCGCAGGAATACTCACATTCTTCATCTTCTTTACTGCATTCTGTTCAATCCGACCACTCCTTCTTATTTGAAAGACCGATTTATATATTTAAGTAGTTTACACTCTTTACCTCTACGATCTCAAAATAATCTCCTTCTAAGTAGTCCTAGACATTCCTCTTCCTTCAATTCTAATTATTTTACGGTTACCGCTATACGACTATGGAATTATCTCCCCTTACATATTAAAGAATTTAAATCTCTTCCTATATTTAAAAATAAATTAAAACTTTATTACCTTTCCTCTTAAGTTACTACCTGTCTTCATTCACTTTTTTTTCCTTTAATCACTTATGTTCTTCTATTTATCTCTCTATATTATATTCTGTACACCACTTCCGCTATCTTTTAAAATAGTATCCTCTGCCCTAAGGTTTCCTAGAGGAGATCGCTGTTTTAGCGATTAGGCCGCCTGTTGTACCAATGTCCCTTTAAATTTATAAATACTGTAATATGTTCCTTGGTGTACAGTAAAGTATATTTCACTTTACTTTACTTTACTGCTCGGGGCAAACTGAGCAACAATACCAAGGCGACCCCTGCCACTCTATCCGTGAATTTCTGCAACATCAGGGGACTTCACTCGAACCTAAACGCAGTCCACTACCATCTCGAGACGGCGAAGCCGGCCTTGCTCTTTCTGACCGAGACGCAGGTTTCCTCCCCGGCTGATATTTCGTATCTCTCCTGCCCGGGGTACAAATTGGAGCACTCCTTTGTGCCTCGGGCTGGAGTTTGCGTGTATGTCAGAGAGGACATTCTGTTCTCGACGCCTCGGCAGTCTTGAAGGTTCGGACCTGTCCACCCTTTGGCTACGCGTAATCAGCGACGACCATCCGCGCGTCTACGGGTGCCTCTATAGCTTCCATAGCGGTAATGCCGAAATAGACCGACTCATCGAACACGTCCAAATGGCTACAGATTCCTTGCTACAACAGGTCCCATCCGCAGAGATCGTGATCCTTGGCGATTTTAACGCCCACCACGCCGAATGGCTCGGTTCACGTTTAACCAATCACGCGGGGAGATCTGTTTATGACTTTGCCTTGGCATATGATCTGACACAACTGGTTACTTCGCCTACGCGGATTCCAGATGTGGAGGAACATACACCTTCCCTGTTGGACCTTCTGCTGACCTCTCATCCGGACGGATATCAGGTTTCCGTCGATGCCCCTCTCGGCTCTTCGGACATTTGTCTGATCCGGAGTGCGGTGCCACTCACGTTCCCCTCGCGGTTGCGTTCTGCAGGTTGCCGTGTTTGGCATTACAGGTCGGCGGATTGGGACGGAATGCGGTCTTTCTTTGCATCCTACCCATGGGGGCGGGTTTGCTTCTCGCCTGATGATCCCAGTGCTGTTGCTGACTCTGTCGCTGATGTTGTGCTACAGGGAATGGAACAATTTATTCCATCATCTGTGGTACCCATCGGAGGCAGATCACAGCCTTGGCTTGGTCGCTCCTGTAAGACTGCATTACGCAGTAAGCAGAAGTGTTATTAAGCCTGGGCTGTGGCTTCGGCGACTCAGGATGTAAACACCAGCACACTTAAAAAGAAGTATAACTTCACCTCCAGGTCCTTCAAAAGAGTTATTGCCAAGGCAAAGTAGCACATAGGCAGAATCGGCGAGAAACTAGTTCGCCTTCCTTCGGGAACCCGTGCATTCTGGTCTCTCGCCAAGGCTGACCAAGGGAATTTCTTTAAGCCATCACTACCATCTCTGCACAGGGAGGATGACTCACTGGCCCAAGCCGCAAAAGACAAAGCCGACCTTTTAGGCTCCCTTTTTGCGTCCAACTCGACTCTTGATGACGGGGGAAAACACCGCCGACCATCCCGCGGTGTGAGTGCTCCATGCCGGATGTGCTGTTCTCACAGCGTTCGGTTCGCAAAGCACTCCTCTCCATGGACATCCAGAAGTCGAGTGGGCCTGACGGAATCCCCCCAATTGTGCTGAGGACGTGTGCTCCGGAGTTGGCACTGGTCCTAACGCGTCTTTTCCGGTACTCCTACTCCCAAGGCGTAGTTGCGAATTCATGGAAGACAGCTTTTGTCCACTCGATCCCTAAAAAAGGCGACCGCTCAGACCCGCCCAACTATAGGCCTATCGCCATCACCTCCTTGTTCTCCAAAATAATGGAATCCATTATTAAGTGCCAGCTCATGTGGTACCTTGAGGATCACCAGCTGATTAGTGACCGCCAATACGGTTTTCGTCGGGGTCGGTTAGCTGGTGATCTTCTGGTCTACCTGACCCATAGATGGGTGGAGGCAGTAGAGTCCAAGGGGGAGGCGTTGGCCGTTAGTTTGGACATTGCGAAGGCCTTCGATCGGGTTTGACACAAAGTGCTTCTTTCGAAGCTCCCTTCCTATGGGCTTGTTGCAATTACTATTGTGCAATTGGATCACCAGCTTCCTTGCTCATCGGAGGTCGTTGTAGACGGTGCATGCTTCGACTACAAGCCTATTAACGCTGGTGTTCCACAAGGCTGTGTGCTATCTCCAACGCTGTTACATCAATGATATGTTGCTAACTGGTAGCATTCATTGTTATGCAGATGACAGCACTGGTGATGGTCTATACACCGGCCGTGCCAATATTTCTCGGGAAAACATCGCCGAGTACCGGAACAAACTTGTGTCTGAAGTCGAGTCTTTGCTGAACAAAGTCTCGGATTGGGGGCGACTAAATCTAGTCCAGTTTAATCCTCAGAAGACACAAGTTTGCGCGTTTACCGCTAAAAAGAACCCCTTTGTCGTGTCTCCTCAGTTTCAAGGTACTCCCCTTCTTGTCTCAGCCAGTATCGGAATCCTCGGAGTTGACATATCGAGTGGCGTGCAGTTGCTAAAAAGCTTGGCGTGCTCAGCAGAGCGGGACAGTGTTTCATGCCGGCACACCGCCTGCAACTTTACAAGGCGCAGGTTCGGCCTCACATGGAATACTGTTCCCATCTCTGGGCAGGGGCTCCCCAGTGCCAGTTCCTTCAACTTGACCGCATCCAGCGCAGAGGGGCTCGAATCGTCGACGACCGAGTCCTTTTCGATCGGCTCGATTCATTGGCACTGCGAAGAGATGTTGCATCCCTTTGCATTTTCTTTAGCATCTACCACGGGGAGTGCTCTGAGGAATTGTTCGAATTAATCCCAGCCACCAAATTTCACGAACGCACATCGCGGCAGAACTCTTGATACCATCCACACCATCTGGATTATTGGCGGTCCACCACTGTGCGATTACCATCAGCGATTTTTCCGGACCGATATGACTTAGGGACCTTCAAGAAAAGAGCGTACTCCTTTTTAAAAGGCCGGCAACGCATCTGCAATACCCTCCCTGGTGTTGCAGTTGTTCATGGGCGGCGGTAGTCACTTACCATCAGGTGAGCCGCATGCTCGTTTGCCCCCTCTCCTATAAAAAAAAACGTGTACGTAGTAAATTAGCACCTAAACTTGCAACAAATAATTTCATTGGTACCAGACGGAAACGAATTCGGGTTACTCGCGTAGTATGTAATTTGCAGCGTGCACTTAGTCTCTGAGGTACAATGGCCCCCAATCTGTATCAATCAGTGTGATAATTTACTAAATGCTTAATATGTCAGTATGTCACGTGCTGTTTTTGAAGCCGGTATGCAGAGAAAATGTCGAGTTTAAACTCCACAATATCATAATTTAAGTCTAGTTCATACACCATACATAGCTTACACTCGAGATTGTCTGTATACCTCCTTAAGTTTCTATTTGCTTCTTTAGAACTTTTTATGTCAAGCTGCCAAATAAAATTAGAGAAGTCAACGCTCTTTTGAAAGTGTCAGCTAAAATTTAAACACTAACAACATAAACTACATCACTGTCAAGATTTCTAAACAAAATTTACCAGTTCGATCATGATAAGTGACTTCAAACGTCGAGATAATACAGGGAGATGTGAAAAAATTTCTTGATGTTATCAATTTAGCCTTTTGCTTTCTTATGTCATGTAGAACTTATTACTGTTATGATTAAATGGTATTATTTTGTGGCTAAAATAATTTTATGACTCACTACATACATACGTACTTATTTTTAAATGATGAAAATATATTATACAGCAACTTGTCTGATATTTATAATTAATACGAATTGTTTATATGCCAGCGTTTCAAAAATTTGCCATAAAGTAACATATTCTTAAATTAGTTTTATAGATTGCCAGTGTTATTATAGATTACATTTATTTTAAAAAAAGTTGGTTTACTAATGCACTTCTACGTTCTTCGTTCTTCTGTAGCTTCTACGCTTTTGTAAATATGTAAGTAAAAGTGTAATTATATAATTTATGTACAAGTATACGAACTATTTTTTTTTCATCGCTAACATTATTAACATCAAGTGACACTTCAGACCTCTAATCCTCCTCGTACAAGGTGAGAATATTTCATGAAATCGCAATACTTGGCACACATTATTCCAGCTCAATTTTTTTATGCGATTCTCTTCAAATTGTCCTACTGATGATATAAATGTATGTTGCCACGGGGCAACTCGATGCCATATTGTTTAAACAGACTTTTTCCAATGAGGGCTAATAATATTCCGATCACCAGATGTAATTGACACTGAGGTAAAATTTTTGTTACACAATGTCATTTAATTCAGTAGTTAGTTTTTAATAAAAGTTTATCAGTTTCTAGAGGATTATATTAATACACAAAACAATGCCTCAGTGGTTTTCTCTTTAATTTTTTTCACATTTTTAACTTTCTTTAAAATTTCCAACTTTCATGAATATCTGTGGTTTTGTTTATTTATTTTTAATCTTAATAATATAAAATATAGCTAATAGTATAGAAAGAAACATTAAATTTGACATTATTCGAACAAATTAACTTCCCCGCTATGAAATCTGTCAAATATTATACCTCACTTTTAAGTGGCGTCGCCCTGGTGGCAGAAAAGTCGTGATCATGGGGGCACCCCTTGCAAGGATTTGTTATATTCAAACGGGACAATTATATAATAAAATAATTACGATTAAAAAAGGTAATAAATAAAGTCATAATGTTAAAATTTTTTTTAACGTTTAAAGTTGCGCTAACAAAAAGAGACAAATGATAAGGCATACCTATCGTTACAAAAAGATGAATATACATCATTAGTTGCGTATCGATTGCTGCCGAGCGCTCATTGGCGCGAGCGCGTGACATACCGATATGGAAAATGAACACACTAGCTAGCGTTAAAGTTTACGCTAGCGGTTAGTGTTGAAATAATAAAACCAGTTATGAACAAAAAATCTATATTTAAAATATCAATAAGACGTTTTTATTGGCTCTAATAGTTGCCGTGTAATTTGTGCACCACCTAAAAACACAGGAAGGCATTTTTGCCACAAATAACTAGAAGATTTACGCGCTGTAGCGAAGGTATAGCCGCGACGCGAGAGCGTGCCCGACTGAATCCGAGTCGGGCAATTACCTGACTTTCGTATTGCAATTTTAGAACGAGTATGACGTATCTATACTTTTTAAAACATCTTAGGATAAAATACGTAATAAGCTTGTTTTATTCAACGGCTACTTTCATACATTTGTCATTTTCCACGTAACATCCGACTGCTAGTAATTATCTACGCCGTTCCTCGCTTGTGATTTCTGACATGACGTGATTAAGTTAATTTTCTTGTTTTTTATGTGCCTGTGTTTTACTATTCTTTTGTTTGTATTCGTGCTGTATGCTTTTATACCTTCAATAATAGTTTTCATTTTAAAATATTTACAGCCATTGTCTTTTCTTCATATTTATAAACTACCTTCAGTTTATATTTATTTTAGTGTCTACGTAAAAACGTTGTAGATATCTTATTTATAAAATATATTAGAAAAATGATATTTTTTGGACGAAGATGCTTTTTATGATGTCATTATTATAATGTTAATATTATTTTTCGATAATAATTATGATGTTATGATAATTAAACAAGTGAATTACTAGTTTATTTACCATAAATTCTTTAGAACATAACATAAAACTCCACTGCACAATTTAACTGTTATCTGTTCTTATAAATACATTTAAAATAGAATTTAAATATTTTTAAATTATATTTTAAATGTATATAATTATTGCTTTTTCGCCTTGGAGGCCGCTTGGGTAGGTACAACCCTTTTACCTTTTTTCGAGGCGACTAAGCAGACAGACGCCTTATTTTGAGAATCACATCACCATCAGAGCACTTGTTTCACAGTTTCCACTAATAGTTCACATGCGCAGACACTTAATACACAAAATCGCACCACTTTTACATATAAAAGTCCATTTCAAACCATTATTTATATAATAATGCAGGAGCAGCAAACCACCGCCGGTCAAGTTCCCGCCAAAACTCCTCTTTGTTTGAAGTTTGTAGGTGTCAGAGCATTGACATTTTCATTTCAATTTAAAAAAAAGGGAATAAAAGCAACGATTGCAAAGTCCCTTGCCGATTCTTCTCTTTGGAGGTCTCGATGGTGGTATATAATATAGAATACAATTATAGAAACTCAAAATAAAACATCAGCTGCATAAAATATTCAGAAAACACATTTCCTGTTTGGCCGTGTAGTGGCGGTTAAGTGGCCGTGTAGTGGCGGTTAAGAATATCTACTACCCCATATCTTCCCGTGGGTGTCGTAAAAGGCGACAAAGGGAAACAGGCAGGAGATGGGCAGCAGCATCTTCCTGATAATAGCCAAAATAACAATAAAAAAACTGCGGTTGCCAACCCGCTCGCCAAGCGTGGCAACTATGGCAATATACCCCCCATGAGCAATGACAATAATAAACGGCCCCCAGTCCCCGGCGGCCCCGCTATTCCTGGCTACGGTGGCGACCATGGTAACGGCGGGGCAGGGGGTGCTAAGAATCTCCGGTGGAGGTTCGGTTGCCACCTACGACGACTCGACCTGGCAACATACAACGCACGCACCCTGAGGACTGACGAGAAGATTGTGTAGCTGGAAGAAGAGATAGACAAGTTACGCTGGCATATTATAGGATTATCCGAAGTCCGAAGAGAGGGGGAGGACACGGTAATCCTCGAATCCGGCAACTTGCTCTATTACCGGGAGGGCGACCATCTGTCCCAAGGAGGTATCGGATTTATCGTCCACAAGTCTCTCGTTAACAACGTTGTAAAGATTGAGAGTGTGTCGACGAGGGTTGCGTACCTTATACTCAGAATCACCAAACGGTATTCGCTGAAGGTCATACAGGTTTACGCACCAACCTCGGCACACCCCGATCAGGAGGTGGAGGAAATGTATGAGGATATCTCTAGAGCCATGCATTCCTCCAAAACCCAATATACGGTGTTAATGGGAGACTTCAATGCAAAACTAGGCACAAGAGAGAACGGTGAGCTGAAAGTAGGGAAATTTGGAATAGGGCAACGGAACCCAAGGGGCCAGCAGCTGGCCGACTTCATGGAGAAAGAGGGACTCTTTATGATGAACTCTTTCTTCCAGAAGCGGCCCCACAGGAAGTGGACCTGGTCGAGCCCCGACGGTTCGACAAAAAATGAGATTGACTTCATTATGACGACCAGACGACAACTGTTCAGTGATGTCTCAGTGATCGCGAGGGTGAAAACCGGCAGCGATCACCGAATGGTTAGAGGCACACTGAACCTAAACGTTAAGTTGGAGAGGTCTCGTCTAATGAAGTCAACGCTCCGTCCCCCTCGTGCTCTAATCCAAAGTCCCGAAACCTTTCAGCTCGAGTTACAAAACCGTTTTCAGTGCCTAGAAGACTGCAATGAAGTGGACGATTTGAATGACAAGCTCGTGGAAACTGTCCATGCGGTCGGAGCTAAGTTCTGCAAGACCCGCCGCAGAAGAACACAAAAACTCTCCGATCACACTCTTAATCTCATGGCTGTTAGACGGGAGATGAAGCTACATTCTTCAACAGATTTAACAGCATACAGGCAACTGAACAGACAGATCTCCAAATGCATGCGGCGGGACTTACGCAAATTCAATACAGCTCGTATTGAAGAAGCGATCGAGCGGAACCGAGGCTCCAAAGTCTTTGCCAGAGATCTGTCTGCCAGAAAGCGCCAACTGTCAAAGCTGAAGACAGAATGTGGCAGCATCGTTTCCGGGGCACCTGAGATTTTGAGTGAGATTGAGAGGTTCTATGGGCAGCTGTACACGTCATCGTTGGAGCCGCACGCAAGTGTGAGTAACGATCCAAGAGCGAGTCTTATCCGACATTATTCCGATGATATCCCGGACGTCAGTCTGAGCGAGATTAGAATGGCTCTCCAGCACCTTAAAAACGGCAAGGCCCCAGGCGAGGATGGAATTACAGCGGAGCTTCTGAAAGCGGGTGGAAAACCGGTACTTGAAGTCCTTCAGAAGCTCTTTAATTCCGTCCTCCATGGTGGCATTACACCGGAGGCGTGGAGCAGAAGTGCGGTGGTCTTGTTCTTCAAGAAAGGCGACAACGCTCTCTTGAAGAACTACAGACCGATTTCCCTTCTGAGCTGCGTCTACGTGCTGTTTTCGAGAGTCATTACGAATCGTCTCGCGCGCAGACTTGACGACTTCCAGCCTCCCGAACAAGCCGGTATCCGAAAAGGCTTTAGCACCATAGACCACATACATACCCTTCGGCAAATTGTACAGAAGTCCGAGGAGTACAATTTGCCACTATGTCTGGCGTATGTGGACTATGAGAAAGCCTTTGATTCCGTCGAAATTTGGGCGGTGCTGCAGTCCCTTCAGCGATGCCAAGTTGACTGTCGGTATATCGAAGTGTTGAAGTGCTTGTACAGTAGGGCTACGATGGCTATCCGAGTACAGAACCAGAGTACGAAACCTATCCAATTGCAGAGAGGTGTAAGACAGGGTGACGTCATATCCCCGAAACTCTTTACCGCTGCATTGGAAGATGTTTTCAAGCTTCTGGACTGGAAAGGATACGGTATCAACATCAATGGCGAGTACATCACTCACCTTCGATTTGCCGACGATATAGTCCTTATGGCAGAATCGCTGGAGGACCTAAGCACTATGCTCAATGACCTCAATAGTGTTTCCCAACGGATAGGTCTTAAGATGAACATGGACAAAACAAAGATCATGTTTAATGTCCATGTCACACCTATGCCGGTAGTTGATGGGAACACTAAGCTCGAAGTTGTTGACGAGTATGTTTACCTGGGACAAATAGTCCGACTAGGTAAGTCCAACTTCGACCGAGAGGTCAATCGACGGATTCAACTCGGTTGGGCAGCGTTCGGGAAATTACGGCACATCTACTCGTCAGGTATACCTCAAAACTTGAAAACGAGACTGTACACCCAGTGCGTGTTGCCAGTGATGACATACGGAACTGAGACGTGGTCCTTCACTGCTGGCCGGATGAGGAAGCTCAAGGTCGCTCAGCGAGCTATGGAGAGGGCTATGCTCGGAGTTTCTCTGCGTGATAAACTCAGAAATGAGGATATCCGCAGTAGAACTAGAGTAACCGACATAGCCCAACGGATTAGTAAGCTGAAGTGGCAATGGGCCGGCCATATAGCTCGAAGAACCGACAACCGATGGGGAAGAAAGGTTCTCGAGTGGCAGGCTCGTACCGGCAGGCGAAGCGTAGGGCGTCCCCCCACTAGATGGAGTGACGACCTGGTAAGATATGCAGGAAGTCGATGGATGCAGGTGGCTCAGGACCGTGCTTTGTTTTTTGTTCTTTGGGGGAGGCCTATGTTCAGCAGTGGACTTGTGAAGGGCTGCAATGATGATGACATTTCCTGTTTACGGAAAAAAATCGAAATAAATTTGAACAGAATCATCCGAATTTGAATGCAATGACCTTCGAGGAATGTAAGAGAAGTCGAGGCGCAATAACAATTGACTAATAAAAATTCAAGGCATGCACATATTTTTAATACTACGGTAAAGTTTATTTTAACCGACTTCAAAAAAGGAGGAGGTAATCAATTCACCCTCAGAACTTTTTCCTATGTGAACCGATTTTGGTGATTTTTTGTTTTTATTTGAATGCTGGTGCTTCTCATGTACCATACTCGTATATACCCGAAGACCACAGGTAGGAAGCTGGGATGGTTCGCTAGTAACTAACTAAAATGCTAGAAATACATACAATTACCGAAAATATATTGTTAAGATATAATTAATTACAAATACTCCCAGTCTAGGCTCCAAATATGATTTTGTCCCATTCGGTGTCGACACCCTTGGTCCGTGGGGTCCTAGCGCTATAAGGCTTTTTTAGGAAAATAGCAAAAAGATTAATCGACATCACAGGAGACCGAAGAGCTGGCAGCTACCTCGGACAAAGAATTAGTCTAGCTATTCAAATGTTCCCCCTTTGAATAGCTAGACTAATTCTTGCTGCCAGTATCTTCGGAACCTTGCCTAAAGCGACTCCTTTTTAATAATATATTTTAGTTATTATATTATATTTTTAAGGTTTTTAGTTTTAGGTGCATTGTTCTAGTATATATTTTATGTCATAAATAGTGTCATTTTTAATTTATTTATTGTTGTTGTATTATTAGTGTCGAAATACCTTTCCTTTTGTTTTTGTTTTAATGTGTATTGGTGAACAAAAAATTAATATATTTATCTCGTTTACATTCTACCTCATAATAAATTGACCAAAGAAGTACATTAATTACTTATATGTTCTATATATTCCGTCACAGCCTATAAAAGTCCACAGCTGAACATACGCCTCCTGATTGCCGCACAGGGGGACTTCACCTTAGTTACCACGTTTGGCAGACGGAATCGCAACCGCATTTTTTTATCTTGAGTTGTTATAAGTAAGATGCTGCTGCCCATCTCCTGTTTCAGTGTCGCAAAGTTAGTAGTTAATATGCTAGGTAAGTTAGTAGACTCTTACGACACCCACGGGACTTTATGGGGTATTGGATACTGCAACGAAGTTCCTTATCGCACGGTACGAATTTGGCGGATTGGGGCCAGGCGAGAAAAAGTGTAACATTTTTCCGTCACGACCCTATTTCTATAGTGCGAGCGAGATGGAATAATATCCATCTCCCTCGCACTTTTTCTTATCTTGCCATGAAAGGAATATTATTTTAAACTAGCTGTTCCCCGCGACTTCACCCGCGTGTTATTTGGGGTTAATTTTTTTTGCGCGGAACCCTAATTCTTTTTTAAAATAAAAGTAGCTTAAGTTACTCGTTGTGACATCAGCTATCTATCTGGCAGTGAAAATCCCGTCAAAATCGGTCCAGCCGTTTTGGAGATTAGCCGGAACAAAGAGACAGACAGACGGACAGACAAACACACAAAAACTTTAAAAATTGTATTTTTTTTATTAATAACGTATATACTTTCATATGCATTTAGTAAAAGCTGTAATTTTGACATTACAAACAGACACTTCAATTTTATTTATTTGTATAGATGACGCTTCATTTTAATAGATGTTAGTAATTCATTTATTTGTATTTTTGTTAATCAATAATATATGTAATACATTTATCAATAATAATATACTACGAAAGGAACTTCGTCCCAACTGTGTGTTCCACACATTATATTATGTTGATATTTAAGGGATTTTGAAACAATAGTTACCAAAATTTGCCAATAAAAGTAGACTACTGGAAATGGGCCTCTCCCGTTATAAGGTTTTTTTTTCATATATTTTTCATAATAAAACCGACAAACGAACACACGGTCCACCTGACAGTCAGTGGAGTATTTATTTCTTTATTTTATATAATATATTTATTTGTTTTATTACATATATGTATATTTATATATTTGATTGGCGGTCCACCACAATGCGATTTAGAAGATGTTTTCTTCTTCGCACAACTCCCTTGTGAAATCAATTACCACCAGTGATTTTTCCGGACTGATACGACTTAGGGACCTTCAAGAAAAGGGCCTACTTGTTTTTAAAAGGCCGGTAACGCAATCCCCCTGGTTCTCCTGGTGTTGCAGTTGTTCATGGGCAGCGGTAGTCACTTACCATCAGGTGAGCATGCGGCTCACCTGATGGTGTGTGCATGGTGCATGGTGGTGAGAAGTGCCCCTTCTCGTTTGCCCCTTCTCCTATAAAGAAATTGTTTTGTATTTGCAACCAAATGATTACAAATGGCGGACCAGACATATCGCATAACCAACGCTGCTCCCGTCGCTGGTCTGAGAATTTCACATCAAAATAATAGGAATTAATTGTACCGCCATCTATTGGAGACCGTAACATCTTTTTGACATTTTTCACAGTCGCCCCTTACGAAACTATGGAGTGTAGAGTACAAGGAGAACCATCTTATAAAGGGCGAAAGTTGAAAAAGTGTCCTACTATTTACCGAATATAGAGGTTCCAAAACCTACCACAATTGCGCTGGCGTCTGAAAAACTACGATATGAATATAGCTGTTGTAGACGGAGTGAAGTCAGCTGAATTCAAATATTTGAATAATTTCATGACTTGCCACTTCGGTTTTGTATAACCTCAAATATTTACGTAGTACAAAACCAAGCGGATTGGTCGGTCTCTGTTTATTTCTCCATCTTATTCTAAGTAATTTTGGCGCTTTTTTTTTTATTTATCTTATGCTACTGCAGCGCCATTCTTATTGTACGCGTTTTTAGGGACACTTTTCATATAAGGAGATGGTCCTCCTTGTACTCTACACTCCATAGAAACCGAGGAGGTTTAAAATTGGATGGTGCCGTCACCAAGCTACTTATTAAATTAAAGTTACAGCCATCGATCACTAATAAAAAACTAGATTCACAATCCCATGCAAAAGTTCTCCAAAAACTGTCGCCAATTTTGACGTGATTCTAGTTGAAATAAATATACATTAATGTAAATTCAACCTTAAACGCATCGCCTAAAGTTGTATTCACAAAGCTACGTACAAATTAAAAGCGCACCCAAATGTTCGAGTGGGCGCTCATTCGGTAAGGACATTTTTTGTCACTGATTGTGTATCTAGTTTTTTTATTAGTGATCGATATTTACAACCTATTAAAAGTCCACTGCTGAACATAGGACTTCCCCATAGATTACCTCATATTTATACATATTTCCATGGTTGCGCTCTTGGCTTAAGGGTTGGCAAGCGCAGTAAATTATTTTATTTGTTATTAGGAAGACGCTGCTTCCCAACTCCTGGTTTCCCTGTGTTGCCTTTTAGAACACGTGCGGAACGATATTGGGTAGTGGATATATTTACACCCCCACCACGAGGTCAAAAGCGGCTTTCTTAAATGGTTGAGTGGCAATATTTACCACCAAGACTTTTCTTATGAGAGCTGTAAAGTAATGCTGCGTATATCATACCGGGACTACAGAAATTTAAGACAATATTTTTTTCAAAATGGGCTTTTACAAAGCACTTTTTAGGTTCTTTACATTAACTACCGAAGCCCCTCTGCGTTATCCTATACAGGTTCCATTCTTAGAGTGTATAAGCGTAGCTTGCTTATGATATACTCTAGGATTCCATCTCATCTATTGTTTATACATATAAATGTTAAGTTAAAGTTACCTATATACATCCCACTGCTGGGCACAGGCCTCCTCTCATTTCTGAGAGGGTTTTAGGGCAAGGAAATGTCCGCCACGCTGCCCCAATGCGTGTTGGCGAACTTCACATGTCTTCGAAATATATTTTTGTTCTTATTTCTCAGACATGCAGGTTTCCTCACGATGTTTTCCTTCACCGCTTCGCACTTGGTAAATCAGCACTTAAAATTTAATAGGTACACATAATAAAAATGTGTGTCTGTACATTGTATATTTTTGTGAAAGAAATGATTGGGAGGGAGTAAAAATAACCAATTAAATACATTTCTATCATTTTTAGAATTGTCCGCCCGTCTGTTTGTTTGTTTATAAACGCATAATTTTTAAAGTACTAATATTTTGAATAAAACTACTTTTGCGGATTTTTTCGCGTTTAGTTAACTTATTTATCTTATTTTTATTTATTCCCGACGTTTCGGGTGCTTTCCAGCGTGACCACGGGTGCTGTAAAGCACCCGAAGCGCCGGGAATAAATAAAAATAAGAAAAATAAGTTAATTAAACACAAAAAAATCCGTAAAAGTAGTTTTATTCAATGTGTAGTGTTCGCGTAAATATAAGAAATCAGTACTAATATTTTTCAAACGAATCGTTAAGAAAATCATGAAGTATAACTTCGAGTTACATTTAGTCTTTGTTTTATTAAAGTCGGTTTATTGAGTGAATATAGTTCGAGAGATAGCGTACTTGTAACTACCTTATGCCAAATAACATTGTCCATACATTGAACTATTCACGACTGAAAAAATATATTACACATGAGTTCCGTCTTATCATGGTTAGATTTATAAACATTAAATGTTTTTTTAATCATAAACAAAAGCTGATGCGATTATGACGTCCTGGTAGATCTAAAAAAGTTAAATAAACTAAACTAAGAAATAACTTATTAACTGACAAAGGTATCATCTATCTTATTTATAATTTTTAACAGTGGTAGAGCCATGCGGCAGCTTTTGCTGTCGCACGGATGGGCCGGCTCGAACCGGGGTGGTACCACGACCTCACAGAAAACCAGCGTGAAGTAGAGGTTTGCCTCTGCGTTTCGCTTGGTTACTGCAGGTGGCCGGAGGCCCTTTTTACTGGAAATGAGGCATTCCATCTTAGTCCTCACGGGTGACAACGCATCTACATTTTGATTTGTAATAGAGGATAGATGTAGATGTTTGTGGGCCACAGCAACAACTTACCATCAGGTGGACTGTGTGCTCGTTTGTCACCCTTATCCTTGAAAAAAATTTAGGGCCTATGCATTTTTTTACGAGGTTGAGACATGCTGCAGCTATATTATGGTTGTATTATGAATGGGTCGGCTCGACCAACTATTATATATTCTGTGGTAGGACCACGCTTTATCAGAATATCAGCATAAAATAGCACCTCAAAGCTGCTGTGTTTCGAATGATGAGAGTAGAGAACCGGAGATCATCTTTATTGGAAACGAGGCATTCTATTTAGTCCTCAAGGGTGGCAACGCATCTGTATTTTGCATTCTAATCCAGAATAGATGTAAATATTTGTCTATAGGCCACAGCATCCACTTACCATCATGTGGCCTGTGTGCTCGTTTGTCTCCCTTATTCTTTATAAAAGAACACTACTACGCCATCTTATTAGCGTAGGTTATGTGTTTGACTGCGACGCTGTAGAACTACGGGTTCAAATCTTGGGGTTCAAATTAAAAAAAAATGCTTATACATATAAACTAATTAAGTAAATAAATAGCGGCAGTTACAACTGTTTCAACGTCCGTCTCGGAAGGATGACAATACAAATATGTAGGATGCACGATCGTGTGGGCAGCCGCACAATGATTATGACAACCATGGCCCATTCTGTGGTTGTCCATCATGGCCGATCGTGTATAGGGCCCATCACACGGAACAATTTTATGTATGACCTAGAAAGATTCCATAAATTTATTTGATATACTTAATCTATGTATATTTGTATGTTAAACAAACTCCTTCTTGATACAGAGGATAAAATATTAGTTTGGTAAAAACATTTTTGGGACAAATATATAGATCGATTAAATATTGTTCTTCTTAAATAAATTTCTTCTATCCACAGCTGCCTGGAGACGATGTACTGGAACTGCTGCGAGGAGAGGTTCTGCTTCGACAAGAAAATCGCGACTTACAAGTAAGTAGGGTTTATTTAAAGCCCATCAAA
This sequence comes from Parnassius mnemosyne, assembly GCA_963668995.1. NCBI lineage: Eukaryota > Metazoa > Arthropoda > Insecta > Lepidoptera > Papilionidae > Parnassius > Parnassius mnemosyne. The sequence continues at coordinate 33,255,489 of CAVLGL010000084.1, forward strand.
AGGCCACTGAATATAGGCATCCCCAAGGAATGCCACAAATCACTGTCCTGAGCCACCTGCACCCATCGATTTCCTGCATCCATCACCAGGCCAGGCTCTTCAACTAGTAGCTAGTAGTAACTCCAACCAACCAAAAATATCACCATCTGTATGTTATTCGCTACAGTCTCAAATACAAATGCATTTATTTTGAAATATCTTATTTTTTATTAAATGTAGAAAAAAAAATAATTGTAGAAATATCGTTTTAAATTTGGAACAGTTATATTTTTTAATTAGGAATGGATGGATATACGTTCATTGAAATTAAATCACAATATATGACTTTCAAATAAATTTATCTGTACGATACGCGCGTCACCTACTTGTAAGTTATTTGTACTATGCCTATAACCTGTGCTACCAAGTGCAAGCAATAAGTTGACAAAGTTTTTTTAGCGCAATCTGATGAACGGTATGGCAGCATCTTAGATTATTGGTAGGTCTTCGCACGGTCTACAAACAAGCATTAATTGTTATACAATTAGGCTTAGTATGTAGGCGAAAGAGGATCATACTCAGATGCACTCATGATGGATGTCGAAAATATGCGTGCGTTAAAAGTTAAAACATTAAATACAAGAGAAATATACATCGACCACTAATAAAAAAACTACATACACAATCCCATGCAAAAGTTCTCTAAAAACTGTCGCCAATTATTGTTTTGACGTAATTCTTATTGAAATATATATACATTTTTTTTTCTTATTATAAAGCCAGTGCTTGACTACAATCCTACCTGGTGGTAAGTGCTGATGCAGCCCTTGATGATAAATCGCACTATCTTAGCGTAACAAAAGCCTATTCACTCTTACCTTGAAGACGCCCAGATTGTATTCGAACGAAAAGAAGACGAAGCAAACCTTTTGGTTCTAATGCGTGGAATATCGACAACAAAGGGGGTGACGACCCGCCGACCGCCTGGTTGTCCGATGGTGGAAAGGAGACGGAGGAATTAAAGCGTGTAATTCCTGCGCACACTCGCCGAAATGCATCCTATAGAATACGGAGAGTCTGGCTACTCTGCGCCTGTGCTCGAGGCTGACAAGATTGGTTTCAACCAAATCAAGATCACCAATGAGCTACTGCTAATGTGCTACAACTATACTACTAATATAGCTGCAGCATGGCTCTACCACGTATATATACCATAGTTGAGATTCGGAGAAAATTCAACCCCTGACAACTGAAGGCGGTCGGTGTACTCCAAGGATACATTCCGGAAAGTAGGAGCCCAAGGTGAGCGAGCTCCTTTTAGCGGTAAAAAGACACTCTTGTGTTTTGGAGGCATTAAATCTCACGAGATTGGCATCGCGCTATTCGGAGACTGCCTGTAGTGTGAGACTCACACGCTCAACCATAGCCTTTCTTTCTGACTGGATTTGATCCCGACTGGCCGGGGCACTTGGTTGGTATCTCTCTACAACTGTGCTGTCGTCTGCATACCCATAAATACGGGGAATGAGCAGATCATTTATATGCAGCAGGAAAAGAGTTGCTAAGAGAACTGATCCCTGAGGAACACCGGCGTTAGTCGCTACAGTATCGGATGAGCAGTCATCGACGACGACCCGGAGAGAACGTTCATTCAGAAAGTCGTTCACCCAGACAATCAGGCCAGTGGATAAGCCGTACGCTGAAAGCTTGCCCAATAGACTAGCGTACCAAACCCTGTCAAAGGCCTTCGAAACATCGAGGGAAACAGCAAGTGCTTCACCACTGTTCTCGAGGGCTTAGCCCCATATGTGAATGGCATACGCTAGAAGGTCCCCAGTTGATCGATTTCGGCGAAACCCGTACTAACGATCACTGAGGAGATCATTTTGCTCTAGGTATGCCATGAGGTGGGTGTTCAATATACGCTCCATAATCTTGCAGAGTGTGGAGGTAATTGAAATTGGCCAATAGTTGGCAGGGTAGGTACGGCTACCTTTTTTAGGCACAGGCTGCACATTGGCCAGCTTCTAAGATTTGGGCACTATTCCAGTCCTGAATGAAAGGCGGAACAAGCGTCTCAACACAGGAGACAACTCAGGTGCACAAACCACTAGGTCAACCATCCGGTCCACTAGCTTCGTTCACGTCTAGACTTCGCAAGGTTTTAAGAACCTCCTTGTTGGTGATACGGACCTGAGACATAGCGGTACCGCAGTGAGGTAATTGAGATGGTACGCTGTTGCTACTGTCCAGAGTCCAGACGCGAATTCATCAATGTAAATTCAACCTTTAGTCCATTTCCTAAAGTTGTAATCATAAAGCTACGTACAAATTAAAAGCGCACCCAAATGTTCGAGTGGGCGCTCATTCGGTAAGGACATCTTTGTCACTGATTGTGTATCTAGTTTTTTATAAGTGATCGATGGAAATATAGTAAGCAGATGTTTAGCAATTCGTCGCAAAATACAGTACGCTTTCCCGATGATGTTATTTTCAAAAATCCTATAAAACAATAACGGTTGCCACGTAACCACAGATACGATGCTTCGCTAGAGTAAAAACTTTACTCTCGATCTGGCCAGTATTTTTTAGTCGTGTCTACATATATTAGATTAGTGTCACAATGAAAATAGTGTGTTTAAATAGTTGTGTCTCGTAATGAAATCCGTAAAATTACTTGTTTTATGTTAAAAACATATGTAAGTATTGATATCTTATCGAGCATATGAGCCGATTATTACAGTGATACATGTTGATAAGTGAAGCTAAAAGATTTTTTTATACCTAAATACAAACATAGGTATAAAACGGAATCTAGTTTACTTTTTATTACTTTTTGTCCTAAAGGTTAATCTTTCACTCTCGGATTTTCTCAAGTATCGTAGAAGCATTTTATATATATCGCACATGAACAAATATTCAGACCCGTAATTTGCAAGCAAGAGGCGACTATGAGATACAGACTATAAATGTGCAGAGATGTGATGCAGGTGGGTCAGGACTGCACTATACGGCAATACATGAAGCAGGCCTATGTTCAGCAGTGACATTTAGGTTCTATAAATGATTATAGGAAATGGTTGGAATGCCGAGTAATCTTATAAAGGCGGTGTAATAATATTCACTGCCCCAGATCTTTATCTGATAAAGCTGGTAGCTTTAGCAGATCGACGGATACAGGTCGATACAACGTTGTTTAATGGCATCGATCGTCGATCGATGTGGATCGATTGGTTTGGTAGCTGTAGCAGATCGACGGATACTGGACGATACAACATGTTTAATCATCGATCGACAATTAATCGATGTAGTTGTGGGTTGATCATCAGTGTCTTTCAAAATGTATTCAGAACAGGACGCGTTATTGTTGGGCTGTACGCTCTTGCTTATATTATTATGACGGTATTACGGAGACGCAAACGCAGAAAACTCTGGATGCGACCGTTTTTTAAGGCGAGAGGTCCATAGCTTATTACATCTAAACCACATTTTAAATAGCGGTCGGTGAAGCGGGGGGTGGGGGGTCTCGAATAACCAAGCAGCTCGATCGACGTCGACTAATCCATTCCGCGATTGATCGATTTGTGTGGTAACATCCTAAGTTCTGAGAGGATCTGTTCCAGCCGAGTTGAATCCGTCGATTCAAGGCAGCGTTCGTGAAACTACGACACATCTTCTCGTTAGACATACCTCAAAACCT